>JAUMIR010000006.1:127754684-130154684 GCA_030847615.1 Gambelia wislizenii | reverse complement strand
TTTATTTTGGGGGGGATACCTCACCCACAAATGAAGCATGGAAAAGATATAAAAGAGGTGGACTCACCTGCTGGAGGTAGAGGAAGGCTGGGGGACACAGTAGTGAGTGTGGGAGCAAGGCGGAGTTGGAGACGAGGAGACAGCCTGAGTTAGCCATGGAGCAGAGCATGTGTTGCCGGCTAGCCTAGGAGCGATTATGTGCGCAGCTCCTCGGCTCCCAGATCCTCGGCTTCTTCCTTTCACAGCACTTACTCCCCCTCCGCACAATGCCACGCGCACGCACACACGCATTCTCCCCCCTCTTTTGGCAGCTCCCCTCTGCGGAGCTATTTAGGAGGGCTCCATTGGAGAAGCTGCATGCGGTGCCCTGGGCTCAAACAAGAGGCCCACCTGCCCGCTGCCTTCCCCGGCCTTTCCAATGTGGCTCCGAGGCTTCAAAGCCTTGGAGCCCCCTCAGGAAGGCTGGGGAGAGGCCAGGCAGAGTCCCTCCCTCCCATCTGCCACCTTATCTGGCCTCCCTGAGGCAGCTCCACAGCTTCAAAGCCACAGAGCCCCCTCTGGAAGGCCGGGCGGCCATCCTCCCGCTCGCTCGCCTCCTTCCCCGGCGCTTCTGAGGTGGCTCTGAGGCTTCGGAGCCCCATCAGAAAGGCCAAGGAGAGGCTGGGCAGCCACCCTCCCACTTGCGCACCATCTTCCCCGGCCTTTCCGAGGTGGCTCCAAGGTTCGGAGCCACCTCGGGAAGGCTGGGGAGAGGCTGAGCGGCCACCATCCTGCTCGGCTGCCACCTTTCCCGGCCTCCCTGAGGCAGCTCCGTGGCTTCAAAGCCACAGAGCCCCCTTGGGAAGGCTGGGGAGAGGCCGGGCGGCCACCCTCCCACTCACCCATCATCTTCCCCAGCCTATTCCAGGCAGCTCCGAGGCTTCGGAACCCCCTCGGGAAGGCCGGGTGGCCACCCTCCCATTTGCCCGCTGCCTTCCCCAGCAGATTCCTGCCCGCCAGCTAGCTTACCCAGCCTTTACGAGGTGGCTCTGGGGAAGCACGGCAGGCCTCGGGTGGTGGTGGCCAGGTGGGGAGGAGTCTCCACCCCTCCGCCTCTCTAAAGTGGCAATCAGGGCTTCATAGCCCCGCCCACCACTTTCCTCCAACCTCCCTAATGTTGTGATTGGGGCTTCATAGCCCCACCTGCCACTTTCCTCCCCCCCCTCCCTAAAGTGAGGCTTTGAAGCCCGGATCGCCACTTTAGGGATGGTGGTGAGGTTGCTACTACCCATGGTGGAGATGACTGAGCTGGTGCCCAGCAACATCTAGAGGGTCACATTTTGCCTATCCTTCATCTAACACATACAAAAGCAGTTCAGGTGTGAGCATGTGTGACGAGCTACTGTGAATGGTAGCATGATTGGATTGCTCCATCCATACCCTGGAAAAGAAATTATTTAGTCAGCCTGACTTTCAATTGCTGTTAGAAAAGAAGTCTGATTGGGGAATGAAAAAAACAATGTTAGTTCATTGAGGATGGAGCAAGCTTGTTTTCTGCTGCTCCAGGGAATAGAACACAGAGCAATGGATGCAAGGTCCAGGAACAGAGATTCCACTTCAACATTAGGAGGAACTTTCTAAGAGCAAGAGCTGTTTGATGGTGGAACACATTCTCTTGGAGTGTGGTGGCGTCTCCTTCCTTGGAGGTCTTTAAACAGAGACTGGATGGCCATCTGTCAGGGATGCTTTGACAGTGATATCCTGCATGGCAGGAGGTTGGACTGGATGGCCCTTGTGGTCTCTTCCAACTCTACAGTTCTATGATTCTATGATTCAAAGCTAGTGGACATCTTCAGGGAGAAGCAACTGATTCTTCATTAAGGAAGCAGAGATATGACAGCTCAAGAGCCTGACTTGGTAAGTGGAAATATGGCATTGCCTCAAGAAAAAGCAGGGACCCCAGAACTGTTTTTAAAGTGAGGGGATGGGCAGGCAGGTCAATATCAATTTTGCATACTTGCATGTATGTTTTTACAAAACAGTACAACACACAAATACAGATAATAATAATAATCATCCTCTGGCTTTTCTTCGCAAACCAAGATTCAGGAAGGACTCATCCCGCGCTCTCTGCAAGCGTGCTGATGACTAAAAAGGCCAATCCGAGATAAACAAGTCCGGTTGCAAAAAGCACAGCAGAAGGTCTCCTTGGGTGATGCTTCCGGGTTGTGATTCTTTCTGCGTTGTCATTTCTCTTCAAGACTTGTTTGGCATGAGTTCTCAAATAAGGCTGCAGCATTGTGGATTGTGCGTCTCCATGCCTCCCGATGTGAGGCCAGGGCGGACCATTGTTGGTGATCAATTTGGCCGAACCTGAGATGTTATTTCAGGGAGTCTTTGTATCACTTTTTTGGAGCGCCCCTCCTACGCTGACCCATGGCGAGTTTACCGTAGAGTAGTATTTTTGGGAGGCAATGGTCCTCCATCCTAGAAATGTACCCTGCCCAGCGCAGCTGTGTTCTCAATATCATGGCCTCAATGCTGGTGATCCCTGCTTGCTCAAGGACAGCAACATTCGTCACATAGTCAGTCCAGTGTATATTTAGGATTGTGTGTAGACAGCGCTGATGAAAGTGTTCGAGGAGTCGTAGGTGGTGGCGATAGGTGACCCATGTTTCAGATCGATAAAGGAGAATAGACAGTACAATGGCTCTATACACACTGATTTTTGTGCTTTGCCTCAGGTGTTTATTGCTCCAGACTCTTTTGTGAAGTCTTCCAAATGCACTATATGCCTTTGCTAATCTGTGATCGATCTCTTTGTCAATCTTGGCATCTGAGGAAATGATGCTTCCCAGGTAGGTGAACTGCTGAATGGACTTATGCACAGATTTGCCGATGGCAATGTGGGGATGGTGGTGTTTGTCCTGTGGTGCAGGCTGGTAAAGAACTTCCATTTTCTTCAGGTTGACTTCCAGCCCAAACAGCTCTGCAGCTGTTGCGAAGCAGGATGTTAGGCAAGAAGGGCATCATCATCAGTGAAGAGCAGCTCACGGACTAGATAGTTTAGAGTCTTAGTGTGAGCCCTCAGACGGCTTAAGTTAAACAAGCTACCTTCAGTACAGTAACATATATATAATAATACCATCATCAACAACTTAAAAAGTTAATGTGAAGACAATTACAAAATAATAAATAAAATCTTTTAACATTGTTTAAAGCATAACATTAACAAAGTTAGATCCGGAAATTATTGGACACTGACAAAAGTATTGTTATTTTGGCTGTTTACCAAAATAAATTTAAGTTACAGTTAAATAATGAATATGGGCTTAAAGTGCAGTCTCTCAGCTTTAATTTGAGGGTATTCACATCCAAACTGGAGGAAGGATTTAGGAATTACAACTCTTTAATATGCAATTCCCTCTTTTTCAAGGGACCAAAAGTAATTGGACAATGGACTCAAAAGCTGTTTTATGGAGAGGTATGCACTATTCCTTTGTTATTTCTTCATCAATTAAGCAGGTAAAAAGTCTGGTGTGGCATTCACATTTGGTAGCTGTTGCTGTAAATCCACAACATGCAGCCAAAGGAGCTCTCAATGCAAGTGAAACAGGCCATCCTTAGGCTGCAATAAAATAAAATAAAAATCCATCGGAGAGATTGCAGGAACGTTAGCAGTGGCCAAATCAACAGTTTGGTACATTCTGAGAAAAAAAGAATGCACTGGTGAGCTCTGCAACACAACAAGGCCTGGACGTCCATGGAAGACAATAGTGGTGGATAATCGTAGCATCCTTTTTTGCGTCAGTGTCCAGTTATCTCCGGACCTAACTTTATATCAAGGAATATAGAAAATATGTAAGACCCTATTAAATGAATACAAAGGTGGCTATAAGCTAGGAGATTTCTGATGGTAGTTCCTCAGGGGGCTCAACTACATAGAGTCTTGGTGGTCCTGATCTTTGCTGGATGATTATTTAAAGGGGGCTCAGCTCTCCCTAGCCTAGCCTTGGAGTGGGGGACTCTAACTACCCTGTCACCCTGTTCTTCCATGAATAGCAAACTTCTATGAAAAGGAGGGAAAGGATAACAGGATAAATTCGGGAAATTCCTAGATAAAAATATTCACAATTTTTCTAAATAATATTGATCTGATCTCCAAGTCAGCATCTGTCTCATCTTTTGATGCAAAAGTAATTCAGAGCTTTGGATGGAGAAGGTGATACTGATCATAACATCTGTGGCAGCCTGCTTGCCATTGCTGTTTTCTACTTCCACTGTGCACAGGTACAAATGTGAAAAGTGGGTACTTAAAGAAACAAGGTGGTTAAGGTGGTGTAAAAAGCAGTGGTCAGATATGATTGCATATCCCCCTATCTTCCCAATAATACTCCAGCCTGAATAGGCACAATATAGTTACTGGTTAACAAAATAGATGTGTTCCTGGGCATTACTTCTATAACAGAAAACTTGGTACCAGAGGCAGAAATAATATGGAATATGGAAAGAATAGGGATATGTTCTTAAACTAAAAAAGAAGAGCAGTTCACTATGTTTCAGCAAATCTTTTATTCAAAACTAACAATATACACATGTGAAATGAAACAACCAGGCCAGGTAAGCGTTGCATAAATTAAAATATTTTGAACCTTCTGGAGTCCCACTTGAAAACTTCTTCCAAAATGCACCCAGGGATGATTTTTTTTTCTATTACCATCCTCCACTTTTTTATGATTCCCATTTTGGTGGCCAAACGTATAGATCTATGCTTTTAAAAGATGCTGGTGAGGAAGGCTTATCTGCTCTACCCTCTTCTCTCTGTTTTGCTGTTCATACATTCTCAGTAAGGGATTCTGAAGACAGCTGCTATCCAAATTCCCTGTTGTAGGCAGGCATACACAGCTACACAACGATAGTCTAGAGTAAAATCCCATTCTTTCCTAAGTTCAAACTTTATTTATTGCAATATTTACTGCAGACATGCTGTTGTAAGACAGCACTTGAAAGTCTTTCTCCAGCTTTCTTTCACTGCCCCCCCCTCTCAGTGTCAATGCTCTTTAAACACTTGTAGTTGGGGAAGTTGGGCTGACATAAAAAAACACCTGTGTAAGGGAGCTTATTTGTCAGGGGCTTTGTTAACTGAGGTACTGTATGCCTATACAGAGTACCTGAATTCTGCATGCACAATTCTGCTTCATATGTGTTACAATGGAAAATGTGTTTGGAGAAGGGTAAGTGAGAGAGTACACAATTTATGTTTTTTTTTGTTCCCTCTACTGGAAATCATTGAAGCCACCACATCCAAGTGTTTAAACAATGGGGGAAAAGATGGATAGGAAGGAAAAATGTAATCCATTTGCCTCCTTAAAGAAAAACTTGCCCATCAGTTAGCACTCTGTGAGATGGCTATTACTGTATATGTGGTCTGTTGTATGGATTATGGGCCTTTCAGGTGCGTCAGTTTTGAGGGACATATATTCACATAATTCACTTTGCTCTTCGTTGATTGAAGAGACGGGTGGAGTTTTAACAACAGCTACTTACAAGCTGCTCTCTGGAAAGGTGATGAGAGCAGTTGAGACAACATCCGCCAGGGGGGAAAAAAAGCCTGAACATTTCAACCTCTCCTCTTTCTTTTCCCATTATGTGTCTGATGGTTTGCTTTGGTTGAATGAGTGTTGAACAGCTATCCAACCAGATCCAAGGAGGGCCTGGTAGGCAAAGGAAGTAAGAAATCAATGGTAGAAGAGCTAGCAACTCTGAAATCCTGCCAGGTTTTCACTGACAAAGAACAAGATGGGAGGGGGTAATGGCTGAAGGGAAAAATGAGTATTACACCTGTAGTGCTGGTATACTTCCCCCATTCTAGTTTTGTGTTGGAGAAATGGGGCTTTGGATTTGGTAAAGCCTCCCCTGAACTGGATCTGATACCTCCTCCCTGGAATGTCTTCCTTTCCTCATCTCCATCTTTTGACCTCTTGCCACAGAGAGGTGCCTTTTAAGGTGTAAGCTACATGCAGGATAAAGTGCTGAAATTAAAAAAAAAAACTTGTACCCCTCCTTTCACTACATGGAATCTACATATGCAGGAACTGATAAAATAGATTGCACCATTTTAAATAATGAGGGAGGAACATTTGAATGCTTCCATATATTCAGGGGGTGGGGAAGCAAGGAAACCTTTTGGAAAATTAAAACTCCTACCATAAGCAGTGACATAACCTAGACCATATTTCTCTGTTTTCTGTTTATAAGGAATATATACAGGAACAGTAAAAAATGTGAACCTCCATCAGCGATACTGTCCATTTTATGGTCTGAGAGAGTACTCATGAACATTCCATGAATATATGTAGGGCTGCTTCCATTTTGGCCTAGGGAACTAGGCTATGTCACAAAATAACAGGGTTGGTCTAGACAGGGGTGGGAATTATGTGTCCCTCTAGATGTTGTTGACCTGAAACTCCCAGTACTCACCATTAGCTATACTGGCTAGGGCTGCTGGGAGTTGCAGTTCAACAATATTTGGAGAGCTGCACAATTCCCACCCCAATCTATACCTTTATGCTGCCCTGGAGGAGTTATTTTAAATTGCTTTATGTGGTAGTGTGTATTGCTTGATAAGCTGTTCATAAGACCCTAAGAAAGGTTCTGCTGGATCATACTGAAGAGCTGTCTAGTCTAATGCTCAGTTTCCATGGTGCTATCCTGCATAAGCGAGGGCCACACACAGGATGGGACCAACATAGCCTCACAATCATGTTCCTAACACCAAGAGCCATGGGGAGGGAGCCTCTCCTCCTGTTATTTCATGGTGAGGTATTTTCCCACCCACCTCCCTGCATGGGCCATGGATTTCCTTTTTCCTAGTGCTGGTACCAAACAGCATATTTCTCCTGATACTGAAGGTAATATATTGGACAGCATAACCAGAAGCCTTCAATAGCCTTATTCTTCTTGAATTTTTCAAATACTCATTTACAGCTGTCCAGGTTGGTAGCCATCGCTACATCTTGTGGAAGTAATTTCCCTCATGTTATGATGTGCTATATGAAACAATTTCCATTTCATATACAACTGCCACACAATGGGGGTGATTTTGTCAATTCCACAAGAACATAAAGGTTTGCAGGTAAATAGTTCTTTCATGTCACAATGATAACCATAATAGATTTTTAGTCCTGGTGATTCTACAGCATTTTGTCTCATCATATTTTGTTTCCTACCCTTTTGTCTAAATCTATTTTGTATCTTACCCTTTCCTAAGGAATTCAGGGCAGCATATGTGTGGAGTGTTTCATTTCACCTACACAACAACCCTGTAAAGTACGTTTGGCTGAGGGAGAGTGAGAAGCGCAAGGCTGCCAAGTGAATTTCATTGCTAGAAGGTATCTTGAATTCAAAGTTTTTGTTCCACATCTTACATTCTTCATAAAATTCAACATGGAATTGTAGTCTAAAGAACTATTTCCAGAATGAATTCTGATAGGTGTTTGATTTTTTACCTGTTTCAGGCACTGTAAGACATGTGTTGATGTCATATTTAAGGTTTTCCAAAGTATTCTTTTTGATCTCCCTCAAAAAGGCAGTTGCACAAAAATGGCACAAGGTGGCAGGTGGGTACCACATATTCAGTAAGTTATGTGATGAATCGGAATAATGAAACTTTGCAGGACTAATTGTTTGATGGATTTAGGACAGCAGGAGAGTCTGAATAGATGACAACCTTATCAGGCACATAATTGAGTTATCTATTTTTAGTTAGCATGTTATTGCATGCATAATGGGATTAGTCACATTTTTTTATCAACTCAAAAAGCCAGTAGTGATTCATTCTTGTTTTTTGGTTTTTTTTGAAGTGCGATGAAATTTTCAGGTTTCACCTGAATGATAGGGAAAAGTTGAAGCTGAATAGTTTTTAAGAAGATTTATTAACACATTAGTTCTTGATACACAGAACAGTTGAAATTAGTGCTATCAAATATATCATCTCATTCAATGGGTAAAATGAAAACCAAACCGTAATGCAGCTGCTCTCTCCAAGTCTGACTAACCCAAATACTGGCTTCCAGCTGTGTTTCTGATTAGATGTTCTGATTTGGATGTCGAATAAATGGAAATTTTGATATTGGTTTTATTTTTTAAAAAAAGAAGAAGATTTTTTTCCTTTGCTGAAAACATAGAAATGAATGGAAGAAAAATAAAAAGAAAAGAAAAGAAAAAGACTGGTGCCCAAAATGCAACAGGAATTATAAACACAAAAAAATGTTTGTTCCATCTTTCCTTTCCTGGCCTTCTGTCGTTGGATGTTGCCCTCACTTGACTTGTAGTTTATGGCCATAACCCAATTTGCTTGTCCTGACTAAAGTAGGCTTGTTTAGGTAATAACTGCTAAATCAGCATTTACCATTCAGTAATTGATTCAAGGAGAGCCAGCATGGTGTAGTAGTTTGAGCATTGTGCAATGGCTCTGGAGACCAGGGTTCGCATCACCACTCAGCCAGGGAAACCCACTGGGTGACATTGCACAAGTTACACTCTCTCAGACTCAGAGGAAGGCAAAGGCAACCTCCCTCTGAACAAATCTTGACAAGACAACCCTGTGATAGGGTTGCTTTAGGGTTGCCATAAGTTGGAAACAACCTGAAAGCACACAACAACAGCAGCAACAACAACATTGATTCAATGATTCTGTTCTAGTTGGGACTGTTGTCCTGCGCATTCAAGTTATTTCTGGCTTATGGTGACCCGAAGGTGAACCTAGCATGGGGTTTTATTGTTTGCTTAGACAGGGTTTACCATTACCTTCCTCAGAGGCTCAGAGAATGTAATTTGCCCAAGATCACCCAATGCGCTTCCGTGAGTGAGGGGTTGTCTATACAGCAAAAATACTCATAGAATTTGAGGAGAGTGCAAATTTGTCTAAATGGCATGCCGCATCAATCCACTGTATTTGAAAGGAGGGGGGCCAAATACTCTGTGATGAATTTGCATTCCTGTTCATTGGGACAACCGATTCTCTTTGATTCACATTCTAGTAACAGAGGAAGTGGAAAGCTGATTGGTTGGATGTGCACGAGGGGAAGAGCTTGCTAACAAGGCAAGTTCCTGAAACTGCCATGTTGGATTTTTGCTGTAGCAATCATGTGTTGAGGAGACGAAACAGCCCTTCCCCCCTATTTAGGCAGAATATCACACTTTTGCACCTTAGATATGCTTTAAAAAAGTACTATTCAGTGGCAGCAACTGGTGAGAATAAAAACATGAGTAATTCACTTGTGCCCTCCATCTTAATTCTCAGGCATGCCCGTTGGAACAGTGAAAGCGGATAGCTTTCCATGCCTGTGATCTTGCCAAAAAGCCATTAGGACAAATAGAAGTTGCTTCAAATTGGCATTAGTGCTTTAGTGCACACCAATCCACATTTTCTCCTCTCATATAGACAAGCCCCAAGTAGGGATTTAAACCTTGGTGTCTGAGAGTTCTAGTACAGCACTCAAACCATTACACCACATTGGCTCTAGCTGGGAGTAGCACTTGGATTTAGGCCTTTGTTTTCATGTATAGTAATAGTTCCTAGCATTGTGAACCTCCTCTGAAGCCTGATAATCCCTCTTACACATGAGGTATGAAAAGAATATTTGAAAATATTTTTTAAAAAATAGAAAAAACATGAGATGAGAAGCTTGATGAGAAGAATCATGGACTGATGACATTCTTCACTGTTCAGGACTTATTCTGTGCAAAATTCATGCATGGTTGTTTTGCACAGAAAACAACATTTTCTGTGCAGAAAACAAGATTTTCTGCATGGAATATAATATATAATTTAATATTTCAATGCAGAAATATTAATTTCTATGCAGAAAATGCTGTAATTGGGGGTTTATTCTGTGTAAAATTTGCATATGGTTATTAGCATGGAAAACAACATTTTTGTGTGCAGGGAACAGCATTTTCTATATAGGAAGTAATATTTCTGCATTGAAATATTACTCTTCATGCAGAAAATGATGTTTTCAGGAGAAAATATTCATATGCAAATTCTGAACTGATTAGTCCCGAAATGTGGCTAGCCTTTGAAAACTGTGTGATTTTCTAAGACTTTCTGGCAGTGGGAAGAAGCTTACTGGCTTCTTCATTAGGTGAAGACAAGATAAGGCAATGGAGAATCATAGGAAGGTTAAATACAGTTGGAGGGATGTTAGATGGGGATCCTATGGATGTTGTTAGTCCAATGAAATTGTTTATCTATGTCAGTAGTGAAGAAAGTGGCCCACAGTCTATATGTAGTCCCAACCCCTATTCTGTGGCTCCAGGAGATTCCCAAGCCCCCCATCCCCAATTTAAGATATGGAGAAAGATCACTCCAAAGATTTTCACTGCAAAATCACCCCAGTGGTTGCAAAAATATGGCAGTTTGGGGGCAATTTGCCCCCACCCACTATTCACCCCCCCCCAACCAAGACAGCAGATTTTGGGCTGAACACAGTACTGGAAATGCTATTACATCACTTCTGTTTCAGCTTTCATTTCAGGTATGGAGTGAAAATTGGCCCTTGCCTCCATGTGGTTGCCTATCCCTGGCCTAAGTGGTACAGCTAAATGAGAAACTAGAGAGCAAATGGGGATCAGGGCTGTGGAAAATATGCATGGCATCAACACCTGAGTTGTCATGGGCTTGCTGAGACCTGCTGCAGTTGATGAGGTTCAGTGGAGCAAATGCTGTCCCCACCCAGTTCAAGGTATACAGCAGCCAAAGCCAGACAAGTTATTTTAGCACATGAATCAGGAAATCTTGTAGTTGGCAGTAAAAATGTGACAGTAATAAGCATGCATTTCTCCTCTTTTATAATACCTCAGAAGTCTACTATGTGAGGCCGCTGACTCACTCTGCCTAGTGTTAGGGCCTTGCCATTGCTAGTCTCCTGCTTAGCAGTTATCTAGCTGCCCTTTTATTTATTTAGGTATTTATACCCCACTCTTTAGCCACAAAGGCTCTCAAATCACCGTACAAATTGATATGCAACTGCTAGGCACTAAGCAGTTTCCAATGTGTGTTAGCTAATTGCCCCCACAAGCCGGGTACCAATTTTACTGACCTATGAAAGGATGGAAGGCTGAGTGAACCTTGGAGCCCTTGGGATTAAACTTGCAATGTTGTGGCTGCAATACCAGCATTTAACCACTGCACCACCAGGGCTCCCTATTTTCACTGTATGCATCACACTGCCATGATATCTGCAGTGCCTTAGGGACACCAGAGTTTATGCTAGGAAAGAAAAGATTGAACAAGAAGAAAAAGCAGACAAAAGTTGCTCTGAACACACACACACACACACACACACACACACACCAAAATCAGGTCAAGCTACCATAATTCCATAGGTGTGGGCAGAAGGAAACTGGCTAAGTGGATTTATCTTGTCCAAGTCTTACATGGCCTGGTGGTCATTTGCTTCTCATTGTTGAAATTGCCACATGCCTATGAGGCGGAATCCATGAGAGACACTGAAAGAAGCTGAGGCCGATTGTGGAAGAAATCTACCCACTGAACCCTGAGAGCCTTCCTTATTTACCAGTGATTTGGTAATTTGGAGGAGGAGAGGGATAAAAATAAGAAGTAAGAAGAGTTCAAATCAAGGGAAGGGACTAATTCTGGTGAGTCTTCTGCTTCCAACAATTCCAGCCTTGTTGCAGGGCCTGGGGACATTTCTTCTTTGGACTATAACTCCCCGAATTACCCAACCAGTCTGGCCAATGGCTGAGAAATTCTAGGAACTGTAGAGTGAAAAACTAGCATTTCTAAACTCCACTCTATCTCCATATTCCTAGGGGTGAAGCTTTAGATCCAATGACACTCATTGATGAGCCAGTTTTCCAGGAGGATTCTTTTTGGGGGTGTGTGTGCATTTTTAAAATTCTTGTTCTAGCTTACTTCAATTCATAGAATCACAGAATCATAGAGTTGGAAGAGACCACAAGCAGCATCCAGTCCAACCCCTGCCATGCAGGAATACACAATCAAATCATTCCTGCCAGAGGGCCATCCAGCCTCTGTTTAAAAACCTCCAAAGAAGGAGACTCCACCACACTATGAGGCAGTGTATTCCACTTCCGAACAGCTCTTACCATCAGGAAGTTCTTCCTAAAGTTTAGGTGGAATCTCTTTTCCTGTAGTTTGAGTCCATTGTTCCGTGTCCTTATCTCTGGAGCATCAGAAAACAAGCTTGCCCCATCCTCAGTATGACATCCCTTCAAATATTTAAACAAGGCTATCATGTCACCTCTCAACCTTCTCTTTTCCAGACTAAACATGCCCAGTTCCCTAAGCCTCTCCTCATAGGGCATGGCTTCCAGACCTCCCACCATCCTGGTCCCCCTCCTCTGGACACGTTCCAGCTACTTGATATCCTTCCTGAATTGTGGTAGCCAGAACTGGACACAGTATTCCAGGTGAGGTCTGACCAAAGCAGAATAGAGTTGCAGTATTTCTTCCCTTGTCTGCCAGGCTGGCCATTTTATAGTCATTGACTTCCAACGTCATTCCTGAAAAGTAGGCATCCAGTGATGTCACCTGCTGGCTCCATTCCTTCTCCCTTTGTTGTCATACACACTGATCAGGTTCCACTGGGGGCTGCTGTGGATCTTCCAAAGTCATGAGTAGAACATAGGGTATCATTCAAACATACAAAACAGTATTGAGCATGGGAGGCAACCTCCTTCAGCTGCCTTCCTCAGCCTGGCACTCTCAGATCTGCTGGACTACAACTCTATCCCCTTGGCCAACATGCTTGGGATAATGGGAGTTTTCATCCCACACACCTAGAAGGTAATCAGCTAGAGAAGACCTGTCTTACAGATACTAGAGCATCCCTCTCTAGTCTTCTCATTTACAGAGATAAATGTTACGGGCCTGTCAGATTTATTTTTACACTACTGTACTTTCCTTCTCTCCATTTTCAGCTAACTTATAGAATCATATTTGTAACTATCATGCCTGTCTTAGTTTTCCTGTAGCATATCGAATAAAGGATGGGTATAATGAAGAAAAAGGTCACAGATGAAGGGAATGAATATCTGAAAGTGCTATAGACTTGTCAGTTTGGACAGGAGCCTATACTATGATGCAACCTCCTGTCTTAAGTCTGCCCCATTGCTAGTAAAAGAGGGAAGGCATTCCCAAAAGTACCCAAGACAGTGTATCAGGATTCCTTCATGCATTTTCTTGTACAAGAGTAAACTTGAAATATTTTAGTGTTTTCAGTAACACAGTGCGCGCGCGCGGACGGACACACACACACATTTGCATACATTAGGCAAGCCTGTTATTCTCCTGTGCTTTCAGAATCTGCAAGCTGGTTTGCATTCAAACCTACTTTGGAATAGAAACATTTTCTTAATTCATTCCAGTGCAAGCATACCAATACCATTCACGTAACCATGATTCCATTTGCTGATGTAAGGCAAACACCAAATGTTTGCATTGTCAACCCCTAGAACTCTAATTGGTTTTTTGAGACAGTACAAGGAGGAGCCAGGTCATTTTGAGGTCATTCTAAAAATTACAGAGTTGGGGAAAGACGGCTGGTAGTCCCTGCTTGTGCATTTGGTTCAATGTGGCCCCAAGTTCTCGACAATGCTACTGCTTATTGAAACACCTGTTACATAGCAATTTTGTAAACATGTCTTCTGTGCTACAACTGCCTATTACTGTTTCCTTGTCTTGGTTTCATAATCAAGCAAGCTTTATTAGCACTGACTTCTTAGGTTCTGTGTTGAAATGATTATTTTTTTTAAAAAAACATGTAGAGGGAAGTGAGAACAAGTAGCTTCGCATTTTACATACCTAGGGATTTATTTGTCTTTTTTTCTTCCTAGAAAATAAATACCATGTGCTCATGAATGTTTAATTTTTCTCTTTCAGTGAAGCAGTGACCACTGGAATCTAGAAAATGCATGCATTTAAATATATTAGAGGAATAAGAAAAGTAACAAAGGGGGTGCCAAGTCCCTCTGAGAGGGCCAAATAAGTGGGAAGGTAACCCTACACTGTTTTAAAGATAACAATTCTTTAAGTTTTGCCTTTGAAATGTAAATAGTTGCCTATTTTTAGAACTAGCTAACAACCTCATTTATGAATGGATGAAGAATGAGATGTTACAGTAGACTTGTCACTTAATTGAGCCTCTAACATGCAAACTTGGCTTAAAATTATACTTCTAGATGCAGGATCTCTAGCAATTGGTGCAAGATAGCAGTCCTACAGAAGGAAGTTGATTTATTCCACAAATGGGTCTCCTAATCAGACCATTTTGTCACCTAGGGTGAAGGACAAGATGCTGACCACCTTACTGCAATGTATAGAAATGACTGCATTGAGCAAGACTACAGCATCCTCAAATGCAGCTGAGGGCAGGAGGATGGCTGAGGGGACACAGCAAGGCACACTCAGTCCTGCCCAGACCCCACAGTTTGGCACCTGATGCCTCAGGTGGCTGCTTATCTTTGCCAAATGTCCAACCTAGCTCTGATATTTGCTTACTGCATATTTATCATACAGTTCTTTTATCTTTTTATTTTCCCCCTGTATCTAGAATGGAAGGAAATGACTTCAAATTGCCATTGTAGAAGCAAGCATGTGGAAAGAAGTTGTATACATTATAGGTCTGTACGTGGAACTTTGTGTCTAGAATTCAAGTTTGGAGCATGCTTCCATCTTAAAACATTCACTATGATATGTATAAAGACCTATCATTTTCATTTATGTTGGCACATAAGATACTGGCACTAGATAGGGTTGCCAAGTTGAAAATTGGTGTAACTTTAATCATCACCCTGTGCTCTCTCTGTGTATGTGTGTGTGTGTGTGTGTAAGAGAGAAAGTGTGTGTGTGTGTATGTTCCTAGTTAGGTCAAACCACTAAAGGTGTTATTATTGCTGTACAGTAATACAGTAATATTGCAACTGCAAAGAAACATTAAAGAATATAATAAAATAAATGAAGATAATGTTTACAGTCAATATGGATAACAAATGAATATTTATTTATTTAATTTATATGCCGCCTTTCTCCCAGAGTGGGGCCGAAGGCAGCTCACAAAAGAACATCAATTAAAATCTAGCACAATTTTAAAACAATTAAAATCATCATAATTAAAACAATATGATTTTTTTAAAAAAAAAAACATACAAAAGTTTAGAACAAATAATTAGAACACACACCCTCCATGGTGCAGTTACATATTAAAAGCCTGTTTAAACAAAATGGTTTTTTCCTGCCAGCGAAAAGAAAGCAGGGACAGGCCCTACCTAGTGTTACCTAAAATGCTCCTTGGAAAATTCCAAGAAAATATCGAGTTTCTAATATGTTGGGGAAATTAGCAGCAACTCAACTTTTAGCTATGCAAAGAGGGGGTAACCAGGGAATCTTTTAAACCTTTGTATACCGGTAATAGTCTGGATGGAATACATATACATTTTAAAATTAAGTATGGTTTTTATTAAGGAGTTCAAAAATAACACCAAACACACACACATTCACCCAAAGAAAGCATTCACACAAGGCTATAGGAGAAACAGTAGGAAAACTTGGGATAGGGGTTAGCAAGAGGATGTTGTTGGGGTGATACAGATCTGTCCTGTAGTCATTCTGGCAGAGCAGATGGATGAAACTGGGTGGCCACACAGAGGGACATAGGGTCCCCTAGAAATGGAACTGTGTGCAAATGGGGCATATTTTGGGGGTGATATTTATACCTCCAAATACACCTGAGGGGATTGGTTGCTTAATGGGTTGAAACAATAGATTTCCTGAGCCTTCATGGATTGCACAATGACTTTCCTGGTCTTGACAAGAGGTGCAGAAAATGCTAAATGTGTTTCTTAATGTCCAATGATTGAATTTTAGCAGCTTTGAACAACTTCTTTTTAGGTTGGGAGCTGAGGAGAGGAAATTTCACAATCAGCAAATACAAAAGGGTTTCTCCATCCATTACCCTCTAATTTATGTGGAATATGTCTTCTTTTGGCCCTTCAGCCCCAGGCCTTCCTTTCCAGGGAAAAACAAAAATGACCTTTTCTGAGACCATCCTGTCTTTTACCCTTGTAAAAGGCCACATTAATGAACCAAACTTGGCCAGTTTCTGAGACCTGTAGTCAATGCTAACATTCCAGGAGTGGGGTGCCTTGGAAGTGGGGTGCAAGCTTGTGCTTACACTAGAACAGGAATACAGAACCAAATAGAATGCCACAACTTGCAGTCAATAAGAAAACATACCGATACATAGAACAATGCCAAAATTAGTATAACATATATAAAAGGAAAGTCAAATTACTAGAAGTTGTGGCATCACTAAGGCTGGTGTCACCCCTCCCCCCAACAGTGTCGCCTGGTGTGGTTTGGACTCTCTGCTACCTCAGAAAATAATGTAACAAAGAAAATGAATACAGTTTATAACAATATGCAAACGTACCAAGTCAAATTAACATACCAAGGTCAAATTAAACGTACCAAGTCACATCCCCTGGCATTCCTAGATAAGCAGTGTTATGGTTTTGTGATAGTCTTTTGTGGTTTATGTGTGTGTGGTTGAGACCCTACCATGCTGTATTTGTTTGATCTAGCAACAGGAGTTGAGCTGGATGTTCCTCCTCCTTCAGTAAATACCCAAGGTGGTGAAATGTTGGGTTTATGGGTACAAGGGAGGACATGCACCATAGTTCTGCTTGAGGAAACTTTATGGTACCTCTTTCTGATTCAGCATCTGTTAACTATTAAACTATTAAACTGTTAACAGGAGTCCCATTCCATAGGTATTTAACTTGGCAACACTTGCACTAATGCAACACTGGTCTCCATCTTGTCCATTTTCTCACTTAAGTGGCTAAAAAGAAAAGTGGTTTAAAATGCTGATGTTGGGCTAGATGATCTTCAGAGAACCTTACAACTAAGGAGATTATCAGACAGGAACACAAAAAGCATTCCTGTTCCACAACCTCCAATCCCGCCCTGTCCCAAAACAATAACCCTCCCCACCACACTTAGCTTCTCTCCCACTGTACAGGCAGCCCAGGAGTGAACAGAGCTCTAATGGAGCTCCTTTCACTTCCTGGATTGAAATCCCACCCGTTCTCATGAGAAGACATGACCACGGGAAATTCAAAAATGAAAATGAAAATAAACAGAAAAAAAGTGACACTAAGCACCTAAACACACTAAAACATTACAAATAACCTGGGGAAGGTACAAAAAAGAGAGTAGCTTACCTGGATATCCTGACCTCACCCAGAAATGTTCTCACCAGGACCGCTCACTGATGCTGGAATCTCACCAGTAAAATGGGGCACATTGTCACACACAGGCAAATCCAAAATGAAAGCGCCATGGGAGATAAATTGTTGGCTTCTCCCCAACAATAAAAAAGAATGCTCCTGTAATGGCAGCAGAATGCTTTGGAGATTATGGGGGACACTGCTGTCTGATAAGAAAGCCCTTTTGTGATCTCATGGCGTCATCATAATGCCATTTTTGATGTGTCTGATAATCTCCTAAGTACCAGTTACCTACCAGTTGGGTACCTGGACTGTGGAATAGGAGCTGAGTTACATGACAGATTCACTTGCATAGATTCAATGTGTCTGTTCCAGTGAACAGAAAAATTTGGGACTTCTACCACCCTGCTACTGACAGCTCTCCAGCTCCAGGGCCGTAGACTCATAGTGAAGCTGGAACTAATCACAGTATAGGATACTGTACTACATCCATATTGCCTGAATAACATATCTCTTAAGGGCGTGACTCATGGAGGTGCAATTTCGCAGCATATTGGAGCTTTGAGCAAACATGAAAAGCACCTTAATACAACATATTAAACCTAACAGGTTTTTTTGTTATTGAATTTGATTACACTGTCAGAAGGCAATGTGATTTTGAGCATGTACAGAGGGCAGCATGGAACTGGAAGGGTGGATTTCCAAACTGGGGTGCCTGAGCTAGCAGGCGGCAAAGAACATTTTTAAACAATCAGTTTTCACTGGGGAGGGTGATCTCAAAAGGGCACATTTTAAAGCACACACTTTTATTTTAATACACAAAGAAATACTGTGGTATGGGTATTTCTATATGGAATTCCAGGTTGCCCCCTGTATCTGTGGGAGATAAGTTCCTGGACTCACCATTTACCAGAGAAACCATGAATAATAGCAAACCCTATTAAAATAAAGGCCTTAAAGTTTAAACATACCATAGAGTTGTATTGGAGGACCTAGCAATTCCTAGAGAGAACACCTTTCTAGGCATTTTCCAGCATGACTCTATGGTATGTGTCCCTATTTTTTTTCCAGCCGTGGATAACTGAAACTGCAGGTATTGGTTCCATGGATACGAGGGGGGGCTGTATTATTATTTCAATAAATTTCACACTATTCTAAACAGTCTAGAATTCTGTTTTTTTTTTAAAAAAAATCACAAAATCCTGCTCCTATGAACCTGTAAAAGACTCCCCCTTTCCATCCTCATTTCTGGTTATAAAGGTGGGATGTGATTCATTCAAATGAGCCTTAACATAGAACCACAACTGTACAATGATTTCTGTACACCTGCATTGAAATTAAAATGGGAGTTACTTTTGCAGTGCCATATGGCAGAAGAGTGTCTTAAGGGGCTGTGGGTAATCATATCAAGCATCAGGCTAAGAAGTCTGAGCCTCTCAATGGGGCAAGCTTGGATACTTTAACTTCTGGTTGAACTCTAAACTTTAAAGGCTCAAGTTTTAAAAGGTGGTATTTATCAACCACATGCCAATACATGTCAGACAAGAACAATTTATTATTCACATCATCTCTTGGGCACAATCTTAACATCCGGGGTTTTGTGTGTTCTGTGGCACATGTATTTTGAATACCTTAAAGATCCTTGATTTCACTGGTACAGGTAGTACCTCCTGTCATGATGGAGTTCCATCATGTTGCCACAAGGTGAAACCCCCATCATTCTGCTAGAGAACTATAACTCCCTTTGTCTGTAAACAGATTGTCTTGACAGCATAGTATCAGGTAAGAAAAGGGTTAATGGGGAAGGTGTAAAGCACCACCTTCACAGAGCTAATGAGATGACATCACTACCATAACACCATGTGACTGGACTGACCAATTACAGCTTTGACCCCGGGAAATCTGAAGAGGATTTAACTGCTTTTGTTTGAAACCAGTGTGAGAGAGTTTGGAGAGAGATTCTGGGAGATGTGAGAAAACAAAGACTGCTATGCTGGTAGAGCACAGCCATTCCGTCTCTTGCTTTTGCTCCCAGCTGCCTGGATAACATCTCAAGGCAACAAACTGCAAGTATTTAGAAGAGATTAGGGCCTGTTTAGTTGCGTTAGGGAATTCTTTTTAATTTCTTTACTTTGGTTGAATGTAGCTAAATTAGCAACTGAATGTAACCTGAGTAATGTAATGCTTGATCTTGATACTCTGTATTGCTATCACTTTAAGCCTGCCTGCCTGAGGTAGGGGAGAATCCTGCCTCATGTGAGATTGCATGACTACTTCTCTTGAATAAAGTAAACTTATTGATCTTCCTATACTGATGCTTACCACGTGCCTTACTCTTGACTATGCTACTGTGAATCTTCTCTGGGGTTAGGAGGAGGGAATTAGTTGATTCTATAGTGGCAAGGAGTGCCACTGATTAATATAGACAATGCACAACTTCCCACTGCGTTGTGTGTAAAAAAGGGGGGGTCCCAAGGGGAAAGAATTCCCCCCTCCCAGTAACTTAGTGGGTGGTGGTGGATACTGGATGATTTTGGGGTCTGTAGGGAGCATCCTGGAGTGAGGATACTCAAGACTAACCCTACAGGGAGGGCTAACATGGAGTTCCTGGGAAGGGAACTCAGGTTTGAGCCCATGACACCTCCAGCAACCCAATCAAAACTGTTTCACGCAATCATTGTGTTTACAGTTGCTGCTCCCAATTTGTCACCTGGTGATCGACCTTCTTGTGAGCATCTTCACCATCCTTAGATGACAGACATGTAGCCCTCCACTTGGACCGTACTCAGAAATCTTTCCAATTTGGTATAACATGCCAGAGCTTGTAGTACATTGGTAAAGCCTTTGAGAGACGAGGGTCACCTCTATGCCACAATAAGGTGACGCTATACAACTTCCTGGAGATAGTGGCATATAAAGTCAAAGAAAAGGTCTTGGGACAAACTGCAGAACTCTATAGAAAATGAGAGAAACAAAACATAATTTCTGGCAATGTGAACTGAATTCGAGATTTGAAGTCAAGTAAGCCAGCAGAGGGAGATACAGAAGCGAAGGGGAACAGCAGCAGGTTGCTAGTTTTCCCCAAATTGTCTCCAGCTCAAATAATTTGGATAGCCTTGACAACAGTTGAGTGGGTTGAAAATGCTGCTGTTGAATCAGTAAACCAGATCAGTAAACAGTAAAACAGCTGCCACCTAGGAGCTGTACTCTACTGGCTAGTATTAGGGAGACCTGGTAGGATTGCGGAGGAAGGGTTTGAATCTCACTCAGCTTTGCCTACCAGAATTTTCTGTACAGCAGCCAACAAGACCTAGGGGGCAAGGGAGCTGTAGAGGTCATAACAGGGCCGGTTTAAGGAATTTTGGGGCCCCCTGCAATGCTTTATTTTGGGGCCCCCATATGTTTATCTCAGGTCAATGTAACCTAACCTATTCACAATACAGGATGCTCAGATTACAGTAGGACCCCCGTATCCATGGATTCATTATCCATGGGACACAAAACAGCACAACTACCATAGAGTCTTCCTAGAAAACCTTTGTCAGATAAGGAGGTCAGCAGGGGGGGGCCCTTGACCTTGGGGGCCCCCTGCCAATGCTGATTTGGCAGACTGGTTAAACCGGCCCTGGGTCATAAACATTGACAAAGACACTGTGTGGAAAAATTTGCATGGGGATCTCAACATGAGAAAAGTTTGTGCCAAGATGGTCCCTAGGGTTCTCACACCAGAGCAAAAAAGAGTGCTGCAAGGGTTTGCGTGACATTCTGTAGCAACTTGAGGCAGAGCCAAACCTTTTTCAAAAAGACATCACTTATGATGAAGGAAACCTGGATCTTCCAGTATGATCCTGAGACAAAATGCCAGTCAATGTACTGGAAAACACCATCATCACCAAGAAAGCAAGTCCACATTCAAAGCCATGCTCACTGTTTTTTTGTTTTGTTTTGTTCTGTTTTACATCAAGGGCATAATTTTGGCAGAATGGGTTCCAGAAGGCAGAACAGCAAACCAGCATTATTATATTCACCAAATTTGGCAGCATGCAACTTTTTTCTTTCCCCTAAAGTGAAATCAGTGCTTAAAGGAACACGTTCTGAGTTGATGGATGCAGTAAAGAAGAAAACGGCAGATGTGTTGAAACAGCTGACAGAAACTGATCTTCTCCATGCCTTCGACCAGTGGAAAACAAGACTGCATCAGTGTGTGAGTGTGAATGGGGAGTATATTGAAGGGGAGAAACAGTAGAATTGTAATACATATAAATAAAGATGGGTTATTGTATCAGTCTCATTATTTAATGGACCTCGTATACAGGGCTGACCAAACAAAGCAAAGCACTAGTACTAGAACCACCCAACTGCAGCCTGTAAGCCTAGAAGTACAGCTCAAAAGCTTCGAGAACTGTAGGATCATTCATATTGTTGCCACACTTCATAACTTTAGACTCAAATCTGGAGAGCACAGCTGATAGGAAGGACTTGTTGTCTGTCTTTCACTAAAGAGTGTTTAAAATATTATTCCATTCACTAACTCGGAAGCAATATCCAGTTATCATATTGCAGCAACAGGAATGACCCAATGTCAGGCAGAAATTTCATTATCCTTCAGGATATTAAAATCTTGATATTAAAGTTGTCAACATTTTGATAACAAATATGACTCTGAGAATGATTGCTCCTTGGTAAACATCTCTAAATATCATTTTAATATAGTAATATTTTATCTACCACAGTTGCTAATATTGATTAGTATAGTTGGGTAAAAAAGAGTGGGAGAGAGTGCATATAAGCATTGGCCCAGGTGAGAACATGTTTATGAGGAAAATAATTAAAGAGGAAGTATATCCGTTGACAAACACAGATGGATTGGCCAGGTACCCCATGTCTCCCAGCATTCTGCTCATTTCCAAGGGTCTACATTTTAAAAACAAATAAATAAGTGGAAATAACCTGGTGCTGGTCACTGGAAGTCATACTTTGTAGTCAAAGTAGTATTCTGTGGTTATGCTTCTAAGTAATAGACCATAGCAATGTCATACTATAACTAGTTTTTATTCCAGCAAGCTTTTAATTCATAGCTGCAGACATGGAGGCTTTTATTGGGATGTATTTTTATTGTTTTATTCTTTTAACTTTTATATGTTTTATATTTGATTTTAAATTGTAATGATTTTAATTGTTATTAAATTTTAACTGTAATTTTTTAAAAAAAATTATATGTTGTGAGCTGCCTTGTGTCTTATTTTGGGAGAAAGGCAGCATATAAATCAAATAAATAAATAAATAAATAGATAGATAGATAGATAGATAGTTCTGGTGTGTCAGACTAAGGTATCAGACTGGGATGGAGGAGACAACGGTAAGTTCCCTACTCAGCTATGGCCCTATCTGAATATCTTCAGGCTGACCTACTTCACAGGGTTGTTGTGAACATAAAATAGCAATATTAGGGTGTATGGCATGTGTCTTTCTAGGTGTCTTGAAAAAGGGAAGGAAGAAAGGAGCATGACGACACTGGGATGACGTCTGAAAGGGAATCCCCTTAGCAATCTCCTGGCATCAGTATCACGCCATATTTAACCTGTCTGATAATCTCCTATGGGTAAATCATACATATGTGCGAATTACCTTTATTTTTAGATCTGTATTCCTGAATCTTTGTTTGCAAAGAAAAGCCAGAGAGGAGAGAGATTCCCAGAGCTTAGAAAGGTTAATTTTTTTGCACTAAGGGGCATATCACACTCCAAGTAAAGTGGCAGGGGAGCAGGAAGGTTCCGTCTTCAGTGCTGCCTTACCACATGACCTTGCTGTTCTTCTGGTGTTCTTTCATTCCAGTCCCATGGCGGACCAAAGTAAAACCACATCTTTTTGTCAACGGGTTTTTCCAGTTAGCAAAAACAATATGGTTTTACCTTGATCCCCCATGGGAACGGAACAAAAGAATGATGGCATCATGTAGTAAGGCGGCACAGAAGATGGAATGTTCCTCCTGCACTGCCTCCTTTCTTTGGAATGCAGTAAGACCCCCGCCCAAACTCTCAGAACCAAATATGACCATAGTTCTGGCAGCTGTAGTAAAAAAAAATGTAAGTTTTCCTTCTTCTATACATTCCTGGCCACCATTGCAAATCCTTATCACCCCAATTCAAGGCAGGTTCCCTGGATCAATGTTTCATTCCATCTGTTCCTTTTCTTGCTGTCTAGTAAACCTTAAGCTATGGTTATGACCAACTGTAGTGCCCTTCAAATGTTACATTAGATTGTGGGAAGCATTTTCTCAGTGTAGAGGCATTTTCCCATGTGGGAGTTCTCTTCCTACTTTTCATCCCACAGCAACATTGCAGCATTTAAAGGCCTGCAGCTGTATGTATAGATAAGACCAATTATACAGGCTTCCCCCACACCACCATCTCTCTCTCTCTCTCTCTCTCTCTCTCTCTCTCTCTCTGTGGGGAAGAGTCACATTCTTTCCAGGGGAGGAAGGTTGAGAGAAAGATCCACAAAGTCAGTTTCACCAATGTGGTTTAGGATCTTTAAACACTGGGAGAGCATTGTGAGAAGAAACTACAGGCTCCCACACTCTCCCCTGTAACATTTAAGAGTCATATTAATCCACTTGGCTTCAAGGGGAAGAGGTGAAAATTTCCCATTTTTACATTTTTCAAGAACTTGGAATATTTAGACACAGCGTAGCATATTTCCACTTCCTATGTGCTATAAAAATGGCCTCAGTCTGCCAACTTAGAAAGTGGGGCACAAGCAATTTTATGTGCACATATGGGTACTGTGCTACATCTGCTGTTGGCACATTAAGGAGTCTGTTGACACCTTGCTATTTGTGGGAGATCCAAACAACAGTTCTCAACTTTTTTCAAATTAGTGCTGAACATGAGACCTAGGGCTCGTCTATATGAGGCAATAAAATGTGGACTGATGCACACTAACGCCAATTCACAGCAGCTTTCATTTGTCTCCACATTTTTTTTTCAAGACTGCAGGCATGCAAAGCCATATGCATTTGTTGTTCAAAACAGGCATGCCTGAGAATCAAGATGGTGGGAGTGAGTGAATTATTTGCATTTTTATTTTCACCAGTTGCTGCCGCCACACAGTTTTTTTAAAAAAAAGCAATCCAAGGTGCGGAAGGGCAATCTTCCACTTAAAAAAACAGGGGGGAAAAGTTGTTTCATTACCTCAGTGCACGATTGCTATGGTGAAAATCCAACATGGTGGTTCTTGGCACTTTCCTTGCCAGCAAGCTCCACCCCCTGCAGCCTCTGACCAGTCAGCTTTCCACTTCCACTCTTATCAGGAAAACACATCAAAGCAAATTGGTTGTCCCAACAAGAGGGAATGCAGATTTCATTTGGAGTTTTTTTTTAAGTCAGAAGTTTTTTTTTTAAAGATTATTTGGAGTATTTGCCCCCCATCCTTCCAAATATGGTGAAATGATGCAGGATTCCATTTAGGCAAAATATATTATATAGTTGTCTCTCCATATCCACGCATTTGGTATCCATGGATTTAAGTATCCAACAAGCAAACCTTGATTTTGCCATCTTATATAAGGGACACCATTTTGCTATGCCATTTCATATAATGAGACTTGAGTATTCACGGATTTTGGTATCAATGGGGGGGGGCTAGAACCAAACCCCAGCAAATATGAAGGGACAACTGTATAATTGAATAGCTATTTTGACTACTGAAATGTTCATGATTTTGATCCCACCTATCACTTTTAGTATATACTGGGACATCTGAGCCTAATATATTATATTGCTCTCCTTATGTCTCTTCTTCCCAATTGTGGATGTAAATGAATAATAGTTATGTTGGAAGGAAGCCTGGCTAAGTGGTTGAATACACTCTTTGCATGGAGAAGTTCTGAGGTCCAGTTTCTGACATCTCTGGCAATAGAAAAGACATAAGATGAAGCAGTGTTGGCTGCAGAGAAGATAGGGAGGCAACCTGCTATGTTTCTAGTGGTGATATAGCAAGATGTATACCTCTCAACTAGCTGCAGGGTGAAAAGAGACAACAACAAGCTCATGGTTATTTTATTTTGGTCAACCGTACCAAAGAATAACAGGCCTATCTATAAAAACTGGTAGCTAAACATTAAGGGAAGCTTCCTACCTCTAAGTGCTGCCCAACAGCAAAATGGTCCACTTTGGGTGGTTTCTCCATTTAAGGAGAGGCTATGTAGTCATCAATCAAGGATGCTAATGTTTCAAATGGGGGAGAACACACCCCATGTGCTACCATTGGCTGGCTGATTCTGGGAGTTGTAGTACAAAAAGTAAGTTTCCCAAACTGTGTTCAAGTCGATTTTATTCTATGAAAATACCACCTCTCACAAATCTAAAAGAGACAGGGTTGATTTTGATCCCTATGCTTTATAGTCTCTAGGTGCTTTATTAGTAGTAGACTCAAAGCATATAGCAGGCAGCATGACAGCTATCTTTTCTAGTGCCTTATTTGAGATTAAATATTGTCCTTGAGGGTTCAAGAGCCAGGAAATACACTGCTACTCATAGTTTAAAGGATTCATTATGAGCAGAAAGGAAAGAGAGGAAGAGAATGAGAGAGAACAAAGGAGGAAGAATCCTGGAAGACTTTGTTCAAGTTCTGTACAAGAATCTAAGCCAAGGATTAGGTTGACAGGATGTAATGAGATACACATACATCTATCTATCATCTGTCTATCTATCTATCACCAGGTTTCACCTGGTTGGTGGTACTACATTGTTTTTCTGCACAAAAAAGCCAAGCTAATAGCATTATTCGCTTTAGCTTTTCCTAGAATGATGAAAAGTAGCTTAAATACATACGTAGATCTTGTCTATATGAGGGGGAAAATACAAACATGTTCGGAAAGGCAGGCGTTCGCAATGATGTGAATTGCCTACAGGGCCAAAAGCCCCCCCCAAACTCTGCATGACCCCCTAGCCAGCTGACCACCGTGAGTGACTTACTTGCGATTTTAAATCTGCTGCCATTAAAAAAAACAGTTTCCCAGGGTGTGCACAAGCAACACATTCATATTTACAAATAAAGAAATACAAAAAAAAGTATAAAATCGCTGTTTGATTGACTTACCAGACCCTCGCTTAGCCGAAAATCCAACATGGCGGCCGCAGCTGCTTTCCCTCTTTGGTAGCCCCACCCCATCCTCATCCAGCCAATCAGATTGCACTGCCTGTTTGTATTTGTGCGAATGTGAGTATTCAAATGATTGTACATTTGCATGTCATACAGAGCTTTTTAAAAAAAATCCATACAAAGCACTGGACACTGTGCACGTGGACTTTGCAGTGGATTTTGCTGCCCCCCTTCTGAATGATACATATTTGTGTGAACGGCCATTTGAACAGATCACTGTTTGTTAGCATGCTATTCGTATTTTTTTTAACCATATAGGCAACACCATAAACACAATCTGGTTTGGGAATAATTTTAATGTCAACATAATATATGTTAATTTTACATAAACACCACGGAAGCAAACTGTTAATAATATAATGCCCAGGGAAGAACATATTCCACATGCTACAACATACAAAAAAAATAACAAATGATAAGTTAGTTCTCCTAGGAAAAAAGCTGATTCAGGCTATGGTGACTGAAATCAAAGTAACAAGGAAGGTGTTTTAAGGAGTCTTTCCCCACCCATATGTCTTTCTTTCTGCAATTTCCCTTAGGTGAAGGAAACACACTGCTTTGGAAGAAAAACTGCTGGGTGAAAATGGCAGGAAAAAACATGGTCATTAGGAAATAGTTAAGCATCAGTTTTCCCCTCTGCTACTTTTCTTGCAGAAGTGGTCATTAAAGTTTTATTGCAGGCATTCATAGAATCATAGAATTGTAGAGTTGGAAGAGACCACAAGGGCCATCCAGTCCAACCCCCTGGCATGCAGTGCTGCACTATAGACAACTGGACATGACAATGCTGTCCAGTGGTGGATCCACTCAAGAAACACTTTATATAGCATGAGCTTCACTCACTGTGAAATTTTGGTGTCTGTGAAGGCCAAGCCTCCCACCTCCACCTGCAACCATGCCTTGATTCCTCAGCATGATCAAACTTCACCAGAATTCCAGTAGCACAGTGGCAAACTATGGGGCTGTCTAAATGGTGAAAATACTCCTCATGGGATGTGAGGAAAATCCTACCTGTCTTAATATGATCCCGCATCATATCACTGTATTCAGAAAGAGCGGGTCAAAAATGTCAGAAACGCCAAGGGAAAAGCCTTCATGGCTTTTCCTGGGTGTCAGTTAAACGACAGTTTTTAATGCGGCAATTTGCGGTTTAGCGCTTTTTCGCAGCAGTGATGGATAGTTCATACAATTTATAGGGGATTCAGTTGTGTTGTTTATTTTTTCGCTTCTCAGTTCAGATGGCAAAGGTGCAGGGGGCGTGCCTACCTGCCTCTTAAAGCCACTCACTGAAAACACACACAGTTGAAGCAGGAGGGGCTTGTTGGGGGGAATAGTTCCTCTGAAAGGGCTTTAATTGCAGGCGTTCCTCAGAAGGGATTTGTATACAAAGCAACAGTATCACCTTTCACAGCTTGATCTCAGCGAGAAAACCAGAAAGCAACTAAAAAGCAGGGAGACCAGGAAGTGGGAAGGATTAATGACAAAGGATGGAAGGAAAAGAATTCTCTTTGCTGTGCATTTCTCCTATGTCAGTAGACTTTTTTTTCTCCCTCTCTCATGCCAGCACTGCGAGCGTGCACACACATGCACACACAAAACAACGATCTGTCGATAGATCAGCTGGTGGAGCATACAGGGAGAGAGAGGGAGGAGGGAGGGAGGGGGGACGAAGAACATTCACACAGAGACTGAAAGGCAACCTTGGAATTCTTCAGCTGGCTGCAGCCAAGCTCGAAGAGACCAAGGAGTGAGGGAGGAAAGACGCACACACACACAGCTCTGCTCTGCTGTGAATATGAAACCACTCCCATATCCCACCCCTTCAGATGCGGTTCCGGTACTTTTTTAGGAATCGATCTAAAAATGCAACGGTAGTTCACATCATCGGTTTAGTGATAATTTTCGGTTCTTTTTAAAAAAGACGGGAAAAAATACGAAGTCCTAAAATACGCTACAGATGGGTTTTTCCCACCCCTCCTTCTGAAAGAGGCGATTTAGAGTCGCAAAACATGTAAACAATTAGAACTCTTAGCAAATTCTTCACGGTTTTTTTATACCGTTTAACTGAGCCCCTGGAGTTTTAAAAAAAACAGCAAGGGGAATGAGCATTCCTGCTTTTTAGGACAAGTAATTTTATATGAACCACTTTCCCATAGGAGAGGAAGCACAAAGCTAATTGGTTGGGCAAGTGCAGGGGGTGGGGCTTGCTAATAGGGGAAGCGCCCAGCGTTGCC
The DNA here is from genome assembly GCA_030847615.1 of Gambelia wislizenii. Taxonomy (NCBI): domain Eukaryota; kingdom Metazoa; phylum Chordata; class Lepidosauria; order Squamata; family Crotaphytidae; genus Gambelia; species Gambelia wislizenii. Next base: position 130,126,029 of record JAUMIR010000006.1, on the reverse strand, counting down.
ATGTTGGTTTTTCACCTTAGCAAGTAAGCACTAAGGTGAGAAACAAGGTGTTGTTTCTTTTCTTTTTGTTGCAAATGCAAAATATTGCTCCAGGGCACAGTGCAAATAGTTTTTTTATTAAAAAGTTTGTTGGTGGCAGAAATGTGAGTAATTCACTTGTGGTTACTGCAGCATGCAAAGCTTTTGAGGGTAAAAAAACCACATTAGGACAACTCACAGCTGCTGTGAAACGCCATTACTACAGGGCACTCTGGTTTCTTTGGGCTTGTGTAGACAAGTCCTATGAGTTGATTCCTTTAGTAATGGGTGGGCCCTCCAGATGTTGCTAGATTGCAACTCCCAGTCAATTCCCTTGCCACCACAGGCAATGGGGAGGGGGGTGCTGGGAGTTTTAGTCAAACAACATTTGTTGCCAGAGAAAGTTGCCTGGCTGTTTTCTCTCTTGACAAAGACAACTTCCTTGGCTGTTCTTGCCCAGTTGCTGCAGTCTGTGGCCATTTTAGCCTGCTATTTTACCACTATCCTTGCTACTGGTGCCACATAAGCCAGCACTGGCCAACTGAATCATAGCTTAGATGCTTGTTGAGGACATGAGGGAGAGCCTTCTCAATGGCTGCTCTCACCCTCTGGAATTCCCTTCTGCAAGAGGCTAGGCTGGCGCCCTCACTGTTTTCTTTTCATCAACAGGCAAAGGCATTTTTGTTTAAGCAGACTTTTAATGTATGGAGATTTTCACACTACACTGTTATAGTGTTACTATTCCACTTTATTTGCTATGGCTGCCTCCTGTGGAATTCTGGGATTTGCAGTTTAGGGAGGGGCATTTACAACTCTCAGCCAGAGAGCTCTTAGGCCTCACTAAACTACAAACCCCAGAATTCCACAGGAGGAAGCCAGAGTAGTTAAAGTGGAATAGTAACACTATAACAGTGTAGTATGAAAATCTCCTATAAGTAGGGGGACTTTTATTGGGATGTTTTATTTATCTTTTTAAACTTCCGTTTATTGTTAAAATGAGTTTAAAATGTTTTATGTGGTGATTTTAACTGTTTTAATTTTTTTATTGTAATTGGTCTTTAATTGACCACCTTGGTTTTTAATTGATCCACCTTGGGTCCCACTTTGGGAGAAAGCAGCATACAAATGAAATGAACAAATAATAACTTTCCTCAGGCAGCAAAATATATTGGTACAGCAATGTTCTTGGAGTCTGAAGTTACAGCAGCAGATGGTGGCTTCCATGGTAGTGTCGTGGTGAATCCACTTTGGGTTGGTTGTAGTTCAGGCTGTAATAGAACTTTGCAAGATGCAGAACCTTATTCTTAAACGAGATTCCAAAATTTGAATAGCTCCTTTAAGGTTTGTGCTGAAACCTGGGGCCCATTCACACTATAGAATCATAACACTATCATTCTGCTTTAACTGCTATGGTTTCATTCTATGGAATCCTGGGAGTGGTAGTCTAGTGAGCCACTGGAGTGTTTTGACTGAGATTCATTGGGGTAGTCTAAATGGTCAAAATAATCCTAATGGAATTGCTGAGAAGTCGATCGGTCTTAATGGGAACCCGCATCAACGTGCTACAGTCAGAAGGGGGGGCATCAGAAAACTCCAAAAACAACTCCAGGAAAGCCTTTGTGGCTCCATGGGAAATGCGCATTCCTGCTTGTTGGGACAAGCAATTCACTTTGAATCACTTCCCCATATGAGAGGAAGTGCAAACCTCATTGGCTCAATGAGCGCAGGGGGGCAGGGTTTGATAACAGGGCATGTGCCCGCTGCTGCCCTGTTGGACTTTCACCTTAGTGAGCAATTGCTAAGGCATTAAAATGAGGTGCTGTTTTTTTCTTTGTGTGTTTTTCTGTGTGTAAAGGCAAAATATCACTTATGCACACCATGGAAATATTTTTTTTAAAAAAAACAACTTGGCGGCAGCAGATTCAAAAACACAAATAATTAACTCACGGCCACCATCTTGGCTAGACAGTATGTGGAGTCTGTGGGGGTTGTAAAACCGTTAAGACAAGTTGCAGCTGCTGCGACTTGCTATTACTGAGGAGCAATCAGCTTTTTCCAGGCTCATATAGACAAGACCTAAATGCTGTTCCCTATACTGCCAGTTCTAGGATTCCATAGGATGGAACTATGGCAGTTATCGTGAAATCATAGAACTAATTCTGTACTGTGAATGGTCCCCTGGACATGGAAACTAGGCATCTAGGGATCTGTTTGGCAGTATGGAATGGAAACTACTGAGAGCTGCATGTGGGAGTGATAAAATAACATAACTGTAGAAACATAATTTAATGGTGGTTTAAGCATAAGCCAGTAAACTAGTTTCTGTCTTTCACACACATCTACTCACCTCTTGAGGTGTACAGCGCAAACTGAGGGAAGCAGTTTGTGAAAATGCTATTGGACAAATTCATACTCATATGTTGAATAAGAATGTAAGCAATTAAAATTAGTTAGCATTAAGAAAGAAGGAATAATCTCATATGGAGTTCTTGTCACAAAGGGTCATGCACAGCTAAACTGTGCACCCTGTAACCTCTGTCACATAGTCGAAGGAGCAGAGCCTGGCTGTTGCCATCTGCTGTTGAAATCAAGAGAAAACTGACAGGCTGTCCATCATGGTCCTTTGTATGAAAACATACAAAGCAAATATTAGCCAACAGCAAGTGCCATTTATTAAAGTGGTCTATTTTTAAAAAGCAAAAAAAAAAAAAAGTGTCTATGCATTTAAGCAGAACTTGGCATTTTGACTTTGGAACTGTATTTCTACAGACATTCCTTTTATCAGTAGCTTGTATATTTTAACCTGAAACTGATTAGTCACCAAAAGCATTGCAGGTTGAAGAACTGAAGTGTAAGGAACTGAAACTCTTTTCCATGGGACACTTTTATTCCCAACATTTAAAAATTGTCTCTCAGATCACAAGGCTTGTTGTTGTTATTGTTGTTGTTGTTGTTAATTGCCTTCAAGTTGACTTTGAATTATGGCAATGCCATGAATTAGAGAACACCAGAAATAATGCAGCTTGACACCACTTTAATGGCCATGGCTCAGTGCTATGGAATTCTAGGATTTGTAGTTCTGTGAGATATTTAGCCTTCTGTCAGGGAGCTCTGGTGCCACAACAAACTACAAATCCCAGAATTCCATAGGATGGAGCCATGATCATTAAAGCGGTGTCAAACTGCATTATTTCTGCAGTGTGTCAGCAGCCCAAGTCACCCAGTTATTGACAGCCCTGATCATATCTTGCAGATTCAGAGTGGTGGCTTCCTTGATTGAGTCTTTCAATCTGTAATGCGGTCTCCTTCTTTTCCTACTGCCTTCACCAAGTATTATTGTCTTTTCTAGTGAGTCATGTTTTCTCATGATATATCCAGAATATGACAGTCTTAATTTAGTCATCTTGGCATCCAGGCAGAATGCAGGCCTGATTTACTCTTGCACCTGTTTATTTCTCTTTTTGGCAATCCAGGCTATCTACATAATTCTCATGGATGTTCAAGTGATATAACTGAAACAAAATGTTTATTGATTATCATACTTCAGACGTGATGCCTTCAGTGTATTGTTCCCCTTAATACATGTCAAAACTGAACTTTAAAGGATAAGATGAGAATTGTGAACTGGTTCATCCTTCATAATTGAATCAGGAATGAACTACATTCTACTATAGCCTTATATAAGAACCATTTTGTGCTGTTACAGGCCTATGTAATGCTGGCTTTCATTATATTTGCAAACACATCCGTATTCTCTCAAAGGTTCTGTTGTAGTTTTAGGAAATTGCTAAAATTGCAATTTTAGTCAATAGCATAAATCTGTCTTGCTGGCATTTTGATTTATAGCATAAACATATTAGGTGTTAAACTGAACCTGCTGTGAAAAGGTGCCAAATTATCTTTGCTATCTAATCATACGATGTTTTATATATTTGCCAGATTATTCACTAAAGGTTTATAAGCTCTCTGGAGCATCATCATCATCATCATATTGATTTATATCTGCCTTTCTCCCAATAATAGGACTCAAGGCAGCTAACAATATATTTAAGACAATACAAATTAAAAACTATACAAAAACATTAATCAAATAAATATAAGATTTAAAATGCAATTGAAATGCAATGCAATTTAAAAAGTTAAGACATTACACATTAAAAGTATTAACAATCATTAAAGGATATATACAAACATTAAAAACAGCACCACACAGTATTAAAAGCTCAATCCTGGTCAGTTCCAAAGTCTGGAAGCAACCACTGAGGGCTTTATCATACCACAACCCCCCAAACCCATTTGCTGGCATAACTTCTGCAGTTTTTATGCCAGCAAAAAACTCCCCATGCCACACTTACCTTGCATCCTGGCAAAAGGCTTCCCCGGTAATGAATGAGGAGTGAACAGAGCTCTGTTCACTTCCTCTATTGAAATCCTGTTGATTCTTGTAAGAATGTCTCTGGTGTGGGAAATTCAAAAAACAAAAACAACACTCAAAAAGTTTCAAAAAGCACACAAACACAGTTAAAAACTTCCAAGTAAACTGGAGAGGGTCATAAAAACTGTGTCATCTACCTGGATGTCGCGATCTCACCCAGAAATGTTCTTGCCGAACTGGGCATTGATGCTGCATTCACATGAGTACAATGGAGCATGAATTCAAACGCTAGCAATGCCAGCCCAAAAAACACCACAGGGATCAATTGACAGCTTGGGCCATCAATAAAATAGGACAGTTTTTAAAATGGACACGATCGTAAAACGGTGATGTCATCTAGTATGTGTGCCCTTTCATGATCATTAGGCATCCTTATGATGCCTTATTTGCATTGTCTGAGAAGGCCCTCTCCCTTGTTCCCACCAAATAAGGCTGAGACAGTGGCTGGACAGAGAGAAGGTCCTCTTAGAGCTCTAATGGGCTCATAGATATGACACTTCAAATAACCTGGGCCCAAACTGCATAGGGGTTTATAGGTTGAATCTAGCACTTTGAATTGTGCCCAGAAATAGACCAGCAGCCAATGGAGCTGTTGCAACAAGGGAGTTGTGTACTCCTTGTAGCTAGCCCCAGTTAACAACCTGGCTGCAGCTCTTTGGGTCAACTAAAGTTTTTGATCACTTTTCAAAGGCAGCCCCACCTGCCTTTGTAACCAAGTCATGTACCATCATGGCCAGATTCAACTTCTCCAGGAACAGGCATAGTTGGTGCACTAGTTTTAACTGTGTAAATGCACTCCTGGTCACTGCTGAAACCTGGGCCTTCTGACTCAGAGCTGAATCCAGGAGTACCCCAAACTGCAAACCTGTTTTCAGGGGGAGTCTAACATAGGCTGAATCCCTATTCCCAGATCTGTCTTTCAACTGACCAGAGGCACCTCTGTCTTGTTTGATTAAGCTCCAGATTGTTTGCCTTCATCCAGTCCATTACAGCTGCCAGACACTGGTTTAGCACAGGAACAGCTTCCTTGGAATTGGACAGAAAGCAGTGATAGGCACAACATATGGTGCACCTCTCCTGCACAAATCTTATTGAACTGCAGGAGTCCTGTATTTTAGAGCAGAGCAATTCATTTCAGTGGGTTTTTTTGTTTTTGTTTTTTTGTTTTGCAGAAGAGCTTTTGATTGGATTGTACCATTATGGGGACATTTTTGTTGCAGATGGAAAAGTCATTCTGTTTTTCTATTTCTGATTTAATGGCCAACAAACAAACACACAAACAGCAGCAACAACAAAACTCCAGAGCAAAGGGTCATCAACACTACCATTACAAAGTCATTCTGCTGGTGAAAGTGATTTAGCAAGTAGTAGCTCAAGATCAATTTTCCCCCCACTGGTTCTTGGCAGCCCTGCTTTCAGTTAAAGACATGCCAGTTTCTCCTTCTGAATTTTCACCCAATATGCAAAGGTCCAAACCTGGATAGAGAAGCTGGGGAGCAGGCTCAGTCCCACTCCCACCTTCATGTGTTCTTGGAATGTGTAGAGGGCAACTTCTGTATAGAGAAGGGTGGAGGACACGTGGCCTCCTGATTTTGTTGCAATGCAGCACTTCTTATCCTTCAGTAGCACAGCCAGCGGGAAAGGGAGCTGAAGTTCAAGAACATCTGAATGGGCATACATTCCCCATCCCTGGTGTCAGTTATAGGAGAGTTTAATCAAGGATCAATGGTAGTTGGTGCCTTTCACAGAATCATAGAGATGTGTCTAGGAAAGCAGTCTAAAATACCAGCAGAATAAACAAGATCTGGGAAAGCAGCCAAGCCCAAGTGATAGCCAAGTTAAGTAAGGGGAGCCAGATAAGGTTCAGAACAAGCAAGGTTCCATTTCTTGAAGAAGCAGCAATACAGGCAAGAAGGCACACAGAGAAGAGTCCAGAATACAGTCCAAAGGTCAAGGCTTACAGAAGGCAACGTAGTCAAGAAGTAGGTCTGTGGGTCAGCAGGATCAGGCAACAGTGTAGTCAGGAACAGTCCAAGATCAAGGCATGAGTCAAGGCAGCAAGGATTAAGTCAACAAAGTCAGCAGGGAGTGTTCCCCAGGAATATCAGTTGATCTCTGACAAAGCCTCCATCACCTCTCCCAGCATATAGAAAGCAATTAAGGCTTTGCCAGGAGTTTCTTAATGAGCAGGTTTTTCTCATAAAGTCTCAGAGACTTCCTCTGAGCTTCCTTCGAAGTTGAACTCCTTCAAAGTTCAGGCTAAAAGCCAGAGTGGAATCACTGGCTTCCTGACATGAAAGTGGAATGCACTGCCTCATAGTGTGATGGAGTCTCCATCTTTGGAGGTTTTTAAACAGAGGCTGGATGGCCATCTGTCAGGAATGATTTGATTGCGTATTCCTGCATGGCAGAGGGTTAGACTAGATGGCCCATGGTCTCTTCCATCTTGTCATGCTCCATGAGCCTGAGGAGGGTATAGAGTCAGAGGAGGAGGAGGACATGTCAGGGAATGGGCCTATGGACCCTGGCACAGGTTTATCTACACATGTGTCAACAGGGAACCCTGCCACCCTGGAGGCTCAAGCAGAGGAAGAGCCTGGCCCTAGTGGGTCAGCAGAGAGTCCTGCCAATTCAGATAAGGATAAAGAAAAAGAGATGGACTTACCTCCAGTATCGTATACCCAGCAGCGAGCTCAAAAGGAAACTCAAAGGAGATCTCTGAGACTTTAGGAGAAAAACCTGCTCATTAAGAAACACCTGACAAAGCCTTAATTGCTTTATGTATGCTGGGAGAGGCAATGGAGGGTTTGTCAGAGATCAACTGATCTTCCCGGAGAAAGCTTTCTGCTGACTTTTCCAGACATTTAAAAAGCAACGCAAGCAGACTCGTCAGCTTGCGAGGCTGCTGCGCTGCAAAGTGTCAGTTTCGGATGACGCTGCCCTCTAGTGGTACTGTTGCGGTACCGCGGGGAGAGTTGAGCATCATATTTGCTTGATTTTTACTCACGATCAGCTTGTTTGCAAGAATGTCATGGGGAACCTTGTCAAAGGCCTTACTGAAATCAAGGTATACGATATCCACAGCATTCCCTTCATCTACCAAGCTGGTCATTTTATTAAAAATGCAATTAAAAAAGAGAGATTAGATTAGTCTGGCATGACTTGTTTCTCTGAAACCCATGTTGACTTTTTGTGATAATGGCATTGCCTTCTAAATGTTCACAGACTCTCTGTTTAATGATCTGCTCTAGTATCTTCCCTGGTATTGATGTCAGACTAACTGGACGATAATTGTTGGGATCCTCTTTTTCCCCCTTTTTGAAGATGGGGACAACGTTTGCCCTCCTCAAGTCTGCTGGGACTTCTCCTGTTCTCCAGGAGTTCTCAAAGATTATTGCCAATGGCTCTGAGATTATATTTGCCAGCTCTTTTAATACTCTTGGATGTAGTTCATCTGGTCCTGGAGATTTAAATTCATTTAGTTTAAGAAGGTGTTCCTGTACTACCTCTTTGCTTATTCTGTGCTGGATTTCCCCTCTTGTGTCCTCTGTTCCTTCATCCTCAGGTTGGTCACCCTTTTCCTTTTCTGAAAACACTGAGGCAAAGAAGGTGTTGAGTAATTCTGCCTTTTATCTTTCCCCTGTTAGCATTTTGCCATCTTCTCTGCGTAGTGGCCCTACCATTTCCTTCTTCCTCCTTTTGCTGCGGACATACCCAAAAAACCCCTTTTTATTGTTCTTAACCTCTCTAGCAAGCCTGAGCTCATTCTGCACTTTAGCTTTTCTGACTTTACTCCTAGAAGATATCTTTGTTGATGTGCCTCCAGCTATAGGGAGCCCTGGTGGTGCAGCGGTTAAATGCCAGTACTGCAGCCACAACGTTGTGAGTGTGATCCTAGAGGGCTCCAAGGTTCACCCAGCCTTCCATCCATTTGTAGGTTGGTAGAATGAGTACCTGGCTTGTGGGGGCAATTAGCTAACACACATTGGAAACCGTTTAGAGAGTGCCTAGCATGCTATAAAGTGGTGTAGATGTGTAAGTGTGGTTGCTAAACAATTTGTAAGCTGCTCAGAGAGCCTTTGTGGCTGACGAGCAGGGTATAAATAAATAAATAAATAAATAAATAAATAAATGGAGATAGCCATGTTCGGGTGGGGTGGGGAGAAAAAGATGATTTTTGATGGTGTGAGAGGAAAGATGTGGTGTAGTTCTGCCAGGGATCCATTTTCAGGTGTAGGACCTTATCCAAAATCCATCTTAAGGTGTTAACTTTATTGGGCCAACTAAAAAGTGCAAAATATACCACACTGGCTTTTGAAACTCATAGGCACCTTCATCAGGAAAGATGGGAAAATAACATCCATGAGAACATGTTGTGGTCACAACATCTCCATTTTTGCTTTGAGATGTTATAGGAAGTGTGCATAGCAGAAAAGTAAGGCCACCCTTATGGCTGTGAGCAAACTTGGACATTAGCATTAGAGTACTGTATTAGAAAGAAGACCCCAAGATCTAGTTAAACATCTGGAGTCTTCTACCTATAAACTTTATTTTAAACAACTGAGGCTGCATCACAAGCTAATTTCACTGTGTTCATACTGCAGTGAGCAGGGATACATTTCCTCTTTGGATTTCAGGTTCATGGAAAGGGGAACTGGTTTGCATTCTGGTTTCAGAGATCAACATGGCTTGTCCAAATGAGGTAATCTCCATTCTTTGCTTCTCAGGAAGTAGCAAGATATTTCAATTTTGTATTTTTTTTTTTTAGCGATTGCTGACCCTGCCAGTTCAGTCATAAACAACATGAATGGAGAAACAGCTGGCACATGCAGTTCTAAAAAACTCACCAATATACCTTTCCTATCCTGTAGTGGTTAGAGAGATTCCTTCAGAAGAATACTACAACCTGACCAAGGCACATAATTGTGTTTTTATGCATCTGTACCTTTATAAGTACAATCTGAACAGGAACATGCTCTTCTAACTACAGAATTTTGAATCTCCAGCCTGCCAAATATGAACAGGAGAAAAGTTGCCTAGAGTGAGGTGGAGTCATTCCTGTCTTGTTTCTGTTGCTGTGCTGAATTAATAGCTCTTTCCTAGCTCCGTTCTTTATTAATGTTGTTTCTCCATGCATCTGAGAAAGCAGACCAAGTCTATGAAAGCTTATGCTAAAATGTCTTTCTCTCAGTCTCATAGGTGCTACAAGATCCCCTTGCTTACTTAGATTCCAGACTAACTTGGCTATGTCTTTGAATTCTTTCTCCACTGAGGACAAGGCCACTATTAAATGCACAAAGCAAGAAATAAATGCAATCAGTTTGTGTGTTTGTAATGTAATGTGTGTGAGGAAAGGCCTCTGTCACCACCACTGACCAAACCCTAGTCTCTGTATGCTATGGAAACTTTACAGCATAGCTGCTATCCTTGATATATAAAGGAGTTGCTGTGCTGATACTGAGGCATACAATCTGAAGTCTGATGGTGATTAAAGCAGCAATTCTATATTCACTCCAGAGTCAACCCCATTGAACTGACTGAAACTTACTGCCAAAGATGTGCAGAATTGCACTGTTAACTCTGAGTGAGTTTCTAAGTGAAAGAGCTAATTCCCTCTGGGGACCAACAGATATATGAACAAGCAATTGCAAATATGTGAACAAGCAATTGCTTTTAGTCAGCTTCTGGCCTGATACTGCTTTTCAAAAACCAAGATAAATTTGTGTATTTTCAGTAAGTATCTCAAAATGGAGGTGTTACGTGAATCATTGGTGTCTGTGGAAAGTCCACGCAAGATTGGGAATTAGAAGAAGAATTAGAAGCAGCTCAGATGGCATAGCGAGAGGTTGCGCAATATACGGGGTCTTTAAACTCTGTGAATATGGGTGTAGCAAAGGAAATGCATGGGAGTTGGGTGTACAAACGATGGATGAAATTTTATTGAACTGAACTGAAGAATTCACATCACATAGTCATTTTATAAAGCAAACAAGACTATCAGAGTAAGGCAAGAAGTAGTTAGAAGGGAATAGTTAAGGCTATAGGGTATACTGCACCTGATTCCTGAAGTAGGTTCTCCTTGTGAGAAGCAGTGTTATTTTCAAGCAACAGCAATGAAGACACCAGAAAGTGGGGCAGGCGGAACTTAAGGGATGTTAGGATTAGGAAGCCAGGAACAGAGCACTCAGCTTGGCAGAGAATCCAGATAAGAGTCCAGGGAATGTTAATGAGGGTAGGAGGAGGTGTGGAGGGGGGGAAGTAAGGAATGGAGTGGTGTGGATTCAGTTAGAAGGTGGTACTAAACCAAAGAACTTAAGTTTTTATAGGAAAATACCCCTTTGAAGATGTGATTTGAACAAAATAAACATTTGATTTCAGATAGTTCTCAGCTGTTTTTCAAAGGGATTCTGGACAGCCAGGATCTGGGAAATTGGGGCGATCTGATATCTTAGTGATTGAAAAGCACACCTCTTTGGTCTCTTGAATGCAGGGGTGTCAGCTTCATCTACATAGAAATGAAGTTCCGTCTGTATGTTTGATGTCTGTAGGACAGATGTCTCTTCAGGAGACACAGTGTTTCCATTTCAGAGAAGATGCAGAATGTTTGTATCCAGGTGTGAATTTGTGGGGAATTTATGGGGGTCTCACCCAGGCATATTCTATGTTTGCCCTCAGCTTGACTCCTGACTTGCTCTTGAGTATTTTATTTCCTGATAGCCCTTGGAGGGACCTCAAAGCCAGATTTGTTATCAAAACACTGTTTCCAATTGAAGTGAACCAAAGTGGAGGATTATGGCCTTTGCAGTGGGGATGATGGGATGTCTCTTTACAATCGTTCTGATCCAGGTGGAGTTGGTACCTCAATTAATATTTATGCAATTTTAATTTGGCCCGTAGATTCAAGGGAAACTGAGTGTGAGTTAGTTTTAGGATCAATGTCCACTTCCTATTTTTCTGAATCTGATGTCTAATTGATTGTATTGGCAATACGACTTGAGTCCAGGCTATCTGAAGCACCATATCTCCCTTTATGAGGCCATTAGAGCTCTAAGATCTTCAGGAGAGTGAAAAGTCCTTCTCTCTGTCTTATGACCTTTTCAGGCTCATTTGATGGGAGCAAGGGAGAGGATCTTCTTGGTGTCTTTGGATCTCTCTCCCTAACGAGGCTAGGATAGCCTGCTCTTTGCTCTCCTACTGCCAGCGAGTCAAAACATTCTTATGCTGTCAGGCTTTTAGAAAATGATTGCGGTGAGCTTTTAATGGTATGCTATGCAGTTTTATAGTTTGTAGATAGTCTTTTAATGAATTTTAATAGCTTAACTTGATAAATTATTGAATTGTCTTTTAAGTAACCTTTATATTTTTAATTTTTATTTATGTTTTTGTAAAGTTTTAATCTAAATTGTTTTTAACATATTGTAAACTGCCTTTGGTCTCTCAGATTATTGGTGGGGGGCAGGATATTATTTATTTATTTATTCATTTAATTTAATTTCTACGCTACTTTTCTGCTGGAGTGGGACCCAAATCAGCTCACAAAAAGAAAATAACAAAAATAAGTAAGTAAGTAAGTAAACATTGGGTGGGGTTTGGGCTTAGTGATATCTACTGTAAGAGGATACTCTTAGCCTTAACCTAGGATTTTATCAGATGGACAAAAAACGTCGTTATGAGGACATTTTCCTCATAACGATGCCACATAACCATGAAAGGGCGCACAGATCAGATGATGTTGCCCTTTCGTGGTTATGTCCTCGCCAAAACCCATACCTTTTAATTGACAGCTTAAGCCATCAAAAGATCCCCCATTCCATTTTGGTGCTGGCATTGCCGGTGTGTGAAACCTTGGGCCATTTCAATCTTGTCACTGCAGTGAGAATGGCTGGTCTGGCGCGAACACTTCCAGGTGAGATCAGGGGATCCAGGTAAATTTTGCTCTTTTTATGACATTCCCTGGGTTACTTGGGATTTTTAAAGTATGTGTGGGTGCTTTGTGTAACTTTTTATGTCTTATTTTTGTTTTTATTTCTGAATTTCCCGCACGAGAAAGTCTCACAGGATTTCAAAAGAGGAAGTGAACAGGGCTCCATTCACTTCCGCTTTATTGCCAGAGCTGTCTCTGCTGGGAGAGGAAGGTAAGTGCAGGGGGGCATTCTTTTGCTGGCATAGAAATTTTTTTTATGCTGCCAAAGAATGTTTTAAGGGCAGCGTCTGATAAAGTTCCTAGTCATAGTTAACTAATTCTGTTGATTTCAATGGGTCTACTGTAAACATGACTAATTCTGTATCCAGTCAAATGGAATTTCCCTTTAAACATGGCTGGAATCTTGTTTAGTTCAAATCAGAGTGGATCATTCAATCAGTTGCTGAATTGGTGGGTCACCATGTAGGTAAACCTAATCATGTACTGTAGTGGGGACTAGCAATAAGATTTAGGCCCATGTATTTAGGAACACTGTCTACCAACGATTCTTCCAGGTACTTTGTGTATTCTCAAGCCAGTATTGTCTGAGGCTTGGATGATCACATTTTCAGAATGCTGAAGGTGGTTCTGAAATAGGCATTGCATGTTAGGTAAAGTCACCCCACTAGGTTTTACATCAGAGAAGCAGTTTACATTGTCCAAACAGTCGTTAGTTTTTATTTTTGATCTGAAGCTTGGTGGCAATTAAGTTAGGAATCCTAGGGGTTGTCTAGATGGTGAAAAAACTCCTCATAGAATGCGAGAAGAATACCTTTTGTCCCGATGGGATCCTGAGACAGCTTTCCCTGTATTTTTTGAAAAGCTCTGCAGGAAATGCACATTCTTGCTTGTTTGAACACTGATGTGATTTCTTGTGCACTACTGAGGGGGAAGCACTCTTAACCTGATTGGTCAGACGTGCACAGGTGTGGGCTTGCTGTCAAGCACCTGGAAGCACTAGTGATTGTGCACTTTCATAAACTTTTAAAAAACTGTACTGCCAAAAGCAAAAATGGCTTCAAATCAAGACGCTGTGTTGTTTTGGGAGGAGGCATGGGGAAGGTGAAGGGGACCGATTCTGGCTGCAAAGGGACAGTAGGATCTGCCTGGCCAGCTGCTTGGAGAAGGAAGAGGGGAATGGCTCTTCACTGCTCCAGTGGAAGGTGAAATGAAGTGGCAAAGAGCTGTCCCATTCTTCCTTCTCAAAGCAGCTGGCCAGGCAACTCCTTCTGTCCCTTTGCAGCCAGAATCAGAGGCTGCCGCCACCACTGCTGCTAGGATGAGTGAAGGGTGGTTGGCTTTCCTCCTCTTCCTTGCGGTGGCCACCCTCCTTGTCGGCTCGAGGTGCTGTGTTGCTGGGTTCCCTTCCCCTTCCTCACTCTAGCGCACAGAACTGACATGGCCACCATCTTGAGTTACAGTCATGTAGACATTGTAGAGGAGTTTTAGCATACTATTGTTTTTGCCCAAATGCCATGGAGACAAAGGAACGTTGCTGCAAATTGCCTATAATGTGCAGGTATGTATATTATTTCCTTTCGTATAGACGAGCTCCTATACTCACTCAAAATTCAGCCTCTTCAGACTCAGTGGCACTCTGAGTGAACTCCTGTCAGCAAATAAGCCTAAAGAGATTATCAGATGCATTAAAAGTGCTGTTACAGGAATGCCAGGAGATCACAAAAGGGCTCCTTTATCAGACAATGTCATTCCCCCCTTGTTATGCACCCATTCTGATGCCATTCCATGGGCACTGCTTTTTCTTGATGGGAGAAGCCACCAATAGATCCCCCATTCTGTTCCTGTCACAGATATTCCTGAGTGCGACAAGGTGCCCCATTATGCTGGAGAAATCCCAGAGTCAATGAGAGGTCCCTTCCAGAACACTTCCATGTGAGTGACTGGATCAGGACATCCAGGTAAGTGACACACTTTTTATGACCCTCCCTGGGTTATTCTACCTTTTAAAGTGTGTGTTTTGTGCTTGCTGTAATTTTTTTCATGTTCTTTTTATTTTTGAATTTCCCGCGCTTGTGTCTTCTCGTGAGAATCCGTGGGATTTTGATCCAAGAAGTGAACAGAGCTCTGTTAGATAAGATAGGGAGATAATCTCCTAAAGTAAGAATGTCTGTTTACAATTGGAAGTGATGCTTCTCTAAACCCTTTTCTGTTGACTTTTTTTCCAAAATGATGGTACTTCTCCAGCTTCAATAAATCCTGGATGTGGGGAAACGCATAACTTTTATGGCATTAATTGAAAACACTGAGCGATATCTATTAGCTTGCCCATTTTCATCACTGAACATATTTTTGCTTCTGCTTTAGTGATACTAGGCTATCTGAAAGATCATTATTTCCAGCATGAATCTGCCCGCGAATATGATTGGCCTCACAGGTCCAATTCCATGTCCTCTGCCAAGTCAGCAGGTGACCAGAGATCTTTCCACTTGTAGCATCCCATTTATGGAATTCACGTTTAAGAGCGGTTCACTAGGAGTGTCTTTATAGTATTTTTGATGCTATTAAAATGGTCTTGGCCACTGAATGCAGTATTATTATTATTTTTATTAAGGAAACCAATAACATTTAGCTCCTTGCTGTAAATCTGTAGCTTCTTATGCTTTGCTCTTATGTTTTTTTTTAACAAAAACATTTTTTATAGAAAGACATATAACTTAAAATTCAACAGAACAAAATAAAATGTACAGACTGTCAGCAATCCTTAACAAAACATATAATAAATGCATACACACACACACACACACACTGAGGACATTATCAGACTAGCGTCTAAAAATGCTATAATTCCGCAAATGAAGATAGTGTGAACATCGTGGCATTATAAAACTTACTATGTAGCTGTAATCATGTGAAAGAAATGCCATAGAATTATTGCATGACGACCACTAGCAGCACTTCAAGAATGGGAGTTTACGTCCATGATTTGGCATGGGTGAGATTTCAGCAGTTCTTGTGAGAAGAAATGAGCATGCTTGCAACTCCAAAAAACCTTTAATTAACAAAGTAAATGAACACACAGGCACTGAAACAAATCTAAAAATGTACAAACGAAAGGGGACAGTTCATAAAAAGAGTGTCCTGTGCTTTGTTTTCCTGTTCTCACCGGGAGGTTTTCTCACTGTCGAGAAGCCAACTCAATAGCTGATAAGGAGCCCGGCTCGGCAACAAGCCAGTTGAAAAGCTCAGTACCTGGTGTTGTCAGTAGCAGTCCTACAGGGTCAGAAGTACACACAGAGAGAGAGTGCAGAACGAAGAGGCAGTCCAAGGTCAAAAGGGTTCCGGCAGGTGGGTCAACGAAGGCAGTCCAAGGTCAAGATATCCAAAGTCTCAAAATAGCAAGGTTCCAGAAGAGTCACAGGCAGAGGCTTCCTCCAGGTAACGCAGACTGCCTGAAACAAGGAACTCAGCCTCCCCCAGCTGCTTATGTTGGCCCAGCTCCCACCCCCAGCTGCAGGGTGATTGATGAGCTTCTGTCTCTTAATCTCTGGGAACGACGCAGCCACGCCTTCTCTGCTCTCCTTTGGCTAAAGGTAGGTACCTGCTCTTCTACCTCTTGCTCTTGCTCCATTATGTCTCCCAGGCTTGGACCCTGAGCTGGGGGAGGGCTAGGCTGCTGAGCCCTGGGTTCTTCAGGGCTAGACTCAGACTCATCCAGCTCTTCTGCTACTGGCTCAGCCTCCTCGCCTTCTGAGTCCTCAGAGTCCTGACTGACCATGACACTCACTGAGGATTGCCTATTCACATAGTAATCTCACAATTACAATGGAACGTGGTTTCACATGAAGTCAATAGCATGAAAAGAGTGCTATTGATGATCTATTGATGGCTTGTCCCATGAATGAGAAGGAACGCCTTTTCCACAGCTGGAGCATGGAGTAATAATGCAAAGACAAAGACATTGTGTGATAGTGGGGCCCATTCGCGCCACCCTGATATCATAATCCTGCAATTTTTGCTGTGTCTGATAATGTCCACACACACACACACACTTTTTGCAGCCTTCAAGTTAAGATGTCATTCCAAAAACAGACATGAGAACTAGGTTGCTCTAGATTGCCCCTCTTTCTATTAATG
Source organism: Gambelia wislizenii (assembly GCA_030847615.1). Lineage (NCBI taxonomy): Eukaryota > Metazoa > Chordata > Lepidosauria > Squamata > Crotaphytidae > Gambelia > Gambelia wislizenii. The sequence goes on along the minus strand of JAUMIR010000006.1, from coordinate 130,109,518 downwards.
CTCTTATCTACTTTGATCTTCCTTTTATTGATTTCATTGGTTTTATATAGACTGATCAAGAAATCTTGCTGGTTGAAGAGCAATACAAATATTTAAACAATAGGTCTGAAGCAAGTCACATTGCCACTTGTGTCTTATTTAATTTTTTTATTAACACAAACAAAAAACATAAACACAAAGTTATTTTAAATACACTTGTGTCAAAGGACAAGATGATGCTCCCTTTCCATTCCATGTACTGAATCTAATTGGGCTGGCAGTTAACATTATAGTATTTTATTTACCACATTTGAGGGAAGCCTCGATCAAGGAGGAGGCCATGTTAGATGGTACAAAAATGAAAACAAATACAATTTTAAAAGTACTTATAAAGACATAGGCACAGACATATAAAAGGTTATTGTTATAATGCTATTAAACTAATGTTGCTGTGTGCCTTCAGGTGAATTCTGACTTATGGTGACTCTAAGGCAAACCTATCATGGGATTTTATTGCAGAATTTCTTCAGAGGGGGCTTGCCCTTGTCTTCCTCTGAGGCTGAGAAAGTGTGACATGCCCAAGGTTGTCCAGTGAGTTTCCATGGCCAAGCGAATTCAAACCCTGGCCTCCTAGTGTCTAGTCCAGCATTCAAACCACTACACCACACTGGCTCTCTAATAAACAATCCACAGGATTAAAACAATTTCATTATTATTATTTAGGGGAGGCCAGGCTAGATCTTATGCTTATATAGCTCTGGCCTTGAAATGATGAGACATTTCAACTCAGGAGGAACAGATAGACTGGTATGGGATGACCACAGCTATCTCACAGCATCAACTGCATACAACACTTTCCTTACTCTGCCTAGAGGTAGGGCTAGCCTGGCGTAAAAATGGACATAATAAACAAAAATGTTAATTTTGAAGATTTTTATATAAAAAGGATGCTTTGTGTTCTATACATATTTGCAGCCTCCTTACTGAATACTTGGGTCTGACAAGAGTTTTAAGCTGAAATGAACTGAATCATCCCTTGCTCAGCCTTCTGATTTTCAACTAAAACTAATAAAGAATGGAAGTTGTTGTTTGTTTTAGACTGGAATCAAGATATACCCTGAATTATAGATTCCCTTTGGGATATGCAGCAAAAGATTTTTACTGTAAAAGCTGGCAGGCAGGCATCACTTCTGAGTGGGAATGCTGGGAGACTGTTGTTCTGTAGTTCCTAAATCTTTCATAAGTACAGGAGGGGAAAGGCCCAATGATTTTTCAAATAAATAAAAAATAAATAAATCTGTCAACTAGGTCCTTTTGGGGAAGAGGATATGAATAGTGTTCACCTCATTCAAAGGAGCTTATGGATAAGATCATGTAGGCAGCTTCTTCTGCGGAGGGGAATGCAAAGTTTTCAGTGGAAAAAAGAATAGTGTAGGACTATTTCACTGCAAGTAGCAGATACACAACCTGAGCCCTGGTCAGGGATCATCTTAAGGGACTCTCTCCATTTTCAAAGATATGCACAATGTTGCTCTGATTGTATCATTACATAATCATGTGGAGGCTTATGTGTGCATTACTGGCCAATTGTGCCCTAATGTGAATACTTGCAGTAGTGTTACCCTAAATGTCAGGGGGTCTTAAGGACCTTCTAAATATTGATATTACTTTGGGGAATTGAGATACTCAGCTTGGCAATATGAGACAAGGGCAACGAAGCAGGACCTTTTAACCGGTACTCAGGAGGAGACGTTAAGCTAGATAGTACAATTAATTAATCTTTATTTGAGAAACAGTAATAACAACATTCACGCACACACTCAGGCTTCAAGCAGTCACACAAGGCTAACGAATAAAGTAGGAAGTATTGGGATAGAGGAATCGAGTAAAGGGTTGTTTTCAGGTGATACTGTACTGATCAAAGGAGTTGAGATTGTGGAGAAGACCAGCAGAGTGGGGCTCCCGAAGCAGGAATGGCTACACAGTCTGATGTGGAGTCAAGAGGAAGATGAACTGTGCACACTTGAGTGGGATTTTAAGGTGTTTTTATATCCAATAATTCCCTACAGGAGATGGAATTTAGAATGAAAGACAATGATTCTCAGAGGTTCTCTCAAGATAGGACAATAGACACTCCAGATATGTTAACAACCCTTAATGTGTTGATACTTTGGACTGAATGGAGGAAACAGCCCTCTTTGTTCGTGGGGAGGTAGAGGTAAGATAGCTCTTTACAAACCTTGAGTATCTCAGCTAAGTTTGGTTGGATTAGCCAGATGTTCAGGCAACAGGTTGTCCTGTGGTTACCTTTCTTTGGAATTTTTGATGGCCCCTCCCTAGTGCATACCAGAGTCTCAGCACTAGTCTTTGAGATTCCTTGTTTTGGGGAGTCCCCAGTTTACTGGCCACAGTCTTGGAAGGCCATAGTTGGCCAAATCATTAAATATTGCCAGAATATTATATGAAATGAGGTTTGGGGCTGTCAGGGCTGGTAATAGTTGAGATAGTTCATGAAACTGAAGCTGAACATAGGCTGGCAAAGAAACATCTGGAACTGCAGGTGATGGTGATAGTGTGGTTTGGAGTTGCCTGGAAGAGTCAATGGTCTCTTTCACACTGCACAATTATAGCACTATGATTCTTCTTTAATTGCCATGGCAACATGCTATGGAATCCTGGGGCTTGCTGTTCAGGGAGAAGTACTTAGAATTCTCTCCCAAAGAGCTTCAGTGCCTCATCAAACTACAAACCCCAAGATCCCATACCATGCAGCCAACAGCAGTTAAAGTGGAATCATAGTGCTATAATTGTGCAGTGTGAAGGGACAACTTTTGTAGTGTTTGGCTACAGCTTCCAGCATTGCACAGCCAGCCTGATCATGGGAACTATAATCCCAAATAGTAACTTTTCCAAGCTCTGTGTTAATGGAGAAATTGATGATGTCTTACTGTAGTCTCAATTCATGCAGCATGCTTTTCTAAAGGAAAGCAAGTAGGAAATTTAGGGGTACATTTTCCTGCAACTAATGTAATATCTAAATCAGCTTCATGAGTGCAGGAGAGGAAATGCACTGTGTGATTAGGGAATGACATTTAAGTCGCCCATTACCAAAAGAGCTATCACTGCCATTCCTGAGGTTCTCATTAATTTGGACTTGATAACTCCTTGAGTTTAATTCCACTGCACTAATCTAATTGCTTGTAATCTGAGCAATAACATCCCAACCCCAAATGTTGCATGCAGAACATCAATCTACCACAGCAGGCAATTTTAAGGATGAAAATGGGGATTTATAAAAATGGAGTCTGACATATCCAAAGCTGTGAAGTCTCACAGGATGCACTTATAATACAAACACAGGGAAGGTCCCACCCGCCTGTCATGCTGCAGGAACAACAAACCCAGCAAGTTTAAAAAATGATTAATGATGCCAGGATATGAAAAATGCTGGCTTTAACTGGGGTGTTAATAAATTGTATTTAACAGGAGAAGCGTGAAGGATGGCTGTTGGTATTTAGATATATTGACCGGGTAGGATGGAAAGGGTATAAATTAGTAGTGACATTTTAATTTTCACCTCAGACACTTGTGCTGAATGCAGAGGAGTTATACTGTTGTTGCTGCATGCCTTCAAGTCATTCCTGACTTAGGGCGACCCTAAGGAGACTTGTTACCCAAATTGCATGGGGTCTACAAGGATTCCAGTAGTGTCCAAAATTATTATGGGGAATATTAATTAGCTCAAACATGAAAGTGAGAAGTAAGGTAACCTATGCATACCAGTAGTAACAGAGGAGAGTCTAGCCAAAATGTACAATTAAATGTTCTTTATTAGAAATTAAAATAACAGCTTTCATGCACACACTCGGGCTTCAGACACACACTCTCTCTCTGGCTTTTCTTCGCAAATGAAGATTCAGGAAGGACTCATCTTGCGCTTTCTGCAAGTGCACTGATGACTAAAAAGGCCAATCCGAGATAAACAAATCTGGTTGCAGAAAGCACAGCAGAAGGTCTCCTTGGGTGATGTTTCCGGGTTGTGATTCTTTTTGCGTTGTTATTTTTCTTCAAGACTTGTTCGGCGTGAGTTCTCAAATAGGGCTGCAGCATTGTGGATAGTGCGTCTCCATGCCTCCCGATGTGAGACCAGGGCGGACCATTGTTGGTGATTAATTTGGCCGAGCCTGAGGTGTTGTTTCAGGGAGTCCTTGTATCGCTTTTTTTGGAGCGCCCCTCTTACACTGACCCATGGCGAGTTCACCATAGAGTAGTATTTTTGGGAGGCGATGGTCCTCCATCCTAGAAACGTGCCAAGGCTATCAAATATATTAGGAAGTATTTGGATAGAGGACTAGAGTAATGGGATTGTGGGTTTTACTGCACCACTCCTGCAGAGCTGAGATTGCAAGGTACACTGACAGCGAGGGGGTCCGGAATACATGATGGCTACATGGGCTGATGTGAAGTCGAGTGGAGGGTGAACTGTGTGCACTTGAGTGGTGTTTTAGGGTAATATTTATATGGAATAATTCTTCCAAAGGGATATGGTTTTGAGTGGAATATAATGTTTCTTGGCAATTCCCAGGGCTATACAAACGGTGTTCTGAAAGAGTTAACAATTGTTAATGGTTGATGTATTTGGAATTGAACAGAAGCAGGCAAGGTCTTTTGTTGGAGGGAAAGAGGAGAGGAAGAACCTGTTTTACAAACATCAAGGACTCTGTTATCGTTGAGTGGATTAGTTGACTGACTCATCTCCAGGAGTTAAGTTCTGACCTGAGTATTTGTTTGAGGGATTTCCAAAGGCCCCTCCCTTGGTTATACATGACTCCAGCCTTGGTATCTGGGGCTCCCTGTTTTATTTAACCATGTGGAAGGCCACGTTAAGTCAAATTATTAAATATTGCTAATTATATGATATTCTAAGATGGGGGCTATCAGCATAGGTAACAGACCCTATCACAAGGTTTTCTGAGGCTGAGAGTGTGTGACTTGCCCAAGGTCATGCAGTGGGATTTCATGGCTGAGTGGTGATTTGACTCCACTCAAACCAGTACGCCACACTTGTACTCCTGGCTTATTAAAAGAACTTGTTTCTATAGATTCAGCAGTAAAATAAGATGCCAGCAAGGCTATCAGGGGAATACAGTACTATCAAGTCCCAAGGGTGGAGAAAAGGATAAACTATATAAATAAAGAATCTGCTTCTAACATACATGTGTTGCATTAGTATGAGAAAGAAAGTTAAGAAATTAATAATCTATATCCCATCAATGAAGTCCACTGCCATTGTTTACTACTAATATTTATTAATGGCTATATTTAGTAGACTGTCTTTTATTTTCACCTCTTCTTAAATTGTATTACACTTCTATGCAGCTTTTACTATCTTCCGTTTATCTATAATGAAGCAATTAGGGTTTTCAGACCACATTCACAGATATCTTTATTCTCTCTGGTCTTTCGTTCCTCTGCCCACTCCTTCCGGTCTGCCTCAGGGCAAACATTGAGAAATCAAACTCATACTTAACAGGGTGCAGCATTGTCCAAAGTTTGACAAAACTGAGTTTAAACCCCTAAAGAACACAATAAAACATAACACAAAACCTTTATATACGTTTTCTGGGCTGTGAGGCTGTGTTCTGGAAGAATTTATTCCTGATGTTTCTCCTGCATCTGTAGCTGGCATGTTCAGAGAATGGTTGGGTAGGAGTGTGTGTCGGGTTTATATACTGTGAGCCCCTGTTGGAGAGGATATATACAGTTGTGTATTTGAATGGGTAGTTCCTCTCCAATGGCGGCTCACAGTATATACCCCCCCCCACACACACACTCTGACCCAACCATTCTCTGCAGATACTAGCCACAGAGGCAGGCAAAACATCAGGAAAAAAACCACAGAAAACCTATGGATGCCGGCCATGAAAGCCTTTGACTTCACATTAAAACCTTTATATGTTTTAAAATCCCCCATGAATGAAATCGACAGCACTACAAAGATCTTTAAAAGCACAAAGGAAAAGTATTTTTCTTTATTAAAAGGCTTGGGAGACTAAAATGGTTTTCACTTGGATATTTTCTTTAAGGAAGCTTACTTGCCAAGTGGGGGTTTGAATTCTCAACAGGACAGGCTTATAAACTTTAAGTTTTATCCTCTGACTGAAACATTATCTAGCCAATCCTTTTAAAAAAAAGTCATTTATGCTAACAGAAATCACAACATACTTGGGAATCGGATTCCATTGGTTAATTGGGCATCACACGAAGGAATATTTCCAGACGGCAAGTTTAGCTTTGTGAATTTGTTTAAATCCCAAACAGGCAAAGTAAAAGAGCCCTTCAAAATAATAGCCCAATACCCACATCCTCTCACTCTGTGCGCTTTCACCTTTCTACAGGCTATTGTATGTTCTCTACATGAAACTCAAATATACATGTCACATATGGCTTTCTGGAATTTCATTCAAAAAGCAACTGCTTTACTGAACCTTAATTTTATTTTCTTCCCTTTATAATTCCCAGATGTCTCAGGCTGTGAAACGGGTTCTTTTATTAGTAACAGCTGTGCCAAATTTTGAGAGCGATGACTGCTGTTAACTTTTCCCGGAGGCAAATTCTGAAATGGTTGAAATGTCCCTAAAGAGGTTATATCATTTGTATCTTTCTATTCCCATTTTGCAACAGACGACTGACAGGACGGGATGTAGAGTGAACTGTCTCCCTCCCCACCACCTACAGTTTTATCTCTCCACTACCATATTTGTCCCAAGGTTTATGAACATAATAAATTTCAGGGAATAAGTGAAGTCAATTCAGCCTATTAAGTTTCATTTTCTTTTAATACTCGTATCCCCTTAGGACGCCATTTACTGTAATTGTTTCTTAAATGATCCCCCAGTGTTTAAGCTTTGAGGGAAAGGCCTTCTACCCATACACTATGAAGGAGAACAGGACACAGGACACCTGTTTCTGATTTGTTTGTCTTTACTTTCCAATTACCACCACTGTCCTCTTATCTGTTCTTTTGGGGAGAAAAATTGGTAACTGCATTTGGCATTAAACTGTACAGCTTAAGGTTTTATGTACCTAAATCTAAGTGCCCTCTAAACCTAATAGGCTATAAATCTTACACCTTATAGCCTCATCTCATATTCCTCCCCACCTTATGCTTTGTTGGATCAATTGTATGTTGCCCTTCAGTTGACCTTTACGGTTGGTACTTTTTAGAGAGCTGTACCAACAAAACGCTTCCTGTTTCCTTCAGCATTTTATCCTCCTGCAGCCTGTGACTGGAATTATAATTCTTGTAGATTTTCAATCAAAACAGAGCTTGGACCCCCCCCCCCGTTTAGACTCCAAGAGGCCCCCAGCCAGCATGGGGATTCGAGACACTGTACTCCAAGGAGTAGAGGCAGCTAAAGGCATACCTCAATTAAGAGAGCCTCTGACAAAGAAGCTCCTTTTTATAAAGTCTTTTATACTTCCCTGGCCCACTTTTCCTCCTTGTCCTCTGTCTAGCTGGAAGTTTTTAGCAGCATTGGTATTGGGAGGATGGTAAAGGACAGCTAGAGAAACAGACTTGAAGAACTTGTCTATACGAGGCTTTAAAATGTGGATTGATGTGCACTAATACCAATTAGCAGCTGCTTTTATTTGTCTCCATATTTTTTTCAAGATCACAGGCATGTGTTGCCATATGTGTTTGGTGTTCAAACGGGCATGCCTGTGAATCAAGATGGCAGGCTTGAGTGAATTACTTGCAGTTTTATTGTCACCAGTTAAAAAAAAGCATATCCAAGGTGCAGAAGTGTGATTCTCCACTTAAACAGAAAAAAAGAGGGGGGGAGGCTCTTTTGTCGCCTCAGCACACAATTGCTATGGCAAACATCCAACATAGCAGTTCGGGTCAGTTGCCTTGCCAGCAAGCTCTGCCCCCTGTGCACGTCTGACCAATCAGCTTTCCACTTTTGCTCTTATGGGGAATGCACATCAAAGTGAATCGGTTGTCCCAATGAGTGGGAATACACGTTTCCATCACAGCTTTTTTTTTTTTAATACAGGAAAAGCTGCAAAGGCTTTTCCTGCGTAGTTTTTGGTGTTTTTGCCCCCCTCCAAATATAGCGGATTGATATGGGATCCCATTTAGACAAATCGTATTCCCCTCAAATTTTATGAGGCATATTTTTGCCATTTAGACAACCCCTCATTGTCAGGTTGCAGCAACATGCCCACAGTAAATAATACAATAAAGTCCGAGCTGGGAAATAGCAGGATTATGTTCTAGCCAAGCCTACTATGTATAGCTGTGTGTGCCTACCAACAGTGGAAAGGTGAACAGCAGCTGCATCCAGAATCCATTACAGAGCATGTGTGAACATCAAAACAGAGAAGAGAGCAAATAAGCCTGATTCACCAGCTGCTTCACAAATGTTAAAGAAGCACAGATCTTTAAATTTGGCCATAAAAATCATAAGAAAAATGGAGGCTGGGGAAAACAAAAATACAAACATAGCTGGATGCATTTTGGAAGAAGCCTAGTGGTCTCTAGAAGGTTCAAGATGTTTTTGTTTATATGCCCAAAGCTTACCTCACCTGACACATTTTGCTGAAACATGTGGAATTGCTCTTCTTTTTTGTCTGCTGGGATCCTGTCCCCATTCTTTCCATGTTATTTCTGCCTCTGGTACCAAATTTCCTGCTAAAGAAGGAATGTCCAGGAAGACATCTACTTTTGTTAACTAAGGTATATCTGTATTAATCAAATATCTCACACATACCCATTTATGTATAATAACACCATTTATTATTTGTTTATTTGCTTAGTTAAAGTATTTTTGGCCAATATCCTGGGTTGGGAGATATGTCACACATGCATAATGATGATATGTCTCCTGTCTAACTCCCTTTTGACTCCCCTTTTCTCAGCAACAGTCCCCAACATCACCATTTCCTAGTCAGTGGGGAGTGGGAAGATAGTGTCAGAGAAGGGTCCAGCTGTTTCCTAAAGCTCATGCACTCCAATGATGCCACCCCCAGGGACCTCTAGAGGAACTCTGGGAGTTGCTGGAGGATGGCTGTTGCTGTGAATCCAGCTCTGGGAAAATAACTATGTTACATACCCTGATAGCCCCCATCTTGGAATATCTATCTATCTATCTATGTATCTATTTATTTATATTTATATCCCCGCTATTCAGCCACAAGGCTATCAGAGCGGCTTACAAATTGTTTTAAGCAATAGCAATTTACACATCTATACTGCATTAAGCAGTTTCCAATGTGTTAGCTAATTGCCCCCACAAGCCACGTACTCATTTTACCGACCTACGATAGGATGGAAGGCTGAGTGAACCTTGGAGCCCTCGGTGACTTGCAGTACTGGCATTTATGTAATAATTTGGCTAAGGTGGCTATCCACGTGGTTACAGGTAAACCAGTGACCCCCTAACACCAATTATTCATGCAAGACCAAGAGAAGGGTCATTGGAAATTACCAAAAACAAACACACTCAAGTGAGACTCAACATCTGGAGGTGAGTCATCACTAATCCACTCAATAATAATAATAATAATAATAATAATAATTTATATCCCGCCCCTCTACGAAACGCAATCAGGGCGGCTTACAACAATTAAAATATACATCGAACCCCTCAATCCCACACTCCCTTAAAATACAATTAAATACTCAGTGATGGCAAGAGTCCTTATTGCTTGTGAAATGGGATTTCCTCTCTTGCTCCCCTCCAACAATAGACCTTACCTGTATCCTATTCAGTTCCAAAAGTATTGATCATTAACGATCATTAACTCTTCCAGAGTACTCTTGGTCTTAGCCCGGGAACCTCCGAGTACCATTGTATTTCACTCACAACTCCAATCACTCCAAAACAAAACCAATTTCTGCATAGTTCCACTTCCTCCTGCATAGTTCCACTTCCTGCCGGTTTGCTGTTTGTCCTCAACTTTGGCCTCAACGCAACTTTGAGACCCCGTTGCTGCAGAAATCTCTGCTCTATAGGACAGGTGTCATATCACCCATCATCTCCTCACTCTATTCCTCTATTCAAATACTTCCTACCATTTTCGTTAGCCTTGTGTGAGTGCTTGAAGTCTGAGTGTTTGCGCTGAGTGCTGTGATATTATTTTCCAATAAAGATCATATAATTATACCTTTTGGCTTAGAGTCTCCTCCTTAGTATTGGTGTACATAGGTTAAAAGGTCCCACTGTTGCTTGTCCTGTAGCTGCCATAATTGAGCTAATTTGGTCATTAGAAAGTCCCCACAGACCTCATGCAATTTGGGTAACAACTAGACACTTCTCTTCCACTCTCTTCACTCACCACTGGCTAAGAAATGGCTGCATTGGGGTGGGAGCTACGGCAGATAAAAAGTGGGTTGCGGGGGGGGGATGGAATTTGCAGTGCGTACAGATTTCTCACCTCTTTGGTGACTGAAAGAGTGAGCTATGATGGCTTAAGTTAGACTAAGGCATCGTAACATTCCAGCATGATGCCAGTTCATATCACTGCTCTTCAGACTAAAAAACCCTCCCAAAGCAGCTTATGCAGGATCAATAAAAATGACAGCCCCTGTCTGCAGGCTTACAATCTAAAAGATGGAACAAAAAAGAGGGAAAGGAATAGGGAGGAAAGAGAGGGGAAGCAGTCATAGGTATTATTTCTACAAATAGTTGTTTCTATAATAGCTACCAGCTTAAATTTAAAAAGAAAACTAAGGAAGAGGAAGAGTCAAATATAGTCCCCCTCCCTGTAGCATTCTTCTTCTTTTCTGCTGTGGCCGCATGGAATAGTTGCTCTTAGATGACAGCTAGGTGCCAGTTAGATGGTAGCTTTTGTTGCGGGGCGTCCCGGGACTTATTGATCCTATATTCGTCCCCCGTTGTTTACACGATTTTTATCTCTGATTTGGATATTCCAGGAGATCCTGGGATCATTGTTTACACGGCATCACATCCCGTGTTATGTCTCCTCTCCCAGTATATACTGTCCTGTGGTTTTTTTTTTTGTTTACACGTGTTTATGGTCCTGGGATTATTATTTTTTAGCTGTCAATCAAGGATGCGATTACTTGTTCTTTCACAACCTCGGTGACGTACTTCCTGTAGAGTTTCCCACCAGGAGTGATGCTATCAGCTGGCACAAATGTTTGTTCAAGCTTCTGCATTGGTCAGAGGAGGAGGATGAAGGCAACCCCCCTCTGCACAATTTGATTAAAAAAAAAAAAACCGATGGGTAAATGCCCCCCAAAAGTTAAAATACTTGTAAAAGGAGATTGCCAGTACAGACACAGAAGGCATTTTAAAAGACAAACCTCAGTGCGATCATCCACTCAGACGCTGGCATTTTTTACTGTGCCTTTAAACACAGGATGGAGGGGGAGCTGCCAGGTGTGTGTGTGTATGAATGTGCGATCGTCCACTCAGACGCTGGCAGTTTTTTACTGTGTTTTTAAACCCATGGAGGGGATGCAGGCGGGAGGGAATGAATTGGTGGTCATCCGCCCACAATCTCTTTATAATTTTCTCTCTCTTTAAAACTTAAACCAAGCATGCAGGGGAGGGACAGGTTAAAGCTGAAGGGTTTGCAATGTAGAAATCCATTGAGCAGGGTGATTTAGTGCAGAGACACACACACAAACCTACGTGCAGCTAGAATGGAAGCCTTTGTTTTCAGCTGGTGAGGCTGAATCTGTTGAATGGGTGACTGACCCCTCCTCTCCTCTCTGAGCCCACCCCTGGTCACATCAATTTCCTGTCATCACCAAGTACTGAGATATCTTGTCCCGGGCTGGTTACATTTCCTTGTGACTTTTTAAAAAATTGCTACAAACAGCAGAACAGAAAGTCATGCAGGTTGAGTGATAAAAGGTGCCTCCCCTTCCTAATACTTCAGAACCGACCCGATGTATGTGTAAACCACCAGGGTTGGACATGAATTCTTCCCACTACATTTTCATCATGTAAATGGCACCCTGGAGTAGTTTCATACTTCAGGAGTATCCACAGAGCACTGTATGCACTATTTATTGCAGTCTTTCTTAGTCCTGTGAAGTAGTCCAGTGCTGCCATTATTATTTTACTGATTTTTTTTTAAATACCACCGGTCTGCCAAGTGTAGCTGCAAATTAAAAATATTTAAACAAAAAGAAACAAACAAACTTGTCAAGGAAAAGAAATAACAGTTGTCCCTATTCATAGGTAGCATTAGTTGAATGGGTGGACTAGCTCACTCCTTGTTGGCTGGCTTTGAGCCATACAGTTCTTTAAGTCACTTCTGGGAAAGTAGGCAGAGGAGGGGAAGGAGGCCTCCCCAAAGCCTACTCTTAGGTCACTGGTTGACTCTTTAAGAATGAATTATATGAATTGCTTGGCCTGGGGCTTCTCCTTTCTGAATTCCTATTAAAAGTGAGAGTGGGGTACAGGTTGAATGGGTTACAAGAATAACTAGTGGATTTATGGTTTAGGCAAGAATCAAATGGGAGGTTTACAACTTACACTATTAGTTACTGCTCTGCAATATCTGATTCTTGAGTTGCAATCTATAAACATTTTGTGGAAAACTGAAAGGGCTGGTCCCCAGAATGTAACTGAAGAGGACAATTTACCTGGGGAGTGCTAGGAACAATTTGGCTTACTTCTCTCAATAGTTTCAATTTTATTTTTTGACTCGGCGCAATTTATTTCCAGAGAATCATAGAAAGAAGCAGCAAAGAAAAACACTTTAATCTACCTCATTCTACAGTTCCATTTCTCCAGTGCCCCAAAGTGTAAAGGTCACTCATTTCCTACCACTCCTTGTAGAGTCATCTGGATTGCACTGTTCTTATAGTAGTCGTGGTCTGGCCAAAACTTTTCATTTTGGGGAAGATGGAAAGGCAAAGAGCTCATGTATCAGGGATGAGGGGGAGTGGGAAAGATAAAGGATGGACACTGCAGACTTGAGAGATTACTCCTATGGTCCACTGGTTGAATGGATAGGTGGAGGGAAAAGTTGTGCGTCTCAACATTTTCCAGTCAGGTCATTGGCTTTAGGACTCTATAGCCCTTTCTGCTAAGAGGCTTCATTCTGGCATTCAGGCTGAATTTTCTTTTCTTCAATTTTCCCCCAGCTCATGCTATCTTACACATTACATGAAATAATTATCCAGTAATGCAGAAAATATGATAAGCTGTCAGTACAATTCAGTAACTGCAAAATAGTTATGAAAGAATTCGATCCCAAATCAAACAGTAGGTAGATGTTTCATTTGGGGAAGCGTATAGCAATAGCACTTCTATTTCTATACCGCTTATCAGTGCCAAAGCACTCCCTAAGTGATTTACAATGTGTTAGCTAATTGCCCCCAACAAGCTCGGTACTCATTTTACCCACCTACAGAAGGATGGAAGGCTGAGTGAACCTTGGAGCCCTCTAGGACTGAACTTGCAGTATTGTGGCTGCAGTACTGGCATTTAACCACTACGCCACCAGGGCTCCATATAACAGCTGTCTGCTTGGACTCAATGATGCATAACGGTGTGTTACAATGTGGCCTAGCTATTTAATTCCAATTCAGTTTCTTACACAGTGGGTACAACTGTTACAGGTCTCTAGCCTCATCTAGCAGTGGCCCAGAAAAGATATCTTTGTAGCTTCTGTGGAATTTGGGCTTATATACCCTCCAAATGTTCTGAATTGGAAGAGGTACACCCAATTATTCCTCTGTCACCCCAATTTTTCAAAGGTTTTAAAAAAATGTCCCAGTTTCTCTTTAATCCTTCCACTTTCCCACTTTGTCCTCAGCTTACTTCAATTGCTTCAAACTGAATTGAAAGTGGAAAAGTAATTTGCACTCAATTAACTCAGCTGGAAGAAGAGGAGAGGAGGGGGAGAGCTTGTCCTCCCTAGGGTCAAGCAAAAGCAAACGGCTGGAGTTCTCCTAGTTTGTGTGCTGTTCCTCTTTAATAACTTTTGCCATCTTGACCACATACTGATGTTGCTTGTCTACATGTGCCCTGGTTTTTCAACGGTATGCAGTAACTTAAAACTTCAGTTGACCTTTAAAAAATTCAGTTTTGGCATCCAAAGAATTGATGGCTGAATAGTGCAAGACCTTTCAAAAGTTTGGCTGGCATCCTATTGATGAACTATGATGGTGTAAGTTGGATGTATGTCACCACAATTCACTGTTTTGGTCATTTCAGAAGTTGGAAATTTGTTCCAACCATGCAATGACCAAAATCCCTCCAAAAACCTTGTAATCCATGCAGCCCCCCAACACAGCCACTTCCATGCTGTTGAAGACAGTATGGAGACATAGCTACATGATACTTGTAAGTTTCCTGATACAAGAAGATCTTGACCTTCAGGCAGAAAACTCTGTCCTCATAAATAACAATCTTCTTGTTAATAGTAGCCTTTAAAGCATATACTGATATCCCTTATCAGTAAAATAATAATAATAATAATAAACCCATTGCAAATCTTTGGGCTTGTCTATATGTGCCATTTACCCCATCTTGCCCCATATCTTGGAGTCCTGCAATCCAAATGACTCAGGGGTTCTGCCCTGTTTCAGCCCATGGCAGTCCTGATGACTCCTGGTGCAAAGACAGCGGGAAGACAGGATAAAGCTCATTAAGCCATTTTATTAAAATACCTGGGAAAACCCACTTCATTCAGGAAAACCCGGATCAGGCCCCGAGGGAACACAGGAGTCCATACCTGCACACCAGCCTGTATCTGCAGCCACTGCTGGTGTCTCTCTGGATCCAGGAAGGGGGCCCTCAGCATGCGATCAAGGCCCCCTGTATGTGTGGGGGCATCAGTGGGGGCAGTGGCTGCAGATACGGGCCAGCATGCAGGTATGGACTCCATCCCATTTTGTGATGGTAAGGGGTGGGGGGATGGATGTGATCCAGGGCCAGCATATTTCTGGCAGGTCTAGACAAGCACTTTGTCTTGCCTTACTGTGCTCCATGCAGGAAGACCTGAAATGTAAGCCTGAAGTTTAGTGACTCATTGGAGCCTTATCTTTCTAGCAGCACAGAGCAGGATGGGCAGACTCCAGGCTTTAAAAAACAAACAAACTAGGCCCTAAGAACCACTAATGGGAGCCTGGTACAGAAGACATGCAGGACTCTGATGAATTCTGAGCTGAGGGATTGAATGTGAGTAGAAAAAAAACAGAATGGAGCTCGTAGTCCTTCCAGACAAAAATCAATGCTTTGTCTCCCCAAATTTCCTTATTCCAGCAATAAAATTTAGGCCAGGAGGAAAATAATTTCACTGCTGCTATTGTTAAGCAACTGGGAGCCTGATTTTGTTTTTTGTTGATCTATTTCACATATACCAGGATCTAGCAGAAGGTCCTGATCTACCTTCTGCCCAATGTTGGTGTATAGGAGTGGTCAGCTTTAATATATCTGGGAGGGGATGTTTCTCTCCAGGAACTTGCCATGTCTCCTGCAACTGCAGCATTGTCAAATTTCAGCAAATTAGAAAAGAAAAGAAAAAACAAAGGAAGAAATGCTAGTTTTAGAAGATTTTTTTTTACTTTAAAGCATCCTTAAAGCAATAATTCCGTGTTTGTTCTGAAGGGCTTTCCCACAACTTGTAGCTGAAATTTGCCATGGAATTTCAGCAGGGTAGTTTAGGGAGGGATCCTAGGGGTCACAAAAATGGTCGGGGTGTGTGTGTGTGTCACATGCAGGCTGGATGTTCTCCATCTCCAGGGTAGAGAGGGGCGAACAAAGTGTGACTCAGGGGCGACATACATCGTACAGTGTCAAGGCTGTTCTTGTGGTCCGGCACGCACTTCTACCAAATATTTCTGGCAAAATTGGGGCATGAACAATTTCTCCTGGAATCCTTCAGGAGTAGTGGTTTGGGTTACCAGCTCAAGACAATCCCAGGCCATGAGATTTCAGGTCCAAAACCTGAGAGATAGGGGCAACCTTTTGTGATGTCAGAGTTCTGGTGATGTCACAAGTGGGATGCTGCAAGGCTCAGCTCCTGGCGATGCCATTAAGCACTATACCTCAAGTATCAACCACAGCAGCATAGACTGTGCCATTCATGCCGGGTGTTATAGCATGTACTGGGAACCTAAACAGGTCCCAGGCAGGATAAAATAGACAGCAGAGTGTTGTTCCTTCAGGCATCAGAATAAAGGCATAGACACAGGCTTTGTGTCTAGAATAAACAGGTTCGCTTTACTTGGGCATAATAAAGAATATATTTACAGTTATGTACAGGATTCAGAACAAAACATATTTGCACAGCGAAGTCAAAAACAGAACTGCTCAGTTCAACTCTATAGGACAAACTAAATATCCAGCTGTGCAGAGTTCCTAGCACCTCCCCCAGTCAGCTCTGCACCAGCTCAGCTCCTGGGCTTAGTCAAAATTGATCCGTTTGCAACTGCCACTAGGTCTTTCTCTGCTGTACACTGCAGACTGTTTGTTACATTCCAGATCTTTACAGAATAAATCTACTTACTGTATGTCCCAATATCCTGACAATTCAAAGCAAAAGCTAGGCTAATAAATGAGAAACCCATACCCACACTTAAACCCAGTTGCCTTGGGATTCTTCTGCCTTGCCCTGAGACTGGAACAGAGAGTCCAGACCCTGAGATATGGCAGTCGTAGGAGCAATTCACCTTTTAAATAGATTGCAAGCCCCCAGTGCATTGGTTAATATAAGCAGATTTCTGGACACATGTTATGGTTTTTATTTTATTTTTTACATATTTGGAAGTCTCTGAGCCCTCTGAGAGTCCCAAGGGGGAAAAATGGCCCTTGGCCTCACAAAAATGGCCCATCCATGGGACACAGTATAGGAAATAGGCCCACCATCCAGTTGAAGGTGATTGCTTTTCTTCCCTGGAGCAAGTAATCTCAGCGACCAGGACAAATATCTTTATGGCACATACGCTTAAAAGTGGTACAGGATTTTAGCTGTGTGAATGTGAAAGTACATACCATCTATACTGACCAACATTAAGAGGTGACATGATAGCCATTTTTAAATATTTGAAGGGATGTTATACTGAGGATGGAACAAGTTTGTTTTCTGCTGCTCCACTAGGACATGGAGCAATGGGTTCAAACTACAGGAAAAGAGATTCCACCTAAACATTAGGAAGAACTTCCTGATGGTAAGAACTATTTGATAGTGGAATGTGCTGCCTTGGAGTGTAGTAGAGTCTCCTCCTTTAGAAGTTTTTAAACAGAGGCTGGATGGCCATCTGTTGGGAATGCTTTGATTGGATATTCCTGTGTGGCAGGGGGTTGGACTAGATGGCCTTTGTGGTCTCTTCCAACTCTATGGTTTCACAGATGAAAACTGGGACACGTATGATCAAGTGACATCCGAATGTGGTCAAGATGAAAACAGTTATTAGTGAGGAACAACACATAAATTAGGAGAGCCTGCAGCAGTTTGCTTTTTCCAGAGCTTACAGGGAAGGGCAAGATTCCTCCCTCCTCTCTCCCTGATGAGTTAAGTGAGTACAAGCTACTTTTGCATTGTGAACTCAGTTTGCAGCAGTGGAAAGTGGAAGGGGAGAGAAAAACAGACATTTTAAAAGCCGCTGAAAAGTGGGACAACAGAGGATTAATTGGGACTGTCTCTCCCCAATAGGGACAGTGGGAGGGTATGGCCATCATGCATGAAGAAACAAATGGGGACAGTAGGTAGCTTCTTCAATTATCCTTTCCCCACACACTACAATAAATTATTCAGATTAAGTAGATGCATATGCTTCTGCATCATTTATTTTCAGCACAGACTAATCTTTTTGTAAGTTTATCATTTCACGTCAAGTGTAGATGGTGATGTGTTAAAGACAATTCCCCACCTACCCAACACCAACGTAAAACTGTTTTTCCAATTCCTTCCAACACAATCAGGCATATGTCGTTACTCTAACACTCCAAGCTATTTAGATGATAATGTTCTGCCCTCTCCAGTTGGGCTTTTGGCACCATTTTTGACTTGACATGCTGAAACGACATAATGAGGATCTGCAACAGTCAATTAAAAATGCCTTCATTTCACAGCATTTGCCTGTGAACCCATTTCAGAATCTTAAATGGCAATATGATTGATAACTGCAAGCACTATAAGAAGAAACCACATTTGCTAAACAGATGCAGGGCCATATGGAGACACTGTGGGCAAAGTTCAGGGAGTGGTGAGAAGAGGTGGTTTACTTAGCTCTATAAAGAGGGTGCAAGCTCATTTCAAAATGTTAGAGATCTGAGTAGGAGGAAAGGAGTAAATCTGGGAAAAGTAGTTTGGTAAATTCTCAGATGCAGAGTTTGGAAAAGTTACCTTTTGCACTACAGCTCCTAGACTCTCCCAACCAGTGGTCATGCTTGTTGAGAGAATCAAGGTATCATAGTCCAAAAACAACTTTTCTAGGCATTATCAAGGCCTACGGCTTGTCTAGATGGGCTATTTACCTGATTTTGCCCCCATCTTGGAGCCCTGCAGTCCAAATTATGCAGGGCTCTTGCCCTGTTTTGTCCCCAAGGCAGTCCAGATGACACCCAAGGCAAAGATGGGAGGAAGATGGGGTGAAGGCTGTTAAACCTGTTAAAATCATCAAAATACCTGGGAAAAACCACCTCATTGAGGAAAAAATGGATCAGGCCCCACAGGACCACGGGAGTCCATACTGGCATGCTGTCCCACCTCTGCAGCCACCGCCATATGTGTCACACTCTCTGAAGCCAGGAAGGAGGCCTACAGTAAGTGACCAAGGCTGGCCACATGCAGGGGGCCTTGATCACATGCTACAGGCCTCCTACCTGGCTTTGGAGAGTATGACATGGACAACAGCAGTGGTGGCTGAAGAGACAGGCTGGTGTGTCTGTGTGGACTCCATCCCATTTCATACAGGTAACAGAGGGGGAATGGGCCTGATGTGGAGCCAGAATACAGTGGTGGGAAGCCAGCCTATTCTGGCCAGTATAGACAAGCCCTTAGTTTGAATTTCAAAGTACTATAGAATCCTAAACACACACATTAGGAAGTAAACCCTACTGAAATTAATGCACTTAATTTTTTTAATAACCATGCTTAGGACTGTAATCTAGAGATTATCTACTATTTTTAATGTAATGGTGAAAACAGAAAATTAGCATGTTTGTGTTAGGCAGGGATGGCAGCTTTCAAACGTAAATGGTTTGAAAATCACATTATTCCTTATATGAATGAGACCATTTTGGTATGTTTGCAATATAATTCCAGTTTTAAAGGGCTCAAATTGGCAGCGAAGTGCCTCTCATGACTTTCAACTACCCTCTGTTCTTTTTGAAAAGCTCTTTCTTAATCTCTAGTTTATCATTTGCCCTCCAACACTGCTTATTCTTAAAATAAACAAGCAGTGATCCTTCTGAGATTCCTGCAAGAAAGAAACAGCTTGCAAAATCCCCACCAGAGTGCAGAGTAAGCAATTAAAAAAAGGGACTCCTGTTATTGTGAAGGACCTCTAATATAGTTTCATGGCCCAAATCACGAGAGCCAGGTATAACGTGGTATAATATCTGCCACTTCAGTTAAAATGAAGAAATCTTCAAGATTTATCGAGAAAAATGTCTCATACTGCAATACAGTCTGTTCCAATATCATACCCTCCAACATTTCACAGATGAAAAGTGGGGCATGTCAGTGTGTCAAGCAAAATCAGTGTGTGGTCATGATGGCAAAAGTTATTGAGGAGAAAGAACACAGAAGTAAGGAGAGGCTGCAGCAGTTTGCTTTTGCCTAAACCTACTGGGAAGGTCAAGGTCATTCTGCTGCCTCCTCTCCTTTCTCCCCTGTAGCTTTAATTGAGCACAAATTACTTTTGCACTTTGAACTCAGTTTGCAGCAATCAAAGTAAGCAGAAGACAAAGTAGGGGAAGTGGAAGGAGAATAGAGAAACTGGGACATTTTACAAGCACTTGAAAAAGTGGGATGAGAGATGATTAATTGGTCCCTGCCAAATCAGAACACTTGGAAGTTATGGAGTCCTGGTGGTGCAGTGGTTAAATGCTGGTACTGCAGCCACAACATTCTGAGTTCAATCCTGCAAGGCTCCAGGGTGACTCAGCCTTCCATCCTTCTGTAGGTAAAATGAGTACCCAGCTTGTTGGGGACAATTAGCTAACACGTTGTAAACCGCTGAGAGAGTGCTTAGCATTATAAAGCGATATAAAATGTAAGTTCTATTGCTATTACAATATAACAGGGCTAAGTCTGATTATATTGCTTTTTCCCATCTGGGGTGGGATGGTGTACTATTTTTGAGATAATTCTAGTGCTGCAGTAATCACTTCCAGTAGCACCAGGGAATGACAGTCAGGGGTAGCAATGTTTCATTTTATAGAGAGTAGCTCCCTATTTGAAGGACCTTTAATGGTGTTTGATAGTGTTTTGTATGCATGGAGATGTTCTGTCCAAATTTCTCTCTCTCTCTCTGGCTTTTCTTCGCAAACGAAGATTCAGGAAGGACACATCCCGCGCTTTCTGCAAGCGCGCTGATGACTAAAAAGGCCAATCCGAGAGTTTAAAGATAAAGAACCACAAGGAGGGAGAGCTGGGACCATGAAATTACACATCAACAATTAGCAGCCTGGTACACTATTCACCTAGTCATAATCTTCCCATTATGTGCACCTATATGATGCTGTAGTAAAACTAATATTTATATTGCGAACTTCTAACTAGACTGATAGCACACCTGGAAGTGCTACACAAAGTGTGTGAGAAGAAATAGCATTAGACTTGGATTTTATAAACAAATTTGCAGGATTTACTTCAATAAATCATATGAAAATTGGCCAGTGCTGGCATATTATTGGTGCCTCTCTATAATATTGTTACATTGACATGTTAAGTGGAGGCCCTGCTGGATTATCTAATTCCATGCATACATAACTCTTTCTGTGTCCTGTGGGGCCAACTGCAATTGAGGAGATTATTAGAAATGGGGGAACACACCAAAAAATCATGTTCCCAACCACATCAGGAGATTGCTAGAAAAACAGAAAGGTAGATATTACCAGATGTGACATCCTTTAGCTGTTCCTGGGGCACAGCACTGCCGCAGACGAGGCTTCCCTTTTTTATTGATGGGGACAAGCAACCAATAAAAAGAGATGCCTTACTCATGGTCACACTACACCCCCAGCATACTGGAGAATGTAATTGTCTGATAATTTCAACCCTTCCTGTTCTCATCGCAATCTTTTGATGTGGTTTTTGCCATGTTTGATAATCTCCTGAATATTGCAAACACAATCACCTTTTAAATACACACACACACACACACACACACACACACAAGCTATACCCGCCATAACATACACTTATCTACATATGTAAAACACTTTGGTATGTTTCCATTTCCACTCTGCTGATTGGCTGGTTAGGAAACATGTCAAGAGTACAATCATTTGATGCATTAATACATAACCTTTCAAATCAACTATAATGGCTAGTTTCATGCCGAGAGCCCCTCCACTGCCTCCATGCAACTGTGTGCATGTGTGTGCATGCGTGCATGCATGCACGCACACACACACACACACCAGGATGCAAGGGCCCCTCTGCTACCATGTAACTACACACACACCCCACATGTGCCCGGACATGACAGCCCCTCTGCCACTGTCATGCAATTGCATAAATACCCCATGCTAAACACACATACACACTACACTACACTACAAACACACACCATGCACACCATTATATGAGAGCCCCTCTGTCACTACCATGCACAAACATACATATCCCACACTACACACACACAAACCCCATGCTACAACACCCCCATGCTACACACACACACCCCACACATGCCAGGATGCAAGGGCCCCTCAACCACCATGTGTAGAAAGGGCTTGAAGCTTTCTACGTTTCCACCCCAAGGTCCAAGAACAAGAAGCAGCTACAGACAGCACAAAAGACCTTGTTGTACTGGCCAAGAGTGAGGGGTGAATGATGCTCTTAAATAGCACTTCCACTGACTGCTTCAGGTGTGCTGCATTATTGCAGCCAGCTGCATCTGATAGCTTGACCCTGGTTCTTCTCCCACAGCCAGGGCCTGAGTCTGCAAAGAGGCTGTCCTGGCTGCTGCAGCCAGGGGCCTAGTCCTGCGAGGGGAGGCAGATCCTGACACCTAAGCAGCCAACCAGCATGCTGAAAATGGCAACATACCCAAGAGAAATGTATGTGTTTATGTGTGTGTACACACACACACACACACAACAATACAACAAATTGTATAAAAATATTTGACACATACACACTATCCCAAAGGTTTCATATATCCAATGAGGTGCAGTGAAGGACCAATCAAGAAAGCAAATCGTGATTTTGCCATTTGATGTAAAGGACACCATTTAACTACACCATTGTATATAATGGGACTTGTGCATCCACAGATTTTGGTATCCATGGGGAGGTCCTTGAACCAAACCCCAGCAGATAGCAAGGATCCACTGTATATACATCCAGTAGCATCCTAGTAAATTACTGTTTTCCAACAGACTTCGAGGAGAACCCATGGTGCCATTGGCGTTCCTGCAGAGTGCACAGCCAGCTCTCTGATTTCTTTTGAGGCCTGATTTGTAGCCCACCCTTCTGGTTAACACATCTCCTTCCTTTGTTCACAGCAGAGATGCAATAGGCACATTCTTTGGGACAGCAGGGAAGACTCCCATTCATGAATCTGGGCGGCTCAAAAGTTTCTCTTCTTAACAGATTCATACATTTGGACCATTCCTTCAGGATTACTCAGAACAACCACCCTTAAATCTAATTACAGAATTGCTTATGTACTGGGTCATGTCTGTAGTGCATGCTCTCCAACTGTTCTGATTTGGCAAGGGCAGTCCTGATTAATCCTCTGTCGTCCCAGTTTTTCAGCTACTGTATTTTTAAAAATATCCCAGTTTTCCCCTTTGCCCTCAGCTTAGTTGGATTGCTGCAAACTGAGTTCAAAATGGAAAAGTAGTTTGACCTCAATTAACTCACTGGGGGAGAGAGGAGAGGAAGGGGTAGAGTCTTGTCTTTCCTAGGAGGCTTAGGACTTTATCTGACCACACGCCTAACCCCTGTTCTTTTGCCCACATAACTTTGCAGCTTTTATGCTAGCAAAAGAACTCCCCAAGCCGCACTTACTGCACTAAAGGCTTCCCCTGGCAATGAATGAGGAGTGAATAGAGCTCCATTCATTTCCTCTATTGAAATCCCGAGTATTCTAGCAAGAATACATAGCGTGGGAAATTCAAAAACAAAAACAAAAAGAACACTCAAAAAGTTTTAAAAAGCACAAAAACACACTTTAAAAATTACAAGGAAAGTGGGTAGGGTCATAAAAAGTGTGTCACCTACCTGGATGTTGCAATCTCACCCAGAAGTGTTCTGGCCAGTCCAGCCATTGACGCTTCATTCACGTGAGTACAATGGCGCACAGATTCAAACACTGATAATACAGGTTTTGGACAAGACATAAATGCGAAAGGGTGACGTCATCTGGTATGCACGTTTATGTGGCTTCATTATGATGCCTTATTTGGATGATCCGATAAGGTCCTCAGGGAAAAGCAAACTGCTGCAGCCTGTCCTAGTGTGTCTGTTCTTTCTGAGTTATAACTCTTGCCATCTTAGAATCATAGAATCATAGAATTGCAGAGTTGGAAGAGACCATGAGGGCCATCCAGTCCAACCCCCTGCCATGCAGGAAATCACGATCAAAGCATCCCTGACAGATGGCCATCCAGCCTCTGTTTTTAAAGACCTCCAAGGAAGGAGACCCCACCACGCTCCGAGGGAGTGTGTTCCACTGCCGAACAGCTCTTACTGTCAAAAAGTTCCTCCTCATGTTGAGGTGAAATCTCTGTTCCTGGAGCTTGCATCCATTGCTCCGTGTTCAAATCTCTGGAGCAGCAGAAAACAAGCTTGCTCCATCCTCAATGTGACACCCCTTCAAATACTTAAACAGGGCTATCATATTGCCTCTTAACTGCCTTTTTTCCAGGCTAAACATACCCAGCTCCCTAAGTCTCTCCTCATAAGGCATGGTTTCCAGACCTTTCACCATTTTAGTCGCCCTCCTCTGGACACGCTCCAATTTCTCCATATCCTTTTTGAATTGTGGTGCCCAGAACTGGACACAGTATGACCACACTCTGATCTTGTTTGATCACCCATGTCCCCGTTTTCATCTCTGAAATGTTAAAGAGTATGCCACCATTGTTCAGTTTCCTTAGAATACATTACACGATAGAACACTAGTGAGTTACCTGATAATCCTGATTTCAGATCAAAGCATTTGACATTACAAATAGATGCAAAGGACAGCTTAGAGAAGTACAGGCATTCATGTAACAAATGTTAGGCAATAGGGCGGTATAATAAACATATGCCTTCAGGGTAAGCCAAATATTGGCAAAGCTAAAAATAAAATGGAAATTTCCTGGAAAAAACAAGGGATACCAAAATGCAGCACTATTAGATCCTGATCTGCAGTGCAAGTGAACAGAGTCAAACCTACTCTTGAGCGCAGCGAAAGAAACAGTCTGAAAGACTTCAGCTTCTGTGAACCACAGCTCTGACAGAAACACAGGATTCCTCCAGATGGAGAAAATGTGTGCAGAGATTGCTGTAGTTCTCTCCATTAAAATAAAATAAAATCTAAACAGTATTTTTGTTGTCCTAGGCTTTTTTCTGGCAATTCCTGGCACTAGCCACAAGATTTTCTCTAGTGGATTTCTTTTTAATTCTGAGTTAGATCTTCCTTCCTTCCCAGTTATACTTGATATACTTCATCAGTGAAATGGTACCTTTGCACTATATGGCAGGAGCCCAGCTGAAGGTTTTCTGAGGTGACCACAGACTGGGTCAATGGGAAATGCTAACTGCAGCCCCCCCCCCTGCTGAGGACAGGCAACTGGAGAGACCGCCTTGGGGTCTAGCTGCAATGGCTTCCCTTAATGTGTATCACAACCAGAAGAGTGCAGCAGATGTAATTTCCTACCACCCACATCTGCAGTGCCTCAGAAAACCTTTGGTTGGGGTTTTCCTTGGGTTTTTTTACGGGCTGTGAGGGTGTGTTCTGGAATAGTTTGGTTGGGGTGCTACTTGGCTTATGAATTAGGTCTTTAGGATTGTGTTCTGTCTTTAGTGACCATAAACATGAATACCAACAGTTACAACATCGTAAGTCCAGCTTATGATTTTGTAAATACTGAACAATATACCAGCCACTATCTTTAGATTTTTTTTAAAAAATCAGAGATGAGAAAATTTGTTTCAAGTCATACTGAGCAAACTACACCCTGATCTTTAAAAAAAAAAATGTTGAAAGAGCCCTAGTGCAAATTCAAGCTGTGATGTCACTAAGGACAGTGTCACCTGGTGTGGTTCAGCCTCCCTGCATGTCCCTATTGCTGCCACTGAATCCAAGAGATCGCTCCAAACAGCCTGCAGAAAGAATGGAATGAGTGGACATGGAGGTGACATCAACCAGCAAAACCCAATGGGCTATATTGTGAGATTTCAGGCGTCTTTCAACCAGAATGGAAGAACTGACAGATGGAAACACAGCTTGCCATAGGTCTCTTTCACGGCACAGAGTTATAACACTTTGATACCACTTTATAGTTTGGTGGGGCACTTAAAACTTTGCTCTTGATTTGACTGGTCTGGCCAGGGTTGGGCCATTGCTCAACCACCAGCCATCACCCCTCTGGACTTCCTCTGTAAATATGCTGGCAGAACTTTATGCTCTACCAGCATTAAATAGGATAGCAGCCATGGTTGTGTAAGCACACACGCACACACACACACACGCACACATTCAGATGTGGATCAACTGCCTACATTTTTGGACTTTCCTTGAAGGTCCTGGTCATGGTTGCCTTGTTCATGAGCTGGAGAGTGATGGGGAGAAGCAGATGGTGTAGAAGATTGAAAACATCATCCCTTTGAGTGCAAACTGCTCTCACCCCAGCAAGCGCAGTCCCGAGGATGGCCCTGTTCCTTCAGGGAGTGGTCCTGTCTATCCAAGGAGCTGTCACAGGAACAGTTCCAGAATGGTCCCTCAGATAGCGTCAGTCATCCTGACGAGATCGGTGTGGGAGAGGAGACACATTGGCATAATCATTACAGTAGTGGTACCAGGGAGAGACATCAGAATCCCAGTAATACCAGTAATCACTGTGACAGTGATTATGAGGCGAGTCTTCTCTAAATCACATTCTCTGAGGATGATCATACACACGTCTTCTGTACCAATCTCAAAAACGATCCTCTGAGTACCTTGAGTAGTCGGAGTATAGTGAATAACATGCACTTTGAGAGTGGGACCTGGACCTCCAATGAGAATAGGTGCAGACAGGAGCCTGAGACCACGAGTGGGTCCGGGAGATGGGACCATGAATGGTCACCATGCGGGAGTGGAAGCATGTCCTGGAATGGGACCGTGAGCGGGATAGCGAATCAGATCTCAAGAAGGATCGTGAACGCGAACAACTTCCCTCTGGTAGGGGATGAATTGACTCTCCCATAATGGACTCTGCAGGCACCAGGGTGAAGAGGTCAGTCCCAGTGGGACTGCGCATCCTGAGGCGACATCAGGGCCTAACAAAATTCACTCCCATGTGAAACCTGCATGATCTGCACATCCGGGGATGAAACACAGATCTCCCCTTCAGACACAGCATCAGGAACCGCATCTACAGACCATGGAAACTCATGACACCTCAGAGACTCATGACATGGAAGAGGGATCCCATGGGACCGTAGAGAAGAAGCCACTGAAACCCTGTCCCATCTTAGGAAAACCAACCTCTGCCGAGGGACAGAAACCTGCGGGTGGTCAGCCCACCGCTCGTGGGACTGTCCCTGGTGAGGAATGCGGTCTCTCACTTTTTTAGAGTCCTTCTTCTTATGTTTCTTGCAAGGAGGCTCCTCAGAGGTGGACTCCTGTGAGGCTGAGACTGGTCCAGTAGTAGCAGAAGAACCGTCATCGGCAGCCAAGAAGAAGTAGAGAGATGGACAGATTTGTGATGGTTTCTAGCCAACATCACAGGTGCCTCAGTCAGCCCTGGAGCGGTATCACAGGTGGTATCATGAATGGTATTGTGGGAGGTATTGTGAGTAGTACCAGACTTTTGAGCAGTATCATGGCAACGAGGAGGAACTGAAGTGGATCCTTGACGCTCAGAGCCCTGGGAAGATGAAAGAGTCGCAATCGATCTCTCCGGAAAGAGGGGGCTTTGGTCACAGTACCTGTCCCTGGTGACTTAGCTGAAGGGAGAGGGGTGACAGACAAAGTATGCTTGTAAAGAATAGCTTTAAGCTGCTTGTCCCAGTTCCGCCTAGCCTGGGTGTGTGTGAAAGCCTTACAATGGCAACAAGATCAAACATCGTGCTTTTCACCCAAGCAGAGGAGACATTTGGAGTGGATGACTACCTCAGGTATATTCCCAGAACAGACCAAACAGGTCTTAAAGAACCCCTGGAAGCCATTTCGCAAAGGTCCTACCTCAAGTCAAAGCCACCAGGAAACCACCAAGCAACTGCACAAAAATCCAATAATAACCAACAGTCAAGGAGCAAGCAAGCTGTACTCAAAAGGACAGTCTGGGGTCAAAGTAAAGTCAAGCTAGTCCAAAGGCCAAAATGTGAGGAGAAGATCACCAAAGTTCCTAGATGCTGCTGAGGTTTTTAGGTTGGGAGGAAGGTTATATAGGTCAGGGGATGGTGGGCGAAGCTACTGCCAAAAATTTGTATAATGAGAATCTAGACATTCCCACAGTGCTCTGCACAGGCGCAGGAATTACCCATTGTGTGGATTCAAAGAGACCATGAAGAAGAACACTTGGGTGCCATTTACATGATGAAAATGTAGTGAGATGAATTCGTGTCAATCTCTGGTTGTTTACACATACAGTGTGACGGTCTTGAGCTTTTCCGAAAGGGAGCCACCTTTTATCCCTCAATCAGCAGGACTTTCCATCCTGAAGTTTGTCACAGTTTTTAAAAAAGTCATGGGGGGGGGGCTTCAGAAAATCAGAAATGTAAACAGCCCGGGACAAGATATCTCGGTACTAGGTGATGACCGGAAATTGTTGTGGGCAGGGGTGGGCTCAGAGATCAGAGAAGGAGGGCTCAGTCCCCCGTTCAATAGATTCCGCCTCACCAGCTGAAAGCTAAGGCTTCCCTTCCAACTGCACATAGGTTTACGTGTGTGTCTGTGCCATAAGTCACCCTGTTCAATGGATTTTTTTCACTGCAAACCCCTCAGCTTTAACCTGTCCCTCCCCTGCATGGTGAGTTTAATTTTTAAAGAGACAGTCACACTGCAAGCATCTGGGCTCACGGATCGCTTCAGTCATTCAG
Source organism: Gambelia wislizenii (assembly GCA_030847615.1). Classification (NCBI taxonomy): domain Eukaryota; kingdom Metazoa; phylum Chordata; class Lepidosauria; order Squamata; family Crotaphytidae; genus Gambelia; species Gambelia wislizenii. The sequence goes on along the minus strand of JAUMIR010000006.1, from coordinate 130,081,129 downwards.
TCCACAGCAGCCTCTGCTTGGAGGGTTTAAATTTTAAAAAGACAGTCACACTGCAAGCATCTGGGCTCATGGATCGCTTCGATCATTCAGTTGACAGCAGCCTCTGCTTAGAGGGTTTAATTTTAAAGAGAGAGTCACACTGCAAGCATCTGGGCTCCTGATGACTCATTTAATTCCTCCTCACCCCGTCCCCTGCACTCGGCTTCCTGGCTGAAGGCAAAGCAGGCGCGGGGCATGTGTGTGTGTGTGCGCGCCCAAGGCTCCAGTCGGCTCTGCTGTTGACTTCTCTTACCGTCCCCACCACCAACTGAGGTTTGTCTTTTAAAATGCCTTGTGTGTCTGCAGTGGCATTCTTCTTTTACATGGATTTAACATTTTTTGGGCATTTACCCATCAGGGTTTTTTTTTAAATCAAATTGTGCAGAGGGGGTTGCCTTCACCCTCCTTCTCTGACCAGTGCAGAAGCTTGAATAGACATTTGTGCCAGCCAATAGCATCGCTCGTGCTGGGAAACTCTAAAGGAAGTACATCAGCGAGGTTGTGAAAAAACGAGTAATCGCATCCTTGATTGACAGCAAAAAACAAAATGAAAAAACCCGGGAACTTAAAGGCATATAAACAAAAAAACCACAGGATACTTTACCATGGGAGACAAAACATATGCCGGGATGTGATGCAGTGTAAACAATGATCCCGGGATATCCAGGTAAGTGTTAAAAATCATTTAAACAACAAGGGACAAATTTGGGATCAAGAAATCCCGTGACGCCCTGTGACAATAAATAGCATCTAACCGGCACCCAGTTCTTCAGAATGTACTGCTACACCACCCAGGATTGTTAATGAGGAAATGGGAAGTTGGACATAATTTTGGTCTGGAAAGGCAAAAAGAGCCAGTGGCTGGAATTCTCTATTGCAGTCTATGTTGCCTAACTTTATGCATATGTAGCTACAAAACAGAGGTGCTAAGAGACCCTGTTGGTGAATTGCGAAGATGCCTAATGGGACACTGGCAAGAATGTTCTAATATACTGTTCATTGAGCTTTACCACCAATGGGCATCAGCACTCACCAGCTGATGTCCTGATGCACATTGGTCCTGTTGTGCCTCAGTCCCAATGTGCAGTGGTCACTTCACTGGCTCCCCACTATATAGTAACATCATAGCCAGCCCCTTGATGAGTATAAATATTGTGAAACTGGTCAATTCTATTTCCTGCTGACTGACAAATTCCACTTACAAAGACTTAAGTCTCCAAGTGAATTCTAGCCTATATTCCCAGAGACAGCCATGATAATATCATTTTAAATTTTAATTTGCTTGTGTATTTATCACCACCACCACCACCACCAGCACCACTTTATTTATATCCCAGCTTTTTTCCAGTTTGAGACTCAAGATGGCTTACAAAAAGCAATGCTATTTATAGCATCGTCAGAGTACATTTTATTGACACAGTGGATCAGTCATAAGTATACACAGATATTTTGTACATAGTAGTTATCCTAAAAAGTTTAAGGTACTGTGGACTGTCTGTATCTGTGGGTTCAATATCCATGGATTTGAGCATCCACGGATTCTCACTGCATACCTAAAATGGCACCACCCCATACTTAAAATGGCAGCGCCCATATTTAAAATGGTTGCTCCTGTTAATTAATATGGGACTATACCATCCATGGTTATTGCTATCTGTGGGGGGCTTCAGAACAAACTCCCACAAATACAGAGGGCCCACTGTATATAAGAATAAAACTGCTATCTTTCAGAGGTTCAATGTATAGATACGGAAGGTTGGGGGTTCTTGTGTGATCAGAACATGAAATAGCTCTCAAATCTGAGCCCCCTCCATAACCTCCAGTGAGGTTATAGCAGAGGTTGCTTGCTTCAGCTTTCTATTGCTGCAAACGTATGTATATTTCCCTGAGAATAACTCCCATAGAATGCAATAGGAAATTTCAGGAACCATATCAGTGATCAGTTATCCTCTGTCCTGTAGTTTCCTAAACGATTATGTGGTTCATAAGGGGAGAGAGTGTTACTGCAATTTCCTGATTGAAATTCAGTAGCAGTTCTGTGTTTTCACTGGAGACTAGGAAGAGAATTGTCTTCCCCTGAAAACATTTTGGAGGTAATGAATTAATAAGCAGCATTTTTGAACACAATAATTCTCTTTTTTGGGGGGTCCTCTTTTTTCATTGGGCTGGAAACAGGTTGCATTCCTATTTCACACCAATTATAACCTATCAGACTTTGAAACCTGAAGAAAATGGAAGTTCTTTACCAGCCTGCACCACAGGACGAACACCACCATCCCCACATTGCCGTCGGCAACTCTGTGCTTAAGTCTGTTCAGCAGTTCACCTACCTGGGAAGCATCATCTCCTCAGATGCCAAGATTGACAAAGAGATTGATCACAGATTAGCAAAGGCATATAGCGCATTTGGAAGACTTTACAAAAGAGTGTGGAGTAATAAACACCTGAGGCGAAACACAAAAATCAGTGTGTATAGAGCCATTGTACTGTCTATTCTCCTTTATGGACCTGAAACATGGGTCACCTATTGCCACCACTTACAACTCCTTGAACGCTTTATACACAATCCTAAATATACACTGGACTGACTATGTGACGAATGTTGCTCTCCTTGAGCAAGCAGGGATCACCAGCATTGAGGCCATGATATTGAGAACACAGGTGTGCTGGGCAGGGCATGTTTCTAGGATGGAGGACCATCGCCTCCCCAAAATAGTATTCTACGGTGAATTCGCTGCGGGTCAGCGTAAGAGGGGCACTCCAAAAAAGTGATACAAGGACTATCTGAAACAACATCTCAGGCTCGGCCAAATTGATCACCAACAATGGTCCGCCCTGGCCTCACATCGGGAGGCATGGAGACACACTATCCACAATGCTGCAGCCTTATTTGAGAACTCACGCCGAACAAGTCTTGAAGAGAAACGACAACACAGAAAAAATCACAACCCAGAAACATCACCCAAGGAAACCTTCTGCTGTGCTTTCTGCAACCGGACTTGTCTATCTCGGATTGGCCTTTTTAGTCATCAGCGCGCTTGCAGAAAGCGCGGGATGAGTCCTTCCTGAATCTTTGTTTGCGAAGAGAAGCCAGAGAGATAACCTATCAAAGAAAGGCAGTTACTGTCCTTGCTAACACTTCCAGGTGTGACAATGCTGAATTTGTCAAGAAGTGACAAAAGCCATATAAAAAGAATCTCTTTCCCACCTTTTCCCTAAGCTTCTATTCTGTTTTTACAACAACTGTACCATCAACTATGCTATATTTTCTTAGGTGAAACTCTCTATGAATCACTGTGAAGGCCAGCCTACTCTTTTGGCATACCAAGAAAACCTTGGTAAAAACTGTAGATAAGAAGACAGTAATTGGTAATACAACATACAGAGGAGGAAAGTGCAGAACCTAGAAAAATATTCATTATTGGTTTCATTTGCTGTCATCAATGTATTGTTGATTAGCTGCAGCAAATGGATTTCACATGGTAATTTGTAAGAAAAAGTGTTTCAGAGATGTTTCCAAATGAATTTTTGCAATGAATTATGTGTAATTATATCCCCTGTGATATAGGTTGTAAACTACAGATGAAGAAATGCTCTCTTCATCTCCCAGAAACACTAATAATATCCACTGTTCCTGTAAGTGATGCTGCCAAAGGGGGCTGGTAGTTTCCATGTCAGAGGGGGAGATCTCTCTAAGGTGCTGCACCTATCTGGGAGGTAGGGTACAGCATCCTAAATATCTCTTTTGAAGTTTCACCTAAAACCCAGTGGAAATCAACTGCCCCACTTGACATGGAAGTCCACAGCCACTCCTTACTTTTGCTTATGTAGCCAAAATGTCACCACTGACTACAGAATGGGAAAATGTTTTACAGATGGAATGATTTTATTGGATACAAATCTTCACAGCACACAAGGTAGTCTACTGAGGATTTGCCAACCACTGTTAGAGTCCTCATCTCCTGAAAAAGAGCAAGGTACCAAGTGCTTTTTCTTTTTCTTTCTTTTTTTTTTTAGTCATATTTTCTGTAATTTGCACAACATAAGTCTCTGTACAGAACTAGAATCTTCCATTTCTGTGGCTGAGGACACATACAAGGCAAGCACAAAGGGACAGGTGGATCGGTGAGAAAGATGCAAAAAAAAAATGCATGTAATGCTACTATTTTTCAATGCTCCATACAACAAAGTAACTGTTATGTTGCTGTTATTGTGATTGTTGTTGCACATTCAGTCAACTTCCACTTATGGCATCACTCTCATAGAGTTTTAAAGCTAGTGTGGTGTGGTGGTTTGAATGCTGGACTAGAACTCCAGGAGACCAGGGTTCAAATCCCCACTTGGCCATGCAAACCCTCTGGGTGACCTTGGGCAAGTCACACTCTCTTAGCCTCAGAGGAAGGCAATGGCAAACAAATCTTGCCAAGAAAATTCTGGGGTAGGTTTGCTTTAGGGTTGCCATAAGTCATAAATGATGTGAAGGCACACAGCAACAATAGCAGCAGAAACTGCCACCACCCATAGGGTTTGTGAGAAAGATTTCTTGAGAATAGGTTTGCTTGCCATAGCCTTGTTGTAAGGCTGAGACATTTTGACTTGCCTAAGGTCATCTAGTGGGTTCTCATGGCTGAGTGGGGATTCAAATCCTGGTCTCCCAGAGATCCTATTCCACCATGCAAACCACTATACCACATTGGCTCTAACATATACTACAGTTTTATATTTAGTGTCTTTACAGAAGTACACAAAAATCAGTATCAAAAATTGCCCAAATCTATCCACTACTGCCCTCCTCCCAATCTTGGCTCATTGTCCCATTTACCACTGGATTTGTAGAGGGGTGGGATATAAATTCTTCTTCTTCTTCTTCTTCTTCTTCTTCTTCTTCTTCTTCTCCACCAAGTCAGGACTTACTTTCCTACTATCTGAATGCAAGAGGGGACTTATTAGCAGGACTGTGGAAATGCTACTGTGATGGACAGTAAGGTGAGCGAATAGGAAGAATATGTGTGTAAGGAACCAATACCAGGTCAGGAAACTGTAATGGGCAGGGTTTCTGTATGCTTAAAGGTTGCATGATAGTTAGCCAGGGAGGTGTTGTTTAGTTGAGTCAGAGATCACGACAGTGACTGGAGTAGACAGCTCCAGGTATGTGTGGTGTATGAGTGAGGTTTGAAATGAGATATTTTGTGTGCAGAGGTTAATAGTTTGAATGAGAAGATTGATTGGACAAAGGGAGAAAGAGTCTGTGGGATAAGGGAGGATATTACAGAGATTTAAGAACTACTAAAGCACAAGATTCCACGTTGCTGTATGTTTTATTCCCCTTTAATAAATTTCCCCTATGTTGTTATGTTCAATTACAGACCCTGGTCCATTCCTTCAAACTATAGATAAGAAAAGGCAGGCTACCAGAACACACAAACCACACATTTAAGGAAAAAGGTATAACTCTGGTTCAGAAAGAAGGAACTAAGGTAACCATAGGAACTGAGGTGGAAGGAACAGAGGATAAAGAGGCGGCCAGGCTGAACCCTGAAGTAAAAGTGAGGCTGGTGCTTTGGAGTTTGATCTCGACCACCTTGTGTTGTGACATCACATAATATTATGGGGTGGCATTTGTCACAGCTAGTGTTTGCACAAATATCTTTTTTTAAATGAAAGAAATCCTGGGAGACCCCCCCAAAGTGCCCAAAGATTTGCATGAGTTGCATACACTCCAGCTGTGCCAATTTTGGCAAGGACAGTCCTGAATAATCCTCTGTAGTCCCATTATTTCAGCTGCTTTTAAATGTTCCAGTTTTGCTCTGTTCCTTTCTTACCCCCTTTGTCACTGCCTTACTTCAGTTTCTGCAAACTGAGTTCCAAGTGCAAAGGTAGTTTGCACTCAACTCAAGAGAAGAGAGAGGAGAGGGTGAAATCTTCCCTTTCCTTGTTGTTCAGGAAAAACCAAACTGCTGTAGCTTGCCTATTCTTCCGCATTAATAACCTTTGCCATCTTGACCACACTTTGATGTGTATGGCAGTTTTCATCTGTGAAATGCTGGAGGGTATGCAGATGACCATGTAATTCTGACTAATTATTTTTGGTGGTGGAAAAGAATTAAATGAAGTCTTCTGGCATAGGGAACCACTGATTCTTGGAAATGAAGTATTCCACACTGCAACATTTTATTGCAGGCCCAGTGACATCAATATCAATACCAGGCAAGTTGATTCTGAATACTGAAAACACAGAGCAGCTCTTGAGTCCAAATCATGCCAGACTGGAAGACACTCAGGGAATCATTATAGCTTGATGTGTATTTTCTGTTTCTGATCAAAAACAAGCTTCCAGGCATTTTGTCTGTGCACAGAAAATCAATCTGAGGGGAGATGTAAAGCTGAAGTGCTTCCCTTAGATTGATTGTAAGAGGACCGGCACCTTGCATATATCCTCTTGAATGAAAAGTCATGTAATAACTTGAAGTATGTATGCTGTCTAGAGCCATTTCAAAGGTATTCACGTTAAAGGCTTCTCAAGGAGAAAACAAAAGGTTTTATTTCCTGTTTATTTTATTTTCCTGCAACAAGGGCCTCTTCACCTAAGAGGTTTTAAAGGAATACAATGTAAAATATATTTCTTTCCTTGCCTGGAAAACATGGGAAGCATAGTAATTCCCTGCAACTTTGGCCAGTGCCCCAAGACTTGGCAACCTTAACGCTACTCACAGGAGCATCTGATGGGCCTGTCCCAAGGTATTTTCCTGTCTGAGGCAAAGGGGAGAAAGAGCATTCTATGTCCAGAATCTATCTGGACCAACAGTTGAATTTTCAGCAAAGGCAGTGGTCCTCATCCTCTGCCATAACTGGAAGCAACAATTTCGCTCAGGGGACGCATGGTGGACAGGTGTGAAACAGAAAATTTGGTCCTCCAAAAGCTCTCTTCAGCACCATTCCTTGCCTCTCTGATATATCTGCTGCCTGGAGGGGTCCCCTCAGTCTGTCTAAAGCAGGGGTAGACACCTGCCTGCTTGGGAGGGGGGATTTTTTGCCCCTGTAACCCGTTTGTGGATCATACCACCATATTGCTATGACATCATGTCACTTCTGGTTCTTGTTTAGGCCAATTCTCAGCTGTATTTGTAGGGTTCAGGGGTTGTGTGTGAGGAGGAACAAGTAAACCACCACATTTATGGACAGTTTTAATACATTTGGGGCCCTCTGGGGGAGGGTGAAAAAAATCACCTGAAAAAATTGGGAAAAACTCTGCTCACTTTTAAACATTAAAAAATAAGTAATATATTGAACCATAAGCACCTGGCTTCTTTTTTCTTATGGTGGAGTTCTAACATTTATCATTGTTGTACAGCAACAACTGTAAGACAGTAAAGACTATAATAAAATGTAACTATAACCTAACTCATTTTAAAAATCATTATTTTACTCTTGCCTGCCTCTATACTATTTTATAGCTAAGAACAGCTTGAACAAACCCTGACTTTTCAAGCATTTTTAGTTGGGGGCAGTTTTCTAACGTAGAATAATGAAGGTGTCTTATCTTCAAATGTTTTTCATTACTCCAATAGAAAGGAATATCTTCATGGGTCTCTTCCAATCATGTGTCCTGTATTTTATCTGTAAACGCAGACTCTGGCCTCTAGTTATGTTCTACACAACTGCTTCATGAACCAGAGTTTTTTGTTCATACAGAAAGCTGGATTAGACTTGGAGGAAGGAGGCATGAAAATAGGAGGAAAGAACATAGACAATTTAAGATATGCAGATGACACCACTACTAGCATAAAATAACAAAGATTAGTGGTTTGTATACACAGGCAACTCCCCACCCCCCCAACCCCATACTCACCCCGTATTTGCAGTACAGTTGACAGATGATGTTTTTGATGATTTACACCTTCACTGGGATTTCTGGAGGAAACCCCATACCTGGAAGATTTGTGGTTCGCTCCACATTTGAGAGAAAAACCCAGATTTTTGGCTGTGTGGTGGCCACAGATTAGCTTTGGTACAAAGCTGGGGGCAGGACTTCCAGTGCACAGGACTCCGTTCAGTTCCTCCCCCCCCCGATTGTGTGCATATCTGGATAAGCTTATCACCATTTATCCAATAATACAGTACTCTGGGAAAACATATATTCGCATATTCACATGCACAAGAAGCAGAAACAACCAACTGGAGCACTGGCCGTGTGACCAGAAACAGTACAATGTATAGGACACATGATCAGTGTAGGATTGCCCTTTTACTTTGACACAGATAATCGTGTGGAGGAATATTCTGATCTACAATCAGAGGAGCCCAGTGGCGTTTAAGGGGCTGCTGCAGATCAAAATAATCCACCTCAGCTATGAGGTAGGTGCAGGGTTTTCCACCAGTATGGACAACCCCTTGAAAAAAATTTGAGGAAAGTCAAGAAAGAAGGTTGTCATGATGGAGTGACCAGCCCATCATGATGAATTCATCTACAAAATCTACAGGTCACAGCAACTGCAAAATTCCACTCTCTGCTTTCCATAGCAGCAGCTCTGCAGCACCTAACATCCTGCTTCACAACAGCTGCAGAGCTGTTTGGGCTGGAAGTCAACCTGAAGAAAACAGAAGTTCTTTACCAGCCTGCACCACAGGACGAACACCACCATCCCCACATTGCCATCGGCAAATCTGTGCTCAAGTCCATTCAGCAGTTCACCTACCTGGGAAGTATCATCTCCTCAGATGCCAAGATTGACAAAGAGATCGATCACAGATTAGCAAAGGCATATAGCGCATTTGGAAGACTTTACAAAAGAGTCTGGAGTAATAAACACCTGAGGCGAAGCACAAAAATTAGTGTGTATAGAGCCATTGTACTGTCTATTCTCCTTTATGGGTCTGAAACATGGGTCATCTATCGCTAACACTTACGACTTCTCGAACGCTTTCATCAGCGCTGTATACCTACAATCCTAAATATACACTGGACTGACTGTGTGACGAAGATTGCTGTCCTTGAGCAAGCAGGGATCACAAGCATTGAGGCCATGATATTGAGAACACAGCTGCGCTGGGCAGGGCACGTTTCTAGGATGGAGGACCATCGTCTCCCAAAAATAGTACTCTACGGTGAACTCGCCATGGGTCAGCGTAAGAGGGGCGCTCCAAAAAAGCGATACAAGGATTCCCTGAAACAACATCTCAGGCTTGGCCAAATTGATCACCAACTGTGGTCCGCCCTTGCCACACACCGTGAGGCATGGGGACGCACTATCCACAATGCTGCAGCCTTATTTGAGAACTCATGCTGAACAAGTCTTGAAGAGAAACGACAATGCAGAAAGAATCACAACCCGGAAACATCACCCAAGGAGACCTTCTGCTGTGCTTTCTGAAACTGGACTTGTTTATCTCAGATTGGCCTTTTTAGTCATCAGCATGCTTGCAGAAAGTGCGGGATGAGTCCTTCCTGAATCTTCAGTTGCGAAGAAAAGCCAGAGTGTGAGAGAGATACAGAATGGGACCCTCATTTCCTAAACATGACATCACATCACCTGACTGAAGAGCCAATCCAAATCTGGAAAGGCAGAACCAATCAGATCTGACCAAAAGACTTTAAAGTTCTGCACTCCTTTGTTCTTTGAGAGACACATGGCTTAGGCCACATGCTTGGGACACATGCTTGAGCCACATGGCTTGACCAACAAGATAACCAGACATGATAACTGAGGTCGGGGGGAAGCCGACCTCCATCATGGGCCTGATAACATCAGAGCCCCAAATGATACCTGAAGTCTGGGGAAGAGACTTCCATCCAAATGACTCTGAATGTCCATCTCCAGAGCCAGCTAGGCTGGCTATGATGAGTCTGGCCTAACCCATCCCAATTGGAACATGGACTGACTGCATGGACATCATAAATGTGAGTTATTATTTTCTTAGCCTAGGGAACAGGTATAGTTAGTGTGTGTTACCTTTATTATTTATTTTAGTATGACTGAATGTATTTCCTGTAAATCTAAGTTGAGAACCTGGAGAGACTAGATGTCCCTCCATGCTAGCATTTGGAACTAACATAAAGTCTACTTTCTTTTTCTGTACCAATTTGCCTCACGCGCCTGTCAGTCAGCTATCTTGTCTCTTCTCTGGGGGAATAGAGAAGGGGGGTTGGGAATCCCCAACAGAGTGAGTTGTTCACTGGTTAGCCAGAGAACTGGCCCAGTTTCCCACTGAACTGGGTTTTGAGTGACAAGCAGTAGGTGGTGGTGGCTTCTAACTCAGAAAGGGATTTCTAGACTAGAGGAACCCTTGAGAGTGTGTTTTCAGATTGTACAAAAAGGCTGGGAGCCTTCCTTTCCTTTCTCTGTGAAATTGGATTGCACATAGAGGAAGGGAGGGGCCCACCTTAACATAGATGGCAACGGGTTTGAGGAATAGGGAGTGAAACAGATTCCCTTGATGCTTGTGGTGTTGGGGGATTTATGTGACTTTACTAGTTCCTGTGGCTGGAAGTGCTATTTCCAGTTTTTGTGTCTCAGGCGGGCTTTTGGAGCTTCCTTGATTATACCTGAATATTGAGAAAGAAAGAAAAAACTTACCACTCATGATTAAACAATTTTAAAGTGGATGATGAAGACATCAGAATAATCAAAGACCAGTCCAGTCATAATTCAAAATGGAGAAAAAATAATATAATTTAATTTTCTGTATAACTTTATGTAAATAAGGAATCAGTGTCAATAAATATATATATAAAATTTTTAAAAAATTCAAAATGGAGAAGGTAGTCAGAACTCAAAAGGAGACTAGGACTTGGAAGGGCAGGTACAGAGGAACTAGATAAGATCCTCAAGTGTAAAGATATATCATTGAATTATAGAGTCAGGTTTGTCCATGCCACCATATTTCCAGTTTCTATGTATGCTTGTAAGAACTGGACAGTGAAGAAAGCTGACAAGAAATAACCTAAATCTCAGATTGCTCAGCTGCCAGCCACCTGCCTGAATCCAGTGCTCTGTAGAACCCTCAATAACTGCTTGGATTCTTCAACACTTCCAGGCATGTGAGTTGCTTATTTATCATTCCCCTATTCTGAAGCAACTATGTAACTAGTAATTTGAGTTATCCATTAATTGTTTGCCATTTATGTCAGTTATGAGTAGCTTGCTTTGAATCTCATTCAGGAGAAAAATGGGATATAACTCAAATAAATAAATAAAGCTGTAATATATGGAATTCTGCAGTGCAATCACTATGCATGATTTGATTCTTGTGTGCTCAGTAAAGTCCCCCTTTAGATAGCTCTGTGTGGCCGTGGGTTACAGGAAGACCCTGCTTATCGGACAGGTTAGGGACCAGAGCCCTGTCAGAAAGCAGCATCGGTTGAAAAGTGGAACCCGGGTTTTTTTTACCTTGCAAATGCACTTTGGCTGCTGAAAAACATAAATAATATACTGTATTTAACTTCTGAATACAGTCGACCTGCAACATTTGCAAGTTTCACATTCACGGTTTTGCTTATTTGCAGTTTGTAGCTACTGCTGGACTACGGACTTTTTCGGATGAGCTTTTATACCGCTAGCAGCCTCGTCCCCGTTGAGAGGCTGCAGCGCTGCAGGGCGTCCCTTTCGGATGACGCCCTGCCCTGCCGATCCTCTTCCGAGACTGTTGCGTAACCTCTGTGACACTGCTGCGTTATATTCGGCAGTTTTCTAATCACGATCAACTTTCGTGATTAGAAAACCGCCGAATATAACGCAGCAGCGTCACAGAGGTTATGCAACAGTCTCGGAAGAGGATCGGCAGGGCAGGGCGTCATCCGAAAGGGATGCCCTGCAGCGCTGCAGCCTCGCAACGGGGACGAGGCTGCTAGCGGTATAAAAGCTCATCCGAAAAAGTCCTACGTCAACAGTACTGTTATTGAAAGACCTTGTCCTGCTTCTCCTCACCCTCCTCCTGTCTAGAAAAGCCACAATCTATGCACCACTATGATTCTGCAAGATTTGCAAAGTCCCTCTGCCTCCCTCCACTCTGGCAGGAAGACTGGCTCCACCCCAACCCCCACCCCCACCCTCTCCCTTCTCTTCCTCTACTTCAGCCAACAATATTGCCTGTTGTGCCCATGGTAGGTATCTAGTGGGGAGGGTTGATTGCCAGTAACCCTTAATTCCTCTTCGCCCCCAACCCCCCCACCCTTTCTCTCATGTACCCCACATGGATCCTCCCCCTGCCCCAAATTCCCTGTGAAGGAAGAAAAGATGAAGCCAGAGAAGGAAGAGAAGAAAGGCCAGAAGCCCTGCAGCTCCAAGTGAAGCCTGGGAGGGGGGACGATCCTGAAAGGAGGCAAAGAGGGAAAGGGTTTGCTCCTGATATGACTCCCAGCGCCTCAGTCATGACACACTCCTACACAAAGCCCCCCAGAGGAGAAACCTGCAAGGCTGATGGAGGGGGCAGGGAAGGCAAAGCAGGCAAAAGGAGCTACATGTTTCTAGCCTCTTTCCTGCCTTCAATCCATCCAAACGACTTTCCTTTCTTCCTGCCTGCTTCGCTTCTCTCCCTCTTGACTGTTTCTGCCCCTCCCACCTGGTGTGGCACTGACTTTGGCTTCTCCATTGCACAGAGCCATAGAGCCAGTTGGGGAAACACCAGAGGGCTGGTGGAGAAGGGGAGGAAGGGGGGTAAACAGGATGATGGCTGAGGGAAAGAAGAGTGAGCAAGCCAGCAAGCGAGCCTTCTTTTGGTGCCTCTCCCCTCAGCTCACTTTCCAAGCAGCGTGTGCATGTGAGCGTTCCAAAGTAAGCCTCCATAAGAACTGACTAAATCCCACTCTTCTGATGCTTGCAAATTGCACAGACAAGTTCCATTAATTTGTGGAAGGGTCCACTCTTTCCATAGGCAAGGCTTGGGGCCATGTGTCTGCACATGCGTGAGCAGTCCCATGCAAGCATCATAGGCAAGAAGAATGGGTAAAATAGCAGACCCCTCATCAAATTAATGGAACTTGCCTGTAATTTCACAGTGTCAAAATAGTGAGTTGTCAGAAAGCAGGGGGTTGATAGGTGGGGGAAGCCTGTATTAGCTCCAATCTGGTTTAAGACATATTACTGCTAAGGTCAAAATAGCCCTTGCAGGAATGTTTATTCAGAAGCACGCATGGTTGACACCTGCTTGAGTGTCTCCTACATGTATCTGGTTGGTCAGAGATGAAAAGACACTAAACTAGATGGGCCTTTGGTCCAAAGATTGAAAAAGTTACTTTTTTGAACTATAACTCCCAGAACTTTAAGCAGTGGCTATGCTTCCTGAAGGAAACTGAGAGCTATATTGCAAAAAAGGAACCTTTCTGAGCTCTGATGCTGTTCATAGAATCATATCATAGAATTGCAGAGTTGGAAGAGACCACGAGGGCCATCCAGTCCAACCCCCCTGCCATGCAGGAAATCACAATCAAAGCATCCCCGACAGATGGCCATCCAGCCTCTGTTTAAAGACCTCCAAGGAAGGAGACCCCACCACGCTCCAAGAGAGTGTGTTCCACTGCCGAACAGCTCTTACTGTCAAAAAGTTCCTCCTCATGTTGAGGTGGAATCTCTGTTCCTGGAGCTTGCACCCATTGCTCCGTGTTCCAGTCTCTGGAGCAGCAGAAAACAAGCCTGCTCCATCCTCGGCGTGACATCCCTTCAAATACTTAAACAGGGCTATCATATCACCTCTAAACCGTCTTTTTTCCAGGCTAAACATACCCAGCTCCCTAAGTCTCTCCTCATAAGGCATTGTTTCCAGACCTTTCACCATTTTAGTTGCCCTTCTCTGGACACGCTCCAATTTGTCAATATCCTTTCTGAATTGTGGTGCCCAGAACTGGACACAGTATTCTAAGTGAGGTCTGACCAAGGCAGAATAGAGTGGCACTATTACTTCCCTTGATCTAGACACTATACTTCTATTGATGCAGCCCAAAATTGCATTGGCCTTTTTAGCTGCCGCATCACACTGTTGACTCATGTTCAACTTGTGGTCTGCTAGGACTCCTAGATCCCTTTCGCACGTAGTCTCATTCAGCCAGGTCTCTCCCATCCTATATTTATGCATTTCATTTTTCCGCCCTAAATGCAGTACTTTACATTTCTCCGTATTGAATTTCATTTTGTTAGCTTTGGCCCAGCTCTCCAGTCTATCCAGGTCATTCTGAATTTTGATCCTGTCCTCTAGGGTATTAGAGGACTCTAATTTGAACTCTGCTACTTGACCAAACATTCTCTTAACACAGTCCAGTCATGAGGGCCAAAGGCAAATCTCCAATGAACCAAATAACTTGCACTCCTTGGCTGGGCTGTGAAGAGGATCTCTGCCTTCAAAATTGTCTTATGCAGAAAACAGAAAGACAAGATGGTGGCACGTCATAATACATTCTCCTTGATGTTTCCCCTAGTGGAAGATAGCAGTGGGGTGGTAGGGTTTCCAGCTGCCCTTTATTATAAGGGATGTCCCTTATCTCAGGGCTGAAAAGCTAAACCCTTATAGGACTGGCAAATTCCCTGTGAAGGAAATTTGCTATAAGGAATATCCCTTATCTGGGGGCTGGAAAGTCTGTCCTGTTCTACAGACTGAATGGGATGCTAAAAACCCAGTATTTGGGGATGTGGACATTTAGAGAAAATATAAGGCCAAGTTGCAGGCACAAGTGCACGTGTCTGAAATTCACTGCTAATACAGATGATTATGATAGGATTAAAATGGATTCAAGAGTGTTGATACATGCCAAAAAAGAAAAAAGAAAGAAAAAGAAAAGAAAAAAAAAAAGAAAGAAAAAAAGAAACCAAGTCTGGATTTTCATCAAGACAGAAAATTGTCAATGTTGCCACATGTCATAAATCTTGGCTGATCCTTATTGGTAATTTGAAAATTTGGCAATCCCACTGCATTTACAGCATTCAGATTTGGAAAACAATAGAGGCAGAAAAGGTTAAGATTCATCACCCTCTGTATCAAAGCCACCATCTGAGTTGTCCCTTTCCTCATGGCTGAATTTACATAATGGCCCAATGGCCATGATGACTTGAGGCTTCTGAGACATGTAGCCCGAACAAACAATCTTTTTCAAGCTATGTCTTGGTCTGATTCTGCACAGTTCTTCCTACATTTTCACACACTGACATGTAAATGTTGTCCAACCCCCCCCCCCAGCTCAGATTGCAAAGGGAATGTATGAATGAATGCAAGTGAAACTGATAGGGACTGAAACTGACAGATTCATTGGCCTCTACCTTCATACGCTAGACACTTTGAATTGATTTAGTTCTACTGGCAACATCCTCGAAAATCACCATATTCCACCCCCATCCCCCCACCCCCAGCATCCTATAGATCACAGAGCAGTAGAACCTTTCACATGACACTGTTTCATCTGTCTTCCTTTCTCAGCAGACAGTGCTGGGTTGCAAGGGAGGATAGTTCGATAAAGAGACAGAAGGGCATGTTTTTACACTTGTATTCAAGGTGCTTATAAACCGTAGATGGACACTTGAGATGTATTAATGCCCAAGCTCACCTTTCTGCAGGCAGGGTTAATTTATGCACCAGCCTCCTAAGAATATTTTTGTTTCTTTTTTTTTTTTTGCAGTAAGCACAGTTTTCATGTTCACTTGAGGGAACCTCTCTTATCTCACCGACTTCTTCAGATGGGCTTTGTTCCCATCTACCCTCTGTTGTTGCATGTTGCCAGGAGTTTGCTGCTACTGGAGAAGAAAGGCTTAATGAAATTCAAAAACTTTTAGTGCATTCATCTTATTTATGATCAAAGACAGCAAATGAAAAGGAAAACATTTTTCAAGGGGCATGCTGACAGGTTTTGAATCAGTCATGTGGCTTAAAGTGTTTTGCTGCAATAAGGATCCTATCTGTGGGAGTTTTCTAGCACAATCTTGAAAGGGAGAAGGGTACATATTGCATAGGTTTAAAATATAGCTTGGCTTTTTATGGAGGATATATTAAGAATAGCCACTTCCCCCATCCCTTGACAAGAGCTTCTGGAACTGGCAGGCATTCCTTCAACAGCAGTAGCTTTCCCAGTATTTTTTTTTTTTTTGTCCAATATGGGCATCTAGCAGTAATGGGGAAGATACTACATAGTTATTTTTTTTAATCTACCAAATAGTTGTTATGCCAATTCAGGATCATCCTAGGCCCTGAGATTTCTGGATCTAAACCTGAACCTTAGGAATAGTGTCTGGTAATGTCAGCAAATGAGTACAGTAGGAAAAGGAGCAGTTCCCAGATCAAGATGAAATGAGGGGATTATTAGGGAGATAAGATAAAGAACATTTTATGTAACCTACTTGCTTCTAGCCAGAAGGTGGATGTGGAGCAGAGTGGAGGGTGAGGTCTTGCACCACAACAACTTGGTGGGAAAGAGGAAGTCAACTAAGTAGATACAGCTTGACCTCATATCCACGGGACAAGTATCCACAGTTTCACTTATCCACATCTGAAAAAATATGTCCTCACTAGGCATTTTCTAGGTTTTCCAGTGCAATTCTATGATATGCTTCTGCATACTGTAGTTGGGCAAGAAGTAATTTATTTCAATAGGATTTGCTCTTATCCACAGTAAATCTGAGAATGTATCCCCTGCAGATGGGGGGGGGGGTGACCTGTACATAGAACCCCACACACAAGAATTTGCAAGTTGTGGCAATAGATCAGTTAAGCATTGCAGACTGGAAAGCTGGTGCTGTACTAGGTGAGCTGGAGATCTGCGCAGAGCTCTTTCCTCTTGCCCAGAGCTGAGCCCACCCAAACTGAAAAATTTGCACCTGGAGATGGCCCATGAAAAATGGAGCCTCAGGGTTGGCACTGAGATCTGACAATCCTAGTTATGGAACTAAAAACTCTTTAAAAGAGGGGAAGGTAATATGACCAGAGATCGGAAAAGTTACTTTTTGGGACTACAATCCCCAGAATCCACCAGGCAGAATCTCCCAGGCCCTCTAAAGCTCTCAACTAGGAGGAGTTATTCAGAACCCTAGATACCATCCATAATGGTATAGCATAAGTGTAGCACACAATAACACAAATGCCTGAATCCTTTTGTTAGTCCCACCAGAGTACACCCATTGACTCAGTTGGACTTCCCTACTCGTTGATTCACCTTTGAACAATTGACTAAAGGGTCTACTCTAGCTTGGACTAACCAATAGGATTCAGTCCATACTGTTGAGGCAGTAGACCCTACTATTTTGTAGGAAGAGGGTAGAGTAATGTGGGATAAATTTCTGAAGCTGTCTAAACCTTTGATGTCAGATACATTGCAGGCATATGTCTGATTCCCAAAGGAAGTTCCTCCATTATGCCAAGATGTGCCTCATGTGACAAATGAATCTGCCCTGTACCAAGAGACTGTCTAAATGGTGAAAATACTCCTCATAGAATTCTAAGAGAATACCTTTTGTCCCAATGGGATCCCACATCATTTCATTATATTCAGAAGGAGGGGGGCCAAAAATGTCATATACTCTGTGTGGAAAGCCTTCCCCAGAGTTTTAAAACACAGCGTGGGAAATGCACATTCCTACTCACTGGAACAAGCAATGCAAATTGATGTGCTTTCCTGATACGAGCAGAATCATAGAATCATAGAATTGCAGAGTTGGAAGAGACCACGAGGGCCATTCAGTCCAACCCCCTGCCACGCAGGAAATCACGATCAAAGCATCCCCGACAGATGGCCATCCAGCCTCTGTTTGAAGACCTCCAAGGAAGGAGACCCCACCACTCTCCAAAGAGCACCTGAAGAGGACTCACTGTCATCCGGTTCCTCCGAAGACTCTCCCGCTGTGTGGCCTGAAATCAAGGTGTGCACTGCTGCTTTGGCCTTAGGCTTGAACAGTGTCTTGGGTGTTGTCGGCTTCCCATCTGCCTTCTTGGGCCTCTCTTCTGCGGGGTTCTCCCGGGGTTGTTTCTCTGGGCATTTAGCTATGCGGTGTCCACCTTTCCCGCAGTGCAGGCACAAGCCTTTCCGCATCCTTCACTCCCTCTCCGACTCCCCTGCTGTGCCTCCAGCTGGTCGGGCCGCCTTAGCTTTCTTCCCTGTGGACCCAGTGGGCTTTCCGCTGAGCCCCTGGCATTGCTGGGCCAGCTTGACGCTCTGTCTCAGGGTTTCGACCTTCCCAGCCAGCCGTACCCACCCCAGGAGGGTTTCTGGGTTCCTTTGGACCAACGCCCACTTGAGGATGTCCGCGTTAAGACCACCCTGAAAATGCTGCACCTTAGTGGTTTCGGTCCAGTCAGGAATCTGGCTGGCCAGGCAGCGAAATTCAGATGCGTATTCAGCATGGGTCTCGAGCCTTGGTGCAGTCGCTGGAGTTCTGTGCATGCACGCCTCACCCTCAGGGAGTCTTTGAATTTTGCTCGGAGGGCCATCATGAAGTCATGGAAACTCCCTAACTCTGGAGCCCCCATGTCGTAGAGCCCCACCAGCCATTGCGCCGCCTCTCCCTCCAGCTGTTTGGAGATGTACTGCATCTTCTCGGCCTCTGTCTGGAACTCTTCTTCCCATTGGGACATGAACCCCATCACCTGGGTTAAGAAATATGGCAACTTCACTGCATCCCCATCAAAGGTGGCTTTTAGGTCTCAATGCTTGAGCCCACGAGGTCTCTCCCACGGCTCGACCGGCCAGCCCCCGCGGGGGGACTGGACCAGGAACCTGCAGGACAGGGGCCCCAGCATGCGTGGCAAGGGCCCCCCCCAGAGGAGCTGTCAACTGAGAGTCCTGGGGAGGTTGGCCTCCCCCCGGGGTGGCAGGTTGCTGAGGCAGTCTCTGCAGGATCTCCAGGAGGCTTGTCTGCATGACATCCATCGAGAAGTGAGAAGATGATTGGTCAGACATGCCCAGGGGGTGGAGCTTGCAAGCAAGGCAAGAGCCCAGAACTGCCATTTTGGATTTTCGCCATAGCAATCTTGTGCTATGGTGAGAAATTGCCTTTTTTGTGTTTGCTTTTTTGTTAAATCAGGAGGTCATACTTTCGCACCTTGATATGGTTTAAGAAAAAAAAACCTGTCCGGCAGCAGCAACTCGAGGTAAATAAAAACATGAGTAATTCACTCACGCCCGCCATCTTGATTTCCAGCCGTGCCCATTTGAACAGCAAAAGTGGATAGCTTTGCATGCCTGCGATCTTCAAAAAGCCCCATTGACACAAATTAAAGCTGCTGCAAATTGGCATTAGTGTGCACCAATCCACATTTTATTGCCTTCTATAGATGAGCCCCAAGTAAAACTATTTGTCCATTTTGCCCAGTATTGCCTTCCCTGAGTGGCAGCAGCAATCTGGGGTCTCCAAAAATGTCTTTCACCCATTCTTTGCATCCCTGCCAATACCTGATCCTCTTAATTGGAGATGCCAAAGGCTGAACATTCTGGGACAGTTTGCATACAAGGACCACAGAGAAATGGTCCCTTCTTATATACAGAAGCAGTTGTGGCTGGGTAAGATGTCCAGGCAACAGAGAACTGGCTGCCCAAAGTCCTCATCCCTGGAACACATTGACAGAAACCCGGAGCTCCCTCCCCTGGGCAAATCAGTATACAGTTGTCCCTCTGCATCCATGGATTTGGTATCCACGGATTTAAGTATTCATGGCTTGAAAATATTCTTTAAAAATAATAATCCAAAAAGCAAATCTTGATTTTGCCATCTTATATAAGGGACACCATTTTGCTATGCCATTGCATATAATGGGACTTGAGTATTCACAGATTTTGGTATCCACGGGGGGTCCTGGAACCAAACCCCAGCGAATATGAAGGAACAACTGTATTTTGCTTGAGCTGCACCTTTTAACCTGAGGTTGGAAAAGTTACTTTTTGGACTGGAATTGCCATAATGCCCAGACCAAGTAACTTTTTTCCATAGCTCTGCCTCTGAGTAGGCCGACAATAGTACTTTATCCTCAGCTGTTGGAGAGGGTGTGTTATATAGGACAATAGCTAGGGAACCTTTGGCCAGTTGATTTTGGACTACAGCTCCCATAATTCCTTACCATTGGCCACACTAAGGACTTTATCAGATGAACCTCCATAAATGTGTCTGTCCCACTACATTTTACAGCATACTTGTACAATAATCCTTGCACAATAACCCTTTTCATCAATCTTACCTTTAATAGCAAGCAAGAAGAAGCAGCCCCAGCATTAGCAGAGCATGAATGCTAGCTCTGTTTACTTCCATGTTTGTGATCTCGGCGATTCTCGTGAGAAGATGTGAGGGCAGTTTAAATACAAAATACAGCAAAATAAACACATAAAACATACATAAAAGCACAGAAACACCCTTAAAATCTTCAAAGTAAACCAGGGAGGTTCATAAAAAGAGCATCCCCTACCCAGTTTTTGTGTTCTCACCCAGAGGTGTTCTGGCAGGACCGCCCATTGATGATGTAAGGACAATGGTGCACATTTTCAAATGTTCGGAATACCGGCAAAAAACCTCCATGGGAGATCTATTGATGGCTTGGCCCATCAATAAAAAAGGACACCTTTTTGACCAGATGAAAATGCAAAAGCACAAGGTTGTTTGATATGTGTGCCCTTTCCAGTTAGTTTGGCATCCTTATGACACAATTTTTGCTGTGTCTGATAATGTTATAACTGTGGTTTTCAAGAGTTGAAATTCAAAACAATGAAAAAGGCCAAGGTTTTCCACCAATACCCTTTGTTAACAGCCAATGACAATAGCCAATTCTAATGCTGATTGGACTACCTTCTGTATCAAGTGCATGTCTAATTATAACACAAATTATATTCTGGTGGTATTGCATACAAACAACAACAACAACCCAATCTAGAATATACTTTAGAAGAGAGTTGACATACCACTAGGGCACTAACTAACTGCTAGGTCAATCAGAAGGAAGAGCACACATCAATATAAAGAAAGAAATGACCCAGAACACATCTTAATAGACAGGAAAATCTCATGTGCCAGGCATAGCATTACTCCATGGCTTTACTGAGTGTTATTTAATTTTGTCCCTTTTAGCTAATGGAAGAAGATATAAGTTAAATTCACTTTTCACCCTGGAGTGTGCCAATACATCAATTAAATCAACCCATTGCTCTTGTACAGTAAGATCAATAGGGCTGAAGAACATGCCCTCATTATCCCAGCTGCAGGTTGGGGTTTGAACAGTCTAATACTGAAATAGGAAGTCACTACGTCATCCCATTGCAGTATAACAGCAAGTTAAATATGGATCATTTTTAAGATGTCAGATTTCCCCCCTCAGCTACTGCAGGTCAAGTGCACTGGACAGAAAACTGCATTTAAACTCACATGTTAATCTCTGGCTGTAAGGGGCTTACCGCACTTCACTCCAAAGAAAAGTGGCAAGGCAGCAGGAATGTTCTGTCTTTCCTGCTGCCTTACCGCATGTCATCATCGTTTTTTCATTTTGGTTCTGTGGGGGACTGAGATAAAACCATGTCTTTTTGCTAACCAGAAAAACCTGTTAGCAAAAAGATGTGGTTTTAGCTTGGTCCCCCACAGGACCGAAATGAAAGAATGCCAGAAGTATGACAATGTCATGCAGCAAGGCAGTAGGGAAAATGGAATGTTCCTTCTGCCTTGCTGCTTCAGAGTGTGATGGTTAGTACTAGGGAGCTTATTGATTCTCAGGTAATCTGATCTATAAAGATGGAGCAAATGAATTATTTCACAGGACAGCAAGGTATGGGTCATAATGTCTTTTACACTACACTTCTGAGCATCTTTACTCATAAGTAAATCCCACTGACCATAATGGGGCTTATTCCCAGATAGGTGTATTTAGGACTGTTTCCCAATATTATTGCTTAATAATAATAATAATAATAATAATAGATTGTGTTGTTTTTATAAAATTCATTCAGTGCATGTTTGTGCAATTCAGCATAAGCAATGAACACACCAAGTCTCAAAAATCATAAAGCTGGAACATTAATCCTCACTTCATATGCAATTTCATAATCCCTATAAGAACATTAAACATTGCACTATAAATCTATAATTTTATACCTGCCAAGAAGACCCAAGATACCAGTAAATCAATAATTTGAGCTGCTTTTTATTCAACCATTTGATTTCCCTTCTTCCATACCCAAATATATTTTTGCTGTAATTTTCTTGTAAAACGTAACTCCAAATTTTACTGCAAATGTCCACTACTGCGTCTGAATGTTACATCATTATGCTTTTACCAGTAGGTGGTGCAAGCATTTCTCCCTCTGTTTTCAGTAGTTCCCACAATGTTTATGCATCCAGAACCCCCACAGTTTAAGCCCCACTGTCACTATTACTGTCTTACTGAGTGTGTTATGATGCTATTATGCCATAATGCATAGACAGGCTATAAATAAGTTGAGAGGACTGAGAGTGCTGGTAGTGGTGGTACTGTATATTTATTTGACCATAATAAATATAACATAAAACAAATAAAAGCAAAGCCTTCTAAGTGCTGCTATTAATAAGTTTGAAGGCATAAATTGCAAAACAGTGGCGACTTTACTCTGGTTTTAAAGGGTGTTACAAGTCATGAAAATCCTAAGCAGTCTTGTGATTGTACTGGATCTCACTCTCAAGTTATTTTGCTTTCCACACAATAAGGGAATGCAGAAGCCTACTTACCAAGTGAAAAAATGTGTCACGCGATTTATCAGATGCAGCAAATATGGCATCATAACGACACCTAATGATTGTGAAGGGGCATACATACCATACCACATCATCCTTTTGCAATCATGTCTTCTCAAAGACCTGTTCCTTTTTATTGATGGACCAAGCCATCAATAGATCTCCCCTGATGCTTTGTTGCCAGCATTGTCGGTGTTTGAAGCCTCGCACCATTGTGCTCATGGGAATACAACGTTAATTGTCAGAACACTTCCGGGTGAGATCATGACAGCCAGGCAAGGGACGCCCTTTTTATGACCCCCCCCAGTGTACTTGGGGCTTTTAAAGTTGTTTCTGTGCGCGTGTCTACATTTTATGTCTTTGTCTTGCTTTATTTTTTGAATTCACTATGCTTGTGTCTTCTTGCAAGAATTGCCGAGATTTAGAACCTGGAAGTAAACAGAGCTCCATTCATGCTCCATTACTGCTGGGACAGCCTTTCTGATGCTGATAAAGGTCTGCTAGGGGGTTCTTTTGCTAGCATAAAACCACCACAAAATATGCCAGCAAAGGAACGTTAAAAGAATGGGTGGTAACCTGATAAAGTCCGTGGTGTGCCTGCATCTCTGTGGCAATTGGTGGTTTAATGGTGCAGTCTGAAGTACATTGCCACACACTACAGAGAAAGTCCAGAACTCAAGGCAGAAGCAGTGATCCACTTTGAGCCTGTCTATATGAGGCAAAACCCCCAGATTGCTCCACAGTAATGGCAAATCGCAGCAGCAGCAGCGATTTGTCTTAATTTTTTTTGGCTCCCAAAAGCTTTGCATGTCCGCCAGTCAAGATGGCAGTCATGACTGAATTACTTGCATTTTAACCTATCTGAATTTGCTGCTGCTGAACTGTTTTTTTTTAATTCCTAAAACAGCCTCCCCCCCCAAAAACAGCCCATTTGATTGTGTTCGCGATTGCTCGCTAAGGTGAAAATCCAACATGGTGGCTTGGGGTGCTTGCCTTGTTAGCAAATCCTGACACACACACAAGTGCTCATTTGGCCAATCAGCTTTGCACATCCACTCATATGAGAAAGCAATTAAAAGTGAATTGCTTGTCCAACAAGCAGGAATGCGCATTCCCCTCGCTTTTTAAAAACTTTGGGAAAAGCCACAAAGGCTTTTCCTTCCGAATTTTTGATGTTTTTGGCCCCCCTCCTTCCAAATACAGCATAACAATGTGGGATCCCATTAAGACCAGTAGGATTCTCCTTGCATTCTGTGAGGAGTATTTTCATTGTTTAGACAGCGCCTTTATCTCTGCACTTTTCACCTCTGTCAGGAGCAGTCCTTTGTACAACTAATGGATCTTAATTGCCCAGGCAAAATCAAACCACGCCAAAATTGTGGTCCAAGATCCTATGTCTTGCTGGGTGGAGTATAATACTGTTGTACTCAGGCTACTGGTGTCTGAATGTACATGTTACTCCAGCCATAAAATGCCTTCCTCTCCCAGTCTCTATATGGCAAAGGACATGTCTACTCTTAGTAGACTTCCAGGATGCAGGCTTTCGGGGTGCAGGAGAGGTAGCTGTTTGTGAAATGGGAATAAAAGAACATAGGTTCATTTTACCCTATGTTACTTATATGTATGCCACCAACAGGATTCTGGCTTTTGTAGTATACCAGGAATAACTTACAAGACTATATTATTGCTGGAAAATATATTGTTGTCCATTTCCCTTCCAACTATATGAGGAACTTAGGAAAAAATATGCAAACTTGAAGGAGTTAACATGATATCATTATCCTTGATAATCAGAAAGTGTTGTTGCTTGGGCTTTGACAGGCTTGGTTCCACTGCAGCACTGATGGTCAAAAGCCTGGAAATGTCAAGTTTTTAAATTATAAACTCCCAAATCCCCCAGAAACTGGCCATTCTGGTTCAGGGAGTCTGTGATCCATAATCCAAAAAAGCAACTCTTCCAAAGTCTCCTGAAGTTTTCCCAGATCCTCACCTGATTGTAGGTGAGAGGAAGAGCAAAAACAAAACAGAACAAAAAAAAAACAAAAAAAACCCTCTTCTGGCCTCTATGCTTTATTGCTCTTGTCAGAGCCTATTGCTCTCATTGGCTTGACTCCAGAGAAAAATCCACTTGACTTTGATAAACAGAGAATTGACTGGGTGGGGGCTGGTTAATGCTATAGCCTTCTCTTTTTCTGGGATCTCTCTAACCTTGAAGTGTGTATCTTTCTCTGATGAGATAGGGCACAAAGGGGACTTTTGTATTGGCAAATGTATGAGAGGAAGAGGCTTGAGGGGGATGGTTCACTCACTCATTGACTGGGTAGGGGAGATGGAAAACGAGTCTTTTTGAGGATTTTGCAAATCCAATCGTATTGATTCTGTCACTTCTTACTAAGGCTGAGTTGCATATGGCAAAGAAGTACATGAGACAGCCCGCTTGGGACTGTACAATTTCAAATTAGCATCTCTCTGACAGCATGGGCAACCTGTGGAGAGGAGGAGGGCCAGTTCATAGCTCTACCTGAGCCAATGATCCCATGTCCGTGGGGCAGTAAACTTTAAAAGAGCTTTTCAAGATGCTGCATTTATTTGGGGGATTGGGTTCAGTTACATAGGTAGTTCATTAAATTGTAGATTAAACCCAGAATAGACTTACCATCCCACTGGCATGGGAGCCATGGGGACAGGCTCAGAGGACTCCTTATGATGGTTCACACAGAAGTAAGTTATGTGTGTTTCTAGAGCCAGCAGAATTAGGCAGAATGAGGAAAATTCAGCTGCTGCTACACTGCAGAAATAATACAGTTTGACACTGTTTTAACTGCCACAGTTCAATGCTATGGGATTCTGGGATTTGTAGTTTTGGGAGATATTTAACCTGCTCTATCAGAGAGCTCTGGTGCCACAACAAACTACAAATCCCAGGATTCCATTGGATGGTGCCATGATAGTTGAAGTGCTGCCAAACTGCATTATTTCTGCAGTGTGTTAGCAGAGCAGTAGCAGCAGCAGCCACCTTAGCCTTTCGTCTGGATTTTCCCAAGTATTCCGTTTTTTGTACTGCCTACATTAGCCTATTGCCCTGAGGTACAGCTGAGGACATTGTAGAGGTTTGGTGGTTCAGTGTGTACCGTTGGCACCTCCCCATTTTTGGAGGTGAAGGGGGGATCTGGAACTGCCCCTTTAGATCCTGCAAACAGAGGGGTGGGGAAAGTGACCTCCTTTGGGGCTGGCATGAGGGATAAACCCTCTCTTTAAGCTCTGTGACTTGGGGGGGGGGCTTTTGGTTCCGCCTTCCAGATGTGGGCCGACTGGGGAGCAACCCAGCTTATGGGTCATCCCTGGGGTTCAGGTGTTTTCACTCAAGGGGAGTTGGGAAAGGGTTTTTGGAGCTGACCTCCTGCCCCAACAATTCCCACACTAGGTTGTTCCCCCATTGCAGATCTCTCAGAAAGAGGCTAAAGAGATTATAGCTTAATAAAAGTGGCCCTTTACAACCCAGGTATATATGTGTGGTCTCTTTACTATGTCTGGTCTCCTTATTCCTGCGTCTATCATCAAAGGATTGGGGGAGGGTGTGGATTATACTCAATGTTTGAAGAGAAAACATTGCCAGGATTAAATTTAAAAACAGACACATACATTGCTCTGTGATTATTCAGTTTGCAGCTATGTTTTGTACTATGTCTAAAGAATGAGTCTAAAGAATGACCATGTTCTAGTGATCGGCAAGAAATTTTTTAAAACAAGTTCCCTGTAGTACAGAGCAGAGATGCACCTACCTGTCCTATTTGCTTCAGGAGGATCAAACCACTGCCCAATTGTGCATTGCAGCTGCTATATATTTTTTGAGAAAGTGGCCATATGTTTTCTTACAACATCTCAGGCTCGGCCAAATTGATCATCAACAATGGTCCGCCCTGGCCTCACATCGGGAGGCATGGAGACGCACTATCCACAATGCTGCAGCCTTATTTGAGAACTCACGTCGAACAAGTCTTGAAGAGAAACAACAACGCAGAAAGAATCACAACCCAGAAACATTACCCAAGGAGACCTTCTGCTGTGCTTTCTGCAACCAGACTTGTTTATCTCGGATTGGCCTTTTTAGTCATCAGCGCGCTTGCAGAAAGCATGGGATGAGTCCTTCCTGAATCTTCGTTTGCGAAGAAAAGCCAGAGAGAGAGAGAGAGAGAGAG
The DNA here is from genome assembly GCA_030847615.1 of Gambelia wislizenii. NCBI lineage: Eukaryota > Metazoa > Chordata > Lepidosauria > Squamata > Crotaphytidae > Gambelia > Gambelia wislizenii. The sequence goes on along the minus strand of JAUMIR010000006.1, from coordinate 130,054,245 downwards.
TTCAAAGTCTGCAAAGTTGCCTCCTCCTCCTTTTCCTCTGCAATGTGAAAATGTTGCTATCCACAGAGTTTAATATTTATTTTATCTATATAGCAGAAATGCCAGCTAAAGAATATATAATAGATCCACAGTGCTCCTCTGAACTGCTTGCCACCCATTTTTTTTGTTTTTCTTCTATTTTTTGTTTTTCTTTGTCAGTTTAGAAGGCATGAAGAACAGAAGGCTTGTGGGCACAGCTTGATCAGGTCCTTCACAGAGAAATCAAAACCACAAAGAGATGCCCTTTGTAAGCAGAACTACCTGTATAAGCAATGGAAGCAAAAGGCCTGTACAATTTGCAGTGTAGTTACACTGAGGAAGTTAGAGTAGTTAAGAGAGACTATACTGACTGGAGGATTTGAGGAATAATAGTCCAAAATGCAACTCATCCAAGCTGCTAAAATAGTGCATGGATTGCCATGGAGAAAAGGGGTTGGGTGAATTTAGACTCAAGGTAATATATGTGTGTGGTTCTAACACTATTTTTAAAGAAACTGTTTTAGGACTTTATCAGATGCAGAAAAACATGGCAAAAAAGCATCCCAAATTACATCATAAGGAAGGGACGATAGCCCAAAGGGCAAAATTATCAGATGCCTGCATTCTCACCCATTCCTGCTGCATGGCACGGGTGTGTATAAGGCATGGTACGGACAGCTAAATCATGAATAAAAAGTGACACCTTATTGATGCTTGTGCTCCACCCCCGGAACAGCTGAACAACGTTGTCATCTGATAATTTCACCCTTTTGTGTTGTTGTCGCGTCCTTATGATGTAATTTTTGCTGCGTTTGATAAAGTCCTTATTCTGTTTTTAAATAATGTCTTAATTTAGTTTTATCTCCTTACATTTAATTATTTTAATCAGTGGTTTCCAAACTTTGGTCCTCCAGATGTTTTGGACTTCATCTCTCATAATTCTTGACTGTTGGCCAAGCTAGCTAGGGCTTCTGGGAGTTGAAGTCCAAAACACCAGGAGGACCAATGTTTGGAAAGCCCTGATTTAAATAATGGCTGAGAGCCTGCATTGGGAAACATACAGCTCAGATCCCGCATCAGGAAATGTACATCCACGATGTAGCTATGTCTCCAATGCTACCCTCCAACATATTTATAAGCAGTGCAGCCCCTCAACATGGCCATTTCTGTGTTGTCAGAGAGTAGAAGGATGAGAAGGATATGCCCAACTACAGGTTTTCCGTGTTTTTTTCCCCCCCTGGGCTGTGAGGCCATGTTCTGGAAAGAGTTTATTTCTGATGTTCCACCTGCATCTGTGGCTGGCATCTTCAGAGAATAGTGGCATGGGAGTGTGTGTGTGGGTTTTATATACTCGGAGCCCCTATTGGAGAGGATATGTAAATTTGTGCATTTGAATGGCTAGTTTTTGGGTGGAGATACACAAGAAGTATTAGTGTCTGTTTGGCTAATGGTCCATTGTCTGCTGGAAATCCCCTTGTCCCTGGGTGGAGTTCATTTGCATGTTTTGAGTTTTGATTTTAGTGTTTTTCAGCAGTGGTAGCCAGATTTTGTTTACTTTTAGGGTTTCTTCTCTCCTGTTGAAGTTGTCCAGGTGTTGGTGGATTTCAACAGCTTCTCTGTGCATTCTGACATGATAGTTGTTGGCCTGGTCCAGAATTTCAGTGTTTTTAAATAACATTTTGTGTCCAGATTGGTTTATAACATGTTCTGCTACTGCTGATTTTTCTGACTGGCCCAGTCTGCAGTATCTCTCATGTTCCTTGATTCATGTTTGCACACCGAAATTTCAGCTCTTTCCCACAAGTATTTACTCAATTCACAAATGTCTTGAGATTTTAAAAGAACTTGAGAAAGAATTTAGGATTTTTTTTTAAAAAAATCTGAGCATGCAGAAAGTAAAATTGACACTCCATCCAGGCCCAGCACTTGAGTGCTTAATTCTCCAAAGGTCTAGATTTCAATTAATGTAGAATTACTGCTGTCACCTCCATTTTTTCTGGAAAGGCTCACCATCTTAAACACCTATATGGAATGCATGCACAACATTGTCTTCATGCTGGAAATGACTACGGACATTTTCAGATGGCCCTTACCGCACAAGCAGCCTCCGGAGCAGTAATGAGGCTGCTGCATGGCAGAGGGTCCTTTTCAGATACCGCCGTCCCTCTTCCGTGACCATTCATGGCATGTACGTGAAGCTTTGGAAGTGGCCATATCATATTTCAATCATGGTCAACTTCCGTGATTGAAATATGATGCGGCCGCTTCCAAAGCTTCACGTATGTGCTACGAATGGTCATGGAAGAGGGACGGCGGTGTCCTAAAAGGACCCACTGCCACGCAGCAGTCTTGTTACTGCCCCAGAGGCTGCTTGTGCAGTAAGGGCCATCTGAAAATGTCCTACGTCTAATTTTGGCAAGTGAAAATGAGGGAGAATTTTGTTTCCATTTTGTTTACAAAAGAATTTATCAAAATTTCCCAATTTTTTTCGTAGATTTTTGTACACCAGCTAATTAAGTTGTATGCCAATTTAAAGCAAAAATGGGTTGCAAAGTGATTGTGAGAACTTTTCTTCTGTGGTCTACTGAAAAATAAGTGAAACAAATGCATAATGATCCTGCTGAGTGGCAACTTAAACTATTTCAACATGTAGATTGAGGCTTAATGGTGGATATGCATTTTGTAAAACTATTGTATGGGAGGCTATTTGTGACAGTGATAGATGGCATTCCAAGCATTTGAGTATTTAATGAATGCAAATAACAGAATGAAAGAAACCTTTTAATTTTTTTTTTAACAACAGGTCATTCCTCATAGTAATGGGATAAAAGTAAGAACTAGAAATCCCTGTATTTCAGTACATAATATGAGGAAAAACTATATGGGCAACCCCCAAATAATGAGGAGAGTTAATGTGAGAGAATACAGTGAAGGAACGTGTTTGATTTACCATCTTCCCTAGCTCTTCAGTTGATGCCTTGTTGCTTGGTGACTTGGGGCCTTCTCACAAATATATCAACTATGCTTCCACTTTTTCTACCATGGTTGCATCCTTTGAAATCCTGGAGTTTGTAGTTTGGTGAGGCGATCTCTGGCTGAGAATTCTAAATGCCCCTTCCTCAACAGCAAATAAGAGCCTAAATACTCTCAAGGTATCAGATATTCTCTGCTCTTGGAAGCTATATAAGGTTCGGCTTGTTTGTACTTGGATGGGGGACTGCCAAGGAATACCAGATATCATACATTATATTTCAGAGGAAGGCAATGGTGAATCACCTTTGAGTAGTCCTTGCCTAATAAAACCCTACAAAATTTACAAGCTTGCTGTAAATCAGCAGGCAACTTGAAGGTACATACATACACACAAACTCTAAATCCCAGGATTCCATAAGATGCTGTCATCCATGACTGTTAAAACAGACTCAAAGTACTATAACTGGGTAATATGAAAGAGCTCTTGGACCTGACTGAATAAGTACGGTAAGCTGGCCATGTGGGAATTTTAGGACTGGAGAGAACCCAAGGGTACTTTGAAGGTGATTGAAAAATCCCAAGGCCTGCAGCTTAGAGCTTCAGGATTGGTGCATGGGATAGGGGATCACCTTTGGGACCACCTTTCTAAAGGCACTGGGTCTGAGATAACATGGGAGATCCCCCACACTGACATTGATGCGGGGCTTGAAAAGGGGTGTGCATTTCATATCCCTTCCTCTTCGTCTGGGTGGATTATTCTAGTTATTAATTTGAGCTTTCTCCTGGTTGGAATGGAATTCCTGCACCCATTGCCACCCCTCTTGCAGATTCTGGTTAGTGTTTATTAGAATCTTAGAATCATAGAATCATCGAGTTAGAAGAGACCATAAGGGCCATCCAGTCCAACCCTCTGCCCTGCCGCAACACACAACCAAAGCATTCCTGACAGATGGCCATCCAGTCTCTGTTCAAAAACCTCCAAAGAAGGAGACTCCATCACACTCCGAAGCAGTGCATTATATGTATATGTACGTGTGTGTTTGTGTGTGCGTGTGTGTACGCATCCTGCTTTTTGACAATACTATTCATTATAAAGACCAGAATATAGCATAAAATAAATAGCTGAAGAATGTGCTTTTTTTTAAAAAACTGCATAATTTATTTTAAAGGAACATAACATTTGTACATTCAGTAAAATCAGTTAGTAAAGCTTTAGTAAAATGTGGTGCTAGTTGTATCTATTACTTGTGCCATGCCTCTTATTTACTCCTCTGGGTGCAAATATATACAGCCCTCACTAGCATATCAATTCAAACTTTGTCACTTGATGATCTAGAGCTGAATAACTGAGCTGGCTCATTTGAAAAAAATACTGTATTTCAGAGGGTTATGGTAGATATGGGATGCATTTTTAAAGCATTCCTGTTATTTCTGACTAAAGTAGACCCATTCAATCAACGGGATTTATCTGTAAGTTGACTCACCACTGAACAATCGATTGAATAGGTCTTCTTCAGTCGGGACTCTCCAATCTGTCAAGCCCATTTTGAAATCTGTGCTTGTCCTCTGGGGTTTCTCTCCCCCATTTAGTGTCATCTCCAAATTTGATAGGCATGTCTTCTGTTCCATCATCTAAGTAATTTAGAAAGATGTTGAACAATATATGAAGCAGTACCATACTGCCAGATTGTCTGATCTAGTATTGCTTTGCCTGATGGCAGAGACTTGGTAGAGCTGTTGTTGAAGTGGCAGTGATTTCACTAGTGTGGTTTGGTATTAAACAGCAGTGCCAGTTTGCAATGATGACATTTTAATGGGGCTGCCAAAAAGGCTTTTGTGGCTACACGCAACCCATGGGCCATAGGTTGTCTTTCCCTATTCAAATGGACTTTTAGTCTATTCCAGTGAGGTCTCTTAAAAGTTTTTATATGGAGTTCTTAAATGGAGACAGTGAAACATATACTTAACTTTTGCCCTGAGGTTAGTCAAACTTTAAAATATAGGCTGACCCCTGTATCCATGGATTTGGTATCCACAGTTTCACTTATCCATCCCCCGCCCAATATGTTCTTTCTAGGCATTTCTTGGTCCTCCAATGTGATTCTATGGTCAATTTTCAGCATTTGTCTCATTTAAAATAACAGGGTTCCCTATTATCCATGGTTTCAGGTAGCCACAGATGGTCTTGGAACATATCCCCGTGGATACAGAGGTCATCCTGTATGTCTAAATAGTTGGTTGTATTTTAATAAATTGAAATAAAAATAAAATACTAAGTTTTAAAAATATATTAGTTTTATAGTAGTTGGAATCAACTGATAGTACAATTGAGAGCTGAGATACTGACAGGACTGTTGGCCACCTACACAACAGAGGGATAGGTTTAGTTGTGTCATTGACGGGTAAGAGTTCTTATGAAACACCAGCTGGAGAAACAATGTGATGTGTTAGTGCTTTGTCTTCCTGAACATAGCTTGTAAAATAATTCACTCTGACACAATGTTTTTATAAAACGAAGCAATTATATACAGTGAATGTCAGAAGGATATGATTCTACTATTTCACTTTGGGAAAACAATATATGCACATACGAAAGCTCAACTTACTGAAGAGCTAACGGCTTTGAATATTGCCATATGTACAAAGCTGCACATTACCATTCTGCCTCCAAATAATGAATCATGATGTGATCCTAGTCATTTAACTATCACATCTGTTATTTGGTATCTTGGATCGCACACCACCTGCATATTTAGTAGGCTAAATGATTTCTGGTCCCTAAGTATAGTTTCATTATATGAGATCAGGCACAAGTAGATGCATATGCAAAGTTAACGCAACTGGGACAAATGTAGAAAAGCTACAGATGATGGGTTGACATATGTGTGTACACCTTGGCACTGGGAGTGCGTTCTTTGTAGAATTTTCTCTTTCATCCACCATTTCTTGTCCTTAATTAGATTTTAAGCCTGTAGGCAGGGCCTTTTTTTTTTAATGGCTATGCAGACCCCACTAGACAGTTTGGACTTTATCAGATTGGGATGTAATTGCACAATTACAACAAGACATTAGAGTGAATAGGTTCCCACTATTGCACAACATCGTCCTGCACCCATGGCCAGTCTGTGCTCCAATGACTAATAACACATCATTTTTAATTAACAGGTTAACCTATCAATATAATCTCCTCAGATGCCAAGATTGACGAAAAGATTGATCACAGATTAGCAAAGGCATATAGTACATTTGGAAGACTTTACAAAAGAGTCTGGAGTAACAAACACCTGAGGCGAAGCACAAAAGTCAGTGTGTATAGAGCCATTGTACTGTCTATTCTCCTTTATGGGTCTGAAACATGGGTCACCTATTGCCACCACCTACGACTCCTCGAGCGCTTTCATCAGCGCTGTCTACGCACAGTCCTAAATATACACTGGACTGACTATGTGACGAATGTTGCTGTCCTTGAGCAAGCAGGGATCACCAGTATTGAGGCCATGATATTGAGAACGCAACTGCGCTGGGCAGGGCACGTTTCTAGGATGGAGGACCATTGCCTCCCAAAAATACTACTCTACGGTGAGCTCGCCACGGGTCAGCGTAAGAGGGGCGCTCCAAAAAAGCGATACAAAGACTCCCTGAAACAACATCTCAGGCTCGGCCAAATTGATCACCAACAGTGGTCCGCCACGGCCTCACATCAGGAGGCATGGAGACGTACTATCCACAATGCTGCAGCCTTATTTGAGAGCTCATGCTGAACAAGTCTTGAAGAGAAACGACAAGGCAGAAAGAATCACAACCTGGAAACATCACCTAAGGAGACCTTCTGCTGTGCTTTCTGCAAGCAGACTTGTTTATCTCAGATTGGCCTTTTTAGTCATCAGCACGCTTGCAGAAAGTGCGGGATGAGTCCTTCCTGAATTTTCATTTGCGAAGAAAAGCCAGAGAGAGAGAAGGTGTGTGAAACCAATTCCCACTGTAATCACATGATTACAGCATGAATGGGCACTCCTCTTTCCCCTGTCCCCATTCCCTGTAAGAAAACATCCCGGTGAGAATGTGAAGATGATCGACAGGACACTTTTCTTATGAACTGTCCCATTTTGCCAGCAAGTTTTTTAATGTTTGTTTCAGTGCTTGTCTGTGTATTTCATTTGTCTTTTTGTTTTTGATATTTTTATGCGGACTTGCACCTTTTCGTGAGAACCACCAAGATTACTTGCCCTGGGTAACAGGGAAGTAAGTGGACATTTCCCTTAAAGAAGCATGTGTGAGCCAGTGCAAAGCATTAATACAGTGTAATTAGAAGGCAATATGAAGTCAAGTGCAACTGTAGCAGGACCTTTAATCCTGTTCTTAAAATGGTAGTGGTGGTTGTTTGATAATTTCAGTTCTTATGTCATGATGTTTTAATTTTCCTTATTTACAGAATTACAGTGTTTAAGACAGTAGTCTGATAAAATCCTTTGTGTTTACCAGATTATTTTTCCTGCCATTCAAAAGCTCTTAAAATGCTATTTCCCTTGCATTTGCTTCTCACTTTTTCTATTTATTTATAATTTTTTATTTATGTTCAAAAGGGTTCTCAGTTACATACAGTAATGTTCCAGTATCATAGAAGCAGGAAAGTAAAAACACAAACGGAGGAAGAATAACCACTTTAGGCATAAGTTTCTATAAAAACTGGCCAAATAGTCAAATTTAAGTTCATTTGTAATTTTTTGTCTATACAGTACATTCTTTCAAATGTTGCAACCGTTGATCTTCTATCCATTGGATCATAGGTGGAGGAAATTTATCTTTCCAGTAATGAAGCATCAATGTGATCAACAAAGAGGGGGCCTTTGTAACTTCTTCTCACTGATCACACAAGTGCCCCATTCTAACCTCAGCAGAAGTGACGGCATGCTGGGCTGGCTTTCTGTGGAGCTCCTTGGATGGTGAGAAAGTGGCGACAGTGGCAACTCTGACGAAGATCCATCCCCTTCCCTGCGCTGCTCAGCACAGGTTAAGGGAGATGGTGCCATATTTGCATGTGGGAAACTGGATCAGGCCAAATTGGACCTAATCCAGCTTTCCAGACAGCTCTGGAGTTCCCAGGAAACCTCAGGGTTCTCCTTGGCTTTGCTTACCTCACAGCAAAGCTCAGTTAAAGGCTAAAAGGTGTGGTTCCTCCCCCAAAGTAGCATTACATCGTCTTGACTGCCAGCACTGGAATCGGGGGGAGTCCATTTTTTTTGCCAGTCTCTGTGGACTTTATCAACCAGTGTGTGATATCAGAGTAATCACATTCTGGAAGCAAATGGGAACACACTGGTTTGAAAACACTCCCTATCGTACTTCCTCTGCAATCCTGCAATTATTCTCCTTTGGTGGTCCATGGTCCCACCTCATTCTTCATTGCCTTGTTGGCCCCATCCCTCTCCATGTGTATGCCCTCCCTGGTGCAGTGCAAAACAATTAACTTTTTAAAAGAAAAGAAAACAAATAGTAAAACAACAACAACAACAACAAGTAAAAGTAACCTCAGCGTGCTTGGGAATAGTGAGGAGCAGAGGGCAGAGAAACACAGCCACTCATGTGACTGCCAGTATCGGAGCTGCAGTGAAAGAGACCAATCACATGAAAGGAGAGATGGAATAGCAGCGATATTGGCAGCAATTGACGGATTTCTCCCATCAATGAAAAGCTGCACTCCACCAGTGTCTCTCTCTGGCTTTTCTTTGCAAACGAAGATTCAAGAAGGACTCATCCCGCGCTTTCTGCAAGCGCGCTGATGACTAAAAAGGCCAATCCGAGATAAACAAGTCCGGTTGCAAAAAGCACAGCAGAAGGTCTCCTTGGGTGATGTTTTTGGGTTGTGATTCTTTCTGCGTTGTCGTTTCTCTTCAAGACTTGTTCGTCGTGAGTTCTCAAATAAGACTGCAGCATTGTGGATAGTGCGTCTCCATGCCTCCCGATGTGTACAGTTGTGTGAAAAAGAAAGTACATTTTGGCTTTATTTTTGTTGAATAAATCATGACACGGTGAAATATGTCATGTGTTCTTATTTATCTGAGGTTGTATTTACCTAATTTTAAGACCTGCTAAGGAACAGATGATTGTTATTATGTCTTGATATGGAAAACCATAGAATTCAAAGAGAGTGTAATTTCTTTTTCACAGGACTGTAGATCAGCAACAGGAGTGACACAGAGTCATGTAGTAACCCTAGCAAAGACACGATTATCCAACTTCGACTGCAATTTACTGATTCATGTGATAAAGTCCTGTGTCTGGAAATAAGGAGAGACTTTGAAATTTTTCCCTGGTTGGCAGCTAGAGCATACAGCCACAACCCCCCCTCCTCCCACCACCATTTCCCCCTCATATTGTTAGAACATATATCAGTTTTTGGAGACTCTTTATCTGTCTGTGTTTCTAGGTACCTCTGAATCTCCAAACGCTCAGGAAACTTTGGGAAGCCCTAGATCCATTCACTTGGCAGCAATTTATAGAACCTTTGATTCACCTCAGACAGCTCCTGAATCTGCCCAAATCTGCTCAGGATTTACGATTTGTCTGAGCCTGATGCACAACCCTGCTACAAACACAGGGGCTAAAACCACCATCAATTCCCACACGAACTGAAAGATAAAATCTTTACAAAGAGGAATAGTCTAACATCTTAGACATTTGATGGAAGGTAAAATACATAATTTGGAATAAGTGTAGAACTAAAAGATACGTCTTTTGTCTCATGATGAAAGGACAATATATAGGTGTCAGACGAGCTTTGCTAAGAAGAACATTCCAAATAAACATGGATATTGTGAGAAGTAAAGTAATGAAGGAAGCCTGGAAAAAGTCACATTAACCAAAAAGACAAAGGTGCTGAGGCTGTTTTCTAGCAGTGAGGCATAGACCACTCCTAGCTGGGAACAGGGGCAATTCAACAGCTTCCATCTTTGCTATTTAAAATCTCTTTGGCATTTCCTAGCAAGTCGAGGCAATGATCAGTTCTTGCCTGGGGCAAATTAACAAGAATCCTGGCTATTCTGAAGAGTGATTGCTTCTAGCTTGTGGTTTTGCACAGGATATTTTGCACAGGACAGTTGCATATCAAAGGACATGCCTTCTGGTGAAATTGCCTACTCTATAAGATGCAGGCTTTGCCCAAAATGTGATATAACTATGATTGTAAATGAGACTTAACAGACTTTGACATCAGAAAGTAAGAAACACTGATAAGTGGTATGAACATCTGATATCACAGACTCTGGGCCACCACTGTGATGAGAAATGGCTCCTTCAGTGTCAGAACAAACTCAGATATATGAAGCAAAGAGTCAATCATCCACCATTCACTGACAGCTACAGAAGTGACAAAGGGTGACTCCTAATGTTCCAGGATTAGCCTCTTCAGCCACCAAAGACAAGTTAATTGAAATCAATCCCTGTCATCCAGAGGGATATGTAAGCTTCTTTTATGGAGACAGAGATATATTTGATCATGCCCTCCAACATTTCACAGATGAAAACTGGGCATGTGTGGCCAAGCAACATCAGAGTGTGCAAAGGTTATTAAAAAGTTATTAATACAAAAGCTAGGAGAGGCAGCAGCAGCTTGCTCTTGCCTGAGCGAACTGGGCAGGGCAGGACTCTTCCCCCCTCCTTTTCTTTCCTCAGAGATTATCAGACAGGAACGAAAAAAGTGTTCCTGTCCCACAAGCTCCACTCCCATCCCTGTCCCATCCCAGTCCCACCACAATCACCCTCCCCACTGCACTTACCTACTCTCCCATTGGTCAGGCAGCTCAGGAGTGAACGGAGCTCTGTTCACTTCCTGGATCGAAATCCCATGGATTCTCATGAGAAGATGCAAGTACAGGAAATTCAAAAATAAAAATAAAAGTAACATTTAAAAAGCGACAGCAAGCCCAAAAACACACTTCAAAATGTTCAAGTAACCCAAGGAGGGTAATCAAATGTGTGTCACTTACCTGGATGTCCTGATCTCACCCGGAAGTGTTCTGGCAGGGACCTCGCATTGACACTGGGATCACGCCAGAATAATGGAGCACCTTGTCGCACACAGGCAAATCCAGAACACAAATGGAATGGGGGATCTATTGACAGCTTCTCACATCAATAAAAAAACAGCGCTGGTGGAACGGCAGCAGTACAGGTGCATAATGAGGGGGGAATGATGTCGTCTGATAAAGGAGTCCTTTTGCGATCTCCTGGCATTGCTGTAACACCACTTTTGACACATCTGATAATCTCCCTCACCTCTGCATTGAGTGCAAAAAACAGCTGAAAAGCGGATCAATTGGAACAGCTGAAAAGAGGATCAATTGGGATCATCCTGCCAAATCAGGACAGTTGAAGGGTATGCTTGATTTCTATCACACCTTTCTCCCCAAACTGGGACTCAATATAGCTTTTCAATGTAGAAGTTCTCCACACTTGGAACTTTATCAGATGTGGCAAATATGGCATCATAACAATGTCCAATGAACGCAAAAGAGTGCCTGTTTTTGCACAACATCGTGCTATGGCATTTTTCTGTTGTTAATAAGGCGTTCTTTTTTATTGACAGGCCAATCCATCAATTGATCGGCTATGGTGGTTTTTGTGTGTGTAACTGCAAGCATCTGAAACCATGCCCCTTTCCACTGGATCTATTTGAGCATCAATGGGCTGGGCAAGAATGCGAAAACAAGATATGGGATGTTCTTTTTATGAACCTCCCTGTTTTGCAGGCAAGTTTTTAAGTGTGTTTCAGTGCTTGTATGTTTATTTTGTTTTTTAATATTTAGCTGTTTGGTTTTTTTTTACTTTTAAGCACAATGGCACATAGTACTTTTAAGCACAATGGTGAACTTTTAAGTTCACTTGGCGAGAACTGCCAAGATCACAAGCACCAACCAATGCAGAAATACAGGGCTGCTTTTTTACACTATTATGGCAATGTCTGATAAAAAGGGTTATTGTGCCGGCATACTTACGGTTTAAAGTATGATGGGAAAGAAACATATTTAGAGGCTCATCTGATAATAAAGTCCATGTTCTTTCAGAATGCATAATAAAGGTCATAACCTAATTTCAATTATTCATCTCAGTTACGGTGGAACTATTGAATCAATGCCCTTTTCTTAAGTGTTGATTTACTAAGTACCCTTGATTCAATGGGTCTACTCTAGTTGGGATTAACTACTGGATTTAGGCTCAGACATAAAACATAATACTAGGTGGTTCCTTTTCTTTGCTTATGGCATCCGGCTGAGATAAGGAGCTGTTAACCTAGCAAGGCTTGGTTCACAACCTGTCAACATTGGGTGCAATGACGAAACACAAACAATTTGCACCTCAGAATAAATAGACAAAACCAGGAAGCAGATGAAGCTCAGGTGAAGGTAATAAGACTTATAACAGACAATGTGCTTCATCTTCAACTGTCTTCCCCAAGACAAAGAGCAATTCAATCAAATTAAAAATGCCAAGTCATTTTTCCTTCAAGCCACACTGAGCAATCGGGGCTAATAGAAAACACACTGTGCTCCTGAAGCAGATAATAACACCAATGATGAGGTATTAGAGTTTGGAGGAAATGGGTTTTTTATATATATAAAATCATAAGCTCATTTAATAAGCTAAATGGGATGAGATACCGTTCATAAACATGCCAAGATAGACATAATATTGGAAAGGGGGCATTTTATTATGAGGAATTACTGCTAAATGCAACTGTGGAAATTCAGTGAACCTGTTTCCACCAAAATTTAAGAAAAGGCAGCCATTGAGGTGGTATGGTGAAACTCCTCAAAGTCTGCTAGCAGTATTTTTTTTTGACATTCTGGCTGGAAACCTATATTTGTAAGGAGATGCAATAAACTCAGTCCTTCATTTGAAGCACCACTTATACCATCGATGCAACGTGCAAAATGATTTTTTGCTGGGTGGAAATGTTGGGTGGAAAATAGTGTGTGTGTGTGTGTGTGTGTGTGTTTTAAATTTCTGTTAAGGTGAACTGTAACAGAACATGAACAGCCTATTAGGTATACAACATGGAAAAATTGGGAAGTTGACTACCCTTACCATTAAGGAAAGGCAAATGTGAAGCAGAGTTCTATGTTAAAACACTGAAATGTTATCTAACACACTACTACTATGGGGAAGTTCATTGTGGGTGTGGAAAATACCCTTAGCACTTCACTATTAATATTGTATTAAAGTTACTAAAATGTTTCTGTCCAACTGTATGGACAGACTTCAGTTCTGGGGAATGCAGGCCAAATCCACACAACAAAATTAATTCAGTTTGAAACTGGATTATTTGCTATGATTCCTTCCTATGGAATCCTAGGATTTGTGGTTTGGTGAGGCACCAGTGCAGTTTGGGTAGAGAAGCCTAATACCTTGTAAAACTACAAATCTCAGGATTCCATAGGAAGGAGCCATGGCAAATAATCCTGTTCCAAACTCAGGTAAGTGGGAAGATAGATGAAGAGCCAAGAGGTAATCAATGACTGTGCATAGTTAGCTTTAACTTGTTACTTTTTATGATAATGAGATAATAAATGATATTTCAAAAGTGGCATAATGAATCAGAACAGTAGCATTTCCTCCTTTGGGTAGAATGACACCTTCAACCACAAAGCCTCAGAGGTGTGTGTGTCTGTGTTTGCAACTGGTTGTAAAGGTGGAAAGGGTATAATAAGCCCTTTCTTTAGTCATCAGCTACCTCCTGGGAAATCCTGGGGGTATTTTAGTTTGGTGAGGCATCATAGCTCTCTGGCTGAGAATGCTAAATGTGGAACCCTAAACTTCAGATCCCAGAGGAGTTTACTATGGCAGTTAAAATGGCCATAGTATAGCCACGTAGTCTGAAGGGACCCATAAAGTAGAATCACAGAATCATAGTGCTGGAAAGGGCTGGAAGAGTAATCTAGTCCAAGCCTCTGCCATGCTGTAATACACAGCAGGTAGATCATAGTGTAAATCACCCTACTCTGTCATTTGCATACCCTTGTCACAGAGACCATCAATGCCTTTTATTCCAACTTTAATACAATCAGCTTTAAAAAGCTCCAGAATATAAACAACAGAGGCGAAGCAGCAGTATCTGGTTTTGTAGACTCTGTCCTGTTGTTAAAACTGAGTAGAGTAAAGCTATTGAATCAGTGGGATTTATTTATGCACTTGTCTATACAGTGAAAATAATCCAAATGGCAATCACATGGAGAGCGATCTGTACAAACCGACATTTGCATAAATATGTCTCATTCAGAAGGTGGACAGTCAAATCCACCTTAAACTCTTTCAGGGAAGCATTAGGAGCTTTTCGCAGAATTTTTTAAAAACTCCATAAGACATGCAAATGTGCGATCATTTGGACAGTCGCGTTCGCATTGCCAGGCAATCTGGTTGGCTGGATGAGCAGGGGGCGGGGCTAAGAAACACGGAACGGGCCTGCCACCGCCATCTTGGATTTCTGGCTAAGCGATGGTCTGGTAAGTTGATAAAACAGAGATCTTTTACTCTCTTTCCCCCCTTTTTGAAAATATGAAATATCACATGTGTGCACCATGGCAAACTGTTAAAAAAACAGTTCAGCAGCAGCAGATTTAATAGCGCAAGTAAATCACAGCTGCCATCTTGGCTAGGGGTCATGCAAAGTTTGGGGGGGCTCTTTTGACCATTAAGACAGGTCGTAGCACTGTGAATTGCAGCTGCTTCAGCAGAGATAGTATTTACCCCCCCCCTCGTATAGATGGCACCTATTTGTTGACCCACAGATTGAAATATTCTGTTCCAGTTGCAAGTAACCAACAGGATTCTAACCTCATGGAAAGCATTATATGTCAGCTCTCATAACCTGGTGCCCTTCAGATGTGTTAGACTACAATTCTTAGAATCTTTTAGACAGCTTGGGATCAGGTTGGAAGAGGCTAATCTAAGGGCATGTCTAAATGGGCAATTTACCCTGTCTTGTCCCCACTTTAGAGCCCTGCAATCCAGATGATACAGGGCTTTTGCCCTGTTTTGTCCCTGGGCAGTCCTCATGACCCCTGGGGCAAAGATGGGGACAAGACAGGGAAAGGCCCATCACACTGTTTTAAAATAATAACTGTTTAAATCTGCTCCCACCAGCAAAAAATTGATCGGAACTCATGTGACTGCAGAATGCTATTCCAGCATGCCGGCCTGTCACTGCAGCTGCCGACTGCCTCCTCTTTGGGATCCAAGAAGGAGTCCCACAGCATGTAAGCAAGGCTGGTTTGGACTCCATCCTGTTTTATACAGGCAATGGGGAGTGTTACTCAAATTGTGCAGGGTCCATTGGGACCCTCTGAAGTCCTAATATTAAATTGGGGAATTTAGCTACTCAACTTGGCATGCGAGAGGTCAGGCAACAATGGGACCTTTAACCTGTGTATACTGGTAATAACAGAGGAAATTCTAAGTCAAAAGGTACAATGAAATAGTCTTTATTGGAAATTAACATCAACAGTAATCATGCAAACACTCAGGCTTCAGACACTCACACAAGGCTATCGAAAGCATTTGAAAATATTTGGATAGAGAAACAGAATAAGAGGGTGGTGGGTTATACTGTACCAATCCTGCAGAGCAGTAATCGCAAAGTACACTGACAGGAAGGGGGTCCAGACAACAGACTGGCTGCACAGTGTGATGTGGAGCTGAAAGGAAGTGGGAGTGTGTGCAACTTGGTGGTGTTTTAGGGTGATATTTATATGGAATGATTCCCCTGCAGGAATAGGATTTTGAGTGAAATACAATGGTTCTTGGAGGTTCCCAGGCTGAAACAATGGGTACTCCAGAAGAGTTAACAATTGTTAATGGTTGGTGCTTTTAGAATTGAATAGGAACAGGCAAGGTCTTTTTTTACAGTGGAGCAGGAGAGGAAGGACCCATTTTACAGGCATTAAGGCCTCTGCTATTATTGAGTGGATTAGTGAGTGACTCACCTCCATGTGGTAATTCCTGATTTAAGTATTTGGTTTTTGGGGAATTTCCAAAGGCCCCTCCCTTGGTCTTGCACGAATCCCACCTTGGTATTCGGATGGCCACACTGAGCCAAATTATTAAATATAGCCAATTATTAAATATTTCAAGATGGGGGCTATCAAGGTAGGTAATGTCGGGGCGCCAAGTCAAACAACTGATAAGACAGCCCGGCTTGACAACAACCCAGTTGAAAAGCACAGTACCTGGTGTTGTCAGTAGTAGTCCTACAGGGTCAGAAGTACACAGAGAGAGAGAGTGCAGAACGAAGAGGCAGTCCAAGGTCAAAAGGGTTCCGGCAGGTGGGTCAACGAAGGCAGTCCAAGGTCAAGATATCCAAAGTCTCAAGATAGCAAGGGTCCAGAAGGGTCACAGGCAGAGGCTTCCTCCAGGTAACACAGACTGCTTGCAACAAGGAACTCAGCATCCCCCAGCTGCTTATGTTGGCCCAGCTCCCACTCCCAGCTGCGGGGTGATTGATGAGCTTCTGTCTCTTAATCTCTGAGAAAGACGAAGCCACGCCTTCTCTGCTCTCCTTTGGCTAAAGGTAGGTACCTGCTCTTCTACCTCTTGCTCTTGCTCTACTATGTCTCCCAGGCTTGGACCCTGTGCTGGGGGAGGGCTAGGCTGCTGAGCCCTGGGCTCTTCAGGGCTAGACTCAGACTCAGCCAGCTCTTCTGCTACTGGTTCAGCCTCCTCACCTTCTGAGTCCTCAGAGTCCTGGCTGACCATGACAGGTAACAGGAGGAACAGGCCAGATCTGTTGGCAGAATACAACAGCGGGGAGCCAGCATATTTTGCCCATGTAGATGAGCCCCAAGTTACAGAAATCAAAGATCCTATTCATTTTTAATTATTTCTTGTAAACTTATAGTGCCTCTCTTTGCACTACTACTGTTGCAGAAATCATGGAACGGCAGACCCACGGATTGGAAAGTGGGTTTTATTACACCAGTGGGCCTGACTGGAATACCTTCCAAAGAGTCAGAGCCAAGAGCTATGACTACAGAATACTTTTATACAGTAATGACAGAATGCAAAAAGCAATTCCCTCCTCCCTTTCTCTAGTGTCTCTGGTGTCACCAATTTCCCTTCCTTGTGACAATTGTTGATAATTCAGAAAGTACAAGGCAAGATAGCTTAGGAACATTTGGGTACAGTTTGACCATTATTAGAGAAAGAATTTGTTTACATCAGCATATTGTATGTTTATGGAACATAGAGTTGATTAGTAAAGAACATTGACTAGGCCTGAGAGTTAAAGGAAAAAGATTTTGCAGAGTCCCAGAGTCTTGTGGGCTATCTAGTCTGACCCCAAATAGTGATTGTAAGGTGACAGCATTCAGCAAATAGACATTAGAGTCCACATGTCTACCACACTACAAGATACAAAAGGTGTTTGTTGCTAGTGTGAGGAAGAGTCTGAGTCTTGGGTGCAAGTCAAAAATCTTTCTGATTTTTGCTTAAGGAGTTCAAATATGTGGCCTATAGTTCTGAGAGAAGAAAAAGATGCCACATGTTTTGATGTATTTTCATTTTGCCTGACAGCTGAAAGGGCATCAACAAATTGCTTTTGACTCTGATGCTGCTTATCTGTATAGATGATGAAATTTTGAAAGAAAATGGATTTTATACTACCATTGTGGAAAATAAAAGAAGGCACTTAAAAATATATATATTCATAAGATAGATTTATCCTTTCATATTGTATTTGCAGAACTATAAACAGGGGAGTTGGTCACAACACATGAGTCTGTTTTGGCCATGAAATGTTCATCTTATTTATAGTTTTTTTTCCCATATAAAGGTCACCTATGATCCAAATAATATGCAGCAATGCACTCTCCTAGGAAAGTTATCACAGAAGGCTAGCCTTCTTCAGTTGTTATTGTGTGTGGTTTTTTAAAAAACCTTCTCTCATCTGTCTCTTAAAAACATAGATAGCAGATTCACTCAGTGGAGAAAGAAAAACAAACTGGTAAAAAAAATACTGTAGGAGGAACCTAAAAAATAGAGACACAACTTGACAGAGAGATCTGGCTTCCATCAGCTGATAAGAAACAAAAAAAGAAGAAGAGATTTGCTTTCTACATTTCATATGTTAAGAACAAACAAGAAAAAGAAAAACCACAGAGAAACATTTAAAATAAACCCGATACAACCTTTTAATCATGAAATTGTTTTTGAAAAATAACAGTCAAGGACTAATTAAATTGGACTTCTAATGAATCAGTGTCAAGAATTTGCTCCAGCTATTTTTAAGGGGAAGGTGAAAGACTGATTTTTATCATCGTTAACAGAATAATTTTTAGACATTGTTTCCTGTCTTTCACAGCCAGATTTATCATCTAGAGTAAAATTGGATGTATCTTACGTAGTCTGTAGCACACCAAAACTTTTGGGTGCCAGTTACACGACAGAAATTGTCACGGTGCTTACTGTGATTTTCTGATCACGAATCCACTCCTCGCTGTTTATACGATTTATGTCACTGATCTGGATATCCCAGGCGGTCCCGTGACTGATATTTACACGTCCAAAGTTCCGGGTTTTTTAAGGTTGTAGGTTTTGTTTTTTTTTTGTTTTTTGGCTGTCAATCAAGTATGGGATTACTCGTGTTTTCACAACCTCGGTGACGCACTTCCTTCAAAGTTCCATGCCAGGAGCTCTGCTATTGGCTGGCTGGGGGGGGGGAGACAGGGGGGCAGAGGTTTGGTATTCCCCTCGCTTCTTTAAAAAGTTAACCCTTGAAACAGAGGCAGAAGGCACTTTTCAAAGACCTCAGACGGAGGAACAATTAAACCATCTCCTTTCCTTTTGAAAGCAAGCCGAGTAGAGGCTAGGCATTTTGAAAGACCCAGACTGAGATCTTTCACTCAGACGCAGGGAGATCAAGCCGAGTGAGGTGGGGGGGTTGGGTTTCCCCTTTAAATTGTTAACCCTTACAGCAAACCAGCTACAGACAGACAATTTGAAAGGCACAGGCACAGAGGGGGAATTAAAGGGTGCTCATTCGCTCAGAGGCTGGAATACCAGGGAGGTGATCACGGCAGGGGATGAATGGGTGACCATCTCTCTGTAACATGCAGTTGAGGAAGAGATTAAAGCTGAATGGTTTGCAGTGTAGAAATCCATTTAAAAAGGTGATTGAGTACACACATGCGCGCACACACACATCAACCTTCGTGCAGCTGGAAGGGATGCCTTTGTTTTCGGCTGGTGAGGCTGGATCTGTAGAACGGGTGACTGACCCTTCCTTTTCTGGTCTCTGAGCTCTAAGCCCGCCCCCAGTCACCATTTCCGGTCATCCCAGTACCGAGACATTTTGTTTCAGGCTGTTTACATTTCCAATTTTCCGAATCCTCCCGTGACTTTTTTAAAAACCAGCACAAACCGCGGGACTGGAAGTCCCGCAGGTTGAGGGATAAAAGGTGGCTCCCCTTCCGAAAATCACGTACCCGACCCGATGTACGTGTAAACTGCCAGGGATCGACACGAATTCTTCCCAGGACATTTTCATCATGTAAACGGCCCCCTGGAAAACAATACTTATCAAAAGGGTTAAGACAAAGAAAAATACAATTCAAGCAACAGCCACAATATCATCTTGAAATGATGGATTTCTTCAAAAGAAACAGTGACACTGGGGATTGATTACAATGTTTAAACTGTTGCATGTTGTTTAGAGCTGTAGAAGCAGTTGAAAAACAGCATTGCACAATAAACTGCTTTATATTGAGACAGGGCAGCGGTTATTTTGATCAGTGTAATTTACGTGAATCGGCAGGGAGCTTCCTAGGGCTTCAGAGAGGAGTCTCTTTCAAACATATCTGGAGAACTTTCACTAACTCTGTAATACTGCTAGAGTTACCATATTCTAGTTCCTCAAATCCAGGAATCCTCTATTACACACTAAGCAGATTATTTTCTCATTATGCACATCATATGGTAAATTGAAAAAAAAAAGTCCTCTTTTCAATTTCCTACTCAAAATAGCTCTTTTCCAAGTTGCTATAAAGATAGGAAACAGAAGTTTGAGTTTACTTGAGTTTAGATTTCTTAGAACTGAAACATCCATTTCAGAACAGGTAAGATTGTCACCCCCAATTTTCTTGACAAGCCTGGGATTTGCAGTTTAGGGAGGGGTGTTTAGAACTCTCAGCCAGGGAGCTCTTAGGTCTCACAAAACTACAAACCCCAGAATCCCATAGGAGTCAGCCATAGCAGTTAACGTGGAATAATAGTGCTATAACAGTGTAGTGTGATAAAGTCGTATGTCTAAGGCTGAATCCACATTTGCAAAATAATTAATCCTTAACTCTATCCTGGTCCTGTTTGAACACATGGTGTTCCTCCCATTTTGAAGTGAAAGTACAGTACTTCTTTTGATGCCTGAGGGCTTTAATGCAATTTTTAAAAAAACACACATTTTTACTCTGTAGTTTCTAGGAAAAAACAACTTTTTAAAATGTGTGCCTTGTGCCCCAAATCAGGATTGGGGTGGAATCAGGGTGGTTGGAGGATGGGACAGGTTGGTGGTTGATTACTTAGGTCTGGCAAGTGTTATCATCATTTTTTTTTACATTCAGTAATTGTCTGCATACATACATACACTGAACTAAAAACAAGTTGACACTGTGCTTGCTAGACATGAATGCCAAGGAAAACTGCTTTTTGGGACCCTTCCCGCCATGAACTTTCCCCACCTCTCACCTGCCAGACTAAAGTTGTGAATAATCAGGGATCGATCACTCTCCCCTGAAGGACTCCCAAGCACCCCCAACAACATTTATGCCCTACTGTTCATTAACAGTTTGATTTTGTACATTCCTACACAGAAATAAGTCCTGTTGTGTTCAGTAGGACTTACCCCCAGGTAAGAGGCGAGTCTTATTGGAGAAAAAAATTCCTTTGGACCCAGCAGGAAATAGATTCAAAGAAACATGGAGAGGATTGGGCTGTAATTTTTGCTGGATTGGGGCTGACAGCTTTACAAACAAAACTGTTCCATTCTGTAGGCTCTTTTTAAAAATCCTGTTAATCTTGAGGGAAGATTATGTGGGGAACTTTACTTATTTATTTATTTATTTACACCCCACTCTTCAGCCTCAAGGCTATCAGAGCGGCTTACAAATTGTTTTAAGCAATAGCTATTTACACATCTACACTGTGTTAAGCAGCTTCCAATGTGTGTTAGCTAATTGCCCCCACAAGCTGGGTGCTCATTTTACCGACCTACGAAAGGATGGAAGGCTGAGTGAACCTTGGAGCCCGCTGGAATCAAACTTGCAACGTGGTGACTTGCAGTACTGGCATTTAACCACTGCACCACACTGAATGATGAGGCATTTAATTTTCCCAATAGACATGCAGACACATACACACACACAAGAGAAGGAAAGTGGGGTGCAGGAGCCCAGTGAGGGAGCCGTATACAAGCCATCCAATGGGAGTGCAGGTGGACGGTAAGAATGACAAGAAAACAAGAAATTCTATTGGTCTATATGGATATGTGAATATACATATATCTGCATGCATGCCAGGAAGAAAACAAATGCAGTTTTGCATTTGTGTGACCTAAATTGACCCAATACATTGAACACATGAACATAGTAGAAGCACCCTTTTGTACTGAGGAGATTTCAAGGTGGGGGAAACTGTGTGGCTTTCAAAACCAATCTGAGTTCAAATTAAAATAGATGAGTGTGACATTAATGAGATCAAGCCAGGGCAGGATACTGTACACTGGATCTGGGATATAACCCTCGTGTGGATTCAGCCTAAGTTGCAAGTGAAAGGAGGAGGAGGCAGTGGAAGTGGATGGCAAATTGGCAAGTGCACAGTTCAAAGACAGACGGATTTTTCTCACTGATAGACATGCAACATGCACAAAGTACACAGAAACTGTACAAGAAAACAAACAACAGGAGCAGTAACAATAATTCTTGAAAACCAAGGGCCTTACCACATTCTGAAGAAAAGCGGGCTTTTTTGGATGGGGTTTTGCAACGCTAGCAGCCTCGTCCCCGTTGTGAGGCTGCTGCGCTGCAGGGTGTCCCTTTGGATGACGCTCTCCCCTGCCGATCCTCTTCCGATACTGTTGCATAACCGCTGGGATGTGCAGCGTTATATTCGGCGGTTTTCTAATCACGATCAACTTTCGTGATTAGAAAACCGCCAAATATAACGCTGCAGCGTCCCAGCGGTTACGCAACAGTATCGGCTGAGGAGAGCATCATCCGAAAGGGACGCCCTGCAGCGCAGCAGCCTCGCAATGGGGACGAGGCTGCTAGCGTTGCAAAACCCCGTCTGAAAAAGTCCAAGGAAGCAGGAATGTTCTGTTTTCTGTGCTGCCTTACAGCATGATGTTGTTGTCCTTCTAGCATTCTTTCATTCCAGTCCTGTGGGGGACCAAGGTAAAACCATGTCTTTTTGCTAACGGGTTTTTCTGGTTAGCAAAAAGACACAGTTTTACCTCAGTCCCCCATAGTACTAGAACGCAAAAACAATGACGTCATGCAATAAGGTAGTGAGGAAGACAACGTTCCTGCTCTCTCAGTGTTTTTCTTCAGAGTGCAGTAAAGCCCTAAGAAAGAGTTGGAAAAAACATTTAAAAGATAGCAAAGCAATGCACATTAACAAACATGGAGACTTTCTTTTGCATGATTGGTAAGTACTTGGCTCAATAGTAGCTGGAACCAAATTGGAATGATATTTTCTTTTAGCCAATCTACATTGTGTGAACTATGTTGTGAGAACAAGCTTCTGGTGCAAGTTTCTCCGGATATGACTCAGCAGCAGCATAACCAATGGTCAAGTTAGAACAATAGTTTCTCCTACTTTGTGGGAGCAAGTATACAGTTTCTGTATTCCTCCCTGCCATGACTGTTCTAGGGATTTTGGCACAAGTGTGATGACATGACACAGAAAATAGAAAAGGAAGAATGGCAGCAATCTTACCCCTTTGATTTAGTTTAAATTTTAGTAGCCTTAGCACTCATTTGCACACAGATGGGATTTTCAAGCTGCTGGGCACTATATCTGTAAATCACTTGTGCTGTGCTGGCCAGGAGTTATTTTCATTTACATGTAATTCACTATAATTTGTCATGTCTCTCTAGGTGAGAAGAGAAATCTATTTGTGCTTCAGATCACTGCTGAAAAATGAAAACTATAGTTTCTTCTCTTGACATAACAGGGTGTGTCTGTGAACCATAACTTTGTTCCAATGGACTACTTGACTCAAGTAGATGAGATTATTTGAAAATATTTGTCCTCAATTCCCTTTTTTTTTTCCAGGGACGTGGGCCTTTAGGGATGAAAAACGCATGCATTTCATGCTCTGCCCCAAGAATGGGGAACATGTGGCCCTTCAAATGTTATTAGACTGCAGTTACCATCATCCATTACCATTGGCTACACTGACTAGGGCTGGTGGAGGTTCATTCATTCATTCATATCCTCCCTCTCTCCCACTATGGGATCCAAGGCAGGTAAGAAAAAAGGATAACCAAAACAAGGTCCAGTGGGTCCTTGATATCCACTGGGGTTTGGTTCCAGGACACTCCGTGGATAACAAAATCCATGGAGGCTCAAGTCCCATTATATACAATGGCACAGTAAAATGGAGTCCCTTATATAAAATGGTGGACAGCAAGGTTTCCTTTTTGGAATTTTTTTTTTAGTATTTTCAAACTGTGAATGGTTGGATCTGTGGATGCAGAATCTGTGGATATGGAGAGCCGACTGTATAGTACAAATGTTTAAAAAGTAATCCAATTAAAAATACTGGCCATGATTCTATGGACTTTATCAGACACACTAAATATGGCATCATAATGATGCCACATAAAAGTGAAAGGGCGCACATATCAGATGATGTCACCCTTTCACATTTATGTACTGGCCAAAACCCATACTTTTTAACTGATGGCTGACGCTGTCAATTGATCCCCCCTTGTGCTTTAGTGCCGGCATTACCAGCATGTGAAATCTCATGCCATTGTACTCACATGAATGCAGCATGAATGGCCAGTCCCGCGAACACTTCCAGTTGAGATTGTGACATCCAGATATGTGACACACTTTTTATTACCCTTCCCGGGTTACTTGTAAGTTTTTAAGCATGTGTATGTGCTTTTTAAACTTTTTTGTGTGTTGTTTTTGTTTTGTTTTTTGAATTTCCCGCATGAGTGTCTTCTTGCAAGAATCCATGGGATTTTGAATGAGGAAGTGAATGAAGCTCTGTTCACTTCCTCTTTCATTTCCAGGAAGCTGTTGGATGGGAGGCAAAGTAAGTACAGCATGGGGAGTTATTTTGCCAGCATAAAAACAGAGATTATTATTCTGGCAAAAGAATGAGCTTTTTGGGGGTGGTGTGCCAAAGTCCTATATCACCTACTTAGCTACGTATCTACCCTATTTTCATAGCTATGAAATAGGTCTCCTGGCCTGACCCCACAATCCCCATTTACTGGGCAGCAGTTGCTACAAGCGACAGGGGTCTGTTCTCTTGTTGATTGGGATGCAGAAGACAGACATTCCCATCCCTTCCTATGAGCAATCTCCAGTGCAACACTCAGAATCAGAATCCTTGTTATACTTCCCCCTCACACTGGAGATCACTCACTGGAGCTAAGTAGCTCTAAGTAGGCAGCAACATCAGCCTGTTCAACAGAACAGATTCCTGCCTGTGATGTCCAGCCAGGACTGTTTGAATCTCCTCTGCATTTTCCTTTGTTTTAGTTCAGGCCTTAGTATGTCTGAGCATAGGAATGTTTCATTGTATTAGAGTTGTGGGAGGAGCTGAAGAATTCCCCTGCATTTTTCCAGGTTTGGTTTGTTCCTTCCCAGCAAGCTCTGTTTTAGCTAGAAATTTTTTAGTGTTTTGCTTAGTCTTTGCTGTGAACTTGCAGGGAGCTTTTTATTGGTGGCAAACAGGCCCAGACAGCCGGGAAGGGCATTTCTTACACCATTTAGCCAAATTAGTTACCAACAACCAATAAGTCAAAGGAATCAGGAGCTAAAAGACCCTGCACCAGCTCCATTGAGTGAGGAGATCAAACCAAGATCAAACCCAGAAAAATGACACCCTGAAGATTACTGAAACTCAAACTGTAAAGTACCTTTTATTTCAAGCTTTTAGAGCTGGGGAGGAGAAAGCCCTTTACTTTTGTTCTTTAAAATAAACTAACTCCTTTTTTGAACTTTATATTCAGCATCAGAGCCTTTTTGGGTAAAAGAGTTTGATCTCACCAGGGTACTGGTGTTGCACACCCAAACCTACCTCCACCTTTAGTTGGGTGTGTCTTCACACTGCCGCTTGTAGTGGCTGCTGCCTGGGGGACTTTTATGGTCCCTATGAGTGAATGAATGAATGACATTTTTATTACTGTCAATGACCAGCATAAACAATATAAAAGTACAGTGTAAAATAGGACAGTATTATACAATACAAGAAAATTGTACAATGTTGTACAATGAACAAAAAAAAAAGTTAAGACACCATTTTTCGTCGGCAAGCTATTGCAGCAACGCAAAAACTTGCCACCTTGGCTGTAATCCCTGGTTGCCGGTCAGCCAAAAGATAGTCAATATAAAATGTATCAGATTTACCTGGTATTTTTTTGTAACATTGGTACTATAAAACAACACTACAGATCCCAATAAAAAGTCCATTACAATAAAACATGCCCCACAGATTCTACCTCCCCAGACCCACAAGGACATAAATGTTCACAGAGAGGTTTGTGGTTATATCTTCCTGTTAGTAGAGCTGATGGGAGTACATTGAATTTGGCCAGGGTAAAGGCTTTCCTATACTTGGGTTGGTTAGATTGTTCAAGTATACAGCAAGGGCAAAGCCTCTCCCACTGTCTTTGAAACTTGAGTGTAAGGATGCTGCACATATATGATTTTGTAATTCTATGTTCTGTATGTGCTGGCGGATGTTTTCTTTGGCTTTTGCATACCCCATGGCTAGAATAACAGGTTGTGAGAAGCCCAGGGATTGCACTTTTTCCTTAACCATTTTTTTCCATCTTGACTGAAATGTATCACTAAGAGTCAAGGGGGCTAGACCTTTGGGAGTAAATAGCATCTTTAACCAAAAGTCTAACTTATATATCCATATTTGTGCTTCAATAAAAATTAAGCCTGTTTCTAGCCCGAGTAAGACATTTGACACACAGTTTGGGAGGCTGAGAACAGTTCTCAAAAATTTTGTTTGAACAGTTTCCATGGCTGCAATATTTTTGAACATACATATTTGCACACCATATAACATTTGGGGGAGGATCTTTGCTTTAAACACCTGTATAGCTGAGGGAACATGTTGTCCCCCTTTGCTGTAGAAAAAAGAGATTAGTGACTTATAACTTCGTTGTGTGTTTGCAGTTGCATAAGAGATTTGGGCTCTCAAAGAACCTGTACAATGAAAAATTACTCCCAGATATTTATAAGATTTGACCTGTTCAAGTTGATAGCCATTCACTTGCCATCGATGTTTACATTTTTTTTTTGTAAAGATAAGAACTTTAGATTTTTCATAGTTAATTATTAATTGTTCTGTATTACAATATGTTCCCAGTGTTCT
Organism: Gambelia wislizenii; assembly: GCA_030847615.1. NCBI lineage: Eukaryota > Metazoa > Chordata > Lepidosauria > Squamata > Crotaphytidae > Gambelia > Gambelia wislizenii. The sequence goes on along the minus strand of JAUMIR010000006.1, from coordinate 130,027,646 downwards.
TAAGAGAGTCTCAGTCCTACACAGGTTAAAGACAGGAGAACAGCATCATCAGCATAGAGAAGTGTAGATATAGGTCTCCCTGACAGTTTAGGTGGATGGAAGTTTTCTCCGGTCAATGCTCTAACTAATGAATCAATGTAGATATTAAATAAAGTAGGGGTCAATACATAACCCTGTTTTACCCCTTTATATGTAGGTATTACATCTGTCAAATGCCCTTCCTGATCACATCTTACTCTCAAAGAGGTTTGGTCATATAGGCTTCGTATGAGGGTCAGTAGATGTCTATCGATGTTAGTGGTCTCCATTTTTTGCCATAATCTGTCTCTTGGAATTGTATCAAAAGCAGATTTAAAATCCATAAAAGCTGCATAAAGTGACCCCCCACACACAGGGGATGAATATTTGTCTAATAGGTGTTGCAATATAAGACCTTGGTCTACAGATGAACACCCTTGCCTGAATCCTGCTTGTTCTTCCCTCAGAAGGTTATCTTGTTCTATCCAACACAGTAATTTCTCTAGAAGGTGGTTCGCATGCAGTTTACTGATAATACTTAATAGACTTATGGGTCTGTATTGACCAGATCAGATCTTCGCCCTTTTTTTAAAATTGGCACTATAATTGCTAGGCCCCAGTCAGATGGAATGGAAGCTGTCTGGTTTATGTGTGTGAATAGGGCAGCTAGAACTGGTGACCACCATTCAACATTTGATTTTAGTAATTCTGGTGGTATAAGGTCATATCCGGGGGCTTTGCCAGGTTTCAGGCGTGCAATGAGACTTGCTATTTCAGATGTTGAAACAGGGAGCCAAGTAGGAAGATCATCAAGGTTCTGGGTAATTAATGTATCTCCTGTTTTTCTTCCGGCATACATTGTACTAAAGTATGCTTCCCAAGTTTTTACTGGGATGTGGGAGTCTAGTTGGTAGATACTATTTTGCCAGGCCCTGGATACTAGTTTCCAAAATGTAGCAGAGTCATGTGGGTTTGAAGCATCAATTAACCTTTGCCAATTAGTTCTCACCACCTGGTTCTTCTTTTCCTTAATTAGTTTTTTATATTTCTTTTTTAGCACAAGCCAATCTTTTGGTAAAGATGTCATATCATAATTTCTGTATTGCTTACATTTTTCCACTAACGTTCTTTTTAGGGTTCTGCATTCTTTATCAAACCAAAAGTTGTTCCTTGAGTGTTGGTGATTGTGTGTATTAGTTTTGTTTACTGACAAACAGCCTTGAATATGTGCTATTAACTTCAGATAAGAGCTTAGGATCTGTTCTGGTGGACTTTCATCTAGTTTAATGGTCCATTTTACACAAGAAAAGTTAGGAGCCATTTTTAGATCTAATCCTGGTACTAAATCAGCACGTATATTTTGTGCCCTCAAATTTAAAGAAACAAATAGAGGAAAGTGGTCACTTTCAGTTCAGATTATCATCTTGAGTTTTAAGATCCCATTTAATAAGCTGTGTGATACTAGGAAGTAATCTATTGTTGAAGCTCTGTTTCCAGAGACAAATGTAAACTCTCCTTGTTTATCTCCCTTAGTGCTTCCATTTAATATCACTAGATCTAAGTAATTTATTAATTGCAGGAGGCAAAGACCAGAGAAATTGCAAATCTTATCCTTGGATTGCCTGACAGGTATCAAATGGTTATTTTCTATTTCAAGGGGATGTTCTCCAAAATGATTCTAAATTGCCTCATCACTAGGTCCAAGTCTCGCATTATAATCACCTGCCATTATTACGGATATGTCTGGGTGTAATACAGTTATGCTATTAATAAAGTCCTGCAGTTTAAGCCACCTATCCTTGATGGATTTTCTTTGGAGAAGGGGGGAGAAGTATACATTAACCAGTAGCAGTGGAACATGATCTAGTTTGACAACCATAGCAATTGGAACATTTTGCAGTAAGTTAATGCTGTTAACAGAGACACGCAACTTAGTAGAAATCAGAATCCCAAGGCCACCCATAGCTCGACCACCCCTTGCACTAGGCTCTGCTTTTAGGGAATATGTCTCAAAACCATTTGATTCTAGATTCTCACATTCCCAAGTTTCTTGTAAGAAAATGATGTCAAATTTTCTTATGAAATTGTTGAATGAGTGGTTGGCGCATTTACTGTGCCAGCCAGCAATATTCCAGGATAGGAGGGCTAATTGACTATTCTTCTGAGCTGGCTTATGTCAATCTGCAGAATATAAAGATTTTCCAAAGGGGGGTTCCACAGTGCTATCTTTTAAAGAGTGGCCCTCTCTTCGTCTCAAAGGATGTATGGCCATTATTGAAAGATTGTCAGACTTTGATGACCTGTTAGCTGCCATGTATGTATGTACAGTGTCCCCTAAACTAGTGAATACACCGTGGTTGTGAATATAAACCAGTTATTCATACATAACTTTAGGTTATGCATTTGTAACTGTGATATTGAATTCTGGTCATTAATTTCCAAACGTTTAAAGGCATTTAAAACAGCAATGAAGATAAAAATACAGCACCCCAATTAAAAAGACCATTCTGCAAAGTCAGTTCACAATCGAAAACTTGTTTATACAGAAAGGTCTTCCTCTCCTAGAAGGAAAAGAGCAGAGAAGCAAACCTAGGGCTTGCCTACATGGGCAAAAAACCCTGTACTCACCCTATAGTCACAGCACAGTTGTCACATGGCATTTGTGATAATTTGCATCTTCATCAGGGGTTTCTGCAAGAAAATCTGGCTCTACAAGATTCAGTTTCCTCCATATTTCAGTGGGAAACCTGGATTATTTGCCATGTGCTGTGTGTGGATTGGCTTCAGTGTCAAGCTGGGGGCAGGGCTTCTAGTAAGTGGGACTCCATACTGGTGCTTTAAAAAAAAAATTAGATTGTGTGCATATCTGTACAGTAGCACCCCTGCATCTGCTGATTCACCAACTGCAGATTCAATTATCCGTGGTTGCCGATGGTGGGGGAAGGGAGGGAGAGGAGTGAACTCACCCCCTTTCCCCGGGATGCCCCCCTGGGATGGCGTTCACTATTATACACGGAATTCACCATCCGCAGGAGACCCTGGAACCAATCCCCTGCAGATACAGGGGTGCTACTGTATAAGCATATCTCTGCGTATACAGTACTCTGGGACAACATATATTTGCATGCATGACTGAACAGAAAACAAATAAGCACCAGAGCAGCCCCAGCTATGTAGCCAGAAATAACATGATGTGTAGGACACATGATTGGTGTTGGACTGCCCTTTTACATCACTGCAAGTTTGCCTACGATTACAGTGTGGCAGGATACTCCAGAGAAGCCCTGGTAAGTATGGCATTTACAGGGCTGCTGCAGATCAAAAACATCCGCAGCAGCTACAAGGCAGGTTCAGAATTTCCAGCCAGTGTAGACAAGTCCCTAGTCTCCCACAGGAAATAATTCCATCACTTGGGAGTAACCACTGAAAAAGCACTCTCCTGTGTTCTCACTAAACATGACTATGTTGGTGGCGGAACTCAAGAGAAATCCTTCCTCTGAGGATCTACAAAACTATAGGGAGATACAGTCTTTCAGATAGCTTGGACCTAAGCAGGTTGCAGTCGTAGAATATGATCTGTCACAACAGGATTCCACATCATTTTGATGTATTGGGAAGGAGGGGGGGTCAAATCCACCATATGCTGTGCAGGAAAAGCCTTTACAGCTTTTCCCAAAGTTTTTTAAAAATGGGGGGGGGAGCGCATTGCTGCTCATTTGAATAAGTGATTCAATTTGATTCATTTTCCCTATATGAGCAGAAGTTGAAAGCTGATTGGTGCAGGGGCAGAGCTTGCTAACAAGGCAAGCATCCAGAGGTGCCATGTTGGATTTTCACCTTAGCGAGCAAGCGCTAAGGTGATAAAACACCTTTTTTTGCCTTTTTGTTAAAGCAAAAGATCACTCTTTTGCACCTTGGATATGGTTTTTTAAAAAATACTGTCTGGTGATGGCAAACTGAGGTAAGTAAAAACGCGAGTAATTCACTTGCAGCTGCCATCTTGATTCACAGGCATGCCCATCTGCACAGCAAACGTGGATAGCTTTGCATGCCTGCAAGCTACCAAAAAACCGTTCAGACCAATAGCAGCTGCTGCGAATTGCCACTACTGCAGAACAATCCATAATTTTTTGCCTTGTATAGACAAGCCCTTACTGTACATATGAGGATCTGTTTTGAGTGGCTTGGCTCAAGTAAACAATATTGAAGATAAAGATTCTTTTCTTCTTTTAATTTTTGAATATTTGAACTCTAAATTCTATATTCTAGCTAAGGAAGCTGGCAAAGACTACTGTTGGGGTGGTTTGACCTTTTTCTACCATTGTACACAAACTGATGTTGCTCATGTTCAGCAGGTTTTAGGGAAATAGTGTTTTGAGAATGTCTTGTTTGTGATGGATGGCAAGTTGGAGTTGCTATGATGGATGCTGGGCAAGTCAAAAGCAAAAGGAAAGTGCAGCATAATCTGTTTTCCCTTGCAGAAAAAGGGATCTATCTACACTGAAAGCCTACCAGGGCAAAATTAGCTATTTTATCCTTTTCTGCAGCAATACAGAGCCCAAAATGGTGAAAGCTCTGGATATTTGAAATGCAAATCAGGCACTGGGAAGAAGACCCTGTTTCATATGAGTGCTGTATGTAAAACAGATAGTTGCCTTGGCAGAATGAGCTATTTGATATATAACTCTTTCCCAGTGACTGCTGTGGACTATTTGCCTTAGTACAGCAGCATCCAGACAACATCACAAATGTTGATCACAATTGCATTTCATTTCAGGTACATTTCATGCATGAATGTACATGTCAGTAAAATATCTAAAGGTTTTATTTCAGCCTTTAACTACAGTCATGAGAAAAAGGCTGATAGAGGGCAGGAGAGACCTACTGTAATACATTGTTTTAATGATTTTACAGCATGAGTCTCCTATAATTGATGATGACTTAACTTGCCATGAACCAATGATTAAAACTCATTTAAAATGAACTTTGCTCAGTTGAATGGCTGAAGGAAAACCAACCCACTAATTCCTTCTGGAAAACCAGTGGTTATTATGAAAATGTATGTAGATGTTGCACTTTGACCAAGAATTTAAATTGTTTATGTTAATTATTCTTTACATATTAAATACATTGATAAAATGCACTTCAGATCATCCCTGGTTTATCTTAGTGTGCATCCAGAAAGGAAAAATGCCTCTGGAAGTATCAAGAGTTTCCTGTTCTTTTGGTTTTCATTTTACCTGCATATCCCCAACTTTGCATCCAAACTCTTTCTTGAAATATCCCAGGTTTCCCTCATTCAACTCTCACTTGTGTTCTTTCTCTTCCCTCTCCCACTGATCACATGTCACATCTAGATCCATGCAACATTTCAGAAATTGATATTCACCAATTTCCACTGAACCTCCTTTATTACTATAAAGGACTTATAGTCATAGAATCATAGAGCTGGAAGAGATCACAAGGACCATCCAAGTTCAAGCCCCTGCCACACGGGAATGCACGCTCAAAGTATTCCCGACAGATGGCCATCCAGCCTCTGTTTAAAAACCTCCGAAGAAGGAGTTTCTACCACACTCTGAGGCAGTGCGTTCCACTTCCAAACAGCTCTTACTGTCTAGGAACTTATTCTTAACATTTAGGTAGAATCTCTTTTCCTGTAGTTTGAATCCATTGCTCTGTGGTATAGGCTGCATTTGCATTGCAGAAATAACCCACCGTGGCACCGCTTTAACTGCCATGGCTTAATGCTATGGAATCTTGGGACTTGTAGTTTGTTGTGGCACCAGAGCTCTCTGACAGAGAAGGCTAAATATCTCAGAAAATGACAGATCCCAGAATTCCATAGCATTGAGCCATGGTAGTTAAAATGGTGTCAAACTGGATTATTTCTACAGTGCAGATACAGCCCTACTAGTGCTAAAGTACTTTAGCAATATTACTCTAGTTAAACATTAAGATTGTTTTGTTACAAAGATTCCTCTTTCCTTGATCTCTGTTGAATCTGTGTCCTTGAAACAATAGCTGTGTTTACTGATGGCAGCCATCTTAGCTAGTTCTCAGATAATGCAAACAGACAGCCAAGTAGGGATAAATTTCACTTTAGAAAATACTGGGTTAATTTAAACTCACCTGGAAAACAGGAATGAAAAGTCCTTGGTAATGCCAGGAGTTCCCAGGAAATACTTCTGGAAGAAGAAAATGCCATGTAGATCTCCAAAAAGTTTGTGCAGCAACAAAACTGGAACTTTCAGAAACCCTTTTCTCAACAGGAGGGGCTCTCAGAGAACTGAAAGTCAAGTCAAGGAATATAAATAACAATAACAATAACAATAATAATAATATTTATATACTTCCCTTTGGTAATCCAATCAGGGCGGTTCACAACATTAAAAAACCATACAGTAAAACAATATACTTCCTTCCCCCCCTTAAAAAGTTATTAAATCAATTACAAATTAAAACAACAATTAAAACATTTGATAAAAACACATACCTACATTTGACAATAACAGTAGGTCCCCAGCGATATTCAGTTCTGTTAACAAAGGAGGCTGTGGGAACTCTCCTGAAGGAGGGGGGGGGTTCCCGAGGCCAGGATAATCTATTCTGGAAAGGCCTGCCGGAAGAGATCCATTGACATCATATGCTGTAGCTGCAATTCAACACCCAACAGCAAATCACTGGTTTGGGATTAATCCATGTCTTGGTTACAAAATAATCACATGCCAAATAGCCTCCCTGGAATAAACACGTAATAAATTTTTTTATTTATTTACTTGAAGACATCTTGATAGATTATAAAGATCAGTTTTAATGCCACCTGCTTAAGAATTGTTTTTTCATACAGCAAGAAAGTTTGCACAATAAAATGAAATCCTATCCCTATCAAATTAACATTTTTAAAGTAATATTCCATCACGCTCCAATTACTGTGACAAAATGTTCTGTTGTTATTCCATGGTCGCAGAGACAAATGTAAACTATTGAACTTGGATAACTCTTGCAAGATGAGAGAATTGTTTATTAAGAAAAGCCTTTATTATTTTTGGTTCAGTAGGAAGTACTGTATCTTTTCCAATATTATACTATATTCAAGATTTTTTCTAATGAATTTTGACAAAAAACTAAAGTAAGCAATATTTCATCCTAATGACCTAATTCTATGAGCCATTATGCTGACTCCCAGCTGGGAGTAGAGAATTTCCTGTATTTGGTGTCTTGAATATGAAGAGAATGGATTCTGACAGAATTTTCCCTCATTTACACTGGCCAAATTCAATAAGTACAGCTATTCCCAGCATGGAGAGAGACACGTTGTACCTGCCTACTGTGCATGTAATAAAGATGAGGAGCCCATCAGGGAAGAAAGTTAGCAACCCCAATTCAGCGTTAACATAGGGTGCATCTACATTGTAGAAATAATGCAGTTTGACACCACTTTAAATGCTATAGCTCCATCCTATGGAATCCTGGGATTTGTAGTTTTACTTCTCTGCCAAAAAGTGCTGGTGCCTCACAAAATTATAAATCCCAGGATTCTGTAGGGTGGAGCCATGGCAGTTAAAGTGGTGTCAAATTGCATTATTTCTATAGTGTAGATGCATCCATAGTTAAATATATAGAATCCCAACCTATACTTTCAAACAATGAGTAACCAAAGCCCTGGGCCTGAATGGATGGATCTATTAGTTTGGGCTACTCCAATGTTTTAGTTCTTTTATCCTGCATATGAAAAAAAATGCAATTTGGGGTAAATTCTGATTAGCAATGAGCTGAAACATGCCCATCCCTATTCTGATATAACAATTTAGGTGCATGTACTCCAGTTACAGCAAAGAACCAACTGGGCTCCAACCCACCCTTCAGCTGTTTTTGTGATCCACGTTCCCAAATGGTAGGGTCCACAAAACGTTTAGGAGCAGAATGAATTTACCATGGACTTTATCAGACATGGAAAATATGACATCATCACAACACCACATAACCACGAAAGGGTTTGCGGATCAGACGACGCCACCCTTTTGCAGTTAAAAAACAGACCAAAACCTGTCATTCTTAATTGACAGCTTAAGCTTAAGCTGTCAATTAAGCTTAAGCTTAAGCTGTCAATAGATCCTCCTGCGCTTTTTTGCTAGCATTGCCATTATGCAATGCCTCTGTCCCTTTAAATCTTGTACTTACCCCAACAATGCCCCCTCTGTCATGAACACTTTTGGGTTAGATCGGACATCCAGGTAAGTGACGATCTTTTTTTTAACCTTCCCTGGGTTATTTGGGACCTTTAAAATGTGCGTGTGTGTGCTTTGTGCAACTTTAAATGTAATTTTGAATTTCCCGCGGAACAAAATCATGCGAGATTTTGAGCGAGGAAGTGAACAGGGCTCCATTCACTTCCTCTTTATTGCCAGCGAGCTCTTGCCAGGAAAGGAGGTAAGTGCGTGGTGGGGACAACATTCTTTTGCCGGCATAGAAAGGGGTTTTTCTATGCTGGCAAAAGAATGTTTTAAACTTGTCTGATAAAGTCCCATATGTATAAGTAAGAGAAAGAGGTGTTTCCCCACATCCCAATAGTTGGTCTGCCTCAGTTGCCCAATGAAAGAAAGATGTCAGTGTGTTAGTTTAATTCTTCCAGCTTGGTCTTCAGATTCCCTACTGGATGTATTATGAAATATTATGAAAAGGATATAAGTGTGTGTCCCCCCCCCACATTTACCTCCTTTCCTGGCATGGGCTCGCTGGCAATAAAGAGGAAGTGAATGGAGCCAGAAGAAAAAAGTATTGGCCCAAATCAAGAGTGGTAGTTGTTGTTGCTATTACTACTACAACAACTACAACTATCATCAGTGTCTTTACTATTACTACAGTCATCCCTCCATATCCACAGATTTAGCATCCACAGATTCAAACATCCACAGCTTGAAAATATTCTTTAAAATTCCCCCCCCCCAACACACACACAAAAGCAAACCTAGATTTTGCCGTTTTATGTAAGGGAAACCATTTTACTCTACACCATTGTATATAATGGGACTTAAACATCCATGGATTTTGGTATCCATGCAGGGTTCTAGAACCAAACCCCAGTGGATACCAAGGGCCCACTGTACTACTATCATCATCATCAACATCTTTATTCATATCCAGCATTTCCCCCCAGAACTGGGAGTCAAGGTGGCTTGCAAGTAAAATGAATACAGTGTAATTAAGGTCAACACTGAAATGGAATTCGATTATCAATAACATTCAAAACAATTTAAAACAGACAATTAAAAATAATAAAAAGCAGGCCTAAATCCTGTTGTCAGTCCCGACTAGGCTAGAACCTTGAAATCAATTGACTTTACCTATGTGTAGACTCAGCATTCAACAATTGATAAAATGGGTCTATTCTAGTTGGCTCTAACCAACAGGATTCCAGTTGCAGTTAAAAAATAACACCGATATCCTAAATAGCCTACTTAGTTATGAGTGTGTAATTAAGTTATGTCCCCCTGGTCCAACTCCCCCAAACCTACCTTAAGAACCAGCAGCTGCATTGAGAGATGGAGGTGTATTCAGCTGCTGATCGGGGTGCAGGAAGATGGCATTTCCAGCCTGCGCCTGCCAATAAGTGTGGCTGCAATGAAACAGTGAAGAATTGTGACAAGGTTCCACTTCTGATTCATTGTGGCTGTGGCTGTTAAGGTAGGTTTGGGATGTAATTGTTCTAAGTTACGGGTCCATAACTGTGGTACAGGGTGCCAGCTGACTTCTCTGTCTTCTCCTTCTCCTTCACCACCTTCTTTATGCCACCTTCCAGATGTTGGATTGCAATTCTCAGCAGCATAGCCAATGGTGAAAATGCTGGTTGTTGCAGTTCAATAAAATCTGGAAGGCCACATGAGTCCCAACACTAGTTTAAATCCAACTGCCAATCCTAAGTAGAGGAGACCTATTGAATCAATTGTTCGAACATCAATTTACCATTGGTAAATCAACATTTAGGAGCCTTATCACACAAGCCTTTTTGGTGCAGCAAACATGATATTTATGAAAATGGAAACATACTGTACTATCATTTAAGAAATCTCATCTCTCCTTGTTGATAGTAGCACTACAGTGTTGCTTGCTCCCGCAATCAGTCTCCCATACTACTGCTTTGTTAACCCTACCTCCATACTCTTTCTCCCCTTATGTAGGACTCTCTTCAGTGTGGAAACACAGAGAAGATGTGGGGTGTTGGGGAAATACTCAGATGACGGGAGTGGTAGGGAAACACTCAGACGATGGAGGGTGAAATGGAGGGGTGAAAAAGTGATCAGACGGAGATCTGATCAGACCAAGTGAGGGAGGGCCAATTTTGCAAAACCCCAAGGCAGCACACATGCATGATTACCCTAATTTTAAAATAAAAATAAAAATACACATATTCTCTTTGCCCTGATACCTGGCTTGGGGATAGTGAGGGGGAGAAGATGAGAAACATGCCCCACAACCACAGGACTGTAGGAAAAGTCACACCCACTAAAGCATCATTCATGGAAGAAAGTGCTAGAGGCCTCCACAGCTGAACTGGGTATGGAATTGCTGCATGAAAGGAGGGATCATTAATGGATTGTTTCAAATGTGCAAAAAAACCAAACAGACCTGCAACCATCCTACAATGTGAGAACGACTGGACAGTAACAATGTTGTGTTGATAAGACATAGTTAAAAGGGAGACTAATCCATGCTAAAATGGGATAGTGTGCTAAGGGTCTAGAAGTCCATTAATTCAATGAGTTTACTATAGTTGGGACTAGCAGTCATTTTTATGACAGTAGGGCATCTCCCACTGAACCCCATGAGGAACCAAAGAACATGAAGGATTGGGGAAATACCATATGCAGCTCTTCTTTGTCCCTCCAAAAAGAGAGATGAGACCTGTAAGAACACACTGTGCTTTTGATCTCTGAATAAAATTGCAGTGGTGATGGAATGCAGTTTCATGTTACATTTTTATTAAGTGTTTCACAACATAGAGGCTAGAAAGGATCATAGCTCTTCTACATAGTCTCAGCGTCTCTAAAATTGTTTTACTAGTGATTTTACATTATATTGTGCTTGCTTTGCACTCTTCAGTATATTGGTTTTACAGACATATGAGATTATTGGAATTTTCTTGACAGTTATGTTTTGGTTGCACTTTATAGTTTAAAACTCCCACAGACTAACAGAAACAAAACTCCAGACCCAATTGTTTCATAAAAGGTTTTTCAGAGAGTTTCTTATGAAACACCAGCCACTTTCTTCTAAACTCCAGTCAACAAAAAATAAGCTAATAGGCAATACATTTGGAAAGAAATGGACCTCTCTCTTGTATTTAGTACCTTGTATTTAGCATGTGCACATTATTACAAGGCAACTTCTAAAAGCTGAAATTAGTACTAATGTGCCCAAACCATAACATGTGTTTAAGCTTGAGGACAACATGTCTCTATCCCTGTAATACGTCTGGAGCCAGTTTACTGTGGAGTCAGTTTTGGGGGGATTCATGCCCCCCGCAAAGGTGGGATCTGACATGGCTCTAGCCTGGGGGCCAGGGATTAGGAGGGGGCCACAGCGTGATATTATTGCAAGTTTTTATTATGTAAATCCATTCAGTTTTTTTTAAAATAAATATAAATATTATTTTGCTATCATCATTTAAACTGACTTATTTTAATTTTTATCCTAAATCCTGTAGAGCATCTTGCTGCCCTTAATCCTTGCAGTAGATAGGGGGCCCACCAAAAATCATAGCCTGGGGGCCCGCTTCAGGATGTTTAGGCCATGGGGAGGAACGACCCAATTCACTATTACTTTTGAAAAGGTGTTTCTAGGCAGAGATTGATTGAATATAGAGACCTAAAACTGCCAGAGATGGTATGATATAGTGAGTAGTTTGTGAACATGACTGAGACCCAGGCTACAATTTCTGCTCCAAGGCCCTCCACCATTTCATAGATGAAAAATCAGGATATGTGCAGCCAGGCAACATCAGAGTGTGGCCAAGTTGTTAATAAAGCAGAATAGATAAGTTAGGAGAGGCTGCAGCTGTTTGATTTGCCTGAGCCTACTGGAAAGGGCAAAATATGTTATTTATTTATACCCCGCTCTTCAGCCACAAGGCTATCAGAGCAGCTTACAAATTGTTTTAAGCAATAGCTATTTACACATCTACACTGCATTAAGCAGTTTCCAATGTGTGTTAGCTAATTGCCCCCACAAGCTGGGTACTCAATTTACCAACCTACGAAAGGATGGAAGGCTGAGTGAACCTTGGAGCCCGCTGGAATCGAACTTGCAACATGGTGGCTTGCAGTACTGGCATTTAACCACTGCGCCACCAGGGCTCCCTGGTGCCCTCTCCTCTCCTAGTGCCCTCTCCTCTCCTTGTTGCTGAGTTAATTGAATAAAACTACTTTTGCACTTTGAACTAAGTTTGCAGCAGTTGAAGTAAGCAGAGGACAAAGGCAGAAAGTGGGGCAAAGATAGAGAAATTGGGACATTGTAAGAGCAGCTGAAAAAGTGAGATGGCTGAGGGTTAATATGGACTGTCCTTGCCAGATCAGGACAGTTAATGAGTATGTTGCTCCTGCATGAGAGTCATTCTCTCTCACCTTAACCTACTTGACAAGGTTGTTGTGAGGATGAAAGGGGGAGGGCAGCACACATGCTGTCCTCTGCTCAGAGGAAGAGTAGGATAAAAATGTGCTAAATACATCATAGCATCACACTGGAAATGCAAAGCTAACTGTCCACTTATACAAATATTAGGGTAAAGCAACAGTCTTTGGAATTTACCAGACTAGCAGCTAAAAACACTGTAATTCCACTATTGTGGAAAGTGGAAACATAGTGGCATTATTACACTTATCTCACGTCACTGTAATTGTGCAATACAATTGCCATGGAATTATTGCATGGCCACAACTAGCACTTTAAGAATGGGATTTTACTTCCATGATTTAGCATAGGCAAGATTTTGGCAGTTCTCACAAGAAGACGCAAATGTGCTTAAAAACTCCAAAACCGCCTGAATTTACAAAGTAAATGAACACACGAACACTTAAACAAACCTAAAAAACATGCAAACAAAATGGGGCAGTTCATAAAAAGAGCACCCTGTCAAGAGTTTTCACATTCTCACAGGAAGTTTTCTTGCTGGGAACGGGGAGAAGGAAAAGAGAACTGCCCATTCACACTGTAATGATTACAATGGGACATGGTTTCACACATGCTTCAGTACCTCAAAAAAAGCAATATTGAGAGCTATTGACAGCTTGTCCTGTCAATGAAAAGTGACTCCTTATTAGCGGCTGGAGCACAGATAGTCCATACGAGGATGACAACATCATGTGACACAGGACCTGTTTGCACTACTGTGGCATCATAATTATGTGATTTTTGCTGTGTCTGATAAAGTCCTTTCACTCGGATGCCTTTTTTGTAGAGAGATAAGGCAGGGGTGTCAGCAGTGACAAAGCAGCTAATTCAAGCCTTTTGCAGTTTCTACTTATTTCCACTGCATGGAAAATGAAAGTTGTCCATGACAACTCCCAGAACCTCTCAGTCAGCCCCTCCAGGGTCTGTAAGCATTTCAACAGGGCCTGCACAGGAAAACTTCTTAATGGCTTATGCCCATATTCAAAATTTGCACAAAACTAGAGGCTTATGCTATGAGGAAGTAAAGCAGTAATACAGCCAGAATGTTTTGCCTTCCATTTTAACTGTTAGGAAAAAAACTCACGTTTACCACCATCTACCACAGGACCAGAATGGAAGAATAGGTGAAGAATGCCAATATCATGCAGTAAGGCAGAATGGAAGGTGAAACATTTGGGCTGCACTGCCGCTTCACTTCCTGTGTGATAAGCCACCTAGTTCCACACTGTCTAGCTTCTTCTTGATGGACGTGCTGCATTAGTATCAACCAAAGCCATACATGTTGATGGAATTCACTGAGGAATTAGGCCTTCCCTATCCCAAATGGGCTTGAGTCAACAACTGCCAGGAATATTGTTACATAAAATTTAGAAAAATGCCAGTCTCCCCCCACTTCTACTGGTTAATTTAAGGTGCATTAATATTGATATTTAAACAAATGAACGGTCAACTTCAGAGATCCTTTATACGGTGTTCAGTAAGATGCATGATATTTGTCAATGTAAAATAAAATTTAAAAATTTGTTGCCAAACTAAATGCCCTAATGTAATTATTTTTAAATACACAGCACAGGCTACAACTGGCAGCTGAAACAAGAACACTTATTGGAGTGCAATGTGGAGTACAATGTTCAAGTTTCCAGCTACATCATCATGCCCTCTTCTGGGTTATACCAGCCCATTCCATTTTTCCTCTTGTTTGTTATATGTTCATACATGTACAAATGGTCACTCTGTATTCTGCTGTTGTATTGTTGTGTGCCTTCAAGTAATTAGCGCGACGCTAAGGCAAGCCTATGGCGACCCTAAGGCAAACCTATCATGGAGTTTGCTTGTCAAGATTTGTTTAAACAGCCTCTGTCCAAGGAAGGAGACCCCACCACACTCTGAGGGAATGTGTTCCACTGCCAAACAGCTCTTACTGTCAGAAAGTTCCTCCTAAGGTTTGTGGTGGAATCTCTGTTCCTGAAGCTTGCATCCATTCCTCTGTGTTCTAGTCTCTGGAGCAGCAGAAAACAAGCTTGCTCCATCCTCAATGTGACACCCCTTCAAATACTTAAACAGGGCTATCATGTCGCCCCTTAACCATCTTTTTTCCAGGCTAAACATACCCAGCTCCCTAAGTCTTTCCTCATAAGGCATGGTTTCCAGACCTTCACTATTTTAGTCGCCCTCCTCTGGACACGCTCCAATTTGTCAATATCCTTTTTGAACTGTGGTGCCCAGAACTGGACACAGTATTCTAGGTGAGGCCTGACCAAGGCAGAATAAAGTGGCACTATTACTTTCCTTGATCTAGACTCTACACTTCTATTGATGCAGCCCAAAACTGCATTGGCCTTTTTAGCTGCCACATCACACTATTGACTCATGTTCAACTTGTGGTCTACTAGGACTCCTAGATCCCTTTCGCATGTAGTCCCGATCAGCCAAGTCTCCCCCATCCTATATCTATGCATTTTGTTTTTCTGCCCTAAGTGCAGTACCTTACATTTCTCCGTATTGAATTTCATTTTATTGGCTTTGGCCCAGCTCTCCAGTCTATCCAGGTCATTTTGAATTTTGATCCTGTCCTCTAGGGTATTAGCTACTCTTCCTAATTTGGTGTCATCTGCAAACTTGATAAGCATACCCGCTATTCCCTCATCCAAGTCATTGATAAAGATGTTGAATAGCATGGCCCAGGACAGAACCCTGTGGCACCCCACTGGTCATATCTTTCCAAGATGAAGAGGAGCCACTGCTGAGCACCCTTTGGGTTCAGCCGGTCAACCAATTACAAATCCATTTAACAGTTAACTTGTCTAGCCCACATTTTACAAGCTTGTTTGCAAGAATGTCATGGGGAACCTTGTCAAACCTTGCTGAAATCAAGGTATGCAATATCCACAGCGTTCCCTTCAACTACCAAGCTGGTAATTTTATCAAAAAAAGAGATCAGCTTAGTCTGGTATGACTTGTTTCTCTGAAAACCATGTTGACTTTTGTGATTATGGCATTGCTTTCTAAATGTTCACAGACTCTCTGTTTAATGATCTGCTCTAGAATCTTCCCTGGTATTGATGTCAGACTAACTGGAGGGTTAAAAGCATCAAAGCTGGGAGATTTATAGGCAACTGTTTCAAGACACCAGGTGCCTAATGAGGTCAGTGTCTACTATTTAACAATCTCTGGGAATGATGCAATCCCTCTTTGTTGCTCGATGAATGATGCTAATGGGTTATCTGCAAATTTCTGTTGGGAATAGGACCTCCGTCTGCCTCAGCCCTTGACTCCTTGGATGCAGAGAGACCACCAACATCAGGGGCTGCAGATTTTTTGGATTCTGCCTCCTCCTCTTTGTCTGAATCTTCTGACTCCAGAGAGTTAGGACTTTTTCAGACAGGGCCAAATGCCCTGTTCCTGTCCTGCAAGCCCCAATCCCATTCCTGCCACAGAATGAAGGAAAAATGTTTGCACACTTACCTTAATTCTGTGGCAGGAACGTCCTCCTTTTCCCCAAGCTGGCCAGTTGTAAAGGCAGCCATCATAAGACTGCCTTTATGACTGGCAACTAAAATCGTGCCCGTTCTTGCAAGAGAACAGCACAGGGCAAATTTGAAAATACCCCCCCAACTGTCAAAAATAAAACCAAAGCACCATTTTTTTTTACAGGTAACCTGGGGAGGGTGCCACTAACCTGTTTGTCCTGATCATTCCAAGAAGTGCTCAGAATGGACCTCCTCCCCCATGCCTGTCATCTCAGAACAGGAAAGGGACTCCTTTTCCCACATCCCTGATTCCTTGACAGACACGGAACGGGTGTTCTATTCACGATGTTTCATCGTGAATAGAATACTCCGGGAGCAGGACAGGAGCAAGACGAAAGGGGTTGACATCATCTGAAAGGGAGCCCTTTTCTCAACCCTGTTCCGTGCCTGCCATAGAATATTGACCCCATCTGAAAATCTCCTAAGTTATGACAGAGGGACCCAAATCAACACATATAATACTCTGAGTGTATGCAGGCATACAGCATGATTAACAATAAATGTAATATTATATATTACTGTGGAATCAAAATGCCTTTATCAGACCTGCTCAGAATTACCACTTTTGTCTCAGATCCATGGTCGCTGCATGAACTTTGTGTTTGTACCTTCCCCTCTACCCCATATACATTATAAACAGGTGAAATTCCAGCTTTCCCATAACTTCACACTCACGTGTTCACCTTGAGTCAATCATAGCTAGCTGGGCCAGTTATTCTGCCAACATACAAAACACCAAGACACATAACTTGGAGAAAAATAAGGATTTTTATTAGTTGCAGCTGAAAGAGGTTGGTTCTGACATGGGTCTGGATCCAAGCATCAGCCAACCTTCCTGTTGGTCGATGAGACAAAGCCGGGCCTGCTTGCCAGGTGACATCAAGGATGACAGGCCCATGATACCACGTGGATGGAAGCCACTGTGTGGATCCCCTGTCACCTGGGTGTGTGATCTTCCAGCACTATCTTGAGCTGTGTATGATCCCAACCATTATGCCCCCAAAGTCCCGAAACAGGAACCCCTACCAATTAGTTGGACTAGCCAATACCATCACTCTATAATCCTGGATTCAGATCCCATGTGCACAGCCTACAAAGTTGTGACAAATAGATAAGTAACATGCCATACAACTCACTGATTACAGGGAAGGGTGGGTGGGCCGGCACTCAGGAACAGACTGAACTCAGAATGCTGAGGGGGCTGCTTATATCCCCAGTGCCTGACCAGAATGAAGACTAGTCAGTAGCCTCACTACAGTCCCACCCATCAACCAATGCTTCAGTCTGATTGGCTGGTGGTTCCTGCTTCTTTTCCAGAGCCTACACAAGTGCAAAGACTTCTGCCAAAGAGAAACCCAGCTCAGTGCCAGGGTCTGTGGCGGCCGTGGCGCTTACTCCACTTTGATTCCCATTTAGCAAACTTGCGTTCTTAGCATGTTTCTTGGCCTAACCTCCTTCGCAGAATTGTTGACATGATAATAAGGGTGGAGATGGATGACGATGAGGAAAAATAATGTAAAACACTTTTATCTGCAGGAAAGGAATGGAATGAAATTAGTAAAAAAAAGAAAGAAAGAAAGATGTAGTTGAGTTGTTGGGGGGGGGAGAATTACATGTATTCCAATGGACTTTTGGAATGTTTCAGGCTATAATCTTGTACATTTTTACTTAGGAGTAAGTCCCACAGAACTCACTGGGGTTCAATTCTGAGTAGATAGGTACAGTATATAATTGCATTAATATAAATGGAACATTTCTCTGCAAAACAAAAAACAAAAACAACCCCCTCCCTCAGCTCTTACCACAAGTAGCCTCTTCTCCTCTATGGCAGTGTGCAGCTGTGGCATCAGTTTGCAACTTTCTTGGGCAGCAGAATTTTCTGCCCCCACCAAAAAAACCCAAAACTCACTTTTTAACTTTGTGCTCTGATTAAAACTGGGGACTGAGTTTGAGAGTTGCCATTTTAACTACCCATAGTAATGTCCTGGTAAAGCTTCATTTAAGGACTGTTACCCAAATTGTGTGGGCTCCATGAAGAACCCACTTGTGTCCAGATATTAATATGGGGAATTTTAATTAGCTCAATATGGCAGCGAGAGGTCGGGTAACTACAGGACGTTTTGACCTATTTATACTGATACTAACTGATGAGACTTACAGCCAGGAAATAAAATAGAATGTTTTTTTATTGAAAAATGATCTCAGAAGCATTCACACCAACACTCAGGCTTCAAGCAACCACACAAAGCTATTGAACAAAGTAGGAAGTACTGGGATAGAGGAATAGAGTTTGGGATGATGGGCTATACTATACCAGTCTGGAAAGAAGATATTCATGTAGTGGAAGATACTCAGAGGATATCTTCCGCTACATATGTGTGGGTTCCACAACAGACAGACAGAGTGATGAGATGCAGGAAGTTGTGAGCGCTGTGAACACTTTGGAGATTTTCACATGGGGAAAGTAATCCCCAGGGAGATCAGGAGAGAAACGGGGCTTTTCCGGTAGCAGAGCTCCATTTCACACACACCCTTCCTTCTCCCAATCTCCCGTCATCCTCCCTCCATGCTGCTTCCATTTCCCTCCCGCTATGTTCCGCAATTTTTTACTAATGAAGAACTTTCATTGGTAAAAATATCGAAAGGGAAATGGAAGCAGGACAGAGGGAGGACAACGGGAGATCAGGAGAAGGAAGGGGGCATGTGAAACGGAGCTCTGCTACCAGAACAGCCCTGTTTCTCTCCCAATCTCCACGGGGGTTACTTTCCCAGTGTGAAAATCTCCTTTGACTGTGTTTGGGGCAATATTTATACCCAATATTTGTCCTTAAGGGGTTTTATGAGTGGAATACACGAGCATCCCCGTATCCATGGGGGATTGGTTCCGGGGCCTCCTGCAGATGCCAAATTCTGCGGATAATAGTGAACATCATCCCGGGGGGACATCCAGGGGGAAGGGGGGATGTGAGTTTCTTCCTCCTTCCTCCCTTCACTCCCACAACAGCCCCATCATGGCAGCGATTGCATGGGCAAAGGGGGAAGGTGGGGCTAGATTGCTCCGTCCCTTCCCCTGGGAGGGCTCCTGTTGCGCGGTGGCGATTGTGGTGGTGAAGGGGGAAGGGGAGGATAGCCTCCATCCCCTTCCCCCTTCACCACCACAATTACCACAGTGGCGGGGCCATGGCGGGCGCAAAGGGGGAAGGTGGGGGGAGAGGTTGCCTCCATACCCTTTCCCTTCATCCCTGCAATTGCTGCCATTGAGGGGCCATGGCAGGATGAAGGGGGAGGGACAGAGAAGTGATCTCATCCCCTGCCATAACCTTGCCCCTGCTATCGCTGCCATGGCAAGGCCATGGAGGGGACAAAGGGGGAAGGTGGGGGGGTGAGATCACTCCTCTGCCCCCTTCACCCCCATGATCGCCAGTGCGGTGACAGGAGCCCTCCCAGGAGAAGGGATGGGGAGGTGAGATCCCTCCTCCCCCCTCCCTTCCCTCACCATCGCCAACTGAGGATAATTGAATCCACAGTTGGCGAATCAGCAGATATGGTGGTGCTACTGTACAATGTTAGATGGCGTTCCCCACAATTAGACAATGGAAGCTCCGGCTATGTTAACGATTACTAATGGCTGAGAAATTAAGAGTGATGGCCGTCAGCAATGTTGTATTGTTGAGGAGAGAGTGCAAAGGAAAATCAGTTTGCAGAGTAATGAGTTTTCCAGCCATTGAAAACTCATTGATTGAATTGATTGAATTAGTGAATGACTCACTTCCAGGTGTATCCAGGAGAATTAGCATATTCCACCCAGCTACCCATCCAAGGGGCATGTCATTTTGGGCATTTGTAAAGAACTCTACTTTAGGTTTTGAGCAAACCTTAACTCAGTCCCTATTTTGGGTGAAGTCTGAGTGTACTGCTAACCCCGTGAAGCATCAATAATTAAGCCAGTTTATGAAATATAGCCAGTGCATTAATTATTGGAAGTGTGGAGGTGTCAGTGCAGGTAATAGAACTTTTTGAGACGTTAAAGTCCAACTATGTAATTTTACTGGAGGACTACTGCTACCTCATATTTATACCACCTCCGCCCCCCCCCGAGCAAACTAGGCATCCCACTGATCTCGGAGGGGGCTGTTGAGAATATCCTTTACCAAGAGCACTCTTATATCTGGAGATAGTCCTGTTACTCTATGTCATCATTGTCACAAAAGTATGTGACAACAACTCCTGTTACTCTATGTTACCCTTACACAACCAAATGTATGGGACAATGACTCCAATACCTGACTATGATGGCTGTGAATGATGGGTGTTGTAGTCTATCAAGAGGATATCAAGCTTGGGAAGGCTGCTGTACATGAATAATCTGTGACCTGGTGTCCAAAATGAAGAAGGCATTCAGAGGGAAGAATAGTTTGTTACTCCTTTGAGTCCTCCAGGTCTCATTACTTTCCTACAGTTGTGTTTTTAATTGACTGAATTATTGGACTGAAATATTTTCATTAGTATGTGTTTCAAGTAAAATCAGGTGTATATTGGGATAAGACTTCATAGGATTGTTCTCCTTAAGAACACCCCCCCCCAATTCTAATAGCTGCAAGCAGATGCAATCTCGATTGACAGTTTAAACAGAGGATAGAGAGCTAGAGGGGCTTCTCTCTTTCCCTGGGGGACATTTTCATGATCAAAATGGTAATGCAACTGTACATCATAGGCAGTTGGGGGATTCTGTGGTTAAGTACTGAATAGTAGGCGATGGACAGGAAGCCTGAAGTCCTTAGAGAGCTTCTGCCAGTCAGAGTAGAGAGTATTAGACTAGACAGACAAATAATCTGAAAAGGGATAAGGCAGCTTCCTTTGTTCTGCCCCTAGATGATATTTAAATAAGATGACTGAGCCAAAAAAAAAATAAAAAAAAAATCCTCCCAAGACTCTACAAATAAAAGGATGACATGTTTCAGAAACCCCATATGAGGAGGACAGATAGATTTTAAATCTACTTGAACAACCCATTGATAGACACAAAAGGCATAGGAAGAACCGAAAAGGGGATATAACTCCTTGCAAAAGTTAAATATCAAGATAAATCCACCAGAGATTGCATTCAGGCTTCCCACCATGAGCAACCCCCCTCCATTCTTCACTGTGCTACCTGATGTGATTATTAATGTTCCAGAAGGGGACCTTCTTTTAGGAGGTGATATGAATATTGTAATGAGGAAGGTTATGGATAGCTCTGGCACAAATGCAAAAAGCATGAGCTCATTAGTTAGATGGTTTTAAAAGGGGATTAAATGTTTTCAATTAAAAAGATATTTGGAGGATTCAATATCCAGATGAAAAGGATTATACTTTTTTTCTCCATAACAGACATGGTTTGGGGCTGGGTTTGTTTGTTTGTTTTTTTTTTTTGCATTCTACTTAGTTAATTAGTAAAGACCATTATGTGGATAGTGGTTGCTCTGTATATGCAGATCATAACTCCGTATACCCTGAGCTCTCTTTTGAACCTTTACGTAGATCACGAAAGTTAAATCCAATGCGGTTAGGAAATAAGGAGTCAGTTCAGAAAATGTAACTTGGTAGGAAGCTATTATTTTATTTTAATGATAGAATAGTTCTATAACTTTTGTGTGAGAAGCTAGCAACTCAGTAGAGTTGGGGTAAGGAGTGAGGTGGTGAAGCTTGCAAAGGAACCAAATTATACTTTAAGGCAAGACTTCAAAATAAGGTTGGCAGATTGGATCTGGGATGGGGCTCTTGTAATATGGGGTTGTCTAAATGGTAAAAATACTCCTCATAGAATTTGAGGAGAATGTGATTTGTCTTAATAGTATTCCATACGAATCTGCAGTATTCAGAAGGAGGGAGACGAAAACCACCAAAACTCCAAAGGGAAAGCCTTTGCAGCTATCCCCCAAGTTTTTAAAAAGTTCCACGGTGAATGTGCATTCTTGCTCGTTGGGACAACCGATTTGCATTCATTCACATTCCCCATAAGAGTGGAAGTGGAAAACTGATTGGTCATATATGTGCAGGGGCGGAGCTTGCTAACAAGGCAAGTGCCCGGAAACATCATGTTGGATTTTCGCCTTAGTGACCATGTGCTAAGGCAACAAAACAGTATTTTTTTCTTTATTTTTTCTTTATTTTGGTGGAATAGTGGATTTTCACACCTCAGATATGCCTCTTTTTAAAACAACAACAACAACTGTTCGTCAGCAGCAACTGGCAACAATAAAAAGAGGAGTAATTCATTCATGCCAGCCATCTTGATTCTCAGGCATGCCTGTTGGAACAGCCAAAGCAAATAGATTTGCATGCCTGTGATCTTGCCAAAACACAATTAAGACAAATCGAAGCTGCTTTGAATTAGCATTAGTGTGCATCAATCCACATTCCCCCTCCCCTCATATAGACAAGCCCTTTAACTCTTAACAGATCTTGGAGCAGATTGAGGTACTGTAAAGCTCCATCAAGTAGGATGGGGGTATTTATCCTCCCACATCTTCTGCACCCCAGCTTTCAGCTGCAACTATCCCTTCTCTGCACAGCACAGCACAAATCTGTTCATGTTGCTGTCTCTCCTCTGCACACACACCCCATCTCCACCAGTGAGGTGGAGCCCCATCCTTTATCTATTCCATAGCTGCAACCATAGCTGCAAAGAATTTCAAAGGGGGCTCTTCATAAGGGCTGAATGGGCAACAAAACCACAATTAATTTTTTAAAGAATAAGAACCCTTCTGAGTCAGACCAAAGGCCTACCTATTCTGTTCCCACAGTGATCTACTAGATATATATAGAACTGAGGCCAGCCTGAGACATTTTGCTGCCTGAAGTGAGGAACAAGATGGTGGCACTCTCCCCTTTCACATATAGAAGTTGACTGGTTTACGAGTTGAATTTTAATAGCATCTTCCAGCACATCTGAGTGTTGCAGGGCACTTTAGGAGATTATGATATGTTATGTAGCACACACACATCTTTGTTCTCTAAGAGAAAGGAATGGCGAAGATGCTCAAGAAGAACAGTCAGAGGACTGCTACTCCTGCTCCCAGCATCTGCTTTCTGAAGCAATTACCTTACAATCCCTAATGGTAGGATGGGCTCTGTATAGGACACAAAATGTATGTAGGTTTTGTACTGAACTTTAGAAAGACTAAAGTGGTATTTTGTTTGTTTGTTTGTTTGTTTGATAGAACCAAGGTCTTATAGAAATAGTTGCTTCAGAGGAAATTATGAAACTGTGCCTCTCTTTAGACCAAGCCTTAGGCTGCAATCCTATACTTATTAAAACTGTGATCCTATGCATACTTACCTAGGAGAAACTCTCAATGAAGTCAATTAGTTTTACTTATGAGTCATATGTAAAATATAAGTACATATAAATACATATAAGAAGCAACGGACTTACTTCTAAAGAACAGCACAAGCCTATGCAGACACTGTTGTTTGGAAATAAGTCCCATTGAACTCAGTTGGACTTACTTCTGAATAGACATGTGTAGGATTGTGCTGCATGTTGCCTTGATTAAATTCACAACGTATCAAAGATTACTGTTACCAATAAATAAATAAATAAATAAATAAATAAGTCTGATCACAGTGAGCAGAACTAATTACAGTAGGACCCCCGTATCTGCTGGGGATTGGTTCGGGGGAGGCATGGATACAGAAAACCAGTTTAAAATACCATAGAGTTGCCTTGGAGGACCTAGAAAATGGCTAGAGAGGACACATTTTCTAGGAAGACTGTATGGTAGGTGTGTTGTTTTGTGTGCCATGGATAATTGAATCAGTGGATAATAAATCAGTGGATATGGGGGGCCCTACTGTACATTATAAGGTAACAGAACTATAGAACCTTGTATCACTGAATATAAGTACAGTTGTCCCTCCGTATCCACGGATTTGGTATCCACGGATTTAAGTATTCACGGCTTGAAAATATTCTTTAAAAAATAATAATCCAAAAAACAAACCTTGATTTTGCCATCTTATATAAGTGACACCATTTCGCTATGACATTGCATATAATGGGACATGAGTATTCATGGATTTTGGTATCCACGGGGGGTCATGAAACCAAACCTGGAATATGAAGGGACAACTGTAGCTCCATATGAATTGGAATTTCATCCTTCTCGGTATTTAAGCAATGTATATATTACTCGTTTGCTTGTTTTTTAAAGCAACGTCTATATATATATAATGGGAAATGTAACATTTAAGTTGGCTGGAATTTTTAAACCTGTCAATGAGCATTTTCTATGACATAAGAAGGCTACTTTTCACAAAGTTTGTACAATGTGTTCTTAATAGTTCTGGCATGGAAAAAAGAGAAGAAGCAAGGCATTCCATTCTGCTTGTACTTTTAGACTTATTTGAACAATAATTTTAATGTCTGGCATATTTATTGTAGACTGCTGCAAATGGTTTAATTAATATTGTGTACTTTGAGCACAAATTTGCATTCATTTATGTGTGTGTGCATATATTTTATATATATATATATATATATATATATATATGATAAATCCCAATTCTTTTTTTCTCTACTGAATGCATTTAGCAGCAGAGATAATTATCCAAGTCAGAGTGGTAAATAATTAAACTATGGAACAAAAGAAGGAAATGCTAAGTCATTAAAGGGCTTGTCTTAAATTGTCTCAAGTCATACATTTCCCTGTTATTTATACAGAGACACAGAGAATGGAAAGGAAAAGTGCATGGCCTTAGCATCACCCTATGTTTAATGATAACTATGGCGATGATAAAAGCTGTCAAGGTATGGCATAAATATATGTTCTGTGGTTTTGAGATGGGGCCAGTGGAATATTGAGAGAAAACACAGCAACTTGAAATTGTAGCTGAGGGACTAAAAAGTAACAGTGTGTCCTCGTGTGCAGAGCCAAAAGGAGGCCAAAGCAAACCCAGGTTTACACAAGATGTCAGAACTTAGAATGTTACTTTTAAGAAGTAAAAAAAGTTTTAATGCTTGTAATATTTTATTGTCGATTTTATTCATGTTATCCCCCTTTTATATACATTGTAAAGGCCATTGGCTATATACAGTAAAGTTTATGATTGACTGACTTTTAAAGAATAGTTTCTTCCTGTTACTCATTATAGGCTGGAATCCTGTTCACATCATACATATGCTTGGAATTGTACCTTTTGGCTGTTGTGCAATTGACTTATTCAGTTTATTGCTGCATAAACAGAGTTCTAAATCCATGGACCTAGATCCTATAGTTAGTCCAAAGCAGAGGAGAGACATAGGCCTCATCTACACAGGCCAGAATACGTTGGCTCCCCAACTGGCCAGTTCTTCCCCCATAAGCGGCATGAAACCGCTGCACCAGCCCATCACTGCAGCCACTGCCACTGCTGCCACCCACACCCTACTCTCCAAAGCCAGGCTGGAGGCCTGCAGCATTTTTTAATTTTAATTTAATTAGCCATTTATACCCTCCCCTTTAGCCACAAAGGCTATCAGAGCGGCTTACAAATTGTTTTAAGCAATAGCAATTTACACATCTACACTGCATTAAGCAGCTTCCAATGTGTGTTAGCTAATTGCCCCCACAAGCTGGGTACTCAATTTACCGACCTACGAAAGGATGGAAGGCTGAAGGATGGAAGGCTGAGTGAACCTTGGAGCTGTCTGGAATCGAACTTGCAATGTGGTGACTTGCAATACTGGCATTTAACCACTGCACCACCAGCAAGGCCTTCTGTATGTGACCAGCCTGGTTACATGCTGCGGGACTGCTTCCTAGACCCAGAGACTGTAACGTGGGCAGCAGCTGCAGCCATGGGCCAGCAAGGCGGTAGGGCCTCCTGCAGCCCCACAGGGCATGATCTGTTTCTTCCAAAGATAAACTTTTTTCCCAGTGAAATGGTCTGTAGCCCTGTTTTTGACGCCGGCATTGTGAGGATTGCCTGGAAGCAAAATGTTGCAAAAGATGGTGCCAAGATGGTATAAATAGTCCATCTAGACAAGGCCATTGAATCAGATGGAGTTACCTATATGTTGACTCACCATTTGATTAAATGTGTCTACTGCAGTTGAGTCTAACCAACAGGATTTCATCCATGTAGTGCAAACATTATTGGCTGGTGTGTAACTATTTCTCTGTGCCTTCAATGTGTCACTTTCTTCACTGCTGGGATTGCAGAAACAGCCATAGTGCATTTCCTGTTACACCATGAGACAATGAGCAGGCACACTGGCAGATGCACAGTCAGTTGCACAACCTTACTATTCAGGAGAAGCATGGTGTACTGCACCAGTGTGTAACTACATCAGTGTAGATTTATACTGTGTAAGCAAAATATAGGATTTTGGTCATATATTTCTCTATTTATTTATTTTATTTATATCCTTCCTTTCTCCTGAATGGGGCTCAAAGCATTATCTAAAACCATGTTGTTGTTGTTATTGTTGTTGTTTGCTGTCAAGTTGACTTTGCCTTATGGTGACTTGATGAACGAGAATGTGGTTTGCACTCAATTAACTTAGCAGGAGGGAGAGAAAAAGAGCCAGTTCTAACTTTGGATCTGTGTGACTCTAGTCATGCACACACATTTTACATGTGTGAAATGTTGGAGGGTATGCTTCTAGGGGTAGGGCCAGTAGGCCTCTGGATACTGTGGATGTTGAAGATAAGCAAGAAGTCCTTTAGTCAAATGACCAGCTTGTGGACCTTTCATAGACTTCTGGTTGACCACTTTGGAGAAAAAGATGCTAGACTATATAAGTTTTTGGTCTGGCCCAGCAAGGCTCTTCTCATATTCTAAGGGTTCTTCTCGTATTCTCAGGAGAAATCACAATACAACTGCTTTGCGCTAGTATATATATATTTCAAAAATCCTTAAGATGCATGTATAAAAGATGAGGAAGAACTAGCCTGAGGTGATTAGTGCTGCAGTATCAAAAGTACCTTCATCTGTAACTGAAATAAATAAATAAATAAAAGGAAAAACAAAAACACCACCACACAGATAGATCGAGGCAGAAATCAAAGACATGGACAGAAATATTTTCTTTATATCTCTGGGGATAGAACAGCTGCTTTCCAACTATTCAGGTGAGTTCACAGTCTAATAAAGAAACATAACAAATTAAAGAGCTACTCTTGAGAAATAAGAGAAGCATAACACAAGGAATTATAAAAAACTGGAATTAGCATAATTAATTTGTGAGGCAGTTAAATGAAACCCAAGTGATATGAAATGTTAACAAATAATATGCACAAAAAATCCTGCAAATTTTAAATGTGAGAGTTAGACTGTATTACAGGTGGATAGACTCAGTCAAGGAAACCACAGCCTTGAATCTGGAAGACCTGAGCAGGACTGTTGATGATAGGATGGCTTGGGCTGCTGACACATTGCAGAAATAATGCAGTTTGACACTGCTTTAACTGCCATGGCTCAATGCTATGGAATTCTGGGATTTGTAGTTTTGTGAGATATTTAGCCTTCTCTGAGAGAGCTCTGGTGCCTCAACAAATGACAATTCCCAGGATTCCATATGATGGAGCCATGATTGTTAAAGTGGTGTCAAACTACAGTCGTTCCTTCACATTCGCTGTGGTTACGGGAACAAGACCCCCGCAAAAGTGGAAAAAACGTGAATAAAAGCAGCCTCTGAGGGTTTAAGGAGGAGCCCTTCCTAAACACACACACACACACACACAAACTGACCCAGCCTCTGAGCATTTAAGGAGGAAAGAAAATCACAGCCCCATGCTGTGAGCACGCAAGCAAAGTCCTCCCCCCTTGCCACCCCCTCTCTGTGTCTCAACAAACTGAATTTAAAACTCAGCTTCTTTAAGACTCACATTTCGAACTTTTCCTACACACATTCACACACATGGAAAGTGCACCCCAGCAAGCAACCTAGCCAGCCTCTGAGCATTTAAGGAGGAAAACTTCCTGTTGGCTGAAAGAAAAGCACAGCCCCATACTGTGAGCATGCAAGCTTTCCTCCTTAAATGCTCAGAGGCTGGGTCAGATGCTTGCTGGGAGATGCCACCCACGCCTTCCCTGTGTGTGAATGTGTAGAGGAAAGGTTCGAAATGTAAGTTTTAAAGAAGTAATTCAGTTTGTTAAGACACAGAGAGGGGGTGGCAAGCATGCAGCTGTGCTTTTCTTTGGGCCATGAGGAGACATGGGGAGAAATGTGAGTTTTAAAGACACAATTCAGTTTAAGACACAGAGAGGGGAGTGGCAAGGGGGAATTTGCTTGCATGCTCACAGCATGGGGCTGTGATTTTCTTTCGCCTTAGAGCCCCAGAGGCTGGTGTTGGGGTTGCTTGCTTGCTGGGATCTTCCCTGTGTGTGTATGTGTGCAGGAAATTTTCCTCCTTAAATGCTCAGAGGTTGTGTTGGGGAGAGAGGGGGGGAGGAATTTCCGCGAATACATAAAACTGCGAAAGTCAAAGCCGCAAATGTAAAAAGGGACAACTGTACATTATTTCTGTGGTGTATCAGCAGTCTCATACATAGGGTCCCCACAGTGGTTTCTATTCCACTTTAAATCTGACAACAACCCTGTGAAGTACATTAGGCTGAGAGAGAGTGTCTCTCCCAAGGTCAGTTATCTCTCCCAAAGTCATCCAGGAGAATCTTATGGCTGAGACTGGTGTTTTGAACTGGATCCTCTTCAGTTTTAGTCTGAGGAGATTATCAGATGCCCTAAATATAGCACCACAGGGACACCAGGAAATTGCGAAAGGGCTGTCAGGAATTGGTTACTGAACCCTAAGTTTTAAAATGGCCAAACAACTGCAGAAATCATGCTGAGTCATGATGACTGACTCCATGACTCCATGACCTGCCAGTCAGGCTAATCACGCTACAGCTGAATGAGAAGGATTGCATCAGAAGAAGGGTTACTAGAGTACAAAGCCATGTAGTATGGAAATCTGATGCAAAGTAACCATGTGCTTGGGTAAGCCAATGTGCTGAGTTGTATATAAGAAAGCCAGATCTGTGTTCATTTTCTTCCTATGATCCTTTGATGCTGGCGTAGCACTTTGTCTCTGTACATACTGAAACCACTGAAGATTAAAAGCACCTCCTGTTTTCTGGACGCCAAAAACTTTGTGCGTGAATATTCTTGGGAAAGGGTTGCTAACTAGTCTGCTGAGACAGTTTTTGGCTTCTGCCAGGGATTGAATGTCCTACCATCCCTTGACAAGGGCTTCCCTTTCAGGCGACGTTGTTAACAGGTTGTCATGCTCCCCTGCCCCTTCCATTCCCCCAGCACTCCTTTTTATTCACAGGCTAAGCCATGAATTAATTCCATCATTCCATTTCTGTAACAGAACAGTGGGTGAGTGAAAAGGTGCCCCGTTATGCTGGTGCGATGCAGTGTCAGTAGGAGGTCCATGCTGAACACTTCCGGGTGTGATCAGGAAAAGGTGACACCCTTTTTTGTACCTTCCCCGGGTTACTAGGAGTATTTTAAGTGTGTTTTTGTGCTTGCTGTCACTTTTAAAAGTGTATTTTCTGTTTTACTTTTGAATTTCCCATGCGCTTGTCATAAAATGCTTCAGAGTGCGTTCACTTTCTGCTCATC
The DNA here is from genome assembly GCA_030847615.1 of Gambelia wislizenii. Classification (NCBI taxonomy): domain Eukaryota; kingdom Metazoa; phylum Chordata; class Lepidosauria; order Squamata; family Crotaphytidae; genus Gambelia; species Gambelia wislizenii. The sequence goes on along the minus strand of JAUMIR010000006.1, from coordinate 129,997,835 downwards.
CGAGCAGAAATGCTTGCAGCGAAATAGCGTGGGCTTTTGAGCAAAACAAGTACACTTCTGGTGCAAAAGAAAAGGCCATATCAAAATTTCCTTTATGTATTTTTATTAACAGTAAACAAATGAAAATAAAATAAACAACAGAAAACATTCATCCATGTTTCTCTATGCCCCAAGATTCCTCAGAAGCTAAGAGAAAGAAAAGGAGCTCCCCAAATGCAGGAGAGATGCACAAGCTCTGAAAACCTCTCTCAGTTAAATACAGTACTCTTCTAAAATATTCTAACCTTCTGAGAAACGAAACTTAAAGCTGGACTCCCAGTTTCATTTCTCACTCTCAAGCCCAAAGGACAAAATAACATCAAGAGACAGATTTATGAGCTCTAATAGACAAGCTGGCGTCTTCAGCCTTGGTGGACAAAAAATTACCCGAAAGGGGGAGACAAGCTTCTAATTACAATATCTATTTTCCCTGACAGCGCTTGTCCTCTCACGAGAACGGCCCAAGATTTCAACCAGGGAGTGAAAGCAACTCCGTGGCTGCTGAGGGGAAGGGACAGTGCATGATTAAGGTAAGTGCAAAACCGTTCCTTCTCATGCCAGGACGGGGTTGGGAGGGTGGCGGGAGAGGAGATAGCAAGATGGGGGTGCTATATTTGTCCCCATCTGATAATCTCCTGACACTCTTACCAACTAGTATTCACACACCTCACTTGCTTTTTATTGCATTTGTGATTAAATGAAAATAAGATCACATCTATGGTTATTTCCTAGAGTTCATTGCATTAAAAGCATACTAGTTGATGTTCACAAAGCATAATGCTGGATCTAAAAGTGTCTGTTGAATGGGGGCTGTAGCAACAGAAAGGTTAGTCTTGGAGGAGGTGAGATGTATTGACATTCCACCTGTGCAGAACTTTACAGTACATCTCCTGATGTAGGATCTTGACCTTGGTTTGGAGGAGAGGGAGATGAGGAAGGAAGAGTGGTTGTGTGAGTGCTTCAGCACACCTGTCTAAAACACCTGTGTGAAGTACACATGGCAGCCGCATAATGTCCGATGCTGTGCCTATATGGGTGAACAGGGAAGGCATCCCCCATCCTGTTGGTGTTAGTCTGCTCCTAGTGGCATTCCACTGTGATTGCACAGCTGGGCAAAACCTCATTGCATAACATCTGTAAAAGTACTTATGTTGATGCAATCCCTAGTTCATGACAGCATTAAGATACAAAGATGATTCCAGCCCCAGTCCAAAATAGCTCTGTTTTTGAGCCTACAAAGCACTTTCCCTAAATTACAGTAATCCTTACAGTAACCCTGAGTCAGATTAGTATGATTGTTCCCATTTTGCATATGGATGTGGGCATCCGGCTGAGCAGATGCAGTTAGGTAACTTTAGATTATTCAAGGAGGGAAAGCTACAACTCTTCAATGTCTGCACCCCTGCAACTCTTAAAGACACAGGAACTTAAAGGTTGTCAAGAAAAGGGATCATGGGTGCACCAAACAGTGTGTGGTACACCCTCACATTAAATGTGAGGAAGCAAAGGAAACCCAGCCTTCTGTTTTCTATCTATAAAGTTTTTCAGTGGGAAATTAGTGGTATGTAAGTGTGTTAGTAAATGCTTTCGTGACCCACCACACAATTTGCATAATGAGAAAATAATATGTAATTGTGGCTGCCTTAATTTGAGGAACTAGAATACAGCAACCCTCCGAGCAAGCAAGATGAACATTCCTAGTTGACTGGTAAAGGCAGGGAGAATAAAAAGAGAGGAAAGATGAAGACAGAGGGAAGAATCAATAAGGGTGGGGGAAGCTTGCATGTTGGAGAAGGGAGAAACAGAGAACAGTGGAAATGAAAAAAGGAATGGGGGAGACTATGGAGTTTCTAATCCAAGTGAAGCTGGTATCTGTCTTTCTTTGGATTGAATGGAACTGGAGAAATTGCACTGGAATCAAGGGCTTGTCTATATGAGGCAAAAAAAGAAGAAGAGTGGATTGCTCCACAGTAATGGCAATTCTCAGCAACTGCTATTTGTCTTAACAGGTTTTTTGGCAGATTGCAGGCAGGCAAAGGTATCCACATTTGCTGTGCAAATGGGCATGCCTGTGAATCAAGATTACGGCCACGAGTAAATTATTCGCGTTTTTACTTACCAATTTGCCACCACTGAACAGTATTTTTTAAAACGATGCCCAAGGTGCAATAGAGTGATATTTCACCTTAACCAAACCAAACCAAAACAAAACCCACCAAACCTAATCCATTTTATTGCCTTAGCATTCGCTTGCTAAAGCAAAAATCCAACATGGTGGCTCCGGGCTCTTGCCTTGTTAGTAAGCCCCACCTGCGTGTTCATCCAGCCAATCAGCTTTCAGTTTCTGCTCATATGGGAAAGTGAATCAATTCTCATTGCTTGTTCCAACAAGCAGGAATGTGCATCCTTCCTCTGTTTTTTAAAAACTCCAGGAAAAGCTGTGAAGGCTTTTCCCACAGAGTATATGGACTTTTTTTGCTCCCCTCTTTCCGAATATGGTGAAATGATGCAGAATCCCATTAAAACAGATAGCATTCTCCTTGCATTCTGTGAGGAGTATTTTCGCTGTTTAGACAACCCTGAAGTGATTAGATGACAAGTTTGAATCCCAATGAAGTTAGGCATTTTTACTAGTTATGCATTAATATGTGACCAGTTATACGTTTTAGTAGTAAGATACCATACTTCATGTCTGTTATTTGTTGTAAAATCTCAGTAGGGAAAAACTTAGATGATGAGACAAAGAAGAAGTAATAGTAACAATAAGTAACCACAGCAGTGATTTTCCTCATTACGGTGGGAGAAGGAAGGTTACATTCTCCCTTCCCATCCTTGGAGGGCCACTTAAGAGTGGTGGTGGGGGAACCATATCTGTCATTTACATTTTTCAAAATATAAACATGTTTTCTAATTTGTCCCACGGATTCAAGGGTACCTGAATACATGTGTTTGTTAGGAGCAATGTACCCTTTTATTTGCTGAACCTGTTACATAATGGCAAAAAGGTATCTGATAGCCAATAAACCAAAATAGTCATTAATGCTGCATGAAGCAACAAGATGGGTGTATTTAGAGTCACAGGCTTTACCTAAGGGAGGAAAGGGGATGTAATCTGGACTGAGGTATGCTGAGTCAAGAAGGAGAGAAATGCATTTGAGATAAAGGGAAACAACTGCCTTGCACTGAAAATAAAATTGAAAAGAGCCATGGAATACATTAAACCCAAAGATACTTATTTTACCAACCATGGATTTATGTAAGCTGAAACCTACATGGTGAGCTTGAAGAAGGTAGCACTTATTTCTAGACCATAATTCACATTTCAAAAGTTTTCTCCTTCAAAGTTAAGTTCTTAATTCACCGTATTGACTTTTGAATATTGCAAAGGATTTTCTCTCTGTTACATATTCTGTAATTTATTAAGAGACAGCTTGGAAAATTACCTATGAGGACTACAATACCTGTTCTGGCTAAGGGATTCAGGAGTTGCAGACTTGTAAGTAACATTTCAAAGCACTGCTTATGTCCCATTCTCCTAGAAACTTAAAGTTCTGATTTTAATAAGGCACACTAGAATGAGGAGTGGCCACTGCCTGCATTGAAATCCCTCAATACCATCTTAACTGACAACATTTCAGTCAGAATATAGGCCTGTGACTCATTGATATTTTTCTCCTGTATAATTTTTAACATCTTTGCCTAATGAAAAAGCCAGTGAAGGTTCAAAATCTTGCATAATGTATCTAATGCTTTGGAGTTGGGCCCAAAATGGCATCGCTGCTTGTGGACATGAAACCTAGACTTAAATCTTTACAGGTTGAACAGTGCAGTTTAAACAGCGGTGTTGGTTTTGGTTGCTCTTTTGTGGCCTTCTCTTAATGAACTGAAAGTAGATGCCCATTTGTAGTCCCGGTGAGGTTGTCAAGAAAATTAGCACTCAAGAATGATGTCATAATTCGTAAAGCACAAGGGAGTAAATGCTCTGGTAAAGGGCTTCCACACATAGCCAGCAAACTGACTGTGCTTTGAGACAGATTTCAGGGCTGAGTGAAGGATTTTAGTAAGGGGAGATGGAATGTTCTGTAAAAGAAGCTCAGATGTCAGGTACAACTCCATTAAAAAATAGGGTTTGGAGGGGGAACATGAGGCCAGGTGGATTTTCTTTTCTCCTACTGTACAAAGCCATAGATAAATGTTGTAGTCAAGATGAGCCCAGATGTGAGAGTGAGGAAAAAGCAGTTTTAGTTCAATTTGATATTTTGTGAGGAAAGGAAGAATAAGGAATTATAAAACATTAATGATTCAAGTTTTTGTGAGGGAGAAAAGACAAAGTCATTGAGAGACCATAATAAATAATAATAAAATTTATTTGTATCCTGTCCCTCTACAAAATGCAATCGGGGTGGCTTACAGCATTTAAAATATACATACAAAACCCTCCATCCCACCCCCTTGAAATACAATTAAATAATTAAACATTAAAAATACTTAATAAATACTAAAAAACAACACAATAAAATAAGTGGATAGGGATCGGACTAATAATTTTTCTCTCTCTCTAATGGCCAGGTATCTATTCAGGAAAGGCAGGCTGGAAAAGATCCATCTTAAGAGCTTTTAAAAAGCTATTTAGTGTGGTAATGTGATGGATCTCGTCCGGCAGGCCGTTCCATAATCTGGGAGCAATAGCTGAAAAGGTCCTCTGGGAGGTCGAGGAAAGCTTAGTTTTTAAAGGTTGCAGCAGATTCCTTCCAGAGGACCTGAGTGCACAGGGAGGATTATATGGAAGGAGGCGGTCCCAAAGATAAGTTGGACCGAAGCCATTTAGGAGTTTAAAGGTGATAACCAACACCTTGTACTGGGCCCGGAAACTAATGGACAGCCAGTGAAGTGATCTTAAGATCGGTGTTATATGGTCTCTTCTAGATGTACCCGAGACCAGTCTGGCTGCCATATTCTGTACTAGTTGATGTTTCTGGACCAAGACCATGGCATTGCTGGAGAAAGAAAAGTTGTTTAAAAGTCTTCAGATTTTTTTAAAAATTTCACTCTTATTTTTCCCCCTCCAACATTGATCCTTCCTTCCTTCCTTCCATTATTTTTTAATAGATCTTATGCTGAACTTAAACAAAGCATGTTACCGTATATCTTGTTTTTCTGTTTGGATAATAGCATCAGAGGAAGGAACATCAACAATTTAAGATATGTAGATGACACCATACTACAAGCAGAAAATAGCAAAGACGGGGCAACTACTGAAGAAAGTCAAGAAAGAAAGTGCAAAAGCAGGTTTATAGTTGAACATTAAGAAACAAAAATAATTACCAAAAATGATTTATATAACTTTAAAGTAAACAATGAAGACATTGAAATAGTCAAAGATTTCCTATACCTTGGCTCAGTCATTAATCAAAATGGAGACTGCAGTCATGAAATCAGGAGAAGACTAGGGCTTGGGTGGGCAGCTATGAAGGAACTAGGTAAGATTATGAAGTATAATGATATATCATTGAATGCTAAAGTCAGGATTGTCCATGGCATCGTATTTCTTACTTATCAGAAGCAAGGGGACCATAGAAACACCTCATGGTGTTTACATCTGAAGTGTAAAGATATATCACTGAATACTAAAGTCAGGATGGTCCATGCCGTTGTATTCTCCATTTCTATGTATGGTTGTGAAAGCTGGACAGTGAAGAAAGCTGATAAAAAGAGAATCAACTCATTTGAAATGAGGCATCAGAGGAGAGTTCTGAGGATACCCTGGACTCCTAAAAAGACAAATAAATAGAGCTAATCAACACTGAACTATCCCTAGGAGCCAACTGAGACTGTCCTACTTTGACCATATCATGAGAAGACATGACTCACTAGAAAAGGGAATAATGCTTGGCAAGGTAGAAGGCAGTAGGAAAAGAGGAAGACCACATTACAGATGGATAGAGTCAATCAAGGAAGCCATGGCCCTGAGTCTGCAAGACCTGAGCAGGGCTATTGATGATAGGGTGACTTGGAGATGTCTCATTGATAGGGCTGCCATAGGTTAAAGTTGACAGCTACATCAGTCAGTGATGTAGAAGGTATGAAATGAGTATTGGCACACCAAGGAACAATCTTTTGCAATCAATAGCAATAGCAATAGCATTGATATTTCTATACCACTTATCAGTGCAAAGCACTCCCTAAGCAGTTCACAATGTGTTAGCTAATTGCCCCCAACAAGATGTGTACTCATTCTACTGACCTACTGGAAGGATGGAAAGCTAAGTCAACACTTGGAGCCCTCTGGGATCAAACTCATAACATTGTGGCTTCAGTACTGGCATTTAACCACTGCGCTACCAGGGCTCCTTCAATGTTGTTTAAATCATCAGAGGCCTTACTAGAAGTATATGTTCAAGTTGCAAATACAGGGCTCTCTGCAAATTCAACGGCTCTCTGTTAGGTCTATTTTATATGGAATTGTAGTCATCATACTACTTTTGTTTTAAAAAATATTTTTAGTAATTAGTAATCTCAAGAAGAAAGTAAGCAACAACCAGTCCCACACCACCACTCCAGAGACACAGAAAAATAAAAGCAGCAAAATCAACACATTGCTTTCAAGTCATTTCTCACTTACGGTGACCCTAAGGAGACCCTATCACATGATTCTCTTGGCAGAATTTGTTCAGAGGATTTGCCATTGCCTTCCTCTGAGGCTGAGAGAGTGTGACTTGCCCAAGGTCACCCAATGGTTTCCATGGCTGAGTGGGGATTCAAACCCTGGTCTCCCAGTGTCCTAGCCCAACACTCAAACACTATACTATGCTGGCTCATAGGAATAAAGCATGCTTAGTACTGTATTCTTTGTAAAAACATATGAAGGAGGTTTATTTACAAATACTAAAGATTTCTTAACATCTCATGGTGAGAGACTCTCTAACATGTGTAATTCCAACATGGAGGAGGGTGAGAACTGCAGGCAACAAAATGGAAGATGAAGAAACTCTGACTTACTACACACTAATTCATACAGGAAGAGAAAGGGTGTGGCTAAGACCAACAAACTGGCAATGATGTGAATATGGAGACATGCAAACTAGCAATTACTCAGCAGTAACAAGCTCTCTCCTCCCTGCACTTTCAGGCTACTTACTTATTTATGTATTTATTTAATGCATTTCGCCTGTGATCCTTATCTGGCGTTAAACCCATATTGAACTCAGTGAGACTCACTTTTGAATACTTCTATAGGCTTATGCATTTAATTGGGCCCTAAACCTCTATGTACAGTCAGCACTCTGTATCCACAGATTCTGCATATACAGATTCCACCATCCATGGCTTGAATTTTTTTTTTTTTTTTTAATAATCCAAAAATCAAACCTTGATTTTGGCATTCCATATAAGGGACACCATTTTACTAAGGCATTGTACATAATGGGACTTGAGCATCCATGGATTTAGGGGTCCTGGAACCAAGCCCCAGTGGATACCAAGGGCTCATTGTATTAACAAAAGCCATTAAGAAGGTGGAATCATACAGTACCAGCACCAAGGGTGGCAATGGGACAGGGTTTAAACCAGGGATAAGGAAAAACACAGTCCATTGAAAACACGTGACTTAATATAAGATGCCATACATATAATGTTATCTAATGTAACGATGTTGAAGTTCCCAGACATTGCTTTGTCTGTGTTTCTCCTTGAGAGGAATGTATATGAATATCTATCATTATATAATAAATAGCCTAAAATAGTAAAAAAGAGTTTGTTCATTACCATGTAAATATTCTAGAGCACCATGACTTGAAAATGTTTAAGTGGAGTGTTGCTGGTAATGTAGCCTGTCTGGTTGAACCGATATCATAAGTTGGGTGACTAGAAGTTGATGAAGGTAACCCTAAACAAAATCCAGAATTAGCTAACAAGTGGAAGGACCCTCAGTCCCTCCATATAAGAGATAGGAGTGGGGAACCACACCTGTTTCAACTGGGACACGGTGTTGTTCATATTCTAATCGTGACTACAGAAGTAAAAGGAAGGACGGTTGATTTCTGAAGATTGGATTTCTGACATGACAGCTATGACTATCCCTTTGACTATATTTCTGCTTCATGCCCAGATTCTGTCTTCCTGCACATGTCCTCCCATACCTTACTTTGACAAAAAAAGGAGAATTTATCATTTATGGATGATCGAGATGAAATTTTCCACTTCTGAAACCCAAAAGCCAGTTGCCAATTAATGTAAGTGCTGATTTAGATGGATGTCTCTGGCTTTTCTTCGCAAACGAAGATTCAGGAAGGACTCATCCCGCGCTTTCTGCAAGCGCGCTGATGACTAAAAAGGCCAATCCGAGATAAACAAGTCCGGTTGCAAAAAGCACAGCAGAAGGTCTCCTTGGGTGATGTTTTTGGGTTGTGATTCTTTCTGCGTTGTCGTTTCTCTTCAAGACTTGTTTGTCGTGAATTCTCAAATAAGGCTGCAGCATTGTGGATAGTGCGTCTCCATGCCTCCCGATGTGAGGCCAGGGCGGACCACTGTTGGTGATCAATTTGGCCATGCCTGAGATGTTGTTTCAGGGAGTCTTTGTATCGCTTTTTTGGAGCGCCCCTCTTACGCTGACCCGTGGCGAGTTCACCGTAGAGTAGTATTTTTGGGAGACGATGGTCCTCCATCCTAGAAACGTGCCCTGCCCAACGCAGCTGTGTTCTCAATATCATGGCCTCAATGCTGGTGATCCCTGCTTGCTCAAGGACAGCAACATTCGTCACATAGTCAGTCCAGTGTATATTTAGGATTGTGCATAGACAGCGCTGATGAAAGCGCTCGAGGAGTCGTAGGTGGTGGCGATAGGTGACCCATGTTTCAGATCCATAAAGGAGGATAGACAGTACGATGGCTCTATACACACTGATTTTTGTGCTTTGCCTCAGGTGTTTATTGCTCCAGACTCTTTTGTGAAGTCTTCCAAATGCACTATATGCCTTTGCTAATCTGTGATCGATCTCTTTGTCAATCTTGGCATCTGAGGAGATGATGCTTCCCAGGTAGGTGAACTGCTGAACGGACTTGAGAACTGATTTGCCGACGGCAATGTGGGGATGGTGGTGTTCGTCCTGTGGTGCAGGCTGGTAAAGAACTTCTGTTCTGGATGAATGATATGAATGTAGATGGATGAATGATATGATATAACTCAGCATAAAGCAGCTTCCTATGTTCCTAAACCCCATAGAGCAGTGGGAGAGGGAGTCACCCTCTGGACTTTCCTGGATTGCTCTGATCTCTGCAGTCCTGGCTGGGGCTGATGGCAACGGTAATCAGAGCTTGGAATTCCAGAATTCCCCACTTCCTATGGCCACTCATATTTCAAAAAAGTAACTTTTCCAAAAGCAGGTGGGAGGACAAAAATTACTGGAGGAGGAAACGGCTTGGGTGGGAAGTATCTAAATTTAGGGTTTGTCTAGACAAGGCAATATAACGTGGATTGTTGCACGTTAATGCAAAATTGCAGCAGCGTTCATTTGTCTCCACGTGGTTTTTTGGCAAGATCGCTGGCATGTGAAGTTATTCGTGTTTGAAGTTCACACACAGCCATGACTGCGAATCAAGATGGTGGCTGGGAGTGAATTACTTGCGTTATTATTCTCCACAAATTACTGCCACTGCACAGGGTTTTGTTTAAGTCTAAGGTGCAGAAATGCAATCTTCCACTTGAAAAAGCTGTTTGGTTGCCTCACAGCTGCAAAAATTTGCATAATCACTACCGCTAAATTCCAAAATGGCACTTCAGGCCATTTTGTTGCCAGAAAGCCCACCCCTATGCATATCCAACCAATCAGCTTTCCACTTCCAGAATGCAGTGTGATGCGAATCAGTTCCCCAAATGGGCGGTAATGCTTATTTCTGTATATTTAAAAAAAAAAAAAAAAACTTCAAGAAAAGCTATGAAGGCTTTACTCAGGCATTTTTGCAGTTTTTTGCCCCCTCCTTCCAAAAATGGCAAATCACCACAGTTGGATCAAAAGGTATTCTCTTTGAATTCTATGAGGATTTCCACCATCTAGACAACACCTTACTCTTTAATCTGCTACTTTACCTAAAACTAAAGATAGTGCTTCCTCTTGGTAATATAAGGGACACTGAGAGGAAGCCCTGAGTAAACAGGCATCTTACATGTCCTACCTAATATGATTGTTTTATATTTCAGTAACAACCTCATCATCAGAAACTATTGAAACATATAACATAATAAAGTCTATTATTATTATTATTAATAATAATAATAATGCTATATTATTATTTGTTTATAATAAAATAAGAAGATACCGAAATGTACAAAAACTTTTGCTGAGATCCCACATTGCCATCATAGTTACTAATGAGTCACATCTTGTCTTGGCCAGACCTACCTTAAAAAGCATCAGCTGCTCTGACTGATGGAGGTTTGTTCTGCTGGTAATGGAGCACAGAAGGAGCCCTTACAGCCCTCTCCTGCCAGTAATCTGCAGTGCAAGAAGAAATTGCAATCTGAGTCCTGCTTCTAGTTGTTGTAGCCTCACTCGCTAGCAGGAGGGGGCTGGAAACATCACCCTGCTGTGTCCCAGTCACCAGCAAAACAGATCTTCATCACTCGGAGTAGTTACCTGGATTTTGGTAAACATTTATTTTTCTGGCAATAGTGCCATGATTGTGAATACAGTGTACAGTCGGACCCCTGGATCCATGGAACCAATATTCGTTGTTTCAGTTATCTGTGGGACACAAAACAGAACACGTACCATAGAGTCTTCATAGAAAATGTCTGGAGAGGTGTCCTCTCTAGACATTTTCTAGGTCATCCAAGGCAATTCTATGGTATCTTAAACAGGAAGTTCCATTATTTTCAATGGCGTTCACTTTTATCTGTGGTTTCCAGTATCCACGGTAAGTCTGGGAACTGAACCCCCATGGATACAGGGGTCTGACTCTGTATAACTGAATACAGAGCAGTTATGGATCTGTAACTGTAGGTTATAAGTCCACAGTTGCAATACAGGATGTCAGCCGTTATTATTTGCAAAGAATTGTTTGTAATTATACCTTTACGCTTTTGCTGTTTAATGTTAAGAAAATAAAAAATAAAATCCCCTCACTGAAGTGAAAAACTGTCACAGACTTGCCATGCTTGGTTTTGAAAGGTCTTTTTTTCACAAATATGGCTAAGCCAGCATAGAGAACTGTGAATACCTTGACCTTTATCTGAAGACTTACATTTTTGGGCTGAAGAAAATGGAGGAAGAGAGGGTGTTTCTGTTATTCTAAAATCAAGGTACTTCTTATACCCCACCTTTCCTTCCCCACTCACATGTATAAAGCATTATCTTTTTTTTTTTTTTTTTTGCTATGAGGGTTTATTTTTCATTTCAAGAAAACAAGTGTTGCCTACTAGACAGAATTATTCACTTTGGATAGAAATCTACAGCCTGCCTTCCAGAAATAGTAAGTGGATGTGTGCTTATTGCTTTCTCCTTTATCTTCTGTACTCTGAAAAGAAAGCATTTAACACAATTTGAAGCTGAAAGCAAAGAAGGCTGCAGAAATGTGCATACAGCAGTAACATCCACGTAGAAATGAATCTGAAAATTCTTCAGCTAGGACTACACAAATAGGCAGAGAATGGGACTCAGCTTCATCAACAAAACATTATAAAACAAGTTGTAATCTATGGACATTAGCACACCAGCCTCTTATCCTGCAGTATTAGTGCAAATTTAATTATGCAAGCATACCAGCTTTGCAACAATCTTTATCACACTTTTCACTCTTTTCCACATTAGCATTGCTTTGGTGATCCAAGGTGGTGTGATCTGTTTTCCACACTGCTGCAACAACTCCGCCTTCTGACCTCTGCATGCCTGCCCCTGAGCATGCATGTCTCACGGGGGAGGGAGAACTGTCATTACTTCTTCGGTGCAGGGAGGGGGAGAAGCTGCCACTCTGCTTCTGCCAGAGAAGGAATGACAGTTGTTCTTTGAATGACAGTCCTTCTTTGGCAGGGAGGAAAACAGCTGCATGTCTCTGTGGCCACCAGAAAAGAAATGACAGTCATTCCTCACCCGGGAGCAGTTTCCCTGGCAAGGAAGGACTTCTTTGGTGAGGTGTGAGCGGGGGGGGGGGGAGCTGGATGCACATCTCTGCACCCTCCAGATAGTCATCCCTCACCCAGGAGCAGTCTTCTTTGGCCTTTTTTTTCCTTTTCTTTTCCTCCCTCCCCCCAGTCACAGGAAATAATAATAAAAATAATAAATGGGCATGGAGTGGAATAGCAAAGGAAAGGGGGAAGAGGGGGGAAAAGAAGGAGAATGCCCTCTCATGTCACGTGGCTTCTGTCATCTCGGTACTGCTATGGGTAGGGATCTTTCACACAAGGGGGAATAGTGAAATAGGAATGGAATTGAGAGCCATTGACTGGTTTTACCTGTCAATGAAGAAGTGTGCTATTGAAACAACTGCAATGCAGAACAACAATTGAATAAACACGGCATTGTGTGATAAGTACTGGCCAGATTTGCAAATACCTTGTTGTAATTCCAGAATAGTAGCCTCGTGTGATACGAAATCCCAGGACAGAGATGACAGGAGATTGCTAAAAGGCTTACCTTTTAGATGACATCGTCCATGTCCTATGATGCTCCTATTCTGCTTCTGTTGCTCCCCGGCTTCCTCTTATTCATGGGGAAACCTGTGAATAAGAAGCCTGTTCCATTATCATAACGGAATGATGGGCGAGTGAACAGGAGCACCGTTGTGCTCCCGGGATGATGATGGAATGTGACGTCACCAGGAGGCCTGTGCCGGACACTTCTGGATGCGATCGGGAGAGCCAGGTAAGTGACACCCTTCCTACCCTCCCCAGGTTACTTTGGCTTTTTTTGTTTTGTTTTGGGGCTTTGTTTTATTTTTTGACGTTTTGTTTTGTTCTTATTTTTAAATTTCCTGCATGATCGTTCTCTTGCGAGAACGAGAGGGATTTGGCTTCACTGAAGTAAAAGCAGCTTTACGACAGCTGCCTTTACTGCAGTGAAGCTGAGGGAAGGGGGAGACATTTCTATTCCGCAAAAAGGTAGGTGCTTGAAAAAAAATTTTCTTTAGTGTTACAGGGACGGGAGTGGGGCAGGTGGGGGGTAGCGGGACAGAGATAGTTTCCAGGGACCCATGTGATAACCTCCTTAGACTCTTTTGGTTTTGGCCTGTTTATCATTGTCTTCAGCCCCTTCCCCCGACAACAGATTACCTGCAAGATAATAGAGATCTTGAGAGACAGATTATTATCCACCCTGTTGCATACCCTCCAACATTTCACAGATAAAAACTGGGACATGCATGGCCAAGCAACATCAGAATTTGGTCCAGATGGCAAACGTGATTAACAAGGAAGAACAGACAAGCTAGAAAAGTATTTGCTTTTGCCTGAGCCTACTGGGAAAGGCAAGACTCTTCTCTCTTCTCTCCCCTGTGCTGAATTTCTTGAATTCAAACTACTTTTGCACTTTGAACTCAGCTTGCAGCAATTTAAGTAAGCTGAAGACAAAGGGGGAAAGTAAGGAGAATGGGAAAGAAACTGGGACAGTGTAAGAACTGGTGAAAAAGTGGGATGACAAAGGATTAATCAGGACTATCCCTGTCAAATTGGGACAATTTAAGGATGTGCTTATTTAAAGCATGGTTCTTCAGACCAGCCAAGAGGTTTTGTTGCCTGAGGCAAGGATCTCCGTCATCCCATTTCATGTACAGAAACCAGGGCCGGTTTAACCAGTCTGCCAAATCAGCATTGGCGGGGGGGGGGGGCGAGTTCAAAGGGGCTCCCAGCCCCCTGCTGACTTCCTTATCTGAGGGAGGAGACAGCCAGGAGACAGCCGGGAGGAGCCGCTGCTTTGCTGGAGGCTGCTGGTGAGGAAAAGAATGAGAGCAAAAGAAAAAAAAGACGGAGCTGGTGAAAAGCTTCTGGCTCCTTTCACATGCTCACTGGCAGCCTTGCCTGGCTCCCCTATCTGCCAGCTCGTTTCCTCCTTGCTCCGTTTTCTCTCTCTTCCTTCCCTGGGTAAGGTGCCTCAGACCGGGCAGCCTCTCCTCCTCCTCCTCCTCCTCCTCCTTGCGCCTGCCTCCACGCTCTGCGGAGGAGGCTCCCGCCATTCAAAGCTCTCTCCCGGCTGAGCCCAGCCTGCCCCCTTCGCCGGCTCCTGCTGAGGGATTTCCACAAGGCTTGGATAGCATGCAAATGGCTGCTCTTCAAAACTTCAGTCAGTAACACAAAGTACAGTAGACTGTGAAACAGAGGTAACAATGACAGCAACAGCATCTGAATCTTGTGGAGGGGAGGGATTTCTGTTTATTAATCTAAAACAATGGCTCTTAACCTTTTCTTTACCAGGGACCCCCTTTAAATATCTTTTGCTGCCACTGACCCCCAAACTTTAACTCAAGATTTTAAACCCCAACAACAGCAATAATAGTACAATCACACCATCTCTTAAATCTTCCCTCAGAGGCACTGGAGGGGGAGGGAAGATTTTTCTGCTACTTCTTCCTCCAAATTTGTGGCTGGTGCAGATTGAATAGCAATGTGCAGGCCAAGCCAGCCAGCCTCTGTCTTGTCCGCTCCACTGCAGGGAGGAGGTGAGCAGAGCAACCTTCAAGCCTTTGTGGACCCCCTGTGAGAACATTGCAGACCCCTGGGGGTCCCCAGACCACAGGTTAAGAACCACCGCAATTAACCCAAAGTGACACTGCTTGGGACATGCCATATCATTCCACCATATCTCACTGATTTCCTAAATGCTTGGATAGCATCAGAATCACATCAGAAACTTCAGTCAGTAACACAAAGTAGACAGTGAAACAAAGATAACGACAGCAGTAGCATCTGAATCTTGTATGTGTGTGGGGGTGTGTGTTTATTAATCTAAAAAGAATGAGTTTCCTGTTAGGGTTTCCCACACACACACACACTAAAAGAAAGAAAGAAGAATAGAATCATAGAGTTGGAAGAGACCTCAAGGGCCAGCCAGTCCAACCCCCTGCCATGCAGGAATGCACAATTAAATCATTCCTGACAGATGGCCATTCAGCCTCTGTTTAAAAACTTCCAAAGAAGGAGACTCCACCACATTGCAAGGCAGTGTATTCCACTTCCAAACAGCTCTCACTGTCAGGAAGTTCTTCCTAATGCTTAGGTGGAATCTCTTTTCCTCTAGTTTGAACCCATTGCTCTGTGTCATAGTCTCTGGAGCCACATAAAACAAGCTTGCACCATCCTCAGTATGACGTCCCTTCAAATTTGCAACTATGAAGAAACTAAGAGTGCGTGTGCAGGGCCGGTTTAAGGGCCCTACAGCACCTGCAGCTGCAGGGGGCTCCATCAATGTGGGGGGACCCCATCATAACCCTCCTCCTACAAAAACATTATTAGTAATAATCTGAATATCCTATACTGTGAATAGATTAGATTAGGTTACATTGACCTGAGAGAAACATATGGGGCCCCTAAAATAACGTGTTGCAGGCCCCCCCCAAATTCCTTAAACCGGCCCTGACAGAAACCAACTGGACTGACAATGGGGCAACACTCAGTGGGGCAATACTGAATACAATATACATAGGGCTTGTTTATACAAGGCAAAAAAAAAAAGTGGGTTGCTCTGCAGTAATGGCAATTCGCAGCAGCTGCTATTTGTCTTAATGTTTTTTGTTTTTTGGCAGATTGCAGGCATGCAAAGTTATCCGTGTTTGTTGTGCAAACAGGCATGCCTGCAAATGAAGATGGCAGCTGCAAGTGAATTACTCCCATTTTTACTTACCTCAATTTGCCACCGCTGGACAGTATTTTTAAAAAACCCATATCCAAGATGCGAAAGAGCGACCTTTTGCTTTAACAAAAAAGCAACTTAAAAATCCATTTTACCACCTTAGCGCTCACTTGCTAAGGTGAAAATTCAACATGGCAGCTCCGGACACTTGCCTTCTTAGCAAGCTCCACCCCCCCCCATGCACATATAACCAATCAGATTTCACATTCCTCTCATATAGGAAAAACGAATCAAAGCAAACAATGAGCAGGAATGTGCATTTCCCCTACTGTTTTTTAAAAAAAATGTAGGGAAAAGCTGCGAAGGCTTTTTTTCTGCACAGTATATAGTGGATTTGGCCATCCTTCCTTCCCAATACATCGAAATGATGCAGAATCCCATTGAGACTGATTGTATTCTCCTCACATTCTGGGAGGAGTATTTTTGCCATTTAGACAACCCCACAGTCAGACAGTGGTACAAGGTGGGCAAGATCACATGAGAGTAGTTGGTTGTTCAAATATACAACACACAACGATTTTGCTCCTGTTGGCCCCACTTCTGCTCCTGCACATGATTGGCACAATATCTGCTGCAGGTGTTATGCTGAAGATATGTTTTTATTTATTTATGTATGTATTTATTTATTTATATCCCGCTCTTCAGCCACAAGGCTATCAGAGCAGCTTACAAATTGTTTTAAGCAATAGCTATTTACACATCTACACTGCATTAAGCAGTTTCCTATGTGTGTTAGCTAATTGCCCCCACAAGCTGGGTACTATGTTGCAGTGTTATGGCAGATTCATAGCTCTTTCCCACTATGCAAGTCTGACCTTGGAAGTGGGTGACCCTGGGCTCCAAGATGAAAGGAATAGTGAGATAACCTTAGTAGCTTAGTGTTTGTTGAGAGCACTGGAGGGGAGGACCCTCTACTCTACACCCTGTGGAGGATTGCAATGCTGCTTAAGGAGGCTCCTAAATTACACTTTCTTCAAGTGCCCTTCTCCTCATGTACCACTCCCCTAGGCTTTGGGGAGGGGAGAGGAGAAATTTCCCCACTGTGACACTTAGGAGATTTTCAGACTACGCTGTTATAGTGTTACTATTCCACTTTAATTGCTCTGGCTTCCTGCTGTGGAATTCTGGGGTTTGTAGTTTAGTGAGGCCCAAGAGCTCTCTGGCTGAGAGTTGTAAATGCCCCTCCCTAAACTGCAAATCCCAGGATTCAACAGGAGACAGCCATAGCAAATAAAGTGGAATAGTAACACTATAACAGTGTTGTCTGAAAATCTAGCCAGTCTGAGATCAGAGATAACAGTGCTTTCCCTTTCCCACCTCCCAATTGTTGTGAAGAAGAGGGAGGAAAAATGAAGCCAAACATTCTCATCTAGCATTTGGAGGTGCCATCTATGAGTACCCTACTCCGCTCTTTCCATACAAGAGCATGGGGAGGACAAACAAATTCATGTTTCTGGTTAAAGTGCTGGGTGAAAAAGCTCCAGCAAGTGCTTCAGCCTGATCGTGAGTCCCTATGTGCTGCAGTTAGCAATTCTGATTAAGGAGTAAAGACACCACTGGCTAAAGAAATAAACTAAGCCTTCATGGAAGATATGAAATCATTTTTTAAAAATGCTCAATTAACACAGAACTAAGCTAATCTTAGTTTTGGTAGAAGTGAGAGAATAAAGGGGGTGGGAAGAGAAGAGGTGGATATCAGTTTACATGGAAGAGAGGCTGGGGTAGGTAGATAAGAAATGAGAAGATTTTGGGTCACTTTTTAACTGTATAAGTGCTGCTCTTTGTAAGACATCTTTAACTCTTTAAGTGCTGAATGTTGTATTTTCAACACAACCCAGTACCCAATGATGTCAGGAGATGGCCACATATTTGATGGGAGCACTCCATCCCCAAATCAATCTCCACCCCTCCTGTAAGGAGTTAGGGCCACCCTCTCTGAAACAAACATTCTGAATCATTTTTAACATTCTAGGGGTTGTTTGGGTGCTAACAACAATGAATTTGCTACGAAAACGAGTTCCCATTCATTTGCTTATGTTTATTTTTCAATTTCTAGCCTGAAGCCAAGTTTACTAGATAAAAATATAACCCCAGCAAGGCATGGCTTTACTTGGAGGCAACATTACCAAGAATTACAAGTACTATTAATCAATCTTTATTGTATACCCACTGACCATTAAAACACAAGATATCTGTCATACAAATCAGGAAAAAACCTGAAACGATATAAAACAGACCTGGATAAGATCAATTCAAAAATTGTTTAAAATTTTAAAAATGTAATAGTTTCAGGGCTCGTATATACAAGCTCCCTCCATGAAGTTCCTGCAACTTAATTGTTTTAGGGCCCCCATAAATTTAGAATGTCCGCTGGCCACAAAATTGCGGCAGCAAGTGAAAAAAAAGAGATACACACCTATTTTACCTTAGCAATTGCTGGAGGAGGGAGAGCCTTCCTCCCTTACCTGGTGCCTGGGGATGCTGATGACAACAGTGGCATGTCCTCTACTCCCTTCCCAGTCCTGTCAGCGGCAACAGTGGCATGCGGGGGTGGAGAAACCGGGGAAGAGAGAAGAGGATGAAATAGCCCCCTTCCCTTGCCCGGACCCTGGTGGAAAAAATGGCAGCTGTGGGTGCTTGCCCTGTCAGCAAGCCCCACCCCCTATGCTTGTCCGGCTAATCAGCTTGCGCTGTCTCAGTGCAGCAATGTGAATTTGGCGGTCCAAATAATCAGACATTTGCAACACCTACGGAGCTTTTAAAAAACTCTGCCAAAAGCTTTGAAGCCTTCGGAGCTTTATGGTGGATTTGCCAGCCCCCCTTCTGAATGAGATGCAAGGATGTGAATGTCCATTTAGACAGATGGCCTTCTATGCAATTTCTATGAGGATTGTTTTCACTTGTAGACAGGACCTTAGTATCATTTAGTACAATTTAGAATGGGAAACAAATCCCAAGTATTACATATGTGTCTGATGAGGCCAAATCCATACTACACAAATAATCCAGTTTGAAACTGGATTATTTGCCAGGGCTCCTTCCCACTGAATCCTGGGATTTGCAGTTTTATATAGTCTTTAGCTTTTTTAGCCTTCTCTGCCAAAAGAGTGCTGGTGGCTCACCAAACTGCAAATCCCAGGATTCCATAGGAAGGAGCGATGGCAAATAATCCAGTTTCAAACTGGATTATTTATGTAGTATGGATGCACCCGGAATCATAATTTTATAGCAGAGAAGAGGAACTTTGAAACAATTTCTGTTCACATTCTTTTATATCGCTTTTTTAGATATGGGAGTGATCTAGCTGTGACATCTGTCATCCCATTGGTTGCCAGGGTTGATTCAGATGATCTGGATTGCAAGGCAGGTGTCCCCTTCCTCCCTCACCACTCCATGTGCCCTTCCCAAAGCTGCATGCTCGGTGGAAGAGAATGACCATCCCAGATAGAAGGGCTGTTGTACTGTACTTCAGAATTACAAATACAAAAACATAAAACTGATGGCGTGTATGTGTGTGCCAAAGGGGATCCTTGCCTAGGGCACTACCTTTATCCTAGGGCCAGCTCTGCCCTACATACACTGATAGGGCTGTAGGAATTAATCAGCAACACATGGGCCTTTCCTTATGAGACCCACTCTCTTGACATGAGTATAGCAACAGGCCAAAACATAGATAAAAAATAAAATAAAAATCATGTTCTGTTTTTGTCACTACTCATGCTATCAATGACAAATGATGACAGAATCCCCAGGGAGAAATTTTACACTAGATAAAACTGGCTGTTGAGCATGTAATTTATGTTAATTGCTTATTTCAGTTCCAATATCTTGGACACCTTCAAGGCAGTTTGGGGGTTGGGGCAAACCTCGGCCTTCTGCTGGGATTACAGTGTTTCAGTATAATTCAATATTCACTTTCTGACCAAATTGAAAGCTAAATGTTAGTATTCTCTGAGGCGTCTGTGTGATTTGGAGACATCACAGCACAGAATCTGAAATTGTGTGGAAGCTGTAGGCTTTCGCTATGAAGGAATTTGTGTTGTATATGTTGCACATGGTACTGGAATTAGGGCTACTTGGTACACCCTCCAACCCATTCACATGGTGATTTTAACCCTATTAATAATGCTGCAACAGAGCTTGGCAAAGTGACCTTCGGGGGCAGGGGATGACTTCCAGAATCTTCCAGTCAAGTTGGCTATGGGGTCCTGAGAGCTGTAATCAAAAAAAGCATAATTTCCAAGCTCTGAGCGGGATACGGCTATAAGCTTGTCCAAACCTCAAATTCTGATTTTAATATTCTAGCTCCTGAGAAAGCCCACTTGCAGAAAGATCTATTGGTAAGGGCTTTCAACTTCAGATATCCCAGCCTAATGTGTGTGTTGCAATAGCTGGGCCTGGGGAAACTATATGGACCAGCAATATAGTATACTCCACAATAACTGTGCAAATGTGGTCAAGCAAATTGTGTAGTATATCTAAGCTATGTTTCTTTAATTAGTCAGCATTATATATTATTGCACATACTATACATATATACCAGGAGCTCTGTAACAGGAGCCATCCAGGTAGGGTTGCTGTAAATCCTGGAAAACTGGGAAAATCCGGGATTAAAGGGACTAAAAATTGTCCCGTCCAGCTGGGCTGCTTGAAGCACAGATCCCAGATTCCTCCAGCTCTGGAGGGAAGAGAGACTCAGCCAGCCCAATGGGCTGGTGTAGTGAGGATGGGAGGGAGGGCGTGGGAGGCGGTCCTCCCGGGGTGGCAGGTTTTTGGGGGTGGCACTCCCTCCTGCTTCACTCCCTCGCCCACCTGCTTCCCATGCGCCTGCACACCCCTACCTGCTCGCTTGCTTCCCTGGTGGAGTTGCAGTGAGTCTTTGGGTGCCCTTCCCATGGGGATTGGGAGAGAGAAGAGGGCTCTCTCCTCTCCCCCCACACCTACAGGTGCACTGTGCCAGTTTTGTGGCAGAGAATTATGGCAACCCTACATCCAGAGTGACTTTTTTAAAAAAGTACATCTTCTTAGCCTAAACATTGTTCACTTCTCAAGTACTGATGGTGTAAGTAGTGGATTTTTAAATAGTAATTTAAAAATATCTTACATGCAGTTACTGGCATATCTGTTCATGCCTGATATACAACACGAGTGGTATATCCTTATCATTTTCAATACATAGCAATGACAGAGTCACTGAAAATGTAAATTTCTGCCACAAGAGCTTTAGTGTAAAATACCATTCAGCACGCTGTCCTTCTTTTCTTTTACGCATTGAAGAGCAAAAATGTTATCATTCTTCTCTCTTAAAAAAAATACATGGGAAATAGCAATTCTCTAGAAATATGTCACATTCTTTTCATTATTCCTCTCATTTCAAGACTCAGCTTTAAAAATCAGAAAATGAGAATGCTACAAACAGCACCTTGATAAAGAATTTCCCCAGGTACTGTAATCTTTTCTGAGGAATTGGACTTTATTAGGTGTTCTTTATTAGTTAAATCACAGGATGTCATTGTATTTTCAGATTTCAGGGAACTATGATTGGGCAACGGCAGGCATCATCATTTTTTTTATTGATAAGCATAATCACATTTGCAATGAAGTGAGGCAATGAATTCAGGTTTTAGTCAGAAAGCTATCCCAATGCTGAACCTATTTTGGTTTTACATAAAAAGTCTTCTTGTTCCATTGCTTTTAGAAATAATTTTGGGGGAATAAATATACGAACATACTGTGATAAGCATTTTATACATGCTAAAATATATTATTCCATAATTTATTTCCCCCATCTTTTCATTTTTCTCAGGAGGAAAAAAAAAAGGCTTCAGGGGAAAAAATGCAACCCACCCCTCAGTTTTTTTCTTCTGATTTCTTCTGTTCTATTTTTTTTTTTTTTTTTTTTACCCTGGGAGCTTTCATATGACTTTATCTAAGCCTCTTAGAAAAGCACATGCTTTCACTCATTGACAGCTTTCCTTAAATCTAGTATCTAATTCTTTACAAAGCTGATATTTTCTAAATATTAGAAAGCCATTAAATGTAGGTGCCCATAAGCAAATGTACAGTTGTAGAATGATTCTTTCCCTCGCAAATGTATGCTGTCACAAGAAGAAGCAGTCTTAGAACAACAAAAAGATCATCACCAAAAAAAGCAAAACCAAAACCAATACATTTGTAAATTTAGATTGCTGGAGGGGGAAAAACAGTATTTGCTATCTTCCTCTGTAGTTCTACAGTCCCTCAAATTTTGTTACTTTCTGTTAGTTATGGTAAGGTCCCCTCTGATTTTGAAAGTTAAACGGGATCAGCCCTGGTTAGTACTTCGGTAGGAGACTGCCAATAAATATCAGGTGCTGTAGGCTATGTTTCAGAAGGCACTGGCAAAATCACTGCTGAGTATTCCTAAGAAACCCCTATGAAATCCATGGGGCTTCCATAAATCAACAGGTGACTTGAAGGCACGTGTGTGCGCACACACACACGATTTTGTATATGAGGATTATAGTTTCATGCCCCACCCTCAAAAGTCTTTATTAGAAACAAATGCGTTTCCCCTTCAATTATTCTTTGTAATAAGATTTGACTTTTCTAGTTTACAGTCCTTCATTCATACACATAAAGTGAAAGGATTAAAGGTGGTCTGCTAGTTGATTGCACTAAGGACTTTATAAGATGCAGCAAATATGGCATCATAATGATGCCTAATGATTCAAAAGGGTGTGCATACCAGGCGTCATCATCCTTTTGTGATCATGTCAAGGCCAAAAGCTGTTTTATTTCATTGATGGCCCAAGCCATCAATAGATCTGCCATGGCCCTTTGTTGCTGGTATTGCTGGCATTTGAATCCTCTTGCCATTGTGCTCATGTGAATATGGCGTAAATGACAGAACACTTCGGGGTGAGATCATGACAGCCAGGTAGGGGACACCTTTTTATGAACCCCCCCCCCCCGGGTGTACTTGGGACTTTTAAAGTGTGTTTCTGTGCTCGTGTCTATGTTTTGTGTGTTTATTTTGATTCACAGTCATTTTAAAATTTGCTGAATGGGTGAGATCTCAACCCCAGAAGTAAACAACAGTCTGTTTGTGCTCCGTTAGTGCTGGGACTGCCTTTTCACGCTGCTAGGCTCTGTTCACTTTATTGCCAGAGCTGCCTTTGCTGGGAAAGGAGGTAAGTGCAGGGGGAGTGTTCTTTTGCTGACATAAAATGTTTTTTTTAATGCCAGCAAAAGAACATTTTCAGGGGCTAGTCTGATAAAGTCCCCCCGAGAGGGCAGCTGAAGCAGATAGAGAAAGCATTTTTCACCCTGAAGAACAGTCTACCAGTCAGTGATGGACAATTCAGATGACATGCTGCTTTCCTTCTCTGAATGCAGGAGGGAGAAACTCCCCACCCAGCATCGTTTAAATACTAAATGCTGACCTGATTATTCATTAATGAGTCCCAGCTGGCCATGAGAATCTGGCTATAAATCTCCTAGCGGTTTTCCTCCCAGCTGCAGTATTGACAGCTGCTTATTGTGGCTGTTGCATTCTTCTTGTGTTCCTGTTTTGCCTTGGCTTCAGACTGACTTCTGTACTGTTGCAGTAACCCCTTGCTGACCAAGTACCTGGACCTTGGACTTGACTCTGTTGATCTCTAGACTGGCTATTGACATCCCTGGCATCTGGTATGGACAATTAGTGATTGACCTCTGGGCTGGCTGGTGACTTCTCTTGCATCTTGTATGGACAATTGGTGGCAAACTAGGACTGCACCTCTTATTCTGTTGATCCTGTATGCCTATGCTGTTGCTCCTCAGGCACTTGCTATTGTAAGTTCAGGACACTGTACACCATATTAGACCACCGGCAGCAGAGAAGGATCCCTACTTGATGGCAGTTTATATGCATTATTTTTGCATTAATGAGGATATATGATTAAACACAGCTAAAGCTTCCTCCTTCTCTGTCTTACTTTTCCATATGCCATTGCTCCATGACTTTTTCTCCTAGACTGGCTGCAAAACTGGAAGTAATTTGAGTGAGAAGATAAGTGCCTGAGCTGTTGAGTGTGGGAGAGGAGAGAGCATTCAGCTCCTATCATCTGAATGGTCTTCTTTGTGTACAGAATAGATTATCAACACCTCTTTTCTTGGGGCCTGAACACAGTGAGATATCCACCTCAACTAGCAGATTCTGTGTCATGAAAGGGCAGCAAATTGTTAGTTTTTGTTAAAGTTGTTCTCACATTTTTTAACACTTCCAGGGATTGGAAGAAGTGTTTTGTTTTGTTTTGTTTGTCTCATACACCAAAATAACTTGGATGGCTTTAAAATGTTACTTTTTTGGATTACAGCTCCCATGTAGTTCTGGCTAATATGTACCCTGAAAGCCTAAATACATTAAAGGCACCTGAGTTAACAGGTGACGTGAAGGCGCGCACACACGCGCGCACACCCTCACAATATGCACCTTGGCATGCCTGGACAGTGAATGCCACCTGCTGCTTTACCTGATCTGAATGGGCAATAAACAAAAAAGAAAGCATAGCTGTTGCCATTACCTTTACAACACCCTTAAGGAATACCAGTTTAGTGGAACCAGTTTAAATCGAAGAGACTCAAGTTAACCAGCTCATTGTGTGGAGGGATGTATGAATGTATGTGTGTCTGTAGTTATTTAAATATTTATATCCCACCCTTGATCATGGGTGTGCAAAGGCAATGTGCAATATAAATAATTTGAAAACACTTCCAGATTAAAACCATAAATAATTTAAAATATATTATACAAGACAACAGTTCAAACAACTTTAAAGGCCACAACAATTTAAAACCATGTACATGTACATATTGAAATAAATTAATCCCCATAGGCTTAATAAAAAGCCTATTTTTGGCTTAGTGCCAAAAAGAAACTGACAATGGTGCTACACAAACCTCTGAAGAGAGGACATTCCACAATGTTTTCTGCCATGTCCTCCCATTTCATGTTCCCTCTACTTGTGGGACACAAAGGAGGGGCCTGTGGAGGTTTACTACTTATCTCACTGCTTTTCCACCAGGTGTGAAGCTCTGCTTAACCTCCACTGCCACCAAATGTGAAGACTTCCACAAGTTTCACTTTTACCACCAAGTATGAGGGCTCTGTCTCGCCCCCCAATGTAAGGACCACCTCCTATCCTACTGCTGTGGCCACCAACTGTGGGGACTTCCCAGAAGCCCTCAAGGTACCTGTGTGAGATATTATACAACTTATATCCCCATTGGAAATCACCCCTATTTATTCATTGCTGCACCCACAGACACCTTGTATGAACCCAAGTTTTCTAAAATATAACATTCCCGGAGGCCAAAAGGATATAAATACAAAAACACTACTTTATTAACAGAATTTGAACATGATAAAACAGCTGAACTATTTCATAAATTTAAAACACATCTCTCATACTCTTCTCCTAGTTAACTCAGACCCAAAAACACTACTCAATAACTCCTAAACCTGATTTTCTCAACCTTAATCCTCACTAACTCCCTCTCTTCTTTCTAACTACCCTAACTACTCTGACTACAGACATTTTCAGACAGTGCTTAACAGTGCTTACCGCGGGATTAGGTCCCAGGAGAGGAGCGGCGCTCTTGCGCGGCAGGGGGTCATTTTCGGATGTCGCCGTCCCTCTTCCAGGATCCTTCGTGGCACGTCCGTGAAACTTTGGAAGCGGCTGCGCCATATTTTAAGCATGGAAGTTGCCCGTGCTTAAAATATGGCGCGGCCGATTCCAATGCTTCATAGACGTGCCACGAAGGATCCCAGAAGAGGGCCGGCGGCGTCCAAAAATGACCCCCTGCCTCGCAAGAGCGCCATTCCTCTCCCGGGACCTAATCCCACGGTAAGCTCTGTTAAGCACTGTCAGAAAATGTCCTACATCAACTGCCCATCCATCAATTGTCATTCACCAACCTCATTCAAATCCCCTCAGACATTTCACCAATCATCACTCACTGTCAACACTCCATTCTCTTATCCCTTCCCAACATTTCCTTACCTTATTACCTCTCATATACAGCACATACATAACCAAACTACCTTAATATACAGGACTACCCCCATATCCACTGATCCGGTATCTACGGTTCAACTGATCTGGTATCCACATCTGAAAAAAGATGTTCTCTCTAGGCATTTCTAGGTCCTCCAATGTGCTTCTGTGGTCAACTTCCAGCATTTGTCCCATTGAAAATAATAGGGTTCCGTATTATCCACGGTTTTAGGTATCCACAGGGGGTCTTGGAATGTATTCCCCACAGACCTGTGTATGGAAAACTAAACAACATTTTACATCAAAAGTGTATGACATCATAGACCTGTCCTGCAGACCTCAGTTTTCAATCTCTCTCTCTCTCTGTGGTCTTGAGTTGTATATTTTTTTCCAACAGCAGTCTATCTCTGCCTTGCATTTTCCTAAGATGCCAATTCTCAGCAGCCAAGTATTTCACACTGTCAGTAAGAATGGAAGTTATGAAAGATGTCGCCTCACTGAAGATATTTTTGAAAAAGAATGTGATCAGTTTCAGCTCATGGAAGGAGGTGTATCACAGCTATAAATAATGGTAGTAAAACTAACTCTAGAGATGCCATTGTTCTTCTCTTGTCACTGGAAAAACAAATAAAAAGTTAACAAACGTTTCCTACAAATTCCCACCCCAAGGAATGTAGGCTGGAGGGTGGGGGAAGAAGCAGCTTTTGTAGAATGAGAGAATGGTACCATCCAGTCTCAATTGATCAGGTACTATGGTCTCAAAATGGACCACCAGTGATAACCCAAAACAAACAGCCAATGTGTGAAACTGTTGTGTGGTATCCCTAGTGTTTACTAATATTTCTAGGTATAAATCTTTTTAATTTGACCTTTTCAAGGTTTTTCTAAAGCAGAACTTGGTAACTTAGAGGTGTTAATTGTTAATTTGGTGATTTGATAATGGCTTTATTGTTGTCTTTAAAGTTTATATTGCTGCTTTTATTTGTTTTCATCTCTTGCATTGCTTCTCAAAAGCTTGAAATGGAACTGGGATTGCCAGATGTCCTTTATTAAGACATTAGATGTCCTATTTGAGGGTTGGAAAGCTTTTCCTTTTATATAGACTAAACAAGATGACAAAATGTTTTGGCATGTAGGTCTTTCAAAAAGATAGATGTGCACATCATATAATTTATGAATGTGGGCAATAACTTAATTTTACAGAGAAATACATGGCTACATTAACTGAAATTGATACTTTCACTTGGCATTTTGGTAGAGTATAACTTTGTTAATAGCTACTTCCTGATTGTCAACCTGACATGTCAACTTGGACTGTTCCTTATCACTATTTTGAAAACTTGACAGCACTAACTGGAACCCACCTGTAAATGCATTCAACCTTTCAGGGCTTGTATATAAATTAATGCCACCTTTTCTTTTGAAAGCAACTTTTTTTCATAGGCAAGGATTTCCCCTGTAAGCAGTTTCTCTCAATCCCATCTTGAGAGAAAGGCAGGATATAAATCCAATAAATAAATAAAATAAAAATAAATACTGAGTAAGATGCCCTTTCCCTATGAGGCAGCAGCTTCCAGTTTCAGGAGCTAGGAAAACAGAACAATGGCAAAGTGTGAGAGGACACAGCGGTGAGTGCAGCATAGCCTATCCCATGATCCCTAAGCGAACCTGCTGCTTTCAGGTGTGATGCAGACATTGTTGAAGAACAATTGAAACTGCCAATCCAGTCAGCTGGATTCCCCTCAGAAGTAAGTGCAAGAGATCCCTGCTTTAAGCTTCTAGCCATAGCTATAACAAAATGGAGTCCGATCTGGCTGAACACTCCTTTGGATTTAAAAGTGATAAATAGTTTAAATGCTGAATCTTCCTATCTGACAAGGGAAATGCTCAGCTGAAAGAACAGTTTCAGAAGAGCTGTTGCCTTCTCCTACCCAACACCTTCTGGTTTCTTCACAATAGCTTCTGCAAAGAGAGATGGAAATCTCTCATCTACAAAACAGTACCACCAGCCAAAGTCAGTTTTGATTACACAGAAAAAAAGGATTTGTCTGACAGAAATACTATGTTCAGATTCTTTGGAAACTAATTCTCACAGTCAAAACTAAAAACATCAAACTTTAAAGCAAACCCAGGTCAGCTGAGATAGGAGGTCACACAGACCTTTAATAATTGCTTATAGGAAGAGGAAAGAGATAGAAATACAGTCAGCCCTCCACATTTGTGGGTTTCACTTTTGCGGATTTGATTATTCATGGATTATTTGCTACCACTTCTGCTGCTGCCCTATGTCATTTTTAACAGGGACTGCAAGCCTTCCAAGAATGAGAGACTATGAACAAGGCTTCTAAGTCCTTAATAAAAATGGTGTAGGGCAGAAGAGGAGGAGGCAGCAAGCCCTACCAGCCACCTGCTTCTGCCTTGCAAAGGGACCCTGATGTCTTGAAGGCATCCACAGTGGGTTGAGTCTGTGGATCATACTTTGTGTGTGTGTGTGTGTGTGTTAAATTGGTTTGGGGGACAGCTAGAGTTATCTGTGGTTTTTCCACTTTTGCAGGGATCCTGCACCCTTAACCCCAGCAAATGTGGAGGGACAACTGCATTGTGTTGACATCACCACCACCACCTTTTAAATCATGAAATCATCTTCTAAATGTTTGTGAACAAGGAAGATAGTAGCCAAAATCCTATTAGTGACTTATGTACATTTTACACATGTGCATATCCTGTTTGGAATTGGGTGCAAGGGGCTATTCTTTAGCCAGTTGCACTGCATCCAAAACAAATCCCCCAGGCAACATACAAATCCTATGGATCTGCTTCCGTGGTGCAGTGGAAAGGGAAAGGGAGGGAGGGGAACAAGCTGTGGGGACTGCCTCTCATTCTTCCTCTGTTCATTAGAGAGAGGCAGAGGAAAGAGGTCATTATTCTGTTTCCTCTCTCTGTGGTGAACTGCAATAGGGACTAGAGGCAGTCCCATTATCTGGTTCCCTCTCTCCATTTCCCTCTATGTTGCCATTTAATGGCCCCAGCACAGAGTTTCACGACTGCCTAGGATAGGGGAAGACATGGAACTATGGCTTGTCTAAATGGTGAAAATATTCTTCACAGAATGTGAGAAGACAATCTGTCTTAATGGGATTCTGCATCACTCCACCATATTTGGAAGCAGGGGGGTCAAAAACACCAAAAAGTATGCTGAAAAAGCCTTTGCAGTTTTTCCCATTTTTTAAAAAAAGCTCTGTGGGGAATGTGCATTCTTGCTTGTTGGGGCAAGCAACCAAATTAATTTGCTTTCCAGTACAAGTGGAATCTGAAAGCTGATTGATTAGACATGTTCAGGGGCGAAGCTTGCTACAAGGCAAGAGTCCCGAGCCTCCATGTTGAATTTTCACCTTAGCAAATGAGCACTAATGTGATCAAACAGGTTTGGGTTTTGTTTCTTTTTTTTGCTATTTTGTTAAAATGAAAGGTCACTCTTTTGCACCTTGGATAGGGTATAAAAAAAATACTGCCCAGTAGCAGCAATTTCAGGTAAGTAAAAAAGAAAAAAAATCACTTGTAGCTGCCACCTTGATTTACATGCATGCCCATTTGCACAGCAAATATGGATAGCTTCGCATGCCTGCGATCTGTCAAAAAAAAAACCCACTAAGACAAACAGCAGCTGCTGTGCCTTGCAATCACGGCAGAGCAATCCACGTTTTTTTTTTTTTTTTGCCTCATATAGACAAGCTTTATGTTACATTATGTGCATTATATAGGATTTTGGTCATGGAATCAGTGATAAATATTCTTACTACCACTGAAATCATACACACACACATATCCACTGTCACGCTAGAACAGTGGTTTCAAGGGGGGGGGGATTTGCTTTGCTAATGAACTTAGATTCAATTTAATAAGAATGGGCACACCTCATGTTGGGATAAATGGAAGTAAAGTGGCATGGCTGTAACATCTGCCCTTATTATGCCCTTTTTGTAGTACCTTGTGACCTAAACTTTTAAACCCATTCATGCTAAAGAAGCACTATTGAATGTTAAAAGGGCATTTAACATTTATTTATTTTATTTAGTTATTTATACCTCGCGCTTCAGCCACAAGGCTGTCAGAGCGGCTTACAAATTGTTTTAAGCAATAGCAATTTACACATCTACACTGCAAGAAGCAGCAGAATGCTCCACTTTTTTCTTTAAGATGTGGGACTTTTTTGGATGAGCTTTTATACCGCTAGCAGCCTCGTCCCGTTGCGAGGCTGCAGCGCTGCAGGGCGTCCCTTTCGGATGACGCCCTGCCCTGCCGATCCTCTTCCGAGACTGTTGCGTAACCTCTGTGACGCTGCTGCGTTATAATCGGCGGTTTTCTAATCACGAAAGTCACGAAATATAACGCAGCAGAGTCACAGAGGTTACGCAACAGTCTCAGAAGAGGATCGGCAGGGCAGGGCGTCATCCGAAAGGGACGCCCTGCAGCTCTGCAGCCTCGCAACGGGGACGAGGCTGCTAGCGGTATAAAAGCTCATCCGAAAAAGTCCTAAGACTCTTCACCGCTTCAGTTGTTATGACCTATGTAAAATGCAGGAACTTGGCGTAGTTCCACAAATCTAAAATTCTTGACATTTAGCCAAATTTTAGGGCCTATTAAGCAAAACTTCTATAAACACCACATGCAAAAGGAGTCAATTTCCAAATTTTCCTTTTCTACCTTTTTATAAAAGCAACTGTAGTATTCTCTAACAGGTATTCTTAGGGATCTACAAGCTATGGCATAGTTGGCCTGTTATTAGGTACAATGGCCCAACTTTTCTACCTTCCAGTGTTTAAATCCCAGACTCCATCTTGGAATGCACAAAAAACTAACTCCTAAAAACTCTGATTCATGCTCCTCAGTCATAATGATTGGAGACATTCTTTATTCATGGCTCATTACGGAATGAAACCAAACAGCTTTCTCATTGAACAGAACTGAGTAATCACTTTCCTAAACATGGCCATATATGTCTTTGAGATTCAGTACTTTTTCAGCCAGCTGTACAATACCCATACTTGCCTTAATCAATCAGCACAAAATGTTAATTAGTTGAGAGATGAAATTGTAAACAAGGTGTGGTCTACATATATAATTGTAAGTGTAGCTATCAATATGCCATTATCAAAAACTGACTTCACCTTCAGAAATATAGAACTTCTGTCTGTGTCATGTAAGAAACCATCAGTGGCACTTCCGTGAAGCTTCAGAAGCCGCAGAGCCATATTTTAATCATGGAAGTTGCCCGTGATTAAAATATGGCTCTGCGGCTTCTGAAGCTTCATGGAAGTGACACTGATGGTTTCGGGAGAGGGACGGCGGCGTCCGGAAACAACCCCCTGCCACGCAAGGGCGCCGTCCCTCTCCCGGGAGCTCCTCCCACGGTAGGCATGCTAAAACGCTGTCTGAAAATGTCCCAAGGTAAAACCGTGTCTTTTTGCTAACAGTTTTTTCCTGTTAGCAAAAAGACACAATTTTATCTTAATCTTCCATGGGACCGGAACGAAAGAATGACGATGTTGTGCAGTAAGGCAGCACAGAAAACGGAACCTCCCTGCTTCACTGTCACTTTACTTCAGTGTGAGGTAAGCCCCAATAGAATCCTGGGATTAGTAGTTTAGAGACTGGGCATTTTAGAATTCTCAGCCAGAGAGCTCTAGTGCTTCAACAAACTACAAACCACAGGATGTCATAGGACACAGTCATAGCAGTTGAAGTGGGATCATAGTGCTATGGTTCTGTAGTGTGAGCAGGCTGTTGCAAGTTGCATCTGTGGTGTTCATTGTACCATTGTCCCTCCACATTCACAGATTTGGCATTCACGGATTTAAGTATTCATGGCTTGAAAATATTCTTTAAAAAATAATAATCCAAAAAGCAAACCTTGATTTTGCCATCTTATATAAGGGACACCATTTTGCTATGCCATTGCATATAATAGGACTTGAGTATTCACAGATTTGGGTATTCACGGGGAGGGGGGGTCCTGGAACCAACCCCCAGTGAATGTGAAGGGACAACTGTATAAAAAGTTAGGGTCATTACTTGAGCTATTGTATATTATATGGTAAAATAAGAAAGTAATGTTTTAAGTTGCTTAGCCATGTACACGATGAAGATGAGATGAGAAATCATGGGATGAGAAAGAAGAGAAATCAAAGTTGAATATCTTTTGGTGTGATTTAGACAGGCAGGCTACCTTCATGGTTAGTACATTTGAGATTGTGACAGAGTATAAAAAGAGAAGGTTAAATTTGGTGAATTGTTAATGATCCTAGTGTTGAGATTCTGATTACCATACCTCCCTTTTAGAAAGTAATGAACTTATGTTGTTATGTTTGTGTTTCACTAATAAAATGTTCTGTATGTGTGGCCAACTTTTTGGATATCCACTATGCTAATGTTATTGTTATGACTCTTTAAACTAGGTAGCATGAAATTGTGTTGTGCTAGTTAAGAGGTGGGCAGCTTCCATTGCAGCTTTCACAATTAAGTACTTGCCTAAATGTAAGTTTATCGTGAACATAAAAGTCCTTCATAATTCCGTAATGGTCCATAAAGCAGGACCCCTCATAAATCCAAGCCACATTGGCAGTACAAGACATTCCCCTTAGAGGCGATGTGTATTTTTCAGCATCCAAGTAAATTCACTGAACTGCAGAATTATTTCAGTGCAATTCTCTTAGGCAATGATAACCAGGGAAACACACACACAACAGACCTAGAGCACAATGTGTGAGTGAACAGAAACTGAAAAGTAATCTGACATCATAGATGGGTTGGTGAGGGAGTCTTTTTTCAGAAGTTCCTTGTCTTGAAGAAGACCCTGGGGCTGCACTGTCAGCTTTCTTTTCTACTTCTACAACACAGCGGTGCCTCTTAGTAAGATAAAGTACTGGATTTTTGAAGTTGGTCTGTGTTTGATAGTGAGAACCTTTGTTCTGTTTGAACATTTTTGCCTGGAAGGCAGGGATGGTGAGGGAAACTAGAACACTAGGTGAAATCAGAGTGCTTATTTGATTCCAGTCTTTCAGATGGCAGGAAGAGGCTGTAATTTTTTCACCTTTTCTCTATGTTGTTTTACTCCTCAAATGTTCTGGTCCTTTTCTAGGCTAAGCAGGTATTTAAATAAGCAGTCTGCTCATTCCAGACAAAGATCACAAAAATAAATAGTATATTAATTGATGAGTGCTAGATTTGCACTGTGGAAAACCAGGTTGATTCAGATTTGCACTGAGTCATGATATTCATTGGGTGTCCTCACAAGGCTGTTGGCATAATAAAAATGGTGGTGGTAGTGGATGGGGGGGGTTATTTGATGCTTTGAGCCCTTTGAGGAGAAATGGGACATAATTTTTATAAAATGACTGAATTGAACTAGAAAAAAGAGAGTACTAAGGCACTTCAAAGCACATAAAGAGCTCATGCTGTTTATTATAACATGTGCTTTCATCAGATGCACAAAATGTTATCCAGATACTTCAGTATATTGTCTGTCTATCTATCTATCTATCTATCTATCTATCTATCTATCTATCTATCCTGCTCAGCAGAAAGAGAAGAAATGAATGGTGCTGAGCTGCTTTAGAAGCAGCAGCAACAGATGCACCAGGAGCTCATGGGACAGAAAGTGCTGGTGGAGGCCTAGCTGGCCAGGGGGCTGGGCCTGAGGCAAATGGTGACAGGTAGCCCTCACAGTTCCAGGGAACTGCCCTGACAAGTCCAATAAATATATATACTAGCTGGACCCAGCATACCATACACCATTAAAAAACTCCCCCCAAAACTCCCGGTAGACCTCATGCCCTGTTGCCTGGGTCTAATTGCAGTGGTAGCCGTGGCGTCATGCTGTGGCCTCCAGTTGACTGTCTGGGTCCCGTCGCAGTGGGAATAGAAATGATATTACTGTGTAGACTTAAATCGTAAGTGGGAATTGTGCAGCCCTGAGACATTGGTGAACTGGAAAGGCCTGCAGCTTTAGGAACTATAGCCAACACTGTAGCACATTGTTTGGTTGCTCCCAGTATGCAGATTGGCTGTGAGTGGTAGGAGCTGATTGTGAGGTGGAGAGGGAATTTGCATGTGGGTGGTGATTTGTATGTGGGTAGTGATTGGCAGAGGGAGTGACAGGAGAGGCAACATACCTACATACCTAAGGCCATTGCGCATACGCAAAGGTATTTTGTATATATAGATTTCTTCTGTTGCTGCTGCTCCCAAAGCAGCTCAGCACCATTCATTCATTCATTCATTCATTCTCTCTCTCTCTCTCATCCTAGAGACCTCCCTTCTCCTGCCCCCCCATTCCTGGGGGGTTTCTGACAGGGAAGGAGGATCTGTGAAGAAGGTTCACACTGCCACTTGCTCCTGAGTACCAAGCTACACCCCAATATAGCCGGGGATAGGATTGCAGATTGTGAAAGCAAAGAGAAATTAGATTTTGAAAGTTCTGACAATGACCATTGCACTCTTAATGCTGATCATTCATAAAACTGTTGATGATAACATGAACATTCTTGCACTGTGTATGTATGTGCCTTCAAGTCGCCTGTCAACTTATAAATTTCATAAGGTTTTCTTAGGTAAGGAATACCCAAAGGTTGCTTTGCCAGTTCCTTCATCTGAAATCTAGCCTATAGCACCTGGTATTCATTGGCAATCGCCCATCCAAGTCTCTCTGGCTTTTCTCACAAACGAAGATTCAGGAAGGACTCATCCCATGCTTACTGCAAGCGCGCTGATGACTAAAAAGGCCAATCCGAGATAAACAAGTCCGGTTGCAAAAAGCACAGCAGAAGGTCTCCTTGGGTGATGTTTCCGGGTTGTGGTTCTTTCTGCGTTGTCGTTTCTCTTCAAGACTTGTTCGTCATGAGTTCTCAAATAAGGCTGCAGCATTGTGGATAGTGCGTCTCCATGCCTCCCGATGTGAGGCCAGGGCAGACCATTGATGGTGATCAATTTGGCCGAGCCTGAGATGTTGTTTCAGGGAGTCCTTGTATTGCTTTTTTGGAGCACCCCTCTTACGCTGACCCGTGGCAAGTTCACCATAGAGTACTATTTTTGGGAGGCGATGGTCCTCCATCCTAGAAACATGCCCTGCTCAGCGCAGCTGTGTTCTCAATATCATGGCCTCAATGCTGATGATCCCTGCTTGCTCAAGGACAGCAACATTCGCCACATAGTCAGTCCAGTGTATATTTAGGATTGTGCATATATTTAGGATTGTGTATATTTAGGATTGTGTGTAAACAGCACTGATGAAAGCGTTCGAGGAGTCGTAAGTGTTGGCGATAGGTGACCCATGTTTCAGACCCATAAAGGAGAATAGACAGTACAATGGCTCTATACACATTGATTTTTGTGCTTCGCCTCAGGTGTTTATTACTCCAGACTCTTTTGTAAAGTCTTCCAAATGCACTATATGCCTTTGCTAATCTGTGATTGATCTCTTTGTCAATCTTGGCATCTGAGGAGATGATGCTTCCCAGGTAGGTGAACTGCTGAACGGACTTAAGCACAGAGTTGCCGATGGCAATATGGGGATGATGGTGTTCGTCCTGTGGTGCAGGCTGGTAACGAACTTCCCTTTTCTTAAGGTTGACTTCCAGCCCAAACAGCTCTGCAGCTGTTGCGAAGCAGGATGTTCTGGATTTCTTTGCCAATAAAGTTTTCTGATCAACTCTGAAATTTCTGGTCACTGTGTATGGGAATGAAAATACATGACACCCAGTCCCCAAAAGTGCATCATCATGACCTTGTGCCCCTCCTGCCTTTTAAAAATAATTGCTCTCTATTTTCATGCTCTCTGATGAGTTCTCTTTCCTTATTTTCTCCCCTCTAACTCTGGTGTTTTGGACAGTTCCTGCATCATCATTTGTCCTGGAAAATGACAACTTTATCTTTTAACTATGTATTCAAAGCTAGAGTGAAATTCTGGTGTTTTTTTTTTAAAAAGGCCAGTGATAGGGAATGTGTCACCTTCCAGATATTGTTGGATTGCATATCCCATAATTGTCATGAATGGCTAGGCTGGGAGTTGCAGTCCATCATCATCTGGGAAGACAGAGTTCCCCAGGACTAATTTAGGCTAAGACCTCCGTTTTTTAATAGATGAATATTTTCACAGGATCCCTGCAAGTTTTATGAAGAAATGGCTGAACTTTATGCCACCAAGGGAGAGATGTTCATTTCAATTTTAAATCTGCTTACTGGAGGGACAAGTCTGTTTTGAAGCTAAGTCTGATAATTTGGGAACTAGTGAATGCATCTGTTCATTTGCAGATAAAGGGCAATATGGTCTGATGAACTGAATAAAAACCAAGCATTCTTTTTGCCACGATATTCCTGGCATCCACGCATTTAGCCTCATAGCATGGGGCCCCTTGTTGTATGTATGAAGGTATTTTTTAGTGATTAATTATGTAGCACATTTTAAAAGTGCCTTTCGATCCTTATCACACATTTTATTACTTGTTTTCTGCTTCTACTGAGAGGACTTTCTCAGTGGCTGCTCCCAGGCCTAAAGAAGCTTGGAGTCAAACTACATATTACCATAAATTACCACTGATTAAAGGAAATATATATGACTACCACTTTTCTTCCAGCAATGTTTTCCTCCAGGAATTAAAGAGAGTCTCAGCAATCAAGCTGGCAGATTTTGCCTTATGCTTACTTTCCAGTGACCAGTCACAAAATAAAGCATGCTAGATGCAGGCAAGGGAAAGCATGTGCTATGATAAACAGATGTCTTTCATCTCTTGAGAAAGCCTCTCTTCTAAATACATCCCAAGCTTATTGTATAGTTGGACTCTAGGCTGGCCCCATCACCTCCTGGATTGGCTCCCTGTGACATTAGGCAAAGACTCCACTGGAGCCCATGAAAGCTTGTGCTAGAAATTACTCTTCTTTTTTTCTTGTTATTGTTAGAGGCTGCATCTGCACTGCAGAAATAATCCAGTTTGACACTGTTTTAACTATCATGGCTCCATCCTTGGGGAATCCGGGGATTTGTAGTTTGTTGTGGCACCAGAGCTCTCTGACAGAGAAGGCCAAATATCTCACAAAACTACAAATCCCAGGATTCCATAGCATTGAGCCATGGCAATTAAAGTGGTGTCAAACTGGATTATTTCTGCAGTACAGATGCAGCCAGAGTAAGCTTAAATACCCTAAAGGTACCAGATCCTGTCTGACTTTGGAAGCTAAACAGGGTCAGGCCTGGTTAGCACTTGGACGGCTGACACCCAATGAATATCAGGTGCTGTAGGCTATGTTTCAGAGGAAGGCAATGGCAAACCACCTCTGAATATTCCTTGGCTGTGACAACTCTATGAAATTCATGGGGTCTCCATAAATTAACAGGTTACTTGAAGGCACATATAGGTACAACTGAATGAGTAATAAAGCCAAAGCAGTAAAACTTAGCTTTGGGGATTTGAGCTAAACAAAAGGAAAACATAGCATTATTGGTTGCAACTTGATCTTCTCTTTCCCAATCTCTAGCGTGCCTCAGCAACAGAGATCACATCGGATGCTAATCTGAGCCAAATGAGGACATGTAGTTTTATCAGGAATTGAAATTAAGTCAGATGAATTTTGGAGCTCATCTAGTACCTTTGTTTACTAAAAAGGAAAAGAAAGCAAGTCTGGAAAACATGTCGGAAATCATATATATTCAAATCAACATCATTTGTTATTGCAGCATTTTAGGACTTGAATGGAAGATTGTGTGCTCAGACTTCTATAGAGAAATGCCAGGACTTTTGGTGCCTTGGACTGCCCTTTAGTTTCTTTATACTTTTGTAGACAACCTGCCAACATGTCTTGACTTCTGTGTTGCTTACAGGGCCATTTTGCTGCCTGAGGCACAGCACCAAATGGAATCATGCATCAAACCAAGTAAACTCAAAGCCAGGCAAGTTGTTTTGACAGAAGGTAGAAAATCCTGCAACCAATTCTTATCTCTAACAGTAAAATATCAAATTTATTTGCCAACCATCTTCTGACACATGGCTTGAGGACAGTACAAGCAAAAAGGATCTAGGTGTCTTAGAGGACCACAAGCTGAACATGAGGCAGCAGTGTGGTGCAGCAGCTAAAAAAGCCAATGCGATTCTAGGCTGCATTAATAGGAGTATAGTGTCTAGATCAAGGGAAGTAATAGTGCCACTCTATTCTGCTTTGGTCAGACCTCACCTGGAATACTGTGTCCAGTTCTGGGCACTACAACTCAAAAAGGATACTGAGAAGCTGGAACGTGTCCAGAGGAGGGCGACCAAGATGGTGGGAGGTCTGGAGGCCATGCCCTATGAGGAGCGGCTTAGATAGCTGGGCATGTTTAGCCTGGAGAAGAGAAGGCTGAGGGGGGACATGATAGCCATGTTTAAATATTTTAAGGGATGTCATACTGAGGATGGAGCAAGATTGTTTTCTACTGCTCCAGAGACTAGGACACATAACAATGAACTCAAACTACAGGAAAGGAGATTCTACCTAAACATTAGAAAGAACTTCCTGACAGTAAGAGTTGTTCGGAAGTGGAATGCACTGCCTTGTAGTGTGGTGGAGTCTCCTTCTTTGGAGGTTTTTAAACAGAGGCTGGATGGCCCTCTGTCGGGAATGATTTGATTGTGTATTCCTGCATAGCAGGGGATTGGACTGGATGGCACTTGAAGTCTCTTCCAGCTCTATGATTCTGTCCTTTTGTGATGCCTGACATCTGATGCCAAAGGGAGCTGCCGTGACTGTTTACTATGCTTGCTGAATACCTTTTATAGTGGCACTTGGAAAAGTTACTGTTATGGATTACAGCTCCCAGAATCCTCCAGCTGGTATGGCCAGCTGGAAATAACTTTTCTGAGCTGCAGTTATCATCATCCTGAGTGCCAAATCTATGTCGGGTGGAACTTGAGCTCCTAAAATGTACTTTCAAATCATGCAGGGCTCTTTCTTTAGTTCTGTAAGGTATTAATACCCAATTATCATCCCATGAGGGGAAGAATGTGGCCTCAGTCCCTGTCACCATTTCTACAATCCCAGTAATCCTCTCTCTCTCTCTCTCTCTCTCACACACACACACACACATACACACACACACAGCCACTTCTATTATTTATTTATTTATTTATTTATACCCTGCTCTTCAGCCACAAGGCTATCAGAGCGGCTTACAAATTGTTTTAAGCAATAGCTATTTACACATCTAACTACATTAAACAGTTTCCAATGTGTGTTAGCTAATTGCCCCCCACAAGCTAGGTACTCATTTTACCGACCTACAAAAGGATGGAAGGCTGAGTGAACCTTGGAGCCCTCTGGAATTGAACTTGAAAATGCATATGAAATGCAAAGATGTAGGTACCAAAATGTCCAGCTTTGCTTTACCACAAAGGACTTTATCAGACTAGCTTCTAAAAATGCTGTAATTCCACTGCTGAGGAAAGCAGAAACATAGTGGCATTATTACACTTATTATCATATGTTGCTGTAATCATGTGATACTACCGCTACAGAATTATTGCACAAACACCACTAGCACTTTAAGAATGGGATTTTACTTCCATGATTTAGCATGGATGAGATTTCGGTGGTTCTCACAAGAAGACGCAAGTACTCTTAAACTCCAAAACCACTTAATTTACAAACTAAATCAACACATAAACACTTAAACAAACCTAAAAATGTGCAAACAAAATGGGACAATTCATTAAAAGAGTGTCCTGTAGATTGTTTTCGTGTTCTCACCTGGACGTTTTCTCACTGGGAATGGGAAGGGGGGGGGAAGAGATCCACCCATTCATGCTGTAATCTCGTGATTACAGTGGGACATGTTTTTGCATGCTCTTCAATACTCCAAAAATAGCTATATTGAGAGCTATTGATGGCTTGGCTTGTCAATTAAAAGGGACACATTATTGGTGGCTGGAGACCACAGTAACCACAGGAGGAGGAGGAGGAGGAGGAGGAGGAGGAGGAGGAGGAACGATAGCAGGAACCCATTTGCGCTACCGTGATGTTGTAATTGTGCAATTATAGCCTCATCCGATAAAGTCCATAGTGCTTATTGTTTCTCATATTTCAGAAATGGTGATAGCAAGAAACTCTAGGCATACACACTACCGGATTAGTCACTAACCATTGGCGTGTCTATATAAAGGCCCAGGGGTTCCTCAGCAAATCACAAATTAGGATTTCACATATCAGAAACCCTTTCTCAAATATTTTAGCAACAAAAACAAGAGTGCTGCTGACAAAGTTATGGTGAGCCTGGGAGCACTGGGTTGAAATAAGGGGATGTGCTGCATGGAAAAATAACACTGGCAAATCCATTTTTTCGTTTTAGGTTCTTGTGACAGCCAAAGAATAAAGCAGTGCTGGTACACATTTCCTGTCAAGCAGTTTCTTCAACAGGAGACAAACAGATGGTTAGAATTTCTATTGCAATGTAAGGAATGAAGTTATGTGGCTACAGCCCTGATTCTGTTACAGATCCTTTCCCCCTTTGTTTTTGCAAATCCTAATGGTCCAGAACAACAGTTTTATGATATGTTTTCAGTTGTCATGACCAGCATCAATAACTGAGCAGACCCCTTCATTGTTATTCTCTTCTTCCTCCATGCAGTCCAATGGTTAGAAAAGCGCCTGAAAATGCTTCACAACACAATGTTCTAATACCTGTTTTATGAACATGGGCAGATGTGAATAAATTAAATGATCTTGAACCTATTGGTTCCATTTGTAGTATTAACTGGAAATTTGCATAATGATGCTGTCAATCAAAAAGGCATAGCAGAAGGGGATTTCCCACCCTAATCCTACAGAACAGGAATAGGTGCCAAAATATGGGCTAACTTTAATCCCCTTTCAATTCAGTTTTCTGGTTTAGTGTTCAACTCCAATGCATACTACATTTTTTGTGCAAAAGGGTTTTTTTTGTTTTGTTTTGCATATGGATGAGTCAATCTAGACTGCCTGTATTAAACAACTGAATTGCAGAAGTTACTCTAAGGAAAAGTATTTTTCTTCCAATTATTCATTTTATTTAAAAGAGCTGTAAGAAGCTAGTTTTTAGACTAAACCTTCCCGAAGCAGTATAAAATATAATTTAAAACAGGCAACTCGGGCCTAAATCCAGTGGTTAGTCTCAATTACAGCAGACCCATTGAATAATTGGGAACTTGTTAAGTCAACATTTTTGTAAATCCCAGTGATTTAGGCTTGGTTGGGACTAATGATTGGATCTAGGCCACTATATATGCACAGTAATGTAATAAAATTCTAACTGTATAGATATTATAGATTTATTGACCGAGATAAGGAACTAAATATGTAGGGTGGGCCAAAGACCTGTAATGATATTAACTGAGTTTCCCATATGGGAGGCCACTCCGGAGAAGGCCCTCTCTGTTGTGACCAACAGCCTAACTGCTTGGGTGGCCAAGCAAAAAAAACAGGCCAAAGTTGATCTTATAATGAATGTTACAGAAGAAGAAAGAAGTCAGGGTCATCTTTTTTTAAAAAAAAAAAGTACAGTATTTGTTTCATTTCTGTTCCACCATTCTCTCAGAATCAGCACTTACAGCAGTTCACAAGAATGAAAAACAGATATGGATAAAAACACATAGGACATTATCAGACTAGTGTCTTAAAAACCTGTAATAACACAAACAAGGAAGGCAGCGACATCATGGTATCATAACTGAAATTATCAGACAACCACTACTTGTGTTTTAAGAACAGGATTAAAGGTCCTCTGACAGTAACACTTGTCTTAGCATTACCTTTCATTAATATTTTTAACTGGCCTGTGCATGCTTCTTTAAGAGAAATGTCCCACTTTCTTCCATGTTAGCCAGGGCTCAAGATCTTGGCAGTTCTCCGGAGAAGACAGAAGTCCTTGTAAAAAGACCTAAAACACTTTAAAAAACAAATTAAATACAAAGATAAGCCCTGAAACATACATAAAAATGTATGCCAGCAATATGGGGCAGTTCATAAAAAGAGTGTCCTGTTGATTGTTTTCACTTAGGACTTTTTCAGACAGGACTTACTGCGCAAGAAGATTCCGGAACAGTCACGACACTGCCGCGCGGCAGGTCACATTGAAGTTGTCCGTGAGAGAAAAAAGGCATGGCTGCCTTCAATCATACCTGGAACAGTCACGGACGACACCAAGAGAGGGACGGCATTGTCGAAATGGACCCCCTGCCGCATGACAGTGTTGTAACTGTCCCGGAGTCTTCTTGCTCAGTAAGTCTTGTCTGAAAAAGTCCATAGTCACCTGGAAGTTTTCTCAGTGGCAACGGCAATGGGGAGAAAGAGAGACTACCCATTCACACTGTAGTCTTCTGATTACAGTGGTACTTGGTTTCATGCGCTTATCAATACCGTAAAAATAACAATATTGAGGAGCTATTCATGGCTTAGCCTGTGAATAAAATGTGATGTCTTATTCATGGGTAGCACACACACTGGCCACAAGGGGACGACGACATCATCTGATAATTTCAGTCCGTTATGTTATTATCATGGCATAATGATGTGATTTTTGTTTTGTCTGATAAAGTCCATAGACTAGCATCCTGTTCATGAGTTATGACAGCCTTAGTCCAACTTATGCTATCATAGCCTGTTTTTTGTCGTTGTGGAGGTTAGAATTCTTTATCTAGTTATTTGATTAATTTTTATTCTACCTCTCTCCCAATAATGAGATTCAAGGTAGCTAACAATGTATTTAAAACCAATACAAATTAAAAACAGTAATAAAATAAATTATAAATATAAAAGTTATTTAAAACAATTAAATAATTTATAAACTTAAAAACATTAAAATTCATTAAAAGACTATATACAAACTTTTAAAAACAATACTGCACAGCATTAAAAGCACATCCCAGTCAGTTTCTAAAAGCCCAATGACATAAAAATGTTTTAACTTGCTGGGAGAAGGAGAACAAGAATGGAGTCATCCTGCCCTCCCTGGAGAGGGAGCGTCAATGTCTTGGAACAGCACATAAGAAAGCCTTCTGCCTTGTTCCCATCAAACAAATTTGAGAAGGTGGTTAGACTGAGGCTGCATCTGCACTGCAGAAATAATCCAGTTTGACAACACTTTAACTGCCATGGCTCAATGCAATGGAATCTTGGGATTTGTAGTTTGTTGTGGCACAAGAGCCCTCTGTCAGAGAAGGCTAAATATCTCACAAAACTACCAATCCCAGGATTCCATAGCATTGAGCTATGACAATTAAAGCAGTGTCAAACTGGATTATTTCTGCAATGCGGATGCAGAAAAAAAGCTCCTCTCCAAAACGTCTTAGAGCTCTCATGGGCTCATAAAGGGAGACTGTTGTTGTTGACGTGTGCCTTCAAGTAATTTCTGACTTATGGGATACAATTCTTCACATAGCCTGGACCCAAGCTGTGTTGTTTACTGACCATGCAATCAAAATCTCTCTGCTCACATTTTAAGTGACACAGCTTGGAAATAGTCCTTCTTAAATTTGCACCAAATCTGCCACTGAAGGAGGCAAGACTGAGGAGATTATCAGATGCAACAAAAAGTCCAAGAACAGCATGTGAGGACAACGTTACTGTCCTGCCAACAGGACCTGGTTTCAGACAATGTCACGATCGTCACATGTTGCTTCTGTGCTTCAGCCATAAGACATCACTTTCCATTGATGGGACCTTCCCATCAATGAAAAGCAACACCTTACTCATGGTTGCAAACAGAAGCAGCGCACAACAATGACAACATCTGAAACCAGGTCCCATTTGCAGGACAGTAACATCCTCGTGAGCTGCTCTTGGACTTTTTGGACACCTCTGATAATCTCCTGAGAGAAGAGCCTCTGCCAGAGCTCTTGATTCAACAGTGTAAGTTCATTGC
Source organism: Gambelia wislizenii (assembly GCA_030847615.1). Taxonomy (NCBI): domain Eukaryota; kingdom Metazoa; phylum Chordata; class Lepidosauria; order Squamata; family Crotaphytidae; genus Gambelia; species Gambelia wislizenii. The sequence continues at coordinate 129,954,024 of JAUMIR010000006.1, read as the reverse complement.
TTAACTTAACAGAGCTAGCTGAGGTCCCATTATTGCAGGGCAGGAAATTTTAATGTACCCCTCAGTTTTATCAGCAGCACTATTGCAGCTGCTGAGGGTTGTATGGATGCTCTCCAGGTGTTTAATCCTAACCCAAACGTAGTTTCAGCACCTGGTGAGCTCCTGCAAAACCCAGACTAGGGAGATTATCAGACACTCTAAATATGGCATTATCACGACACCAGGAGATCGCTAAAGGGCTTTCCTTTCACATGATATTGCTCCCCTCTCATAATGCTCCAGTTCAGCTCTCATTACGCTGGTGCTGCTTTTTATTGATGGGCAAACCTTCAATGGAACCCCCCCCCCGCCATTCTGTTTCTGTCATGGAATGTCCTGCCAGTGAAAAGGTGCCCCATTTCGCTGGCGCGATCCCAGTATCAATGGAAGGTCCATGCCAGAAGACCTCCTGGTGAGATTGGGACATCCATGTAAGTGACACACTTTTTTGTACCCTCCCCAGGTTACTTGTAAAGTTTTGAGTGTGTTTTTGTGCTTGCTGTCACTTTTTCTTCTTTACTGGGGTTTTTATTTTTGAATTTCCTGCATTCTCGTCTTCTTGAGAGAACCGGCAGGATTTCATTCCAGGAAGTGAATGAAGCTCCATTAGACCTCCATTCCCTCTTGGGCTGCTGTGGAAGTGGGAATAAAGTAGGTCTGAAACATTTTGTTCTCGTGACTATACAGGGACAAGAGAAGAGAATGCGGGACAGGAATGCTTTTTTTGTTCCCATCTGATAATCTCCTAGCTGTGGAGGTGCTGCCTTTCAAACCAAGAGCTGCTGTTAGAAATGACATGTGGATTCCCCACTCCCAATAACAGAGCCACTCACCACCTCTGTAATTCAATAAAGCCATGTCAATACATGCAAGTGTATTTGCAAGTCCTCCACGCTGATTTCTTCCATTACTTTGGCTGCTGCTCTACCGCCATACTTCACAGAGTCAATGTTGTGCAACAGTGCAAAGAGCCTGCTAGCAGCAGAGGTAATGAAAGAGCAGAGGGAAGGAGGATTCAAGATTTTGCCGCATTCTCTAACCCCCACTCCCATTGTAATGCTAGTTTCTTGGTGTCTGTTCCTGACATTTTCTGTATTGTTCTGTAACCTTGGTGTGAATTGTTTTCATTTCTCTGTGCTTGTTAATGAGTGTTCCTTGCATTCATTGCCAACACTGGAGGGGAGTAATAACGGTTTTGAAAGGCAAAGGGGAGATAAGCTTGCAGCTGCAAAATTAGCTTGGGAAAAATGGGCTGGATGTTGTATGGGAAAGTAATGTTGTCGATGATGGGTGACCAACAGTACTGAAGCCCACCAGATCAGGTAGATTGTAATGTGCTTTTATTATACTATGTGACTTCTAAGTTTCAATTCTAAGCAACAACTTTGTACAGGATGCTTTCAGGATTTCTGTGCCAATAAAACTTTCTGATTACTGTGAAACTGTTTGTCACTGCATCATGTAAGTACATGACACTTTGGTAAACAAGAAGCAGAAGTGTTGTCTGTCTAGAAAGGACTGTTCCCTGTGTTGATCCTTTTTTTATGTGAAAAGAAATTACTCCAGAGAGCCAGTGTAGATCTCAACTTCTTTGTAGGCTATATCCTAAGATGTAACAGGGAAAAAAAAAGATCAGATTGTCTTGCTGCGCTGAAAAAGGAATGAATGTACTTTTATCATCTTTGACTGTCTTTTGTTTTACTGCAGGAGAGGAATCTGGCAGGAGTCAGCAGATAAAGTCTCCATATGGTTCCATTCCTGACTTAGTTTAGCAGGGCCAAGCCTTTTGTATGTTAATCTTGGTTGGGTGCAAGAGATATGTTGGCTTTTCGTGGCATTGGCCCAAAATGCGTTCATCGAGCATCAGAAAAGAATGATCAACCATCAACAGGTGCAATGGTCCAACAGCCAAACTTAAAAAATAAAATAAAATCTGAGGAGTGCATATTTCAGCTGAGATATTTCTCAGCATTGCCAGAAAAGCTGCACAACCAGGCCAACATTTTTTTTAGCTAAAATCCTGTCCTGTGACTTCTCAGCTGTGTGTCCTAGATAAGTAAAAGAAACATGATTTGAAATGAATCCAAAGGAATGCCTTTGTACTACACACTTTGCTTTTCCATATCTCTAGCCAATTTTCTATGCATCAAGAACCCAGAAGCTTAGAGCCAATTCTCTCCACACACACCCCGATCCACAACTCCAGATATAAGCACAAGCTATTCTCTGATGAATTTTTAATGCAGCTGCCACTGAAAGAATCCAAAACAGAAATCCTAAATAATAATAATAATAATAATAATAATAATGTCCAGATCTCAGCACTGCTGGCCACTTACCATCTCAGAAGAAGCTGTGTTTTACTAGGGAAGTTCAACAGTATATTCAACAAAGGTACAGCTTGCCTGCGTATGTACACAGATTATTGATTGGTACATCTTATTCATACATAACATTTATTATGCGTACTTTGCAACCAGACTGCTGGTCTTTACATATGCATGGTTATTTAAAAGTAATGGTTTATACATACATTCATACTTGGATTTCTAGGTTCATATTGCTGCTGCAGTATTCAAATTTCTAAATGAACAAACAATAGAAATATAAATTTTGAGGATCTTGTGTGAATGGATGTTTCAAAAAGTTTAAGTATTTATTTATAAAGCTCCTTCTCCTACCGTAATACACACACACACACACATGCCCCAGTGTGTTTGGTGGATCTCGGATAGGCTTATGCTCTCTGAAAACATCAATAGAGTAAATAAAGGCTACTTTTCATTGACTAAGCTCTACAAAGCCAGGCAACTGGAAGCTAAGGACTTTTTCAGACAGTACTGTACTTACTATGTTAGAAGCTTGCAAGAGAGGGATAGCGCTATCACGTGGGAGGGGGTCCGTTTCGGACAATGCTGTCCCTCTCGCAAAATCGTCGGTGTCTCTTCCGTGTATGATTGGAGGCAGACGCGCCATATTTTACTTTACTTACTTACTTCTGTGAGTAAAATATGGCGCGGCTGCCTCTAATCGTACATGGAAGTGACACCGACGATTTCGTGAGAGGGATGGCGTCGTCCAAAATGAACCCTCTGCCACGCGACAGCACTGTACCTCTCTTGCAAGCTTCTAGCGCGGTAAGTACTGTCTGAAATGTCCTAAGACTGATTCCTTAATAGGCATGCCCTGTGATCAGAAATGATGCTGTGCTATGCCACGAACTGTGCTTGCTTACAACTTAGTCTTCATGCACCCATATTTTGCCTTGGTTTTTCAGGCCCAAATCCAGAAAAGGAAGATGGGTTGCCTGGGAAAAGCAAAGATATCCCATCTTGTCCTGGTCCTATAACTTTAATAACAACTTTAATATTAACATTTTATTTATTATATTCATCTCTTAAAAGATTTATATCCTTCCCCATAGTGAAGGGTCTCAGGTCAGTGTACAATAAAATCAATTCAAATAATTTAGAACAATTTAAAAAATTAAAAGATTATTTTTCAAAACATTTAAAGTGGTAAAAAATAAATTATATCTAAAAAAAGACTAAACCATACAGTACTGTAAAATGAATTAGAACAATTAAAACCACGTGCAGGTACAAACTGGTTAAAATCATTAAACCCCAAAGTCTTTTCTAAGAAAAGGCTTTAATGAAGCAGGTGTTGGTGCAAATCAAGCCTTAGTACCTTTGTCAGCCTTTGTAACATTCATTAACTTGTGGTGATGCTAGTGTGAAGTGATGGTTTTATAGCTAGAATAAAACTTCTATTATGAAGGCCAGCTACCACAATCCAGTATACAACCTTATATATTAAAAACAACCTGTAACATAGAAAATGAAGACATCAATCACCCAGTGGCACTACACCTAGAGCCCTAATCAAATTAAAATTTAGGCCAAGGACCACAAAATGCTGCTCATTTGGGGTGGAAAAACACACAATGACGTGCACACAAAAGTATGCCCTTGTACTTGCACCAGAATCCTAAGGGAGTCATCTGTAGAAGAAACTCAAAGGATGGAAGTCCCCCCTGCCACTTTAAAATAGTGGTCTGAGTACAGAGAAGCCCACTAGAATCTTCCATTGAAATTACTTTTATTATCTTAAAAGTGTTTATAGCAGGACTGAAAATCTCTCTCCCCCCCATGACAAATGAATTTTCTTGGAGGTAATACAGTATATCAGGGACTACATGCAGGAGTGAATGGGGCTGAAGCTAGTGAGGTATGAGGCCAGAGCCAAAAACATAAGCAGGAATACCTTCCTTTCTTTCTTTTTCTGCCCCCTCTCTTTTCTCTCTGATGTCCTTTGCTATCCCCTTTTCTCTTTTCTGACTTCTCTCTCTTCCTCTTGGCTAGTGGACTCCAGAGAGAAAGGAGATTATCAGACAGGAACGCAAAAGGTGTTCCTGTCCCACAATCTCCACTCTGGTCCCTGTCTCATCCCAGTCCCGCTACAATCACCCTCCCTACTGCACTTACCTCCTCTCCCCTTGGTCAGGCAGCTCAGGAGTGAACAGAGCTCTAATGGAGGTTCGTTCACTTCCTGGATCAAAATCCCATGGATTCTCATGAGAAGACGCGAGCACGGGAAATTCAAAAAGAAAAAGAACACCAAAAAAGTGACAGCAAGCACAAAAACACACTGTATAAAGTACAAGTAACCCAGGGGGATCATAAAAAGTGTGTCACTTACCTTGATGTCCCGATCTCACCTGGAAGTGTTCTGGCAGGGACCTCCCATTGACACTGGGATCTCGCCAGTGAAGTGGGGCACCTCGTCACACACAGGCAAATCTATGACAGGAACGGAACGGGAGATCTATTGATGGCTTCTCCCATCAATAAAAAGCAGTGCCCATGGAACGGCAGCAGAATGGGTGCATAACGAGAGGGGATGGCATCATCTGATAAGGGAGCCCTTTTGCAATCTCCTGGCATTTCTGTAACACCATTTTGGATGTGTCTGATAATCTCCAAAGGGTCCAATTGGTCTTGGTAGATACATAGACAGACTGCTTGGCTTATAGCATTCAAAGTCTTTACAGTGCTTGGGAAAGTTCTTCCAGTCCTTATAGTGCTTGTTAATGTTTAAGCAAACGCACTGGGGTTTGCTTCTTTGTGGACATATATAGGGTTGTGCTGTTACTGCTTTAGTTATTTATCCTTTATTTATCAGGCTTGCTGCAAACTGATTCAGTTCAGTACTTATTTAAAAATCTGCCAGGTCATTTAAAGTAACTTCTCCCTAGCTGGGCTCCAAGAATTGAAACATGTCCAGATGTAGATAAAGGGACCTGAGAACAGTTGCATCACAGAAGATGGGGTAAGGAAGGAGACATCTGAACTCTAGCAAATACCTACACCTATGGCAGGATTGCCAGGAGAAATAACATCTCTTCTAGACAAATCCAAGGAAAAGGAGCCCTGTCCCTTATTTTACCCGGCAACCTTGGCCTAAGATTATGTTTTCTCAACAAATATAAGTTTGGGAGCCTTTGGCTTACGGCAAACCCTTGCCATAAGCTGTAGGCTCCCAAGCATGTGCAGCCTCCCAGGCCATATCTGCAACCTCTGCTTGTGTTGTCATGCTGCCCTAAAAACCTTCTCACAGAAAATGGGCAGTGCTGCTGCACCACCATTGCAAGAACTACAACAACCTTGCCTCCCAGCCCGTTGTAGTTGGTGGCTTCAGTTCAATGGCAACAGTGAATCTGCTGTTAGTTCAAGCTTTGGAAGAGGTACCCAGAGTGCTAAGCACTATAGCAAAATATGAAGTTGAAGGCTTTCACGGCTGGCATCAATAGGTTTTCTGTGGTTTTTTTTCCAGGTTGTGAGGCCGTGATTTGGAAAATGCCAGCCACAGATGCAGGCGAAACATCAGGAATAAACTCTTCCAGAGCAAGGCCCCCTCCTCGTAGATCACATGGCTGGGTACCTTGTTCTGACCTTGCCAGAAGCAATGTCGCCAGCAAGGCTTTGCCAGGGAGCTGCTTGGTCAGTAAGGCAGTGGTGGCTCTGTGGAAGATCCATCGCTGAGCAGTGAAAGGAACAGAAAATTTATTTATTTAATTTATTTATTAGATTTATACCCCACCTTTCTCCCAAGACAGGATTCAAGGTGGGGGAAAATGGTGATGCCTGCCAGCATCCATCTGTTCCAGTGGGTGTTTTGGTATTTTTTAAAACAAATATATTAAAATTATTTATTCCATATAAAATTATTTATTCCATACAAAACTTTATGGCAAAGAAACATCTAATACTCTATCCAAGTTTATCTTTCTGATTCAAATAAAATTGGTCTCTTTGCTACCATCTAAATGTGTGTCTTCCCTTACATTTATATCATTGCCTTGTTTGAGCAAATACAAAAAATAAAAAAATAGAAAAGGCTTACACAACTCAATTATTAGCATAGATAACTTTCCACCACCCAGTTACTGAGATTTAAATGTTTGTATTCCCATTCCAACCATGAATAAGCATTGTACACACAGATTTGTAATCCTTCTGCTTCTGTTCAAATGTAAAAAGTAAAGAAAAAGATTCTACAGTCTCATACTCCTATCTCTCAGACGTACGCATGCTTCTATCCTGCAGTCTGTACTGTTATCACTAATTCAAGTCTTTCTTTTAATTATTTAATAAAAGTTATGGGACCCCATTTCTTTTCCATAAATTTTTAAACTTCCTTCTAGCACTCATGGGGATTACTTAACAATCCATATTTTACATAATAAGAAAGTTTGTCCATCTCCATTATATCCAGTAGCTTTGATCGCCATTCATCTGTTTGTTGGGTTTCTTCTGTTTTCCAGTTCTGCATGAAGAGCAACCTAGCTGCCATTATCATATAAATTAGAATTTTTTCTTTAGATTTCAAATTTTCATCACCAATTTAGAAGAAACAATATTTAGAAGAAACAATTCTGGTTTCAATTGTATATTAATTCCCAATAGTTCAATGATCATTTTATGCATTTGCCAGTGGGTGTTTTTGATGTGTGGAAAACTTGATTGCCCTGTATCCAACCCAATCCAGCTGTCCACACTTCCAAAACACTGAGGCCACACCACACCAGAGTTTCCTGGAAGCTCTGGAGTAACCTATGGGTTTTCTTAGGTCAAATTGAATGCTAAAAGAGGTGTTTTTGTTGTAGAACTAGGTTCATTGTGAGTGCGGGCTTTATCCCTTCTGTAGATGAGCCCTTAGTCAGGCAGTTAAAGCTGCTCTATCCCAGCTGGCTTCTGATGTATTTTAATGTAGTGCTCTAACTTTGGGTTCCAAGTTTTCTCCGTTTTTTTAAAACTGGTTGGTTCTAAATCAAAGAAAACCAAAGAGTGATATTTATGTGAAAGTACTGTGAGAAGAAAAGTTTCCCTGGGGCTTTGCTTATGCTCCAATGCCCCCTATTCCTCAGATCTGTGTCTGTATTCTCTACAACTCACTGTTTTATATCTGATTCCTTAGTGGATCCTGTCAAAATCAATCCTGTAAGCCTGAAATTCACCGAGCCCTCATATAAAGGATTAGAATTATACCAAAATTTCTGTGTGAGGGTAATCTGAGAAATAAATGAGCACCTGCTGGTAACTATTTGTGGAATAACAATACATATACAGTATTTAGTACTAGCCAGTATGGCACGTATTTCCCCTTCACTGCAGCTGATCAAACACAAAGTAACTGTAAGTGACTTATTTCTGCTTTAAAACAAAGTTGGCCATCAAACAGAGGCAAAGACTGAAGTTCAGAACTCATTATATGAACATAAAACACCTCTCAGAAAAGTGATTACAGTGTGTTCCATAGCATTTATCCTTTGACTAGTGAGAACAGTTTTTTTTAAGAATAAATTCTTTATTGAATTCTAGATTTATTTTTAATGACACGTATTCTCTTTCTGTAAAAATGAAGAACATATATCAAATGCTTGGCTAATCATAAATAATAGAAAGCAAAATCTGAAACAAGCATTGAAAAATCCAAGGTATCAATGTTATACCATTGCCTCTGTAGTGCTCAAAGCAGAATATAATAATAGAAGATTATAATGGGAAGCAGCTTGAACTAATGATCAAATAACCTGTGTTATTATCTGCCTTAAATCCATTTTTTATTTTTTACATAAATGCATTAACAACATGGGCCAGTGACAGCCCATTAATCAGATACATTCTTCAGTTCACAACAGCATTCTGAGAGCCAAAAACATACTAGTATAAATAGAATATTAGAAAAACAAAGATTGCCATGCTGGAACAAGGAAAATCTACTGTTGGCAAAAAGTATTAGTACCAGTCAAAGTGGCATGGAGGTATGTAAGCCTCTGAGTACTCCAGGACATCCAGGCATGTTGCAAAAACAAAAACACACAAACAAACAAACCAAAAACCAGGGAATGAAAGAAGTACTAAAGTTAAAAAAACAAGTTGAAATGATGCAGCTACAAAGTCTGTAGTCAGATTTAGTCCCAAGACGGAGACTGCAGGCTGAATGATTCACTGATAAATGTGCTGGTATCCACCTACACCTAGCATACTGCAGGAACAAAGCCATGAGTAGTCTTCTTCATGACTCCAAATGGTGAAAGTGTCATCCACATATTGTGGGCTTTTGGGGCGCTGTTTCCAAGGCTTGTTTTTCAAAATGTTTCATGTAAAAGTTTGCTATCATGGGGCTCAGAGGGCTGCCCATGGCTACCCCATCTATCGGTTCATAGGATTCATTATCCCACTGGAAGTAGCTTGTAGTGAGGCAATGTTTGAACAGGGTTGTGATGTCTTCTGGAAATATTTGTTGGATGAGTGCCATGGTGTCCATTATGGGGACTTTGGTGAACAAGGAGACAACATCAAAGCTGATCACTCTGTGTCCAGGTTTCAGTTCGATGCTGTTGATTTTTCTATGAAGTGAGCTGAGTCCTTGATGTAGTGAGGGGTTTGTCCTATGTGGGTTTGTAATTGCGTGGCCAGAAACTTGGACAAGTCATACATGGGGGATCCAATGGTACTCACTATGGGTTGGAGTAGAATGGAATCCTTATGGATCTTGGGAAGTCTGTACAGCCTTGGTGGGAGAGCCTCAGATCTGCATAGAGTCTGGAGTATGATTGGTTGAATTGATGAGTTCTTGATCAAGGTATTTGTTTTTCTAGTGATTTTGTGATGTTACTTGAAAAATGAGCGTCCAAACTCTGGCTAGTGGTGTGACAAAACAATCTTAGAGCCTTACTGTCCAGACCCCTAAACAGCACTACGTGATATTATATGGTGCTTACATTTATTTGGGTTTAATATTGTATTAACAAATTCTATAAATGCAACCTTTGCTCCAAAGCTGTGCCATGTTAATCAAGCTTTTGTAAGTCTAGCAGGTAACAAACAGCTCAGTGCATTTATTGAGAAGTCTTCGTTTGTGAAGAAAAGCCAGAGAGAGAAGTTCTGCTCATTCCATTTGTTTTAGGATTATCACAGGTTCCCCTTTTAAAAACATTACAGTCTTTACTAATGGCATATGTCAAAACATCACCCCTTCTTTGCATTCTGGATGAATGTCACATTAATAGCAGAGTTGGTGATATTTTTGTTGTTGTTCAGGAAAAGAGCTTCTGGGCATTCTCTGTTTTATCATGTCATCAGAACTAAATCTCCAGAGACTAGATGTTAAATATGGCAGGCATAAGTTCTAGAAAATAAAGCCTGAACTATCCCAGAAGACAAAACATACAATGCCTTTCTTTGCCAGCACTGAGATGTTTGTGGCTCTTTGAAATGCCTGGTCACAAATTGTTCTCTGTGCATACTGGCCTTTGCTTACAATACACATGATTTATTCATCTTTGTAGCATCATAACTCTCTCTATATGCAGCTGCCCCTTTTTTTGTGCAATCCCAGCAAATTAAGATTCTCCATAATGATGTGCAGCTGGCACACTTCCTGTATTTTCATGGGTGAAAAGCATGATCAGAGGAACATTTCTTGACCTTGATTTTAACCAGTTCAATTTCAACTAGTTTTAACTGCCTGTTCAAAGTGAATCCACACATTATGTTATTCACATGATATTAGCAGATGTCACTTAGTATCATAAAAGGTTAGGAAATTCCTACAATGAGTTATTATGAGATCATGCATGGTCTACTGCTCAACAGATCAATCCTTCTAATAGCATACTCAAATCTGGGGAAGGGGGGGGCTGTGGAGGAAATGTTGACAGACTTTGGGGAACCCTGAAATCACAGAAGTAAACCTGTGGGGTTTTTTTAAAGAAAAATCCTAGGAGGTTATTTCTGTTGGAAATTAATGCAATAATGCCATACAAATAACCTGAACTAGTGTTAAGTGTGTGTAGTGGGAAGCAACTGGAAGATAACTGTGCCATTTCTGGATCCCTCTGTGCAGACTGCTATGCCTAGGCTTTACTTCCTTTCACCCCTCTCTGAGGTCGCTTCTTCCTTCTCCCAGGTAAAGGAGGGTAGGCAGCCTGTGGAATCTGTATAATAGCTGCCTGAGTAGCCTTGCAGATGTGGGAACCAGCTTTAAGGGCATCTGTAACCACGTTTAGGGATTTCCCCCTATCTTGTATTGTCCTATTGCATTTCCTGAAACAATAAACGTATTCCACCCTTTATATATTACTATGAGCAACCAGAGTTATTACAGTTGCCCCTCCACATTTGCGAATTTAGCATTCGCGGTTTTGAGTATTCACGGTTTTGGAAGGGCCTCCCCCCCACCCTCCCCAAAGCAGTGACTGGGCTTTAGAAGTCCTGTGGCTGCTTCTGGGGGGGGAGAGAAGCAGGCCAGAGGGGTGGGAGAGGTAGGGAGGGGGCCATCCGAGGCCCCCTCGCCACCTTAGGAGGCCGGGCGGGGGGTGGGAGAGGCGGCGAGGGGGCCTTTGGAGGCCCTGTGAAGGCCGAGGGAGGGAGGGCGAGGGCTGGGGAGGTGACCACGGGGCCTCCAGAGACCCTCCAGAGGCCCCGTTAAGGCCTTGGGAGGGAGGGGGAAGGTGGGGGGAAGTGACTATGGGGCCTCTGGAGGCCCTGTGGTCACTTTGGCGGGGGAGGGGGAGGGCAGTCGTTATTCGTGGAATTTTCACATTCGCGGGGGTCTGTGGAACCTAACCCCTGCGAATGTGAAGGGACGACTGTACTCCTTTTTCCAGCCATAAGTTCAGAGTATAAATTCTACATATTCCCTCTCCACTGCAAACCCGTTGAAGACTGGGCATGCTGGTTGGAAAGGAAAAATGGAAAACCAGGGCAGGAGAACAGAATGTCCAATACAGTTTGTTGTCTCTCTTCTGGAGGACAGAATTCAGTTTTTTTATATGGCTGCTTGTGTGACTTAATTCCAAGAACTACTGCAATTGGATATCTTCTCTCTAGCTGTACCAAATATGTACTGAATATCCCTGAGTATTCTTGACCTATCCAGTAATTTACCAATATTAGAAACAAGTCAACCTATTGAACACAGCCATTTTTAAACTAGGATATTTTTCTAGCCCATTCCCATTCATCAATAGATCCTAGGTGTTTTTTATTTGCTATCCCTCCTTTTTGCTATCACAGGACCCAAGGCTTATAACATGATTACAGCAAAATATAGCCAAAACCCAGCCAATTATAACACTGAAGAACAATTTTAAAACTATTAAATAAACTATGATATTAACATCCTGTGCTGAATTAAATGGCTTAAAAGTATTTTAAAACTTAATAATAAAAGAGGGGAGCAGCACAGCACCCTCTGTTTAAAGATCCTTCTGCTTAAACTTCTTAATGGCCAAAACTGTGTCTAAATAAACATTTATTTGTCTCCTGGTGGAAAAAAAGCAGAGAGGGGAGGCAGCTAGCCTTGTGTGAAAAGGAGTTAAGTCTTAGGGGACCATGGCAACAAAAGATATTTAAAGAGGTCTCTAGTAAAGAAAATGTTAAGAACAACTGCATTAGAACATAAATAATAACAGACTTCCAAGTGTCATAATCTTAGCATCACTTATTAGTAACTAAGCGCCAATGAAAATAATGGATACTGCTTCCATGAAAGCATTCTTGGGTCTTAGGTGTAAAAAATAGTGGCCAGAATTCTTATGAATGAGTAACCTAGAGTTATGCATTCGTGATTGGTTTTGTATTCATGATACCAAGATATTCACCAGTTTAGGGAATACTTAGGGACTGTGAAAGTCTTCCAGTCCTCAGTTATCAGGCAGCAGCTGCTGTGAGCAACAGGGATGGGTTCCCTTGTTGACTGGGAAACAGATGACTGATGTTTCCACTGGCCTTCCTATGAGTGATCTCCAGTATGATGGGGAATTGTGACAGGGACCCTACTTCTGGCTGTCACACCAGAGATCACTCACAGGAGGAGGTAGAAATGCATCCAGCTGCTTCCAATCAACTGACTTAATTTCTTTGTTAATTTCTTTGCTTTTGGTGTGTTTAATTGAAGTGGTGTCTTCTCGCAGGAACAACTGAAGCCTCACCCCTGCAAAATTGAGGAAGTAGGAGATTAAAAATAAAAGATGCATGTGCAGGCCATCTCAAAGTGTTAATACTCAGTCATTCTGATGCAATGTGAAAACAAGTGTTACTGTAGCACAAGCTTCAATCTTGTTCTTAAAACACTAGTGGATGGTTGGGCAATCTTCCATTAGTGGTAGTGTTGTGCGATCATGGTAAGATGCAATAATTACTGGAATCATGCCACTATGTTTCTGCTTTCCTCAATTGCAGAATTACAGCATTTTTAGATGCTTGCGTGATAAAGTCCTATGATGATGGAGTTCCATTGTAGTTACATTGACAATGTAGGCTGTTAGCCAATGTTTTGACTGAAGTATATTAGTTTAATCAGCTTTAACCTTGACATAATGTTAACCATCTGGTTTCATTCCATAATATGTATAGAATCTATATGAAAATATGTTTAGTTGTTACTTACAAACTTTTGTGTTAGGCTTTTTGTTTTGCTATCTTTGGCAAGGAGAAACATTTTACCTTAGATTCCTATCTGTTTCAAGAGTTCTCCACTGTTTTAACAGGTTTTATGATGTAGAAAACAACAGAAATAAACAAATATAAAAATAATGGAACATTTTCATGTTCTCAGTGGATTAGCTATTTTAAAAACCCACTCTCTTTCAAAAATCCTGAACAAGTTGTTTTTAAAAACTGCTCTGTAAAAATGAATAAGCTGCTCATTAAATTTTCTTATGTTCTGAAAGAAAATTATAGCTTTGTGAACAGATACATACAGACAAAAGGACGAAGACAGTGAAAATGAGAAATAAAGGGGAAATGGGACCTCCTGGTACTTGTATAAATAGCAGAGACAGTATTATACAGAAAGCAGAATGCTATACTTCTTTCCTTTTGATTTCCCCCTAATGTTAGCCCACCCCACTCAACTGTAATAAATTCTTCTCTCTTATTTACTCCTGCTGTCATTCTAAATATAGCTGAGACTGCTACAAATTAATGATTTATAAATGTGAGCTGATTCCCATGTAAGCAACTCTAAGGGCAGTCATAAATGTTACACCACAGACACAATTGTGTATGTACATAAATTTGGAAAAGTCTGGTTTAAACAGGACTACAATTAGTGTTTAAAGATCCTACATTCACACACACACACACACACGATGTCCACATATGCAATGGTGTAATGGTAAATTTTGAAGTGCAGGCCATCATCATGACAGCCCCTATGATGATATCCCCCAAGGAGTGTCCAAAATGGTTGCATTGATCTATACATTAAAGAAACCTCAAACACATTTCTAGCAGTTCTCCTTTCCACCAGGAACTGGTCTGTCGTAACACTGATCACTGGTATCCTAGATCAGCTAATTAGTTACATTTGCATAACTAAGTAACAGCTCCTAACTTGAACCTCCCCAGCTCACCTTAAGAGCCAGCTGTTAGAATGGGCAAATGAGATCTGTTTAGCTTCTAAATGGGGTGAACAGAGAATGACTTTTCCACCCCATTCCCACCAGTGAGTGTAGCTGCAACAAGGACTTGCAACAGGAGCCCTGCTTCTGATTGTCACAGCCTCGCACGCTGGTGGGAGCAGGATGGAAACAGCTGGATGGACCTCCTTAAACCAATCTGGCAGCTGGCTCTTAAGTTGGGCTGGGGTGGCATTTACATGGGTTAATAGTAAGGCTCCATAATAGAGATGATACAGATCTGCAGCTCTTGGTTACAAATCCATAACTGCAGTACTGACTACCAGCCAGCGGGTCTTGCATACTGAAGCCTAAGCCACACCAAAATGTATATATATAAAACTCTTGGGTATGTTGCCTTTCCCAGTATGCTGATTGGCTGCTCAGAAAACACGCCCAACCAATCACCACCCACATGCAAATTCCCTCTCCACCTCCCAATCCACTCCAGCCACTCAAATCTGCACTCAATCTGTATCTCCCAGACTCACAAGGGCCCCTTCCTCCCCTCATTCCCATAGCCACTCACCAGTCATAGGCTGCAACGGGACCCAGAAAGTCATCTGGCAGCAGCAGCGGGCCGTGTGTGACAGGTCCCAGGTAGTCAAGTGCTGGTGCTGATGGGTCACCTGCAATGTGACTCAGGCAGTCAACTTGTTGTGAGGTCGACCAGGTGATTTTTTGGGGAGTTTTTTAACGGCATATATTATGCTGGGTACAGCTAGTACTCTGAATTGCTTAAGAGATAGCTCATAATAGTACATTGTTGCTGGGACAATTCATTTCCCTCCAACTGTTGTGGGGATTGTAGCTAAACTCAGAGATAACAGGGAAGTCCAGGTGGATGAGGGAGGTGACCAACAATGACATAGTCCATACTGATCTAAAAGTCCCAGGGCTTCAACCTTTTGAGCCCTGGCTCCACTATACCACAAAACATATGTATGTTGAAAGATCTGTATACTTGCCGTGTACACATTGACCCCACTGCTTTGGGAAACAGTAGTATATGCACCAGCACCCATGTCTCCATACAGAATGCATTGCTGCTGGCACAAAGAGGGTTTACTGATGCATGGGATGCCATCTACAATATCACTAGGCAAGCAGTTATTAGCAATATGTGCAATCTGATATATCGTATCAAACAGGGAACTCCTTCTCATCTCACTGGAAATTTGAGGTTGCAATACACTGTGCCCCAAAACACCCCCACACAGAGGCCCCAGTCCATCTAAACTCAAGTTGCACCCCTACATTCTTTTACCTAAGCCCCATTATGTGACTGATTTCTCAGAAGATGCATATAGGATTGCACTGTTAAGCATTCCCAAGTCCCATTGAAAGGAGTGAAAACTTGAAATTATCAGGGTGAACTTATTCAAGTACTTTCAATGGAACACGATCATGTGAGCCCACTTCATGCATTGAAGAGCTCTATGTGATTCTGGGAAAGGAGTGATGCTGCTAGCCTATTCCCTAGTGTTGCATGCATCATTAGCCCCACCATCTCAATTTCCATATTTACAAGACCTTGCAAATATGTCAGTTCTAAAACTTTCTAGTTCCAATGATTCTAGTAGCATAACTCCCTATTTAAGCTAGTCTAACAGTGTAAAAAAGAAAAGAAAAGAGTTTGATGCTATCAGGATAGAGAAGTGCAACAGTTTTCAACATTCCCCCATTTAAGAGAGCCATACTGTAAGTGCCACCTTTTATTTTACCCATATCGGCAACTAACTTTCTCAGCTCCTACTTGTGAGGGCAATCACTTATCTAAAGAATTTTCCCAATGCATACTTCTTTTCTTTTCCACCCCAAAGAATATAATATTCAAATAGTGCTTCCCAAACATAATATATTTATGATATTTAATGCTTTAGTACAACTAATATATTGCGTAGTATACGCAAGTGGTCCCATAGTGTAGAAAGTTCTTGGTAGAGTCGTCCCTTCATTTTTGTGGGGGTTAGGGGTGCAAAACGGGCTTGGCCTTCCCCCCCAAAAGAGAACGCCACCATACGTCCAGGGCCTCCGCCACTGTGTCCACCATGCCGCTGCTGCTGCCACCGCCACCACCACCATATATTTGGCGCCTCTGCCTCTGCATTCACCATGCTGCTGCCACCACCATACTCCCGGGGCCTTCGTTGCCACCATGTCCCCACCACTGAGCACTTGGAGGCTTTGCGGCTCAGTGGCTTTGCGTTGAATGCGCAGCTTTCCTCAGGCTTGGCTCCCCCTAAAACACATTCCCTGTGGGGGGAAGCCAAAGGCAGCAAACCCTCGATGGCTTTCCACGAATATACAAAACCGCGAAAGGGAAAGCCAGGAAAATGAAGGGACGACTGTAGTTGTGACTGTATTTGGTTCTAGATTTTGACAGTATTCTCCAGATTATGTTCTCCGACCATCCCTCAGATACATCCATGGACAGAAGGAGTCAGGAGCAGCAGCAGCTGGTGGCTTCCATGCCAGTACAAGTTTCTAGGTTTCGCTCCAGGCTTTAAAGGGGCTCTACATGGTGCTGAATCTTGTTTCCCCCAAATAGGTTTAGCACTTTGGATCACTTTCTTTAAAGTTAGCTCAAAACTAAAGTGGATTCACTGCTAGCGGTGCCATCAGCCATTGCTGGGAACCACATGATCTGGACCATCTTTGGATGCAGCTCTGTCTACCCAGAAGTGATGCTTATCAGCTAGATGACTGAAAGATGTTCTGTGACATGAATGGAAATCGCCTCCAGAGAAGCATTGGCTCGCATCCTGCTAATGAATTACGGCAGTATAAGTTGAACCTGTGCCATTGCAACCCATTGTTTTGGCTGTCACAACTGTCAAAATTCTTTTCTGACCATACAGTGATTAACACACATACACACATACCCCCCACACAAAACCACCTTGTAAGCAGTGCAGTCAACATGACCATTTCCACATTGTCAGAGGGAGGGGAGATTATCATCCAGGTATTTTCCTGCAGTTGGATATGCTGCAAGGACATCATCTGCAGGGACATTTTTAGAGTTCCTCAGAGGCTCCTGTGGATGCTTGTCACACCTGGTCCAGCTACAGGAAAATAATTGGGCATGTCCCCACTGATACCCCCCAACAATACAGAAATGTCCATGTTGGTGTGGGGCTGCACTGTTTACCAGATGAATTGGGGGGGGGGTAACATTTGAAGATGTTGCTATGGGATACATATACATGCAGGATCTTGGCCATAAAGTTCTGTGTCAGGATGTACTTTAGAGACGTTCTTGGTGCCTCCTTATTTTGAAGGTACGGTACTGTTTGAAACAGCCTGTAATCAGTTTGTGATCCATATCCAACCTCATTACATGCTGGTCTTGGGAGTGATTCCATGTGTGTTCCTTCCTTGGACGTCTTTAAACAGAGGCTGGATGGCCATCTATCAGGGATGCTTTGATCGTGATTTCCTGCGTGGCAGAATGGGGTTGGACTGGATCGCCCTTGTGGTCTCTTCCAACTCTACAATTCTATGGTTCTGTGGATTCAGAAATCTTCCTTGTATTTACTCTGATTTGATTACATGAATTCAAAAGCAAAGCTGCCTATTGTTTCTATGGATGCATATGACGCACATATGAATTCTAAAGGTGACCTATAATTAAAGTGTGGTTGATTCCTTGCTATTCATTCTATTTAATAGGAATTTGCCCCCCCCCCGCCCACTTACTGTTCTTGCATCATGAGCCCACCAGCTTTTCCAGCTTTTGCCAATGCTGTTCTAGCCCCTATGGCCACCACAGGATTGTTCAGCTAAGCTGTTTTTACTCTGTGTAACCAATTCTATGCTGTACTTGTACTTTCAATGTTACTGATTTTTAATTATTTTATTTCTTATGAACCACCCAGGGACCTTTGCCACTGGCTGCTACAGAGTCATGCTGACCATGCTAGTTGGTGATAGTGGGAGTTGTATTCTGATACATCTCGAGAACACAAATCTGTCTGTCTGTCTATGAATATTTATTTATCACTTTCTAGTCTACAGGGGTTCCAAAAGCAAGGCATGGCAAAATAGATTAAAACATTAAAAACAGATTAAAAACAAATTTTAAAAGCCAATTTCTTAAAAGCCACAATTCTTCAAGAACAAATTTAAAACATTTCCAAAAACCAAATTTAATGTCAGTTTTAGAGACTGAGGGCCATAGAGAACCATACAGCCTTGGCCACCCACTAGAAGCTCAACAGGGAAGGAGTCAGCCTGATTTCTCTTGGGAGGGAGTTCCACAATCAAGGCGCTGTTACAGAGAAAACCTTGTCATGTACTCACTGACTGAGTCTCTTGGGGTGGTTGGGTATTTCCATTGATGATCTTAATTTCTGAGAGGAAGTGATCTTTCAGTTATCCTGTTCCCAAGCAGTTTATGGCTTCGCAGGTCAAAACCAGCACCGTGAATTGATCTCAGAAGTAAACTGGAATTTACTGAAGCTGGTTCAGGACCAGTGAAATGGGGATTCTATAGTGCACACTAGACTATTGGCTGGCTACCCCATTTGGCACTAGCTGTAGCTTCCAAGCACTTTCAAAGGGAAGTGTCAAATAGTTCCCATTACAGTGTTCTGTTAGAAAGGTGGCAAAACAGATATTTTGGTGGCAAAACAAATATAAGGACATTGTCCGGCAACACATCCTTGGAAGACAACTGTTCCAAACTGGGCTACAACAGTTATGGCTTCCCTTTTCCATAGCTACTGATCCAAATAAAATTTCCAGCCCTGAATGAATGTATGCATGACCTTAGCCATAGGGGCACATCTTGTGTTATTGCCAGAAGCTTTGAGTCCCTTTATAGCTCTTTTAAGGCCTTTTCTGAGCTCAGAACTAGCAAAGCAACCATTTCTGTAATAGGCACCTTACTGACTTGCGTTATCCGTGGGTGTACTGATATTTGTGAAGCAAAAGTACTTAGCTAAGAAGGATAAACAAAAGAGGTCACACACTGATTATTTCTCTACTTTAAAAGCAATCACTGTGGAGAGATTAAAACTAGCCACTACCATAGTAAAGGGATTATTGCTATCTTGTTAACTTTTATCGTGTGGGAACATTAGACTTTTCAGGGTTACTGTTTAACTGTTTCTTTCCAATACTGTGGGAGACAGTATGCTGGAATCAAACTGGTGATCATTTTATGTGCATTAAATAGGGATGTAGGTCCTTGATTAGTTTGTCTTTGCATGCCAGGATGAGTAATTATTGCAGTTTTCTCCCAGTGGTGGATGAAAATGAATATTCCTCCATAGCATCCTTTCCATATTTTTATGTCCTGGAATGCTGCTTAGGAATTATTCTGTGAAGAAAAACACATAGGGTTTGTGTGTGTGCAAAAACATTGATTTCTGCACAGAAAATGTTTTTTTGTGCAGAAAACCTATGTGTTCTTCTCCACAGAATGTGTTGCTAGAAAAGAGGAAATTAATTTCTCTTTTTCTCCCTTCCTCCCTCCCTCACTCACACACAGAGCCCAAAAGTGATAAAAAGGGTTACAGACCTGAATAAAATTTTCCATGCTAATTTATACAAATGATATTCGGCTGGCATTCTGTTAGTCAGTTATGATGTTGTAAATTAGACTTAGGACATTGTAACTGATTTGTATTCTCGTTTACTATTGTAGTACTAATGCCATGACTGCAAATGATTCTGAAACCCACCTTAAAAGCCAGTCTTTTGTGATTAGGGCACTTGGTGGGAGGGGTCTGGTCACATCATTCTGCAACTTGGTAGCAGCACAGACCTCAATCACTCTGGATGGCTTTTAAGGTGGGTTTCAGGAGTCAGGTAGGGAATGAAAACATAACTACAACATTGTGGCTATATGTTTGATATGGGATTTTGTCCAATGACTATGATTTGAATCCTAGTGTTAGCCCAAACTAGAGCTGACCAATTGAATCAGCTAGATTTACCTACACAATCCATTATCATTCAACAAATGATTCAGTGGCTCTATACTAGCTGGGACTAACTAATAACATTCAGGTCAATAATGTAATCAGAAATGTGATACATTTTACCACAGTGAGAAGATTGTGACCAAGTGTTCTTTGTATGCTGCCCAGATGTAAAATTCTGGGCTGCATCAACAGAACGAAAATGTCCTGATCAAGGAATGTTAACTGTATCACTCTATTCAGTATTGGTCAGATCTCACCTGCAGTACAGTGTCCAGTTCTGGGCACCACAATTCAATAAGGATATTAACAAGCTGGAACGTTTTCAGAGGAGGGTCATCAAAATGGTAAAAGGTCTGGAAACCAGGCCCTATAATGAATGGCTTAGGGAGCTGAGTATGTTTAACCTGGAGAAGGGAAGGTTAAGAAGTGATATAATGGCCATGTTTAAATATTTGAAGGGATGTCATATTGAGAATGGAACAAGCTTATTTTCTGCTGCTCCAGAGACTAGGACATGGAGCAATGGACTCAAACTACAGGAAAAGAGATTCCACCTAAACGCTGGGAAGAACATCCTGATGGTAAGAGCTGTTTGGCAGTGGAATGTGCTGCCTCAGAGTGTGGTGGGGTCTCCTTTTTTGGAGGTTTTAAAACAAAGCTTGGATGATCATCTGTCAGGAATTCTTTGATTGTGTATTCATACATAGCAGGGGGTTGGACTGGATGTCTCTTGTGGGCTCTTCCTACTCTATAATTGTATGATTCCAACTCACAGTGTAATTGCAAGGAAAAAATAGTGTGAAAGTGTGAAAACCATGCATGCTGCTCTGAGCTCTTTGGGTGAAAAATGGAATATAAAACAAACATAAAGCAGAAGTGATCTGTAAATAAGGCCAAAGAAGCACATAAGTGTATCAGCCATCTTTAACTAGACTGATGCAGTAGCCAATTCAGATGAAATTAGACAATGCCGGACTCCAAAGATTCCAGGAAACCAATATATAACCAGCTAATATTGCCCTACAAACAAGATAGCGGTTTTCAAACAAACAAACAAACAAACAAACAAACAAGCTATGCTAATCTGTTGTAGCATAAATAGGAACAAGGGAGAGGGGAAAGTGGAATCTATAAGCACCTACAAAGAACATAGGAGCCTTGGTTCTAGGTTGAAGAGGATATGGGCAAGGTGTCCTACATCTGTAGGAGTCCTCCTCTTTTGTCAAGCCCTGGCAAGTTAATCCGGGACCTTTCATACTGCACAATTATGGGTCTATGATTCCACTGCAACTGCCATGGCAACATAATTTGGAATCTAGCTTAGGGATGGGCATTCAGAATTCTCAGCCAGAGAATTTAAGTGTCTCCTCACACTATAAATTTCATAGAATGCAGCCATGGCAATTAAAGTAGAATCACAGGAGATTATCAGACAGGAATGCAAAAAGCATTCCTCTACCACAACTTCCATTCCCATCCCAGTCCCACTACAATCACCCTCCCCACCACACTTACCTCCTCTCCCCTCAGTCAGGCAGCTCAGGAGTCAACAGAGCTCCCCGTTCACTTCCTGGATCAAAATTCTGCAGATTCTCACAATAAGACACGAGCACGGGAAAGTCAAAAAGAAAAAGAACACCAAAAAAGTGACAGCAAGCACAAAAACACACTTTATAAAGTACAAGTAACCCAGGGAGAGTAATAAAAAGTGTGTCACTTACCGTGATGTCCCAGTCTCACCCAGAAATGTTCTGGCAGTGACTTCCCATTGGTCCTGGGATCTTGCCAGTAAAACAGGGCACCTTGTTGCACACAGGCAAATCTGTGACAGGAATGGAATCGGGGATCTATCGACGGCTTCTCATGTCAATAAAAAGCAGCACCCACAGAATGGCAGCAGAACAGGTGCATATCGAGGGGGGATGACGTCATCTGATAAGGGAGCCTTTTTGCAATCTCCTGGTGTTTCTGTAACGCCACTTTTGACGCATCTGATAATCTCCATAGTGCTATTATTGTGTAGTGTGACGGGGCCTCTGGAGTTGAATAGCAACAGTATTCCAAGCACAGCCAGGCATTTGGATCAAGCTATTATTTTAATTGTTCTCAATGCCCCAAGGTAGCATCATTACAAGTTCCTACATTGTAGGAAAACAAAATGTAATTTAGATCTTGCATTATTACTTGGAGCACAACCCCTGAATTTATTTATTTTTTAAAAGTGGGAGCTCTAGATAGAGTACCAAGATCTTAGGGCCTGCACCCTCTCCTCCATTCCTCGGGGTGAGGAATGCAATAACTCTGTCTTATAATCACTCTCTCCAACTGTCCTAATTGGTAGGGACAGTCCCAATTAATCCTTTGTCATCCCATATTTTTTTTCAGCTGCTTTTAAAGTGTCTCAGGGCTTATCTACATGGGCAACATACCCTATCTTGCCCCCATCTTAGAAACCTGCAGTCATGACAATGCAAGGCCTTTGCCCTGTTCTGCCCCCAGGCAGTCCTCACCACCCCCCAGGACAAAGATGTGTTAAGATGGGGGAAAGAGGGGGTAGGTCCTGCTTTAATCTGGCAAAAAACAGATTGGTCCCGCATGACCACAGGAGCCTCTTCCAGCACGCCGGCCCATCACTGCAGCTGCCAGCCTGCCATCTCTCTTCCACAGCAGGAAGGAGTCCCGCAGCATGTCATAGTTGGTCACATCCAGGGGGCCTTGGTCACATGTTGCGGGCTGGCATCCTAGCTTCTGGGAGACTGAGGGAGAGTACAGCAGCTGCAGCAACAGGCCAACAGGCCTGTCTGGACTTCCTCCCATTTTGTGGAGAAACAGGGGAAGAACGATCTTGATTCATGGGCAGGATATACTGGTGGAGAGCCAATGTATTCTGGTCCATGTAGATGACCCCTCAGTTTCTCTCTCTTCCACTTTCTCTTTGTTCTCGGGTTCAATTAGTGCAAACTGATTTCAAAGTCCAAAAGTAGTTTGCACTCAAATTAAATCTACCCAGTGGGGGAGAAGAAGAGGGGGCAGAACCTTGCCCTTCCCAGTAGGCTCAGGCAAAAGCAAATTGCTGCAGCCTCTCCTAACCCATGTGTTCCTTCTCATTAATAACTTTTGCTGTCTTGGCCATGCTCTAATGTTGCTTTGTCACGCATCCTGGTTTTCATTGGAGAAATGTTGGAGGGTATGTTAAAATGGGTGTGTATATACCTTCTCATTTGCTAGACTTGTTAATTTTTGTTAGACTTGGTGTGTATGTGTGTGTGTGTATATTTGAATGGCATACTCTGTGCAACTGAGGCTGATGCTCAAGTCACAGGGTTGGTTTACCCCTTGTAACATCACCAGAGCCCGTCCCCTGTGACATCACAAGGTCTCAGGTTTGGGACTTGAAATTTCAAGGTGTGAGATAGTCCTAGGAGATTATCACACCACACAGTTATATTGCAATTGTTCCACTTTAATTGCTATGGCTGCCTTCTGTGGAATCCTGGCATTTGCAGTTTAGGGAGGGGCATTTAGAACTCTCAGCCAGAGAGCTCATAGGCCTCACTAAACTACAAACCCCAGAATTCCACAGGAGGCAGCCAAAGAAGTTAAAGTGGAATAATAATACTATAACAGTGTAGTGTCATAAAGTCCCTAATGTGGTAACCCTGGCCTTCGAGTTAGCATTACCATTGGCCCCTGCAAGACTGCTGGGTCCCTTGCAATTGCCCAAGGTTACTTGGTGTTGGCCACAGTCTTGCCAAAAGCAAAATTAACAGGTCCTGAGATAGCAGAGAATGCTGGTATCAGCATTCTCTGATACCAGCACAATTTATCAACTGTGTTCCGCTCATTTCCTTTTAATGACTGAAACAGTATTAAAGAGCTTAAGAAACTAACTTTTTTTGGACTGTAGCTCTAAGAAAACTTCAACTGTCACAGTCAGTGGCCAGCATGGCTGAAAGATTCTGAAGGCTATAGTCCAAAAGGAAAGCCACAACTTTTCCAAGCTCTCTGTGTTTATAGTATTTATTTATTTATTTATTGGATTTATATCCCACCTTTCTCCCAAGAATGGGATTCAAGGTGGGTTACAATAATTTAAAAACTACAACTAAAACATCACAAGTTACAAAAGTTTAAAAAGAATTAAATTACTGTAAATGTACCATTATTAAAATATAGTTAAAAACACATGAATTATAAATATAAAATTGATTTTAAAATATAACATTAAAAGCATCACACTAAATAAAATTTACGTTTCAAATGCCTGCCCAAATAAAAATGTCTTCAACTCTTCACAAGAGAAGGCTTGATTGAATAAATTAAAGTTTGTGTTTTGCAGTACTTGTGTATGGGTAGGTGCACCTTTAAGTCATTTCCAAGATACAGTGACTCTAATGTGATCTTGTCATGGGGTCTTCTTGACAAAATATGTTCAGAGAGGGAAAGAGTGAGACTTGCCCAAAGTCATCCAGTGCCTTTCCATGGCCAAACGAGGATCTGAAACTCCCAGAGACCTAGTCTATTACTCTAACTATGGCACCAAGCTGGTTTTATTTGGAAGACTCACAAAAATTAAATATGGAGGACTTTCTTGTTCAAACTTCATGGATAATGTAGAATCTCATCACAGAAAAATGTAGATAGATAAATTCAGTTTTAGTGGTCATTCCCATGAGAATCATATGTTGGTAGAAACAAATCAATAGTTAAATGCGTCTGTTCTAGAGAAAAGTGGCATATTTTTAAGAGCTCACATTACACTTTCAATAAATATTTATTTGATTAAAGGTATCTCTCTTCATATTTCTCATAATAATCTGCATAATTGTAGAAGTTGCCATGAAAATGATCAACTTGAAAACAAATAGAAGCAAGTAATTAGAGAGCCTAAATATACCTCACAGAGGTTTGGAAATACACTCTTGACTGAGTAATTTCCATATTTATAGGAAGCATAAAAATTCAATTTTTTGACATCTGTATAGATTGCAAGCAACAACTCTGAGTGGAAATATGAAATTGTTGCAATCCATAACTTTTAATAGCCAGTAAAGAACTTAGCTCAGTCATGTCAGAACAGATAACAAATATATTTCTTTTTCCAAGATACTGGTACATAATTTCCAAGAAATTTATTGGTGAAACATTTGCTGAAATTCTAATAAAGACTTTAACAATATAATTCTCTTATCTGCCCAGTTTGTGCCACTCATTTTTAATCCACATGTGCATCTTCTTATTTTTGCCATTTAAGCCCCAAATTTCCCACCCACTCCCTGGAGCTTAAGTCATTGTACATAGGATTGGATCCAGAGTAGAATTTGAAATAAGTTACTTCTGACTACAACTCCCAAAATTCAGGCATATAAATCCAGGGGTTTAGCATTCAAAACCTAATTTTTCCATGATGTAATCCAAGTTCAGTTAGCCAAGCTTTAGTAATGACTGATGTGATCTAGGTTAAATTACCCATTTACTCTGGATCCAATTTATAGAGTTCCCAGCCAGTTTTCCATTTAGGGAAAAACCTGAGTCAGACCTGCTTAATATCAATACAATTGCTACATCTTGTATCTATAGCTCCTGGCCATGTTCTGCAGTGGTATAGTTTAAAATAATTAACAACTACAGTTGTCCCTTCATATTCACTGGGGTTTGGTTCCAGGACCACCACCACCCCCATGAATACCAAAATCCGTGAATACTCAAGTCCCATTATATGCAATGGCACAGCAAAATGGTGTCCCCTATATAAGATGGCAAAATCAAGCTTTACTTTTGGGTTATTATTTTTTTTTAAGAATATTTTCAAGTTGTGAATACTTAAATCTGTGGATACCAAATCCGTGGATACGGAAGGAAAACTTTAGTGCTGTCTATTTTTCTTTTTGCCAACATGTGTATTGTAAGGTTGTCTGCAGTCAACAGCTATGGAAGCCATACAGTTATGTATAAGAGTGGATCAGTTCTCCATGTTTTTCAGGTTTTGGAGGAGCCAAAAGAATTACCCCCATTGCCTATGACAATGAAGAATAGTTATACCCCTCCAGGGCCCAATCAGCAAAAGGAGACCAAAATGCCAAAAAATGTCTACCCGTTGCTAGTGACAAAACAGCTAGTTGCACATTGCATAAAGAGTTGGGTGAGTAGGCAGCCTGCCTCTTCACAAATTAAGGCTAGTGATTTGTAGGCAGGGCACTTTCTGCTCCTCTCTCATTGGCTGGGTGACATGTTCAACCCAGCATGCCTTGCACTACATCCCAACAAGATCAGAGACTAAGTTGCTCCAGTAGCTCACTATTGGTAGACAGCTGCCATTGTAAAGAGCCTCCAGCAATGACCTGTTAATGTGTTTAATTTCAGCAACCAGAGAATAAAAACAGCTATATAATTCTTAGGAGTATAGTGTCTAAATCGAGGGAAGTGATAGTACTCCTTATTTTGTTTTGGTCAGATCTCACCTGGAATAGTGTGTCCAGTTCTGGGCACCACAATTCATGAAGGATTTTGACGAGCTGGAGCATGTCCAGAGGAGGGTGACCCAAATGGTGAAAGGACTGGAAGCCATGCCTTATAAGGAGCAACTTAGGGAGCTGGGCATGTTTAGCCTGAAGAAGAGAAAGATAAGAGGTGACATGATTTAAATATTTGAAAGGATGTCATATTGAAGATGGAACAAGCTTGTTTTCTGCAACTCCAGTGAATAGGACCCAGAGCAATTGATTCAAACTACATAAAAAGAGATCCCACCTAACATTAGGAAGAACTTCCTGACTTTAAGAGCTGTTCAACAGTGAAATACACTACCTTGGAGTGTGGTGGAGTCTTTTTCTTTGGAGGTGTTTAAACAGAGACTGGATGGCCATCTATCAGGAGTGTTTTGATTGCGTATTCCTGCAAGGCAGGGGGTTGGACTGAATGGTCTTTGTGGTCTATTTCAACTCTCTGATTCTATTGTTGTTGTGTCCCTTTAGGTTGTTTCCTACTTATGGCAACCCTAAGATGAACCTATCACAGAGTTTTCTTGGCAAGATTTGTTCAGAGGGGGGTTGCCTTTGCCTTCCTCTAAGGCTGAGAGAGCATAACTTGCCAAAGTACACCAAGTGAGTTTCCATGGCCAAGCAGTGGTTTGAACCCTAGTCTTCAGAGTCGTAGTCCACCTCTCAAACCACTACACCATGTTGGCTCTCACAGACCCTTATTATATTATATACATCCAATGGATTTGTTTCAGTTTAAGAACTGGAAATAATACTGAAAACTACTGGGCATACTTCATCTAAAAACATTTACAGTCATCCTTCCACATTTGTGGGGGTTAGGGTCTTGAGACCCCTGCAAATGTGGAAAAACCACAAATAAAAAAAATGCTGCTCCCAAGACACCCACCCCCCCAGCAGGAGGCAGGCGGTGGGAGGGTGTCTGGCCAGCCTGGCTGGCCTCTCCGCGGCCTTCCTTGAGGGGACTCTGGGCCTTAGAAGCCCCGGAGCCCCCTTAGGAAGGCCGGTGAGGGCAGCGAGCAGGTGGGAGGGAAGCTGCCCTACCTCCCCGCGGCCTTCCTGAGCAGACTCTGGGGCTCTGAAGCTCTGGAGCCCCCTTAGGAAGGCTGGGGAGGGCAGACGGGTGGGAGGGCGGGAGGCTGCTCTGCCTCCCCGCTGCCTTCCTGAGCAGACTCCAGGGCTTTTCTAAGTGGACTCTGGGGCCTTGAAGCCCTGGAGCCTGCTGAGGAAGGCTGGGGAGGGCAGAGGGCAGGCAGGAGGGAAGCTGCCCTGCCTTCCCATGGCCTTCCTGAGCAGACTCCGGGGCTTTGAAGCCCTGGAGCCCACTTAGGAAGACCGGGGAGGGCAGTGAGCAGGCAGGAGAGAAGCTGCCCTGCCTCCCCACGGCCTTCCTGAGCAGACTCCAGGGCTTTGAAGCCCTGGAGCCCACTTAGGAAGACCGGGGAGGGCAGTGAGCAGGCAGGAGAGAAGCTGCCCTGCCTCCCCACGGCCTTCCTGAGCAGACACCGGGGCTTTGAAGCCCTAGAGCGCGCTTAGGAAGGCCAGGGAGGGCAGCAGGCAGGTGGGAGGGAAGCTGCCCTGCCTCCCCGTGGCCTTCCTGAGCAGACTCGGGGCTTTGAAGCCCCGGATCCCCCTTAGGAAGGCTGGGGAAGGCAGTGGGTGGGAGGCTGCCCTGCCTTCCCGCAGCCTTCCTGAGCAGACTCTGGGGCCTTCCTAAGCGGACTCCGGGGCCTTGAAGCCCCGGAGCCCGCTTAGGAAGGCCAGGGAGGGCAGCGGGCAGGCAGGAGGAAATCTACCCTGCTTCTCCACGGCCTTCCTGAGCAGACTCCAGGGCTTTGAAGCCCCAGAGCCCCCTTAGGAAGGCTGGGGAGGGCAGTGGGCGGGCTGGAGGGAGGCTGCCCTGCCTCCCGCGGCCTTCCTGAGCGGACACCGGGGCTTTGAAGCCCCGGATCCCCCTTAGGAAGGCTGGGGAAGGCAGCGGGTGGGCGGGTGGGTGGGAGGCTGCCCTGCCTCTCTGCGGCCTTCCTGAGGGGACTCCGGGACTTAGAAGCACAGGAGCCCCCTCACGAAGGCTGGGGAAGGCAGCGGGAGGGAGAGAGGGAGGCTTCCCCCTCCGGCCTTCCTGAGTGGGCTCTGGCGCTTTGAAGCACTGGAGCCACCTCTGGAAGGCTGGGGAAGGCGCAGGCAGGAGGTTGCCCCACCTCTCGCCAGACTTCCCAAAGGGGCTCGGCGCTAAACCGCGAATAATCAAAACCACGAGTGTGAAAGCCACGAATGTGGAGGGGCAACTGTAATTCCTAGATGGTTTTAACAGAAAAGTGCATCTTCAATCGATGTGACTTCAAAGTTCTTAGCTTTGGCTATAATGTGCCCGTTTCAATTTTAATCTGAATGGGGATTGAGTGTATATGTGGCAAGTCATCAAACCATTTTTTAAAAAGTCCTAAGATCATTTTCACTTTTTGTGGAGGAGGTTTCCCACTTCTCAGAAGACCACTGATGTTCATTGCACTGTTAATTCTTTCCCCACATTCCAGGCTCTTGATACCTCCAAGGAAAGCAAGATTAACAGGTATTTCTTGGCCTTTGGGAATTAACGGTTAATGTTCTCAATGAAGACATTTGTTGCCAGATGTCACTTATTTGTACTGCTACAGTACCTAAACTTCCAGGTATGAAAGATGTGTAAAGTGCAGTAGCTGTCAAGACTGATATAGAGTTCTTCTATGCTAAAAATGCAAATGTAAAAATAACTTGCTTCTTGAGAGAGCCTTAAGCAAAAAAGCTGTCATTGCGGGTGTGAGCGACCACTTATTTTGATCTTCATCTGCCTAGAGATTTTGAAAATGAGCTGGACTGATAATTTTTTGACAAGATAGTTGTTATATGGTACACACTACAGGGAAAACTCTGAAGTGAAAGGGAATTTTACCAAGATTCTGTATATTCAGTGATCATACCACACAAACAATGAGTTGAATCTTGGGCATAGACTTTATTAGCGTGAGAATATGACTACCATCCTAGTAGTGAATTACAATAGCATATGTGCAACTTAATTCCACTGTAATTCACTTGTTTTCATTGCTGTGATGGTTGGAATTCAATGCCAATACAAATAAAAATATTAACTTTTTAAAACCTGCCTATGGATCAAGATGGGAACAACAACAAATTAAATTACAACACCATATATCAGGGTTTTTTTTTTAAAAAAAATAACATCAGTTATAAGAGTATATAAAACAAATAAAGTCGGACCCCCATATCAATGGAACCAATATCTGCGGTTTCAGTTATCCATGGGACACAAAGCAGGGCACACATGCCATAGAGTCACACAGGGAAAATGCCTAGAAAGTCATCCTCTCTACGCATCTTCTTGGTCCTCCAATGCAATTCTGTGGTATGCTTGGGCTGATAGTCCTTTATTTTAATAGTTTGCTATTATCCATGGTTTCTGGTATCCACAGTTAGTCTGGGAACCAAACCCCCATGGATATGGAGGTCCAACTGTCCTCACTAAAACAATCAATTCATATTTTAAAACGAATAATTTTAAAAGCATCTGGATAGCCCTGCTTGAAAAGACTGGTCTTTACAGCTGTTGTGAAATCAGGCAGTGTATCCAGCTGATGAATCTCCTCTGGCAGATCATTCCACAATGTGGGAGCAGCTGAAGAAAATGTCTTCTGGGCAACTGTTGTCAGCCTAGCTTTGGCTGCTTGAAATAAATGTCCCCCAGAGGAGCTGAGTATATGGGGAAGCTTATACAGAAGGCAATCCCATAAGTAAGCTGGACCCAAACCATGTAATGCTTTAAAGGTAACAACCAGCACTTTGTACTTTGCCCAGAAATGAATTGACAGCCAGTGGGGGGCCAAGCATGCAATGACTGAAATTCCCCCAAACCCCACCTTTCCTATAGTCCCCCCCCATCGCACATACACTGCTATTTTCTGACCAGTGGAGGGTGGGGGAAGTGGCAGAAAAGCAGCAGGTTGTGAGCAATGAGTCCCCAACCACCTGCACCTTTCTTTTGTTCTTGCTGCAGTTAATAGTTGACTTCTTCCTTGGCTTGCAGTGTCTCCCCTGCTTAGGCATCTTTAACACCATTATCTTCATGAAGATATAGGAAGTGATTGCTTACTTGGAGTGATTCTGAATCTCTTGTTTATGGTCTGTTCCTGACAGTGGCTGTCCTCCTTCTTCAATTATACAGTAGCACCCCCATATCTGCTGATTTACTAACTGCAGATTCAATTATCCACTGTTGGCGATGGCGGGGGGAAAGGAGGGGGCAGGAGGTACAAGCCCCTCCCTTCCCCCAGGAGATCTCGGATTGTGGGGGGGCATGGCGGGAGTGAAGGGGGAAGGGAGGGGGAGGGAGGGATCGCACCTCCCCCATTCTCCTGGGAGGGCTCCTGCGGCGACGGGGTGGTGGTGGTGAATGTCATTCGCTATTATCCGTAGATTTCACCATCCACGAGGGCCTCTGGAATCAATCTGCCATGGATACGGGGGTGTTACTGTACTGTCTTCTTCATTTTCCTTAGCAGTTTCTTCCAATTGATTCTGTAACATCAATTCCTGTTGATTCTGTAACATCAATGTTTTCCGATGCACTGAAGATTGACAATATGTTGCTAAAGGGTGCTGACCTTCTCTTCCAAGATATGGCAAGTGTAGTCAGAGATTTTCTGACAAGAAAACAAACATTGCACACATTGTAGCAAGCGATTGCAGATCTTTCTGTGTCTGTGCCTGCTGTTAATTTTTCTCTGCTTTTAGACTGAAGTAACTCTTTGGAATATAATTTCAGCTCACAACATTTTCAGCAAAAACTGATGGAAAAGATATGCAGATGAACTGCTCTTCTTCCTAGAGCTGTTGAAACAAATGGTTGATTTTGTTTGTGAATCCGCTGGGTATGAATTGGAAAAGAAAATGTGGCTTTAGTTGTTTTGGAGCAGTCCACAATTTGAGGTAGAGTAGCACCCCTGTATCCACAGGGGATTGGTTCCAGCCCCCCCACCCCGTGGATAATGATATCTGCTGATAATAGTGAATGCCCCCCCCATCACCATTGTTGCCACCAGAGCCATCCTGGGGCAAAGAGAGAAAGGAGATGAGATCTCCTCCTCCTTCCCCTCCCCCATGGACCTGCTCCACTGTCGCCAACCACAGATAACTGAATCAGCAGATGGCAAATCAGGGGATATGGGAGTGCTACTGTATACTCCTTTGGTATATTTCTTCCACATTTTCAATAGACCTCCCCACTCTGTTCCCCACAAAATATGGTAAAGAAAGGTTTTTTTCCCTCTTTGGTGCTGCCACAGCTGACACATAGTCACTTGTTCTGTGGCAAACAAGGTGCCCAGCCACGTGATCTGGGCACCTTGTCCACCACAGAGCAAGTGACTATACATGAGCAGAGTCATCACTGAGGAGGAAAAAATTTCCATCACCGTTCTGGGCCAGGAACTGGCTTGGACATCCAGGGAAATGGCACCTGCCAGGCAATGATCTGGCCTGGCTCTGCCAGTGAGCTGATGGGGAAAGGCAGTGGCAGCTCACCTGAGCAACATGCAGATGCAGGAACACATGTAGTCAATCTATCTGATGTCCCTGCAGAGTGACAGGTAAGCAAGGCAGCTTTGGGGCGGCTGCAGGGCAAAACATTTGGGGACTCCATTCAGACTTTTGCCCCTAGTGTAGACAAGCCCACGGTTTGTTGTTTCTTTTCACTCTCAAGAACTGGGTGAAGTTATTTTGTCCCATGACTGGACTACTTTCTTGACTATAATCAGGCTCTTGTTTGGTCCTCTCTGTCTGTCTCTAGAATGTAGGGGCTGCCTAAATGGTGACAATACTCCTCATTGAATTTAAGGGTAAGCCTACCTGTCTTAATGGGAATCTGCATCCTTACACCATATTCAGAAGGAGGGGGGATGAAAACAGCAAAACCTCTTGAGGGAAAAGCCTTCGTAGCTTTCCTTGGAGTTTTTGAAAATCAGAAAGGGGTGTGTGCATTCCCCCTTGTTAGGGCAGTGATTTGATAGGAATTGCTGTCCAATAGTACAGGACGTGTGACCTTGACAGGCTGGACAAGCACGGGGGGTGGGGTTTGCTAACAAGGCAAGCACCCTCAGCTGCCATTTTTTCACCTTAGCGAGCAATCAGGGATTGGGGAAGGGAGGAGGGTGGCTGTCATCTTGCATGTGAAACGTATGGGGGCCTCTGTGGGCAAAAACACCATCAAGACAAGTTGCAGCTGCTGTGACTTGCTACTACTGCAGGGCACTAGGTTCCCCCCACCTCGTATAGACAGGGTCATAGTCTAGGTTCATTTCCATTCCTTCTTCACATACATAGGCGCACAGAAACCCATTCTCTATTTTTTTCTTTCCTGTTACTATCTGCCATCTCACGCCCCCTCTTCTCCCCATCATTGACTCCACCCTTTTGTAGTGACTCACCTACCTAGACTCCTCCCATACACACTTGCTTGACTCAGATTCATCCCAAAGCTGTATCCTTTTCCATTTTCCCCAGATCCAGGTTACCACACTGGAAGCTGCCACCCCCTCTCAAATGTGTGGATACCTTCTATCTGTTTATATATTCTACTTATTGCACTTCTACTGCATTTGGTAAAAGTATTTAAAAATGGTTAAAATACAAACACATTATGTCAAAGCTTTGTTTTTTCTATACTTTCTATAGTACAGCAAGGATATGCCAATATGGAAGGCAGAATACTGAGCATAATCCATTTATATGATTGAACAGGGCAGTACCATGCCTGTGATATATGACAGATAATCCATGCTGAGATGCAAAAAGCAGTAGGATACATGGATTGCAGCAGCTTCACATGGAGGAATGAATTTGATTGGCTTTGTTGATGCAGGTGCTCAGCAAGAATTTCCATCAAAAATTGCAGGTGGATATTCAGAGAAGTGACAAGTATAGCCTAACCAGCAGATGTACAGGTGAGTGAAAACAGCTAGAGGGTTTTTAATATGGATGAGTTTTTTTAAAAAAAATCTGCCCTGAATGGAAGTACTGTATCGCTTGATGTGCTAAACAGTTTTAACCAAGCTCTCCGACACGATAAAAAGCAGAGAGAGAAACTAACCACAGGATTCAATATCCTTTTCACCATCTCCCAGTTCAAGAAATGGTGTCACATTTTCTTTACAAGCACCTTATTCACCTGGGAGATCTTTCTGATCTTTTTAACATGGACTCAGTTCCCAGATGGAATGTGTGAAAAACGAAATGCTGGAAATAGATGTGTTTGTACTTAGTACTGTAAAATGTTGCTGAAAGTCAGGTAGGTGAGAACGAAAGGCAAAGTAGAAACTGAATGATAACTTTAAAACAAGTTCAGCAATACACCAAGAAATCAAAAACATAAAAAGCAATTTCTGCAAAACAATGAAAGGAATTATGCTACATTCCCCTCGCCCCCCCCCAAAAGCATTGTCCCTGGAAAATAGGTACACAATTTTTGCAACTTTGTGTCCTGGAAAAAAAGTGTTAAGAACTAATCTCATTACCGACTTTCCTTATTTCGACCATTCCATGTCCTGCCATTTTGCTTTATAGATTTGGAATAACCTCCATTGTCATGAATTGTGTCTGGAAAGATCCTGACAACCAACAATTTAGTACTACAGGTTGAGCATCCCTTATCCAAAATGCTTGGGATCAGAAGTGTTCTGCACTTTGGATTTTATTGGATTTTAGAATACTATACATAGTGAGACATAATGAGGCTGGAGGGAGACTGAGGATCTGTGAAATAGCAGGAGGCATGGATTCTCACCATTTCACAGATCCTTGCCTCTCTCTCTAGCTGTGTGTCTTTCCAGCTGCATCTCTCTCTGGCCTCACAAATACAGTACAGGTATGTACTACACTACTTGTGGTGTAGCTCAAGAAGTTTTAGATTTTGGAGTACAGTCAGCCCTCCACATTTGCAGGTTTTACTTTTGCAGATTTCATTGTTTGCAGATTATTTGCTGTTGCGTCCAGTGCTGCCCTTTGCCTTTTTAAATAGGGACTGCAAGCCTTGTGAGACTGAGAGGACTTTATCAGATGAGCTCCTTAAAAGCATTCTTTTGCTGGCATAAAAAAATAAATCAATTTTTATGCCACAAAAGAACGCCCCCTACCGTACTTACCTCTAATCCCGGCAAAGGCTTCCCTGGCAATGAAAGAGGAAGTGAACAGAGCTCTGTTCACTTACTCCTTTGAAATCCCACAGATTATCATGAAACTTCATCATACGGGAAATTAAAAAAATAAAAATAAGACAGAAAAACTTTTTAAAAGCACATACACACACTTTAAAGGTCCCAAGTAACCTGGGAAGGGTCCTAAAAAGTGCATCACTTACCTGGCTGTCACAATCTCACTTGGAAGTGTTCATGCCAGACTGGTCATTGATGTTCCATTGACATGAGTACAATGGCATGAGGTTTCACAAGCCAGCAATGCTGGCACAAAAGTGCCAAAAAACAAACAAACACAAAACCAAACACCACTATGGGTTTTGGCGGGGACATAACTGTGAAAGGGTGACCTTGTCTGATATGTGCACCCTTTCCCAATTATGTGGCACTGTTATGATGCTGTATTTTATGCATTTGATAAAGTCCAGAGACTGTGAATGTGTGACAAGGCTTGTAAGTCCCTATTAAAAAGGGCATAGGGCAGCAGCGGAGGCAGTGGCAGGGCCTATCAGCTGCCTGCTTCTGCCTTGTGAAGGAATCCTGCTGCCTCGAAGGCATTCACTGTGGGTTTAATCTGCAGATTGTACTTTTTGTGTGTGTTAAATATGGTTTGGAAGGCCTATAGAGATTCATGTTTTTCCACATCTGTGGGGCCCTGCACCCCTAACCCCAGCGAAATGTGGAGGGCCAACTGTACTTTGGATTTCAGAATTCTAGATAAGGGATATTCAACCTGTACTTTTAACAAGTAGTTAGCAAGGTGGAGTCTAACACTATGAATCTCCAAGAGAAAACCTTTCTAATGTATTCATTGCACTAGCAGTAGTGTTGCCAGGTTTCCAAAATAGCAATAAGGGGCAACTGATGACTTGCAGGGCTGATAATCAGAAAGCAGCTATTAAGTAGTTTGGCATCTCATTCAGTCTGTATAAAAGGAAAAGTATCCCAACACTCAAATGGGAGACATCTCTTATAATAAGGGATATCTTCAAGCCTTATGAGGGACAAGCTTTTCAGATCTCAAATAAGGGATAACCCTTATAATAAGGGGCATCTGGCAACCCTAACTAGCAGTGACTGGTATTGTGAGATTCAGAACATATAAGTTCAAGAAAGTGAATGTGTTGGACCCAGAAATAGTCATACGCAGAGTAGAGTTGATCCTTCCACACAACACAGTTATAGTACTTTGATTCCATCCTATGGAATCCTGGGATTTGTAGTTTGGGGAGACATAGAGCTCTCTGTCAGAGAAATATAAATACTTTAGGAAACTAAAAATCCTAGGACTCCTTAGGATGGAACTATAGGATTGCGTAGCATGAAAGGGTCAATTCCACAGCATTGCATAATGTGAATGGTCCTAAATCCCTTTTACGGGTGCTCAGCAGTGGCTCCTCTTCATCTTGGAAAGATGTGACCAGTGGGGTGCCACAGGGTTCTGTCCTGGGCCCAGTGCTATTCAACATCTTTATCAATGACTTGGATGAGGGAATTAGGGGCATACTTATCAAATTTGCAGATGACACCAAATTGGGAGGAGTAGCTAATACCCTAGAGGACAGGATCAAAATTCAGAATGACCTGGATAGACTGGAGAGCTGGGCCAAAGCTAACAAAATGAAATTCAATACGGAGAAATGTAAAGTACTGCATTTAGGGTAGAAAAATGAAATGCATCAATATAGGATGGGAGAGACCTGGCTGAATGAGACTACGTGCGAAAGGGATCTAGGAGTCCTAGTAGACCACAAGTTGAACATGAGCCAACAGTGTGATGCAGCAGCTAAAAAGGCCAATGCGATTTTGGGCTGTATCAATAGATGTATAGTGTCTAGATCAAGGGAAGTAATAGTGCCACTCTTTTCTGCCTTGGTCAGACCTCACTCAGAATACTGTGTCCATTTCTGGGCACCACAATTTAAAAAGGATATTGACAAATTGGAGCATGTCCAGAGAAGGGCAACTAAAATGGTGAAAGGTCTGGAAATGATGCCTTATGAGGAAAGACTTAGGGAGCTGGGTATGTTTAGCCTGGAAAAAAGACGGTTAAGAGGCGATATGATAGCCCTGTTTAAGTATTTGAAGGGATGTCACGCTGAGGATGGAGCAGGCTTGTTTTCTGCTGCTCCAGAGACTGGAACACGGAGCAATGGGTGCAAGCTCCAGGAACAGAGATTCCACCTCAACATTAGGAGGAACTTTTTGACAGTAAGAGCTGTTCGGCAGTGGAACGCACTCCCTCGGAGTGTGGTGGGGTCTCCTTCCTTGGAGGTCTTTAAACAGAGGCTGGATGGCCATCTGTCAGGGATGCTTTGATCGTGATTTCCTGCATGGCAGGGGGTTGGACTGGATGGCCCTTGTGGTCTCTTCCAACTCTGCAATTCTATGATTCTATGATTCTATTTCACTGGGGCTATCTTAGCTTAACTTTATTTAGATCTACCCAATAGCATATTTTTGATATTCACAGATGATGGCTTTCCATGGTTTAGGTTCAGATTATCTGGCAGAATGTATTCCCTCTGTGAGGCTGCTTGGGCCCTAAGATCCTCAGGAGAGGCTTTTCTCTAAGTCTCACCACCTTCATGGGCATGATTGATAGGACTTTTCAGTGGTTGCCCTAGATACTGGAGCTCCCTTCCCATGGAGGCTAAAATGGCTCCCTCCTTGCCTTACCATATTGGCAGTTCCACTGTAAATAGTTCTATGTTTAGCTAACTATTACAGTAATGAGAGCCAATACTTGTACCAGGACTGGCCACTCAGTGCCATAGGCTAAGTATGGTCAATGGCTTCACCAGGTGCAATTATTTTCAGTCTCTAGGCTACATTGCAACTGACATTTTGGGTTCCTGCATGCCTATAGATCACTGGTTCTAAATCTTTGGTCCCTCAAATGTTTTGGACTTCCAGTCCCAGAAACATGACCCTGCTCAGTCAATGGTAAGGGAATCTGGGTGCTGACATCCAAGGACTTTGATCCTTATCATACTATACTGCTATAGCACTGTTATTCCACTTTAACTGCTATGGCTGCCTCCTGTGGAATTCTGCAGTTTCTAGTTTAGTGAAGCCTAAGAGCTCTCTGGCTGAGAATGCTAAATGCCTCTGCCTAATCTGCAAATCCCAGGATTCCACAGGAGGCAGCCATAGCAGTTAAAGTGGAATAATAGTGCTATAACAGTGTAGTGTGATAATCTCCTACAAAACACCTGTAGGACTAGAAGTTGAGCATCAGTGCAGTATGTGATTCCTTGGGGACTCAAATAGACTTGAAGAAATGAAGGATTTTAAAGGAGAGGTAGAGAGCATATACACAGTTGTTATCTAACTGCAGCACCAATCATACCTAGCCAAAATAGCTACTGCAGGGGGATAATGGGAGTAGCAGTTC
Source organism: Gambelia wislizenii (assembly GCA_030847615.1). Lineage (NCBI taxonomy): Eukaryota > Metazoa > Chordata > Lepidosauria > Squamata > Crotaphytidae > Gambelia > Gambelia wislizenii. The sequence continues at coordinate 129,915,937 of JAUMIR010000006.1, read as the reverse complement.
ATCAATATCTAAAGGGCTAACTGCTTCAGGAGGAACAGCTTGAAAACATTAAGACATTGATTTTTGTTTTCCTTTAAACTTCAGTGCAAATGAACTCTGCAATGAGGAACTAGAGGTGGGAGTAGCATAAGGGTGTAACTAGTCAGCATTAGGGCGCAACGAGGTACCTGCTGATCCATATGTAGAACCACAGTGCATATTCAGCCATTGCAGAGAAGTGTGTTCTGGTGTCTTCCAACAATACAGGGAGTGGCTGCTAAAGCAAATTTATGCTTTAGCATAAATTTAAGCAGGTTCAGTGGCAGAGTAGTTTAATTGCTACTCAAGGGTACTGAAGTGAAAAAGGAAGAAAAGTGACAAAACCCACAACTTTCCCGTACAGAGAGCAATTTTCAGAAGCATAAACGTAGACTGCCTTCTGTGCTAAAATGCTCTTCAGATGTTTTTTAAGTTGGAAAAAAACAGATGTGTTGATGTCTGAATACATATGAATGGCTATATCTTATGATGAAAAATCCTTCAAGGGCTTTCCTTTTCCCCAGGGGAAAAGAAAAAGAGTTACCGCAGATATATGCAGAGTTCTTGCCCTGCTTTAGAATTCCCAGTGTAGTTCTGCAAGGAGGCACTGGCCTTATGCCAACTCTCAGATTCATTAATTGCCTTTGTTGGCAAGAGAAATGCAGTAACTGATCACAAGGCTAAGTGGAAGTCCTGCAGGAACCTTCCTTGAGGGGGGCTTTCCTAGCTCGCTTCAATGTTTAGGGGCATAATAAAGATGCAAACACAGAGCTGATCCTCCATTAACATGAATGAGTGAGTTTCTATCCACATGGGCATTGCATATATTGCATTGCAGAGTCTCTTTGGCTCATGACATAAATTTCTCTCTTTCCCTGTCCAACCCCTTTCCCTTTTGCCCCCTCCCTCCCCTCGTTCTCTGACTATGCTGTAATAATAGAAGGAAGTGCAGCTTGTTGCCAGAAAGGAAAACAACATGAGATTTCTTGGCTACTTTGGTTTAGAATCTAGGGAGTTTGTGAATTATATTTGCTTGGGGCACAAGGACAGCACATTTAGGAAGTCATTACTTTGTTCTTGGAAAAGATATTGCTTACATTATCATTTAAACCAGTACACCTACTGTGGATTTAAATCAAATTAGGAATATGAAAGATTGTTGTTGCTCTTGTTTAGTCATTACATTAATTAACATTGTTCAATTCCATTTCCTTAGTTATCCATTCATTAAAACACAAATGCTTTTGTAATTCAAATTTATTTTCATTTCCGTTTGCTTCCAGTAGAGAAAAAAAAAGCTGTTGTTTTGTTGACCTTGGCTGGCTTTCTGTATTGCTGTTACTGATTTATAACCTCAAGTTTCTGAACCATAACTGCTCCATACTCACTAAGACTACATAGGACATTACCAGACTAGCTTCTAAAAATGCTGTAATTTCATGAATGAAGATAGCAGGAACATCGTGGCGTTACAACACTTATTATCACACATACCTGTAATCATACAAACAAAAAAAAAGAAAGAAACACCACAGAATTATCACACAAAGACCACTAGTGCTTCAAGAATGGGAGTTTACTTCTGCAATTTGGCATGGGTGAGATTTCAGCGGTTCTCGTGAGAAGACACGAGGATACTTAAAACGAAAAAAACCCCACCTTTATTAAAAAAGTAAAAGAACACACAAGCACTGAAACAAACCTAAAAACGTGCAAACCAAAGGGGACAGTTCATAAAAGAGCATCCTGTGTTTAGTTTTTGCATTCTCATGCAGAAGTTTTCTCACTGAGAACTGTCCATTCATGCTATAATCTCACGATTACAACAGAACATAGTTTCGCATGCAGCTAATAGTGTGAAAAGAGCTGAGATATTTTCCCATTTGATGCCAAGGACGAGATGTCACCCTTCCACTATTCCACATACCAAAGCCAAGCAGGTTGGCAGCTGAATCTTACTTTGACAATTGTGACAGGACAGTATGTTCCTCTGCACCCAAAGGCAGCCATTGAACTTAGGGGGTGTAGGAAAGGCTTGCCACTGCTCCGTATGGCACAAAAGAGTACATTATAACAATGTGATCTCATTAGAGTATAGTATAGTCATATAAACATTATAAAGGCATAGATTTTCCTTGGGTTTTTTTTCTGGGCGGTGAGGCGGAGTTCTGGAATAGTTTCTTTCTGATGTTTCGCCTGCATCTGTGGCTGGCATCTTCATTCTCTGAAGATGCCAGCCACAGATGCAGGTGAAATGTCAGAAAGAAACTATTCCAGAGCACGGCCTCACAGCCTGGAAAAAAACCAAGAAAAATCTATGGATACCAGCCATGAAAGCCTTCGACTTCATATTATAAAGGCAATTGATCTAAACATGAAAAATACTACATAACCTATACTGTGTCACACTTGTTGTGTATTGATAAGTCTATAGATAATGTATTAAAGATGTTCAGTTAATTCTTCTCTCAATACTAAAGATGGTAAGTGATCCAAGGTTATACAGTCTGTTAATTCTTACACTTGATCCAGGGCCAATGGAACGCCTGCTATCTTATCTGTTTCACTGATGCTTCAATGTGAAGTTGAAGGCTTTCACGGCCGGCATCCATAGGTTTTTTGTGTTTTTTTTCCCGGGCTGTGAGGCCATGTTCTAGAAGAGTTTATTACTGATGTTTAGCCCAGACAATTTCAACAGGAAAGAGGAAACCTTAAAAGTAAACTAAGTTTGGCTACTGAAAAACACCAAAATCAAAAACTCAACACATTCAAATGAACTGCACCCAGGGACATGGGGCTTCCCTGCAGACAATGGACCATTAGCTAAATAGACACTTGCATATCCTCGCACCCTAAGAACTGAATATCCAACAACTGAATACACAAATTTACATACTAATCCTCTTCAACAGGGACTCACAGTATATAAACCCCCCACACCACCATTTTCTGAAGATGCCAGCCACAGATGCAGGCGAAACATCAGCAATAAACTCTTCGACAACACGGCCTCACAGCCTGAACACCCCCCCCAGCAAGAATAATTAAAGTCTTTCTGTGTTGTTACAACAAAAGAATAAGACAGATGTACCGCACATACTGTATAACCTTGTATAACTCTTTTGTGGTTTATTGGTTTCATTTGTGTAAACTTCTATTTCTGGGGTAGTTATTTGTTGTATGGTCATTTACCACAGGTGTGTGTTTTTTTTGGTCTTTACTGCTCTGTATGGGCCAGAATCTAGGGATGTAAACCCTAATTATTTCATCCCTGCATGCGATGATAGAATAATAATATTAATTTCCCCTTGCTATGGGAGAAAACATATCTGTCCACAGTTTTCTCCTAATATTTTAAAGTCCCAAAGCATTGTACTGGAATTATTCAGTGGAGATAAACATGTGGGGGTTTTGTGCAACAACCTTAATTTCTGCAGAAATACAATTTTCCTGAGCAGGAAACAATGTTTTCTGTCTGGAAAACCCATTTTCTATTAAAAAAAAAAAGCAGGTTCCAGAATTCAAGATTGGCTACATAGTTAAAGAGGTTAACTAAGTGATGTCCTTTGGCCCAACCTCTAAGAGAGTACATCATAAGAGCTGGCCATGAGATTGGGGAAAGGAGATCCATTCGGGTAGAGATCAGGGTGCAAGGAGGATGGTATTTCTAGCTCACCAGTGAGTAAGGCTGCAACAAGGACTTGAGACAGGCTCTTATTTCTGATGGTCACAGTGCAGGTTTGCTTGCTGGTGGGAGAGGGTGGAAATGTTATCTTCCTGGCACCCTGATCAGCAGTTGAATGGACATTCATCACTCCTTCTGGTGGTTGGCTCTTAAGGTGGGCTGGCTGTTAACGTGGATTGTGACTACATAGGACTACTACAGTCATGGATGTGTAACTCTAGGTTATGAACCATAACTGCAATACTGAACACCAGCCAGATTATTTTTTTTTTTGTGCAACTCCCCCCACCCACCCTGAAGGTGCTTTTCTTTGCAGAAGAATTCCTCTGCAACACTTCAGGATGTTCAAATAGCAGGAGAAAATGGCTCATAATTTTTGCTGGTCTTTTATTCTTCCAGATGGGATTTTTAAACTGTTAGGAATGTTGTTTTTTCAACCTGGAAACAAATACAGTAATTGCAAATATTCTTTCCATATCCACCAGCTGAGCCAGATGGTAGGGCTAGTCCCACTCTTAGCCTTCATGGCAATGGGTACACCAAAATTAGTATATTCACTGGTGTCACAAGTAGCTGTGGTGGCAGCTTTGGGGCCCTGTCTTATTGGGTAGCTAATTGTAGCTCTTACTTTCTCTCATAGAAGTGAATGGGCATTAGGATCACTGCATGCCATTTATGACCTGGTGCATCTGCTGCCATCTGAGATCTTTCTGTTTATCCAAGAATTAAGGAGCTCCCAGGCATGGCAGCTCACTTGCTGTTCCACTTCTGTGGCTATCAACTGCTTCCCTGGGATAGTGCAGTCAAGCTCCACTCCCCACTAAAGTTAAGCCTCTTGACATAAATTCTGCCTTTGCTGATTGAAATAAAATGATCTTGCATTCACACCAAAAAATAAAGTGCCCAAGCTGCTGACATACAGAAGGAGACTAAATGAATCCTTTCTCTCTTCTTATGTTTTGAGCTCTCCAGGGAGTCTATTTGGGAAGCTCTTCTTTTGTATTTGAATTTTACTTTGAGACAATGCATCTCCCCACACCCCCGCTGCCTTATCTGTCTCAATAATGAGCTCTGACTGCCAGTGCAGTTACTTTTCTCTGCCCATTTGGGTCTGTCCATCAACAATTGGTGCCACAGATGACTCATCTGCCTGCTAATTCTGCTAACTCAAATGGAATTGACAGTCCTTTCTACAAACACTATTTAAAGTAATGTCAACCTTGTTTGAAGAGATTTCCACTTCCCCTCGACCATGATACAACATGATCTTTCAAGTTACCCATCTTTCATTATACCCATAATGAAAAAAAATCTCCAATAATTTTTAATGCAGTCTTTTCACTGACAACTATTCAGCCACAATACCATCATATTTGTTCAAAACTTGGAAAAATTACTGTTTTGGAGTACAACCCTCAGAATTCACCAGCAGTCATGCCATGCTGACTGGGAGATTCTGGGAGTTATGCTCCAAAACAGTAACTTTGTTTCAAGATCTAAGTTAGCCATGTTGACTTTGTACTTTGTCCAGGCTCTGTACTAGCCAAAATAGCCCTTCAGGATATGAAGCAGGGTATAAATATTAGTCCCCCAACAATAGAAAGGTGTGGAACTGTGTATGATCCTGTCCACTTTTTTTCTCGGCTCCCCTCCAGCCATAGTTGAACTTCCAGTGCCACCCTCAGACTTCTGTTTGGGTATTTCAAAACTCTGTTCTTCAAGATTGGTAACACCCTATCTCCCAAATCTATCCCTCTGTCCAACCTTTCTGCCTTACTCCTCAATAGCCTTGTGTGGTTCTTACAGGTTTTGTGTGTGTATGCCTTTTGTGTTATTTCCAATAGAAATACCTTATTTCACTTCAACCTGGAGTTCTCTGCAGTTAGTACTGGTATACATAGATGAAAAGGTCCCCACAATTATCCTCCTCTCACAGGCATAGGACTTTTTCAGATGCATGAAATATACCGCAAGCAGCCTCGTTGCGTTGCGAGGCTGCTGCACTGCAGAGCATCCATTTTGTATGACGCTCGCCCCTGGCAGTACTGTTGCGGTACCGCAGGGAGAGTTAAGCGTCATATTTCCTCGATTTTAAAGCAACTTTCATACGAAATGGGCGCTCTACAGTGCAGCAGCCTCGCAACGCGACGAGGCTGCATGCGGTATATTTCATGCATCCGAAAAAGTCCATAATGTTCGAGCAATAATTCCCCCATCTAGACTTTGATATCATGGGTGGGTCTCAAAGCACCCTCCACCTCTTAGGGTACAACTGGAAAATGCAGATAATAGCGAACCCTATTAAAATGAATGACTTCCAGCCCAAAGATACCATAGAGTCATGCTGGAGGACCTAGAAAAGGCCTAGAGAGGCCTTTTTTTCCAGACATGGGTAAGTGAATGTGCAGGGAGATGAATCTATCTGTATTTTTCTCGGAGCTTGAAAATTTTCCTTTTCTGAGTACAGCCCTATATGTGTCCAGGATTTTGGGAGTGATAGTCCAAAAGAATAATATTACCAAGTGATATGTTTTGGGGTGCTTCAGATAAAGCCTGGAAGTCAGCCCTTTAGCATCACTGATGATGCATTTTCATTGGCAAATTAGATCTATAGGATGGAGAAATTCAACCTTTGGGGTAGGGGCCCATTAAAAGTTCCTGGGACATATTAAAATTACTGAGATTTCTGCTTAAACTATTTCAGTAGAAATTTTTCAAAATATTTGTCCCCTGAAAATCCTACATTACCAACAGAAAGGAGTACATGATCACTAACAGACTTTACACTTTTGTCAAAGTGATGGCATTCAAGTTCATCCTCCATCATGGTAGCAGCATCTATAGCATTAAAATTTTGGGGTGAGAAAACAAAGCAGGAGGTTGGAGTAAGCAACTACATTTTTGCCATCTCTGACCTGTGGAATATGTTAGTTAAAAAAAAGAAGAAACGTGACTTAGTGGTAAAACTAAAACTTGGAAACACTGGCCAACATCCTGCATTGGGAGATGTATCTGTATCATGTAGCTATGTGTCCATAGCTATGTCTTCCAATGATATCCCCCAGAAACACACCTTGTAAGCAGCACAGCTCCCAAATATGGCCATTTTCAGGTTTTTGGAGAGTAGGGGGATGAATGCGGACATGTTCAGTTATTTTCCTGTAACTGGACACACCACAACAGGCATCTGCAGAGACCACCGGAGTCCTTGGGGGGCATTAAAGATGACATTCTTGCAGCACATATAGGTACAAGAAAATAACTGGAGATGTTCTCACTCATCACCCTTCTCTCCCACACAGAAATGGCTGTGTTGAAGGGGATGCACTACTTTACAAGGTGAGGGTTTTTTGGGGTGGGTGGGGGGATTTTGGTCATGGTGAAGTCAGAACAGAATTCTGACCTCTGCAACAATAACAAAAATGTGAGTTGCAATATAATAAGTCCAACTTACATGATTATAATTCACTAACAAGATGCCAGTCATTAACATTTTTTTGAACTACAACTCCTCAGATACTCTAGCTAATTTGATCACTGACCTTGCTGGCTGGAAGACTCTGGAAGCTGGCAACTTTAAAACAAACTTTTCCAATATCCCAAACTGTTTCACACTATGCAATTACTGTATAGCACTGTGATGCCAATTTCACTGCCATGGCTCCATCTATGGAATCCTGGGATTGGCAGTTTAGTGAGAGGTATTTAGATATGGCCCAAATACCACAAAGGTACCAGATACTGTTTGAACCTGGAAGCTAAGCAGGATCAGGCCTGGTTAGTACTTGGATGGAAGACTGCCAACAAATACCAGATGCTCTAGGCTATATTTCAGAGGAAGGAATTGGAAAAACCACCTGTGAGTATTCCTTGCCTAAGAAATTCATGGGTTGCCATGTTGACAAGCGACTTGAAGTCACATACATACACATTTAGACTTCTCTACCAGAGAGCTCTAGTGCTTCACCAAACTACAAACCCCAGGATTTTATACGATGGAAACATAGCAATAGCACTGATATTTATATACTGCTTATCAGTGCCAAAGCTCTCCCTAAGTGGTTCAAAATGATTTTTAACTAATTGCTCCCAATAAGCTGGGTACTCATTTTATTGACCTACAGAAGGATGGAAGGCTGAGTCAACCTTGGAACCCTTTGGGACCAAACTTATTAACCTTGTGGCTTGCAGTACTGGCATTTAACCAATGCACCACCAGGGCGGTTAAAGTGGAATCATAGTGCTTTCACTATGTAGTGTGAAAGGGCCACTAGTCGACCTATATAAGCAGGTTGATCCAAAAGTCAATGTCATGCTTTTTGCAGGGGGGCACACTCTAATGGAATTGTCCCTTTTGTGGGTGTTCTGATCACATTCAAATATTGAACAGTCTAGCCCACTTCATCATATTGGGTTTCTTTTTGGGTCATATTATTGTTAGAAAGATTTTCACCTCTCATTCCCACCCTGTCCTATGTTAAAGGGTTTCATTTGCAATTGTGTTGCAATCAATTATCCCATGGGAAAATGGCAAGTCATCTCATTACATAATAGATTTCTGTTTATGCCATGGCACTCACATTTGATCTGTTGATTTACTGAGGCTTTTTGCTTCATCTGGATTCCAACATGCTCTCCTCCAATCTGCTGTGCATTTTAAGGCCACTTGGCTAATGTCAGACAACAGCACAGTCATCATACTAAAAGCTTCAGTCTGTTAAGCATCTCAAAGTATTGGAAGTTACAGATAAATATTTTGATATAGATTAATCTTTTTTGTACAAACCTTCTGCTGAAGAGCAGCTGGTCCCTAGGCAGTTGCCAAGGGAATGTAATGTGCTCGTTCTGCACAACAGACCAGTGTTGACAGTACAAGCAGAGAGAGTGTATACATGGGGAAAAGAGACCAGGTATTCTCCTGCCTACAGTTAATCACCTTTTCATGATTTTTACTGTGACCATGTTTTTCAGTCCTAGTCCATTTGCGGGCATTTTAATTTATAGGGACAAAAAAAGAAAGAAAAGAAAAAGAAAGTGGAGGATCAGAGTTGATAAAATTATTCATAGTGGGGAGAAAGTGTGTACTGCAAAATTTTCCTCCCTCTTACATCACACAATATACAAGGAGAGCTGGCTCTGCCCATAGGTAGAGTGAAGCAACTGCCTCATGCAGGAGTGGCAGTTCACCAGTCATTCCTCCTGAATCCCTTGGTGATTTTCCTCTGTTAGAGAACAGAGTTGTTTTTCACAAGGCCTATCCTCCGTATCATAAACTATGCTGAGGCCCTCAAAGATCCAATCGTCAGTGCTGAGGTAAAATTCAATGGTCAGTTCAGTTTGCTTCTGATCATGGAAGTTGTTTCTGGTAGAGAAGGCATTCTCCCAGGCAGAAAAATATTTCAAGCCAGCCTCAGTGTAGGGAATCTAGCTAAGATAAATGGAAGCAACTTTTCACAACAAATAGTTTATGTATGGAATCCTGGTAATGTCCACTAACTTATATTGCCTTAAGAGGCAAGCACACAAATTCATGAAGTATAAAGACCATTAATAGCTACCTGTCATCTTGGCTATAGAACCTCTGGGATTAGAGGCAGTACCATAATTGTTTCTAATTACACCAATCATTATTATAATTTAGGTAGGAATACAATACTTCTTGCTACAGTAAAGACTGTGACCTGCATACTGCTCTTTCTGCTGTCCACATGTTTACTGTTGATTGACAACTTCAAGCCTTGAAACTTCTCCTTTCTTATGGTTCTTTCTCTTTAAACTAGATTGGGACTGGATTCAGATATTTATAAATCAGGACACAGGGCCACCTTAGTGTGAAGGTGACAATGGTGTAAAAAATAGCAGCTTCTTGAAATTCAATTGTAACATGACGTTTCCTTTGTGACTCACTCAGGTGTCCCCCAATTTGCTTCACATTTTGAGCAACACTTGATTAATGTCAGACAATACTGCAAACATCCTTTGAAAGCACATATCTGCTAGGTATCTGAAGGTATTGGGAGTCCAATGCTGAAGAAGGCTGAAGTTTTGGTTTTAGACTAATATGTCTTGTGAGCTAGTCACTGTAATATCTATGTATTTGTACCTATATCTATGTACAACTCAATAGATATCCTTGCAGCAGCAAGCTGAGCCATGAGGGTCCTGATCTATGTATAAATGAGAGGTAGGGGACCTTATAGATATAGGCCAGATGATGTCAGGGGTGGGGCATTGCCTGATGATATCACTGGGTATTCCTGGTTGGAGCACAGCATTTTCTTCAGGTGGTTTCTCAGGGACTTGGCTTTACACCTTTCACCTTTCTTGCATCAATATAAGGTGAGGAAGGGGCTTCATCCCATGGTTCCAGGACCTGGAAGTTCTCAGTTCCTAAGGTAACTGGATTGTGGATCAAAATGGCAACCATGAAATGCCAGGGATAATGTTCATGAAACATTCTGGATAGTTTTTGTCCTGCAGTGGGACAGTCTTTCATTCCAAATCTGTGTTGCAAATGATATCAATAGGATTCTTTGCCAACATGTATGTTTTAACTACTGCCTTTGAAGTAAAGAATCATATTTGTATCATTTTAATCCATCCAGTTTAATTTAAAAATATAGAAAACCATATGGGGTCACAAGACTGCCACAGATAATTTCATTACATTCTTGCTTCATAGGGCGAGACAGCATTTACCACAGAGTATATAAAAGCAGACATGAATGATATTTTAGTACAATGTTCTAGGAATAGATTTCCTTATTGATATTCCACAGAAATATTTCAATAGAAATATGAAGTGCATTTAATTCTGATTTCATTGCTGGCTAAATTGGTGAATTTTGGAAAGGTAAGTTAACAAACTTATCCCATTTTTCTGTTGCAAATAACTTTGTTCGCTATACCTGGCAGTGGCATACACCATTATAAATTGATTTAGACTTGCTTTCCAAGGCATATCCTAGATGGGAGAATCTGGGGTCTTCTGCATATTGCCGCACTCCAACTCACAAAATATCTTGCCATTGGCCATGCTGCCTGAGTCTGATGGAAGCTAGAGTTCAACATCTGTAGAGTCACAGTTTTCTTACCCTGGTATATCCCAAGGCATAATCCACTGGGAATTAATCCTGTGTACATTCCACAACAGAGAAGCTTCTCAAGGGGATGAGAAGAGAATCTCACAATGACTTCTGTGCCAAATGTCCCATCTAGGCTTATGAGACTGCTTCTTACTGCCGAAGGTCCTTAAACCAGATGAATTAACAGGATTGCTAGGAAAAATATCTCATGGGATAGATTATAACTGTTCTGTGTTGGCCAAATTGAGGTTCCTGATAGTCACATGAATTTTAGTTGATACAAAGATCACAACGGAAACGATAGAAAAATAGTTTGGGCTATCATCTGTGCTTAAAATAATGACAAGTGAATAGTCTGGTTTTGTTTTGTTTTAAAATAGTACCCCCCCTTTTTTTTTTTTTGCTATTTCACAGTTGCTATCTTGTATTTGCAGTTGTTATGAACAACCATGTTACAATTTATACATGTGGCCATTGCCATTTCAATTAGTAGCCTGTGGTTCCTTTTTTTCTTTTGAGAAGCAAAACCTGAATGCATTTTAACTGCTACATTGACACTTTGGTACTATCAATGCATTACTCTTTCACCTTGCTCCATAATGTTCCAAGATTCCCCCCCCCTTGAATTTCCAGAGTTACACTGAAGCTGACATGGATTTTTATGCAGAAGACACAATAACTTTGTACTTCTCTCCATTGGTCATTCTTTATTCTTTTCATGCTAGTCTGATAAACTTTCATTGATAAAGCGGATTAGAGGAAAACAGGAATTCCACTCTTGGTAGATTCACCATCTTAAGAGGGATCTTTCCCAGAAATGTATTTATTTAGGGGAATATGTTTAGGGGGGAAATATGTGGAGTAGAGGTGGGGATTGGAAGAGAATCTGAAGATGTGTTGTGAATCCATCAGTCATGATTCTAGTATAGCACCACTTGATTTGCAACCTCTTAGTGCGAGGCAAATATAACACGAACTTTGAGTAGCATTTCTCCACTTAGATAGCTTTGTTTTTATTTTCATTCTTAAAATATACCCATTGAAATCAATATGACTTAAGTTAGTTGTGACCAACTTAGGTCTCACTGATTTCAATGGGCATACTTTAAAGTTCCTAAAGTAAACTTTAAGAATGGTCCACAATGGGTATATTTATAACTTCTTAAAGTAAACTTTTGAAACCAATTGGTCTTCAGTTAGTTGTGAACAATTTAAATTCTATTGAGTTCAATGGAAATACTTTAAGAAACACTATGGAGATTTTCACATTACACTGTTATAGTGTTACTATTCCACTTTAACTGTTCTGGCTTCCTCCTGTGGAATTCTGGGGTTTGTAGTTTAGTGAGGCCTAAGAGCTATCTGGTTGAGAGTTGTAAATGCCCCTCCCTAAACTGCAAATCCCAGCATTCCACAGGAGGCAGCCAGAGCAGTTAAAGTGGAATAGTAACACTATAACAGTATAGTGTGAAAATCTCCTCAGTCTGGATCCAGCCTATTATAATATCCATTTTTTCCTGCAAAAATCCAGGGTTGCAAGTTAGGATTACCTTCCTTCATTCAGGCAACTTCTAGATGCTTTGGACTACAAATCACATTCACCTCAGCTAAAACAGCAACGGTCACATATTATGGATATTTAGCCCACAGCATCTGGAGAGTGCCAAGTTGGGGAAGGCTTGTACAGTAGAGCCTAAGCACAAAAAAGCTTCTACAAGACTCTTCTATAAAAGGGAGGTACCTGATCTTACAATGCATTATGGCTTCCAGCAGTCCAGACCTCCCATTAAGCAAAACAAGATACCTACCTCAGGTAATGGGGAATGAGAAGCAGTGGTATCTGCTAGTAGGGCCCCAGTACAGCTATTCTGGAAAGCCTCACTTTCTAGAGCTGACAGAGGAACATCACAACTAAGCATTGTGGGAAGGGTTCCTTGGAAGTTGGCTTGCACTGCTCATCATGGCTGATTCTGATGAGGTCTCTTGTTTTGAATAAGACACAGCACATGGGATGACAATGGAAGTGATAGTAATGATGGTGTGTGCATGTGTGTGCTCACCCTTCTCTTTCCTCATAATGATGTAAGAGAGGCCAGGTTACCACACAGGCTGGCAGCATAGAGTGCTTCTATCTTATAGGAGAAAGCAGGAAGTCCCTGTACACACTCAGTTCTGTGCTACTGCCAGGAAATGGAAAAACCCACTTTATATAAGAAAGGATAATTATTCGGCTTTTAACAGTTTTGGAATAACACCTCTGATCTCAGGAACAGCTAAGCTCCTTCTTGTTGACTTGCAAACAAACAGCAAAATGGGTTAAACAGCACAAAGAATGAATACAGGACATACGGTATTGTATTATTTACTGAAGGAAATAACAAGTAAAAATTATGTTTCTGTTGTTTAAAAAACAGATACCATACAAGTATTGACATGAAAATGTAAAGACCTGTGTCATAAAGGTGGTACCTGGGTATATGAAAAAACCTGAAACCTGAAAATGGTTTATTGAACCTTACCATGATTCAAGTGCCTTTGCTCATGTGCTACGTGAAAAAGGATGAATGGCCAAGTTCACAATGCAACGTCCATACAAAATCTGAGCAGACCTTTGAGTAGCTCAGTGTATATTCCCCCTTTCTACCCAAATGAGAATTTCACTGGGATTTTCTAAAATATAGTTATCTTTCCCGAGTCAGGGAAGGAAAGGGTTTTGTTAAAGAAACTGTGGCTCTAAGAGTCAGGCAAAGTGATAGCTCTGCATGTAAACGAACCCACTTTCCCTAGACAACATAAAAATTTATTTTAATATTAAGGATTATTTTACAACTCAGTGGAAATATGCAGCAATGCAATCTATTTCCATCGTCTGGATGGCAAAAAAAAAAAAAAAGCACTCTTAACAGTCACAAGAGCCTGCCTTGTGTTAGCTATAAAAAAAATATATTTTTAATATATATATTTATTTATATATATATATATTTATGCAATTACTATGTGCATTAAACAATATTTCTACATGAATCTGCAGGGACTGCAACACTTTTAATGCTTATATAGGAGAGGAGAGTTTAGGAAACAAAAGGCTGTTTTCGAGTTCTATGATAAGAATGACAAGGGTTCAGAATGCTAACACCTCCCACTCTGTTTCCTTTGTTCCAATGGCTGTTTTTTTTTCTCCTCAGCACAAGCCAGACATATTCACCACTTCTGTTTCAACAGGGCCATAAGCAATATATCTGAAACTATTGGCCAAATTCCGTTACAGAAATAAGTCCTACTGAGCTCAGTGGGGCTTACTCCCAAGTAAGTGATGCAATAGCACTGCAGCTTCGGTCTCACTTTTGTGAATATTGAAACAGAATATTAGTCCAATTTCACTATATATACTCCAATGTGACAGCCCAGTTTCACCATAGTGAAAAACCTTCTTGCTTACAAAACAAAACGCTGTAATACTTTGTCAACCATAGACCTATAGTTATGATTAGAAAAACAAAGTCAGTGTTCAAAGGATATAAGCCTACAGAATACCAGAAACACTCTGCTACTTCCAGATACATGTTGTGTCTATGGAATGGGGCAGAAACAGTATTATTTGTGGAAGTACAGAAAATTGCTAAGCTATGTTATTTGCGTCGGACTGATATCTCCAGCAGCATTGTCACAGTGCTTCCAGGCATGAAAGGGCCCCTCATTTGTAACAGTTAAAAAAAACAACAAACCCCAAACCATATCACTGCTGTGCTGGATCAAATATGGAAGCACTGTTCTGTACTAAAGCTTTCCATTCATTTCCTGGATTACTCTACATCTCATATATCTAAACCAAGAACATGGCAAATGTGTCCATCATTCTTGTACTGTATTCAGAAGTACATGACTGAAATATTGTATGCCAATCTGGTCTAAAAGAAACAACCACCACCATCTCTCACTGAAAGGGTCACCAGGTATCCATATAGTTCTTGTTTTTTTCCCCTTGGAGAAAGTTTGTCCAAAAATCTATTCTGCTTCTCTCACTTGGCTTAGAGTTTCATTTTCTTGAACAAGAGGCAGAGTAAATGTCTTAGTCTTCTGTAGGCCAGTACTTGTGAACTGCCTGAGAAACCCTAGCATTGCTCAGATACGATGAAACCTTCCTTCTCGCCAACAGGTTCCACTTCAGAATATGCAGGGTGCCCAGATCCTCTCCGAAATTTCATAGCAGGCCACCTGCTTGGCCGACGCTAGAAGACCAGACACAAAACAACAATGTCAGATTAATAGAACAGCATTTTGCCAAGAGCTTTGAAAAAGTTACTTTTGGGACTATAATATAACTCCCAGACTCTTCATCCTATGGCTGGGGATGGGTAGTCTGAAAAGAAACTTTTCCAAAGTGCCAGGCTTATTTTTATTTAAATATAAAAATATTTTATTTCTGTAGAAGAATGAATGAAATTATGTAACCATACTGCAACAACAACAACAACAACGCCCTCTCAGTTTGCATTAGCAACATAGCAGAAAAAGTTGTATACAAACAATCCCAGGATACAAACAATCCCTTCCATGAGTGGAAAGTGCGGGGAGGGGGTGATAAGTTAACGGAGCTTCCTAACTGCATTGCTTTATGTTTACTTTTGCTTATTCATTGGATTTATACATTGCTTTTCTCCCCAAAAAATGGCACTCTAGGCAACAAAACAAGTAAAACAAAGACAATTAATACATTAACTCAGAATGCATCAATAAAAGGGAAAAAACAGTGCCCACCCAAACAAAAGCCCCTTCCACAGCAAGTTAGCTTATCTGACTAAAGCCTGGCTGAATAAAAATCTTTGCCTGCCAGTGGAAGGAGAAGAAGAGAGCCAGCATAGCCTCCCTTAGCAGAGAGTTTCACAGCATGGGAACACCCACCAAGAAAGCCCTTTGTTGCATCCCCAGCAAATATCCTTCCCCCACCACAGAAGAATCTCCCTTAAGACTTTCAGAGTCTAGGATATTTCACTGACTCCTGCACTGAAGGGTTTCATGATCTTCATGAGCAGCTTTTCAGATGATGGAAAGAGCTGTAGTGGATGAGAGAGAAAGACAGGAGGTTGCACACATCTCTGCCCTGATTTGATGCTTGCCATGTTGGTTGGGAAGAGTATTTAAAAAAGAGAGAAAGCTTCCCAAGTTCTGTTTGAAAATTCTAAGAAAAGCACATCTGGGAAACAAAATTATCTCAAGAAACCCCAGTGTAAAAAAACCCCAGAGAGACTGATTGAATTTTGCGAGGCAAATAGTTTGTTCATTGCAAATACATTCTTCAATTAACCAATGAAGCAACTGTATACACAGGCATCACCTGATGGCTGATATGGAAATCAGACTACATAATGGGAAGCAGAAGATGGAGGCTTCCCATTCTCTCTGCAAAAACAAGACCATGGACTGCTAATATAAAAAAATAGAGTTAAGTTAAAGAACACTAAAATCAATCATCATGCCAAAATACAACCTGAAGAATATCCTTGTAAAATTTAAAGATAGTGTAAAAATAGATTTGTACTATTAAGCCTAATTGACTAGGGGGCAGAAAAACTCTGGACTGAAGCCAAGGAGAAATGCAAAAAGACACTATCTGTAGCCAAAAAGAGAAGCCTCAATGCATGACAGATGAAACTCGTCAAGCAGTTAAGGACAGATGAGAAGCAAAAGTAAAAGGTGAGAGAAATAGGGTCACAACCCTGAATGCAATTGCTCAGTGACTTATGTGCAGGGATAAAGAGAACTACTATTATAATCAATGCAGAGAAACAGAAGATGACAACAAAAAAGGAAGAACAAGAGACCTCAGAATTCACCATACCATGAACAAAAAATAGAGTTAGAACGATTACTGAAGAAAGTCAAGGAAGAAAATGCAAAGGCAGGTTTAAAGTTGAATGTTACGAAAACAAAATTAATGACCATGGGTTATTTATATAACTTTAAAGCAGATGATAAAAAATATTGAAATAGCTCAAGATTTTCCATACCATGGCTCAGTCATTAATCAGTGTGGAGACTGCAGTCCAGTAATCAGAAGAAAACTAGGACTTGGAAGGGCAGCTATGAAGGAACTAGACAAGATCCTGAAGTGTAAAGATATATCATTGAATACTAAAGTTAGAGTTGTCTATGCCATTATATTTCCAATTTCTATGTATGGTTGTGAAAGCTGGATGGTGAAGAAAGCTGATAGGAAGAAAATCCACTCTTTTGAAATGTGGGACTGGAGAAGAGTTCTACAGATACCACGGACTGCCAAAAAACCAAATAAGTGGGTCCTAGAGCAAATGAAGCCTGAACTCTCCCTAGAAGCCAAGATGACTACACTGAGACTAGTGTACTTTGGCCATATCATGAGAAGACATGACTCACTAGAAAAGACGATAATGCTTGGGAAGGTAGAAGGCCGTAGGAAAAGAAGAAGACTGCATTCCAGATGGACAGAGCCAATCAAGGAAGCCACAGCCCTGAGTCTACAAGACCTTAGCAGGGCTGTTTATGATTGGGTGACTTGGAGGTCTCTCATTCATAGGGTTGCCACAAGTCAAAATCAACTTGATGCCAATTAACAACAATATGCACAACTACCCCTTAAGAAGGTCAAAATTCTTTGGCAGTTGTAAACAAACAAGGAGTCGGAGAGATCTGTTATGCCAAGGGAGAGATAAAGATTAGGGGATAAGTGATGAAGGAGAAGATCAGTTACAGCACAACTGAACAGATGTGCTCACTGGGGTATAATGATTTTCACATACAGTATTGCACAAGCACAAGAATATGGGGATATTGGCATTTAAGGGCTGTTTTCTCCTGATGCCTGAAGAAACTGAAAAGCTTATTCTCATAACTTATAAGGAGCTTAAAAGGAGCAATATAATTTTTATGTATGCCAATAATGCCATACATTTAATCTATTATCAAATGCAATCACAGCAATTATGAGCACTGTGTATACTGTGTTAGTCTGTTGAAATGCTAAATAATCTCTACATATGTATTTCCTTCCATGAGCTTGTTCTGCAATAAGCTCATAATGTCTGCAGTGTGGATCATTTCAGGGACACAGTGTTTCCTCTACCAATGTGCACAGAAAGAATGTTTAAAATATTTAATGCATACTGAAAGGCCAGCTAAGGCAGAAGTGCAGCAATTTATCACTGGAGATTTCCCTTATATTAAATATCGTTTAGTCCTAAATACCCTAAACTGGCAAAACCACCTCTGCATATTCCTTGCCGAAGAAAAGCCTATAAAATCCATGTGGCCACCATAAATCGACAGGCTGCTTGAAAGCACACACAAACATCTTTTGCTGTTTATTGCGTGCAAGCAGCAGAAATATGTAAATTTAGATGATTAACAATTGTATCATAGCTGTGCTCAGTAAGTCCTTGTGATAACTTCTTATGCTGCAATATTTATTAAAGAACAATAAAATGATTACATTAGGGTTGAGTCAAAAGGCACTAATGCTGTTCCCATTTTTAATCTAACTGGTTCCACTGATCTTTTTTTCTGGTTTTGCTGATCTTTTCTTCACCCATACCCTTTATATAGTATTTTTCTGGTTCTGCTGATCTTTTCTTCACCCATGCTCTTTCCTTATTATAGACTTCAGGGATGGTCAGGGTGGGTGGCAGGGGCAAGGGCCATTGGGCTTGTCAGCACTCTTTCCCACACATGACAGTAACTTCCTGCTTCCTATAGAGGTCTGGTTGGCCACTGTGGGAACAGAATGCTGGGTGAGATAGGCTTTTGGCCTGATCCAGTAGGGCTCTTCTCATGCTCATGTGCTCTGCCTCTTAGAAGAAAAGCAGGTTATAAAAATAATTATTGAAATACATTTGAAAGGCGCTTCCCCCCCACCCCCTAGAACTAGCAATCCTGCATATTGCATTGTTGCCATAACTACAGTATGTCTGGTTTGGAACTTCTATAAACTCTCCTGGAGAAGCTGTAATATTTCTGTACAAAACCTCCAAAGGAAGAGGGTAAATATTCTGAACATGCAATAAGTGCACCTTGAGTTAGAAGAATTATTTCTACCAGTCCTGATCATGCTGTGCATTTAACTAGTACTTACCAGTGAATCATGGCAGCCATATTGGTATGGTGAACTATAACCAAGATGAATCATAGACCAGGTGGAGACTGACTACTTGACCTTTACAATTATTCACAGAAATCTTAATCCTCTAAAACCTGTCACTCCACACATTGTTTAGGTGGGTGAGGGAGGTCATGTTCAAGTAGACTGCCTTTTCACAGGCCTGAGATACAGCCCTTCCCTGATACTGTACTGTCCACCTAAAGGCCAAGCATTGTAAATCAAATCACAGCTATTACAACAGGACAGAAGAAGAGACATAGCAGTGCTTCTGAGCAGTGCTTCTGAGGACTCTGAGAATTCTGTTACTTACAGGAAGCAGTCCAGCCCCTGATTAGTAAAAGAAGGCAACCATTATGGCTTACCTCAATGAAGAAGAGACTGGCCGCTGATGTTGGATGGTGGTACATGTAAACTGTTACAAGTATTGCTGCTGCTACAATTAGGACCAGTATGAAAATGCCAACAATTAAGCCAGCATGAAGAGTTCCACTTTTTTTTTCTGCTGCACTGTCATCTGTTGAGGCTGCAAGAAAAGGGTATGGGGTTCAGCTTGGCAAGACTTCATTTTATTTTCTCACTTTTCTGCACATGCAATGCCTTAGGTGCTACAGGGACATGTAGTATTGATGAAAATATTTATTTATTTAATTTATATGCCATCTTTCTCCCAGAATGGGACACAAGGCAGCTCACAACATATAAATACAATTAAAATACAACAAAAACAATTAAAATCACAAGAACTTAAAATATATTATATCAAACATATAAAAGTTAAAAGAATAACAATAGACAGCACCTCCAATAAATGAATATTTCCAGATGTTCCATTATTTCTGTCTCAATGAACTATATTAATATCCAGTTTTAGAAATGGAATTTAGGCATTGTTATGTTTCCAAATTAAACTATGTAAGGAACTGACTTTATGCGCCCACACTTTCCTACAGATGTGCATTAATAGAATTTTATTTCAAAAGCTGTATGCCATCATCTTGTCTCATAGCCTTCAGGTGTTGTTGCAAATCTTTCAGAGGAAGAGTCAATTAAATCTGGGAAATATGGAGCATCGTTTTCCAAAGTTCTCTGCTATTGTGGAACAGATGTATATTAAATGGCTCTCAAATATTTTGATCTGATGAGAGTTTAAGTACCTTATAAAAATATTGCTGAAAGCCATCATTTTGTTAAGCTTCACAGCAATGTTGTCTGCATGGTAACACTTGCAAAAGAGACAGGGTCAACACAGAACAAGCATGTCCTAAAGCAAATCTATTTCTGCCCAAACTACTCCACACAAACTCTTAACACTGCTGTCATTTAGTTTAGTACATTTTAGTTAGTTCATTAGCATCAAGCTGCAGATGGCTAAAGATAATTCTCGGTTTGGACAGTCTATGCAACTGGAATAATTTCCAGCTGGAAAAAGTTAAAAATTAACAGTGGATTGCTTAGCCTGTTATGACACAATTAAAAACTCTGCATGGATGGTTCAATCAAAACTGTCATATAGCAGAAGAGATGAATAATAAAAAGCAACTTGAAGTTAAGCATAAATATCATTCAACTATCAAACTTCCACTATTGACACTAAGACCCAAAGGGTCTATATCAACCAGGGGTGGGAAACCTGGGTCCTCCACATGTTTTGGACTAACTAGGGAGATTTTCAGATGCCTCTTTCAGCCTCTTGCTGCGCAAGCTGTCCATGAGTAAAAAACAGCGTGGCCGCCTCCAATGCTAGCTGCAACAGTCACGGACGACGCCGAGAGAGAAACGGCATCGTCCGAAATGGATCCCTTGCCGTGAGGCAACCTCGTTACTGCACCAGAGGCTGCTTGCATGGCAAGAGGCTGAAAAAGGCGTTTGAAAATCTCCTAAGTGTGATAATGGAGTGATAATCGCAACGCAGCTAAGGGGTAAACAAAGAGCTGGTGAACAAAGGGCTAATGATATGATGAGTTAGGTTATATTTATTAGGGTCAGTATCATGGAGAAGCAACAGATATCACAAGAGACAACTGCCCAGTGGGGATGACCAGTTTGTGAAAAGGGTGAAAGCTTTGAGATGCTTCCAAGATAAAGCAGTAAAGCAACCTCTCTTGGTATCCAGGATGTCTCTGACCCTTTGTGAACCCAGGCTCCTTTGTTAGGCAGAGATCATTGGATCCTTATTGCTGCAAAAGGGGTTAAATTTTGCTGTCCTTTGTCTCAGCACCACATGGCCAAAAAGTAGGAGTGGCCTCTGGGTACATGAGATCCCTCACCTGAACAACACAAGAAACATCTGAAACAACATGTAGCCTGTGACTTCAACCCTATCACTTTTCTTTCCTTATTTTAAATACCTTTTGTTTGATGAAGAAGCCAGTAGAGCTTCGAAAGTTTGCACCATGTGTTTTGATAGTTAGTAAGTGTCCATGCTGAAGTCTCAACAGTTGATAAACTAACTTCCAAATGGGGAAGGGTTTAAAAGATGCAGGCAAGAACAGTAAGTAAAACCTCTATCCATAGAAGATTTAGGACATCTTAGATCAGGGTGGAAAAGGTGTGTCCCCAGGCTGCCCATGGCCCCAGTGTCTGTTTTTGAGGCTCCTGACCCACATCCACCCTTTTCTGGCAAAAAAGGATGAATTACTTGTCTTGGAAGACTCCAAGAATGGACTTTTGAAATAAGTCACAGGGTTCCCTGCACTGTAAGACACTTTTAAAAAGCACCCCTCCCCCCAAAACAGAAGTGGAGTTATACCACTTCTAGCTTTCACCCCTGCCCCAGAGGGAGCTTTTTTTTTTTGAAGCCTGTGCAGTCCCTGGAGGGTCAAAGTGGCCACTAAAGTTGTCCACCCTTATTTTGGATAATTCCTGATTTTAACAAAGCCACTAGTCAGAGTAAGAACCATACAGCTAATCCCATCTGATCTGATATTCATACAGTGTTTAGGATCCAGGGGACTACTCACATTGCAGAATTATAGTGTTATTATTTTACTTTCATTGCCTTGGTTCCATCCTATGGAATCCTGGGATTGGCAGTTTAGGGAGATTTTGAATTGTCAGCCAGAGCATTCCAAGGCCTCACCAGACTAGCGCTATAATGGTGTAGTATGAATAGGCCCCAAGTTTGCAAAGGACAATTTTTTGACCTCCAGACAAGTGCTTCTCAGTAATTATGCTAGCCTGATTCTCTGCTTGTAAAGCATGTACACCACTGATTACAGGGACGGGCATGCCAAATGCAGTTTATGAGTGTGGGAGAGACAGAAACAGTAAGAGAGCACATCTATCTGTCTGCTTGTCTATTTGGCTATCTATGGATTTTTAAGTGCTAAGAAGTATAACTAACAAGTGATTTGTATAACTGAAGTTCCATACACTGGTAGCTCCAAGGTTAGAAAGCAACAGGGGAAATTGGTTTCACTCTGTTTGCACAGACAATGGAGACGGTTGTCCACTTAAGACATATTTTTCTAGCAGATATCACCTGAAAATTTTCTTTACAGAATAATGGAACAAAGGATGGCAGTAACTTTGAGAACCTCTTGCAGGCAAAAAGAATGTATTAAGTTGCCAGCACAA
This sequence comes from Gambelia wislizenii, assembly GCA_030847615.1. NCBI lineage: Eukaryota > Metazoa > Chordata > Lepidosauria > Squamata > Crotaphytidae > Gambelia > Gambelia wislizenii. Next base: position 129,893,442 of record JAUMIR010000006.1, on the reverse strand, counting down.
ATGAATCCCACTTGGTTTCATGGCTGCTCTCTTCTCTCCGTTAGCTCTGTCAGTCACATCTAAAGCAACCATTATAGAGAAGCAAGTATGTCTCTGTCAATTTGCCAAATAATAATGGCAACTGATACATAACAGATAGCATGTGAATCTTTGCAAGGTTGTCAAGTATTAATTAATTATCAATTGATATAATTAATATAATAAGCAGTTGTAGGTCTGGGCTGGTGATGGTTGTGGTCTCTTTCTATTACATACAGGAAAAGGGTAAGTTGCACTCAAAAGTTCCTTTTGGTTCAATTGTTCTAGCAATTCCAGATAAATGATCCAAGGTAGCAGAACCAAAGTGGGGGGAAAGAAGATGTTGAAGCAAAAGGAGTCAGATCTTAGCTATGATGCTGGGACAGAATATTCTGTGACACTTAACTTCTACCACACAACATTACTGCTCTAAATTGCAACTATCTGCAATACCTGTTTGCTTCTTTCCAAAGGATAAATAGCAGTGTGTATTTGTAAACTTAGATCAGGAAACAACATGGGGGAGGGGGGAGGAGGGGTGTTTTTTCCCTCTCCAAAAAAAAAAAGACTCCATTGTTGCTGCAACCAGAATTTCAATTCTAAACCATTCTCCCAATTGCTTTCAGCTTAAGAACAAAACAGGAGATCCAGAAATGAATCTCTTCCTGCCAATCTCTTCCTGGGCTTGTCTTGATGAGAAGATATAATGTGGATTGCTGTGCATTAATGCAAATTCACAGCAGCTTTCATTTGTCTCCACTTTTGGGGGGGCAAAATCACTGGTACATGAAGCTATCCATGTTTGAGGTTCACACACAGTCATGTCTGCAGATTGAGATTGTGGCCAAGAGTGAATTATGTTATTATTCTCCTCAAGTTGACACTGCTGCACAGTTGTTGTTTTAGTCTAAATCTAAGGTGCGCAAGTACAACCTTCCACTTAAAAAAGCTGTTTGGTCGCCTCAGCGCAGCGAAAAAGCCCACAATCGATACAGTGAAACTCCAAAATGTTGCTTCTGGCCACTCTGTTGCTGGCAAACCCACTCCCCTTGCATGTCTGACCAATCAGGTGTCCACTTCCGCTCTTATCCGGGAATGCATTGTGATTTGAATTGGTTGTCCATATGGCAGTAATGCACATTTCTGTGTATTTTTTGAAAAACCTCAGGAAAAGTTGCAAAGGCTTTTCCCTTGTAGTTTTTGCCCCTCCTCCTTCCAAAAATGGCAAATCACCACAGTATCTCGTTGGGACAAAAGGTATTCTCCTTGAATTCTATGAAGAGTTTTTTCACTATCTAGACAATACCCCTGTCTTGCCTTTCATTGCAGAACATATCCAAAAGGCCAGTTTGTACCATAGAAACATCATACAATCGATACAGAATGAATAAAGTAAATTCCTTATATGAGTCTGGGAAGATTTTCATACTACAGTGTTACAGTGTTACTATTCCACTTTAACTGCTCTGGCTTCCTCCTGTGGAGTTCTGGGGTTTGTAGTTTAGTGAGGCCTAAGAGCTCTCTGGCTAAGAGTTCTAAATGCTCCTCCCTAAACTGCAAATCCCAAGATTCCACAGGAGGCAGCCATAGCAAATAAAGTGGAATAGTAACACTATAACAGTGTAGTGTGAAAATCTCCTGAGTCTCTGTTTTCTCTCCAACGTCAAGAGCTCAACTTCTGGATATCCAATAGTAATGTTATATGGATCTCACTGGGATTTTAGCCTAATAGTAGGATCAGGCTATACCCATTTTTTTTGCTGTCATTTTCTTTCTTTCTTTCTTTCTTTCTTTCTTTCTTTCTTTCTTTCTTTCTTTCTTTTTATAAACAGAATTAAATTATAATCCTCAACTCATTTATTCTGACATTATTCTCATTGGAATCAAAAGAACTGTTGCAGAAATAAATCATTTGTGAAATACACCACAACTCCTTTTGACACCACAGTTTTTTTGGGTTTTTTTTTTTGGCTAAAACATGCAGCCTTTGAATGCAACACAGCTCTTCTGTAGGGATTCTGCATATTCTCCAAGTGTGGAGGTTATTCACATATAATGAAAGTATAATCTGTCTGCTGCAGACATTGTCCAGTTCTGTGTTCATAACTGCTTTTCTTTTTTTTTTAAATAACTTTTCATAACTGCTTTTCAAAGCAAGCAAGCAAATAAATAAATAAATAAAATACAGTGACATTTGGAGTCTTTGAAGAAAAGAAGTTGCAGTCCCATTACTCAAGAGAACCAATAGTGATATGCATACTCTCTGTGTGTAGTTTATACACTATACTGCACACTTTCTGCAGCAAAGTTTGCAGTAAGGAAAAAAAAGTGCTTGGTGATAGGAGTGAAAATGAGAAACCTGGAATACCTCCAGACATTTTACACCAATGCTCTTTCAAACACTCTCCCCAACCCCATGAAACAAACTGAACTGAAAGCCATTTATCAGTGTGACTAGATTAAATTTCCTCAAAGTAAAGATTATTAATCTAGGAGGCTGGTTTCCCAAGATGAATGACTTCAGCAGTTTCTCTTCTGGCAGTGAATTTAAACAAGCCTTTTGTTAAAAGGAGAGAGGGGGGGGGGGTTAAACACCCAACTCATCATTTCCTGAAACCCATAGAAGCACTTTCCAGAGAACCTTGCAATGAAAAAGGACCAAAACATTACCATGCAAAAACAACAAACTTTTTAGAGTAAATAAAGCAATATGATGAGACTATATATATATATATATATATATATATATATATCACACCTTTATCAGCCTGGTTGACAGGACTGAGCAGGGCCATCTCAGAATATTTTGCTGCCTGAAGCAGATTACCAAATGCCATCTCTACTCAAAGTTAAGGTAAATAGTGCCCAGTGCCAGCCATATGTTACTCTGACACTGGAAAATAACATTTCTCACAATCTCTACTCCTCCCTACTATTCTGCCAATAAAAATTGAAAGATAATACTTTCCTGCCTTGCCATGACACCACAAACCTGCTACCTGAGGCAGTTGCTTCTATGAGAAAGTGAAAAGGGCCTCCCTGTAACACATGATAGTTTTGCAATTTTTACTGCTCTCTATCTTTTGAGAACGTGTGAGCTGGATCTTAATAATGATTGCATAGTTATCAGTAGATCCAGTGTCATTATGGTTTCCTTCCCCCTTGTTCTCACATGTGTAGTTTTGTTCCCTTCTGTCCTGTATAAAGGCTGTCGCATAGTAAAGGATGCATGCTAAGACCAGTGCTTGGGAAGGATACCGTATTTTTTGGACTACAACCCTTCAATCTTCATGGCTGCTGGCTTTATGATTATGGAAACTATAGCTTAAAAAATTTACTTTCCCAAGCTTTGGTTAAGACAATATGGGCATAGTGTATTCAGAGGCAGCATGCCACTCACTACCAGTGTCTCAGTAGCAATAGGAAGAGAAAGGTGCTGCTTGCTATAACCTTCTTGTAGGTTTCATGTAGGGTAGAGCTTGGGAAAGTAGCTTACAATTTCCAGAAGCTCCAGAAGGCCAGTGGCCATGTTGGCCAGGGGGAATGCGGGAGCTGTAGCCCAAAAAGGATCTTTTCCAAGCTCTATTTAAGACCATGTAGGCATGGTGCTGAGCAGCCCTCCCTGCTTTGTGCCCTGTAAATGTTATGGGTTACAATTCCCATAATCTCAAACCATTTACCAAGCCACCTCCAACTTCATGGAGAATGGTAGTCCAAAACATCAGGAGAGCAACAAGTTGGGGAAGGTTGATCCAGAAATACTGGTACATCTGGCTGCTGGATGTGGCACCATCCATCCTTACATTGGCTTTTAAAGGTCCCATAACCCACATTCAGTAACCTCATTCCATGCATAGATGTTATTAGCTGGGTTGGTATACTGTGAATTCTAAATATCTTTACTTGGGTTCCTCACCCCTGATTTACAGATACTGGGTTAAATCCAGATTTTGTCCTAGTTAGAGCAGACTCGTTGAAATCAGTAGAACTCATATTAGTCATGCCTTACAGAAATCCCACTGATTTCAATAGGTCTACTGTTAGATATGACAAACTTTTGACCCAACCTTTTATCTATAATTTTATCTATAATTGAGTGGGTCTCATATAGGGAATAGCCTACTCTTGTACTTTTATAATTTGATGGATCAAGACCAAAATGGCTTTTAAATGGCTTTACATTTTTCAGCAGACATAAAAATGCTTCAATAGGATTGCAGACACTCTTGCTAAACTTTAAGAACAAGTTGTTCTTGCTTGAGAATTCACTTTGAAAAAGTCAGGAAGCTAAGTCTGAAAGGATCCAAAAGTGGCAGAATCTCTTTCTCTCTCGAAAATGAATGAATGAATGAATGAATGAATAAAAAATAGCCAACAACCAGGCAAACCCTCTTACTTCTGGCTTGCTGCTTCTATCAATCAACATTACAGTATCAAAAATGCTTATCTGGGAGACATATAGTCAAGCAGCCTGTACTTCAAAAGACAGTATGTATCAAGGGCAAACCAGAAGGGACAGTCCTGGGAAGCAGAGAGAAGCAGATAAAACCAAGATGGAATTTACAGTAAGAGGCCACTCATTGCTACTGCACAGGTGTTTAGTACTTTTAATTATAGGCAGTTTCCACATAAAAAATAAAAAGGTCAGAACAGTTTGACCTAAACTGGCAGCATGACTTAAAATGTAATTAAGTTACTGTGTGATAAATTATGGCCTTAAACATTAAGGTGTGAGAGGCACAGGTGGGATTATTAAGAATCCTTTGGCTGTTTCTAATCAAGTATTGACGGCTGGGGCCCCAAAGGACCACAACTAATGACAGTGTCTCATTGATCAGCTATAACTCACTTCCTTACTTTGATAAGAATTTAATGGGGGAATGCATTGTAGGAAAGTGGGTGACTCTTTTATTTATCTGGCCTGGGATTGTCTGCTCTGTCTGAAAGTCTGACAAAGTACATGAAGTGGAAAGAAAGGAAGGAAAGAGAAAAAGGCTGATATCTAAGAGACTGGTTATCAGCCTGGTCTGACAGCTATAATAAAGCAGTGTATAACTGACAATGCAGTGCGAGCAAAACCTCCTAGTGTGAAAAAAAACCTGTGGTATTTGATAGAGCTTGGAAAGGTTGCTTTTTCAGATTGCAATTCTCAGAATCCCCCCTCCAGTCCAATATGGCTGCTGCTCTGCATCTACACCAAGGGCCGAGCCATTCTGTGAGTAGTAATTCAAATGAATAATTATTCCAAGCTCCAGTATTTGGATGAGAAACCCCTATTGGGTGAATTTTGCCTCTATACCAGTTGGGCACTGGTTCTCCTCCCTTCTTTTGTATCAGGTACCAAGAAACCCACCGAAGCAAAGTGGCTCTCTGTAAAATAAGGCTGTTCATTGATTTTGCTTTTCAGCCCAAACAACTTTAATTTGAAAGAAAAAGGAAGCTAATATGAAAGCAAGAAGAGGTCTTGCTAAGCTCAATTCCATGATTAAAACTGTCATGTGAAACCAGAAAATAAGACATACAATTCTATGCTGCTTTATGGGGTAATAGAGTTTTTGGTCCAAATTCTTAAAGCTACTGGGATCCTCCAGATCTCAAGAAACAGAAATCTGATCCTGTCTATCATCACTGTATCTATTCAGTTTGGTTTTGGCAGTGATTCCTCCTGGAGAATTTGAGGAGAAAGTAGTTCACATTAGTCATCCCAAACAGGAACAAGGTCTGTTGCTGTGGCTTCCACTTTTGCAAACTGTATGCCTCATGCTCTCTTTCTTTCAGGAGTGGAAAAGAGCAATCAGAACATGCTGAGTGGAACACCGTGACCTTTGCTGTGAAACAATCTAGAGATATGTAGCACAGATGAGGTGCAATTAAGAACTGATTTGCTCTGCTTTTAGTGGGTGCAAATCAGTTTTGAAGCACGTGTGCTGACAGAAAAACAAACAACAGGGCTTCAGAAAATAAATAAATAACAAGCAGGGGAATGGCTCTATGCTTAAAGCCTCTCTGAAGTTCTGAAACACAAAAAAGCCTGCATAGGATGAACAGCAGCAGCCCACTGATACAGATGTGGTAGGGAAGTGGGGTTGGTATTAGCTGAATGATACACCCTCCATTTACTTTGGTAATACTAAAAGTGCTGTAGAGGCAGATAGGGGCTAGATGCTGAAATATCTGAGTAGTAGTTTTTCTTCTGGGTGCATCAGAGGCACAAGCCTGAAGAGTCCTATCCAAAACAAATATGTGAGCATGATCCAAAATAAATATGTATCTATGGCTGCATCCGAACTGTAGAAATAATGTAGTTTGACACCACTTTAACTGCCGTGTCTACATCTGAGAGAATGCTGGGATCTGTAGTTTTGTGAGGCACCAACCCTTTTTGTCAGAGAAGGCTAAAGACTTTGCAGAACTACAAATCCCAGGATTTCATACGGTGGAGCTATAGCACTTAAAGTGGTGTCAAACTGCATTATTTCTACAGTATAGATGTACCATAGAATCCTGTGACTGAATAAGCATGTACAATACACTCTTGACTTTAGAAGGTACATCATAATATGATAAATTAAGTAATTTAGAATAAAGAGTTTATTGCCAGTTCTATTATAACTTGCTTTTAGAGTAAGCAAGGTAAAGAGCGAGCAAAGGGAGGGGCAAGTGAGTGAGTATGGTAGAAGGTTGGAGTGTGTTCGATGCTGATTGGCTGGAGAGAGAGAGAATGTGAAGGTTGAAAAGGGACACTCCGAACCCACAGCTGGAAAGTGATGGTTTGGATTTCAAAGTGGGAGGTGGGTAAGACATAGCAGATAGAATGGACAGCATTTTAGATTAAATGTACATCTGACATGATCTGTTGAAACAAAAGAATAAGAAACAGAAGCTACAGGTTTATAAGAATGCACACTGTAAGTCAACTTGTCTATTTCAGAAACTATAGATTTTCCTTGGGTTTTTTTCAGGCTGTGCGGCTGTGTCCTGGAAGAGTTTATTTCTGATGTTTCGCCTGCATCTGTGGCTGGCATCTTTAGAGAATGGTTGGGTAGGAGTGTGTGTGGGGTTTATATCCTGTGAACCCCTGTTGGAGAGGATATGTAAATTTGTGTATTTGAATGGCTAGTTTCTGGGTGGAGATATGCAAGGAGGATTAGTTAATGGTTGGCTAATTTACTTCCTTTATATTCCACCTTTCTCCCAATAAGGGACCCAAGACAGCCCAAAATATGATTTTAAGCAAAATGCAATTAAGAAAATGGATAATACAAACATTAAAAGGCAATTAAACCATCAATCATATTAAAAACATTATTTTAAATAAGTTTTTTTATCATTTCTTTTTATTCGTTTATAATAATAAAATACATAACAATTCCATTTTGTGGTTGACAGTCTCCACAAAATGACAAGGAACAATAATATTTTCAACATATATGGTGATAAAAAATAAATAAACAACTACAACAACAAACAAACAAACAAGGATAAATATTAAAAGGAAAAATTATGCTGTTATATATGTCTGGTATGCAGTTTCTTAATATATGATTCAATTTGGTTGTGCTGAACTTTGTACAGTGCGTTTATATGATACAGTACAGGAGTTAACATCTTACTTCTCCAGAAAATCATTCCACAGTTTTCCATGGATGGCGGGTGGGGTTTGATGAACCAGGTTGTGATTTATATATTCAATCATTAGGAACCATTTTTCTGCGAAGGTTGTTTTTGCAAGACTGCCTTGGGATGCTCTAATTTGTTCCTTAAGTTTTTCCATTAGCCAAATGTTCCAAAATCGATTCCACCATTTTTCCATTGTAAATTTGCCTGTTTTCCAATTTTGCGCAATTTCCAGTCTTATTATTGCTAATAAAAATCGTATCAAGTCTCTATGTTTGACTGTGGTGTTTTGATCAGTGAAACAAGAGAGGAGTACCAGGCTGGGAGTCACGGTAATGGTTTGTTTCGTAATTTGTCTGAGTACCTCAGACCAAAATTTTTGAACTACAGGGCAATGAAACCACATGTGGAGATATGTACCCTTTTCTTTGCATCCTCTCCAACAGGTGGGGTTATTGTTTTTGGTGATTTGAGTAAGTTTGTGGCGTGTCAGATACCATTTGTACACCACCTTAAGTATGTTTTCTTGTATTATAACTGGGCTTTTCTGAAATGTTGGGGATTTCCAGATGTTCGACCAGTCCAGATTGCTTAAGGGGTGTGCAATATCTGCTTCCCAAGCTAATTTAAAACGTGAAGTTTCAATCTTGGTAGTTTCCATCATGAAGTTATATATAGTTCCATGTGGCCTTTGACTTGGTTGGTAGAGGATACACATAAATATTAAAATTTTGTTAGAGGTCTGGGTACAAATCCCTGACATTGAATATGAGACAGAAAATGCGCAATTTGGATATGTTGTAGCCAGGTGGGCTGAATAGGGTATAGGTCTCTTATTAGCTCCTCTTTAGTTTTAGGAACGTTTTTGTTATAAAGGTCAGATATCATATATATCCCCTTTCTGTTCCAATCCAAGCAGGATTTGTATTTGATCAGGTCATAAAATTCCGGATGTGTCAGAAAAGGGCGGACAGGTGAGACTTGTGGCATCATTTTATGGCTCCATTGTTTTTTTTTTATTTTATTTTAAATTTTTAAATAAGTTTTGAAGGCTGTCAAAATGACAAAAAATAAAACCCCGTCCCCACCTCCAGTTAAAAGATTTTCTACAACAGACTATTAACACTCAAAGGTGTTGATAAACAGAAAGGTCTTCCTCTGCTTGTGAAAAGAGAGCCAGAGAGGTGCAATCTAACTTCTCACAGCAGGGAATTCTATAGTTTGAGAGTAGCCACCAAGAAGGCTCTTTCCTGCCCCACACCAAATGTGCCTGTGATGGTGCTGGGACTAACAGAAAGCCCTCCTCCAGGATCTAAAAACTTGGTCTGATTCATATTGGAAGATACAGCCTTTCAGATAGGCTGGATCCAATCATAAATGGGGCTTTATAGGTCAAGGCCAGTGATTTGAATTGCGTCTGGATTTGCTTAAGCAGCAAAGAAAGAAATATTTTGGGATACAGTGGCAACAGATTATCAGTAAGAGGAAAAAACATAGGACATTTTCAGATAAGTCTTACTGCGCAAGAAGACTCCAGGAGAGGTATGACGCTATCACGTGGCAGGGGGTCTGCAACAGTCCCCTGCCTCACAATAGCGGCGTACCTCTCCCGGAGTCTTCTTGCATGGTAAGACTTATCTGAAAATGTCCATAAATTGTGCTGTTTTAAAAGTAGCCTCTTGCTTCCACCACTCAGGTGGTGAAGCCACAAGAAGGCGTTGTGGCAGTTTTTTTTTTTTTTTTTTGCTTTTTGCTGCTGTGTACAAGAAACTGTGATTCAGCAGCAAATTACACCAGAGAAGGAAGCACACTTGATATTATTGTTGTTGTTGACTTATGTATTGTAGGTCTAAGGACTTTAGTACTGAATATGAAAGGCAATAGCGAGGCAATTTGAGTAAGACAGACAACTGATAGGACCTAATCAAATGGTATCAATTAACTTAGAAATTTTCTAACAAAAAGGGGGTAACTTTATTTACTTTTTAAATTTAACTGAGTGACTTCAGTTGGACCTCCAGCATTAACTTAATTGAAGAATTAATTAAATTATTAATTAATCAAATTATTAATTAATTAAATGCACTCCAAAGAAAAGCAGCAAAGGCAGCAGGAATGTTCCGCCTCCTGTGATGCCTCATGCAGCTGTTTCCTTCTCTCAAAACTCAAATCAGAGATGATATGGGGGAAAGTGATTAAAATAACCAAAGGCTATTTTAATCTTCATTCTGGTAAGGAAATTAGGGCAGACTTTTAACTTAAATGGCAATTAAACATAAATGTAACAGTTAAAATTGCCACAATTCCAACATAAAAGTTAATCGATTTAGATGTTTTAAGTTTAATAATGATTAACTGACTACATTAACCCAGTGGTTCCCACACTTTGGTCAGATTAGATCCCAGAGCAAGAAAAGAGGACCAAAACAATACAGTCATGATGACTCAAGCTGCATCTGCACAACAGAAATAATCTAGTTTTACACGGCTTTAACTGCCCTAGCTCAATGCTGTGGAATCTTGGGATTTGTAGTTTGTTGAGGCACCAGAGCTCTCTGAAAGAGATGGATACATATCTCACAAAACTACAGGTTCCAGAATTCCATAGCATTGAGTCATGGCAGCTAAAGCAGTGTCAAACTGGATTATTTCTGCAGTATGTCAGAAGCTTTGAAAGTTAACATGGGTCCTTTTTCCATTAATGCCCCATTTATCTGTTAAAATATCTTTGCCTTGAGTGTCTTGATATTTATAGATGAGTATCTTAATCTACTCTTGTTTTCCTAGTTAAGGAAGGCAGGTCATACTCTCAAAAAATCAATTATCCAGTCTTGAAGCGGTTTGGCTAATTATGACAATATGTTACACATACAATAATAGGAATTTATTGAACTGATGATCTCTCAGAATGCCTTCCACAGTGCTGTGGCACAGATTAGTTGCTAAATGAAATCCCTTGTGGGCCCAGCACAAGGCATTTCTCTGACAAAGATTGATGAAACTTTATGGAATGTTAGTTAAGTAATCTGTTTGTGTGGTTTGAACACAAAGAAAAGCAGGACTTACCTCCATTATCTTTTAAATGTAGAGCTATCTTGGTATCATCTAGAAAAGAAAAATTAAAGCTATTAGAGTAAAGAAATTTACAGAAGGACCTGATTTAATGCACTACAGTCAGCCCTCTGTATCCATGGGTTCTGAATCCATGGATTCAACCAACCATGGCTCAAAAATTTGGGGGGAAAAATTCCAAAAAGCAAAGCTTGCTGTTTGCCATTTTATATAAGGGGCACCATTTTACTACACCTTGTATGTAACGGGAATTGAACATTCAGAGATGTTGGTATCCCCAGGGGGTCCTGGAACCAACCCCCAGCGGATACTGAGGGTCCACTGTATAAATAATTTATGATTTCAGGTTTTCACATAAAACAGTGTTTGGTCCTATAGTCACAAAGAACTATTCTACTAGATTTCTCTCTCTCTCTTTTTTAAAAATATGTGTTTTTTGGGGGGGAGGGGGAAGTAACATAATACAACATATACCAGCATTTCTCAACCTTTTTACCCTGGAGAAACCATTGAAATAATAGGTTTTCCGTGGTTTTTTTTCCTGGGCTGTGAGGCCATGTTCTTGAAGAATTTATTCCTGACGATTGACCTGCATCTGTGGCTGGCATCTGCAGAGAATGGTTGGGTAGGGGTGTGTGGGGTTTATATACTGTGAGTCCCTGTTGGAGAGGATATGTAAATTTGTGAATTTGAATGGCATGCCATGAAAGCCTTCAACTTCCCATTGAAATAATCTCCAGGTTTCAAGGTACCTCTGCATAAAAGTTATTATATCTACAACTCCCCGCAATCATGATCTCCCATGGAATGTGATGACAACCTCTCATAGAATCATAGAGTTCAAGGAACCCTGGTTTAGAAATCCCAGGCTATATGCATTAGTAACAGTGCTCTATGCATTAGTGTAAAGACATCTAAGACCATTAATCATTCCTCTAGCTGCTTATTTAAGGTTGTCCCTACCTCCCACTGTTGATTTCTTGTACTATTTCATTTTTCTCTATAACTTTCAGGCTATTATCTCCAGCACTTGATGAACTCCTGTCCTCAAGAAGACTGTCTCCCTCCCCAACTAACTTAGTTTAAAGCCCTCCTGAAAAGGTTTGTGAGGCTCTTAGCAAAACATTCCTGCCAACTGCTGTGAGGTGCAACCCATCATTTGCCATAAGTCCATCTTCATGAAACCTCTCAGACCATGGTTCAAAAAACCAAATCATTCCTGGAGGCACGATCTGCGGATCCAGTTGTTCACTTCCACTATTCTTCTCTCCCTTCCTGGGCCATGCTTTTCAATTGGAAGGAGAGATGAAATGACAACCTGTGCATCAAGGTCCTTCAGCTTCCTATCCTGAACCTCATAATCCTTTGTGATATCCTGAAGGCTATGCCTTGCAGTGTCATTAGTTCCCACAAGGAAGGAGTAATGGTCAGTTGACTTAATGAGTCTTGTCAGCCTCTCTGTTACATCAGATTTTTGCCCCAGTGAGACAGCATACCTCTGCAAACAACTGCTTCTGTTCCCCTCAGCAGTGAGTCCCCCACCACATGTCTCTTCTGGGTAATGGCAGGGGCCATTCCATGTGCTGCATCTTCCCAGGTCACCTGCACATTCTTTGAGGACTGACACTGTTGCTCTTGTTCCTGTTCCTCATTATCACTGATAAGAGAGAGAGCTTCAAATAAATCCTGTAGCTCCAAACTCACAGAATGACCCTTCTACTTGTGTCTGTCACATTCTTCCAAATGTCTATCTCCTCTGATTGGGAACTGACCCTCTTCTCAAAGACATCCCCTGTGTCTTCTTCATTCATTGACAGTCTGCTCTGATCTGTCCATGAAAACCTCATGCTTCCTAATATGCTGAAGAGTAGATACAGGGCCTCCAGTTACTGGAACGCCTCTTCCAATAGGTCAACCAACTTGTACTTGTTGCAGGTGTAGCTACCCCCATTCTCCAGCAAGAACACAAACATACCACAGCTAATGCAGATGACTGTAGCAGCTCTCTCACCATCTATATTCAGTAGGCATAAGTAAACACTGAAAAAGAATTCCGGGTGTCCCAGTCAAAATGTTCCCACAAAACTCCTGTTGGCCTTGCCTGTTAGCCGAGCTCCTGTTTGCAAGGCATTAGAGTGAGCTGGAAAAGGGACAGTTTTTTCTACAGCAGTTTTGCTCTTTACAAAATGTATCTCTCTTTGATGATTTGTTCACTATATATAAACAGAAGTATATAATTTTTGTCAATTATGTGGGTTAGAAGAACTGTATCTCTATATTTCTAAGGCAAAAAGTGGCACTCCTTCACCAGCATTCTGTTAGTGACATACACACATGTATATGCTGTGTTATGCATGTGAAGTATTTTTATTGGACTTTGAGCAATGACTAGATCTAGCTGAAGGGAACAGTAATTGGTGTCTGCATGTAGAACACGTACCAGTGCACACTGGACAACAGAGACATGATTTGCTCATTCCATAATATGGTCTAAGGCCTCAGTGCAGAGAGCAAAGAGGCCCAATGAGGAACATGTGCCAATGCATGCTGCACTGTGCATTGCATTTTCATAATTGGGTGCCAGCCAGTCAGCATTTAACAGTTATCCACACATATAGCATTACAGCAGTATACAGTACAGGGGGCCTTTGGTATCTGTGGGTTTGGTATCTGAGGATTTGAGCAACCACAGATTGAAATGAAGAATTTTTTTTTTTTTTTAAGATTTATGTGTGATCGACTGTGGCCAGAGTGAAAAGCTATCCAGGGTAGTAGCAGAAACTGTGACAGCAAGAAACTGGGCATGAGGCATGCATTATTTTTCCTTAGGCGGTGGTGATTCTCCTCTTTCCTTCAAAAGATGGAAGTGGCAGCTGGCATGCAGGAAGAATGTGCACCTGGCACTTGGGGATTTCCAGAGCTGCCTCCCCCCTTACTGATGGAAGCCAATCCTGGGAAGGGATGAGCAGGGAAGGCAGAAGTAGCAAGTGCCTGGCCTTCGGGGATTACAACTTCCAACCTCCCCGACTCTTTCAAGTTGATAGAAGTCAATCCAAAGAAAGGGTTTACTAAAGAAGAGGGAAAGGCACTGGCAGAAAAAAAAGCTTTCATTCAGAAAGTACACTTGCTTGTCCATTGCCACATTGTGTAAAGTTTGGGGGGAGGTGCTAATGTCCCTTGAAACAAGATGCATTGGAGATTAGATTGTAGTTTGTTAGGGGCCATGGACTTCATTTTAGCTTAGGAACACCCTTCGCCAACATCGATTTTTAAGCTTTCCTTTCTTTAAATTCAGGAAACTGGGGGCTTGTCTACATGAGGCAAAAAAAAAAAAAAAGTGGATTGCTCTACAGTAATGGTAATTCACAGAAACTGCTGTTTGTCTTAAAGTTTTTGGGGTCAGATAGCAGGCATGCAAAGCTATCTGTATTTGCTGTACAAACGGGCATGCCTGCGAATCGAGATCACAGCTACAGCTGAATTAGTCGCATATTTACTTACCTCAAATTGCCACTGCTGGACAGTATTTTTTTTAAACCTATCCAAGGTGCAAAACAGTGATTTTCATTTTAACCAAAACAAAACAAAACAAAACAACACCACCAAACCACAAACAGTTTTATCGCCTTACTGCTTGAAGGAAAGAGGAGAATTGCCACAGCCGAAGGAGAAAGAATATGTACCTCATGCCTGGCCCTTGCTGCTGCAGACTCTGCTACTGCCCTGGTACTGCTTCTCACCCTGGTTGTAGTCAATTGGAGGCAATTTTAAATTTTAATTTAAATTTAAATTAGCTAACACACATTGGAAACTGTTTAATGCAATGTAGATGTGTAAATAGCTATTGCTTAAAACAATTCGTAAGCCGCTCTGATAGCCTTGTGGCTGAAGAGCGGGGTATAAATAACTAACTAAATAAAAAATTAAAAATAAAATTTAAATACTGACTTGAACATCTGCATTTTTGGTATCTGTTTGTGTGTGGGGTGTCCTGAAACCAACCCCCTGTGGATACCAAGGGCCCACTGTGTAGGGATCGTGGAATGCAAGTGGAATGTAACTGTGCTGGTCATTATTTATACTAGGCTGTGGTGATGTAGGATCTCAGCCTGTGTCTGTCCAAACTTGTGACCCAGTATGGCAAGATAAGAAACGCTTCTCCCATTACTAAGGGAATTTGGTGCCACACTCAGTACACTCTGGGGTTAACAGGACAATATGCTTAGCATGTATATAGGAGAGTACAGGTACTCCTTTTAAGTGGTGAAAGACATCTGTTTGTCATAGCATGTGGTTTTCCTAACTGACAGATCTCATAATCATGCTTTCTCTGTGATTGGATGAAAGTAAACATGAAATTAATTTGCAAGTCTGAATGCTGAAGAAAGTCCACTCATGGAGGGAAATGAGTTTATCCTTGGGAATATGCATTCCCCTTGATGACTAGTTTGTCCCTCTGTCTTGCTATACTATGCCATGAAGATTAGCAAACTAAAACTACCATGAAAGAGAGGGAACATTGCCAAATTATCTCATATCCCTGAGTAGGCAATTTGTTTGCTCTAAGTGACAATGCTGTGTAGCAAATCTGATCAGGCACTTAATGTCACATCATCATCTTGCTCACTAATTGCCATGAGAGAGTGCAATGGCATTGGAAATGTAGTAGAAAGGAGAAACACACAAGTTAGAAGGCAGAGAGAAAAAATGTGGACTTTGCTGAGTATTTTATAGTTTCTTAAATCCAGCTTTCTGACCTGAAAAATTCTGTGGGTGAAAATTCAGTGCAGCTCTATATGGGATTACATATTGTGGAAAAATCAATAGCAGAACCAATTATCTAAACCGGGCTTGCAACATATAAAAGCACTTTATCTTTCTCACAGGTAACATTAATCTTTTAAGTATATTTGTATTTGTATGCCTTTTGAATACCCACTTGAGACCCCCAGGACTTAGTTATCCTTTGAAGACCAGAGCATAAGCTCCTGTTTCTTATAGTTGTCCCTTACAGAAACTATCAATTTAAAACTGCTTTACTACTTCCTGATTTCTACCATTCCTTGTCAGTTTGAGCAGCCAGGAGCTAGTGGGGCATTATTAGCAGAGGTATACTGAGAATTGAAGCTCAAAAGCTTGCACTGACGGCTCTGAAACCTTTCTGCTCACATTACTGAACTGAAAGATATTCCCTTGCATTAGAAGATTTCCACTTGGTACTATCTTTGAGGTGTATTTCTGTATCTGAGTAACCTAAAATTTTCTTGATAAAATCATTCATAACATCAGCCTGCAGTATAAGTACCCAGCCTCTTGACACAGTCTGGATTCTAGCATGTCATTTTTCCTAACATACAGACCTAGACTTTAGAGTAACTTTCTTCCTCTTTCATAAAGTAGCGTTACTGAAACTGCTAGTTTGGTTAAGGATCCAACAAAATAATATCCCCTTCTAATAAAGAGAATGCACAGAACTAGGGACTTGCCCTCTGTAGACAAGTTTTAATAAACTGCACTTGCTGCCGTCTCATGAATGTTAGGGTTTTGAATGTGTAACCCTTGGAAATTTATGTCATAAAGAGATACCATATATTCCAATTATCTGTAGAGGACAAAGCTGAAGGTTAAACAGCTAGGCAGTAGAGTAGACAGCTGATGTTTTTCTGCCCTCTTATCTCAGTATGACTAATAAAAGGGAGACAGCATGCTAGAGATGATGTCAGATGATGTCACCAGTCACCAATTGAATGAAGGGGAAGTTGCTAGAACAGCTAGGAAACCCTATATAAGTCATGGTGCAAGGCAGCCCACTTCACTTCTTCAACTGACTTCTTTGACTGACTGCTAACTGTAAGCTTAGCTATTAGAGCAATGATTTTATTTGTAGTTTAGGATGTAAACAATAAAGACTGTTAGTTTTTAGACACTAAGTGTGTCCATCTACTCATTGAACATTGAACATGCTGGAAGCATCTGGACCAAGCTTTTGCTACTCTGCTAACTTGATTGCTGGCTGGACTCCGGAGCATAGACAGACTCCAGAAAGCTGTAGCGCAACATAATTTTACCCAGTTAATTTCATTCAAATTCTCCCAAATCGAGTAACATGTTTTTCCAATTATCTATTTCCAGAGAGTGCTTTCAACAGCAATGTGTCTGTCATGGAACTCACTCGACATTGCAAAGGAGCTGGAAGCACAGTCAGTTTAGACAAGGTGCTGGCTAGGTCTGATATGCCACACTAGTGGTTCATGTAAGTGCATTCTTATAGCTGCTCATTGAAGGTGAAGCCAAATAATGGTAAGGAACTGATCTTTCTGCACATCTGGGTCACCGTTACTGGCACGCCAAGGACATGCAGCAGCATTTCCCAAAAATATGAATCGAAAACTGCTAATATCAAGTATGGAAGACTGTTTGGTTGTAACAGACACCTTTATCTCTTGGTGAGCATATGAAATGATTATTCCCTGTTATAGGGTTTATAGATGTCTTTAGATGCTCTCCCCACCAAGGATAGTTGGGAATTACATTTTGAATAAATTAATGTCTGGAATCTGGTTGGTGACAATTTGGTGTAACCTGGGGCTCTTTCACACTATACAGTTATATCACCATGATCCCACTTTAACTGCCATGACATCATCCTGTGTAATCCTGGAGTTTGCAGATTGGTGGGGCACTAGAGCTTAGTGGCTGAGAATTCTACAAATCACAGGATGGAATCATGGCAGTCAAAGTGGAATCATAATGCTATAATGGTGTAGTGTGAAAGGGTCCCTGGATTTATACCAGTAAATATAATTTGGGGATGCTGCAGAAGGAGCAATACCTCCTTGCACAACACCTCCTTCCTCACTGCTGCAAAAGGCAGCTTCCTGGTTCAATAATCATTTGCTAAGAAGATACGCTACTATACTTGCTGGGAAAAGAGAACATATGCTAGTTCTCTCCTGAAGATCCAGGAGAGTGGCATCTGTAATCCAGATTGCAGAAATGCAACTGGATACTGCCTGGGTGCCACTTCCTTCCCCTAGACACTTTCAATGGTTTGGGGATGCATCCCAATGCTGTGAAGCTACCTTTTGCAGTAAGTTGAAGGGCTAGCCCAGCAAAAAATGTGTTAGTGTAGCTTTTAGCTCTGACAGTGTGATTCAGAATCTTGGTCAACCTGTAGATGATGCAGTACACATATATATAAGTGCCAATCCAAAAGGTTATGACCATCAGTTTGTTCATCAAATTGTTTTAAAAGATTTTATGTTAAAATATCAAAATAATGAAATACAAGTGACATTCAGAGTAAGAGTGTGTTCAAAGGCTTGGTTTATAAACCACAAGAAGGGAAAAGAATTAACAGTTGATCAATTAATTAAATTGATTTAATATCTTCAGTTGTCACTTAAGGTGGCATTTCATATCAAAATGTTTTATGTCTTATTTTATATCACACACGCACACACACACACAATTATAATCTTTTGAACCCAATAGTCATAATGTTTTGCCTTGGAGTCACATCTATATATATAATTCTCTTGGATATGTTGCCTTTCCCAGTGTTCTGATTAGCTGCTAAGGAAACACACCCAACCAATCACCACCAATATGCAAATTCCCTCTCCATCTCACAATACACTCCTGCCACTCAATCTGTGGCCCAGAATGGGACCCAGACAGTTAACATGTGGCAGCAGTGGGACACTACTGCAGCCACTGCAACAGGACCCAGACAGTCAACCGGCAGCGGTGGTGGCGGGCCGCCTGTGACAGGACCCAGGCAGGCAGGCAACTGGTGGCAGTGGCGGCAGGGCAACAAAGCAAGTCACCCTCAGCAATTCTGGGGAAAATGTGGAACGCTGTGAAGGGGGAGAAGGAACTTAAAAATCCGCCAGCCTATGTTAAAGGGTTGTTGTGAGGTCTAGCAGGTATTTTTTTGGGAATTTTTAAATGGTGCATGTTACATCAGGTACAGCTAGTTTTAAATATTGGATGAACTTGGGTATTTCCAATTACAAAAGAATTTTAGGTGCACCAAGGAAAATATAAAAGAAAAGTGACATTATTGATTTTCTTTTTATTCTTTCTTAATGAGAACTTTAAAACATGTAAAAGAAATGAAAAAAGAGATGAAATAGGACTTCAGTTAAAATCCTATTAAGGACTGGAAATGTACTGCGCAGCTTCCATGTCACTAAAAAAGAAGCAGCTGAAGCCACAAACCTATACAGTTTACCTGGAAGTAAGCCCTAGTGAACATTCAATGGAGCTCACTTATGAACAAACATGTACAAGCTGTTGTGTGCCTTCAAGTTATTTCTGATTTATGGAAACCTTAAGACAAACCTATCACAGTGTTTTCTTTGCAAGATTTGTTCAGAAGGAGTTTGCTTCCTCTGAGGCTGAGAAAATGTCACTTGCCCAAGGGCACCCAGTGGTTGAGTGGGGATTTGAGCCCTGGTCTCCATTACACCACCCTGTCTCTCCTGTGCTATAAATAGTGAAAGCCATAGGAATCTTCATTTGGAACCTGAGGCTTTTAAACTAGAAAGGCCTGGTTAGAGAAGCATGATAAGTTACAGTAAAAACAGACATTTTTCATCTGGAAATTGCAAACTGGGTTAATGACTCAAACATATCAATTAAATGTTCAAATCAATTATTCTAGTTTAGTGAAGATAGATGTCTTGGTTATTTTCATTGTATTACAAACCAGACCTTCAACATCAAACAAAGCTTGGATTTAAAGTGAATGTTGTTAAGAAATAATGAGAAGGGTTTTTGTTTTTTCTTGCTGGTGGGTTAAACACTACATTTTGGCTTTGGGGGCCTTTAGATCATTGTTGTTATTAAGGATTACTTTCCCCAAACATGCAAATCTCATGCAGCCATTTCCTCCTAAGAAAATTCAGCATTATAAATCACACATTCCAGTTTAGCTTACCTTCTGTGGGTAGGCTAGTTGGCAGATGGGATGTCATGGCTCCTTTGGTAGTGGTTAAAACTCTGAATCTTGTTGTTGTTTGCTGGATAGCAATGGTAGTGTGAGGAGGCATTTGAGTTGTGCCTACACTCTTCTCACAAATCTTATCTTTAGACTACAGAGGGGAGGGAAACACACAAAAAGGAGAAATTGGTTCTCAACAGAATCCATACACCTACAGATCTATAGACATCTAAAGCAAGCAGAAAATATCAGACTGCAGCGAAAATGGAAACCTTAAATCAAGAATATTTTCTGTCTTGATTAAAGACAAAAAACAGATGCAGTGAAATCTCTAAGACAAGTGAGGATGTGTTGCAGGGATGGTGGGAGGAATGGCTCTTTGGACATGCCTGGACTCCCAGCCATTGTAGGAATGATGACTGGCCATCGAAAGACTGGATATTAAGTTTGAGACAGAAACTAATTATCCATGTTATGATTTTACATGTTCCAAATTTGGGATGTGACTTGCTTTCTGGCCCTTGAATAAGGCATATCTCTTGTAATAAAGGATACCTGGCAACCCTATTTAGGACCAATGTGCCCCACTTAACTTTATTTTTTTAAAGAAATTATTTAATACATATCAAAAAAAGAAGAGAAAAAAAGGGAAGAAAAGAGTCATGTACCTTTAAGCCTAAGAGATTTCTTTCATGGATTAAAATTTACCTCCTCCGATCGCAAAAAGTAAAACATTTGAGACTCTGCTATATATGCACTATCTATTTGTGTATACTTGCAGATTGGATACAAACATCTTAAGAAGTGGATTGTAATGGATGACAGCTCATACTAAAATAAAACTTTAGTTTTAAAAGTACCACAAGATTTCCACCACCCCCCTTGTTATTCTGAAGCAGACAAAAATGCCTACTCCTATGAAAACTGATACATACAAAAATCACAGGTTATGACCTTTGGACTAAACTATTTTTGTTAGTTAATGTCCGGGTCCTGTATCAGCTTTCATAATATTTACAAACCATGCATAACTAATAAAATAGCAAATCAAGCCAGTCATAGCCAATATCTTTTTAAGGAGAAAGTTATAGATAATAATCACATGGCCAGAATGTGTATAAAACACATATTTGGTGCATGAACAACATTTCTAGATTTTGTTTCTGTACAAATCAGTGCTGACTGGGAAAATGAGGAGCCATGTTTGGATCCAGCACAGGAAAGCCATGGCACTACTGACCACATGGATGTTCAGTTGTCAATACTGATGATTTCAGGAGGAGGGCAACTGTAAAAACTCCCCATTGGATCTACATTAGTTTCTAAATTTTCTTTTGAAAGTATCAACTGTTCACAAAAGAATCATAAATATAGTATGTCTGATTATTACCTCTTCAGGGCAGCCACTATCTACCCAGTCTTGTCGGTGACGATCAAATCCACTGGAACATCTTTAAATGATGAAAGAGATTAAAATAGTCCAGATGTAAATGGAAAATAGATTGGTCAGATAGAGAAAGAAGGGAGGGGGAAGAAAGCAATTAAATCCTTTACTGTTATATCTGTATGATCAACAGAGTATTCATTCAGGAAGATCTTCTGAGTAAAAATGATTTATGCTTTCTATAAGAAACTAATTTCCATAATTAGACCATCTGAGATATCAGTACCTTTTTGCTTTAGATAGTTAATAGCTTCATTGTTCTATGTAGCAGGAGATTAAGATTTGATCCCAAGCCCATGGATTTCAGCCAATTTAATTTATTCCGCCCAGATTTTCTTTTGCTTTGTTTTGCACAGTTATACTACAAAGAACATAATGTACTAGGTGCTACAGCTTTCTTTACATGATAGCAGGAAATCAGGGATATTAAAGCACTCAAAACTGTCTGAAGAGAACATGCCAGGTTTTGAGCAAGAACCCATTCAAAAGACCATCAAGGGCAATTTAGAAGATATTTTTTTCTTTAATTTTCATTTTCCATTGCAGAGGCTTAGGATGCTCATAAACTATTGTCCCAATTAAGTTAAAATTAATGAGGTTCCCCACAAATTATAATTTATGGTATGCAATAGCTAATTTTAAACCAGCTGGTAGAGTTACACATTAATTATTCCCACAGAGCATCCAACTGCACACACACAAAAAATGTCATTAATATTCTTAGATGATATGAGATCTTGGAATGGAAAAAAGACAACCTAGCAGCCATTAAGATGCAAGGTTATCAAATTAAGAAGGCATGCTGTAATGGACAAAACCTAAAGTCTGAGATGAAACAGGCAGGCTGGTTATAGTATTTCCCAACATAAAGCAAGACAAAACAAGAGTCCCCATCTCACAGCACATTGTGAGTTTTATTTCTGAGAAAATCAAGATGGCATGTGCACTTAGTGACAGGGCTAACACCCAACAGGGGCAGAATGTCAGGCCTATTTTTATGAGCAGCTCTTCAACAGCTATGCTTTGAAGGAGGAAGATTGTGACTTATATAAAGCTTGTGATGGCAGTTTCCTTCATTTTGTTGGCATGTTGGAAGACTGAGTCTGGAAGAAACTGAGAAAGTTTTAGAGTTAAAATTTAGGGGAATTAGGAAGTCGTGTTCAGTTGTTTGTGTCCAGTTTTTACTGCTATAGTCTTTACGATGAGATGAGTTTGTAAAGGATTACTTTTCTTCCAACTCCACCATACTTAACTATTTTATAAAACCTTAAACTTTTTGCAGCTTTGTTGCCTTGGATGTGCACCATTTTCATATAAATTGCCTCAAAAACCATGGGGGAGGGGGAAAGAACGCAAATAATTCTCACCACATAATTTTAGGATTTCACTGGTATCTACCCTTCTACTATATCAATCCTAAAACCTTTCAGGTGTGTTAGTAAAAGCAGTCTGCCATTTTCAGAATAGTGGTCATGAAGAAATCCAGGGGGATAAATGTGTCTTTCCCTTTTTTTTTTTTTGGATGCCCACCAAATTCAAGGCTGATACAGTACCCCCCACAAATTTAAAATAGGTAAACAGGACATTTCATTCCCCTTCTCCCCAGTTTTCTGTTTGTTTCCCCCTGTGCTCTGTGACCATTGAGTTGTTCCCCTATCCCTAACACCTTTCTTTCTTCTACACCAGCAAAACTTTCAGTCTAACCCCTTCAGCTTCCTAATACCTCCACCTTCTACATGGCTGCTGCCATTTTGGCTACATGAGGACTAGCACTCCAAGGGGACTGGATTCGATAGCTTGACAGGCCTCTTCCAACTCGATGATTCTATGAAATGTTGCTTTCTAAAAATTATGAAAAAGTCTCATTTGGTGGGTTGTTTTCTAAAAAAGGAACATTTATAAGTTCTGTTATTAGTCTCTCTCTCTGGCTTTTCTTCGCAAACGAAGATTCAGGAAGGACTCATCCCGTTCTCTCTGCAAGCGCGCTGATGACTAAAAAGGCCAATCCGAGATAAACAAGTCCGGTTGCAGAAAGCACAGCAGAAGGTCTCCTTGAGTGATGTTTCTGGGTTGTGATTCTTTCTGCGTTGTCGTTTCTCTTCCAGACTTGTTCGGCGTGAGTTCTCAAATAAGGCTGCAGCATTGTGGATAGTGTGTCTCCATGCCTCCCAATGTGAGGCTAGGGCGGACCATTGTTATAAATGGATTATTAGTATATACAATGTAAACAATATATACTTCCCCTCATTCCTTACTAGGAAATTCACCTAGTGTTGTCTGGTTTGATGATCATTTAGGATTTGAATGAAACAAAAATATGAGTAATAGCACCTACAGTCCACAAAAATTGTTTCACAACCAATTCCATGAAAAATGGATCAAAACCAGCAATCTTTTTTTTTGGGGGGGGGGACTGTGAAGGGTGCAAAATTATTCAAGATGTCTATGTTAAGTCTGGTCAAAAACAGCTGATAAATGTGCATTCTAAATCTGAAGCATTTGTTCAGGAGGTACCCTGAACTGGCATCCCAATTGTTACATTTTTGTCCATTTTGTATGGAATGCAAAACTGTGATCAAATGCAGATTTGTACTGCATAACAGACAGACCAACAAACACATTAACTTACACTATAGATTAGGTAACATTTCACCTTCAAAATACTTTTCACTCACCTTTGCAACATCATGGCAAGCACCAGTACTGTAGGGTTGCCAGACTAAAAAGTGCTCCTGTATCTTTAATGGTTGTAGAGAAGAGGGAATTTTAGCACCGTATTGCTTGTCATGCAACCAGCAACATCTGCTGAAATTCCTGTTTCTACACAACCATTAAAGGTACAATCAAAGCCTTCTTCAGTTTTCAATCTGGTGATATGTATATCTGAGAATGTTGCCCATGGCTACACCTTAAGCTGGCATGACTAAGAAGAGACCACACACACTTGATTGCTCTGCAGAAGCTCAGTAAATATTTACTGCAGGAGCTCAGTAAATAACCTACAATCTAACCCCCTGTATCCATAGGCCAGTATCTGCAGTTTCGCTTATCCATGTCCAATTTTTTTTTTCAAAGGCATTTTCTAGGTCCTCCAGTGTGATTCAGCAGGAAATTAGTCCAGAAATCATTCATTCCAGTAGGGTTCCCTGTGATCCACAGTGTCAGATATGCACTGTAAGTCCAGGAATGTATCCCTTGTAGATACTGTATATGCTACTGACTATAGTACAGTCCTCCCTTCGCATTCGTGGGGGTCAGGTTCCACAGACCCCCACAAATGGAAAATTCCGTGAATAAAGACTTCCCTCCCCCTCCCTCCTGAAGTGACCACAGGGCCTCCAGAGGACCTCCGGAGGCCCTGAGGCTGCTCCCCACACTCCACACTCCCTCCCTAGGCAACCATGGGGCCTCCGGAGGGCCTCCAGAGGCCCCGATGTCGCCACCCCACGGCTCCCCACTCCCCCCCAGGTGACCACGAGTCCTCCGGAGGGCCCGAGGCCACCTCCCCACAGCTCCTCACTCCCCCCCAGGCAACCACGGGGCCTCCAGAGGGCCTCCAGAGGCCCTGAGGCCGCCTCCCCACGGCTCCCCACTCCCTCCTGAAAGTGGCGATGGGGCCTCAGAGGCCCCGTCACCACTTTCCTCTGCCTCCCCTCACAGTAAACCACAAATATGCAAAACTGCAAGTGTGGAGGCCGCAAATGTTGAGGGAGGACTGTATTCCCCCTCTCTGCACAAACCAGTCTCCAGCAATGTGATATGCCCTTCATATCCAGTGGCTTGCTTCACTCTGACTCTCAAGACACTGGGTACTACCTTTAAGAACTCTAGGCAATGCACATTTATGGAGAAGGAGGTCCATGGGTCCTCTATGAAAAGCAAAAAGGCTACAACTCATAACACATTTTAGGGAAACAAAAATACTTTTTGGATTACTGTTCCCAGAATTTCTCAGTGACTTTGCTGGCTGAGGAACTTGAAAAGTTGGAATCCAAACTATACTTTTCCAAACCCTGTTTTGTAGGCTGAACACACTGAAAATATGATCAACAACATGGGAGCATCCTTGGCCAAGAGCTGTCAAGAGAAGAACAAGGTCGAAAGGGATGATGGCCTGTGTTCTTGATAATCTTTTTCACTTTCAACTCTGAATCAACTCAGTGTTCAAGGCCAATGAAAAAAGAGTTATATAAGCTTTGTATTTTACCACAAATCTAGAGATGCCAGTTCAGAATGTAGCTAACTGTATAACTACAAATACATATAAAACAACTGTGGTTGCAATCTTACGCATGCTTACCAGGGAGTAAGTCCTATTGAACTGAATGGCAATTATTACTGAGTAGACACACATAGCCTTGTACTGTAAGGATGCGGTCCTGAAAGCTGTCACTCATTTACCCTTCCGTTCAGAAGATTTCTATCCTGACTTAACTTTGTAGAAATCAAAGCACAGGCGATCTTTGTGTACTAAATCCCTGCCTGTATGAGAAGAGCTGAAATAGTTCTCATCATAAACATGAGGAACTAGCAAATAATCTGGATTACTCTGCCCTAGGAAAATGAAAAGAATGAGGGCCCTTGCCTATTCAACGCATCCTGCTGACGCACTGGTGAGCCTAATAATTCTTATTGAAAAGCTGCTTTATCAGGAACAAGATAGTTTTGGCTCCAACTGAAGCTATCTACAAAATATTTCCAAAGCATATGTCAGTGAGCCATCAGTCACGGAACATATAATCATTGTTGCATCCCTGAATTATGACTCTGCAAGCTATCATTACAATGTATTTCCTGCTTAGAACACAACAATTAATAAGCCTTTCATTTACTGGCACAGTGATAATTCCCCATTGCCACAAAAACACCATGCTAGATTTGATTAGTTATGCCATTTGGACCATCTGTCAACACAGCCTTTTTATAACAACTTCATTCTCAAAGGGTGACCCAAGTTTGCTCCTAGTAAAGCAATTAGCAGACCACATTTTAGGACAGAGGAACAAGGACCTCACTTGGGAGGAAGGAAAAAAAATCTTTAGACTCCCTTCTTTGTCTATTTACACAGAACACAGAAATGGGATTTTTAGGCACTGCAGCAGAACACGTTTACAAACATAAAGGCAAATGGGCTGATTTGACTAACGACTCTTGATAGAATGCTGCACTGCACTGAATTGACTTCTTCTAAGATGATGAGTGTGAGAGACAGAAACATTTAGGACTTTAGCAGACCACCCTCCAGACACATTCTTTTGCCAGCATATTTTGAACTGTTTTTATGCTGGCAAAAGAACCCCTTTATCAGACCTACCTTAAAGAGGCAGCCCCAGCATGAACAGAGCTCCGTTTACTTCCTAGTCTGAGATCTCGCTGATTCTTGTGAGAAGACACAAGCACAGCAAATTTTAAAAATAAAGCAAAATCTTGTATATAATTCTCTTGGGTATGTTTCCTTTCCCAGTGAGCTGATTGACTGCTCAGGAAACACACCCAACCAATCACCACCCACAAGCAAAATCCCTCTTATGTGAATACAGCTTCAGTCTGTATTTACAGACACTCAGTCTGTGGCCCAGATTGGGACCCATATAGTCAACTGGCAGCAGTAGCAGTGATAGGCCACCTGCAACGGGACCCAGGCAGTCAACTGGCGGTGGCGGCAGCATGGCAACAGAGCGAGTCACCCTCAGCAATTCCAGGAAAAGTGTGGAATGCTGAGAAAGGAGAGGATGAATTTAAAAACCCACCAGCCTACCTTACAGGATTGTTGTGAGGTCTATTGGGTGTTTTGGGTGGAGTTTTTTAAAGGGTGTATGTTACTCCAGGTACAGCTAGTTAAGACATAAAACGTTCACACAAGCCCAGAAACATACTTTAAAAGTTAAAAGTACACTGGGAAGGTTCATAAAAAGAGCATCCCCTACCTGGCTGCTGTAATCTTACACTGGAAGTATTCTGTCATTGAAGCTGTAGTCACATGAGCAAAATGTGCAAGGTTTCAAACACCGGCAATGCTGGCAGATCTATTGACGGCTTGGCCCATCAATAAAAAGGAATGGCTTTTGGACAGTACACAATTGCAACAGGATGGTGTAATTTGATATGTGTGCCCTTTTGCATTAATTTGGCATCGTTATGATGCCATATTTGCCTGGTCTGATAAAGTCCTGAGAAGGTTTCCAAGGGGTCATTGATCCCTATTTATGTCACTGAGAAACAAAGTAGGGTGTTTATACACTACATATTACCTGAAAGTGTATATTTTTCTTCCTCTTTAAGAGATGTCAACAGAGAGATGCCAGCAACTAGCAAAATAAAAATAACTCCTTTTTAAAAAATAAATACTGTAAATACAAGACTTCTGTATATTGGATTCAGGATTGTTCACTTGAAAGTTAATGAGAGGGTATAGGCAGAGGGGAGAAAATGTATTTTTTTTGTTACTCTCTCTTTATCCCATCTTCCTTTCCCCAAAGAATTTAGGATGGCAGACAGTATACATGTAGCATTCCAAAGAAGCACTGGCCTGGAAAAAGCTGAGTTTGGAAGCAACTAGTTACTTGTAATTGACTCCTTCTTTGAGTTAAGAGAAAGATCTAAGTGACATTAAAGTGTAACTGTATGAGGGATGATGTCATTCCATGTACAATGTAATTTTAACTCTTTATAGTTACAGAAAAGTGGCCTTATTAAACAGAGGAGGAGGAATATTTAAATGCATCTCTTGCAAGGGCATTTTAGAATTGTTATTTTTATTAAAAATAAAATTTTAAAATATAACATAAAATAGCTATTTGCTGTGGATCACATAGAAAAAGTGGCACAATGGACTTGCTCTGTTTATCAAGTGCATCAAACATCTGTATCTGTATTAGTAGAAATGACAATCTGAGTAGTCACCTTCATGACTATTACATAGGAATGAAAGGTACCGGTACTCAAAGTTTTATATCACCAGCTATCTGAAGATGCACGTAATATATTTAAATTGGTATTCATTACAATGACTGAAATGGTCAAAATCTATAGGTTAATTGACAGAGGTACTGACATTACTTGATTTCTCAAGTAAGTACAAGTATCTGACAAAATCATTATTTTGCATCACAGAGGCTGGGAAAGCTGAGAGCACAAGTCTATCTGATCTTGTGTTGTCAATGTCTACTGCTGTTTGTTTGTTTGATTGATTTAATGAATGGACAGAGCTCTGAAAATTTTGGCTGGTCTTGGTAGCCAGCCCAAATTTGTAGTTGCTTCCAAATCTGTCCTTCAACCAACTTGGATTCTACCCCCCACCGACCCTTTGATGTTCTGTTGATCTATGGAGGTTCTTACAAGCAGTCAGTAACTGTATCCCCCCAAACTATGCATCCCAAATATTGGATGATCCCTGAGGATGATCTTCAAACCCATCTTCTACATGGGCATTTTAAACATTTTATGTTTTACTAAAAATAATATTATAAAAATGTACAATACCATAAAATACCAAGTAACATCACTTGGAACTATCAATTCACCATTTCCTCTTATTTTCTCCTAATTCCCCCCACCCCCTTAAAAGTATAATACAGGTCACACACCCTTATCTGCAAGGGATACATTCCTGGATTTACCATTTATAAATGAAACTGTGGATAATAGTGAACCCTATTAAAATAAAGGACTTCTGGTACAGAATTGTGTTAGAAGACCTTGCCATTCCTAGAGAGGATACCTCTCTAGGCATCTTCAAGCATGACTCTATGGTATGTGTTCCTATTTTTTCAGCTGTTGATAACTGAAACTGCAGATATTGGTTCCATGGATACAGAAGGGGTGTGTGTGACCTGTAGTAAACTGTCCCTATTTACCACTAGACAAACAAAAAACAAATCTACTTGATAGGTAGAATATCCCCTACTATCCTTTGCTACCACTTTTTTCCATTAGGGGAAAGTTATTCTCCTTTCATGATTACAAAATCCTATTAGTTACTCACTTTGGGTTGGTATCATACAAGTGCTTACTAGAACTATATTTGCACATTATAGGAGGAACACCTGTAGATCTGCAAAATCTTATGTGCCTATTCCAGATATGGAAGACATATAGATGAATTTGAAAGGAATTTGAATTTTAAAATGAAAAGAGAGAACTCTTTTACTGATTTAATCAAAAGAGACAAGAAACAAGCTAAGAAAAGGCTTGAAGGTCCTATGACAGATGGTGTTCACAGAGCTTGGAATGATGTGGGCTCTAAGTTCCAGGAGTATTGGGATTTTTTTTCTTCTCCTCTAGGTCACATTTGTCTTTAGATGAATGCAAAGTCAAATTAAAGTGAACACACAGCAAAAACAGTCAAATACTGATTACTGATGAATTATAGAAGAGTAGAGGCTCATCAGTTTTCTCATTAGGAATACCCATTAGCACTCATTATATCTAGAGGTGGGAAGCAAATGGTTTAATTACGGCCATTATGCAACACATACACTGGAGGAATCAGCAGCAAAGAACATCTAAGGGTGGCTTGTCATGGACCCTTGAATCCTTGTATACACCCTGAACAATGCATGCACACTGAGCACATGGAACTAGTTGCTCCATCTTTTCCCAGTCATCACAGTCTGTGTATTTTATTTCCCACTTGTCTTTTTAATGCACACATCCACCATTCACAATCAACACAGCATGTGTGCCATATTGCTCTTAGGTTATATTTAGGTTTCTTTTTCCTCCAGGCAAATCAGTGTAGACAAAGCAAAGCTACAGAACATTTTAAAGAATACATAAGGGGATGGCCTGATACAGAATAGAGCCCTATCAGCCTCCCTCACAGGGAGTTACAGGCTTTGGTAGGGAAATGGTGTTTAATCATTTTTCCACATGGTATCTATGTTTGTCTTCAGATTCACCCAACCGCACTTGTGATTTTAAGAGAAATAAAAATAATGTAAACAGACTAAAAGCATGTTAAATAGTTTAATCCGTAGGACAGTTTAAAACCAGTTAAAACTGTTTAAGACAATTTAAAAGCATGCACGTGTACAGGTTTCAATTAAACCAATTAGGCCCCAAAAACTTAAGTAAAAAGCCATCTTTTTACTTAGAGCTGAAATGAAGCCATTGTCAGCACCAGTTGGGCCTTTAAAGGGAGCATATTCTTCAACTTGGGTGCTGCAGCAGAGAAGGGCGTCTTCCCATCATGCCAAAGTGTATTTGCCCCCACTGGTGGAACATAGAGGAGGTCACCTCCAATGCTCAGAAAGGAATATATAGGGAAAGGCGCTCTTCAAAGTATTGAGGTCTCAAGCCACTTAAGTCTTTAAATATCACCACCAGCGCTTTGGCTCTGGACTAGAAGCATTCTGGCAGCCAGTGAAATTCCTTTAAAATTGAGGCTATGTTTTCTTTATGGTGTTCTGCTCAGAAGTCTAGCAGATGCATTTTGCAACAGCTGCAGATTCCTAGTTGTCTTCAAAGGCAACCCTATGGAGATTGCATTGCTGTAGTTTAATCTGGAAGTTACCAGTGCATGGATTATAGTGGCTAAATTATTTCTCTCTAGAAAAGGCTGTAGCTGGTGGACGAGCTGAAACTGGCCCCAAGGACTTTGAAAGTCCACCTGGGCCTCCAATGAGATGGATGTAGGAATACTCCCAAGGTATGTACCGGCCCCATCAGGGAAGTGCAACCCCATTTAGGACATGCCATTTACTCCATTCCTGTATCTGAGTGCCACCAATCCACAGAACCTCTGCCATATCATAATTCAGATTCATTTTATCGGCCCTCATCAAGCCCATTACAGCATTACTGGTCCAGAACTCCACAGCCCTAGCTGATCCCAACAACAATGAGTAGAGCTGAGTGTCATCAGCATACTGATCACACCCAATCCACAAACTCCATCAATTTCATTCAGGCTGATTTTTGTCATGATTATGGTGCAGGGAAAGTGTTAGTCCTTTCGCTGGTCCCTGTCCTCAATATACGCCCCCATGGCTACTATTTTGCCATTTTGGGCCCCCCTCCTTCTGAATACTCTGGATTGATGCAGGATCCCATTTATACAGGAAGGATTCCCAGCAAATTCCATGAGGGTTATTTTGACCATTTAGACAACCCCTAACTTAGCTAAAACTAATCTCAGAGAGACCCAAAGGATTCAGCGCTTTCCACTTGTGAACTCTGTTAAATGAGGCTGAGTCTTAATTGAACCAGTCTTCATCTTTCTCAGAAAGCAATCTAATACCCTGGGAATCTACTTCTAATCCAACAACCAGCAATGTGAAATGGGCTTGAGAACAAATTTTAAGCCAGTAAGTGGTTCAAGAGTGGTTGCAAATAGTCTCTAAAGTGCATGTAATAAAGGTTATTTGCAGAAAGCCAAAGGTTAAATTATGGAAATAACTTTCCAAAAAGTTTATCTCTTTAACATGCTGAAAATAAAACCAGGGTCTAGTTCTGTTCCATAGCCTGCTGAATATGATAATCCCTTAATTTATTTTTATTGGTTTCCTATGCACATTTTAGATAGATATAAAGTTTAGGGTTTGCAGATCCAGACCCACAAACTGTAGTTTATGGTTACACTTGAGATGGTTGGCTTTTTCCAAAATTGTTGTTTTAAGTAGCATTTCTTTAGTAATGTAACAACATCTGTTCTACTTTAACTTGATAGATGATGACAGATAAGCAAATACACATTGTAATTGGTGTTACCCTGCCTTTTACATTTCTCTGTATAGACTAGGGATGGGCAATTTTGTAAGTGTTAGGGCCTAATTTCCACCCCCAAGACCTGCTGAGGGCTATACTAGGCCCAAATGTGGCCACAAATTAAAATGAGTGGGGAAAATATAAAAACTGGGAGTAAGTGGTTGTCCATTTATTTATTTATTTATTTGAGACTGATCAGACTTGTGGGCCACCCTGACCTGTTTAAACAGAAAATCAAAAAGGAGAGAGGAAACCCAATATTTGTAAACATTTTATTTTTCTTGACATGGAGAGGGCATTGTAAGGCTCTGGGAATGACAAGAGAGAAAAAGTCAAGTTGTTAAGGTACCAAGATGATGAACTGCTACCTAGACTCCAAATTGGCTCTGTTGGATCACATATGTCATGAGTCAGGATCTGGACCTAGATTCAGAATCTGGAGAAGAGACCTGGGCAGCTCTCCCAGCTGAAGAGCAGCTTCATTCAGAAGGGGGGGAAAGCCAGGACTCACCTGCAGCTGATTTGGCAGAGGATACAGCTGGGGAGACAGCATGGCCTCCAAGCCCTTGGACTTGGCACATGGAATAGAGAGCAGAACAATGAGGCTCCTTGCCAAGCAATTCTGATTAGAGCCAGTTCATTTAAGAGCTGATCCTATCCAGGGCTGGTCGCTGAAACTCATCCCCTTTCTGGCGGCATTCCTGTTCCTTGACTCCTGCAGTTTGGATCTCTGACTTTTGGACAATTATTACTGGGTTCTTTGACCCTAGACTAGCTGACCATAATGCTTGTTTGTTTCCCTGAAACTGGATGGGCTTTCCTGCTGCTTCTTCCAAATGGATTCCCACAGGCAAGGATACTTTCTGAACTCTATTGGTTTATTGCTCCTGCCTAAGCTATCTCTGAACTCCCAGCAAATTCCTTCCTTGCTTTGTGAGGGTGTGCCTGCTGAACCAGGGCAGCATAGCTGAACTTAAATAATAATGAGAAGACCACCCAGGTACTATTATTCTCTTTCCCCTGATTCCATGGGGTATTAGGAATCACAATTTTTCTTCATAGAAAAAAAGAAGCAGAAGAAACACCCCACCATGAACTCACAACTGGGGAAGATGTGCCCCAGAAGCACAAGACGAGTGCCAACATGGATCAGTCCCTCCCTCCCTCAGAAACCAGCTGTTGTTCACATTCCCTTTTGTACATTTGAGCTGTGACAACTCTCCCCTGGCACCTTGGGAGCAAGGGAAGTTTTGTTTGTGGGCTTTTTTTTTAAAGCTATTCTGAGAAGTGGAAAAAGAAGGTA
Source organism: Gambelia wislizenii (assembly GCA_030847615.1). NCBI lineage: Eukaryota > Metazoa > Chordata > Lepidosauria > Squamata > Crotaphytidae > Gambelia > Gambelia wislizenii. The sequence continues at coordinate 129,860,334 of JAUMIR010000006.1, read as the reverse complement.
ATTCAGCAGTCTTGTCTATGTGACGGGAAAAAATACGAACACATTTAGAAAGGCAGGCATTTGCAACAATGTGAACTGCCTACACGGCCAAAAGACTCCCCTCACCAACTCTGCATGACCCTCTAGCCAGCTGGCTGCCACGAGTGATTTACTCCTGATTTAAAATCTGCCATCACCATTTTTTTTTAAAAAAAACAATTTCCTAGGGTGTGCACAATCAACACTTCATATTTACAAATAAAGAAATTTTAAAAAAGTATAAAATGGCCATTTGATTGACTTACTGACCCTTGCTTAGCTGAAAACCCAACATGGCGGCCGCAGCTGCTTTCCCTCTTTGATAGCCCCACCCCCAATCCTCATCCAGCCAATCAGACTGCACTGCCTGTTCATATTTGTGCAAATGTGAGTGTTCAAACGATCACACATTCACATGCCGTACAGAGCTTTTTTTAAAAACCATACGAAGCCCCGGATGTGGCACACACAGACTTTGTGGTGGATTTTGCTGCCCCCCTTCTGAATGACATGTATTTGTGCAAATGACCATTTGAACGGATTGGCATACGTTCGTATGCTGTTCTTTTTTTTTTTTTTTTTTACCATATAGACAACACCAGTGTTGCAGAAAGCTACTTTTTAGACATGGAGGCTGGGGATTCTGTGAGTTGTCGCTCTAAAAGATCAAGATTCCTAAGCTCTCAGGTACTTCCTTCTCTTTTCAATTTTATCATACTGTTACATTTAGACATAAGAGACATTTTGTACAGTGCAAAGCACCACAAGGGTCTCAGAGGAATATGCAGTGCATTTCAATTCAGGAGGCAATCCAGGTACCCAAAGTGATAAACTATATGTATATAGTTCACATGTCTGTACAAATTACTAGACTAGTGTTGAATTGTGCACTCTTATTTGTTACGTTACTAGATTTGAATGTTGGCCTAATGCAATTTGCATCAAATGTTATTAAATGTTCCTCATCCTGTTCTATGCAGGCAATGGAGAAAGGTATCCATTAGTGAATGTTGAAGTAGGATTCAGCTACCAGTCTGGTCAACTTTTTTTTTTAAAAAAACATGAAACAGACTAGAGGGAAGTCATCAACTTATCTGTCTCAAGCAAGGAAAAAAAATCTTGGACCAGAATTGCAGGTATAACTGCTAATGCAACTCAGCATCAAAAATTGCCACCAGACATCCCTGTGTTGTTTTAGTGATGAAGCCCTAATTTCTGATGTTGGAAAGTACCCTGTGTTTAAAATCCAAAATCTGTTTTTGACAAGGAAACAACAGCCTTTCCATAATAGAGGGTAAAAATCCAAAACTATAAGCTTTTACTGAAATTAAAGATCATAAACGCAGAAAAAGTGCTCAGGCGCACAAATGCAATGAAAATTAGATACTCAGTAATCAGTTTATAGCAGGGATAGGCAACTTTGCAGGGCCGGGAGACAATTTTTACTTGTATAACTCCCCCCCCCCCGCCAAACTGGGCTACACTGTCAAATCTAGACACATTGGAAGTGATGCTTTGTCGCCTGATTTTTGGACTTATTGCTTTGGGGTACGTGGGTTTTGGAGCTGGGGAGTTCTGGGAGGGGAGTGTCCCAAACTGCCACACTTGTGGATGGTAGGGGCCATTTTGTTCGATTTTGGAGGTAGTTCAGGAATACCTGGCCAGTATAAATGAGTTCAATTCTCCAGGGCCAGATGAACTTCATCCAAGGGTATTAAAAGAACTGGCAGAAGTAATCTCAGAAGCAGTCATTAATCTTTGAGAATTCCTAGAGCACAGGAGAGGTCCCAGCAGACTGGAAGAGGGCAAATGTTGTTCCTATCTTTAAAAGGGGGAGAAAAAGAAGACCCAAATAATTATCGCCCAGTCAGCCTGACATCAATACTAGGGAAGATTCTAGAGCAGATCATTAAACAGAGTCTGTAACCACTTAGAAAGGAATGCCATGATCACTAAAAGTCAACATGGATTTCTCAAAAACAAGTCATGCGAGACTAACCTCATCTCTTTTTTTGATAGAGTTACAAACTTGATAGATGAAGGGAACACAGTGGGTGTAGTGTATCTTGATTTCAATAAGGCTTTTGACAAGGTCCCCCATGATATTCTTGCAAAAAAGCTAGTAACATGTGGGCTAGACAATGCAACTGTTAGGTGGATTTGTAATTGGTTGACTGACTGAACCCAAAGGGTAGTCACCAATGGCTCCTCTTCATCCTGGAGAGAAGTGACCAGTGGGGTGCCACAGGTTCTGTCCTGGGCCTAGTGCTATAAAACATCTTTGTCAATGACTTAGATGAGGGAATAGCGGGTATGCTTATCAAGTTTGCAGATGACACCAAATTAGGAGGGGTAGCTAATACGCCAGAGGACAGGATCAGAATCCAAAATGACCTGAACAGATTAGAAAGCTGGGCCAATATTAACAAATGAATTTCCACAGGGAGAAATGTAGGATACTACACTTGGGCAGTAAAAATGAAATGCACAGATACAGGATGGGTGACACATGGCTTGAGGGCAGTACATGCGAAAAGGATCTAGGAGTCTTAGTGGACCACAAACTGAACAAGAATCAGCAGTGTGATGCAGCAGCTGAAAAGCCAATGCAATTCTAGGCTGCATTAATAGGAGTATAGTGTCTAGATCAAGGGAAGTAATAGTGCCACTGTATTCTGCTTTGGTCAGACCTCACCTGGAATACTGTATCCAGTTCTGGGCACCACAATTCTGGATATTGACAAGCTGGAACACGTCCAGAGGAGGGCGACCAGGATGGTGGAAGGTCTGGAGGCCATGCCCTATGAGGAGCGGCTTAGGGAGCTGGGCATGTTTAGTCTGGAGAAGAGAAGGTTGAGAGGGGACATGATAGCCATGTTTAAATATTTGAAGGTATGTCATACTGAGGATGTGGCAAGCTTGTTTTTTGCTGCTCCAGAGACTAGGACACAGAGCAATGGGTTCAAACTATAGGAAAAGAGATTCCACCTAAACATCAGGAAGAACTTTCTGACAGTAAGAGCTGTTAGGAAGTGGAATGCACTGCCTTGTAATGTGGTGGAGTCACCTTCTTTGGAGGTTTTTAAACAGAGGCTAGATGGCCATCTGTTGGGAATGATTTGATTGTGTATTCCCGCATGGCAGGGGATTGGACTGGATGGCCTTTGACATCTCTTCCAACTCTATGATTCTATGAAAGACTCATCTAACAATTGCCTATTAAGAAAAACTTTGGGGGATTGTGGGCTTTGGGGCCACAAAATAGGAAGTAAGGACTCCAAGTGGGCCTCAGGCCACACTTACCTCACCCCGATGTAGAGGCATTTGAGTTCTTACCACTGATTTATGGCTAAACTGCTCTTTTACTCCACCTAATAGACTTTCTTTACCATAAGCAAGAGGAGAATGACTACTTTGCTGAAGGTTATAATTTGCATGGCAAAACATGTGGTGTGCATGGAAAACAACACAGCAGATCGTTTGTGTACGTTTCTGACAAGTATTGTAGTGGGAAATTTTAACATGAAGGTGTTCATCACAACAGCTTCATAACTGAAATTCAAGCAGCTGTGCTGACCAATCAACAAACCAGCTCTAGGATTTTTCAGTCTCCACCAGAGGTAAGTCTATTGTAAAGCTAAATCATCTAAACTGCATATTCAAAACCCAGCCAACCCCCAATACTTTGCATTATAGCTCACAATATACTGTATTATTCCTGGGAAAATCCATTTTTCTGCCAGCTATTTTGAGATTGCAACTAAGCTCAGAAGGAACAGGGAAACCCACGGGAGGTAGTACACAACATTGTTATCCTTACTAATCAAAAAGTGGAGCAATTTCATTCCTTAGAGCCTTGGCTGAACACTACATTGCTGTTTCTGATCATGAGGGAGCCTTGGTGGCACAGTGGTTAAATGCCAGTACTGCAAGTCACCATGTTGCTAGTTCGATTTCAGAGGGCTCCAAGGTTCACTCAGCTTTCCATCCTTTCGTACGTCAGTAAAATGAGTACCCGGCTTGTGGGGGCAATTAGCTAACACACATTGGAAGCTGCTTAATGCAGTGTAGATGCGTAAATTGCTATTGCTTAAAAAACAAATTGTAAGCCGCGCTTATAGCCTTTGTGGCTGAAGAACAGGGTATAAATACCTAATTGAATAAAAATAAATAAATTAAACCTGCTCCCCCCAGTAAACAAACACAGACAAACATACTACAACTATCACCATTTTATAGAGTGGTAGTAGCGACTGCATTATCAACATAGGATTCTGGGTAATTCTCTCTGTTTGATTTTCAGATTAAATCAAATAAAATCAGAAATGTTAACCAAATGATAACCAAAAAAGCCAATGCAATTCTAGGCTGCATCATTAGGAGGGAGTATAGTATCTAGATTTAGGGAAGGAATAGTGCCACTCTATTCTGCTTTGGTAATACCTCATCTGGAAAACTGTGTCTAGTTCAGGGCACAATTCTAGAAGGATATTGACAAGCCGGAAAGTGTCCACAGGAGGGTGACCAAAGTGGTAAAAGGTCTGGAAGCCATGTTCTATAAGGAGCGACTTAGGGAGCTGGGTATGTTTAGCCTGGGGAAGAGAAGGCTAAGAGGTGACACGATAGCCATATTTAAATATTTGAACGGATGACATATTGAGGATGGAGCAAGCTTGGTTTGTGCTGCTCAAGAGACTAGGACTTGGAGCAATGGATTCAAATTACAGGAAAAGAGTTTCTACCTAAACATTAGGAAGAACTTCCTGATAGAGCTATTCCACAGTGGAATACGCTGCCTTGGAGTGTGGTGGAGGCTCCTTCTTTGGAGGCTTTTAAACAGAAGCTGGATGGTCATCTGTTGGGAGTGCTTTGATTGTGTGTTCCTGCATGGCAGGGGGTTGGACTGGATGGCCCTTATGGTCTCTTCCAACTCTGATTCCATGACCAACAAAACAAAGGAAAGGCGCAGAGGTAGCTGGGATCTCAGATTTAGAAAGTTGCATCTAGTTCCTACCCTAGAAGGACTTTCTCTTCTAGCAACCAATAACCCTATATCAGAATACTTGCTGGGGAAAATCTGACTGGCTGGATACAACATGTCTGATGGGCTCCACATTAGTGGTAGAATATTTTTTTGGTAATATCTCCTTTAATTTATTAAAGGAACCCATCTTGCCTTTTGCATTCTTTTTGCCCCATTTCCCTACCCCCATTTTTAACCAGGCAGTAATATCAAGAGGTGATGTTGGCTAGCTGTTCCTACACTTCAGTCTGATAAACGTTTTCATCGAATTGTAGATAAAGCATACAGGAAGATTGTCTCCTTTTGTATTTTTGATTATCAACCTGTTGAATAACTTATGGGTCCTCATGGACTGATAGATTTACTTTTAATTATACTTCATAACTCTCTCCACTATGTTGTAATTCTAGGGCATTCCCACCAAGTCTGGTGAGGAGCCCTTCTTTCTGAGGGCTGATTATCCTAGCAGTGTCCAGCTGATAAAAAGACTGTGACTGGGAGAGGAATGTTATTACTTCATATATCACAAATTAAAAGGTCAAATGCATCACTTCAGTTGTCACCAGAAATAAATCAGTCCAATTAAAACGACCTCCTAGGTGATATATTGGGCAAGAGAAAAATGGATTCATTATCAGGGTTGCTGTATATGAAGGGCCAAAAAATTAACTAGCTTTCTTACCTTTGGAGTTTATTGCACCAGCTGCAGTTGAAGCCAATTTGAGCTGTGACACAAGGCCCACAACTGTTAAACTGGAGGCAGGCTGTAAAAACAAATTGTTCATGTTACAAACACTTTAAAAACAACAACACACCAATCAATAGTTTTCTCAGCAGTTGGAGAACAGCGGAAAGAATAATCATCTCAAATAACTGGACAGGTTTCTTTCTTTTTTTTTTTTTGGTAGGTGTGGGGATAGTTATCTAGGCTTAAAACAGGCTATAAACATGCTGGGATCCAGGAGGAAATTTGTGACACACCAAAACAGGACTTCTTGTTAATCATAGGTGATTGGAATGCAAAAGTCGGAAGCAAAGCAGATTCAAAGGCTGTAGGAAAATTTGGCCTAGGTTCAAGAAATGAAGCAGGAGAGCGACTGATTGAATTTTGTGAGGCCAGCAGTTTATTCATTCCAAACACATCCTTCAAGCAAACCAAAAGGCAACTGTATACATGGACATCACTTGATGGCTAATCTAGAAATCAAATAGATTAGATAATTGAAATAAGAAGATGGAGAAGCGCCATTGTCTCTGCAAAAACAAGACCAGGAGCAAATTGTGGCACAGACTAATAATTTTTTTTAGAATATCAGCAACAGCAATAGCACTTATATTTCTATACCACTTTATAGTGCTAAGCACTCTCTAAACAATTTACAGTGTGTTCGCTAATAAAGCTAAAGAACACCAAACCAACCATCATGTCAAAATACAACCTGAAGAACATCCCTGCAGAATTTAAAGATAAAGTGAAAAAATAGATTTGCACTATATAGCCTAATTGACAGGGAACCAGAAGAACTATGGACTGAAGCCAGGAGCTTTGTCACAAAGGAATGCAAAAAGACAACAAAAAGAAAGAGATGGATGATCAATAAAACTATTCAAACAGTTAAGGACAAACGAGCAGTAAAAGAGTGACATAAAAAGAGACAGAATTCTGAATGCAACTGTTCAGAGGCTTGTGCACTGGGATAATAATAATCAATGCAGAGAAATAAAAGGTGAGAACAAAAGAGGAAGCACAAGATACTCTTCCACAAGATCTGATAAATCAAAGGGAAATAAGAATGGGGATGCTCTGTGGCCAGAAAGGAACACATTACATGACCAAGTAGAAATAAAGAGATGATGGAAACAATATATGGAAGAACTATATAAAAGAGATGAAAGGATGACAGATTCATTCAAGGAAGAGCCATTTGAAGATGAAACTACATTTTTAGAAAGTGAAGTGGAAGCTGCTCTCAGAGTGCTTGGGTGAAATAAATCTCGAGGAACAGATGGCATACGAATAGAGCTGCTTCAAGCCACAGAGACAGAATGTACTCTTGTTCAAACTAAAATCAAGAAATCAAGAAATATGGAAAACAAAAGAATGGCCCACATAATGGAAATGCTCAATATACTTTTCAGTCCCAAAGAAAGGGGACCCCAGGGATTGCAGTAATCACAGAACCACTGCATTAATTTCCCATGCAAGCAAAGTTATGCTCAAAATTCTACAACAAAGACTTTTACATATATGGAGTGAGAAATGCTAGATTTCCAAGCTGGGTTCAAGAAAGGAGGAGGCACTAGGGACCATATTGCAAACATATGTTGGACAATGGAGCACACACACACACACAAATTTCAGAACAAAATCAATCTGTGCTTTATAGATTATAGCAAAGCCTTTGATTGTGTAGAACATGAAAAACTATGGATCACTCTTAAAGAAATGGGTGTGCCACAACATTTGATTGTTCTGATGCACAGCCTGTAGTCAGGATAAGACTGTCAGGATAGAATACGGAGAAACAAAATGGTTTCCATTGGCAAGGGGGTCAGGCAAGGCTCCATTTTATTCCCCTATCTGTTTAACCTGCATGCAGGAACATACACGAAAAGCAGTATTAGATTTAGAGGAAGGAGATGTAAAAATTGAAGGAAGGAACATCAACAATTTAAGATATGCAGATGGCATCAGATAACTTTAAAGTAGATGGTGAAAGCATTGAAATAGTTCCAGGATTTTCTATACATTGGCTCAGTAATTAATCAGACTGGAGACTGCCATCAAGAAATCAGAAGAAGACTAGGAGTTGGAAGGGCAGCTGTGAGGGAACTAGACAAGATCCTGAAGTGTCAAGATATATCATGGAATACTAAAGTCAGGATAGTCCATGCCATTGTATTTTCAATTTCTATGTATGGCTGTGAAGGCTGGACAGAGAAAAAAGCTGATAGGAAGAAAAGCAACTAATCTGAAATGTGGTGCTGGAGAAGAGTTCTACAGATTGCATGGACTGCTAAAAAGACAAGTCAATGGGTATTAGAGCAAGTCATGCCTGAACTCTCCCTAGAGGCCACGATGACTAATCTGAGACTATGGCTGTATTATGGGAAGACACTAGAAAAGACTGTACAATATCACGCTACACTGTTCACTACTATTCCACTTTACCTTCTCAGGCTGCTTCCTATGGAATCCTGGGATTTGCAGTTTAGGGAGGGGCATTTAGCATTCTCAGCCAAAGAGCTCTTAGGCCTCACTAAACTACAAACCGCAGAATTCCAGAGGAGGCAGCCATAACAGTTAAACTGGGATAATAGCACTATAACTGTAGTGTGATAAAGTCCAATAATGCTTGTTAAGGTAGAAGGCAGTACTAAAAGAGGAAGACTGCATTCCAGATTGATAGACACAATCAAGAAAGCCATGGCCCTGAGTCTGCAAGACCTGGGCAGGGCTGTTGATGACAGGGTGACATGGAGGTCTCTTATTGACAGGGTTGCCATAAACTGAAGTCAAGTTGATAGCAGTTAACAACAATAATGAACATGCACACATACTAAAGATCTTTCAGATTTAGTTTTTAATCCCACTTGTAAACGTAATGTCATTTCCACAAATCTACATCTTTTTCTGCAGCTCCTAAATTTGCCGTTTGCCATGAAAGCACTAAGTATCATCCTTCTGTCCATTTCCTGTTGAGTCCTTACATTTCACAATATATAGCTTTTTTTTTTGTCATACAGACATAACAAACTGGAGTAGGAATCTGTACAAGGAATCTAATATGATTAAGAGGAGGCTGGTATCTAACTGTCAGGAATTGGTTACTGAACCCTAAGTTTTAAAATGGCCAAACAACTGCAGAAATCATGCTGAGTCATGACGACTGACTCCATGAACTGACAGTCATGCTAATCATTCTACAGCTGCATGAGAAGGATTGCATCAGAAGAAGGGTTACTACAGTACAAAGCCATGTAGTATGAAAATCTGATGCAATGTAACCATGTGCTTGGGTAAGCCAATGCTGTGCTGAGTTGTATATAAGAAAGCCAGATCAGTGTTCATTCTCTTCCTGTGATCCTCTGATGCCTGGCGTAGCACTTTGTCTCTGTACATACTGAAACTACTGAAGATTAAAAGCACCTCCTGTTTTCTAGATGCCAAACACTGTGTGTGTGAGTATTCTTGGGAAAGGGTTGCTACCTAGTCTGCTGAGACAGTTTTTTGGCTTCTGCCGGGAAGTGAATGTCCTATCATCCCCTGACACTAACATCTGATGGTTTGTTTGGCAATGTGCCTTCTGAGCCTTCTTTTGAAAAAACAAAAATAAAATATTAATAACATTGATTTATCTTAGACAAAAATAAGGAGGTGGATGAGCTGTGAAGTAAGCATTTGTCACTATTTCATTTGAAGTAACAAGCAGGCAAAGTAAGCTTGCCACTTCCTGAGTCAGCCTTAAAGGATAATATTTATGAACAATCTCTGATCACTAGGTACTGTGTAAATATGCAGTCACCAGATAATGTAGGCAATGCTCTGGCTAGTCTGGACAGTAATACGTCATCCAGTTAGGTACTTTACACCACTTATCCTGTTCTGCAGCTCTTCCAATTTTTTTTTGTTCTGTTGTATGCCTTGATTTCTCACTAGTATTCACCATGCACTTACCTAATCATCTGTCTTCCTGCTCTCTACCTCATGGCTGCTTGATTAAAAAAAAATCTTGCTCATTAAAAAAAAATTGATCTGCTTCATTTTTCATCTTAAAAAAATCTAGTTCACTGAATACACACTCAATGTAGTTTCACATCTACAGTAGTAGCATCATTGGATAACAATAAAGTTGATGAGAGGGGAGAAAAGAAAACTTTTTTTGTGAGGCTGTCCTGCCTTAGACACTAGAGGGTTATGAGCAACAGTGCCAGATCTGTATTTGTGGTGCCCCTGGGAAGGTTCTGCCTGCCAAACATCACTGAGACATTCCCACACTAGCGAAGTGACTTTAAACACTGAAAGACAAAGAAAGAAACTTCTGTGGTAGGAGAGAATCAACTGGGCAATAACAATTGATAAGGAATATCTAAGCAAATAAATTGTATTTTGTATGAACATTATTTAATGCTGCTTAATGTCAAAATAACATGGGGTGGGGAGGAAACCTGAACCCCACAGCACTGATTAAGACAGGACACATAAATAAGTATCAGAATAAACACAAATTCTCCAGTATTCTGATATCTCAACAATTCCAAAGTTGTGAGTAATTTAGAGTTATTATGAAAATACTGTCTGGTAAGTACACTACAAATGATTGAGAAGAAGAGATATCCATAAAGTGAAGACATCTCCTTTTTTTTAAAAAAACTCTCTTTTAGAAGGTTGCATTTCATGTGCTTGTCGGACTTGACTTACTAGGTAGAGGAATCATCTCAACAGCTGACAGATTGGTAACCTTTGACATCTGAAGCTCCACTCTGTGATACTCATATATTGTTCTTCTACGGACATCTGCCAAGAAAGAAACAGGGAAGTTAAATTCCATAATACAAAGTTGAACTCTCATCTGAGTGTCTCCTTACTGCATTAAAATACTGCCTTTTGCATGGAAATGCAGGATTTATTTGTACTGTTTGAGTCTGTCTCATAGGAAACAGATTGAACTCAAGCAGCATTAACAGCTATCACTGGAGATCCATTTATCAATGAAACCATTGTATAAATCAAAGCATGTTACTTCCGGGGGTAATGAGGATATAATGATATTTCTTTTAAAAGTAACCCACCAACTGAAAATGGCATTACTTTCCTTATACAATGAGTAGCATTTTGTGCCTTCAAGTCAACTCTGACTTATGCTGGGCCTATCCTAGGATTTTCTTGTACTTACCAGATGGAGGAGGTTTCTCACTGCCTTCCTCTAAAGCTTAGAGAGTGTGCCTTACCCAAGATCACCCAGTGGGTTTCTATGGCTGAGCAGAGATTTGAATACTGGTCATTTGGAACCCTAGTCCAACATTCAAACTGCTATACCACATTGTTGCTCAAGTAACATTTATTCATTGCTTATTCTTATTTTATACTTAACTAGGCTAATACTAATATACAAGAGTGTTTGAATCTTTACTACAAAGCTAAACTAAAGGTGGAGAAACCACACACACTGCCCTGAGCTCCGTGAAGCAAGGGTGGGTAAACAAGTTAGATAAATAAATAAATTAGCAACTATGATATTGTCCCTGGGTTACTGGCAAGCAAACTGTAATGGTTCAACAAAATCAGTCAGTACTGTCCACAGTTTGGACATTTTTTCTTTTTTAAAACTGGCCATGCTGGCTGAGGGAATCTGGAAGTTATAATAATAATTAAAAAAAACTTTTCAAAGTTCTGATAATGAAAATAGCAGTAGTGACTTTAGAGAGCCAGTGTGGTATAGTGGTTTGGAGACTGGGGTGCATATCCCCATTCAGCCAAGAAAACCCACTAGGTGACCTTGGGCAAATCACACTCTGTCAGCCTCAGAGAAAGGCAGAGGTAAACCCCCTCTGAAGAAATCTTGTAAGTCGGAAACAACCTGAAGGCACACAACAACAAAATAAGTGACTTTAGATATAGTACGTTGGCAAAGTTCATTACATCCAGAGTAAAGTGGAGGGAGCTTCTGTTCTTATCTTATTTCATGGGCACATATTGGCAGAATATGGTGCATAGACAAACCCACAAATTATTCTACTTAACTTCTTATCGTGGCTCAGCAGTTGTTGCCAATTACCTCAACTTGTTATTTTAGTTTAGGGCCAATTCTTTTAATCCTTGTTCATGAAAGCACTCTCTTAGTTCCTCCCTCTCTCTCCTTCACTCGGCTCTCTCATTTTCTTCTCTCTAATGTGTATGTTAACATCATGTTAAGTGAATAAATTACCACCACCAAGCCAGTCTGAATGAATTATTTAGGAAGATTTTGGCTGAGATATCTTCTCTGGTCTGCTACTTGTTTCGAGCTCTGAAAGCACTGGACTAGAACGTGTGTGCAGAGGCTAAGCTAATTTGGGCTAGATTTGAGCACCTGCCTTGCCAAGGAGAGAAGATTTATTCCTCTTCAATGACTTGTCTATATGATGCACCTGCCAAGTAAAAGTGTCCAGAGGTTGTGTTTGAAAGGAACTTCTGCCATTGCCAGAGGTTTTAATTTGTTTCCCAGAAGATGTCAGGTCCTTTGGTCCAAAAAAGCAAGCAGGTGCATACATAAATAAATAATGATAGCATTGGCACTTTATCAGAAACTTTCAGTGTTCTGTCATTAGCACAGGTTAACTCAGGGCATGCCAGTTTAGCATAAGCTGGTAGATCCTAAGTGTGCAGGAGCAGCAGGACAAGGGAATTTGAAGAAGCAAGAATACCTGTGCAGCAAGCTCTTTTATAAAAAAACAAAAAACAAAAAACCCAAAGCTTAACTATACAATTGACCAGCTCTCATTTTTTGAGGCTGCAACCCAGTTATATGGACCTTCTCCAAATTGTACTCCCTAGGGGGCACCTAATTAAGGTAACAGCTATAAACACTTACCTGGCAGTAAGCCACATTATAGTTAATTACTTATGAGTAGGCATGTATAACAATATCCTTTAAGATTTAACCAGGTGTATAATAACTTGATTTTATCATACACACACATCCCTTGGCTTAGTCATTAATCAACACAGAGACTGTCATCAAGAAATTAGAAGATGACTAAGACTTGGAAAGAAAGCCATAGAGGAACTAGACAAGGTCTTCAAGTGTAAAAAGCATTAAATACCAAAGTCAGAATCATCTGGACAATCTGACTTTTATGCATAAGTGTGGAAGCTGGACAGTGTACAATGCAGGAGAAGGCCTTCTCTGTGACTGCTGCCACACTTTGGAACTCCCTTAGTAGGGAAATTAGGATGGTTCCTTTTTTGTTGTCCTTTTGACAGCAATTTAAGACTTTTCATTCCAGCAAGCCTTTGGAAATTTGGAAAGGGCTTTTTATGGTGCTGTATTGCTTTTAGTTTTTGCTTTCAGCAAGATTTTAAAAGGTTTTTAAGACTTAAGTTATTTAAGACAGTTTTAACATTAGTTCTGAATGTTTTTAACTATATGTGTTTTATTACATTTATTTTAATTCTATTGTCTTTTTAGATTATAAAGCTGGGGGCAGGAGATAGTCAAATTAACAATTTGTAAGCCACTCTGGGAGCCTTTTTGACTGAAGGGAGGAGATATAAATGATATATATAAATAAATAATATTTACTTCAAATTATGACTTTTTGTAAGACACCTTGAGCCTTAGTCTGGGAGAAAGGAGGGATATAAATAAAGTGATGGATGGATGGAAAGCTAAAATAAAGGAAATCAAATCATTTGAAATGTGGTGCTGGAGAATAGTTCTATGGATACCAAAGCTTGCTAAAAAGACAAATGAAATGGTCTTAGAATAAATCAAGCCTGAACTCTTCCTAGAAGCAGAGATGACTAAACTGAGGCTGTTTACATTGGACATGTCATGAGATGACATGACTCATTGGAAAAGACAATAAAACTTGATAAAGTGTAAGGCAGAAAGAGACCACACTATAGCTGGACTGATTCAATCAAGAAAGCCATGGCCTTGAGCTTACAAGGCCGGATCAGAGCAGTTGATGACTTGGAAGTTTCTCATTCATAGGGTCACTATAAGCCAAAGTCAACAACAACAACTTCTTCTTCTTCCCATCATCATTTATTTATATAGTGCCATTGATGTACATGGCACTTTACAAAAGGTTACAAAATAAAACAATTATCACTACTCCAATAATATAAAATACTAAAATACAATAATAAAAGGGAAAAACATACAGATAACTCAGAATAAAACAAAATAATCAGTACAGGTAATCAAATACAATAATGATAGAAAAATTAATCCAAAATCAAAAGGTTTGAGAGGACAAAAAAGTTTTCAATTTGGATTTAAAAACAGCAAGGGAAGAAACAGTCCGCAACTTTACTGGGAGGCAATTCTAGAAAAAAGGGGCAGCAAGAGAAAAAGGACGAAGTCGAGCCAAGGAGGAAGAAGCCCTTGGCTGGGTAAGAAGCCCAGGATTTACAGAGCAAAGATTTCTAACAGGCTGGTAAAAAGAGGTAAGAGATGAAGGTAAGGAGGAGCTAGGTTATGCAGGGCTTTGAATGTCAGAACAAGCAGCTTATACGGAATCCTCGAGGGAACAGATAGCCAATGAAGGGATATCAAAAGTAGAGTAATAAAAGTGATGGGCCAAAAAGATAATCTTAGCAGCAGAATGAAGAATGGAAACCAAAGGACTAAGATGAGATAATGGAAGACCAGCCAAAAGAAGATTGCAGTAATCAAGATGGGAAATGACTAAAGCTTGAACTAAAGTCTTGGGAGAGAAAGCAGAGAGGAAAGGTCTGATTTTAGTGATGCTATAAAGGAAAAATTGACACATCTTTGCTACAGTCTCAATATAAGGAACAAAGGACAACGAGGAGTCAAAGACAAAGCCAAGACTCTGTGCTTTGTTCACAGGATGGATGGGAACATTATTGTTAGTAATAGAAAATGTATAATGTAAAGAAGGTTTCTGGGGAAAGATGAGTAGTTTTGTCTTTGCCATATTAAGTTTAAGGCAGTAAAGCATCCATGCTGAGATACCAGAAAGACTTGCTGTAGCGAGATGTTCAAAATCTGAAGAAAGTTCGGGAGTGGAGAGGTACAGCTGAGTACCATCAGCATAAAGGTGATACTGAAATCCATATGAGCTGATAAGATAACCTAAAGATAATGTGTAAAGAGAAAACAATAAGGGGCCCAGAACAGAGCCCTGAGGAACCCCAACCGAAAGGGGAAAGGAGGAGGATTCATGACCACCAGCTACCACGCTAAATGACTGGCCTGAGATATAGGATGAAAATAGCTGAGAACAGAGCAGTGAACCCTAAATCCTGAAGTGAATCTAACAGAAGAACATGATCAACTATATCAAAGGCTGCAGAAAGATCGATGAGAATAAGGATGGAGTATTGGCCTTTTGACTTGGCCTGGAGGAAATCATTTGTTATTTTTGTGAGAGCTATCTCTGTAAAGGGCGAAATCCAGACTGAAAAGGATCCAATGTAGAGGCCTGAGAAAGAAAGGTGAGGCACCGTGCATAAACAGCATGTTCCACAACTTTCAAGAGGAAAGGCAACAGTGGAATAGGATAATAATTAGAGAGAGAGGATGGGTAAAGTGAAGACTTCTTGAGGATTGGAGAGACTGTGGCATGTTTAAACTCAAGAACTTGATGGCAGATAACAGCAACATCAACAATATATACTTGAAACAGGATAAGTAACACATGGGCCTTCTGAGGACTGACTGAAACTTCCCATTTTATATGTTGGCTAGAGCGGCTGGGAGCTACAATCAAACAACATGTAGAAGGCCTCATGTTGCCCACTCCTGACTTAAATTCTGAGAGCTGTAATCCAAAAAGTTAACTTTCTCAAGCTTTCTTTGAAATAGAAAAAGGTGAATACTTGAAGAATAAATATTTGACATTCAAGTTCAAGCATTAGAAATACAACACAATAAATAATATGATAGTGATATGGACCATGATGTTGATGTTGATAATGACCATCATCACAGAGGACAAAGTCAAGGAAGCACAGGATGAAGACAGGTATAATCTAAAAAGGGCACATTTACAGCACCGTAAATTAATCTTTCCTACCAATCTGTAAGATAATCACAGAGGTCTGACAGATATCTCAGACAGCATGGATTTCCTTGTTCATTTGTTCAGAAAATGTTTATCTCACTTTTCTTTCATCAAGGAATTCAAGGGAGCGCACAAAAGGTTATCAAATGGTCTCTCATTCAGATAGTTACTGGGATTAACTCCAGGACGTGGCTACATCATCTCTTCTCATGTTTCCATCTAGTAACTATGAACAGACATTTCTACAATGCTCTAGGCATTAAGTAAATGAGCAGAGAAATCCAGTAATGTTCTGGGCAGAATCCTGTAGTCCTTAACCATGAAATTTTACAGGGCTGAGAAAGACACGAAAGGATGGGTTATATTGGTTAAAGAGGAGTTTCAAGAATCTTATAACCTGATGTGGAAGTTGACTTGCTCCAGAAACATGCTCTCTTCTGAGCTCAGAGATCAGTATGTGTACACAGATGTTTGTGCCTTGCTATGTGCAGTATGGCCCCAAGGGCTAGATTGTGCCTAAATTCTGTTGTATTGATATACCATATAATCACAATCTTTTGAGTTATATCATTCAATTTTTAATCTTGCATAGAGTAAGAGAAACCAATGAGTGCACTAAATCCAAAGTCATTGATTTCCTTGAGTTATTATCACTTGAAAGAGCTTAAAGTTTGTTATAGTTCTATTTATTTCAGTTTAAAGAGAATAACTATAGGAGCCAATGATTTATTCTTAACACAATTGATTCTTTCTTTACAAGTGAGGCAGTAAACTGTCTCAATGTTTATCCATCTATGAAAATCTAGTAGTCTGGATCAATATTAAATACTACATGTGTTCAAGATCACTTAATGCAGATTAATCACACTTTAACACACTTTTATTGCCCCCATGTTCACACAAGGAGAGTGATGGAAGACAGGAGAAATGATAGACTTTTCCTCCTGCTCAGTGACATCTAATATGTGGACCCAAGGTCTACCTTACCCAAGGTCTCACCTAACAGGGTGATTGTGGCTGGACACCATAGAAAACCTGCTCTTTTTGTGCTTGACTTGCAATAGGTTACAATTTGCCATCACAGGACAAGCTATCTTGCATCTAGCCTATATCTGTGCTCCAAATATTTTCTTCCTAGTCCCACTGTCAGTAGTTATAACAACAGAAAAAAAATATTTCCATTTCCCCTCCGTCCAATTACTCTCCCATACACAAACAGCTTTCTGGACGGGGTATAACTCTTTTTGTGGGGGCTACTCCTGATATGTGCAGGATTAGCACCTAAAGGGGACCTTAAAATTGTCTGTGTATGAATGGAACAACTCCTTGTACTGGTCTGGATTCTGGCTAATAATAATTGCCAATTTACTACAGCTAATTCTTTAATGCAATAGATTATGCAAAAATCAAATTTAGGCTAACAATAGACTATTGCAGGTATATAACTAAGATGATGGAATTTATAGATGAGATGAACCAAAAAGGCATATTTTGCACCACTTTACCACTATGTGGGGAAAACATCAAGCCTCTTAAGTAACATAGAGGGGAGCACCTCTGCAATATAAGAACTAACAAAACAGGTTCTCCTTTTGGTGAGTTACATGGAACAACACAATTCTGGAACTGATGTTAGATTCTGGGAAATATGTGAAGTCGAAGGCTTTCACGGGCAGCATCCATAGATTTTCCTTGGGTTTTTTTCTGGGCTGTGAGGCCGTGTTCTGGAATAGTTTCTTTCTGATGTTTCGACTGCATCTGTGGCTGGCATCTTCATCTTCTCTGAAGATGCCAGCCACAGATGCAGGCAAAACATCAGAGAGAAACTATTCCAGGACATGGCCTCACAGCCTGAAAAACCCCCCAAGGAAAATCTCTGGGAAATATATTGTAGTAGGTGACTATGGTGAAAAAAGAGATGGGGTGGATATTAAAATGATTGGTCTCTGCAGGCCTAAAAGGGAAAACTATCTCCTATGCTTATAAAAAAATTCAGAATTTTCAGACAGAATTTTAACCTTTGCCTTTAGCCTCGATACATCGATGGGTCTCTACACTGTGGGTAAAAATCTGGATAAAATTTGGACTACTCTGGCCTGGAGTTAAGTGTTGTAGCTACCTGACCAAAAGCACAAATCTGCACCACTTCATTGCTGTCTGTCACCACTGCCTTCCCAGTCAGGCACCTCTGTAGCAGAGCCCCACTAGTGGACAACTGCTCGCTCTGAGGTCAGAACGAGGTGTTCAGCCATGAGATCAATGTTGAGGAGGTCAATTGAGCTACCTCCTCGCCATCGATCACATGGCTGGGTGCATCGTTCAGACCTCAAAGCAAGCGACTGCATGCCAGCAGCAGCACCACTGAGGAGGGACAAATCTTTCTGCAACTGTTCTGCAACATTGAGGGAAATGGCTATGTCTGCCAGGCAGTGACCTGTCCTGTCTCCCCACCCCCACTCCCAAATCTAGGGCTGATCCATTGTTCACACTACAGGAAACACCGGAGTTCCCTGCAAACTCTGGAGAAAACTGTGAGTTTTAAAAACCCAGGTTAAGGTGGTATAGTCCAAGTTTGTTTTGGACAGGGCTGTACATTGTTTACCCTTATTGTCCCGGTTTCGGGGATAAGTGTCAGGATCGGCACCTGAAAATGCCTGCTCCTGTCATTTTAGTTATTTTCCTGTAAGCCTGATACTAATGGTGTTTTTTCTCTTGTTACTTGATAACGAGTGTTCCTTTCCAACTGTTGTGATGGTGGTAACAGTTCTAGTTGGATTGGGGAGGGATAAGACTGCAGCTGCAAAATTAGCCTTGGGAAACTTCCTGGCTCAGAAGTTGCTCTAGTTCTTATTTAAACTGGGTATGTACAGATTATAAACATGCAAATATAATGATGTTCTGAGGCAACTGGATGTGTACTTATGTGTTGTCCTTGTGTGGTTGTTTAAAACATAGCTCCCTGAGGTAGACTTTAAGGGTATGTACAGGTTGAAAGGCATCAGACTTAAAAGAGCACTTTTTTTGGTAGAACAATTATTATTTAAGCTAGTGGCTATAACATTTGAACTGCATTTTCCTACTTAATTTTCTAATTTAGTCCTATGTTGGTTTTAATTTAAAAAAGGTTTAAACCAAAAACAGTTTAAACCAAAACACATTTTTTTTAAAAAAACTTTTTTTTTCTAACGCTGTTATGAAGTAACCAGATAAGATCCTCAAGTGTAGGACATGGCATTAAATACCAAAGTCAGGATTACTGATGCCATTGTATTTCCAATTTCTATGTATAGTTCTGAAAGCTGAACAGTGAAATAAGCTGATAGGAAGAGAATCAACTCATTTGAAACGTGGTCCTTGAGGAGCGTTCTGTGAATACCATGGACTGCAAAAAAGATAAATAAATGGGCCCAAGAGCAAATCAAGCTGGAACTCTTCCTAGAAGCTGAGACTGCCATACTTTGGACATCTCATGAGACATTCTCATGACATATCATTAGAAGACATGGCTCATTAAGGTAATGTAGAAGGCAGCAGGGAAAGAGGAAGATCGCATTACAGGTGGATAAACTCAATCAAGTAAGCCATGGCCCCGAGTTTGCAAAGTCTGAGATGGGGTCCAAGACCGGGGATCTTGGCGGTCTCTGATGCATAAGGTCACCATAAGTTGAAGTTGACTTGACAGGAATTAACAACAACAAATCCTGTATTAGCTCTAAATGATTTAATCTTGTAGAAAAGGAAATCTGTGATACATAACCATCAGGATTATACAAGCTGCTGGGTATCATTATTTTTATTGGTTCTTAATCTCCCTTTGTAGAATTAAAATTGTCTGTGTGATCTACAAATGCATGGTGTTTTCTGTAGAATAAATTCCTATTCTTAAAAATATGATTTAATTAGTTTCAGAAGTCAAGAAATAATATTTAATGGTCCCTCCCAAATCCAAACACATGTACAAAATAATAATAACCCAGCATTCCTCTAAGGCCTTTTGTGGAAAACATAATGGAGTATCATGAGGAATACAGAATTATGCCATCTCCTATTTGGCTGGAAATTAAATTTTGCTTATTAGTTCAGGACAAATGACAAAGCAGACTGTCACAGTGGGAGTTGTAAACCAATAAAATTACATTTAAATGAACTAACTGAATTAATTCAAGCAATTTTTAGTTTAATTAAAAAAAACTTTTCAAACTCTTTGAATTTTATTTCTGTAAACACACTGGCTCACACTATACTCATTAGCATGTAGAAAGAACGTACTGGGAATTTGCTGGATCCTATGGACGACCACAAATGCATCTGACAGCCCCACTTTCACGGGGTGATTAGTTGAGCTTATCTGTGTTACTGAGACAGGAATCTGCAAGACAAAAGATGGAGGAAGAGGCAGAGGAAGAAGGTAATGACATATCTCAAAATGTTCTTTCTGTTCATGTCACTTTAAAAATAAAGTAGAACTGAATAACTGCTAGGTAGGGTCCAAGCAAGACAATCCAATGCATGATGCCATCATCCACAGTACTGGCTCCAGCGGAGAGGTAGGTTTGCAAACAATACTCTTATTAAGGCCTGATCCATAGTTTCTCACACTTCCCCTCAGCCCTAATCCAGGTTACCATCCAGATGGTGATGGCAGAGCTCTTGCCACTGTTTTCATACTTAGAGTAGGTAGATGAATAGGCAGAGAACCTGAAAGGAGCAGTAACAGCAGGGCTGGGGGCTCTATTGGATCACTGCGTCTGTGCATGCCTTAGTTGCCTACTAATGCCAACCTGTGAGGCCAGCTCCTGCTCACTAGCACAGCAAAGTGTGCATAGAAATGCAGGTTTCCATATCACCTAGATAGACAGGAACGTGCATCCTGAATGGTAAGATAACTGCTTTGGTCTTACTAGCTATGCACTACACCCTGATGTATGTGAGCGTATCTGCCTTAAAAAGTGTTATTTAGCATGGCAGGAGGTAGTTTTCAGAGACCCAAAGCCACCAAATTATGCTTAGCAACATGTGTCCAACTATAGTAGCAGTGAACAATGCATCTGGCTGCCTTTTAAAACGGAATATGGGCCACTGCCTGAATTCCACAGAGATTCCTAGATCATTCAGCCGTGAAGAGGCTGATATTTGTGCAGACTGAGCTCTTGTGTACATAACTACAGGGCCTGTGGCATGTGGTGATGGTTAAACAAATAATCACCTCGCTTCCTTGCCAGTGGGATATGCATTTGTCAGACATCTAGAAACTGGCTTTGCTCCAGTTGTAATCTCTAGTTTTTTTGGGTTTTTTAGCACAGCTTTCCTCCTGCCCCTTCCAAGGAAAGGAAAAGTTGGACTGGGGTGATGAAAAAACTATTTCAGCCCACTATGAAATGTTGTCTTGGTCTAGTATCTAAGTTTTGATATGCCTGTTAATCAACTACTCATAAGTACTTTAGCAATTACATTTTCTGCCCTACCTTTCTATAATCAATGTGGGAAAGTAAATTTACGTTACATAAACTAACCGTTTATGCCGGGAAGAAGCTTGTGCATCCTACAAGTAAAATGAGTATTTTTCCTCAAACAATTTAGTTTGTTTATTGTGCAAACAGCTTTCCTTTTAATGCTGCTTGGTTATCACCAAATACAATTTTGCTTGCAGGTCTACACAAAAGTATATTATGCTGGGGAATGAATTCACTCTGTTACTGAGTATTTCACAAAAATTTGGTTAAGAGTAAGGCAATAATCCACTTGGGCTCACAGAGGGAAGTGTAATATTATTCTTTATATAAGCAGTAGGGCTGGTTTTTTAAAGCTTTTCTATCTATGAAAAAAATGTTTAAATCTTTGCATACCAAACAAATGCATATTAAACAGTGCTACTGTTCCAGTGCTTTCTTCCATGCATAGTTAATAAATGGTCGATGCAAGATCTCTGCATTATTTTCTTAATGAAAAGGTTCTGCCTGTTTGTTTAGGTGGTAATGAGACTTTCAGTCATGTAAGGAGCCATTACACACATTATAAAATTTGTTCCATTTGCAAAATATACTTGATGTGGTGGAGGGAAGTAGAATGATGAAAAAGAAAATACCGTATATTCAGGCATATAAGACGACTGGGCGCATAAGATGACCCCCCAATTTTTAAGTTAAAATATAGAGTTTGCCCCCCCCCAAGCCAGCCACCTGGCTGGAAAGCCTGTCCCCCCCCAGCCAGCCAGCTCAGTGGCTGTAGATGATGGAACAGTCTGTGAAATTAAAGGACTGAGAACAGCTAAAAAAGCATGGGAGACTTTGAAAAATCTCTGTGGTGTTCAATCTTTGGAAAGTAAGGTTGCATTAATAAGTTGGTTAATATGAAGCTATCAAATCCCAAATTTCTGAATGAGCACATTAATGAATGAGCATATTAACGATTTTAGAGCCACATTGGCAGACAAGAGAATTTCACCATAGACAAAACTTGATGCAAAATGATAAGTTTAAATCCAGAAATTCTAATTTTAGGCTAACTTGTCCTGAAAAGAAACATCATTTTGACTCTCCTGAGCTAAATGGAGGGCCATTTAACTCTTCAAAGGCAAAGCAGTTATTCTCACAACAGGAGGAAGGATCTGCTGGGAAAACTGCCCAGGCTATTCAACACTTCAATCATTCTCACAGCAGGGGAAAAGATCTACTGGGGTATAAGACCACCACCCCACTTTTGAGGGGATTTTCAAGTTTTAAAAAGTAGTCTTGTATGCAGGAATATACGGTAGTCATGGGGTAGCATGTGAAAAATTTCTTCAGTTACAATGGACAGACATGAACAAAAGTGGGTAATGTGTGTTGACAGAAATGGGTGGAGTTCCCTGTGATTATATTCAGACATTTTAACCATACATAGTTTGTAGTTACAAGGATGTGCTTTGGTGATCTTCAGGCTCACACGCTTCTTCTCTTGTTTGCACATGAGAAAGGGTATTTAAAGCTTCCAGACACTGTTTGTAATAAACCAGTTTCCTGTTTCATTGGAACATGTAAAACTATTGTTTGTATAAACCATAGTTAGTCAACAAACTAGATCAGTGGCTGTTAACCTTTTCTTTACCAGGGAACCCCTTTAAATATATTTGGTTCCCACAGACCCTCAAAACTTAACTCAAGATTTAAAAGCCTAACAACAACAACAAGAAGAACAACAACAACACAACTACACTATCCATTAAACCGCCCCTCAGGGACATTGGAGGGGGAGGGAAGAATTTTCTTCTGCTTCTTCCTGCAAATTTGTGGCTGGAGCAGATTGAATGGCAATGTGTAGGCCAAACCAGCCAGCCAGCCTCTGCTTTGGTTCCTGTCAAGCGGCCAATCCACTGCAGGGAGGAGGTGGGCCAAGCAGCCTTCAAGCCTTTATGGACCCCCTGTGAGGACATCATGGACCCTGGGGGTTTCTGGACGACAGCTTAAGAACCACTGAACTAGATCAGCAAACCTGATGTCTGATTATGCCTGATGTCTTTTAAGAGTAAATCTGCATTTGATTTTCTGTTTAAAAATTTAATCCATTATTTATGGTGATGCCATGAATAGCTGACAAGCAAATCATTAAAGTGGTGCAAAGAGAATACAGCAACTTCTGATGACAGGCAATGGACACACTGATAGGGAAAATAATTAGTTTTCATGTTAATTTAATAGCAATATAGAACAGAAATTCTTCATGCATGTGGCAGTGGAAAAACAAGGTTCCCAACAGCATGTTTTCTCAGAAATGGGTTGCTATGAAATGTCAGCTGGCTGATATACATAAATGCTTTGTCACATAAGGGGTCTACTCTTGTGAGCAGTGTAATGTCAAAAGAAGTTGGCAGAAAAGGTCAAACACTTTCCTCCCTGAAAAGAGGTTGCCAGTTTCTCTTATATCTGGCTCTGGAAGAATCTGCTGTAATCTTCTGTATTTTCTCTGATGTTATCTGAGTGGCTGGTGGCTTCTATGTCAGGGGCAGTGAATCTGCCCCTTTTAGTCTGAACTATAAAGGACTTATCAAAGGTTCTAAAATATACCCCCCCCCATATTGCCACATGAACTATATGGCTTGACTTGGGTGGGTGCTTTGCCTCCAGCAGTAAAACATGTTATCTATCAGCCTCTCCTAACAACATCTAAATTCATTTGTGGCTTTTTTTTATAATAATGTCAGCAGAAAGAGTGATGGGCATGCAGATCCAGGTAACAAGCAGGTCCATAAGACACAAATCATGTTGCTGTTTTTGACCAATGATATCTTTAATAGCTTATCCCCAATATTTTGAAGAGATACCTCTTCTTCTTTAGTATCCAACAGCAATTTCTAAGCAGGGTTGGGCCTAGTACAAGGCATAGTAGGGCAGCAGATTTGGGGAAATGCATGAAAGGGTGACAAATTATCAGTTATTAATTTTTCCTTGCTTTTTTTCAGGCTATGAGGCCATGTTCTGGAAGTATACCCCCCATATTAATTAATTTTTCCATATATACTACTGGGGACAGGTGGAGGTGCCCATGGGCTTTCTGGCCTTTGGTGGGAAAATAATTTGGTTGGGACAGGCTAGGCTACTATGTGGTTTGACTTGGCAAGGGGGGCATTTTCTGCTTTGCCTCCAGCAGCAAAATTGTCTTGGGCCACCTTGTCTCTTAGACAGGCCAAGAATATTGTTTTAACAAAATCATCCATGTCATACATCTACACATAAAGAAAGTATTTTGCATGAAGATAGCAGAACATTGGTAGTTTAAAATTTTTGTTTGATTTTATCTGGCTAATCATGTATTGTCACTCACCCTGAGATGGGGTTGGTTATAAAACAATGTCAAATCAAGCTCACCTCTTTATAGCCAAAAATGATACGGCCATCATTGAGAAGAGTTGCCTGAAATGTGAAACTGCCCAGATTGTAATTATCTTGCAGATGAACATGGTCCCACTGCACAACCAGAGCAGTACCTATCAAGTCCCAAGTGGGGTGAAGAGAAGAAAAAGTTACAATAAGTGGTATGGCACCTATTCAGTAAAAACCTGATACAATTTAACTTATAGCAATATTATTACAGTTGTCCCTTCACATTCGCTGGGGTTTGGTTCCAGGACCCCCCCCCTTGAATATCCAAATACGTGAATACTCAAGTCCAATTATATGCAATGGCATAGCAAAATGGTGTCCCTTATATTAAAATGGCAAAATCAAGGCTTGCTTTTTGGATTATTATTTTTTAAAGAATATTTTCAAGCCATGAATACTTTAATCCGTGAATGCCAAATCTGTGAATATGGAGGGACAACTGTCATAGGCCTTGTATCTTAGAGTATATATAACCAGCATGTGAAAAAGTTACCTTTCGAACTTCAACTCACAGAAACCCTGGAATTTACAGTACAGAAAGAACATTTACAAGCTCTGTATATACAGGTCACCCCCCGCACTATTTGTGGGGATACATTCCTGGACTTACTGTTTATAACTGAAACCATGGATAATAGCAAACCCTACTAAAATAAAGGATTTCTGGTACAAACATGCCATAGAGTTGCATTGGAGGACCTAGTGATTCCTAGAAAGGACACCTCTCTAGCATGACTCTATGGTATGTGCCCTTATTTTTAGAGCCATGACTGACTGAAATCATAGTGACATGTATTAGTTCTTGAAACAGCAAACAGAACAAGAAATGTTAACTGACTCACAACTGCTGATGTGTACAAATACATGCCCAGAGATGTGCATGTACAGCTCCCATCATTCTTGAGTACTGGCTATGCTAAGTGGGGATCATGGGAGTTAGGTGCCCGCAATTCTCCTCTAAATCCAAAGTTATACAGGTAGTAACCTTTGTCATATAAGAGGTATAAATTGGTACTCAGACCATGTTCAGCTAACTGCTTGCTTTAATCACCATATTACATTGTGTCATTTGGTTTACAACCCACTGACTGTACAATTTAAGGATGTTTACAGAAATGCTGACACAGAAAAAGTTAATATTTAAAGCAGTCCATTTTCACTCAGCCTATTTATTATGCATACCATTAACTTTTTTATTGACTGCAAGCTTT
Source organism: Gambelia wislizenii (assembly GCA_030847615.1). NCBI lineage: Eukaryota > Metazoa > Chordata > Lepidosauria > Squamata > Crotaphytidae > Gambelia > Gambelia wislizenii. Next base: position 129,834,484 of record JAUMIR010000006.1, on the reverse strand, counting down.
CAGAGTAAGAGATATTAAATAATATACAGTGTTAGTGCTACATATCAAGTGTCCTGGCTAAATAGAATCACTATGAATTTATTGATGGTGTCTGTATTGATAATGTTATGGAGCCTTTTAGTTGCAAAGGTCCCACAATTCTTTAGACAAGTTGTCTAGTGATACTATAGGCCCATTGAACATATGGCCTACCAATGCAACTGCAGCAGACTTTTTGGGAAATGGCTTGCCATTTGCTTGATGTTCATCTCCCTATGTTTCTGTGCTCCTGCAGAGGCAGGTTCAGATTTATCAAGCTCCTATTAAGCTATGCCATATAACTGCTGCTGCACCAGTACAGGCATACCATTTTCCAAAGGTACTCCATGGAGACTGATCTATAAAGTGTTGCAAATCTTGATACAGCCCAGAGTACAAATAATATCTTCAGGTTTACTGAATAGAAAAGAAATCTGGCTTAATAAAGACTTTCAGGCTATATCTGCTTCTTAGACCACAGTAAAGAGAGCTTTACTATCTGCCGGCTGCCGGCCTGCCTGCTTACCTATCTTTTTAAAAATTTATTTACATCTCCTCAATATATTTTCTTATTAGTGTGACCAAAAGACATCTCAAGATGGGTGGGTGGAATTCCAGCTTAGCTCAACTTTGGGGATATTTTGAAACATCAAGCTATCAGCTCAACAATCACACGCTCCAACTTATAAATTTTGCTTATTATGACTTTCAAAAAAATACGGTAAGGCAACTTTATAGGAGAAAAAAAGGCTGAACCATCTTCACTATGCTACTTTCAACTCGAACTATTCACAATCTTGCTGTATAAATTATTTCACTGTATATATCACTGAATGGCATGAGCCAGATATGTATGTTTGTAATTTACTTTCTGAATACTGATTGAATTTTTTTCTTTTATTAAAAAAAAAACAAGCCTTCGATATCCAGATTCATTTCGTTGCTCAAATATTCATTTTTTTTCATGCATACACTGCTCATATACACACAATTCCAGAAAATTACATAGCAAGTTTCTTGGTCCATGGGTATATCATACATACTACATACATACATGCATACATATTACTATAATATCTGAAAGGTTATTTTTCTCCTTTCTTCCTCCTCAAAACTTAGAGAACAAAGTTTAGGTGAAAGAAAATCACTGTCTTCCTAATGTAGTATCTTAGTTTGAAGGACATCAGTCCTAACTGGGAACCAGCCAACTAACAGCAGACAGGAAATAATAGGAGGCTACATATCTCTTACCAATAACAGTATATAATGTTTGGCAACAGTCTACCAATATACTGTACATTTTAACCACGGTATTTGATTGAAATGAATGGCTAATCCAATTTATGGAACGTCTAAAGCAGGCTTTCTCAACCTTTTTACCCTGGTGGAACCCTTGAAACAATTTTTAGGTCTCAAGGAACCCCTGCCTAAAAATTATTACGTCTACAGCTCAAAAAATGTTTATTTGTTTTTTTCAGTCTCAGTATCTTGCAGAAACCCTAGCAACTTCTTGTGGAAGCCCAAGGTTCCAGGAAATCTTGGTTGAGAAACCCTGTTTTAAGGGTTACATGCTACAAATATTCCTCAGTATATATTTCGTTACAAACAAAGAAAAAGTACAGTCTGGCAAAATAGTTAATACATACCATTATCAAAGTATCTGACGGTTGAATTTCGTGACACACTTGGGTCAAAGTTGGCCATCAAGGGAGCAATGTACTGCGTAGCTGTTAACATTCGATGCACAACATCTCCTGTATAGATAAAGCCTATAATAAAGGGGGGGGGATTGCAAAATAATGTTACCCACAGCTGAAAAGTTAATACATGCCAGAGTTAATTAGATGCTGCCAGAGCTTCAAAGAGTTACTGAAGGAAAATTAATAATGTTTTAATAATTTTAGGTTTTAATAATGAATCCAGGTTTTAATAATGAATCAAAGAACTGCAAAAGAATATAGGGAAGAAGAAACATTACAAAAGCTAAAAGAAGAATGGATTCCTAAGGTGGAAAAATATTAAAAGAGGCCACAATTGTTGGGGAAATAGTTTGGGGTGTATTTGTCTTTAGGCTGCTTTTGGGAGGTGGGAAGAACATAAAGACTGAAGAAAATGTTATGTGGAAGACAAATTAAAGGGGAGGGGTGGTTCCCTAGTTCACAGCTCTGTCTCTTACAGTACAATCCTAATTAATATATAATTGTGTTAACCCAGATGAAAGGCCCACTATGTTCAATGGGAGACCCAGATGAAAGTCCCACTATGTTCAATGGGAGTTACTTGAGTAAGTGTGCATAGGACTGTAGCTTCAACTGCTATGTTACATTAAGAGTACAATTCTAACTGACAAAGACAACCAAGGGCCAGCTGAAGCTGTGTTGGATACAAACCCCTCTCAGCCTAAGGATGCTGGGAATTCCTTGGGACTATTCTTGCCTTAGCCTAAGTAGCTGGCATTGTAGCTGTGTATGGAAGAGATCTGGAGGGAATAGGAGAGGTTTGGGCCTGGGATAGCTTACTTTCTCCCTCTTTCCATCTCTTCTCTAACCCTGTTCTGCTGTTGCTGCTCTTTTTGGCTTTTCTGCTACCAAACATCAGCCGGCCGGGCAATCCCACCCAATGCTTTCTTTTTAGAAGTCTACAAAAAGAAAGCAGCTACTGCAGTTTAGCTACACAGTTTAGCCATACAATGTGAAAAAATCTCAAGACCACTGTCATGCAAGAGAAGGGAACATTTTGAAGTTTCTTGATTTTGCACACAAGCAGAGGAGAAGTGAGGATTTGCATCTCCAAACTGAGGTACTTGAAAAGGAGATTCTCCTGATGATTTTAAATAATGGGCAGGCTCACAGAGGGAAAAAACTTTTCGCTTTAACCTATGGCTCATGAAATTGCATACTGCATAGTATCAAAGCAAAGATGTAAAATGTATGGTAAATGCTTCTATATACATATACATGCACATTCGCATGCACGCACACCCACACAGTTTCCCAGGTGTCACATTTTCTATTTTCATCCTATATCCAGGGGCTTGCGGTTCAGCTCCATATTGGGACAATATGGGATGCCCAAATCCCGTATTTCTTGAGAGTGGCTATTATCCATGCTCCCAACAGACCATTCCTCAAGCATATACAGCCCAATGGCCTAATACACTGGGCGGCGGGGCTCCCTGCTGGGACTATGGCTGACATGGTGCTTCTCTTCTTCCTTTTCCCCAGCCAGCAAATTAGAGCAGCTCCAAAACTTACTTTAAGTACTCCTCTTTCAGTTCCTGGCAGAGCTGAAAGCAGTCAGAGTGGGCACAAGCTGCACTCATAACAGATGGATTCTGGTTTGAGGCCATTTTACCATGTACCAAATGCTCAGGGGTTCGTATGTTGTGACAGAAAAAAAATGGCCTCAGATAGGATCAGTCTATTGTGAGCACACCTGATGTCCACTCTTCATACGCTCAGCAATACTGAGAGAGGAGCATGTGAGACCAGTGTATATAAGGTCTGCCTTCAAGTCTGGTGAGGAGAGCCTCTTGTGAGATCTCCAGACTCCTCTAGATCTCAAATCCTGGGGGAGCCTGAATTTTCACAAGAGATCCTTTTCTCATGATATGTGACCAGGCTTCATATAGGCCTTACATACCCCTGGGCTTGTCTACATGAGCAATAAAATCCATATTCACCCTGTATTCGTGGAACAATTGACACATGACATTTTTGATGATATACATTTTTACCCGGGTTTCTGAAAACCCTGGATCTGTAAGATTCACATTTTGCTCTGGATTTGAGGGGAAAACCTAGATTTTTGGCTGTGTAGTGGCTGAGAATTAGCTTCCGAACAAAGTCAGGACAGGATTTCTGCTGGACAAGACTCTGTTCTGGCACTTAAAAAAACCCCTTTTTTCCCAGTTCTATGCATATCTGGATAAGTATATCTATGCTTATCCTGTAAACATAGTACTCTGGGACCACATGTATCCACTTATTTGCATGCATGACCAAACCGGGGGGGGGGGGAAGCATGTGGTCCAGCCACATGGCCAGAAATTCTATGACATATAGGACACATGATCAGCATAGAACCACCCATTTACTCTGACATAGTTGTGACAGTGATTAGTGTGTGGCAGGAGACTCCATTCAACATTAGGAGAAACCTGGTGAGTGTGGCATTAATGAGGCCACTGCAGCTCAAAGAAATCTGCTGTGGTGTCAATGTAGGTACAGGGTTTCCTGCCTGTGTAGTCAAGCTCCCTGCTAGTCTTGAGTTGGCTGGGCAACACAGAAAATCCCCAACACCTATACAGACACGTACGTATATACTGCACCTGTTCCCTGACGAAAGCAGTCAAGGGTAAAAAGAGTTCATTATCTTAAAAAGAATATGTTCCTTATACCAGCTGAGTCATGCTTTAAGTCAAGATCATCAAAAGAAGCTCTTTACTGGTGGTACATTATGTCCAAGCTTCTGCAAGATGGGCATGGAAGAGAACTCCCTTCCTCCTAGTGAGGGTGCTGCTACAGCCAGTAAATAAATGGTTGTGGAGGGGAAGGTAGGTGAAGTGACCAAGCAATAGGGACTGCCTTCTGTCCTTGCTGCAGTTCTCCAGGAGGAGGGGGAAGAGGAACAATGCCTCCTTCTCTAGCAAGCTGCAGCAAGAGTGGAAGCAGTCCCTGCTGCTTGGCCACTTCTCTCCATCTCCTTTCTTTATCTAGCCATTTAAGGACTGTACCAGTGCCCCCTGGGACTTGATAGCTGCTGGGATGAAGTAGGCTTTGAACAGAGCACATGTGGTTAGTGACTAGCCCTCTGTGTCCCAACTATAGGCAGAAAACATAGACATGCATAACAATGAGTTGTGTGAATGTGCCTTCAAGCTACCTGTCAATTTATGATGACCCTATGACTTTCATAGGGTTTTCTTAGGCAAGGAATACTAAACAGGTGGTTTTACAAGCCCCTTCCTCTGAAATATACAGAGGAAATATACAGTACCTGGGACTCAGTGGTTGTTTCCCATCCAAGTACTAAACAGGGCTGACTCTGGTTAGCTTCCAAGATCAGATGGGATCTGGTGTTTTTAAGGGTATTTAGGCCATCAACACTGAATTATGCATACGTAATGTCAACTACAGGTTTCTGATCTATCTACCAATAAAGGAGACAACATTCTGTGTGGTGGTGTTCCAGTTGTTGGAACCTTCTCCATGGAAGTATTAATGATGTAGCTGTGTGCCCTCAAGTTGTTTCGGACTTATGCTGACTCTAAGGCAAACCTCTCATGGCGTTTTCTTGGCAAGATTTGTTCTGAGGAGGTTTGCCACTGCTTTCCTTGAAGGCTGAAAGGGTGTGACATTCCCAAAGTCACTCAGTGGGTTTCCATGGCTGACTGGGGATTCGAAACCTGGTCTCCCAGTTTCCTAGTCCAACATTCAAACCACTACACCACACTGGCTCTCCAGTATTGGAGGCGGTGACATGGTATTGTTTTTGGAACCCAGTCAAAATTTATTTTTTTGCACAGGTATTTTAAACTGGTTTATGAAGATGGTTGATGTGACCGGTCTACCTAACATTTATTTTAATTAATTAATTAACACATTTATCATGGAATGTCTACCATCAGATGCAGATACCTATGTGTGTTGGGCGGAGGATTGCAAGCAGTGGGATTTGGGATGTCATTGATGCAAAATTGTCACAATTATGCTGAAATGTAAACATATGCAAAATCATTACCATGCTCATTCACAAAGGAGTGTAGATGGCAATGTAAAATGTTCTGACTTTAGTAAGTTACTTACTAAAAGGGGGAAATCACCAAAGAAGAATTCAAACAGATAGCGAACACGTGTAGGAGTAAAGTCAGAAAAGCTAAAGTGCAGAATGAGCTCAGGCTTGCTAGAGAGGTTAAGAACAATAAAAGGGGGGGGTTGGGGTATGTCCACAGCAAAAGGAGGAAGAAGGAAATGGTAGGGCCACTACGCGGAGAAGATGGCAAAATACTATCAGGGGACAGAGAAAAGGCAGAATTACTCAACACCTTCTTTGCCTCAGTATTTTCAGAAATGGAAAAGGGTGACCAACCTGAGAATAAAGGAACAGAGGACACAATAGGGGAAATCCAGCACAGAATAAGCAAAGAGGTAGTACAGGAATACCTTCTTAAACTAAATGAATTTTAATCTCCAGGACCAGATGAACTACATCCAAGAGTATTAAAAGAGCTGGCAAATATAGTCTCAGAGCCATTGGCAATAATCTTTGAGAACTCCTGGAGAACAGGAGAAGTCCCAGCGGACTGGAGGAGGCAAACGTTGTCCCCATCTTCAAAAAGGGGGAAAAAGAGGATCCCAACAATTATCGTCCAGTTAGTCTGACATCAATACCAGGGAAGATTCTAGAGCAGATCACTAAACAGAGAGTCTGTGAACATTTAGAAGGCAATGCCATAATCACAAAAAGTCAACATGGGTTTCAGAGAAACAAGTCATGCCAGACTAATTTGATCTCTTTTTTTGATAAAATTACCAGCTTGGTAGACGAAGGGAATGCTGTGGATATCGTATACCTTGATTTCCTTCATCAAAGTAAGGCCTTTGATAAGGTTCCCCATGACATTCTTGCAAACAAGCTTGTGAAATGTGGGCTCGACAAGTTAACTGTTCAATGGATTTGGAATTTGTTGATCGGCCGAACCCAAAGGGTGCTCAGCAGTGGCTCCTCTTTGTCTTGGAAAGATGTGACCAGTGGGGGGCCACAAGGTTCGGTCCTGGGCCCAGTGCTATTTAACATCTTTACCAATGATTTGGATGAGGGAATTAGGGGATACTTATCAAATTGCAGATGACACCAAATTAGGAGGAGTAGCTAATACCCTAGAGGACAGGATCAAAATTCAAAATGACCTGGATAGACTGGAGAGCTGGGCCAAAGCTAACAAAATGAAATTTAATACGGAGAAATGTAAGGTACTGCACTTAGGGTGAAAAAAATGAAATGCATAGATATAGGATGGGGGAGACCTGGCTGAATGAGACTACATGCGAAAGGGATCTAGGAGTCTTAGTAGACCACAAGTTGAACATGAGTCAACAGTGTGATGCGGCAGCTAAAAAGGCCAATGCGATTTTGGGCGGCATCAATAGACATATAGTGTCTAGATCAAGGGAAGTAATAGTGCCGCTCTATTCTGCCTTGGTCAGACCTCACCTAGAATACTGTGTCCAGTTCTGGGCACCACAATTCAGAAAGGATATGGACAAATTTGGAGTGTGTCTAAAGAAGAGCAACTAAAATGGTGAAAGGTCTGGAAACGATGCCTTATGAGAAGAGACTTAGGGAGCTGGATATGTTTAGCCTGGAAAAAAGACAGTTAAGAGGCGATATGATAGCCCTGTTTAAGTATTTGAAGGGGTGTCACGTTGAGGATGGAGCAGGCTTGTTTTCTGCTGCTCCAGAGACTGGAACACAGAGCAATGGATGCAAGCTCCAGGAACAGAGATTCCACCTCAACATTACGAAGAACTTTTTGACAGTAAGAGCTGTTCGGCAGTGGAACACACTCCCTCGGAGCGTGGTGGGGTCTCCTTCCTTGGAGGTCTTTAAACAGAGACTGGATGGCCATTTGTTGGGGATGCTTTGATCGTGATTTCCCACGTGGCAGGGGGTTGGACTGGATGGCCCTCGCGGTCTCTTCCAACTCTGCAATTCTATGATTCTATGATACTTCTATAGTGAAACCTAGAGCCTTTATCCTGGTTCAGGCTAGATAATGTTATATTTGTCATGTTGTCTAATCCTTAGATTTTTGGAGTACATGTCAACTCCCATATCCATGGATTCGATATCCATGGTTTCACGTATCCACGTCTGAAAAAATATGTTCTCTCTAGGCATTTCTAAGTCCTCCAATGCGATTCAGTGGTCAACATGTGGTGTTTGTTCCATTGAAAATAATAGGATTCCCTATTATCCATGGTTTCAGGTATCCATGGGGTGGTGGTGTCTTGGAACATATCTCCCGTGGATATGGAGGTCAACCTGTAGTGCAGTTGTATCTTCTCAGCAGTGTCATCAGGTTCACTAGACAACACAGCATTTGTAATTTTGGCTACAAACCCTCCTACTCATTCAATAAATGATGTGTGGTACATGATTGCAACCATTGTCCTGAGGAGAGAAAAGGAAGTGGAAAGTAAAGAGAAGCATAATTGTAAGCCAGGCAGCATTTCTGGAACCAAATGACAACTCCAGTCATGTTTCAGTATGAGATGTGGAGAAAAAACATAGGATAAGTTGAAAGCATTCCACAATATGGACTCCAGTTGAATGGGATATGTTGTCATATCCCACTAATACTCTGAGAAAATCAGCAGATGTAAACCAAGCATAGTCCTGAATAGGCTGCCACAGACATTTGGCACTGGCCAGCTCATACTGTCTCCAACCCAGTTTTCTAATGGTTGTATTTGATTCCTGTTGATTCAGTGTGGCCAAGCAAGAATGTTCCAAACCGACAGCTTCCTGAACTACTTAATCTTTCTTTTGTGGGAGGGGTTTGAAGCTTCCGGTACAGCTCTACAGCATGCAACATAAGAAGACACTGTCTTCTAAACCACTGGAGTCAAGTAATCAAATGGAGGAGTATTAAAAGAGGGATTATAAGTATTTTCATTCATTCATTTGCCTTGTGAGTTGCCCTAAGAGCAAAAGCAAGATATATAAAACAAAATACAGATGACAAGACTGAGTAGCTTTAAAAAAGCACTTAAGACAGATCTCTTTCGGCAGGCCTTTCCTAATTAGATCCAGGCCTCAGGGGATCCTGGCCTCTTTTAGTCCGCTGGCTATTTATTGTATTTATTGTTTTTAAATGTGATTTTAGACAGTTGCTTTTAATTTATATTTGTTTAATATTTTTTTATGGGGGAGGGTGGGGGTGGGGGGTGTTTAAGGATTTTTATCTGTATTGTATTTTAATTTTTGTAAGCCGCCCCAATTGTTTTAACAGAGGGGCGGGGTATAAATAAATATTATTATTATTATTATTATTATTATTATTATAAAATCCAGTTAAATCATTAAAAAAACACCCTAAGAACTTTTAGAAGCACATCTTAAAATACTAATAACAACAAAATACCTCTTATATAGCAAAATTGCTTCGAGGTTTCAGATAAGCCTGTGTACAAGCCATAGAATAGGGAGAACAAATTCCTGGTGGTAAGAAGTTCAATTGTTCCCCACACACAACTCACTGGGGATTGCACCAGCACCACTGTGAAATTCAGCAGTGGCCACCAAGATTTCCACTGCCACCATACCTGCCACTGAAATTTAATAGCACCTGTTGCAGTGCTCCATGGTGCAAGAGTGAACCAGAGCACCCTCAAACAATATACAGCCTTGAGGAATGGCAGAGTAAAATGTCCCCACCCTTACAGCAGGTTGTGTGTTACCTAACCTCATGCCTGCACCCTCCCTCCTGCATATTTGGCTCTAAGAGTATAATGTGTGTAGTCCAATGTAGTCTTCACTTAGGGTTGCTCTGAAGTCAAGGAATGAAAAAGTCATCTTTACTGATTAAAGATGACTTTGGTCAGCTGCTGCTGCAAGCAGATTTAGCCCCAACACTCCTTAATGTAAAGGAACTGCCCCTTGTTCTGCAGAGAAAAAGCAGTGCAAAAGATAATGCATATCTAATAATATAGGTCTATTTAGTGTTTATGGTTTTTTATTGGTCTAGATTCAAAAACAGGTTTTTCAGAAGCTGTAGCACGCTACATGATCATTGTTTTGTGAAAATAAGGGAAGTTTCAAAAGCAACTTATAATATGGTATGGAAGTCATTAAATGGGGGACATGCAAAAGTAACAAATCCTACTAGATGTGTTTAAGCTGTTGGTTATACCTCTCAGTATTAAAGGACAGGCTGGGAAGTCTAATTGTTCTTCCCCACAGCAGTGAGCAAGATAATGAAACCTATCTCTCTTCAGACTCATGGACAGTTCCCTTAAAGCTCAGACTAAAACCCAGAATGGTTTCATTGCATCACTATCATGGGAGCCATTGGTTAGCACTGCCTCTAAAGCAGGAATGGACAATTTATGGCTCTCAAGATGCTGATAGACCACAACTCACATCAGCTCTCTTCAATGGTTATGCTGGCCAGGAGCTGATGGGAGCTGAAATCCTAAACTATCCAGAGGGGTCCAAATCCAGTCTTGGCTTACCTTAAGCTTTCTTTGTTTCAACCACATAATTTTGAAAAGGTGTGTGTGTGTGTGTGCATGTGTGTGTGTAGAATCTTTTGACTTTGTTGTTTTTGTTAATTGCCATCAAGTTGGCTTCAGTTTAAGGTGACCCTAAATTCTTATTTGTTCCATTGTTGCTGCCAAACAAGTGGGAGTTAGAAACCACTGTGGATCTCTCCTGCAAATTCTCCAGCAGAGTGAGACCCAGCTTTTGGTTAGCCCTGTTCTAGCAGCCATTGAACTTAAAGGCATGAAGACTAAAAAGCTGAACTTATTTTAAAACATATGTTGGTTTTATACTCACTTAAAACATACATTGGGAAGTTTCCATAACCTCAAGAGCTGTATTTCAAACCTACACAGAAAAATCAGGCTGTTTGTCAAAGAAGAGACTTGCCTTTTATAATTTAAATAGTACATTGCGAAGCCATATGTTAAAAGTTCTTCTGATACATGGAACTGGAAAAGTAACTGTCTGCCAACAGTGACAGTACAATGAATAGTATTGAATGTCAGAGCCTGACAGCAGGCAAAGGCTTTGTGGCTGTTTGAACACGCAAGTCAATGTGACTTTATTGGTTCTTACTAGGTTATGTTGCTAAGTTTGTATTGCTAGGTTGTACCAGCATATAAAGCAGAAGATCAATAATGGCAAAGGGTTTCTTTTAAAAGATGAGTTTTGAGAAGTCACCTCATCATCTTGGCCTAGAATGTTCAAAGACAACAATATTGCTTAGAAAATCACAAAATCGTACAGCTTTTCTCAGAGGTTTATACTGAAAAATGCAGCTGTCAGCATAATAAACTATGAGATTACTTGCTGTGCTCTTCAGTTTTTTTAACCTTTCTAGTTCTTATTTAAACCAAGAAAGTATGAATCCCTACCGGTCATTTCTATCTGAAAAAATCTTTCAACGAGGAACGTCCTTGAACACAAAGTAGGTGAAACAGATTCACAGATCTCACCAGTCTCAACTATTAGTTAAACCACACTCCTTAAGTCAGTCCTGTAAGAGGGTTTGAACTGGAAGAATAAATGCAGACACTGCAGTGCCACAGCAGCTATGGCTTCTTCCAGTTTTTCACAGGTTGGGGTTTGGCTTTTTGTCAAACTTCGACTACATAATCCTGACCAAACATTATGATCTTTATCAGAGACCCTCCTCCAGTTCCCCCCACTATCTGAGGTTAGGCATCAGTGACTAGAGACAGGGCTTTGTTGGTTGTGGCATCTTACATTTAGTATGCTCCATCAAAGAAGCTTACCTGGCACAAACTCCGAAGTGTTTGCAGGACAGGTAAATAATTTTTCATTCAGTCACAGATACGCTCACAACATGCTGAACAGTTGATTGAAATCACTGTTATATGTTCCTGTGTTTCATGTTTGAGATAGATAAATAGATAGATAGGTAGATGATAAATTATTTCATTCCTTCAACTGAAAACAACCCTGGGAATTCTGAAACTGCAGAAGTCCAACAGCAGCTCACTCTATACCAGAATGACAAATTTCTTAGACTGACAAGCCAAGCTGGAGTCAGAATTTGCAGGATCAGATGGATCTCTGCTATCTACCTCCCTCCAACTGTTCCCAAGATGGTGGCCCAAACCTCACCTAATGTCCCAATACTAACATAGAATGGGATGATAAAGTAAGTAAATTAAATGTAAAAGGGAATATGGATGCGTATTAGGATTGGAAAGAAGGTTCACCCATATTGCCCCCAACAGGAAAATGTGCCTTGACACATCTCATGAAATGTTATGAGCGTTTCAGTGAATTTTTCACTAGTTTTCACATTTGGGGACTTTTTTTAAACAAAACAAACAAACAAAAAAAAACATTGTGCATAAACATTGTGTTTTGTAAAAAATATGTTTTGTGCACAAATATGCTGCATTTCTGGAAAATACAATTTTTCTGTGCTAAATATTTTGCACAAAAATGCTATTTTTTGTGGAAATGACTTTTTTTGTTTTTTGTTTTGTTTTTTTGCAAAGAAGTTCTGAAAATCAGCAAAAATGCTTGTAATCTCACCCAGTGGGGGGAAGACTGTTGATTCCCCTCCCACTCTTCAATGCAAAATTGAATAAGTGAAGAACGGCATCCCAAGTGAATATAACTCAGGTACACAATCAATGTATTTTTGTTTAGCCTTATCAGCCACATGATAATCCATGCTCAGACAACCTACGAAAAGATATGTTGCCATGGGTGGTGGGGGTACAATATATTGAGAGATATTCTCTAAAGGTTCAACTCATACATAAATGGGAAAGAAAGAAGCCCTTGGGACATTTTTGTTAGGCACTGTCTACAGCATTTTTACATTACAGAGAGGAGCTGCCTGGAGAATCTAATTCAACAGGTTATCTACAATTTAATAAAGTAAGCATAACATCCAATCATTAGTCCTAAAATCTATCCATGTATTTATCTTGTAGTCTCTCTCTCTCTCTCTCTCTCTCTCTCTCTATATATATATATGCACCTAAATACCCTGAAGGGATCAGATCCTGTCTCCTCTTGAAAGATAAGCAAGGGTCAGACCAGGTTAGTACCTGAAGACCACCGGCAATACCAGGTACTGGAGGCTATATTCAGAAGAACGCAATGGCAAACCTCTCAACAATAATAGTGGCAGCACTAGGGGTGTGTGGAGAGGCCAAACCACACCATGTGACACTGTCAGAAGGAGGGGTGATACCTGACTTAGTAAGTAATGCCTCGGTCTCTCTTTCTCTCTCTCTCTCCCCCTCTTCCCCCCCCCTCTATATTGCAGATGAGTAGAAAATGTAGAATTTCCATTTTAATGTTTACTCTATCAAAATCTGATGAGAATCCATCATAAAAAAAAGGCATTTAAACCTCAGATAGTGAAATCACGCTAAAGAGCAATATTCAATCTCTTTTGAAACCACTAAGGTTGAGAGTAGACAGGCACAGCAACACAAAGTCACTTACTTAAAGTTTCCAGTGTAAAGGCTTCAAGCCATAAACAATTCAACCCCAAAGAAGACAAAATCCACAAAAATTAACTACTGCGCTAATAAATGGGGCCTTAAGATAATCTGTACCATCTCAGTACGTGCCATTGAAAAAAAGCAGTTTCTATTGGGTATTTTCATTCTCAGACATTCACCCAGTCATTCTAAAACAATGGGGGCTTGTGGAGAGAATTCTCTTTAAAAGGTTAACACTCGATAGTAACCTTCCTCATATGGGTGGTTTGCCAGCTTGAGTTTGCGCTGGTACACTCAATGTAAATTCAGTGCAAGTGTGCTTTTCATTAGCAGGGTGCCTCATTCCACCTAATTCTTATCATCCCTAATACACAGTCCTTTTCCCCTTCAACAATTCCTTCTTCCTTCATCCAGTAGCTCTAGTGGTAGTAAACTTGAGGAAGATGTTGCTTTTTGGTCAAGGGCAAATCACAGATGAGCTCAGCCAAAACTTGTATGCCTAACTAGCTAAATGGCAAAACAGAGTACCAGGAAACCAAGTCACAGGGAATCATACTGTACAAATTCACTGATTCTTAGATGTAGGTAACCTTAGGTGGAAAACACATATAAGGTAAACTTGGTGTGTGTGTGTGGGTAGAAAGAGAGACAGAGAGAGAGGAAGAAAGAGAGTTTACCATAATAAAAAAAAACAGATGTCATAATTCTGGAAGTGAACAATATAATTAATACTTTTGTATAATCAATGCATTACTATTTCTTTGCTGCTTCAGCAAGGAATGTTAATTTGGACTTCACTCCTACCAAAGGGCTGCAACTTTGTGTTCAACAATGCCACTGTCTTTCTAATTACACCAAGATTAGTTAGTTGGGAAACAAAAAGACAGGAATGATTTTACATCCCCAAGACAATCTAAGAGTGTTTAAGCAAAAGAATAATGAGCTTGGGATTCAAGATGGGGGAAGGAACTAACGAAAGTCTCCCACAACCTTTTATATTGCCTTAATCTTGAACAGCCTATAGCAGTGATGGGCAACCTTTTGAGCTTGGTGTGTCAAACGTTGCCAAAAAACTCAGCATAACTCAGGTGGTATGTCACTTTGAGGAAAAAAACATTATTTCGTGATATTTATTGTTTAATCAACAATATTATTAATTGTTTATTAATAATTAATGAGTTGTCACAACTCATGTGACAACTGAGTAATCAAAATGTACAGTCGTCCCTTCACATTCGTGGGGGTTAGGTTCCGAAGACCCCCGTGAATGTGAAAAATCCGCAAATGATAACAGCCCCCCGGCCTCCCAAAAGTGGCGATGGGGCCCCGTCACTACTTTCCCCCCCACCTCCCCCAGCCTCCAGAAAGTGGTAAAGGGGCCTCCAGAAGCCCCGTCGCTACTTTCCCCCCACCTCCTCCAGCCTCCCTCTGACCCATGGGTTTATTTTTTTGGGGGGGGAAGCCTCACCCACGAGTGAAGCAGAGAAAGATATAAAAGAGGTGGACTTACCTGCTGGAGGTAGAGGAAGGCTGGGGGGCATGGTAGTGAGTGTGGGAGCAAGGTGGAGTTGGAGACAAGGAGACACCCTGAGTTAGCCATGGAGCAGAGCATGTGTTGCCGGCTAGCCTAGGAGTGATTACGCGGGCAGCTTCTCAGCTCCCAGACCCTCGGCTTCTTCCCTTCACGGCACTTACTCCCCCTCCCCACAACACCACGCGTGCACACACGCACACGCACATTCTCCCCCCTCTTTTGGCAGCTTCCCTGTGCGGAGCTATTTAGGAGGGCTCCATTGGAGAAGCTGTGTGCGGTGCCATGGGCTCAAACAAGAGGCCCACCTGCCTGCCGCCTTCCCCGGCCTTTCCGAGGTGGCTCCGAGGCTTTGAAGCCTTGGAGCCCCCTCGGTAAGGCCGGGGACAGGCTGGGCAGAGTCCCTCCCTCCCATCCGCTGCCTTCCCCGGCCTCCCCGAGGCAGCTCTGTGGCTTTAAAGCCACGGAGCCCCCTCTGGAAGGCCGGGCGGCCACCCTCCTGCTCGCCCGCCATCTTCCCCGGCCTTTCCAAGGTGGCTCCAAGGCTTTGGAGCCACCTTGCGAAGGCCAGGGAGAGGCTGGGCAGCCACCCTCCTGCTCGTCTGCCATCTTCTCTGGCCTTTCCGAGGCGGCTCCGAGGCTTCGGAGCCACCTCGGGAAGGCCGGGGAGAGGCAGGGCGGCCATGCTCCCGCTCACCCATCACCTTCCCCAGCAGAGTCCTGTCCGCCGGCCACTTTACCCAGCCTTTCCGAGGCAGCTCTGAGGAAGCACGGCAGGCCTCAGGGGTGGTGGTGGCCAGGTGGAGGGGGAGCCTCAAACCCCCCACCTCCCTAAACTGGTGATTGGGGCTTCATAGCCCCGCCTGCCACCCTAAAGTGAGTCTTTGAAGCCCTGATTGCCACTTTATGGAGGGTGGTGAGGTTGTGGGCGGGGGGGAGGAGTCCTATGGCTGCATGCCAGCACAAATGGCTACGCGTGTCAGTGCTGACACACGTGTCATAGGTTCGCCATCACTGGCCTATAGACTCCTTTTGCTTTCTTTCTGCAGATTAGCACTCCATTTACACACTTTTGTGTCGGGCCAGAAATGCCTACAAAACATCCTTGAGACCTCAGCATGCAACCATCACTGGTAATGTTGCATTGAGACAAAGACCAGTTTGCTTCCCCCAGCATTTGTCTGATGGATCAACAGGTATTAGAATTTTGCTCCCAGTCAGGATGACTAGTGTCAGATGAAACAGTTGTTCAGTTGGCCAGCATATGGAGGAGCTACTGAACTTCTTTGCCTGTCACTCAGCTCTTCAAATAAAAGCAAAATAGATTCTGATTTGAGGAAGCAGTGCATGAATGAAACAGCCTCATGTTCCAACAGTGTTTTACAGCATCCAAATACCGTGTGACTATCCTTAGTTTCATGCCAAATGTGGGCAATGTAATCATATGATAAGTTACAAGCAATGGCAAAATACTGATGTTAATTTCCAAGTCAGCAATGTGAAATTAGAGGGTATGAGCAGGGCTGTTTCCACTTCCCCAGTTAAAGTGCAGGTTACAATGTACTTATGGCCAGAGTTAATACAGGGTAATTATAGCATGTTGCTATATCACAATGGCCACAAAACCCCATTTGCTTTTCATGCAAAGAAAACATTTATTTCACGAAGAATCTGAGTGCCTTCTTCAGCTTGGGTCCTCACATACTGGGAGTGATCTCTTAACCATGGTTATGAGATTGGCAAGCTTCAGCAGACCATTATTATGCATTCCATTATCAGAGAGTATATTCCCTCAGAGAAGGAAGTCCCTTCTAGCTTTAAGTGCCTTTGGCATTAAGAGCTATGTTGACAATGCCAGTAACCATGGTTTCCTACTTAGCCAGCTTCTTAAACAAGATTTGAAGGCAGCTGATAATCTTGATTAAATGGAAAACATTGTTAGCCCATAGTTATCCCATTTAAGAAGGAAAAATTCATTCTGTGGTACAAGAGTGGTTGATGGAATGGCAGATCCACTCTTGATTTTTTTCACCAGTCCTCTTGCAGCTGCTCTGAGTTGAATGGGAACTTATTTATTTATTTATTTATTTATATCCCGCTCTTCAGCCACAAGGCTATCAGAGCGGCTTACAAATTGTTTTAAGCAATAGCTATTTACACATCTAACTGCATTAAACAGCATCCAATGTGTGTTAGCTAATTGCCCCCACAAGCTGGGTACTCATTTTACCAATCTACGAAAGGATGGAAGGCTGAGTGAACCTTGGAGCCGTCTGGAATCGAACTTGCGACGTGGTGGCTTGCAGTACTGGAATTTAACCACTGCGCCACCAGGGCTCTTCTGGTGATGAACCTCTGAAGGGACAGTCCAGCAATGGAAGACCTCCCATTCAATTCAAAGTGTCTAAAGAAAAGTGCCTTCAAAAACAGCTTTAGCTAAGGATAGTGTCTCTCCTCTGAATGAACGCTTGGAGGAGGTAATGGGCTGGATGAAACTGAAGCCAGATAAGACAGAATTGCTAACTATTAAGGGTTCTAATCTGGGGTTGGAGGTATGTCCACCAGTTCTGGATGGGGTTTAATTCCCCCTGAAAGACTATGTTTGCAGCTTGGGAGTGTTCCTGGATCTGTCTCTTCAATGTCAGATCAGACAGATGCAATGGTCAGGAGTGCTCATTATCAGCTTCGGCTGAAACGCCAGCTGCCCCTTCCTAGAGCTGGAAGACCTAAAGATGGTGGTATATGTGCTGGTAACCTCCAGGCTGGAATTCTGCAATGCATGTACAGTGGGCTACCTCTGTACCAAGTTCAGAAACTCCAATTAGTTGAAAGTATGGCAGCCAGATTGGTTACAGGTACATCCAGGAGCAAACACATCACACCAAATATTAAAATCACTCCACTGGCTGCCAAACAGTTTCTGGGTGAAGTACAAAGTGTTGGTTATTACCTTTAAAGCCCTACATGGTTTGGGTCCAGGTTACCTACAGGATTGCTTCCTCCTGTACAACCTGCTCTGGACACTCAGGTCCTCTGCGGGATATTTACTTCAACCAGCCAGGACCAGACTGGCAACTGTCACCCAGAGGACTTTTCGTTGACTGTCCCTAGACTGTGGAATGACCTGTCAGAAGAGATTTGACCATTAAACATACTGTCTGAAATTAAAACATCATTAAAGAACTATCTCCTCTGGTAGGCCTACCCAGTTGATTTTAAACTATGAATTTTAAATGGGTATATTTTAAGTTTATGTATGGATGATTTTAATGTGTAATGGTTGTGTTTATGCATTTTAACCTAAATGTTAAATGATTTTATATGTTTAGCTATATAGTATATTGCATTTTAATTTATGTTGCACCCCACCTTAGGCCTTAGGAAGAGGCTGGTAAGAAATAAAATTTATTATTGTTGTTGTTGTTGTTGTTGAGTGGATTTGCTGCTCCCACAATGGAATATCTGCTGAGGAGTGAAGTGCCACCCCTTTGCCTGCTCCCAGTATCTTAACCCTGTAAGAAAGACAAGTATTGGTCCACAAATGGAAGCTTCAAAGTCATCATTTGCAACCTAAGCACAATATAACTGAAAGGGATGCAAACAGCTGCAGAAATACTATTTCAGCTTTACCCCTGAAGTTAACACTTATTTGAGAGAGAAAAACCTTTATTCAATAGATTAAAAATGTGTTCAGCACAACTTTACTTATACAAACTGCCGAGTAGGTAGGTTTTTCTTAATGGACTGTCCTTTCTTTTTCCAAAGCATTCCTTGAAAATTAAATTCATGAAGCATGCAAAGCCAAGCTCAAGGGGAAAAAAGTTTCCATGTGCCACTTCAGCTACAGAGTCCTCAATATGAGAAGCTGCCACCTTAGAACTATTATCATATTTTTTTCCCTTGGAGTTGAAAGCTACACACAGTGTGTGATTCTCTGAACCTGTGTATGCGTAAATTGTTATTCGGATGGCTGCTATTACAGAATGGACCTCCCAAACATCCTTCTTATCTAAAATTTATGTGTCAGGAAACAGAAGTTGCCAGAGGTCTATTATATCTTAAAAGAGTCCTTTTCCCTCAACATACCTCCTGAACTCCAGAGTTTAGCCATTTGACAAGAATTCTGTCAAAACACACGCATACACTTCAACTCATCTGTATTGTCTGTTTTTACAACTGCCTAGAAATCAAAATACTCTACAAAGAATACAAATCAAATTAAGCAGGTAGTGAGAAAATCCACTTTTTAAAGTTTTATTTGTTCCTCATTTATTCATTTACTCTTCATTTATTTTCATAACTGAGGTCCTGTCTACATGGCAAATAAATAAATAAATACAAACGGCTTGCGAATGGACAGCGATCCGTTCACACAACCATTTGCGCAAATACATACTATTAAGAAGGGGGCAGCAAAACTCACCATAAAGTCCGTTTGCAGCTCGTGCGGGGCCTCACATGAATTTTTCTATAAAATCCAAACACCGTTTGAAAATGCGACCATTTTTACACCCATAGTTGCACAGATATGAACAGGCAGGTTAATATGATTGGTTGAAGGAGCACAGGGGGTGGGGATATTACTGAGGGAGATTGGCTGTGGCTGCCATGTTGGATTTGGCACGCAAATGTATGAGAGGCCGACCAGCTGGGAACCATTTGGAGAGGCTGGAGACCACGAGCGGTGGAGCAGCTCGGGGACCTGGGAGGAAGGAGGAAGCGGCTGCAGAAGCAACAGAAACCTGGCTTAGTGCTCAGGGCTCGGGCTGAGTGAGAGCTGGATGGAGCAGGCCTGGGCACAGGAAGACAGCGCACGCACGCATGCACGCATGCACGCACACAGACGCACACACCCTAATGTTCCAATGTTCCTTTTTTCCCTCCCTAGAAGCGATCTCGGGCGGTCTGGGCTTCCTGCTGCCTTGGAGGGGCTCCAATCTCAGAGCCCGTCCCACCCGTCGCACCGAGTCAAGTTCTTGGACTCCGGAGCCACACTGGCTTGGCTGCCCCGGGTGAGTTTTTCTCAGTCAGGAAGAAAAGGCTGTGATTGCAGGTTGCTGCAACTTGGAGCTCCTATCCGCCTGTGATTTCTTCTCCCCCAAGCCACCACCCCCTTTTGGCCCTTTTCCGAGGGGGTTCATACCTCCCCTCTTTGCACCACTGGTGGACTGGGGGTGGGCATGCATGCTCTTGGTTGAGACAGAGTGATACTCTGTTTCTTTCCCCCATCCCGACCTCCCTTTCTTCTGATCCTCTAGCCCAGTCCAGGTAATCTGCCTAAAGGTGCCTTTCTTGCTGCTTGGGTGCCCACCTCCCCTGGGGGGAGGGATGGAATTATTTGAAAGGCTCAGAAAAGTTTTGCCACTCTGCCAGCGGCCAGCTGGCTAGGGGTCATGCGAAGTTTAGGGGGGAGGTTTTAGCCATGTAGCCTGTTTGCATCATTGCGAACATCTGCCTTTTTGAAGGTATACGTATTAATTACCCGTCGTATAGACAGGACCTGAGTCATCCATCTTTATAATTCTCATTCTTATCCATTTTCATATCTCATAATCAGGCTTCTATTTTCTGTGAATTTAAGAGTTTTCTACTGAAATGTCATGAGTATTTTTATGCATATTATTATTACCAGACCTACAAGATTCCAGGCAATTTTTTTTTATTAAAAAAATAGGGTCGCACTGGCTGGCTCTACTCTTGCTTTTCACTCTTCTTTTTGACATATTATCATGCAGTTTGATCTATCTGGTGGACTCATTACTTTCCTGTGCCCTATATATGTTGTTCCACAATGTTTGAATGTTTTATCCCAAAACAACAACAACAACAATGGAGACAGCAAAAGAAACAACAATGACTTGTTTTTTAAAAAAACAACAGATGGCATTGTTTTGAATTCCCATTCATTTATAACTAACATGAATGAAGTACAGTTCAACTCCTGTATCTGTGGGGGACATGTTCCAAGACCCCTGTGGGTACATGAAAAGCATGGATAATAGGGAACCATATTATTTTCAATGAGATGAATGCCAGAAGCTGACCACAGAATCACACTGGAGGACCTAGAAATGCCTAGAGAGAACTTATTTTTTTGGACATTGATAAGTAAAGCTGTGGATACCGAATCTGTGGATATGGGTATTGACCTGTAACTGGGGTTTATTTGTTTTGATTTAATAGACTTCTCTCTCTCTCATTCTCTTAGAGAGAGAGTGAGAGAGCATACACACAGCAATTCAAGAATATATATAATTTCTGTCTCTGACACTGTACCACCGTAACGCTATTGCTGAGGTGGGCAAAATTTCATCTTGAAGCTTTCCACACTCCCAGAGGTCATATGGGGGCATTTTGCAGCAAAAAAATAAAAATAAAAATGGGGGGGGGTTAATTTTTGACCAACCCTGCTTTAGGAGATGCAGTGGAAAATGTTATATTACCTCACCAAGTTACAAATCCCACGATTCCACAGGATGGACCCATGGCAGTTCAAGAGGTATCAAACTGCTATAACTGTGTAGTATGGATGCATTCCTGGAAGCTTCCAGGAGTAGTAATTCAACTTTTCAAATGAGTCAGCAGGATCTCCTGCACTGTTTAGCATAGAAAAAGTACTGTTTTTCTAAACTAGAAGTAAACCTCCCACCACATCCAGCCTTCCCTCTCAATATTTTGGAGGAATTTTTGGCATCCTAGGCATCCCCCAGAGGGTCAGAAAATGGCCCTTAGTCCCACCACAATTGCCCACCTTGGCTCATCTAGTTACTATATAAGGGCTGCTTCCAGATGGCTGGCCCCTAGCACTACCACATCTTGCTCTTCCATGCTAGGCTACAAGAAAAATTGAAGATTACTTCCCACAAATATCCCATCTGGAATATTTGGCATGACATTGGTTTCACAGATGCAGAAGCAGAAGGCCCTTAAAACTCAGCACAGTCTTGCTATAAAAAGCAAAACAGAAGGAAAGAACTCTTTCTGGTGGCTTGAGATGTATTTTCCCAAGGCAGCTTCCTATTTTGATAGAACGGGGGTGAAAACCTACTGGTTTCTTGTTTGGAATTACTGAACCCATAACATAATTTTCTGTGCACTATACTTAAATGAAAATCAATAAAGTTCAGGTAATAGCTCTCTATTCTCATTTTATAAAGTTGATCAGCAAAACCTTCAACATTCAGCCTGTTTGTCAACTTGCTACTGAGCCATACCATGGACTTACATGAGAATGATGGTTTTCTTTAAAAAAATAAAAAAGGGACATCTGGTAATGTGAATAAGGCAGACTGAGAATGAGAGGGGAGATACATGATAAGGTAAATAGAATAGTTTAAAAGATATGTGGTGTTTGTCCTCTTCCCACAAAACGATCAAGGAGACAAATGTTTACTTCAGTGCACCTTCTCTCCTTAATGTTCACTATTAATATCATGAAACTACTCAATGTTCATAGCACAGCAGGAACAGATTTCCCTCAACAGATATTTTTCTTCTCACTTTTTACAGTTACTGCTCTTCTTTAGCTGCTTCTTCTCCCCCACCGCAAGATCATTTCATTTGGCCTTTTCAAACTAGGATTGGTGTATGCATTAAATATTGTTTTATAGCTCAAACAGAAACATTTGCACCACTGGATATCTGCAGCAACCTGTTTACCTCATGCACTCTGCAGGCACTATGAGTGGCTCTTGCCCACTCATGACCTCCCCTCTTTTCAATGGGGAGAATAGATAAGTGTATGTACATAGATTTGTTCACTTCATCAATACAGAGGGAGAAGCTGTTCTGGAAAGAGATCCCACAACCAGAACCTATTCACTGGAAACAAGGCAGCTAATGTCATTGGATTCTTCTTCCTCTCCTGCTCTAACTTATTAACTGTGTTCATTCCTTAACACATTTACTCAATATTTGGCCTTTTTGAGAGTGTAGGTTAGCATGGTATTTAAAGATATAAACAGCCTGGGTCTAGTGTACATGCAGTCCAATAAATGTCTAAATTCTTAGCTACTATTCTTCATTCAGGTCCACTTGGGATCTTGGTATTATGACAACATTGTGGGATTCTGACAACACACCAGAAGTTAGCCTGCTTTTTATGCAAGAGTTCACTTATCTCTTTTCTGTGTTTCTGTATACATACTCACTATTTGGCTGGAAAATGAATGCATTACATCTTATATAAGAAGCTGTGAAATACTGAAACAGCTGCTGCATTAAAGATGCTGCTTCTTGGTGACCTTCTGTATGCAAACTACATTTTACTTGGATTCCTGCATCCTCATACCATACACAAATCCTCATTTTGATTGATTTTTCAAGTTAATGCATTTCCAGCCTTGTTGTATGGGTGCTAAAGACAGTCCCTTCTTTTAAAACTGTGAACCGAACAATAATAAATTAAAAATAAAAATAGCAAAGCTAGATTGGCAACGGCTGCCTCCTCTCTTAACAGAGCAATAGATTTTCCTTTCTTTGTTGTTTCATTTACTTCAAACAAAGACATATACGACTTCACCATCTTTGAGTTTCCTTTCCTGAACAAGAAGGAACAATAAAGAGTCAAGACCATCCCATCCCCAAGGAGTTTTCTAGACAGAGGCTTCCCTTAGCAACAGAACATGGAAAGTAGATGGAAACCTATCTAACTTAAAAGGTATCAACTACCCCAGAAAAGGGGTAGTTAATGTGGGTGGTGTTAATGTGCATTAGAGTATGATCCTCTGTCAGTCTTTGAAATAAAAAGCTATTTTCTGTAAATTAGAACACCTCACCACCCTACTTTATGTCAGGATTCCTTCTAGTGGCAAATAGAGCCCTGAATCCTATTGGTTAGTCCCAACTAGAGTAGACCTATCAAATCAATGGTTGAATTGTGAATCAACACGTATGCAAATCCCATTGATTCAATGGATCTACTCTTGTAGGGATTAAGAATAGGATTTAGGCCAGAATAATTAAAAGCTTATACCATATTGCCAAATTTACATATGTTGACACTCTATTACTTTCTAAAATGTACAGAAGGGCTGGGTAAATGTGATGGGGAGGGGCCTGATTTTTGCCCCTACACCCCTCTCAGTTGGCCAGATGGTATGCTAAAGCCCCCAGACCCCCTAAAAATTGGGCCATTTAAAACCACAACCTGCAAAACATCATATACCACAAATCACCCTGAAGCCAAGAATCAGCAAATTACCAAAGGAAAGTGGGTGACTTCACTTCCAGTTTTGATTTTCATGGATTTTTGGTCAATTTGAGGTAGGGAGGGCTCTGGGGAGGTTTCAAGCCATAGTGACTTTAACAGCAAATGTGCCACATACCCCCCTTCCTTGTTTTTGTGAACACACCCTCTGATTTTGCAAGTAGTAGCTTTTGGTGACCCTGGGTTATAGGACAAATTTCCTTAGGTAGATCTTTGAACAACGCATCTCACTTTTGGATCTTCCACCAGCTAGCCTTTATTTATTTATTTATTTATTTATTTGTATCCTGCTTTCCTCCCAGCATGGGATTCCAGCAGAACTGCTGGAAAGGAAAGCAGTCTGAAAAGGTAAAGTTCTTTTTGACATTAAGGTTCTCCATATCAGCAAGAACACTGGATAAATCAGGGTTCTTGTCCATATGGAAAGGCTCCACACAAATGGGAACCTCTCTTCTTCTGTCCCATTGCTTTCCATAAAAGGAAAGTGATGGTGGAAAAGGACAGGGCTATGTGCTGATCTCTTCCTGTGGTGAATCCAATCAAGAAAGCAATGCCTGAATAGATCTTCTGAAGCATTGTGAACCATATCTTACAAATACTTTTCAAGCCATAATGCTTTAACGAAACATTCCAGTTGTTCTGAAGAAATATATATTCACTTTTGCTTTACAACTGCTGGACTTCACCCAGTTATCAATTTTGAAAAAGCAAATGATAATTCATGAATTTGATCATATCATAGAATAAAAAAGACAGTGGTATGTTTGCAGGTCATTGATTTGACTGTCCCATTAGTACTAGTAGACTGCTAGGGAGAGAAATGTGACCAGCCCTCTGGGAAACTGGCTTGTTGCTCCTGCCATCATGACATTTCTCCTACTGTTCAGATGAGATCTACTTTCTTATAACCTGACAGTTAGTTCTAGTCCTTCCTTTTGGGGAAGTAGAGAACAAGTCTTTCCACTCTTCTCTATGGCAGTCCCTCACGCATTTGAACAGTGTGTAGCCTTCTTCATGAAAAACATTCCCAATTCCTTCAATCTTCTTCCTAGGCGTCATTTTCCACATCACTGACCTTACCTTCCTCTAAACCCATTATTGTTTCTCGATCTGCTTCTTAAAGTACAATGCCCAGAACTGAACATTTCAGCCACTCAAGGGAGCACTAGTAACGGGAGCACTAGGCAAAATCCATGTTTTGTGACAGAAGGTATAAGTAGACTCCTCCAGCCAACAAGAAAAGGAGGAAACTAATAAAAGTCTCTACCAATGCTGCAAGCTGAGCCGAGAAATTCTAGGTAGATGCTGAAGAGGAGAATCTCATTATAATGGCTGAGAAATATCCATGAACATCTTCTTAATGCCATAAGTAGTGCAAAAGGAATGGTGTCTGTTTGGATGTGTGATAAATATAAAATGATTTTGGAATAGCATGTCCACCTCTGGATCCATCAGCAAAATGTACAGAGTGTATAGTATCACCTCCTTTCTATGCTTTGTAAAGTTTCCATAGTAACTCAGCTGAAAATTGACAGGTGAATCATGGTATGAGCCAAATGTATCTTGCCTGTTAGGTAAAGATTAAAGCAGAATGGGGGAAAACACTACAGTTATCAGTGTTCAGCAGGTCCATTGTGTAATGCAGCAAGCCACTGAACTTACTTCACATGCAAGTTGAACTGAAACCTCTAGGAAGTCCCCCTAGAGCTGTTCATGCTCTGGTTTCCCCAGCTGTATGATTTAGCTGAAATTGTTGTTCCCTGTAAAAGGAAGTTGATGATAATCTGTTTGCAGCCTTTGTTCAGAATATGAAAACTTCATGTAAAGGTAACCTAAATTCCATTGCAAGAGAGGCTGAATACAGTGACTTCACTGAGGCTGCAGCTCCATATGCTTACTTGCTTAGAGTTAGGATAAGCCCAAGTTTCCTGCCTTAGGCAATGGTCAACTTGATGCATACCTCCCCACCCCCAGTCCATGTATAGAAACTGGCTGGGCAGACAACTGGCAATGTCACAACACTGGTAATGGGATAGTTTCCTCCATTACAGTTGAGGCAGCAGCCTACTTTAGGACCAAAAATGACACATTACAGGTTCCCACTGTTTCCCACATGGCCAGTTAGATGGAATCCCAAAAGAAGGATATCAAAGCAATAGTTCTCTCCCTCTGTTGTTCATAGGCAACGGATATTCAGAATGCTGCCTCTGATTCTGGAAGAAGTATACTGTATAGCTATTCTTTCTAGTACCCCCCAACAGTCCTGTTGTCCATAAATTGGGCTCATTTCTTTTCAAAGATGCCCAGTGGGTGAATGAATGGTTCATACTGGAAATCGTCATAAGTAACATTGTTTCTAGGGGGCTGTGATAAATTATCAGCATTCAGAAGGGAAGAAATGGTAAAATTGTGAATATGCAGGAAAGGATTAAAAATATTTTCCTCACTAGGGGATGGGAATAATTGAGACAGTCATGGACTTAGAATTTTAAACTATGAGCTTAATGGTATTATGGGTCCTCAACTATTAAAGATGGTCATGTGTATTCACTTAATTCACAATGTAGTAAGCTATCTCTGCTGCATTTGAGGACCCTCCTGGTCATTCTGCTGAGGGAAAGCCCTGGATATCTACCCCAAAGTCCAGCCTCACTAAATGAACCTTGTGAACCAATAAATGCGATTACATTTAAGAAAGAGCACAGAGACAGTGTAGTGTAGTGGTTTGAGCGTTAGACTATATGATCCAGTCTAACCATGCCATATGAGGAAAGACTTAGGGAGCTGGGTATGTTTAGCCTGGAAAAAAGATGGTTAAGAGGCGATATGATAGCCCTGTTTAAGTATTTGAAGGGGTGTCACGTTGAGGATGGAGCAGGCTTGTTTTCTGCTGCTCCAGAGACTAGAACACGGAGCAATGGATGCAAGCTCCAGGAACAGAGATTCCACCTCAACATTAGGAGGAACTTTTTGACAGTAAGAGCTGTTTGGAAGTGGAACACACTCCCTCGGAGCATGGTGGGGTCTCCTTCCTTGGAGGCCTTTAAACAGAGGCTGGATGGCCATCTGTCGGGGATGCTTTGATCATGATTTCCTGCATGGCAGGGGGTTGGACTGGGTGGCCCTCGTGGTCTCTTCCAACTCTACAATTCTATGATTCTATGATCTAGAGACCAGGGTTTGAATCCCTGCTCAGCCATAGAAACCCACTAGGTGACCTTGGGCGACTCACATTCTCTCATGCTCAGAGAAAAGGAAACCTCTGAACAAATCTTACTAAGAAACCCACATGATGGTTCACCTTAGGGTCACTGTAAGTTGGAAAGAACTTGAAGGCACAACCACCACCACAACAACAATAACAATAATAACAACAACATGTTCCAGATGCCTCAAAAAGAGATTCAGTAACTAAATATACATTTTTAGCACCACAGACATTTGCCTTTTTCCTCTTTCTATTAAAAAATCTTGATGTATACTACTGAAAATTGTTTTGAAATTCAGAAGCATGATAACATCTCTTGTCAGGAAACATTCACTGGATTTAAAACAAACAAAAACTGCTTATTGAAAAGGGTTGTTTTGTACCTTCTTCTGGATAAAGCTAAAGCATTTCAAGTTTGTTTAATCTGATGTTGTTCCCCCTACCAAAAAAAAGTACCACAGCCAGGGTCTTGTTTGCTGAGATATGAGTGCTGCTTATGCAAAAATAGCAGAGGTTACAGAACATCAAATTAAAATAACAGAGTAGGTAATATCAGGTAGCACACACTTTCTCTAATTAACATGTAGTCTTGGCTGAGAAAATAACATGTCTCCCTGTTTGAAGTTCAGTTTTAAACAAACTAAAACCCCAGGAGAAATTTAATTAAAACAGGAAGCTTGTTTAAATGCCTAATGAAGGCCAGCACAAGACCAGGGAAAGGGGAAATAAATGTGTTTTTTAAAAAAATACTGCACTTTATTTATTTATTGGATGAAGTGAGAACCTTTCATTTATATCCTAGCAGTATAAATGAAATGAAGTAAAATAACAGATTCTTAAATATATGTGTCAAAGCTTTTTAAATTTAATTTTTTTTTATTTAAAAGGATTTTTTTAAAAACCCCAAAACTCTAACAATAACAATTCATCCAGCAGAGTACTGAAAAGCTGAAAAATTATTACAGTTCATTGGCAGAATTAAAGATTCAGGTAAATTAATAAAAGATCACATGTTAATTTTGTTGGCTTGAATAGTTTTCCTATCAGGGATGGATAAGAGTTCAGTAGAAAGGGTATTCTTTCCTCATCTGCTGAATCCTTCACTTCCCTCCTCCCTCTCTGTATCTCTTCTGCCTTTGAGGCCTCTCCTGCTCTTTCTCCTGTGTGTAACCCTAGACATCTATAGATTGGAAGACATTCAAGGAATGATAAAGGATATCATGAATAAGGACAGTTTGCTGATGGATTGAAAAGGTAACTCTGGAGATTATCAGACAACCTTAATATCCCACCACAGGGATGACAGGAGATCGCGAACGGGCTTCCTTTTCAGATAATGTTGTCCTTGTGGCGTTATGCTCCTGTGCTCCTTCTATCCCACCACCACCACCCCCGTGCTCCTCTCTATTCACAGGCTAAGCCGTGAATTGACCCATCGTTCCATTTCTGTAATGGAATGATGGGTGAGTGAAAAGGTGCCCCATTATGCTGGCACGATGCTACCGTCACTGGGAGGTCCCTGCCGAACACTTCTAGTCAAGATCAAGAGATCAAGGTAAGTGATACATTTTTTTTCACCTCCCTCGGTTACTTGGGTTTTTTTTAAGTGTGTTTGGGTGCTTGGTGTTTCTTTTTGACATGTATTTTTATTTTTAAATTTCCCGCACAATCGGTCTCTCGGGATAACGCCCAGGATTTCCTTTCCAGGAAGTGAATGGGGCTCCAAGAGAGCTCTATTCACTCCTGGACTGTCGGAGGGGAGGGGAGCAGTTTTTGCTGTGCAAAAAAGGTAGGTCTGAACTTTTTTTAAAGTACTACAGGGACAGGCATGGGGTGGGATATAATACAGCAAGATGGGGACACTTTTTTGGTCCCTGTCTGATAATCCCCTAAAACTGTTACTCTCATTAAATGAACAAAAGATGACTGTAGTAGTTAACCACAAATATCTATCCAGAACAATGTAGGTATCTTTGGCTCATCTACATGGGCCAGAATATGGCGGCTCTACCAACAGGTCAGGTCTGTTCTGTTATCTGGACAAAATGGATCGGAGTCCAGATGGGCACCTGGCCTGTCCCTGCAGCACCACCACTGCCTGCATCCCACTCTCCAGATCCAGGAAGGCGATCCACAGCACCTAAACATTATGAAGAACTTCCTGATGGTAAGAACTGTTTGACAGTGAAATGCACTGCCTCAGAGTGTGGTGGAGTTTCCTTCTTTGGAGGTTTTTAAATGGTGGCTGGATGGCCATCTGTCAGGAGTGCTTTGATTGTGTATTACTGCATGGCAGGAGGTTGGACTGGATGGCCCTTGTGGTCTCTTCCAATTCTATGATTCCATGATTCTATGAGTCTAACTGTATGAATGTAGATTTACACACAAGCGTGATGTAGAACTCAAATTATGTATATTTCCAAATAAGGAGATAAGGAACCAGTTCAGCCAATTCCTTTTCATAATGAAACAACTCTGCAAATCTTTCTGTTGAGGAAGCAATTATGACATAGGTATCTACATGTTATCCTTAGGGAAAACAACATCTACAAATCTGCTTTTGTTGAAAGGCCAACTTTCCTCCCAAGTTCTGAAACAGGCAGTAAATGCAATGAGCTTCTGTTAAGTGCAAATGACCTTTAATATCTAAGCTGACTTAAAAAATGGACAAGAATGAAACAGAAACTAAGTAAACTCCCTATTCATTCTGACAGCTCATTTCAGGTTTGCACATCCTTTTGATTGTGTCCAGATTGGGATGTGCTCCAACACTATAATGTACTCTCAGCACGTGTGATAGGAAAAGAACACACCAGCAATGGTTTACCAGTAGTGTAACATATTTTTCTCTCTCAAGGAGACAGGTAGGAGATGAGGTCACACAGAAACAGTGATCTGTGATCTGCATAATTTAATTAAAAAAGTGCAGAGTGCAACACTGAATTGATTAAACAGATTTAGTGATTAAAACATCAAGCCATACAGACCCTCCAGTTCACTGAGCATTCAATTTAACTACTTTTTTAAAAATAACTTATATTACATGGCCCATGTGGGAAGAAACATTTCCTCCCGTGAAAAGGGGAAATATGTCTTCTAAGAATAGGTCTGTTACTACATGCATATCATTTAAATGTGTGTCATTTAAAAATAAAGTATGCTTTTTTGCTTTGGAGTATTAGTCTAAATCCAATTGCTGGTCTCAACTCAAAAAGACCAGCTCTATTTAGGCCATAGCTACCTGCATAATAGCAAGGCCTAAATACTCTGAAGGCACCAGATCCCATCTGATCTTGGAAGCTAAGCAAGACCAGCCCTAGTTAGAACTTGGATGGGAGACTGCCAATGAATACCAGATGGTATTTTAGAGGAAGGAACTGGCAAAACCACCTCAGAGTATTTCTTACCTAAGAAACCCCTATGAAATTCCTGGGGTTGCCATAAGTCAGCAGGCCACTTGTAGCCACATACACAGTCACACTCCTGAAAAATAGTAACTAATGTCATCAGATGTTACATTTGTCTATCTTTCTTTCTTTTCTCTAAAAATCACCTTGAACAAATAATAACTCAATACACAGTTTTTGTTGCTGAGATGCCTTTTTGTCCCAGCAAATGTGCATACTAGATTTCCCCTCCCCCCAAAAAACAACAATCCAGTGATGCAAATTTGAGCACCCATACAGAGTTTTCTTGGTGAAAATCAAAATCACCTAAGGACAAAATAATAATTAATGCCCAAGCCCTTGATTGAGTCATGTCTCTAAGGTGCTTTTTGCGTCCTAGATAATGTAATACTGTGTTAGTGGAGGGGAGGTGGAGGGGGTTAATTGGGTTTTCAAACAAAACAAGTTAAGAAGCAGAAAAGAAGTGACGACTTCTGACATCACCCTCCTACTTTGATTTTTTGGATGTTTTGTCATCTCATGTTGTATTAGAACAGCATGGGATATTAAAATATCTTATAAACCCATCCCTGTAAGCTTTCAAAATAGATATGGGTGAAGTTTATTAGAGAATGAATCAGTTAGTCGACCAATTAATTGACTAAAACCCATGACATAGAGGATGTCAATTCAGGAGACAGCAGCTCTAAAATAATAAAGTTAAGTCTGTATCTTCAGAGAATAACCAGGCAAGCTGTCTTGCAAATCCAAACAACTGTCTAGATTTTCCAGCCCCTTACCTTGAAAATCACTGTCCCTGTCTGATAAAAGATTGATTTTATAGCTCAATACAACCTTACCTAGTACTGTATTTAGAGAGCACACAAATTCCTTATATTTCACTCTGCTCTGCTAGTGTCACTCTTCTTTTTCTTTCTCAGACTGCTGGTCCCCTCCCCAACCTGACATTTAAGTCCATTGCCAATGCTGCCACTGTCTCCTAAGTGAAAACCTCTGAAACATTCTGTCAAGAAACCTTTCTATTATCAGAGAGCTTGCAAGTCTCTAGTGGTTTTCCAGGTACCAGAATTAGCATACACAAGAATCCCACATGACAGGTACTGACCTCTAGAAGAACATGAATTGATTAATTATACTAATAATGACAGTACAATCTGATTTACTTCACAGTCATGAAGCAAGTAACCTTAGTAAAACATGATCTGAGAGCAAGGATACATTAATTGTCCAAATCATCCTATTTGATTTCTCTCTCCTTGTTAATTGAGGGTCAAAAATCATTAACAACTCATTTCAAGAGTCTGACAAAACTAGTTAAAAATAATTCATTGTTTGCTATTGGTTCCTCCTAAAAAGAAAGAACACCAAATTGCAACTGTAACTTAATGAGGGACTACTTCACTTCTTTTGCAGTGCAACGGTAACCCTTTAATTACTTCTACTGTTCTGGGAATGTGAAGGAGGAAGAAGAGTATACTGGAGGGGTAATATCACATGGGTCCAGTGCAGCCTCATGTTGTGTCTCTTGGAGTTGCCTCATGCTGCCATATTAAAGCCATGTTAGGTCCCATACTGGGAGAAATGCAAGACATAGCCATGTCAGTCTGGAGTATCAGTAAGCAAGGGGATCCTGTAGCACCTTTGAGACTGAGAGGAAGAAACTGCAGCACCAGTTTTTGTAGACATTGGAGATTATCAGACAGAAACGCAAAAAATGTTCCTGTCCTACAATCTCCAATCCCGCCCCTGTCCCGGCACAATCACCCTCCCCACTGCACTTACCTTCTCTCCCATTGACAGACAGCCCAAGAATGACTGGAGCTTTAACAGAGCTCCGTTCACTTCCTGGATCGAAATCCTACCCGTTCTCGCAAGAAGACACGAGCATGAGAAATTCAAAAATAAAAAGTAAAACACACACAAAAAAGTTACACCAAGCACAGAAACACACTTTAAAACCTACAAGTAACCCAGGGAGGGTCATAAAAAGTGTGTCACTTACCTGGATGTTACAATTTCACCCAGAAGTTTTCTGGCAGGACTGCCCATTGATGCTGCATTCATGAGAGTTAAATGGCCCAAGGTTTTGAGATGGACGATCTATTGAAGGCTCATCCCATCAATAAAAAGAAATGCCATAATGATGCCAGCGTTATGCAAAAGGATGTCATTGTCTGATATTGGTGTCCTTTTGTGTTCCTCTGTGGCATCACTATGGCGCCAACATTAGCCGCATCTGATAATCTCCTTGTTCTACTTCCTCAGACACATGGAGTGAACTGGTGCCTAGGAACAGACTTTATAAGCAGGCTGTTGAATAGCCATAGAAATGCAAAGGAAATGCAAAACTAGTGGGTGTAGTGATGAGGTGACAAGTTCAGTTTAACAGTGGTTGTTGAGAGACAAAGGCAGGAGGTAAGATGTTGCCTAAGGCCTATATCGTCATCCACCCAGTTAACTCCATGCATCTGAGGAAGTAGACCAAGTAGCTTTGAAAGCTTATGCTACAACTTCTTTCTCTCAGGACTTTTTTGGACGTCTCAAATACACCACAAGCAGCCTCCTCGCATTGTGAGGCTGCTGCGCTGCAGGGTGTCGCTTTCGGATGACGCTCTCCCCTGCCGGTACTGTTGCGGTACCGCTGGGACATTTGAGCGTTTTATTTCACTGGTTTTTAATGATGATCAACTTTCGTGCTTAAAAACTGGCCAAATATAACACTCAAATGTCCCGCGGTACTGCAACAGTACCGGCAGGGGAGAGCATCATCCGAAAGCGACGCCCTGTAGCGCAGCAGCCTCGCAACGCGAGGAGGCTGCTTGTGGTGTATTTGAGATGTCCGAAAAAGTCCTCAGTCTCAAAGTTGCTACAAGACCCCCTTGCATACTAGGAGAAAGGCAGGATATAAATAAAATTTAAATAATTTTAATTTAATTTAATTGTGTTGTGAGTTCTGAGATGGGATGAGACAATGAAATGGATAGAAGAAGAATTTGTTGTGTACCACAGGCCACTAGCTTGTAGCACTCAAACGCAACAAGCACTATTTTATTTACGGTACTTTTGAGAAACAGGGAGGTAAAATCTTACATTTTAAAAATGCTAAGTATGATGTCAGCTAACCAATGGGCCAGCAGCTTTGAACAAAAACAATAATGATTTTCTTTTCAAAGTAACTTTCCATGCTGTGCACATTTAAGTAGTGAACTGTGAATATTGCATAACACATGGGAAGAGAACTGGGCTTTGAACAACATTCTTATATCCTGTCCATTAATTGATTTTAAATGGTTTTAATGCTATAGATTGTTTAATTGTTTCTCCTGATATTTTGTATGCTTTTAATATGCATTGGTTTTAATAATTTCTAAGCTGCCTTGAGTACCGTTACTGTGAAAAAGATGAGTGCTAATGTTCTACAATGGCTACTAGTTACGTATGAGTAACTAAGTAACGTCTCCTGGCCCAACACTCAACCCCTCACAGCCTAACTTGACAGACAGCAGCTGAAATGGGCAAAGAAGGTCCATTCAGTCAGCCATTAGGGTACAACAAGGATATCATTTTCACTCCCTTCCTGATAGAGAGCAAGGTTACGACAAGGATTTGTGACAAGGGTCTTACATCTGATTGTCACAGCCTTGCTCACTGGCAGGGTGTGTGTGTTTAGAAACTCATGCCCCAACTGGCAGCTGAACAGCTCTCCTTCACCTGATCTGGCTGTTGAGTGTTAAGGTGGGCAGGGGAGGGAAAATTTACATCATCTTACAGTAAGACTATGTAGTCTTACAGAATACAGAGCACTTCTGTAACTTTAAGTTATGAATCTGTAACTTCAATACTGAATGCCAGATGGGATATAAATGAGTACAACAACAACATTCAGCTTTATCTATTATAATGGAATGGTCAGAAGGAGGTAACAAAAAGACAAGAGAGAAAAGGGATGGCCCTATTCATTTTTGGTTTTGGTCCTGCCAATCATCAGCTTTGTTTTCACCCACCACCACCATTCTTCCCTCAATAGACTAGCTTTGAGGAAATGCATTGAAATACAAATATTTGGCAAAAATAAATATATTCCTTGTTTTAAATTCTGCTCTGCAAGCCTTAACAAGAAACACAGAAAATAAGAAGTTAAGAGTCCCTTTAAGGGACAGGCTGTCTCTTGCCATGATCAGAAGGAGAATTACCAATCCTCAAGTAACTTCATCCATAATCAAAGGCAAGATGACAAACAAATCCCTCCATAACCTCTTGGATCATCAAACCTCACAATTTGCCTCTGCATCTGAATTAGCAAAGATATGATTACTTCAACAACAAAGTTTGACTCCAAACAAGAATTAGAAATCATGGTTTGAAGAGAGGTACGGTAGGTATGTCAGTTTGTTGTAACAAATAACAGGGAGCATTGTGGCACCTGAAAGACTAACAAACTTTACTTGGCATAAGCTTTTGCGGACTGCAGCCCATTTGAAGTGAGCTGCAGTCTACAAAATCTTAGCAATATATACTCTTTTGTCTTTTAAGGTCCCACAAGACTCCTTGTTGATTTGAAGCAGTTTCCAGTTTTGGCTGGCAAGCAGAGCCACATAGTTCGTTAATATTTTGATGTAATAATAAACTATGATTTGCCCTAATCAAGAAGTATGGAAAGAAACTGGCATATGCTCTGCATGCTTGTGTAGCTTACTTTCCCCAAAGGAGTCACTTTCTTCGCAGGAAGAAACTGCACAGGATGCTCATTTATTTTGGTACATTAGGTTTGTGACTATTATCTGTCTTGTAGCCTGACAAGTCCAGGAAAAATTAGGAGTCAGAGATCAGTTATTTGTGACTGAAGATGATGCCACACTGCAGAAACAATGCAGTTTGACTGCAATGGCTCAATGCTATGGAATTCTGGGATTTGTAGCTTTGTGAGATATCAGAGAGCTCTGGTGCCATGACAAACTACAAATCCCAGGATTCCACAGGATGGAGCCATGATAGTTAAGGAGGTATCAACCTGCATTATTTCTGCAGTGTGTCAGCAACTTGAGCAAAGCAGTCTCCACTAATGTACTGTTATGATTTATTTATTTGCTCCTTTGGATCTATTTCTACCTTTCTCTCAGCTTGAATTAATCTCTTTCCTCCTGGCTACTAAGCTTCCTAACTATGAAATCCCACCAACTATCAGCATAATCCTCCTTGGTGTCTGTCTCTTAGCCCCTGCCTTTTCCAGAAGGTCCACCCTTTTTTCAAAGAATCAGACAAGAAAGCAGTTTTCAGGCCTCTTTGTCATCCCATTTTTTTTTTTTACAAAAATGTTCATATAAAATAAATGCCAACATTGTACATTTAATGGCTTTGTAGCTTATGCCAATAAATTCTCTGAACTGATATTCTAGAGGTGGCTCTAATTCTGAGTTCAGTTATTCTGAAAATTAATTAACAAAAAGAAAGAAAAGAAACCTGTACCTGGGACACAGCTCATATTTACTTTTGAGTATGGCCCACATGATTTGGTTGCAGAAAGCGGGTGGTGTAACTTTTATTTTAAACATTAAGAGAACGACATTTGTTGATGAGACTGATAAGAAGCAGCTGTGGCGTTCTCTGCAAAATACACCCTTTCACAGGCTAAACCAAACCACACACAATCCTGTGTTTGTTTGTTTTTAAATAGTACCAGTAAAGGCAATTTTCACTTCAATTGCAACATATGGGAAAGGGATGGGAGAGGTAGAATAATACTTTTCTCCCCTGTAGCTGGTATTAGTACTGAAGGGTTAAGATCAATCAAGTTTCCATCCCAAATTTAATAAACAACCCAGGGAGGTAGAATTTTCACTAGTGGAGGAAACAGTGAAAATTCCCCTCCTAATGCATTGTGGTTCCATGAAGAACTGCCTCTTGCCATCTGCTATTCACTTTTAAAAGATGCATCAGCAAGTGACAATTTTAGTGTCTTGTCTAGTTTGTCACATGTATGGTGGTTTCCTAAGTGCATCAAAAGCCAATTAATCAGTCAATCACAACAAATTTATCACTCAATCAGCAGTATAACGGTCGTGTTTGTAAACTGCTTAATAAATTGTTATTCATGAGAGAAAGTGAGTGGAGAGACCTTAGATCTCCTAAATAAAATGGGCATTATGTTAGCAGAGTCTCAGAATGATGGTTAACAACATCCTCTCCTACTCACCACACCCGTGAAAAGTGGTGGTTAGGAAAGGAATCATGAGAAACTCTCATTCAAAATGTTCAGTGAATCAAAATGTCCATTGAGCAATTTAACCACTATTTATACAAGTTTGCTTGCCTTGAAGATAGAATGTATTTGAAAGAACTGACAGCCAAGCTTCTCAAATGTTGGATAATGGAAGGGCTACTGTACTTCACTTTTTCTCTTATGATTTTAAATACCGTATATATATATATATATATATATATATCCCAAAATATACAACTTTAAACATCTGAAGCCCATGTCAGATTATTCAATGTAAATGGGTAGAAAGCCACTTACCCCCAGTTGCCACAGTAATTTCACGTAGGAAATGGCCATAAAATGGGAAATCGAAGGACAGATTCACTCTCTGCAAGGAACAACACCAGAAAAGAAAATCAATAATGTAAGGAATAGTAGAGACCGTTCACTTCAATATGTGCTCCAACCATTCACTGTTGCTTTTGCCTTAAAGCTTTCACAATAGCACTGCATCATTTCTCAGTAAAAGGTGAAAACAGTTCTGCACAGCAGACAAGGCTCAGCACATATAAAGGAAGCATATTTAGAACTACAAATGAAGACAGAAGCAGCAATCCTAAACATATCTGAAGTCATCCCCAGTGAATGAAGGATGATTCAAGTAAAAAAGCAAAAGATTGGGCTGTAGATACCTGCAATCCTACATACCAGCCTTCTCCAACTACATATCCTCCACATATGGTAGACTACAACCACAGTCAGCCTCAACCATCCTATCAATTTCTCATTATGGTTGGGGATGCCACTATTATGGTTGCTCAAGTGTTGGGAGCTGTTGCTGGTATGTATCAGTTGAGGCAGACTGGAGACCAGAGAAGAAGAGGAGGAGTAGGAGTTAATCTTATATAGTTTATTGGCATCAATAACCTGCTACCTTGTGATCTCCTTTGAAAAGGTGTGAAGGTTCTCTTCAGCTGCTTCTTGGAGGAAGTATCTCTCACTACTAAAGTTACTGCTGAAGAATAATACGGTAATTGCCTTAAGATTCTAGACACACACACTCCCTCACCCCCATACCTTTCAGCCGCAGAGAATAATTTAAACTGGATGTGAGCTCAGTTCCTCCATCCCTCTCTCCCTTGAGTCTCTAGACTTTTTATCCACTCTCTGCTTACTTTGCTGCTGCTTCTATATTCAGGTCACTTTGTTTACACATTCCAGTCAACCTGAAGCTTTTATAATTTTGTCTACACCTTAGCCTGCCTTCAGCTTAGAATGAGTGTTAAAATCTAGATGGATTTCAGACTGTTGGGTAGGCAGGTAGATAGATGTTGTTATGGCAGTAGACAACAATGGTAAGACTACTAGAAAATACTCAGCACTCTAAGGACTTATCTAGATGGGCAATTTACCCTGGCTTTCTCCCTGGTTGCTGCTCCGCAGTCCAAATGACACAGGGCTCTTGTCCCGATTTACTTCCAGCAGTCCTGACAATATCTGAAGCAAAGCCAGAGGGAAGCAGGGGTAAACCCAATTAAAACATTTATTAAAAACCCCAGGAAAACCATTGTTATGCGGGAAAACCAGGATGGGTCCAGCATGGGAACGCAGGGTATGTAACTGCACGCTGGACTGCATCACTGGCCAACACTGCCACTGGTATTGCTCTGGATAGAGGAAAGAGGCCCCCAGCATGTGATGAAGGTCCCCTGCATATGACCATCCTTGATCACATGTTGAAGGCCTCCTTCCCTGTTTCAGAGAGCATGATGTGCACCAGTGGGGGAGGCGCCTGCTAATATCAGCTAGCATGAGGTAGCTGGGGTGTGTGTGCAGACTTCGGCCCATTTCTTCATGTTAATGGGGGTGGCATCTGGGTTAGAATATCCCAGCTGGAAGGCAGCATATTCTGGCCAGTGTAGACAAGCTCTAAGACAGGCTGGATAGACACTCAGTGAAGCAGGATTGAAAGAGGATGGTGGGAAAGAAGGGCTGAAGGACCATATTTGGTAACATGAATGCTTGAAGAAGTAAGTGTGGTGGATCTCTTTCAATCTGGATTGGCTAAATTTACCTTGACTTGGCTTGTGGTCAATAACTCCACCTATTGTGAGCCATTACAAAGTGAAAGGGGTGGGAACGACTATTTACAATTCTCTGGAATCAAATTGGCAACTCTCATTCTTCAGGATGCCAAATGGGCTGCTCTTTACAATAGGACCCCTATATACGCTGGGGATTGTTTCGGGGGGGGGGGCGTGGATACCAAAAACCGTGTATAATAGTGAACACCATTGAAAATAAAGGGACTTCTGGTTTAAAATACCATAGAGTTGCCTTGGAGGACCTAGAAAATGGCTAGAGAGGACACATTTTCTAGGAAGACTTTATGGTAGGTGTGCTGTTTTTTGTCCAGTGGATCATAAATCAGTGGATACAGGGGGTCCTCCTGTATTTCCATACTGACAAATATGGTGTGCATCTATAGCTTTATGTAGATATATATATGTGTGTGTGTATGTGTGTGTGTACATACACATACACACACAAACATTTAGCACTTTCAGTTCATATATGAGATACAGTTGAATCATATGGTAATTTGTTTTATAAATCTTAGGATGTCTGAAATGCAAATAATCTAAAGGTACACTGGAAAAGCAAGAAGAGATAATGCTCATTCCATCCATTACATTTAAAAATCCCTCAAATGTATTTTTAAATTAAGTTAATGTCTGTCTCATTTTTAACTTTGATATTTTGCTTTTGATTTAATTCCCATACTATGCTGCCTCCAGAAAGGATTAGTTTCCTCATCTATTAGGTATTTTAATGGTACAAAATTAATCATTTAATGTTTATAATGGCTTCAAAATTGATTTACTTTGATTTTCTAAAAGGGGATATGCACACATATTCCACTTACAGCTGGAAATACTGATTCTATTTCCTAAACAGATAATTGTTTTTTAAAAATGGAATGTCCAAGATACAAGGTTTATGCTAATTGAAAAGTATGTTCCTTACTGTTTATTTTATCCACTTTCCACTACTTAACATTTAACAAATAGAATGGAATATTAATCCACTTTGATGTTGCCTCTCTGATGTAGTTACATTGTGTATGTACCGTACGTGTCTTTTGACTTCTGGTGAGCCCATTAATTTTTCATTGGGTTTTCTTAGGCAAGGAATACTCTGAGGTGGTTTTGCCAGTTCCCTCCTCTGAAATATAGCCTACAGCACCAGGTATTCATTGGTGGTCTCCCACCCCAGTACTAACCAGGGCTGATCCTGCTTAGCTTCCATGAGTAGAAGCATTAATCTTCCATAATTTCATGCCTTCCAGAGGTGTTGAAACTGTAGCTCCTACTGTTCCCAGCCAGCATGGCCATGGAAAAAGCTCAGCTACACAAAATAAAAAAGTAGCTGGAAAAGTTTGGTGGCTTATGTAGCCCCTGAGCAGTTCTGATTCAAAGACATATAGCTTAGCCATGTTAGGAGGCAGATGAAGAGAAATTAACTAAAGAGAAAATAGGTCATGAAGAAGGATAACATGATTTAGATTCAGGCTTCAAAAATTAAAACAACATGCTTTATCTCTTCAACAAGCAGTCTGGCCCCTCAATTAGTATGTTGGCAATATGTTATTGTATGTTTATGTTATCGTACATTGAACCTCGTTATTTGGGCAGGCCTTGTACGATATGTTGGACTTTCAGTTTAGCTTGTTTTCACTTTTATGATGCTTTAACTGGTTTTTAACTTTTGTATGCTCTGTTCAGTATTTTTAATTATGCTTGTTCTAGCTGTTGTTAGCCACCTGAGTCTCTGAATGGGAGGTGGGGGTGGGAAGAGATATCAGGAAATAAATACATATGATGATGTATGGTGAGTTGAGAGCTAGCATGGCCTAGTGGTTGAGTGTTGGGATTACGACTCTGGAGACCAGGGTTCGAATCCCTGCTCGGCCATAGAAACCCACTGGGTGACCTTGGGCAAATCACACTCTCTCAGTCTCAGAGGAAGCCAAAGGCAAACCCCTTCAGAACAAATCTTGCCAAGAAAACCTTGTGATAAGTTTGTCTTAGGATTGCCGTAAGTCAGAAAAGACTTGAAGGCACACAGCAACAACATGATGGCTAAGAGGCCAGAATGAGTGAAGTCTTCCCCCTTCTCCCCTACTTATGTTGCAATGGAAAGCTCCACCATCATTGTACTATCTGTGTTCTGCTGGGGATGAGGCAAAAAACCTAACAACTGAAAGTGTTGTGAATGTGATGAGGAAAGACTACCATTCCCCTGATGTACTCCCTCAGATAAGCCTATGGGGACACCAGCCCTGGAGCTTATGCAATAAATTCTCTTTCATTGGAGATAAAGGATGGAGGGAGAAAAATAAACCCGCACTCTACTTCCATCTCAGCTGCTCAAGAAGCAGCAGGGCTTCAGCTGTGGGAGGCAACCACCATAGATACTAAAACCTTCCCTCCATAGGCTTGTTCTGCCCATTCTTCTTCTTTCCTCCAATCACACTTCCTTCCCTTTTAGTTCATCTAAGCATGTGCAATATGCCACCTACTGATCCTTAAAACCCTGGTCCATAAGTCACTCCTTTCTTACCTTGACAAACGTCTCCCAGGACATGAAATGAAATTAGTTCTGGGGGAAATAATGCTCAACTCAAACTGTATGCATTGCTTTGAATAACTGTGATCCAAATATTGAACGTCACCCTTTGATATGAAAGAAGCTAATCTGTCTGAGTTAAAAAGGGATAAAGGAAAATAAACTACGGCTTGCTAATATCCTTTACTTTCCCAACCCTCCCCCACTCCATATAACAGTTAATGGAGGCTGTATAAACTTACTTGCGTTGCTACACTAAACTCACTCACTCAGATGTAAGCATCATTGAATCCAAGGGAGCTTACTCTGAAGCAGAGGTGGGCAAAGTGGACCCCATGGGGCACACAAAGCCCAAGAGGCCTCTTATTGCAGGCTGGGGACCTCCAGTGCTGCTCCCTATAACAAAAGAGGGGCAAAAATGGGACCCGGAAGCAGTAATTTTATGTTTAGACACACAAGAAGTTCTTAACCCATCCCAAGCCAAAAAATCAAAACTGAAAGTGTATTTGAGTTACTTATGGTCGAATTTTTAAAAACATCTTCGGCATGTGTGTGCGTGTGTGTTAAATCCTAGGATCAGGCCTGGTACAGCCCATAGCAGGTACTGTGGGAAACATGGCCCCCAGTTCAATCAATTAGCTGCTCCTGCTCAGGAGGCAGTATACATTACTGGCAAACATGTTTCAATGAACTATGTTTTATATATTCAGATGCATTTTCCACATTGGACAGAATTCAAGCTGATGGAGAAGGTTCAGTCATCTCTTTTAAAAGTTCAGTTGCCATTTACCACACAACATTCTCCAAGGTCTTCCTCAGAGCCTTTTTCTGTATATATTTAAGACTCTCCTGTCAATGCTTTCTGCCTTCCTATTCAACATTTTGTCCACGCTTATTCTGTTCTACTGAGAATTCACAGAATTCTTCAGTGAGAATATACACTCCAACACTTCTTTGATCTTTAAACTGCACTTCAAAGCCTATTTCTTTCTGAAACCCTCCTTTAATCAGGACTGCTGAATGTGTAGCCCTTCAGGTGTTTGACCGAAATCCGTATGGTTGTTAACCACTGGCTAGGCTAGCTAGGTCTGATGGGACTTGCAGTCCAACAATATCTGGAGAGCCACAAACTGTCTTTTTCTCTTTTATCTGCTTATGTCTTTGCTGCAGAAACATCTGTGTTATAACAGTAGCTTTAGCACTGAGGACATCATAATTTGAGGATTCACTTGTTCTGAAGCAGTTGATGGGCAGTTACAAAGAAGCCTATGTGTTGGTGCTCATGGGGGTCTTGAAGTATCTTCAAAATAAAATTATCTTTTGGTCTACTCCAGATTTCGGATCCAAAACTATTTCAACCTGGGTCAGACGTTATAGGAAACAGCAGCTGGGTTAAATCAGTAAGCAGATGCTTCTATTCTTCCCCTTGCTGTTGTACTGAAGAGAGAGTAAGGGGGGAATGTACAACCCCAATGTTGAATATAAGCAAAGTTCTGGTGAGCTCCATTTGTGCCATTTTAGTTGGATTTTTTTTTTTAAATCTTTCCACAGAGGGTACATCTACACTACAGAAATAATCTGTACACTACAGAAACTGGGTTATTTGCCATGGTTCCTTCCTATGGAATCTTGGGATTTGTAGTTTTGTGAGGTATGAGCACTCTTTGGCAGAGAAGATTAAAGACCTTGTAAAACTACAAATCCCAAGATTCAATAGAAAAAACCATGGCAAATAATCCAGTTTCAAACTGGATTATTTATGTAGTATGGATTCTCCCAGAGACTCATCTAAATAGTTGCTTAACAGCATATAGTGATCATTAAAGGCCTTCTAAACCATGGTTTATGAAGCCAGAAATTAACATTTGAGTCCTCCCTCCCTTTGCCATGGTGTTAACTGGCTTTTGTGTGAAGACCCTGGTTTGATTAAGCCAGAGTGATCAATTGATGCTGGGTTACTTTCTACACTTAAAAGAAACAAGGTCAGTGTTTCCCTGGTTCAAATCTACTGGAGAATTCTAGTTTAGTAAAGGCCAGGTCCTTGCACCAAAGCTGGAATGCAGTGAGGGAAGGGAGGCATGAAGAATATTCATGCTACACATTTGTTTCTCACTTCATAAACCATGATTCTTGAAGTTTCCAATGACTTTCCAAACTGGGCCATTGATATTGTATTCCCTCCCACTTCCCCCTACTGAATAAAAAGGGGGAAAAGAGACATCAGTCAGGATTATGGCATTTGAATAAAAGTTGTGGAAATCTGCTCCACTTCATTTTGAGTAAACACTTGTTGTTTCTGCTTCCAGAGTCATCATCTCCTCCTCCTCTGCATTATTATTATTTCATTTATTTATATCCTGCCAATGGGACTTAAGGTGGCTAACAACATCTTTAAAAACAACACCTCAAGTATTCTGGAATGTAAAAAGTGTCCATATTTTGCTACTCAAAGGATAAGCCATTCCATCTCCTATGGGTTTTAATCATCACAGGTCAAAATGGCAAAAATTACGTACCAAACAATCTTTCTCTTGCACCTCCCAAACCCTAGTTCAGCAAAGAATACAGTACAACATACCCAGCATACAGTCACAGAAAACACAGGGAACACTGAAATGCAGGAAAAATTGAAATTTCCAGGGACGTAAGAGCCATCATTTAGAAGACAATCTTACAATTCATTGATATCCCAGATTTGGTGTAGTTTGGGAGATTAGGCATCATTCATGTTTTCCTAATTTAATCTAGCCTTCTCAATCTAGGAAGCATCTTATGAATTAATTTTTTTTTAAAATCAGATCTCTCTTTTTTCCCTTAAGATGCTGCTTGCATTTCCAACACTTAATCTTTGGATGACGTGAAGATTCTCCTTTATTGTATAATGACATAGATTCATCTCTTTACAAGGGCAGAGAAGACATTACAGGCCAGTTCTGACAAGCCAGCCCTTAAGAATTTTTAACACTCTAACAGTTTTATGATTCTTTCCCCAAATTTATTATCTTGAGAAGTTGGAAGAAAGCGTAAAACAGTG
This sequence comes from Gambelia wislizenii, assembly GCA_030847615.1. Classification (NCBI taxonomy): domain Eukaryota; kingdom Metazoa; phylum Chordata; class Lepidosauria; order Squamata; family Crotaphytidae; genus Gambelia; species Gambelia wislizenii. Next base: position 129,790,024 of record JAUMIR010000006.1, on the reverse strand, counting down.
AAGTGATGTCAAGTCCAACTAGAAGCAACATTTTTCTTCTTACCTAGCAGTTACAAGATTAAAATCTTGATTTAACCATAATCAAGGACTCCAAAATTATTATTTTTTTCTTAGTCTGAATGTAAGTATTTGCTGTATGGAATGCTTGCAGACTAAGTGGCTTGCCAAGGTGACATTAAAAACGTATTTGACAATGCAGCCTCTAATTTGGAAAGGATCATATTAATTTAGATCTGGAACAAGAATATGCAATTGTAAAGCTAATATTCTAGGATGATGTAACTGCAAGATTCTTCATACAAAAGTACTGAAATGCAAATAGGATATAAAAGGATATGGGTCAAGTAGGTAACTATTCGCTATGATAGATTACTAATTTGTCTCTTGGTAATTCATGGGATGAAATTATTAAGAAAAAGAAGAGAATCTTATGTTTCTTTTATTATTTCTTGTTAGCTATCTAAATTAGATTAGATAGGTTTTTGGGGTGCAACTGTTTCTCTATGACAAAAAGTTCAAAATCTAGGTTGCCATTTTATTTTATTTTTTTGCTAAGTAGCTTGGCCACCATGTGAGAAAATGGCCCCCCAACAACAATTGCTGTGGACAATCCACAAACTATTTCATATAAAGTATGTCATGGGCACTTTCACAAGATATACTATGAACTAATTAATAAAATAATTCATAAACAAAATTCTGTGTAATATGTTTCTACAACACTATCAAATTGTAAATGTACTAATTCAACGCCTAAACATTGAAAAAAATAAGATTTTTTTCTTTTTTTGGCTTGGTGCTTCTGACTGGGAAAATTACCTGACACATTTTCATAAAGGAAAGATGGATACACAACACTGTAATTAAATGCTGCAAATTTCATACCAAAATGAATAGAAGCAATCCCCCAAATTACAGTTGCTTTTATGCCTTGGTACAGCAGTGGCTGGTGACTTTCATGACAGTGGTGTGGTGAATCCACTGGTTGCTTTTGCTGAATTTTACAGGAGCTATCCAAACTGCTGAACCTATCTTGTGAGTAAGGTTCAATAGTTTGGACAGTTCCATCAAAATGTAAACTGAAACCTGGAGTTTGTTGTCCTTGGAGCTATCAGCCAGTATTGCTATGATAACATTCATTGCAAAGAACAGGAGAAGTTCTTAAAGTGGATAGGTATATTTTCTCGCATCTTATTGCTGTTTACCAGGGCAGTCTCAGGTGGATCTGTCTGTCAAAACTATGCCAGAAGTTCCTAAAATCTTAATTTGAGAGCTACAGTGATTTTTCCATGAAGAGGGAATGAGTACAGATCATTACTAAAACAATCAAGAATCTTATGGCACCCTAAAGAGTTTTACATTTTTATGAATTGAAGCACAAAAACCTTATGCCTACTACACCTTGTTAGATGCCAAGGTGGTATGGCCAGTGTGGCGTAATGGTTTGAACACTGGACTATGACTCTGGAGACCAGGGTTCAAATCCCTGCTCAGCCAAGGAAACCCACTGAATGACCTTGGTCAAGTCACACTTCCTCAGTCTCTGAGGAAGACAATGGCAAACCCCTTATGAACAAATCTTGCCAAGAAAACCCTGTGATAGGTTCACCTTAGGGTCACCATATGTCAAAAATGACTTGAAGGAGAACAACAACAGATGCCACAAGACTGTCATATTTCCTGCAGCAAACTAAGATGTCTATACCAACCCCACCACCCCAGAATTTTTCATGCCATTACTAAATGATTACTAATGATTCTAATTAAAATGAAGGAAACAAGCACATCATTTCTTTCTTCATTCTGTTGTATAGTTTTCCATCTCATTAGAATGAATATTTTATTCTAGAAGCCAACAAATTTATTCAAGTTGAAATGTGCTACTACTGAAAGCTACCACAAGATGAAGTTTCAAATCAAGTTTATTTATGTATTTTAAGTACAGGTCGCCCACGGTATCCATAGGGGATGTGTTTCAAGGCTTACTGCAAATACTTAACACCGTGGTTAATAGCGAACCCCACAGAATCATGTTGGAGGACCTAGAAAATGCCTAGAGAGGCCACCTCTTAAGGCATCTCCGGTGAAACTCTATGATAACTTCTGCCAGGAGTGTCATGTCCCGTAGGCCTGATGAGACTATAGAGTCAGAGGAAGAGAAGGAGGAGGACATGGCAGGGTATGGCCCTAGGGACCCTGGCACACGTTTATCTACACCTGTGCCAGCAGGAAACCCTGCCAGCCTAGAGGCTCAAGCAGAGGAAGAGCCTGGTCCAAGTGGGTTGGCATCAGTTCCAGCAGAGAGTCCTGCCCATTCAAGATAAGGACAAAGAGGAAGAGAGGGACTTACCTCCAGGAGCTACCTACCTACCCAGCAGCGAGCTCAAAAGGAAGTTCAAAGGAAGTCTCTGACTTTATGAGAAAAACCTGCTCATTAAGAAACATTTGACAAAGCCTTAATTGCTTTATATATGTTGGGATAGGCGATGGAGGTTTTGTCAGGGATCAGCTGATCTTCCTGGTGAAAGCTTCCTGCTGACTTCGGTGCCTGGATTCCAGTTATATTACCTTCTGTAACCTTGACTTGTGCTTAAACCTTGGACTGATCCTAACTACTCTGCTGCCTGTTCCTGTTGACCGTTGGACTGCTTTGGCCCACGCTGACTGATTGCTGTAAGCCTCTGACCTTTTGGACTGTGTTTGCATTCCTGTGAGCTAATTAATAGTTGGCTCCCTTCCCAGACTAGTGCTGTTTATACTTAGCTGGTACCTAGTTGCTTTCAAGACAGGAAGTTACCATAGAGTGGCATTGGAGGATCTAGGAAATGCCTAGAGCGGATGGCTCTCCCCCAGAGATTACCACAGAGTCACACTGGAGGACCTATGAAATGCCTAGAGACACCATATTTTTTGGATGAAGGATAATTGAAAGTGCAGGCACCAGTCCCTGCAGACAGCGGGGGGCAGGGCTGTATTCACATACCATCTCCAGGGCCCTAAATGCAATGCAAAACAGGTAAAAATATTTTAAACAATGCTGAGATAAAAACTATAAAATAAAATACTCTCTAAGAACTAAAAATAGTCCTCAAATAATGTAAAAATAAGCAATTAAAGCAGAGCAGTTTAAAACACAAAGGCCTTGCAGACCAATATAATTTTAGCTGCCTGCCAGAAGCTCAAAACTGATATAGCCAGCCTGAGTTCCACAGCTGGGGTGCTGCTACAGAGAAAGTCCTTTCACAGGTGCACACCAACCTAACCTCACAAAGTGAAGATCTAAAATTTTGGGCAGGTTCATATGGGAAGTAGAAGTCTTTTACAGATACTCTGGTTTAGAGCTTTGTAGGTCAAAACTCACGTTACCTTTGCTTTTTTCCACATACAGTATAAGCCAATCTTGCCACACTGCATGCAAACACCAGAATTCATGCTTGTCTCAATCCATGGTTTGTGTTACAAATAAGGAGCAACAAACAAAGAAACAAACAAACAAGCAAACAAACAAACATTTCTGTTCTGGTTTGGCTTTATGCATACAACTATTTTGTTTCCAATAAACTCAACAGTTTTCACAGATTATTCCTGAACTGCAAGGAAAGCAGGGCTGTGTCTCCTGACCTGGCCTCCAAGAACAAATGCTCCAGCTAGCCTATCTCCAGTGTTTGCATATTGCTACAGATATCTTCAATAGATCTTGGAAATGCTACCTTTTTGAACTACACTTCCTGGAATCCCACAGACAGGACAGCCAAACTCTGGTCTGCAGAAGAAAAACTATAGATGTCTACACTCACTATGTGAACATTGGGCGTGGTACCAGGGAGCCATCTCTCATTAGTGGCAAATCCAAGAGTGGTTGTCCAGTTGTCCTTCCAATATCCTGTCCACAAGAGCATTGCATGAAGGCGACCAATGCGTGCCAATAAAAATCAAACACAGCTATTTTTCTTCTCCATTTTAGCTGGTTTATTTGGTTGTTATTTACTTGCACAGATTCAAAGGTTGGACCAGCTAGTCAATTTTGTCTAGCAGTGCAAATTTCTTTTTAATCACAGGCCTGTATTTTCATTGTCCAAATGTATATGACTAAGCTTTCAGAAGACTCCAGCTCTGAAAATCAAATCCTGTGATCATTCAAGTAAAAATTCCATTCTACACTTGCATAAACTTTGGCTGTATCAACAAACTACAATATAACTGCAATACAATCAATACACACTGGGATTTCTATCTTGGATCCCAACAGGATGAAAGTACTATGAATAAATACACACACATGCTACAAATTTCTATGTTCATTTGAAATTTCTCATAATTGACCGTTTTCTTCTTTTTATTTTTGGACTCCTAAATCTCATCTTTAGAGTTACTATTCCCAGAAATGAATGCCTTTAAAAATAAAAATCTATTGCTCTGTACTTACAACTTCATTTGTGTAACTCATTTGAATTTAGCAGTAAAATTATAGTCAACACTGTTAGGTTTTTATTTTTTTTAAGGAAACACACATACACGTACAGTACATGCACACAATGACTACACATGAAAAGGTTGGAATTCCTCTGATCCAACATTTTTGCTATTTTATCCTGATCCTGTTCCTGACTCACTTTCCCACAGTGCTCAAGAAAAAAACCTGTTCACAGAACAGCCACATCATTAAACATTTTTACTTGTAGCACTGTTTCTTTTTTTATTACCAAAGAAACAACCATGTCTAGAAATCTCATATAGCTCATATTTGTACAATATTAGGTTTATTCTTAAATCAGAAAAATGTCAAACTCTAGCATTTTCTCCTTTTTCCAGCCATTTATTAGCTATTCTTTCCAGTTTGGCTGGGAAAAGAAAGTTTCTATAAATTATGTTGTGTCAGTCTAAATCTACAGGGTTTATTACCTCTCTCCCCTTCTAAATCCTACAGAGAATCTCTCCTGTCTACTACACTTCTCTCAGCCTGTCACCTGGTTGGTGAGTTTATTGGTCTTGGGAAATGCTATGACACAAGCCAATGGACAGCAGCTTTCTAACCTCCTTATTTTTTTCACCCCTCCCTCCTCTAAGTTTCAGATCATTCCCTCTATAGTTTTAAGGATTCCTGGACAATCTCTTAAAGCTGTCTCCCCCCTCCTCACACACATACCTCCCCCCACCAGAACTTATTCTGATTGCTTTTCAGGACAATAGAGCAAGAATCTGTTCCATCACAACAATGATAACTCATTTTTGCTATTGCATTTATATCTCCTTTCAGGGCAGCACTAACTCTTTCTTTTGAGCAGTTTCCAGTACTTGGGTGAGCATATAGCATTCAATGATATTTGCAAGGAAGAGGCTTAGTTTAATGTTCTTACAACAACTAATGCATGATCGGAATTAGCCAAAGACGACTTTTGATATGGAAATGCAATTGAACCTGCCATCTCTGTTCCCATATGACAAGAATCAACAGCAATAAAACAACAATACTTTTACAAGGATCAAATAGTTCACAGACACTCAGGTACCAAGGTATCTCATACAAATTTAAAAGAATAAATAGGGTTGGTACTTTCTTTGTTCTAAATATGTCAATTAGTCACTTTGTGGCATAATTAATACCAGTGGCAAAACAGCCACTGTCATGAATGATATTTGGATGACTCGTTTTCCTCCATAGCAATTTGGAACCATGCTAACAACTCCGCAGGGAGATTTAAAGAGCATTATAGGGTACAAGATTTTTTTTTTTTACGAAATATATATATATCTGCGGAACTAATATCCACAGTTTCAGTTATCCGAGGCTAAAAAAATAGGGACACATACCATAGACTTGCACTGGAAAATTCCTAGAGAGATGTCCTCTCTGGGGATCAGTAGATCCTCCAATGCAACTCAATGGTAAGTTTGTATTGAAAATCCTTTATTTTAATAGGGTTCGCTATTATCCATGGTTTCCAGTATCCATGGTACCGTAAGTCAAGGAACCAAACCCTGTAGATACAGGGGACGACCTGTAATAATAATAAAAAATATAAGCAACAAGATGTAACTTTTTTTCAGTGGTGGATATCCTTGCCTATTAGCTACTCTACACAAACAGTATGGTGTGCATTATACAGGCAGTCAGGTGACAACAGAAGAGGTTAAATAGAAATGCATATAGAAATGTCTTACTGCTGCTTGCCGATGCGTGTTGGAGAGGATCCCATGAATCTTCACTTTCTCTTTCTCCATTTTGTCTATGTTCACCCATAGATCACGGCTGGTAGAATCAGATGGGCCATAGTTCCGAGAAGTGTAGTAATTGTGATCCATATCCTCCTGGAGGGGGGAAAGCCCTGAACAGTTTAGCCATCAATATGATTTCCAGTCTGATTTTTTTAACTGTTTAGAAAAGCAAGATTTATTCGTTTCCTGCAAAAATGTATAAAGTTTTATTTCCTCACCAAATAAGTTCATTAAAGTAGAAAAAGAACTGAAAAACTATGATTTCTAGTTTTGTAAAAAGACAGCAACTTTAAACTGAGCTTGAAATTGGTTTAACGCCTGCCTTGTTCAGAATTTAGTATAGTGGGTCCTCTGGATTCAGGGGTTGGTTGGTTCCAGGACACCTCTGCAGATGACAAAAAACATGGATGATCATGTCCCATATTATTAAATGGCAGTGACACAGATGGTTAAGCATGTCAGTGTTCATGTTGCCACCATTTTAAGTACAGGACATGATGATCCATGGTCATTTGAAATCACAGATCCACAGCCTGCGGATCAGGAGGGCCCAGTGTAACTGCAATCTCCTTGATTGGACAAAATGGGAAACTTGATTACATGCAATATGCTGAGAAGAAAGGATAAAAGACACTACATGCATGGTTACTGTATCTTGATTTATAAAACCGCCTCATGTACTTTCCCATCTCTTCAGTACCAGCAGATGTGTATCCAGCGTCATCCATGCCCACATATAATACTCCAAAAGGGTTCCAACAGACCTCTAGTTATCCCACCTCTCCCATTTTACCTCAGGACTTTTATTTCAGCAGTACCTCTGAGTATTGCCTCCCATTTTCCTGTCTGTTTTTTAAACCTCAGAAATGTTAACAGCCCTGCCTTAACCCCCTTGCATTGTTTTTCTTTCTACCTCAGGAATCTTAGCAACAACTAACTTAACTAACAAACCTTTGTCCTGGTTTCTAGCCCTTTAAAAATATTCTAGGAATTCTAGGAAGCCCTCCATTTGACATTTTTACTTGTCCACTGCAAATGGGACAAGAAAGACCCCCCCCCACACACACACTAATTTTGAAACTTCTTTTTCAGCTCCTCTTTCTTGGTTATAGAAAATCCCTCCTTTGATGTTTCAACTTGAAATGGGCAATTGAAACGTAGACAACCACCCCAAACATTTTGTTTTCAGTCATCTACCATGGTTTTCAAATGAGTTATGGCAGCCTCCATTTTTGCATCTAGCTCCTGTAGTAAAATATTATATAAATTATATATCACTTATATCCCATCTTTCTGCTAAAAGCACAAAGATAAAACAGTTTAAAGCACAGATTTTAAACATAACAATTAGAATGATAAAAGCACAGCATACACCTTTAAATGATCCTTCTGCCACATGAGTTTAAAAGCCAAAGAAGTGCCTAAATAACAGGGTCTTTGCCTTTCAATGGAAAGAGCAGAGATGACCACATAGTCACATGATTTCAAGCAATCCATCTTCTTTGCTTTTATACATAGGATTATTAGACTTACATCTTCCCCCTTATTATCTAAAAAATGGATGAGCCATCCCTTAGCATTACCTTACAGTCCAATGACCATGCTGTTTGGAGGATTTTTGTGAGTTCCAGTCTAAAAGGGTAACTTTTCTGAACTTGGATCCCAAGGAAATGTACAGTTAAAAGAATAAAATGTAACACTGCATTCTATGTTTTTCAAATATTATGGCCAGATTACACATGTTTTAGGGGGATATGCTTCCTTGGCATTTCATTAGCATTGGAGCTAATAAACATGTTAAGAGAAAGCAGTTCGGACATCAGTGGTTCTCAACTACAACCCACTTTCCCAGTAATGGACTCCTTTGCGGCTGCTCTGTTGGAGACCATTAGCTTATGTAGGAATGAAGAGAAGATTTTTCCCATGTAAACAATTAGGTCATATTTCAGCTTCTCTTCTGCTGCTTTCCTGTCTTTTGTTATGGAGTCTGACATGCAAATAAACCTCCTGTGAGAGGTAGCTCCACAGCCTGGGAGCAGACACCAATATAGCCCTTTCCCTTGTGCATACCAACCATGCCTGGGGAAGTGGTGGGACAGAGGCTCCCCTGAAGATCTTAGAGCTTAGGAAAGCTCGTGTAGTGATATATGGTCTCTCTCCTAGTCTGGATCCAGCAGAGCTTTAAAGGGTCATAAACAGCACTCTGAGTTCTGGTCAGAAATGGATCAGTAGCTGGTGAAGCTGTTGGGACCAGGAATTATGTATTCCCAGCAGAACCAGCAGGGACACACTCCCCCATCTAGTTCCCTGCACTGATCCAAGGTAACCAAAGCTGTTTCCATCCCATAACAAGGCCTGAGGCCACACTTAAATGGATGTAGGTAATCCATCTCATCCAGGAACCCTTGGAGCTGGGAGGTTACTACACCTTCCAGTACCTTGCCCAAGAAAGGGACATTAGGGACTCTCTTGTAATTCTCTAATATAGTGGGGTCTGGGAAGGATTTTTTCAGTAATCGCCTCACCACCACCTCTTTCAGGCAGGCTAGAAACCTTTCTTGCTGTAGAGGTATTCACTACTCCTCTAACTCACTTGCCAAGTCCCCTTCTGGCTGCTTTTATAAACCAGGTAGGATATATGTCCAGTATGCACGTGGCATATCTCCCCTCTCCAGAAATCCTGTCCACATCCTCAGGCTGCACAAATGGAAATGTATCCAGTTTTGAATTTCCCCCCATGAAACTGGGTACTGAAACTTGGACAACTCAAAACGCCACCAAATGCTGAGGCATTTATCATGACTTCCTGATGAATTATGGCTGTCCCCACTTTTTGCTTCTAGCAAGCGTTGCATTTGGAATTGCAACTTGAAACCTGGCAGGGCAACTTGGACAACAACCACAACACTCTTGTCACATTTTGAGACATCTATCAAAACACCCAGATAACTTGTGGCTGACATGGATAATTTAGGCATTCTATTTAATTATTATTAAATATATAGTCGGCCCTCTATATCCACAGATTTGACATCCATGGATTCCACCATCCATGGCATGAAAATATTCTTTTTAAAAATTCCTAGATGCAAACCTTGATTTTGCCATTTTATATAAGGGACATCATTTTACTATACCGTTGTATATAACAGGACTTGAGCACCCATGGATTTTGGTATCCACCAGGGGTGTGTGTGTCTTGGAACCAAACCCCAGCAGATACCAACTGTAATTTAATACAAATGTTAAATTTGTATTAATTTAATATTTGTAATTTAATACAAATAACTGTTCAGGTTGTGTTGTTTTTAATACTTTTTACCTTCCCGCTCCTAAATGGACAAGGGAATTTAGGAATTGGTTCTTGCTACTGGAGGAAAATGAAGATGAAAACACATGCAAGCCTATTTCATGTCATCCCCAAGAAACATCCACATTTAATTTCAGTGAAGGAAGTTCATATTCCATCTAATGCTACGTGCAGAACAAGTAGCTGACATTTTCAAAGGTAGAGTGAGATCCTTTCTAATGATACTATCATCATGAGCAAGAAAGGACTATATAGCAGCCTTTTGAATGATGTCATTTAATTGCTCAGCTTTTCTCATCCCATTTCCCATTTTTCATTTCTTCTTCATGAAAAGAAGAAGGTATCAACCACTGTTATTTGAGGTCTATGGAAATGATGATAGAAACATTTTTGCCAACAGTCTCAAGAATTTGATCAGGAGGGCTTTAAACTGAGTCATAGGGGGGAGGGAGACAGTATTCTGGAAGGCAAAAGGGCTGGAGAAAATAGTCAAACTGTCATAGAGGGAACAAGGCAAACAGCGCAAGGACCCAACAGTGGGAGGCAAAAAAACTTGCACAGGGAGCAAGTAAAGGGAACACATGGTCTCAGATGTCTCTACACTAATGCACAGAGCATGGGAAATAAGCAAGATGAACTAGAACTCCTTGCACTACAAAACAAATATGATATAATAGGCGTTACTGAAACCTGGTGGGACGAGTCTCATGATTGGAATGTAGGAATAGAGGGGTATAACCTTTATAGGAGAAACAGGCCAAACAGGAAAGGAGGAGGAATAGCATTATATGTCAGGGATATTTACACCAGTGAAGTGATCCATGACATCAATACTGGAAGCCAGGTGGAGAGCATCTGGATAAAAATTAAAGGGGAGGGAAACAACACGGATGTTATTGTGGGACTCTACTACAGACCCCCAAATCAGACGGAGGAATTGGATGTTGCCTTTCTAGAACAGATGAACATACATGCAGAAAGGAGAGATGTAGTAGTGATGGGTGACTTCAACTATCCTGATATTTGCTGGCAATCTAACTCAGCCAAAACTACAAGGTCTAGCAAATTCCTTACATGCCTGGAAGACAATTTCATGGTCCAAAAGGTGGAAGAGGCAACAAGGGGGTCAGCTATTTTAGATCTGATCCTAACCAACAGAGACGACCTGGTTAATGGGGTGCAAGTGGTGGGATCCTTAGGTGAGAGTGATCATGTTCTCCTGGAGTTTGTTATACAGTGGAAAGGAGAAGCCAGGCATAGTCAGACACGCATTCTTGACTTTAGGAGAGCTGATTTCAATAAACTCAGGGAAATACTGGGGATGATCCCATGGTCAAGAATACTAAAAGAGAAGGGACCTCAAGACGGTTTTGACTTTCTCAAAAGGGAGATACTGAAGGCACAATTTCAAACAGTACCATTGAGGAAGAAAAATGGGAGGTGTCTCAAGAAACCAGGATGGATGACTAAAGAACTTTCAATGGAGCTAAGTTTTAAACGGAACATGTATAGGAAATGGAAAAGGGAGGAAATCACCAAAGAAGAATTCAAACAGATAGCGAACACGTGTAGGAGTAAAGTCAGAAAAGCTAAAGTGCAGAATGAGCTCAGGCTTGCTAGGGAGGTTAAGAACAATAAAAAGGGTTTTTTTGGGTATGTCCGCAGCAAAAGGAGGAAGCAGGAAATGATAGGGCCACTACGTGGAGAAGATGGCAAAATGCTAACAGGGGACAGAGAAAAGGCAGAATTACTCAACACCTTCTTTGCCTCAGTGTTTTCAGAAAAGGAAAAGGAGGACCAACCTGAGGAAAATGGAACAGAGGACACAATAGGGGAAATCCAGCTGAAAATAAGTAAAGAGGTGGTACAGGAATACCTTCTTAATCTAAATGAATTTAAATCTCCAGGACCAGATGAACTACATCCAAGAGTATTAAAAGAGCTGGCAAATATAATCTCAGAGCCATTGGCAATAATATTTGAGAACTCCTGGAGAACAGGAGAAGTCCCAGCAGACTGGAGGAGGGCAAACGTTGTTCCCATCTTCAAAAAGGGGAAAAAAGAGGATCCCAACAACTATCGTCCAGTTAGTCTGACATCAATACCAGGGAAGATTCTAGAACAGATCATTAAACAGAGAGTCTGTGAACATTTAGAAGGCAATGCCATAATCACAAAAAGTCAGCATGGGTTTCAGAGAAACAAGTCATGCCAGACTAATCTGATCTCTTTTTTTGATAAAGTTACCAGCTTGGTAGATGAAGGGAATGCTGTGGACATTGCATACCTTGATTTCAGTAAGGCCTTTGACAAGGTTCCCCATGACATTCTTGCAAACAAGCTTGTAGAATGTGGGCTAGACAAGTTAACTGTTCAATGGATTTGTAATTGGTTGACCGGCCGAACCCAAAGGGTGCTCAGCAGTGGCTCCTCTTCGTCTTGGAAAGATGTGACCAGTGGGGTGCCACAGGGTTCTGTCCTGGGCCCAGTGCTATTCAACATCTTTATCAATGACTTAGATGAGGGAATTAGGGGCATACTTATCAAATTTGCAGATGACACCAAATTGGGAGGAGTAGCTAATACCCTAGAGGACAGGATCAAAATTCAGAATGACCTGGATAGACTGGAGAGCTGGGCCAAAGCTAACAAAATGAAATTCAATACGGAGAAATGTAAAGTACTGCATTTAGGGCGGAAAAATGAAATGCATAAATATAGGATGGGAGAGACCTGGCTGAATGAGACTGTGCGAAAGGGATCTAGGAGTCCTAGTAGACCACAAGTTGAACATGAGCCAACAGTGTGATGCGGCAGCTAAAAAGGCCAATGCAATTTTGGGCTGTATCAATAGAAGTATAGTGTCTAGATCAAGGGAAGTAATAGTGCCACTCTATTCTGCCTTGGTCAGACCTCACTTAGAATACTGTGTCCAGTTCTGGGCACCACAATTCAGAAAGGATATTGACAAATTGGAGCGTGTCCAGAGAAGGGCAACTAAAATGGTGAAAGGTCTGGAAACAATGCCTTATGAGGAGAGACTTAGGGAGCTGGGTATGTTTAGCCTGGAAAAAAGACGGTTTAGAGGCGATATGATAGCCCTGTTTAAGTACTTGAAGGGATGTCACGCTGAGGATGGAGCAAGCTTGTTTTCTGCTGCTCCAGAGACTGGAACACGGAGCAATGGATGCAAGCTCCAGGAACAGAGATTCCACCTCAACATGAGAAGGAACTTTTTGACAGTCAGAGCTGTTCGGCAGTGGAACACACTCCCTCGGAGCGTGGTGGGGTCTCCTTCCTTGGAGGTCTTTAAACAGAGGCTGGATGGCCATCTGTCGGGGATGCTTTGATTGTGATTTCCTGCGTGGCAGGGGGTTGGACTGGATGGCCCTCGTGGTCTCTTCCAACTCTGCAATTCTATGATTCTATGAAATGTCTTCAAATTTATACACAGATATATGAATCTACATCACTAAGCCCTACTGCATAGTATTTCATATTCACAAATTTGAGAGCTAGATAATGATATTTTAAAAAAGAATTTCAAAGACTTAACTCTAGCAGACACTCTATCAAGAAATGTTGATAATGAATTTATCTTCTTCTTACAAAGATGACCACTATGAAACCTGGCATACATTGTTTGAGAAGCAACATTTCTTTACTTTTGAAACCCCTTTCAATATATATTGAAAACATATGTCCTTGTGGGGGATGAGCCACTGAACGGGCATCTAATGCCAACTGTTGCCCACACTCTGCTCATTCTCAAGGCAGCTTTTTGATGTTACACCATTCACAGCCTACTTGTGACTCACTGAACTCAACCGGCTCTTTAGCCAAGTACAGCAGCCTGCTATATGCTTCACTATCCCTGTTTAATTTTTAAAGAAGTCCCATTCACCCATGGTGGACCTCCATACAAACTCTGAAAGCCCTCTCTTAGCTGTTAGCTGTCCAGGGACTAGGTATGACCGTGAATTCACTGCTTATGGTTACAGGTCTGCCCACAGTGATAGGCTACTTAGGAATACCCATTTTGGACTACAGAAATGCACTTTGCATAGGCTGCCTTTGAGAAGTGTTCAAACAATTAAATAGATTCACAATGCTGGGAGTCAAATCAATGGGGTTTATCATTCTAATATTGTTTTCCTTAAATTGATTGCTTATTTATCTCTAAGCAGTTCAAAGGTCAAAACTTGACTTTCCCACAGGGCTTTGGAGGTTTAGTATAGATCAGTATGAGAATGTATGGTCTTCTTGAGCCCTTGGATTGCAATTTCTATTATCTTTCATGATTGGTTATACTGGTTAAGGCTGATGGGAGATGAAATCCAGCAATATATGAAGAGTAACACATTCCGTGCATTTTTACAGATGATGCAGAACTTAGCTACTGTACTTATTGTGATGTGGGTCATTTATTTTGATACTTTTTAATGATCATTTTCTTTAAAATCAACACTGAATGCTTCTATGACAATGGGAGATCTATAAATTCCTATAATAATTTTAAAGAGCACCATAATGCATGTTGTTGAATGTTACTTTTTCTTGTCATCTTTTTGACATCTGCCCATCCAGGTAGCTGCACACAGTTTAACAGTGGAAGCTGCATTCAGCCATGCTAAGTGCAGAGCCAGCACAACAGGCTAAATCCAAGCCATTGATCTCAGCATGCATCTGTTCCACACTGCTCTTCTGAAAGACAACATGTTTTGCTCCCGGTTCTAAAGTGAGCCATCCTAGGACAATTGTATCATTATACTGCCTGAAATTTTTATTTAAAAAAACAGGTAGAAGAGCAACCAGAACATGTGAGCAGTGAGAAATATGCCTTAGAAGTACATGCATTTGTTCAATTCCATAATATTTGTGATATGTGTATTTGAGATACACATCTCTGCATGTATGTGTATGTTGTGTGCCTTCAAGTCATTTCCAACTTACGGCAACCCTAGGGCAAACCTATCACAGGGTTTTCTTGGCAAGATTTGTTCAGATGGGGCTTGTCATTGCCTTCCTCTGAGGTTGAGAGTGTGACTTGTCCAAGGTCACCAAGTGGTTTCCCTGGCTGAGTGGGAATTTGAACCCTGGTCTCCAGAGTGGTAGTCCAACACTCAAACCACTACACGATGCTGGTTCCTAATTTACAATAAATTACAGAATACAGTAACTTGAGAAAAGGTGCTTAGTTAAATCTTCCCGTTGTTACTAAATTCTTGAGATTTTAATAATAGGCAGTGTGTATTTTGGCACTGTTTCTGAAATGTGTTGCTTAAAATTTACCTCCAGTATTACCAAGAAATCATTTTACAATCAAACAATGAGTATGGTGTCAGGAGATATGTATGTGCGTGTGCCTTCAAGTTGGCCTGTTGACTTATGGCAACCCCATGACTTTTTAAGGGGTTTTAACCAGTTAAGAAATTTCCTTTTATTTCAGCCATGGCAGTCTACCAGAAGAGGGAGCTCCTGGCTGGCTAGCCACTGTGCTATTTACCACAAATACAACTGGCTGGAGTGGCTTCTACACCATGATGAGTCACTAAATTTTCAGGCACTAGAATTTGTTATGGCCTTGAAACATTATCAGGCTTTGGTCCTACTCCACAGTCTGAAAAACTTTAGGAAGAAGGTCAGGCTGATTGAGGACTCCATATTCTTACTTATAAGCATGCCTGCCTGTCTCACCTTACAGACTCGAGCTTGTGTTTGCTGAAGCCTTCAGTTACTGGTAAGGGTGAACATGTGGCTTGAACAATGACTGAATTATGGCTAGTACAGCAAAGCCATCCCATCTGGCTTGGCTCCCAGCTTGCCTAGATACCATCTGAAGGCACAGACTGAAAGTAGTGAGTAGGAATTAGGGCCCGTTTAGTTGCGTTAGGGAATTTCTTTTAATTTCTCTACTTTGGTTGGATGTAGCTAAATTTAGTAACTGAATGTAATTTAGAACAACTGAATGCTCTGATTTTAATACCATGTTGTTTAAGTAATGTTAGGAATGCCTGGGGTATGGAGAACCCTGCCTCATGTGAGATTGCATGAATGGAACTCACTTGAATAAAATAAACATATTGATCTTCCTTTCACTGATGCTTAAATGTGCCTCTATCTCTGGATCATGCCACTATGACTTCTCTCTCTGGGGATAGAAGGGGGGAGTTATTGGATTCTCTGGTGGCCAGGAGTCCACTAGTTATCAGAGACCCTGCACAGCTACCTACTGTGCTGTGTGTAAAAAAAAAAGGGGGGGTCCATGGTGAAAGAACCCCCACTCTGAACTCAGTGGGTGGTGACAGTGTTGGTTTTGGGGTCTGTAGGGGGCATCCTGGAGTGAGGCTGCTTGAGGTTACCTCTGTAGGGAAGCTAGTCTGGGGTCCAAGGCCAGAGAGTCCGAGTTTTAGCCTTTATATGGCTTTACATGGGGCAGGGTATACTAGTTCATGGGTGCTCATGCTCACTGAATGGTTTTGGCTCCCTTGGATTGAACTGTCCATTGGACAGCTGCGCCGCTGTCTTCCCTTCACAGGCACCTCAGCATGGTTTGTGCATCCATGCTTCAGGTGTGCTGGCTTTTTTGTTCCTTCTTGGTTCTCCTTATGAAAGACAGTAATACCCTTTGTCAGTTCCAACTTCTCCCCAGTCTTCCTACTCAATGATGACCAGTGTTGACAATGCCTCTGCTTTTACACCATCCATAAAGCCCTTTAAGGCTGTATGGGAAAGTGATACATTGAAACGTTTCCCCATCAGTATCAAGAAATGTTGCTGTTATGCTCAAGAACTGTAATAGGTGTGCAAATACTGAAAACCAATAGTTCTTCTCAGTGCCATTAAAGTGATTATTGAAATTACTCAAAGGACAAAAAAAAGCTTAACTAAGCAAATAATAATCTGTACAGCAACTCATGCCAATATATAGTTCTATATTTTGTCCTGTTTATAAAAACAAATAAATAACCATAGGGGAAATCAACCACATACAAGCCTCTACTTCCAAACCTGATCAGCTTACCTGAAATGCTTCACTAATTGTATTAAGACTCAATACATTATAAAAAAAGAGAAATACACAACTATTCATATGTTCTCAATTTCAACTTCAACCTGTTTTAAATATCTAGTAAGGGATCAAAGGATATTCTGCATATATTCTCTGGAACTCAAATGCTTGCATTAGCAGTGTACAGGATATAAACTTACTGTTAAATGGATTGCTTTATAAAAGCATGCTTTAAATGACACCTTGATTCATGCTTTCCTTTTAACAACCAGCAAATCAAAGACTCTAATTATAGGCTCTAGCTCTTCAATCTAGTTTAGATGGGCATGTCGGTAAACCTTGATAAATAGTGACTCTGTTTTTGGATAAGCAACATCAGATCCTGTTACAATTTAAGCATCATAGATTCATGTTTACTGCAAAAGGAATGAAACCACTTTAATAAATACTGTATGAGAAATTTCCTACGCTTCCACAAGGAATCATTGCTCAACATCCTAATTGGCATTTTCAGTTAGAAAACACTCCTGTGACAGAAAGAATACATATATCACATCGTAAAATGTTTTTGTTTAAGGCATGTTTTCTTACGCTAGAAGAAAATTTAGCAATTGAAAGATTACTCTATAGGCTACACTCTATAAATGATACTCTATGTATTTTAAAGCACAGTATTTTTTGATGCACCTTCAGATGGAGAAATCTATGCAGGGATTAATGTGGTGCTCTTGCAGAACTTGGGACAATTACTTTTTTGGATCACAACTCCCAGAAACCTTTAGCCAGTGTGACCAGTGGGGCTTGAGGAGTGGGTAGTCCTAAAAGTAACCTTTCCAAAGAGGGAAGATAAGATCTCATATCCTTCTGTCCTTCCTCACATCTCTGTATAACTCAAGAACCAGATCCCAACACAAGTAAGTGCTACTCATGCAAGAAGGAAATATCGTACTCTGCTCTACCATTCTATTGAGGGCTGCATTCCCTCAGGAGTAAATATGCTGCTGCTTGGTCCCAAAGTGAGTGAGGGACAGGACCAGAGCCAGAGGTGGGCAGGGACAACCCTTTTCTATCAAGGTATTATCTTTCTACCACCACCCCTTTCCCTCCCCACTTACTTTCCCCTCTTCATCTCTCTCCAGTGAGCTGTCAAGGGAGGAGAAAAATACTTCTGGGAAAGCTTGATCTGACTCCTTACAAATGACTTCTGAAATTAGGCAGATGGTCCCAGATTGCCCAAACTAAAGCTATCTATCAGTCAGCAACAATCACTGTACTGTACTTATTTTACTAATATTCATAGAGCATGTTGCTTGATAAAAGGGAAAGTGTTCCTGTTAATTACTCTGTACTACCATCTAAATATCCATCTCTTAAATATTTACATATTAGAAAACTTCCATGAATAGATTTGTATTTTGTTTCAAAATCATTTTTATCACTTCTCCTGGGGGATTTATATGCCTTGCTAGCATACAGTGACTAGATTTATAGACATCTTGGAAGGATCTCAGAGAAGTGAAGGTGAGTATTGTGAAGCTTTTATTTCACATTGCTCTCTGAGAGACAGAGGCATGTAATGCTGCAGTTGTTATAAAACAATTGAAGACAATGCAGAAAGGTTTGGAACAGGATCAAAAATTCAACGCCCCCCCCCAAAAAAAAACAGGAACGTAGGAGAGAAGAAAAAACACCAGCAAAAATAATGTTAGCTGGATTTATAGGTCCCACTGCTTTCTGTGGATCTTTACAGGCAGAATTTATTATTTAAACATTTAGCTTGCCTAGTATCTTCCAGCTATTGGAAAGAAAGAAAAATACCTGCATATGGCAAAATTAGCCCTTGAAAGGGTGTCAAAATAGGAGAAAAAGCTTGATGGTTGAGGTTTGAGGCATGTGTAAGAACACTAAATTCTATAGTTGTAGAACAGCCGTCTGCAATGTCTCTTTCTGTGAACTAGTTGAACAAACATGTTTGGATGGTATAAATCATGGAGACACTCAGGATTAATCTGAAAAATTGCCTGGGACTTAAGGTAGGAAGGCAAACGAAAGTATCTCAAGCCAGTTAGAACTTTACTGATCAAACCATTATTCTGAATGGCTTATAGAAGAGGTCAGAACATATAATGAGATACAGTTGCCCCTCCACATTCACGGATTTGGCATTCACGGTTTGAAAATATTCTTTAAAAAATAATAATCCAAATAGCAAACCTTGATTTTGCCATCTTATATAAGGGACACCATTTTGCTATGCCATTGCATATAATGGGACTTGAGTATTCATGGATTTGGGTATTCACGAGGGATCCTGGAATCAAACCCCAGCGAATGTGAAGGGACAACTGTATTTGGGAGCTGGTGTGATACACTCCCATTAAGAACTGGGGTTCTTTATTGTGCCTAAATTTAACATTCCAAAGACTTATCAATGGCAAATACATCAAGGGAGCATGATAACAGTCTAGACCCACTGTGCACATTATCTTTAGCAGGCCTGAATGAAAAGTAAGGACCAAAATATTCTGATGAGGAATGGATCCCATGGCTGTAAAAATGATAGGGGAAGGTGAACATTATCAGTGTTCAAGGTACCTGACCTTATCAAATTACATAAAATCAATAAAATGACCTGCTTCAGACATGGTGCATTGGACAAGCATGGCAAGAGTTCAGACTAGACAACAAGTGACCAGAGCTATAGACAGCTCCCTGCAAACCAGACCAAGCAAACCAAGAAGAGAACTTGGTAGACCACTCCAGCAATAGCCTCTGGTCATCAGAGATTAAGTAGCACTACAATAAGGTACATTTTTAAGGATCTACTCTCTCATAGGGAAACTACTTGGACAGAAAGAACTCGTGCCCTGTTCCATAAGCACTGGCTCCTGGATGTAGTATGGTAACAGAAGGGAGGTCTCCCATACTGGTTCTTAAGATGAGGTGCAAAGGAAGAAGGAAGAGAAGGGCATAGCCTCGGTTCTGACAGCTTCCATTCTACCAGATTTCCATTCCATTCTTCCATTCTACCTGGTTGAAAGCAACCAGGCAGTTGCTTTCAAGCTTCTTGAGTAGTGCCTGAAACAAATCCTCCCACCCTCCATGTCTCCTGATCCCACCCTTGATATTCAGGACCCTTATTCTTGGGCTGTGTCCCATAAGGATCTAAGAAATTACTTTATATTGTCAGGTTGCTAGTTGCTCTTCCCATTACCATCCTTTAAAGTGTCTTCTAAAAACTGAAAATATTTTGACGGGAGATGCCAGAGCTGGAACATGTTGCTTTATACAGGTGAAACATGTGCTCTGCTATTAAACTGCAGCCTCTTGCAATCATCATTATTCAATTAGATCTAGATGTGGGTTAGAGAATGAAATGGGGAACATCACAGGGTCCCTATGCTGGCTAAGCTGCTGGACTTGTAGTCCCAAGATGTTCTTCATCCCTAGAGGAGGTCAACCAAAATGGTGGGAGGTCTGGAAGCCATGCTCTATGAGGAGTGGCTTAGGGAGCTGGGCATGTTTAGTCTGGAGAAGAGAAGATTGAGAGGTGACATGATAGCTATATTTAAATATTTGAAGGGATGTCATACTGAGGATGAGGCAAGCTTGTTTTCTGCTGCTCCAGAGACTAGGACACAGAGCAGTGGGTTCAAACTTCAGGAAAAGACGTTCCATCTAAACATTAGGAAGAACTTCCTGACAGTAAGAGCTGTTTGGAAGTGGAATACACTGCCTTGGAGTGTGGTGGAGTCTCCCTTCTTTGGAGGTTTTTAAGCAGAGGCTGGATGGCTATCTGTCAGGAATGATTTCATTGTGTATTCCTGCACAGCAGGGGGTTGGACTGGATGGCCCTTGTGGTCTCTTCCAACTCTATGATTCTATGATTCTAGGTGACTTCATTTAAAAGCAGGGGAATGCACCAGGAAATCCTTGGGCTGGATCCAAACTTTATTCATATAAGAACAAACCCACTGATATCAATTATTCACAACGAAATTCCCATTAATTCCAGTAAACAGGAATGGTGTCTCTCAAAGGGAAAACTGCAGTGTAGTGAAAAATTCAACTTTTACATATGCCTTGAGAACAACTATACTACCACGATTTTCTGAGGATATGAAATTTTGGATCCAACCTGTTCATTTAAAAATGTATATATTACTCTTATTGACCAGTTGGGGCTCGAAAAGCAGCTTATGAGAAAAGTATAAAAATATAAAATAAGACATCTAAAATAAATAAAAAGAGCCATTAAAAACTTCAACCACAGAAACCTGAGTCAGCTGAAAAGAAATATGAGTATGACCTATATCTTGATGACTCTGAATGCAAATAATTGTGCAGTCTCACCAAGAGATATCATATTGAACTTATATTGAAAGCCTGGGGTAGTGAAAGAGTAAAATACTCCAGAGTATTCTCTTCAAAGGCCAAGCCCCCCCCCCCTTGTTAAATAACCCATAAATCACCCCATTAGAAATCATCATCCCTTCTGTGCTTTCCTGGTCACCCAAGCAGTAATCTTGTCTAAATACAATAGTCTTCTGCTTGCTTTGCCTCTATATCTAGAAGCCCAACTTACACAATACATAAAATTCATGCTGTAAGGAAACCTGTTTCCCTATAATTGCAGGATACAGATTTGATTTAATGGTCTCCTCCAACGAGAAGACTGCAGTGTAGTGAAAAATTTAATTTTTACATATGCCTTGTGAACAACTGTGCCACCAGGGTTTTCAGAGAATATGAAACACTTCTGCTTCATTTTTCATGGAGACTTCTCTTCTATTGTATATCTAAAATTAATTTCACACTGTTTTAAGCAAGAGTGCTGCATGATGGTCCACAAACATAAAAATGAATCCTATGTCTGATTTCATTTTCCAGTAGTGAATGTGATGGAAATGAATGAGAGCTGTGCATTTTTGTAGCTTTGTCAATGGAGTAGGACCGCAGAATCAAAGTCACACAAAACACAATGGAAAAATATTCCTGCCATGAGTATACATTACAAACAGACAAACAGATAGACAGACAGAGAACTGCAAGGATTACATGGTAACAGTGAGACCGTAATGGTCTCTATATCAGACGTACACATTAGCCCATCCCTATGTAAAGATTTGCATAATCCATCCAAAACTGAGAATGACCGTCCTACTTCTATTTGCTGATGTGGATTTTCTGGAAAATGTTGAATTTTTTTCCTCCAGATTTTTTTCTTCTTCTTCTTCTTCTTCTTCTTCTTTTTTTTTTTTTTTTTTTTTTGGAGGGGGGGAATGCTCCAATGCCCTAAACAAATCATGGCCTGGTTTAATAAGTTGTCTCATGCAGAATTTGACTATTGGTCCATTTAGTCCATTCTTGATTGGCAGCAGCTCTTCATGGTTTCAAACAGGATTCTTTCCTATCCCAGCTTAGAGACACCTAGTATATCCTGACAGGTTCCTATCCAAGTGGAGCTATACCTCAGCTAAAGAAGTAGATGTGTTCTTGGGCATTATTTCTATAACAGAAAATTTGGTACCAGAAGCAGGAATGATATGGGGGGAAAAATAGAGATAGATTCTGTCACCACAACAAAGAAGAGCAGTTCAACAGGTTTCTGCAAACATTTTATCCACAACAATATGCACATATGAAATGAAACAACCAATCCAGGTATATGTTGCATAAGTAAACTAAGACACTTTTAACTTCCTAGAAAGGACCTGAAGGCTTTTTTCCAAAATGCATCTAAGATGATTTATGATTTCCATTTTTGTGGCCAAACGTATGGATTTATGCTTTAAAAAAAAAAACCTGCCAGGTATAGCTAGTGAGACAAGCTTATCTGCTTTTCCCTTTTCTCTCTGTTTTGCTGTTCATGCATGGTCAGTAAGGGATTCTGGAGGTAGCTGCAATTTACCTGCCTATTGTAGGCAACCACATACATCTACAGGGAGACTGGCAAGAGCAGAATCCCATTCTTTCCTAGCTGAAGCTGTATTCCATTACAGTACTTACTGCAGACATGCTGCTGCAATGTGACAGTGAACATCTGTGTTTCTCCAGCCCACTTCACCATCCTCCCAGCACTGATGCTGCTAAAAAAAACCTTCCAGCTAGACATATCTGAAGAAAGAAAAGGTGTGGGCTGAGCAGACATAAAAGACTATAGGGTTGTCTAAATGGTGAAAATATTCCTCATATAATTTGAGGAGAATATAATTTGTCTTAATGAGATCCTGCATCAATCCACTGTATTTGAAAGGAGGGAGCCAGATCATATGCTCTGCAGGAAAAGCCTTTGCAGCTTATTCCCATATTTTTTTTTTAAATGTATGGGAAGGTGCACTATCGCCTGTTGGGACAACTGATTTGCATCGCCGCACATACTCAGAGTGGACAGCTGATTGGTCAGATGTGTGCAGGGGGAGGAGCTTGCTATAACAAGGCAATATCATGAAACTGCCATGTTGGATTTTTGTGGCAGTGATCGTGTGCCATGGCAAGAAAATAGCCTCTATGTTCTTTAATAAAGTGGAAGATCATACCTTGGATTTTTTTTTTTAAAAAAAACCTGTTTGGTAGCAGCAACTCAAGGTAAATAAAAACACAAATAATTCACTTGTGCCCGCCATCTTGATTCGCAAGCATGCCCGTTGGAACAGTGAAAGCGGATAGTTTCGCATGCCTGTGGTCTTAAAAAAAAATCCGTTAAGAAAAATAAAAGCTGCTGAGAATTGGCATTACTGTGCACCAAACCACATTTCATTGCTTCATATGGGCAAGCCCTTTGTAAAAAGGAACTTCATTAACGGAGGTAAGTTTGTATTAACTAAGTCCAACTAGGAGTGGCATTTGACTTATACAGTATTTACTAAATAGAATTTTAATTGCCCCATCAACCCATAAGTATTTTAACTGAAATATCTGCTTGGGGAGCACACTTAATACACTTTAAATATTATATTTGAAGAAGTTCAAAGCTGTATGTGGCAATTATTTTTGTGAGAATACTTATCCTTGAGCTATCTATTTATCATTAAGCTATCTACCACAACACCAAGATCCCTTAGCTGGGATGTTTTGTCCATGTTCACATCACTTTACACTTGCTTACACTGAATTGCATTTGTAATTTTAATGCTCATTCCCCATTTTTCAAGCTGTTCACAATGTCAGGGGATTATAGGACATTCAATCCCCAGCAGAAGCCAAAAACTGTCTCAGCAGACTAGTTAGCAACCCTTTCCCAAGAATACTGACACACAGAGTGTTTGGCATCCAGAAAACAGGAGGTGCTTTAATCTTCAGTAGTTTCAGTATGTACAGGCAAAGTGCTACGCCAGATATCAGAGGATCATAGGAAGAGAATGAACACTGATCTGGCTCTCTTATATACATCTCAGCACAGCATTGGCTTACCCAAGCACATGGTTACATTGCATCAGATTTCCATACTACATGGCTTTGTACTCTAGTAACCCTTATCATGATGTAACCCTTCTCATGCAGCTGTGGCATGATTAGGCATGACTGGCAGTTCATGGAGTCAGTCATTGTGACTCAGCATGATTTCTGCAGTTGTTTGGCCATTTTAAAACTTAGGGTTCAGTAACCAACTCCTGACACACAAACCATTCTCACTATCCTAAATAATTTTGTGTCATCAGCAAATTTGACCACTTTGCCAGTCACCCCTAATTCCCTGCCATTCATGAACAAGTTCAAAAGCAATGTTCTCCATGCAGATCTGACAGATCTCACTGTTCACATTCTTCAACTGCAAAAAGCGATCTTATTCATATTTTCTGTTTCCCACTCTTTAGCCTATGTGAAGACACACCCAACTAAAGGTGGTGGCAGGTTTGGGTGTGCAACACCAGTACCCTGGTGAAATCAAACTCCTTTACCCAAAAAGGCTCTGATGCTGAATATCCAGTTCAAAAAAGGGGGGAAGTTTATTTTAAAGAACAAAAGAAAAGGGCTTTCTCCTCCCCAGCTCTAAAAGGCTTGAAATGAAAGGTACTTTACAGTTGGAGTTTCAGCGGTCTTCAGGGTGACATCTCTCTGGGTTTGATCTCCTCACTCAATGAAGCTGGTGCAGGGTCTTTCAGCTTCTGATTCCTTTGTTATTGGCAACTAATTTGGCTGATGGTGTTGGTAACTAATTTGGCTGATGGTGTTGGTAACTAATTTGGCTGATGGTTGTTGGTAACTAATTTGGCTGATGGTGTAAGAAATGCCCTTCCCGGCTGTCTGGGCCTGTTTGCCACCAGAACTGATCTCTGCAAGCTCACAGCAAAAACTGCCCAAAGGAATTAAAAAGCTTCTATGTAAAACAGAGCTTGCTGGGAAGGAACAGACCAAAACCTAGAAAAATGCAGGGGAATTCTTAGCTCCTCCCACAAGTCTAATACAATGGAGTATTCCTATACTCAGACATGCTAAGGCCTTGAAAAGAAAACAAAGGAAAATGCAGGGGAGATTTAAACAGTCCTGGCTGGACATCACAGCCTATTTTCAGTGTGTAAGAGGACTTCTCTTACCCCCTGACCACTAGTTTTGCTCATGAGTCTCTGTCAAAGCTTTTTGGAAGTCCAAGTAAACGGTGTCTATTGGCTCACCCTAAAACTACCAATCTTGCCTAATACTGTATTGGCATCTATTTATGGTATGGAAAATTTCCCATGGAAAAATTAAACACTGGGAAATTTTCACTTCATCTCACTGCTTTCATTGGCTTAAATGTATAAGGCTGCTACATGAGTTCATGCACAACATGAAAAAAGGGGTAATGATACATAAAAGAGTAATTATTATTTGGAAAGTGCTGCATATTTTTCAGGTTGTTGATTATTGCCAGGAAGTGCAGTTATTGCTACTTGATCATGGAGACTATGAATATACAGAAAATTAAGCCACTCCATGAGTTCTGGCATTAGGGTAATTGCAAAGAGCTTCATTTGCTATGTGCTTGGGTTTGAAAGAATTACAGTGAATTAAGTCATTATTAGTATCTTGGCAATAGGAAGGCTACAAAGCTGTCTCAAGAATGGAAGTGGGGTGACTTTTGAGACGTTCATTCTTTCACACAAAAGCTTCGGTCACATGTAGAAATGGTGCATTGCTTGGAACAGAATTTTGAAATGAACTGTTAGTATGGTTAAAGATTAAGGCTGTAATACTAACATAAAAATATCTAGAATTTGAACTTGGTGGGATTCACTTTTGACTGGAATCACAGAATTCACCTGCAGGCTCTCTTGTTAAATCTTAATGAAATTACATCTTAAATTATTGATAGTTTAATTATAAACTTTTGTACAATGTAATTTTTTTAGCTGTATCTATTTTAACTTTTCTAAGCCACCTTGAATCTGGGATATAAATAAATCATCTTTTTTATCATCATCACCTCCTCCTCCTCCTCCTTCCTCTCCTCCTCGTCATCATCATCAAACAATAAGACAGTACAGTTCTATGCATGATTACCCTCTTATTTCTAGGGAAGTGCATATTGGACTATAAATTTATACTCGACTTCCAAATTATCCAACTGCCATAGCATATTTTGCACAGCAGCACATATCCCAGAATACAAAATGGTCATGAGAAGAAAAATCCAAATTTCAAATGATAATTGGTCTCCTTTGACAGATTTAAGACTTCAAACATATGGCAGAGTATTAGACAAGCTGCTACACCAAAGAAGTGTTGCATTTCAAAATATAATTGCTCTCCAGTGCCTCAGATTGTTTGGTAGGTCTCTGGCCAAGAAACCAACGAAACAAAACAGAATATTGTTATTCATTTCTTTACTTATTGTTCCATACAACAGGATGGCTTCTTCCATCTGGAAGTACTAGTATCATGAAGTAATTTTTGATTGATATCAAATACACAGCTAAGATTTAAGTACTTTTGGGTTAAGTAAAACAGACTATATCTGAAGTATTTACTGGAAGTAAGAAGGCCTAAATGTCCTTGATTCAAAGTCCAACTCTAAGCCTATTTAGAAATTATTCAAATGAACAATATGAGGCTGTCTTGTACTAAGGTAAGACTTTAACTGCAGTGCTTTCCACAGAATCATAGAGTTGGAAGAGATCACAAGGGCCATCCAGTACAACCCCCTGCCATGCAGGAATAAACAATCAAAGCATTCCCAACAGATGGCCATCCAACCTCTGTTTAAATACCTCCAAAGAAGGAGACTCCACCACACTCCGAGACAGTGCATTCCACTGTCAAACAGCTCTTACTGTTCTCCCTAATGTTTACATGGAATCTCTTTTCCTGTAGTTTGAGTCTACTGCTCCGTGTCCTAGTCTCTGGAGCAGCAGAAAACAAGCTTGCTCCATCCTCTCAGTATGACATCCCTTCAAATATTTAAACATGGCTATCATATCACCTCTTAACCTTCTCTTCCCCAGGCAAAATACACCCAGCTCCCTAAGCTGCTTACAACTGTGAACCTCACAACTGTGAAATAGGTTTGGCTGAGAGTGACTAACTGGCCCAGCTTCACCCTGGTAGTTTCATGGCTCACTGGCAATTTGAGCCTGGACCTTCCAAGTCCTTGTCAGATATGCTAACCATTATACCATACTGGATCTCCAGTGGCTTGCTGCAGCTACTTACTGAGTTCTGTTTATCTGGAAGTCACAATGATTTCATCCTTCTTCATTGCTGCTCCCTGCCCCTCCAATTTGCCACTCCATCTACATAAGAGCAGATGCATCTAGTGAGGTTCCTGGTGATCAGGAGAGGTTTTTCTGCAGCTATCCCATCATCATCTCCCATGGGAAGAGAAAATATAAATGACAAATCCATCCTTGATGCCTCCAAGGACACTTTCAGAGCCTCCAATATTTTTTTTTAAAAAAGAAGTATCAATTGTTCATCCCCAAATGTTTCCAAAGAGCACACAACCACCCCAAAAGTGGAGCTGCTCACATCACAACCAACTCAGACAGAACCAGAATTGGAAACCATGTCACACGATATTCCTTCCTGTCCTAATGTATGAACAGGTGAGAGTTAAGTAGTATAAATTGATGAACCCAGGCCATTCATGACATCCCCCCCAGTTTGGAAAAGTTTTTTTAAAACTGTATCTGCCAGAACCCTGTAGCAAGCATAACCAAAAGAAAGTAATTTCCAAGCTCTGCACCCACCATGGTCTAACAAAATGCATTTCCCCCATAATGAGCTTGAGATGGCTCATCAAACCTTTTCTGTGCAGCTATTCAGGAAAGGACCGAAGTTCCACTTATTCTCCTTGGCCTGTTCTTAATATTTGGGCTGCTGGTTGTACCGTATTGGTAGTCACCTTTCTGCTGAATGTTATTGGCTTTAAAGCTTAAATGTTTAGGCTTTAAGGGCAGCCTAAAAATAATTTGAAATAAAGTAAATACCACTGTACAGCCTTTTCTGACTTATTTTCTCTTTCCTGGTCCCTGCTTTTGTACCCTGAACCTCTCCTGCATTCTAGTCCTGATTCTGCCTTACTGTTCTGTGTTTCTCTTACAGACTTGAATTGGAAGGCCAGTCTTAGTATAATGTATGTATTTTGGCCACATGTTTAAAAAACCTGGTTTTTAACCTTGACATGTATCTCATTTCCCAGGGTAAACTGAAACATATGGTCTTTGGGACTCTGCCAAGCAGTCAGAAATAGATCTTAACGAAGATCAAATGTATTTATAAACCACTGAACATCTAACCTCGTCTTGGTCTCTTGTATAGAACATTCTCTGGTATAGAACATACTTTCACAAAGCATTAGAAAGTTACTTACAAAAGGGTTTAACAATATCTGTCTGAACTTTTCATTAAAATTAGGGGAGCACTTGTTTTAGCCATCTTGGCATGTTGCATTAATGCCACTTGGTATGTTGCATTAATGCCAAATGTGGTATGGGAACATTTCACACTTCATATACCTTGATCCCTTATATTATCTGCTTTGCAACATAGCGATGCTGCGTTTTTAAAAATTCCGAATAGGGCATAGGTAGTCAAGTGGTGGCTCTCTAGATGTTATCAGACTGACGTAGTCATCATTGTTTATGCTGGCTAAAGTTGATGGGAACTGTATTTGTAGGACCAAATGTTGTCCTCCCTGGAGTTAGAAGTTTACACTGATGTTCAAATCTTTTGGCCCTGCATGTAGAAAGCTACTGTGTCAGGGAGAGGCTTTCTTTTTGTTTCTATGTGCAGGAAATTCTTTTTGATATGGAAAAAGAAATCAAACTTGGTTCTCCCTGTTACAATCTGAAGTGGTGTAAAGTCCAGCAAAAGCTACACTGTATGTCAGCCTTAGAAACAGAGCCCAGTTCTAAGTTTTGCCTCATAGCATTTCCAGAAAGAGGCTTTTGTGACAATGAGGTGTTGAATCAGCTTGCTTGGCACCAATTAACTTCATGGAGACTGTTCTTCTGATTCACCTACTTGTCACCATTGGTCAAAATGCACAACCTAAATCAGTGCAGTTGGAGAGTCGTTATGGTACAATATTAGTGATAGTAACACCAACAGTACCAGAAGAAACCTTAACAGTAAACAAAATCTGGCTCTCGGCTTTGAAATACAATAGAATTAAAACTCAACACTTTCAAAGGAATTCTACCCAGGGACAGGGGGATTCCCAACAGATAAGGGTCCATCAACCAACCATCAGCCAAACAGACACTAACGAGCCTTGCATTTCTATACCCAGAAACTATCCATTCAATTATCCATTCAATTACACAAATTTACGTACACTACCCTACAGGGGTTCACAGCATATAAACCCCAGACACACCCCTTCCCAACCATTCTCTGAAGATGCCAGCCACAGATGCAGGTGAAACATCAGAAAGAAACTATTCCAGAACATGGCCTCACAGCCTAGAAAAAACCCCAAGGAAAATAAATCCTCTTTTCTTCTCCCTGATTTTTTGGGGGGTGGAGAGGTGGAGGTTGGGTCTACATTGGGATACCTTTCTATTTTGTAATTTACATATTGTGGAGTAGCCCAGGAGGGAAGTTGGGAGGAAGAGGGTAGATCTGGAACTGCACGTAGATCTCTCACTGATTTATAGTAATCTATCTGACTCCCAGTCATATGACTAAAAGTAAACAAAATCTGGCTCTCGTCTTTGAAATATAATAGAATTAAAACTCAACACTTACAAAGGAATTCCACCCAGGGACAGGGGGATTCCCAACAGATAAAGGCCCATCAACCAACCATCAGCCAAACAGACACTCACGAGCCTTGCATTTCTATACCCAGAAACTATCCATTCAATTACACAAATTTATATATACTCCCCTACAAGGGTTCACAGCATATAAATGCCAGACACACTCCTATCCAACCATTCTCTGAAGATGCCAGCCACAGATGCAGGTGAAACATCAGAAAGAAACTATTTCATAACACAGCCTCACAGCCCAGAAAAAAACGAAGGAAAATCTAAGTACCAGAATAGTTTGTGCTTCTTAAATTAGGCAGTTTCCCCACCCGCATTCCATTTAGTGTTGCTGATGGAAGCTACTGCCTAGAAACCTATTTTGAAGTGAAATGGGATAATCATTACTCTTTATTGTTCCTTCTTGGTTAAGAAACAAAACTCAAACATGATAGATCAAAATGACACCCTATGTCAAGGCTAAAAATAAATGAAAAAATTAGGGGAGGGAGCATCTCTTATTAAGAAAGGAGGAAGCAATTGTCTATCTGGCACTGTCATTCCCCCCCCCCCATTCAGTTCAAAGTGCTAAAATAGGAACTTCCATTAGCACCTAAACCATGAATTTGGGAATCCTTTACCCAAAAGAAAATCAAGCAGGATGGGGGCTTTGTTCAAAATCATTTTGTGTATGGCATGAGGATGCAGGAATCTCAGCACAGTGTACCTTACATACAGAAGGTTGCTCTATAGCATCCTTAATGCAGTAGCGATTTCAGACTTCAGCTGTGTCTTATATACAGTAATATGCAGCGCATATATTTGCCAGCCAAATGGTAGAGATGCATACAGAAATACAGAAGACCTTACATCATAATCATTTTGTCCCCTACCCATGACTACTGAAGCCCTCTGAGCAGGGATAGGAAACCTGGAAGTCTTCAGATACAAAAAATCATGACACTTGAACAACTGAAAAATGTAAGAAATATAGATATCTTTGCCTGGTGCCCAAAAAGACAACAAAGTACATATAAGCTGGGTTTTACAGGAAGAGAAGTCAAGAAATGGTGCTACCACTAAAATACCTCCATTGCCAGTTGCCACCTGCCTCACTCATAGAATCATAGAATTGTAGAGTGGGAAGAGACCACGAGGGCCATCCAGTCCAATCCCCTGCCATGCAGGAATACACAATCAAAGCATCCCCGACAGATGGCCATCCAGTCTCTGTTTAAAGACCTCCAAGGAAGGAGACCCCACCACGCTCCGAGGGAGTGTCTTACACTGCCGAACAGCTCTTACTGTCAGAAAGTTCCTCCTAATGTTGAGGTGGAATCTCTGTTCCTGGAGCTT
Organism: Gambelia wislizenii; assembly: GCA_030847615.1. NCBI lineage: Eukaryota > Metazoa > Chordata > Lepidosauria > Squamata > Crotaphytidae > Gambelia > Gambelia wislizenii. Next base: position 129,758,958 of record JAUMIR010000006.1, on the reverse strand, counting down.
GCATCCATTGCTCCATGTTCTAGTCTCTGGAGCAGCAGAAAACAAGCTTGCTCCATCCTCAATGTGACACCCCTTCAAATACTTAAACAGGCTATCATATCGCCCCTTAACCGTCTTTTTCCCAGGCTAAACATACCCAGCTCCCTAAGTCTTTCCTCATAAGGCATAGTTTCCAGACCTTTCACCATTTTAGTTGCTCTTTTCTGGACATGCTCCAATTTGTCAATATCCTTTTTGAATTGTGATAGGGGCCATCTGGTGCAAGACCTCAGAGCTTGGGCTATCTCAAATGGAGGTGACTTTCAGCTATCTTATTTCCAAAGCCTTTAAATGTAAGCACATATTCAAGTATTAACCCTTCATGGGTTCTACAACCAGATCACAGAGGAAATACAATATATAACCTGAACTTTTAGAGTGGGAGAGATCTATACTTTTAAGAAATTAATTTGATCCAACCTTTTTAATCTACTTATTGGACAGATTAAATCCCACCTTTCTACCATTAAGTCTTCAAATAGTTTCAAAAATCTATTTTGAGAAAGCACTGTGTAATCTCTACAGGGATATGCCTTCTCATGAAGAGTTTCCACTCCAGAGCAAAAGTAGCCTATGTGAGATGTCTACTCAGGTTCTGGCTGTTTTGGCCTCACTAGTGAGACAAAATGCAATTCTGTCTCATTGCATCCCCTATAAAAAGCAGAGTATTCTGTCTCGCCAACTATGCTTGCTAGATAACAGTGAGAACAGTTCCAGCACAATCCCAATGTTCCACCAGAGCTGCTACAACAACAACAACAACAACAAACATAGACACAATTGATAGCTCTTCAGGGGCAGAAATGTGCCTCGTTACCGTTTACTGAGTACATTAATAATAATTCAGCCCACATTCATCCTCCTAGGTTGCATGCCAACATCTGAAATGATGTGCTCTCTTCTTAAATGTTTTTATTGGAACTGATTCTGCAATTATTAACTGTCATCCTTTTCACTCATAGACATTATGTTCAAGGGTATTTTCTTTCGTTGTTTTAAGGTTTAGCTTGTTATTTTCTTTCCTCATTGACTGAGTGTACAATTAGTTAAATGAAAAGATTTTATTAAAAAAGAAGAAAAGCTAAATCTTGGCATTCACTTGAATGTATCTATAGTGGGCAGTGGAGAGGAGAAAACATGCAGATTTAGTCTTTTTGTTGTTCTTATTCATTGGCAATTTGATTTTGACTTATGGTGACCCTATGAATAGAGATCTCCAAGAGCCCCAGCCATCAGCTACCCTGCTCAGGTCTTGCAAACCCAGTGCTGTAGCTTCCTTGGTTGAATAAATCCATCTCTGGTGCAGCCACTCTCTTCTCCCACTGCCTGCTACTTTACCAACCATTATTGTCTTTTGCAATGTATCAAGTTGGCCTCATGATATGTCCAAGGCAGGCCAGTCTCAGTTTAGTCATCTTCATTTCTAGTAAGAGTTCATGTTTGATTTGCAATAAGACCCATTCATTTGTCCTTTTACCACTCCATCATATCTGTGGAACTCTTCTCCATTGCCACATTTTAAATGAGTTGACTTTCTTCCAGTCAGTGTTCTTCACTGTCCAGCTTTCACAACCATAAACAGGAATTGGAAATATTAAAGCATGGATAATTCTCAGTTTGATATCATATGGCTATTACAAAAATATGGGAAGACAACAAAGGATAAGCAAGTGTTGTTTGCATGCATCCAAAAACACAAATGTACCGGTAACTAAATATGACAGAAGCACAGAATTCCTTGTGTTTAAGTCATGCAAGTATCCTACTTATGTCTTCTGCAGCATGCCCCAGCCAAAATATAGCCTTTGCACCTGTGCGTTGTGCTTCTCTGAAAGAGGTTAACCTCTAACACACTTTATATCTCTCCTGAATTGGGGTCATAGGGAGTTTGCAAAGGCTGTATATGTTTTTATGGAATATGTGGCTGTAACAATAGCACTATTCAGGCATTCTTAACATAGTCTAAAATGTGCAAAGTGGAAGCGGAGATTAATTTCTACCTTGCTGTCTAGGGAGACTCTTCCTATAATAAGGAAACCCAGAAAGACAGGATTCCAAGTTAGATGCAGAGCCTCCATGGATACAAGAAGCTTTCCTCTTCAGTCACCCTCTACATGTGGACAGGGATAAGGTTATGAGGGAAAGGGTAGAGCTAGGATAGTCCCTACTCCCCTCTTTGTACATTTGCTTTAATGCTTTTTAAAATTTTTAAATAGAGTGATTGTTGTCAAGGGATACTGGTGTGGAAAAAACATACAGCCCTCCCCATGCACATTTACAAAGCAATTGCTAAAGCTTCTACTGTATAGAGATTTGCAGCTATAAATTCCCCTGACTTTTAGAGCTAGTGCTGATTGTCATATGAAACTGTTCTATACTGGGCACACCATATGTTTATCTCTAAGTCCATTCTGTCATTTGCCTCCATCTATGTGCACTTTTTAAAAAAATCCTTGTACAGGGGCCATGCTAATCTTCTCTGTATCATCCTAATGTAAGTATATGTGCTACCGAAGCCACTGGAAACAGAAATTAAATAAGGTAGTGGATTATAGGGAGCGGATAGAGAAATTGATAGAAATAGACACAATGGAAAAATTATCAAATTTAATTAAAGGGAAACCATTAGATCCTTTGTAGATACATGGGAACCAGTCATAGATTTTGTGAAAGAACAACGAGGGGAGGCTAGTACTTTAGGTTTTAAATGTTGAATAAGGAAGTTACAATACTTTTGTGTTTCAAATAAAAGGCTATGCAGATATTGTAATGTGTTTGCTAGGTAATTCATAGGAAAATATGTAGTGTTAAAATATATATTTTAGCTGTAAGTATTAGATGTTATATTTATTTATTTTAAAAAAAGAGAGGGTATATAGAATTGATAGGTTATAATGCATTCAGGCAGAGGTGAGAAGTCTTTTAAAATTGGGGGAAGTAAGGGAGAAATGGAGAGAGGGAAGGGAGGGGGTAGGTGTCCTACCTGCAATAGTACTTCTCTTTTCTTTCTTTCCCCCCTCTCCTTAATGTGTGTCTGTAGAAATGTATGTAAAGTAACTGCTGTTGTTTTTGATGTTTTGATTGGTTGTGTTGTTTAAGACTTGTTTGTTCAATGTCATATATGTAAGTTTAAGATTTAATAAAGATGTTTATAATTTTAAAAAATCCTTGAGCATCTCTAGCATTAACCCATTTTATGGTCTATTCTATCCACCATAAAAAGGAGGGAGGGGAAGGGGGGGGGAAACGTGGCAGTACCTTTAAGATGAACTGATTTGTATTTTTGCCTGAGTTGTCACAAATATAATCCACTTCTTCAGATGAAGTAGGTGTGAATGTGGCATAGTGGTTTGAGTGTTGGGCTACAACTGTTGAGACCAGGGTTCAATTCCCCGCTTGGCCTTCAAAGCCCACTGGGAGACCTTGGACAAGTCACACACTCTCAGCCCTTAGAAAATCCTGTGATAGGTTTGCCTTAGGTTCACCATAAGTTGGAAATAACTTGAAGGTACACAACAACAACAACAAGTGGTATTAAGGCCTTAGGCATACAGCATATTTATACAGTTGTGGGAGTGGGATAGAATGCAACAGGATCCAGAAAGAGGTAAATCATGATGCTTGCCCTAATTTTTCAAAGGGCTACATAAGATGATACAGCAGTATATCACTGTCACTGTCCAGTAGTGACCCTCCAAGGTCTTGGCAGAAATTCTCAGTGCAGTGGTGTGGGAATGAACCATCGTGGGGGTAATCGGGAGAATTCTATCCAGTAGCCCTGCTGGACTGTCTGCAGGACCCACCTGTCTGAGTTAGACCTTTCCCAAGCCCCCACAAAAGCCTGAAGGCGGACCCCCAGTGGGGGGTGGTGCCATCATTGTTGACTTCTACTGTTGGACTTGGTGGGCTGTGTCTGAGTTTGTCTGCCCACAGTCCCCTGGTTGGACCTGCACTGGTATCTGTTCTCACCCCAGCGTGGTCTAGAGGGCCTGAAGTCTCTCGATCCCGAGGAACAGGGCACAGAGGAGCCGCTTTGTTGGTTGCCTGAGGGACAAAAAGGCCTGAAACGTCTCGAAAACCTTAGATCCTCCCTTTGCTTGGCTGAGGCCAGGGTTTTCTTCTTGTTGTCCTTATCCTCAACCAGCACCGGCTCCAAAGATTCGCCAAACAGCTTTTCCCCTAAGAAGGGGGAAAAGACCAAGTTTTGTTTGGACTTAAAATCAGCATTCCAGGATTTTAGCCACACCTGTCTCCTGGCCGCCACTGTGGCCCCTTGTGCCCTGGCACAGAATTGGACCACATCCAGGGTGCTATCTGCCAGAAAGGCAGAAACCTTCACCAGCTTGTTGAGGTCCTGCCTAATTCTAGGCTGGGACTTGGGTATGTCTGCTAAGGCTTCCTTTGACCACTGTATAGCTCCCAAGCCATCATGGTGGCTGTAGTAGAGGCCCTGATGGCCAGGGAAACTGCCTCATGTGCTCTTTTACGGGCCATGTCCATGCGCCTGTCTTCTGGTACCTTTAGTGTGTCCTCTCCATCTTGACAAAAGACCGCCGAAGAGACCAGACCTGAGACAGGGGTGTGTCTATGAGTGGGACTTGTAGCTTGTCCATCACTTTTTTAGGCAAGGTGTAAACTCTTGATGGCGGCTGGACTCGCCCATTCGTCACAGATGTCACATCACGGTCGCCAGGAACGACATCTCTAGGGCCGTAGGTTGTGAGTCCAGGAAAAATTCCACGGATATCTCCAGCAACTCTTGGTCCATCTGAGACTGTTGAGTCGTAGGAAGTTGAAGGCCCAGTGTCCTGACAGCTTTTTTCAACAGAACAGGAAAATCGTCAGTTGCAAAATGGTGGGCCGAAGGGTGGGTCACATCTGTGGCCTCCTCCCTATCGGAGTGGTCCTGTTGAGCCGAACCCTCCCCTTCAGATGAATATACAGACACTTCCTCCTCATCATCCTGAGAGGTTTGGTCTGGTTGTTGTTTCCTAGGGCACTTTCTGGGAGGGGGGTACCCTCACGGTCTAAGTGTGAGGTCCAATCTTCTTCCTCAGTCTCATTGGGTAACTTGTCTGACTGCTTTCCCTGGGTAGAGCTGTCTTGGCTTGGAGGAGCAGTGGTACCTTGCTCTCCTCTGCCTTTGGATACCACCTTTCTGGGTGTGGGCCTTTTGGATTTTCCCTTATCTGCACCCCTGCCCTTGCCCCCCTGTTGCTGCTAGTCCTGAGGTGCCTCCTGAGATGGCTGGGTCTAGGGTCTGGGGGTTAGTGGTAAGGGCACAGTGGCATTCAGGGTCCCCAAGGGTTCCAGTCCTCCCCTCTGGGTTCCCTGTTGGCTCCCCAGCAGGTATGGTTGAAACAGACTTGCTGCCAACCAGCCTGCAGCTTCCCTGGCCAGAGTACCTTGCAGCCAGTCAGCTATAACTGCTGGGTACCACCCCCTGCCGCCCCAGTGCCCAGGACCCCGGCAGAACTCACATCACCCACCAGCAGCTGCTGGGGGAAAGCTGTCAATTGCCCAATGGAGATGGGGGGTGCCTGGTCCAGGCGCGCCATCGCCACGGTCTGTGCCCCGTGCTCGGGGCCGGTCCACGCCTCCTCGTCCTCCTGGAGGCCCTGCACGATGTCCTGTTCCCGACTGGCTCCTAGCCCCTCCAGGAAGAGCAGGTCTGGGTCGCAGCCAGCGGTGGGTGAAGTGGAGGTCTTCCCCTCCTTTCTCAGCCTCTTTGCGCCACTGTTGCTCTTCCCAGTGGCTGCTCCTCTGCCACTGCTCGCCGCTGAGGGGCCGAGGCTGGGACCCTCCTCCCAGGCTCCCAGCTGATTGCCCGAGCCGGCACAGCCTTGCCGGCCCATTTCCCCTGCGATGACCACTGCGATCACCGCGTCGATGTCCTCGCTTGAACTCATTAACGCAGTCTTCCTTCCCTCCAAAGGTCAGGCCGTGGAATAAACCCCTTCCTCTGGTGATTATTGCTATTATTATTGTTTCCTTTCTCTCTCTTTTTTTTAAAAAAATCCAGAGGTGGGGTATCCCAAGATGGCACCGGCCACGTGTAGGGAGGGTAAGAGAGAACAAAGACCACGTCCTACTAGGAGCATAGGCAGGAAACAGACTGGGTAGTCAAGGATGACCTCACAAGGGGCAGACCAAGTCTTTTGTTTTCCTGCCTACTCAGGAAGGCAGGGGAGGGAAAACACAAAGCTATCGGATGCTCTGGAGCCCTCCCCACTGGGAAATAAGAGTACTCTTTAGTATTTTCCCTGTTTCTTCAGGGGGAGCAACCCCATCCAGGACAGGTATTTTATCCAATTCCAGGAACCAAGAACCACCAATCCACAGATCTTCATCTAATAAAGCACCAGCTTCAATTTATTGGCCCTCATTCAGTCCATTACAGCATCCAGGCAGTGCTCTAGCACATTCACAATCTTAGCTGACTCTGATGACACCCAACCCCAGAACTCCTAATGATCTTCTCCAGCAGCTTCATATGCATATTGAACAGCATGGGACACAAGATGGAACCCTATGGCACTCTACCGCACATTGGTCATGGGGCTGAACAGGAAACCTCCCCCCATGCCACTCTGGCAGAGAGAGTAGAACCACTGCAACATAGTATCTTCTACTCCCACCTAATATAGCTAGGCCAGTAGGATACCACGCTCAATGGTATCAAAAGTGGCTGAAAGATCCAGGAAGATCTCCTCAGCACTCCTGCTGAGTTTCCCCCAGAAGTTGTCAGTCAGTGCAACCAAGGCTGTCTTGGCACCATACTCTAACTTCGTCCCAGACTGAAATGGATCTAGATAATCTATTTCCTCCAAGAAACTGAAGTTGCCAAGCCACCACACATTCAAGTATTTTGCCCAAATATCTTTGGGTCCAGGAAGGGCTTCTTCATGAGAGGGTATACATCTGCCACATTCTAGGCAACAGGCACCTTCCCTGACATAATAAAGCATTTACCATTCTCAGACCCCCCCTCAGTCCTCTAGATCTTAAGAGTGAAGATGAGCAAGACCTAGTACATATGTGGTGGAATGAACTGATTCAAGTATCTTTTCAGTATCACCTGGCTGCAACAACTAAAATTGATCCCATGCAAATTGACCATACAACACACTGGGCACCTCCCTACACACTGAGACAACTGCGGAATCATGTTTTGAGCAAATATTTTTTTAATTAAGTAATGTATTCAGTATTATTTATTTATAAATAAATAAACATATCTTCTTTTTTTAATAATTTGTGCTCGGCCTGGATCCTAATTCGCTGCTGCTGTAATACTGATGGGATGCTATGAAGAAGGTTTGTTAGAAGTTATGAAGGCAATGGATTTTAAGAGGTAGAGAGCTAGAGTGAATTTGTAGTAGTCAGAGGTAAGATTGGTGGGCTAGCCTCTACAATTTGAGAAAGTTTCTTCTAATAAAAAACCATAGGTAGGTGGTACACACATACCAGCACTGGAAATGTTAATTACAAGATCTCTTCTGTGTAGGTAACAGCATTTTTTCATAGAAAATGACTACTGTGAAAAATGGTTGCTGTCAAAATACACTAGCAACACTGCAGAGCAGATAAATTCTTTGAAATGAAAAACTGCAGAATCTGGTTTCCATGCTGAATTTGCTATTATCAACTGCTACTGCCTTCACTATGATTTTTAGAAATTAAGTTACTCTGATGTATGCAGAATCCCTATGTTTGTCTTACCACACTCACATATTCTATCCTGTACCTCCTTTTCTAAACCTGCAGATGGAGGGAGACTTCATTGTTGCTTCAAATAGATACTCATTCAGTTTTTAGTTATTAATTCTATGCAATTTCTTGAGCTACCCAGGAGCTGAGCTACATTTAGCTCATGAACCACAGTTTTACTACTCTTGCTATTTTAAATACATTTCCAGCAGAACAGAACAGTGAAAAATAAGCAGAACTGAATAAAACTGTTAACCTCTTTCTGTAAAGAATACAACACTTCACTATGATGTATAGAACTGAAGAGCCAGGTGAACAAAAGTACAGTACTAGAAAGAACATTTACTGGCTCTCCATAAGCAGTTGCTAACACATATATATAGTGCTAATGAATCAGCAGAGTTTCAAGCCTGGCGAGGACTCCCCATGACAAAAACCATTAGGAAAAATACCTCTTGGTACCTACAGCAGAGGGGGTATTTCATTCTACTGCATTCCAACGTAGATTGTTTTGCTATGTCAACATGAGACTGTGGGGCTTCCTACCAGAGGTGCTGGCTATGGTTCAATACACCATCAAATCACTTCCTTAAAAGGCTGCAGTGAAGAACAAAGCTGTGATTGGAACATACAACAGAAGCCCAAACAGTTAACCCCGTTATGGATAGAATGTGGACCAAGAAAAATTTGGGCAACCCCTCCCCCAAACAAATAAACAAACAAAAAAAAACATTGGGCAACCTTTAATTGGCCTTAACATAGTTCTCAAAAGGCAATGCTAAATGGGGCTGGTCCCTGAAGAATGAAACAAATGTTAAAAGCAAGCTGTGCCATCAGCTGTGTACTTTATAAGCAAATACTAATCCAGTGCACAAGCCTGGTGTTCTGAGCCTTTGCATAGCATGATATCTTGCAGACTGGACATAAAAGCATAGACAGTAATTAAAATGCCCCATGGCACTTCTTAAGAGAAAAGCAGTGCTAATCCTGGTTTCCTAGCCTGAGCGTAATTAAGATAAATACTGTGCTGCTTTCTACATTAGCACAAAAGGAAGCTTCTGATAAATGAGATTTGGTTCTTAACCTAATACCACACAAATAAGGGCCAGTTCCCCGCTGCATTCCGGGCAGGATCTGGGGTCCTTGGCCTTAATCCAATCACTAGTCCCAAACAGAGTAGAGACCCACTGAAACAATGGGATTTACATAACTGGTGACTTAACATTCAGCAGGTCTGCTCTATTTGGAACTTGCAATAAGACTTCTAGAAAACCCATCTAGAAGTTTAGTACTTGTGCCGAGCACATAACAATCCTCTCCAGGAAAAATATTCATCACAGTTGCTGTACAAAGCATCACAGGTGGACTTATTCTGTCTTCTCTTCATGTATTTCAAAGTGTCTACCATGATATGAAAAGGGGGGGGGGGGGAGGATTTAAGGAACAGGTAGCCAGATGTCTGATATGACTCTGGATAAATAATAGCTGTTCACTAATCTCTGAAGCAGAATGAAAGGCAGTTTTAGAAATGGGAGGGTTTACTTCAAGCCAGTGCAGAGGACTGCCTCCATAGTTCCCCCCTCCCAACCTGCCCAGTGTGCTGAATTTCTTAAATGGTGAAGACAACAGACCTGAGACATAAGAAGAACCAGGATTTGTTTAGATGGGCTATTTACCCCATCTTGCCCCTGTCTTGGAGCCCTGTAGTACAAATGACACAGGGCTTTTGTGCCATTTTGCCCCGGACAGTCCTGATAATGCCCGGGGCAAAGATGGCAGAAGCAAGGGCTAAAGCCGGTTGAACCACTGTATTTTAACAACTGGGGAAAACTGCCTCTTTTTAAGAAAAAATGGATTGGGCCCCACAGGATCGCAGGAGTTCATACCTACATGCCAGCCCGTAACTGCTGCCTGCATTGCACTCTTAGAAGCCAGGAAGGAAGCTCTCAGCATGTGGACTGGTCATGTACAGGGGACCTTGATCACATGCTATGGGCCTCCTTCCTGGCTTCTGAGAGAGCAATACAGATGGCAGCAGAGGCAGGTGCAGATACAGGTCAATGTGTCTGTGCAGGGGTGGGGGCAATTAGACTGATCTAGGGCCAGACTACACTGGCTGGAAGCTCTCCAAGAGGAAGTATGAAACTGCTCTGTTCTGAGACCTTACATGGCTGGCCAAGAGTTGATAAAAGCTGGGGAATGCATTAGATAAATTTGTAACTTCTTACCTCTTCGGATGATGTTTCGTCTAACATTTTCAAAGCCATACCAGCTATGCTTTGTTGGATGAACATTAGCCTGTGTCTGAGCTATGCTGTTTAATTTAGTCAAGTGGCTACAGATTCTCCCCATAGCAAAAGGTTACAAGTGATGATGAGAAATTCACCTGTCATTCCATTCCAAATTGTGGCAAACTAGGGTACTCACTCTCCTGGCAAATTGTGGCTGTGACCCTGTTGACAGGTGTCACTTGCATAAGCAATAGTGGTGGAGCAGCAGGAGTAAAATGGTGCCACAATGGCAGGGGAGTTCTGTCAAATGAAAATGCTGCCCTACTAGCTCCAGAGCTTCTCAGGAATCAGCAGGGCAGCTTTCTTTGGTAATCTGGCTTTCTCCTTTCTCTCCACTGTCGGTATATACCACTTCAAATAGTGCCTTGCCCTGCCATAATGGAGGGTTGCACAGAGGAAAGTCACGAAGAGAATTCTGAACCCTGTTCCAAATTATTATCCCACTGCTAAACTGAAACTGAACGTTCACTGAACAGATATGTACAAATCACTGAACTTGTTGAGATTAATTACATTATAAGAGCAAACTATGACTGGGACAGAAATTCTACACATCACTTCCTATAGGTAGCAAATAACTTGCAGAATAACACTATCCAATTTGTAGTTTTCCAAGAAGTAGCTGTGCTAGTCTCTTACAGCATAAAGGGGAGTGGGGAAAGAGTGTGGCAGCACCTTTAAGGCTAACCAGTTTTTATTTTAGCACAAGTTTCCATGGATATAAACCCACTTCTTCAGAAGAAGTACTCATATCTATGAAAGTTCATGCTTAGTCTTAAAGGTGCTGCCATATTCCTTTTTTCCCCTCCTTCCCTTCCTCCTTTTCATTGTCCAATTAGGTTCCTAGGACTTGTAATAAATTCCCAGTCTTCAGATGAAAATTTTAGTCCTCTGCCCACCTTTGAGAATGTGCACCAAGTCTGACTTGTCACTTTTTTCACGATAATCTGTTTTCTGTCTTAAATAACATGAAGATGGAGGGAAGGAGGGAAATAGGAGTGGTGGTGTTGCTTCATTTATTTTTCTCAATGGTTGAATTCAAACACTGAAAAGGATTTTAGTATTTCTGATCACCTAATTCTACCAATAAGTGCTACACATTCAGGAGCCAGTGAGAAAATTCATAGAATTATGACATGTACCAAAATCTCCAGTTTAACTAATTAGCCTTGGGAACCTGCCAAGCCTCACTCCTGTTGACATCCTTAGCACTTAATATGGCACAAGTGCCATGGTAAATGTCAAATAACATTTGTGACCCAGTTCCTTCTGACATTTATTGATACATCTCAAAAACCACTGAAAGCTTTCAAGATTTGATACTGTTTACCCCCACTGTCTTCATTGACCACTTGTTATTCACATTTACTAGGGCAAGCAGGGCATGATATGAATGCAATAAATAACACTGACAGTAAAAATGTCATTTTGTGAAATGGTCTTAAGCATACTAGCTTTGTGCCACCACAATATCTAAGTCTTTGCTTATAGATACATGATATTGTTCATGAACCTTTCAAAATAAATGCATATGTTATGCAGGAATAGCAGTGTTACATGCCAGATTTGAAAAGGTCCCTCCCTCAAACTGGAGTTTATATTACCTTCCAATCATGCAGCACATGAACTGCATTAGCTGACAAGAGGCACTTTTCAAAGTGTTCACAACATTTAATGAATTCCATTTAGCTATGACAAGCACATATTTCAGACTCCATTTTCTGCATTCTCGCCCCTTTAAACTGGGCTTTTAGCCACATCTCTGTTTATTATCTTCCTTGAAGAGACCACATAATTCACTGATAGTAGCACCAAGCCTAACTCAACATTCTCCTGAGGTTACAACACTTGTAATTTACCAGGCAAACCAGTCATAACAATATTAATTCCATTTAGAAAAGCATATTTATTCTATGAAATGGCAGCTATGTTGACTTTTTTTGAGTCTACATACACTAGGGATTCCTCCTACTGATATTATTGCCCAAACATCATCTTATTTAGATGGATCTTCCCAGTCTATCCAGTCCCAACATTCCGTTTTAAGCACAGCAGCATAATTATGTTCCTGCAATGTCACAAAACAGGCGAGGTAGTGCCATCTTACCATATGTGATGTTGTGTCAGCTGTGTCCACTGTGGCTCACAGAAAAAAGGATGTATTATGTCTTGGAAACAAAATAAATTTAACCCATACCAGTACTGTTGTTGCATGCCTTCAAGTCATTTCTACAATTCTAAGGTGAACTCATGGGGGTTTCTTGGCAGAATTCATTCAGAGGGCATTTTCCCCTTGCCTTCCTCTGAGGCTGAGAGAGTGTGACTTGCCCAAGGTTACCCAGTGGGTTTCCATGGCTGAACAGGGACTTGAACCCTGGTCTCGCAGTGTCCTATTCCAACACTCAAACCACTACACTATGCTGGCTCTCATTAGAACTGAAAACATTGATAATTTCTGCAGCCTCTAATGTCAGTGAGATTTATTTGAACCTTCTAAGAGTTCCTCTCAGATGTGTCCTTAACCTTCCTCCTAGAATTTCATGGGCTAATTTTGGCTTCAGATTTCCAGGGTAGTTTAAAAAGACACAAATAAACATGATAATAAAAGATGACATCAAAAGATACACCATAAAACAACAAACATTCAAAGGCAGCATGAAACAGAAGTTTAAAAAAAATCATGAGAGAAAAAAGAGCCAGGTGCTACAAAAATAATGATATGGATAGTAGGCATGAGACTGTGACATTACTGAAAATGCCTTCTCCCTTGCTGTCACCTGCCTTGCTCCTGATTGGTGTTAGCACTTAAAGGAGAGTCTCAGCAGATTACCTAAGTGCACAAACAAGTTGATTGTCGAAGCAGGCATTCCTTCAGGGATCTTACTTCCAAGATAGGAGTAACTTTAATAGGTAAGCACCAGAATTTTAGACTGGTGCTCAAAAACAGCCCTAAAACCAGAGGAATTCTTTCAGCACCTTGGGAAAGTTCTTCAGTTCTACACAGAGCTTGGAAAAACCAGCATAAAGCATTTTAAAAATAATCACCATTATTATAATCACCACTGGGGGGCATTTAGAATTGTGGCAATAGTGCCACAACCATGACTATGTAGTCTTACTAAATACAGAGCAATCATTGATCCATAATGCCTGCCCCCAAATTAAGATTTATTGGAGGGGCCCTCCTCTGTGTCCCACCAGTAGGGGAATATATCATGGGAGGACATGGAGAGGGCCTTTTCTGCAATGGCACCACTGTTCTGGAATTCCTTGCCTCTGGAGGCCAGATTGGTGCCAACATTAGAATCATTTCCATGCCACATTAAAACCTGGCTTTTTATTAAAGCCTTCAGGCCAAATTGATTTTATCTAGGCTGCACATGTTTTATAGTTATATTATTTATTTATTTACAGTATTTATACCCAGTCTTCAGGCACAAAGGCTCTCAGAGCGGCATACAAATGGTTAATTTAACACATTGTTTTAATTAGTAGATTTTCCTTGGTTTTTTCCCCCGGGCTGTGCAGCCCTGTTCTGGAATGGTTTCTTTCTGAAGTTTTGCCTGCATCTGTGGCTGGCATCTTCGGAGAATGGCTGGGTAGGAGTGTATGTGGAGTTTATATGCTGTGAACGCCTGTAGGGTAGTATATGTAAATTTGTGTAATTGAATGGTTAGTTTCTGGGTATAGAAATGCAAGGCTCATTAGTGTCTGTTTGGCTAATGGTTGGTTGATGGGTCATTATCTGCTGGGACTCCCCTTGTCCCTGAGTGGAATTCCTTGTAAGTGCTGAGTTTTTATTCTATTATTCTTCAAAACTGGGAGCCAGATTTTGTTTACTTTTAAGGTTTCTTCTTTCCTGTTGAAGTTGTCCAGGTGTTTGTGGATTTCAATAGCTTCCCTATGCTTTCTGACATGTTGTTGGCCTGGTCCAGAATTTCAGTGTTTTTAAGTAGCATTTTGTGTCCAGGTTGGTTTATAACATATTCTGTTACAGCTGATTTTTCTGGCTGGCCCTGTCTGCAGTGTCTCTCATGTTCCTTGATTCATGTTTGAACACTGCATTTACTGGTTCCTATGTAAACTTGTCCACAGCTGCATGGTATTGCGGTAAACTCCTGCAGCTGTAAGAGGGTCTCTTTTGTCCTTTGCTGAGTGTAGCATTTCTTGGACTTTCTTAGTTTTAATTGGTTTTAAAATGTCTGTTTTTAAACTGAAAAACTATTTAATATATTTTTAATCTTTTAAACTTTTGTTAAGTATTGTTTTAAGTTGATTTTATTGTAAGTCACCATGCAAACTTCAGATAAAGGGCAGAATGGAAATATTTTAATAAATAAAATAAATAATTCTAGGTTATGAACCCATAATTCCAAAACAGAATGCCTGGAATTACTAAAAACAATATCTAATTATAAACACTCCAACAATGAATACAACAGCAGAGCAGTCATATTATTATCAGGAAAGGATGGAGAGTGTAAATAAATACCTCTTTAGCATATGGTTGAGGTTTGTCATGGTTTCTCCCTCATATGGGAATGGAGTGTTCCACAGGTTAGTTGCCACTACTAAGGTGGCCTACATTCTATTGGCTTCAGAAAAACTAGGAAGATCTCCACTGATGATCTCAGAGTTATACTTGGCACGTATAGGCAGACGGCATGCCAAGTATCTTGGTCTTAAGTTATTCAACAAAACCTTGGACATGACTCAGTAGCTAATAGGCAGACCCTGATACGTGTGTGTGTGTGTGTGTGTGTGTGCCTTCAAGTCATTTGTTAACTTATGAAGACCCCATGAAAGAAAACAGGGTTTTCTTAAGCAAAGAATACTCAGAGGTGGCTTTACCGGTACCTTTCCCTAAAATGTAGCTTACAGCACCTGATATTTGTTGGTGGTCTTCCATCCAAGTATTAACCAGGGCTGACCCTGCTTAGCTTCCCTGATTCATATGTTATCATACAACCATGCAGTGTGCACTAAGTCTCATTGTACAAATATGCTTCAGTTAATATCAGAAATCCTTTCATCATTTTTCATAATTATCTGTGACAATTATTACAAATAAGGCCTCTTCAGACTCTTTTGCTATATAGTATTAAACATACCCTGGGTCCCAGGGCTGGGTAAAAGGCAGGTTATAAATACATTTTAAAAAATAGGCAGGGTCTGCTATAATAAAATAAGACCTGTTAACCCAAACCTCCTAGGAAGCATTATTTGTCAACAATACCTTAATGAACAAATTCATTGAGGGGGGAGGAAAATAAGACAGTGATGTATTAGTCCACTAGCTGACTAGATGGATGTGGCATTACTGAGTAAAAGAAAATCAGTAGGACTGCAAAATGCTGCAAAATTAGTTACTGCCACAGAAAAATTGTAGTTTCAGCTCCAAATGCCTTGTTGTTGTTTTTTAAATTTTTAATTAAGGAATGGACCAATGGTTTCAGTTTCTGACTCTTTTTGATAAAAAGCACCAAGAAGCAAAGAGGAGGAAAATAGGGCTATACCAGAAAGACTTGCATTGGCTTGGGATCGATATTTGAAAAACTGTTGTGCTTCAAAAAAAAGCCTTTAGCTTTTCTCTTCACTCATCACTTAGGAGCCCAATATCAATCACCCCTTCCCAATAAACACACCCTTCTTACTGCTTGAACGTAGACGACTTGATTATGCATGGAATAAATTGTATTCTCTATTTAATAGCAAGGTAATTTTCTGGAATAAACTCTTGAAAAGCTTGAATGAAAACAATTTAATACAGCACCTGGGACTCCTCAGCAATAACAGAATAATTTTCTGAGGAAAAATGGCAAATTTGTTTTTGCAGTCCTCTAGGAATAACAGGAACGGCCATTGCTTTCAATTACCAAATGGTCTAACCGTATATGCTGAAATTTTATTCAAGGCAGCAACATATTATGCTCAGGAGCAGATTCCATTTCCACTGCCATTTAATTATTGAACAGCAAGCCTCTACAAGGAAAAGGTTCTGTCCACAGATAATTCTAACACTTATGTTCACAACAAGAATTCAATTCATGAAGGTAGGGTGGATAACAAAGCATTCTTTACAAATCACTTACCATAAAAAAAGATAGTCCAGGCTAAAAGAACTACCATATTGCTCTACAGAAAGTTACTGCGAGTAGGAAGGAGGTGGACAGATGGGACACAACAGTGCAGTCCTTAATGGATGTGTGTGCGTTTCTTCAAGCTGCCTGTTGATGTATGGTGACCCCATGAATTTCATAGGGATTTCTTGGTAAAGGACTACTCAGAGGTAGTTTTGCCAGTTCCTTCCTCTGAAATATAGCCTTCAGCTGCTGGTATTCATTGGTGGTCTCCCATCCAGTTACTAACCAGGGATGACCCTATTTAGCTTCCAAGATCAGACAGGAAATGGTGCCTTTAGGGTATTTAGGCCCTTCTTTATGGACAACACCCTATTAAAATGGTTCACCGAAAATATTAATGGAAGTAGAACATTCTGGAGATGGTGGTTCCATTGAAGCTACTGGAGACAGTTGAAGCTACTGGCAATAGGGCCAGGTGATCACTGTCTCCAAGAGTGCTTTTACTCAGCTTTGCCTATCCCAGCCTAGGTCATCTGCCCATTTCAGTGGGTATATTTCCCCAAGGAATCAGTGCTTCAACATAATCACCATTTTCACCTACACCCCTGTTGGACTGGTTTTGGTATTTATATTAAGCAGATTGCAGCAGACTCCCAGTGCTTTCATGAGTTTCTGGTACAAAACAGGACATAAAACATCCAGGATGCTCAGTAAAGTTATAAAGCAGAACTTATGCTTATTATGGCAGAGAATACATCTTGGATAAGAAAAGTAGATAGATAGAAGAGAGTTACCTAACTTGAATACAAGAGTCCCTAAAGCTGACTCTCATGTGTATGTGTAAGAGATCTTGAGGCTGGTCTGTCTCATGTTGCTGGCTTCTAGCTTCTGTAACAAAGGGTTGTAAAACACCAAAACTACTTGGGGCAAAGAAGGGGGGAAGTGAACTCTGCATGCTAGCAGGAAATAAATACAGGTCAGAAACACACAGGCAGAGTGTTGATGCTTCTTCACTTCCAACAAGCCCTTCCTGGGGAAACTGGATCTGGCTACAGTGGTCCATGCCTTAATTTCTTCTCATTTCTACAACATTTCAAGAATGTGAAGGCATGCCTCTTTCTGTTTATTATGCCATTGTCTGATATTTAATTGTCAAAGTCAAGGACCTGTTTTGCTTATATAACTCTTAAAGTGCTATCTGCACTAATAAAGTTGCGGAATAGAGTGGGGAATATATGGTTCTCTTCCAGTACAGCCAATGGGGAGTGATTCTGGGACTTGATGTGGAACAATATCTGAAGGGCTGTCTAAAGTTTCTGACACATTTGGTAGATTTTGAAGCATCTATTTTCAGCACACAGAACATGTTCAGACCACTTCCATCACACACGATAACCACCCATGTTTATACTGAATGTGCAGAGTGGGAAACCAGATCAGACATGCTGTCCTTGTTCACACCCTTCATGTATTTAATGTAGGTGCACGTGCACACACACACGCACACAAAGCTTCACTGTGTGTGCAGTTGTACATGCACAGAATCCCTGTTCACGCTGCCTCTGAACATGCATAGATTGGGGTGCTGCCAGCAGACACAGTCCTGCTGTTTCTTCTGTAAATACAGAGTATTTATTAAAAAAAAAAAACTTGAAGAATATTTGTTCTCATCTTTAAGTATGCCTAATCTGAATCCCAGGTGCTGTAGGCTACATTTCAGAGGAAGGCACTGGCAAAACCACCTCTGACTATTCCTTGCCTAAGAAAACCCTATGAAATTCATGGGAACACCATAAGTCTAGGCAGGTGACTTAAAGGCAGATACACACACACACACACACACAATCTGTAAACAAACCTTTTCTCTTGAGTCTGTACCCTTTATTTTGTTGCACCTGAATAGAACCTGTGTATTTTGTTGGAAGTGATTGTTCATCTTCATTTTTTTTTTTTAAAAAAAAAATCTTGTTATCCTGTAAATGAGTCATTTTGGGATGTGAACTGAACTGTGAAGGTAATATGAGCTGTTTGCAGTTTTGGGGAAGAGAGAGGATGGGGTGGGACCAGAGACTGCTTTCATATGCAATTAAGTCAAAGGGTTTACAGCAGGAAGGAGATGTTTTTCCCCTGCACTGATTGCTATCTGCTCCTTCCAGTGCTTAATTTCTAAAATGGGAAGTGCCAGGGCCTAATTGCCCTGAAGTTATGCTCTCTGACTATAAAGTCTGCTCCTGATATATGTGGGTATATCAGGATGTGTGTGAGTGTGTAAAGGGGTGGAATAGAGAGCACAATTTGCTTTTCAATGGGACAGTGAATCCATATCTACTCAGAACAACTGTTTTTATTGATATTTCCAAGTAGACCGTCCCCTGACATTACATCTGACAAGCAGGAAAGCTTGAGGAATCCAGTCTTTTGTCAATTCCAACTTGAACTGACTGAATCTATACACCCTGGACTCACAAGAGGAATGAAACTTAGATACCCTTTGACATTTGTATTTTCTGAGCATTCAGAGTTAGTTCTCAACTCACAAAATATACCAAAAGGCAATTAGTAATATGTATTTTAAGGAAAAAAAAGTTTCAAACACCAATTTTGAGAGGGAGAACTACATTTCAAAAATGCATATGAAATACAAATTTAGAAGAAAACAGTCAAGCATTTCTTTTTTAAAGTTCACAAACAGGAAAGAAGGGATGTAGAGGAGAAACTGGCTGTGAAACTGACATAGACTGTAAACTGGTCTGTCTATCCCTATTAACAAACGAAAGGAATTTCTGACATATCTCCACTATTTTTTTCTATATATAGATGGAGATTGTGCAGGTCAAACCTGATCTGTCAATTCTTAAATATGTATTATGCTATAAGTTGCAAACAACAATTTGCATCCTTGTAGTATGTGGGGAAATAATCATTGTAATGTAAAAGCAATCTTGTGTACCTCATTCACAATCTTAGATAAGTCTAGGGTTTTTCCCTGCATGCATTTTGTTCTCCCAAAATTCCCTTCTCTTATTTCACTGGGCACTTCCAGCCAACTGGAGTGCTGGGTCATTCAACACATGACCTAATTTGAATTTTATTGCTTTTGTGTAACTTGCCCCTTCTGAATCTGACTCTCCATGAGAATGGATGTATCTTAAGCTTTCCTGTAACCATGCCATGATGCATCGGCTGTAGGCTGAGTGAGTTTTTATTACCTAAATACCTTCAGTTAGGGACCTTTTCTTAAGTTTGTTTTAGTATGTAGATTGAGATTGATATACCTTCAGTAAACTTTGTTTTGCATTTTAAACTGACTTCTTTGTTTTGTAATGTGTCTAATTTAACTGGGAGGATCCCAGATCTCTTGAATACACTTTTAAATGATAATAGAGCTTACAAGTCTGCATCTTAAGCGCACTCTGCATGAAGCATGAAGTCAAAAGTGACTGAATGATTTTAACTTTTTTAAAGAAATAATTCTTGTTGTTTTTAAAGGACTAGATCCTGGAATTTTTTAATACAATTTTATTTTTAGACTCATTACCTTCCAACAATCCTTCTGTTTGCTGTTGTGTGCGTTCAAGTCATTTCCCACTTATGGTGACCCTAAGGTGAACCTATCACAGGGGTTTCTTGGAAAGATTTTGTTCAGAAGGGGTTTGCCTCTGCCTTCCTCTGAGGCTGAGAGAGTGTGACTTGTACAAGGTCACCCACTGGGTTTCCATGGCTAAGCAGGGATTTGAACCCTGGTCTCCAGAGACATAGTTCAGTTCTCAAACCACTACACTACACTGGTTCCTGGATATCATATACTATAAAAGACTTAAAAAGCAATTACTGTATTCTAATAAAAACTATTTTTTTAAAAAAGTAATTACTGTGGGGTAGTGAGGATGGAAAGGCTTCTAAATACAGTCTGTACATTTAAAAAAAAAATACATTTATGTCTGGTCTTTCTTCTAAGAGCAGAAGATGTCATATATGGCTTTCCTCTTCCCTATTTCAGCCTCCCAACAACCCTGTGAGGTAGGTCAGGCTGAGAGACGTCAACTGGCACATTTTATTTCTTACAAAATGCAGTCTGTGGACAGAGGATGAGATGGGCATTACACACTTTACAACCCCATCTCTTGGGAAATTCTTTCAGCTATTAACAATATGTGAGGAGATGAAGCCATTAACAGCCTACAGAACAGATGATGAGTAAAATACCAGTTCATCCCCTATATCTTCCTTAAGAAATGGAAAAATCAGCTAACACAACAAAATTAGGTACATGAGTAAACTGAGACTGCTGCACTTCGAACATACCATGCGAAGACATGACTCACTAGAAAAGACAATAATGTGTGGTAAGGAAGAAGGCAGTAGTAGAAGGTGGTAGGAAATGAGAAGACCACATTCCAGATGGACAGAATCAATCAAGGAAGCCCCAGCCCTGAGTCTGGAAGATCTGAGCAGGACTGTTGAGGACAGGGTGATTTGGTGGCATCTCATTCACAAAGTCACATTAACAAAGTCAACTTGACAGCAATTAATAACAGGGAAAATGGATTATAAATAATTATAGCTACATACTGAGATGTTCTAGGGTGTAACTGCTATAAAAGAACCTGATGACACACAGAATTTTACTATGTACTAGGCAACTCAAATAAGAAGCCAATTCATGTTAACAGTCCAAATTAACAACACTACCTTGGCAATAGGAAATCAACTGGGCTGTTGTATGGGTGCAATCAATGTTCTTGTAAGAGTGTCTCTGGGAAATAGTAACTACCCCTCACCTGCTCCTAAATCCTTACAATCTGTTAAGTAAAAGTAATGTATAGAAATCTTGGTTTGGTCCTTTCACTGTTTTACTGGTAGTAAGAAAATAAAATAAATATGTTATCATTACATGGAAGCGCTGGGACTATGGCCTTATATAACAGCCTAAATACCCTGGCTTGCCCCCATTTCAGACCCCTGCAGTCCACATGACACAGGTCATTTGTCCCTCACCACCCCTGCAGCTGATACGGGGCTGAGATGGGGGCAAGCCGGGGTAGACCCTGATAAACCACAATAAGAAAATACACACTTTATTCCATTACCAGCAGCCAAAAATGTATTGGGCCCCACATGTCCTCAGGAGCCTGTCCAGCATGCCAACTCTTGCTGCCACCATCTATTTGGCTTTCCCAGAAGCCAGGCAGGGGTTCCACAGCATGTCACATGCACAGGGCCTTCAGTCACATGTTGCGAGCCCCCCTTCCTGGCTTCTGAGACAGCCGAGAAAATGATGGTGGCAGCTGCAAGGATGGGCCAGTGTTCCTGTGTGGACTCTGGCCCATTTCATCGAGATAAGGGGGGAAGGACGGGTCAGCTCCACAACCAGAATACATCGCAGGGAGCCAGCATATCCTGGTTTGTGTAGATAAGCCCTGTGACTCTGAATATTAGAGTCTATATCCCACTCAGCTATGGAAACCCACTGGATGATCTTGGGAAAGCCACATTCTCTCAATCTCAGAGGAAGGTAAAAGCAAACCTTCTCTGAACAAATCTTAGCAAGAAAACTCTGTGATAAGTTCACTTTATAGAATCATAGAATCATAGAATTGCAGAGTTGGAAGAGACCACGAGGGCCATCCAGTCCAACCCCCCTGCCATGCAGGAAATCTTGATCAAAGCATCCCCGACAGATGGCCATCCAGCCTCTGTTTAAAGACCTCCAAGGAAGGAGACCCCACCACGCTCCGGGGGAGTGTGTTCCACTGCCGAACAGCTCTTACTGTCAAAAAGTTCCTCCTAATGCTGAGATGGAATCTCTGTTCCTGGAGCTTGCACCCATTGCTCCGTGTTCCAGTCTCTGGAGCAACAGAGCAACTCTGGAGCAACTTTAAGGTTGCCATAAGTCAGAAATGTCTTGAAGGCACACAACAACAAACAACAATCCCTTGCTAGTATATCAAAATATGCTGCATTAGATTGTGGGGGGAAATTAGAATGAGGCCATAAGCTTGAGCATGAATTTCAAAATGGATATATAATGGAAGCCACAAAGACACAGAGAGATTTGTGCACATCTTTTAGAAAAAAAGCTGTAGTAGAATGAACGTGGATTTAACACATGTCAGCAAAAAGCTGGGGTGAGCAGCCTGTAGGATCAGTCAAGGTCCAATTTTATATGCATGCGCACTAAACCTATGCGTAGATACACTAAAGGCTCCAGATCCTGTCTGATCTTGGAAGCTAAGTAGGTTCAGCCCTGGTTATTACTTGGATGGGAGACTGTCAATCAATACCAGGTGCTGTCAGCTATATTTCAGAGGTAGGACTTGGCAAACTACCTCTGAGTACTCCTTGCCTAAGAAAACCCTATGAAACTCATAGGGTTGCCATTAGTTGATGGGTGACTTGAAGGCACACACACAAACACTGAATTCATTGTGCATCACATAAACACACTGTGCTGCCAAAGTGGGATGGTAATTTTATCCACTGTAAAATTACCATCCCACTTTGTAGTATTGTGCCATAGAATTTCATTAGCAAATGTGGGGGTGGGGGGAGCATTTAAGCATGTATTTTGCTTGTTTTGAATGGCTTGTAGCAGTTTGCCCCTGAAAACTGGGGTCCTTTCACACAATGCAGTTACAGCAATATGATTCCACTTTAACTTATATAGTAAGATTCTATGGTCTCCTGAGGTCTGTAGTTTGCTGGCACACTAGAGTTCTTTCGCTTAGAATTCTAAATAGCCCTTCTTAAAATGGAAACCCCAGGATTCCATAGGATATTGCCATGGCAGTTGGAGAGGAATCATACTGCAGGGCTACAATGTAATATAGCAGTTTGATACCATTTTATCCACTGTAGTTCTATCCTATGGCATCTTGGCATTTGTAGCTCTGTGAGGTATTTAGCTTTTTCTGTCAGAGAACTCTGCTGCTTCACCAAACTACAAATATCAGGATGCCATAGGACAGAATTACAGTGGATAAAATGGTGTCAAACTGCTATATTTCTGTAGTGTGACCAGGCCCTAATGTCATAACTGCAATGTGTGAAATTGGCTTCTCCTCACTAACATCCTGCCCTGGTTTGCACTTTACAGCAGGTGTGGGTCATTTCAGCAGGGGTAGGTTACAAGCCCTCTCCATTGACGCCCCCTTGTCATGGGAGAGAGGCTTGCGTACCCTAATGATGTTTTGAGCTATGCTGGCGGTGGCATAATAGCCACTGGTAGGGTCTCCCATGCCAGACAGGTCAAAACTGAAGGGTCTGACAAAGAGCGTCAAAGGGCAGGATGGGCTCTCTAGCCTTGTGGCAACCGTCCTAGGAGAAGGAAAACTCTAATCCCAAACCCGGGCAGATGGTGCTCGTCCAACCCTGTAAGGTCAACCATCTAAGAGAAGGAAACTCTTAATCAAACCTACGGCCCGAGGACCTCGCTGCCACGTCCATGCTTGCAAGGCCACGGCAGACGAATCTCTGGTTTAAAGGGTGAGGCCAGTTCTGTGCACGCTGCGCTCCACCAGAAAAATCCATTGCATAGGCTCGAAGGACAAATCCATTTCCAAAAAAGCCCTGTAGCGACTGGCGAGGGACGAAACCGGCAGGTGTATCTCGAATTGGCCTTTTTAGTCATCAGCGCGCTTGCAGAAAGCGCGGGATGAGTCCTTCCTGAATCTTCGTTTGCGAAGAAAAGCCAGAGAGAGAGGTTACAAGCAGTCTGTGGGAACCCTGTTTGCTTCTGAAAACTTTAAGCTATTTAAAGGAAGCATTTAAATGTGTTTTCCTGGTTGCCACAGAAATGTGTCAGTATGACTTGTCATAAAACAACTGGGGTGTCAAAACAGCCATATGAGCTGCATGAGTCCAGCTCCTGTTTTGCAGCAATTTGGGGGAGCGACACAAAAGTACCATGTGCCCTAGGCCAGAATGGTCTTTACAGAGGGCAGCTCTGTGCTTGAACCATTCACAGGCTACCAGAGGACAGTTCTCTATTTGAAGTCATCCTCTGTTTGAAGAGTTGCCCAGTTCAACTGCTGCCCCTGATAACAAGAAACATCATAATAATTTTTAAACAAAATTACATTGCTACCGTACACATGATTACTATCTTCATGGAATCTTTTACCAGAGTCAAGACAGACAAAAAGAAGGACTTCTACTTAACTGCACAGACAGCTGGGACAGCCACCTAATGAGACAGTTTTAAACAAATTGATGGAGGATAAAGCTAAATACTACTACACATTGCAATGACAATACATTACCTCCATTACCTACAATACATTACCTCCAGAAACAATGCCTGTGAGGCAACTGTTGGGGAACTCAATCAGCAAGAGCATGCCACTGTAGCCATGCCTTACTTATGGGTTCTCATAAGCATTTGCTTGGTCATTGTGGCAGCAAAATGCTGAAATAGACAGACATTGGACCTCACCTACATTTTTATGCCACACCCCTAAGACTATATTTAACCAGTTGCAAGCATACCAAGCAACACAGGTATGTACCTGTTATTTCTACATCTTGATAAATGGCCCTGATATAGAAGCATAATTCAGAAAACATATATGATGAGAAGGGTCTCTGCACATTCATCAATTTTTCACCAGGCTGCTATCCAGCAACATCCCAGTCGTATCAAGTCAGCTTTTAAAAATATTTCAGAAAATGTGGTATGAAGAAGCAAGGCACGCTGCATTATCTCCAGATCAGTCATGAAAAGTTCAGCTATAAATATATATTTGTAGTTGTATCTACGATTTCCTTCCACATTATTTCCTTCTGCACACCAAAAACAACCAGAAGCCAAAACTGTGTGAAATACTGTACATCTAAGCAATTGCATTAAGGAAGCAGAGGAAAATACAGTTCTAGTATCACTTATCAGGCTGATAACTAGCATCTAGTGGCACATATCAAATTAGTATATTTATTCAACAGTTGATGAAAACTGGCATCATATAAATGGGAAAACTATAAGAAATGCAAGCACCATGGTTGAAATTATTTATTTGAGATGGGTGGCAGTGATACAAGATACATTATCACCATTGTACTGCTTAGAAAAGTTACCCTTTGGACTAAAACATGCAGAATCCTCCTGCCAACATAGCCACTAGCCATACTGACAGAGGGAGTCTGGGTTATTGTAGCCTCCAAAGTAGTAACTTTTTCAGTCTCTGCACCATCAAAGAAAGATATGCATTCGGTCCAATGCTTTTTGTCTTTTAAAAAGGAGGAAGAGAGGGGGAGAAAAAAAAAAGAGAACGTGGCAGCACTTTTAAGACTAAGTGGTTTTTATTTTAGCATGAGCTTTCATGGATATAAATCTATTTCCTTCATAACCAATGTTTCTTTTAAGAAATATTGGAACAGCCATTGCAGAACACAAGAAAACTGGATTCAAATCTAATCTCAAACAATGGGACACTAGGGAGCCTTTGTGGCTGTCTGTTATCCTCAACTACATATCTGTAAACTGGGTATAAGGGCAACTCCTCAATCAGGGTTTTTGGAAACATAAACAAGCTATAGGCTGAAGAACAAAATCATTCCCAGGACTTTCCAATTAGGGCAAAACAAAGACAGCATGTTTACTATCAAGTGTTCCAGAGCAGCCAGTTAAAAAGAAAGGGCTGGAG
The DNA here is from genome assembly GCA_030847615.1 of Gambelia wislizenii. Classification (NCBI taxonomy): domain Eukaryota; kingdom Metazoa; phylum Chordata; class Lepidosauria; order Squamata; family Crotaphytidae; genus Gambelia; species Gambelia wislizenii. The sequence continues at coordinate 129,733,194 of JAUMIR010000006.1, read as the reverse complement.
CAGTCAGCTGTGTGCCTGAGATATGATTAAATTTGTTTTGCAGGAAAAACTGCCAAGGAAACAAAAATGATCCTAAGCACTGGTCCCCAGCAACATTCATTATCTCAACAAGCAAGGAGGAGCAGCTTTTCCACCCAGATGCATGAATTTTTATTTAGGTTTCTAGGCAATCCCATCACTAGTGCTCGACAGGATAGTAATTTAAAACTGTAAATATCTGTATCTACCTACAACAGGCTAAAGCTAAAACTCCTCACCTTAAATTATAGTGATTTGGATCAGACAATGGGAGCAGGTTTGTATTTTGGCTCCTGCTTTCATCTACAAATGCAAAATTGTCCCTGAAGGGTCCAGGAGACCTCAACACTTTCATAGCACCTGCTTCGGTATGTTAAATACATCAGAGTGACTGCCTCCCAGCCACCACCATATAAGACTGCCAATTCAATGTACTGGGGGAGAGAAACAAATCCTGTGTTATGAGATTAGCACCAAAGGGCAGTAGAAATGTAGATAATGTCCAATGAGATTATAGATAACTAGCTGGACCTGGCGTACCATATGCCATTAAAAAACTCTGCCCCCTGCCACCCCCTCCATTTGTTCTGCCCCCCGCCACCCCCTCCATTTGTTCTGCCCCTATGCCACCCCCTCTGCTTGTTCTGCCCCCTCTGCTCTTTCTGCCCCCCCTCCACTCATTCTGCCCCTTGGCCCCCACCCCTGCACTCCAGCACACACCACATCCACCCCCATGGTACTCCCTCTCCCTCTCTGGCGGCCATGTTTGGAATCTACATGGTCCTGCCCCCAATGTGCTGACTGGCTGCCCAACAGACCTGTGATTGGTTGTTCAGGTCCCTAAGCAGCCAATCAGCACACTGGAAACGGCAACATACCCCAAAGAATTTTATATAGAGAGATTTAGATAATGTCCAAGGAGTTAGGTGCACACAGTTAAATAGTAGTGACTGTGGATCTGAGATTCTCAGCCTGCGACATGGTATCATATTTCATAAATCATACAAATTCTTTGTATACTGTGAACTTAAATTTGTCTTCAACAGAACTGGGGAAGCCTGAAAGCTAATACTGGCCTGGGCCACTTTCACACTACACAATGATTGTGCTATGATTCCACTTTAACTGCCATAGCAACATCCTATGGAATTCTGGGATCTGCATTTATAGAATTATCAGCCAGGATTCCATAGGATGCAGCCATGGCAATTAAAGTTGAATTATAGTGCACTGAGAAATTCTATGGCTGAAAAATGTAAATGCCACTCTTTAAATTACATGTCCTACAATAGGATGTAGACATGGGAATTTATGTGTAATAATAGTGCTATGATTAGGTAGCGTCAAAAGGGCTCCTTGAAGAAAGCAGATCTGACTCAGGACCCTTTCATACCACACAGTTAAAGCACTATGATTCCACTTTAACTGCCATGGCTCCATCTAATGGAATCCTGGGATTTGTAGGTTGGTGAGGAACTAGAAGTTTTTGGGCTGAGAATTCTAAATATCACTCCCTAAACTGCTAATCTCAGGACTCCATAGGATGTTGCCATGGCAGCTGAAGTGAAATAATATTGTTATATTATCATGCAGTGTGGGAGGGCCTTTGATCACACATACATTGGTATTATCCTGGTCAGATTATGACGACATGGTCTACATGAGGCTGCCTTTCAAAGGTGTTTAGAAACTACTGCTGCTACTAACATTGCAATCAAAGGGCTGAGAGGGTCCTGTTTTCTGGAACATATCATTCCAATGTGATTGATTTGCATTGGTTTTCACTTTGTTTCTGAGCCAGATTTAAGAAGATCTCTATTGTATTTTAAGAAGATCTCTATTGTATTTTAAGGGGGTGGGTGGGAAGGAGGGTCTTGAATATATATTTTAAATGCTGTAAGCTGCCCCGATTGCATTTGTAGAGGGGCAGGATACAAATACATTTTATTACTATTATTATTATTATTATTATTATTTATTATAACTTTACCTGATTAGACTTTTAACAGAGGAAACAACTTTGCCAAAGTAACGTTTTATTGCCTCTTTCATCTGTCCTGAACAACTCTTTGCTTTTTTAAAAAAACAGAAATCCCTGATTTTAGCAGGTACAGGTTGAGCAACCCTTATCCGAATTGCTTGGGACCAGAAGTGTTTGGGATTTTGGAATAAAAGTACCATAGTATGTACTGTATTTGTGAGGTGGCAGAGACAGGATCTGTGAAATTGTGGGAATCCAATCATAGTGCTTGGTGTAAATCTATGCCTCCCGCCATTTCACAGATCCTCATGACTTTCTCCAGCCTCACATCTCTGTCAAAAACAAAATTTTATGGATGTGCAACTTGTGATTTTAATCTTGCAATTTAGATCATTGTAATTTGAGATTCTAATTGTGTGTTTTATTGTAAGATTGCTATAAAAATAGCAACAACAACAGCCAAGCTCCTTCATCAGAGGTTATGAGTAATAACTAACATGTTGGTGAACTGCAACAATGCACAGCAGGGCACTATGCAAGATGCCCATTGCACAACAGGGGCTTTCATTGTTGTGTATTGGGACACACTGGGCATCAGTACACAATATGTATTGGGAAACATTTTATGATTGCCATGCTCCTGGGTCCACTTGCACAATGATCCCAATAGTGTAGCTGCGCCTTTCCTCCTCTCCTCAGAAAGTTGCACAACAGCACAACTCAGCTTTACATGACTGTAAGTCAGTGTACAATAATGTAACTTCCGGACAGGATGTCAGCCAATTATAACAACAACAACAACCAGAAAGCATAGGTCCCAGTATGCCAGGGCCCAGTCCAATTCATATCTACCTGGGTGTACTTCACAGTGGCAGCTGCTAGCTTCCAAGTCAGTGGAACAGTGAATCCACTCCAGGCTTTAGTCAAATTTTACAGGATCTATCCAAGGTGCTGAATCATATCTCCTAAACTAGATTTAGTACTCTGGATAGCTCCTTTAAAATTCTGACATGAAATCCATATTTACTGTCAATATTTATTGAATTAATTTCTTGGGTTTTTTTTTTTAAAGTCCCTTGCTGGTCACATGTTTCATACCCCCATTCATAGTGCAGCTAGCCTAAGACAACAAAATGAAGAGAAGAGCTCTCTACCTCGATCTGCGTCGTGTTGTCATGTGTGTCATCAAGCAGCAGGTCTGTGAAGCCTCCAGGCTCTGAGGATTCCTGACCCCCGCTGGCTCTATTGGTGTCAACTGATTTGAGGAACTCTGAGTGTCGTTTCCACCTGTGGCTATATCTGTAGGAATCCACACGCACATTCTCCTCCACTTGAGGGAAGCTCTGAACTATTTCAAAAAATGTACCTATTTGACAAAGATACAAGAAAGGTCCAAGGATTATTAACTGAAACAGGAAGGACCAGCAACACTTTTCATAGATAGATAGATAACTGATAAGTAGGACCTGTGAAAAAATGTTGCAGCATGGAGTGCTCCTGTTTAACGTTCCAGGCAACCATATGTATCCTCTTCCAGGATGCTCCATTCTGTTCCCCTTCCCTCAATAGGTTTTCATTTCACCCTCACCCCCGACACATAGTCAGTCAGCATTACATGGCAGTTTCCCAAATGTAAGATTTCCTCCAAACTTCCCCCAAGATTTTTTTCCTGACAGTTACAGTGTTCCCCTTCCCTCAAGGCACAATGAGCATGCTCAGTGATCATGTAACACTGAATGACCAAGTAGAAGATGGAGAACCACACAGTTGTCATTATTTGCAAATCCCACTTTCAGGGCCAGATTTACCATAAGGTAGAGCAACGCAATCATCTCAGGTAGCAGATGCTGGGGAGCTAGAACAGCAGTCCCCCTCCCCCCTGTTCAAGCTGTTCCCTCTTGGAAGACAAAGTTATCTGTTCCACACAGCTTTTCCTCAATCGGTCTGCTGCCTTCAAGTTTTCTGGCAAAACCTACCACAATCCCAGTGCTGAAGTAGGTTCTTTAATTTCAACAGGGATTTGGCAGATCAGCTGTCTGTGCAGTTAAGGTTTTTTAATGGGGTGCCTGTGCTGTACTTTTATTGTGGTTGCCATATTTTAAATGATTTTACATTGTTTTAAAGTACTGGTGTTTGATTATGGTAACTTTAATTGTTTTTGAACTGCTTATTTGTTTTTTGTTTTTTAATTAGCATTAGGCTTTTAAATGCACCTTATTTTAATTCATGGCATGAGCTATCTTAGGTCCCATGTTGGGAGAAAGGTGGGATATTAATTAAACAAACAAACAGGCAATCCAGTTGGATTTTCAACATGGAATGGAGAATATCATTCTGTCCTTTTAGTCTTAAGGCATCAAAATGTCTTGGATCAGCACTGTCCACTTTTAACATATAATTCTGGATGCAGGCCAAATCAACCCTGACAATGAACAAAATCAGAGCTACTCCTCTTCAATAAAATGTTCCTCCTTTTCTGGGGAATCAACAAATATTCTTACTTCTTCACTCCTGTTGCAAATATTCCCCCAAAAGCAGCAGGTCTGAAAATGGTATGTGCAGATCTGATATGAAAGTTAATGCCAAACCAACTGGATATGCAGCATGCAACTATGTTTCCTATCTGCTCTAAATTCTTCAGAAAGACTTTTGCAGTTTGGCATAGGAAGAACAGTTTACAGATTAAACCTATCACAGTAAAATGATTACATGCAAAGTAATTCAGATCAGCAATGCAGAAACAATTACTTCTGTCTTTGTTCATAAGGCACTAGAACAACAATGCCAGTTTGTGGGAAAGTGGACATAACTACAACAATGAAGGCAACAGTTCCTATCTGCTCTTGGAAGCCAAGTAGGGTCAGGCCAGGTTAGTATTTGGATGTGGGAATCAGGTGTTGTAGGCTATGTTTCAGAGGAAGGGAATGGGAAACCACCTTTGACTATTCCTTGCCTAAGAAAACCCAATGAAATTCATGGGGTCACCATATATCAACAAGTGACTTGAAGGCAGGTGCATGCACACACACACATTCTCCTCACTATTAACTTACCCTCTTTCTTTGGGAGAATGCAACTAATGCTGCCAGAAAAAAAAGTGATTTGCAGGGAATTTTACAAAGAATTTCACTACTATCAGTAAGGATCTATTTACATTCTGTTAACCCCACAATGTCATTCAAGTCAACCTGGATACAGCCAGATATTGTAAGAGGCATCCAGTAAATGTATTTGATCATAAGAGAACACACACAGATCAGTGATAACAGGTCTAGCAACTGGTGTGGACAGAAGCAAATGTTACAATAACAGTTCAAGCCTACACTTCAGATTAAAAGGGCCAAATGTAAGCAGGGTTTGCTTTATAATTCTTTCACTCACTGCCACACATGGGGAAACACACCATGAAGTTTTCTGCAGCAAAGATTTCACTGTACTGTTGTAGAAGAAGTGAGATTAGCAGCAAGGGGGTTTATAATGAACACATAATTAAGCCTGCGTTTTGCTCTAATGATTTGAGCAGTTGTCCTTGAGGTTTGCATCAAATTAGAAGCAAAAGTGATTAGGCTGGCAATCTTATTCCCCGTTTATGTGGAATTTAAATGTAAGATTGCAGCTCTACATCAGAGAAAGGCATGAAGAGGGGAAAAGAAGGAGGAAACAGCAGTCTTGACAAGCTCTTACTACTCTGAGATCAGTCAGAATTAATGAATGGTTTGTTGGATGCATTCAGGGCCACTCATGGTTGCTGTTGATCAATCTGGCCCTCTCCAGTCAATGCAATCAATGAGAAGCACTACAGCAGGAATGGGTGTATTATAATTCACTCAGCCCAGACAGGTCTAAAAAAGAATACTTTAACAGAGGGGAGAAATGGAAAGGAACTGCTGTTAAAGAAAAATAATAGCTGCCAGCTAGGCCTTATTCTGCATCACAGGCATTTGTGCCAAGTTCCTTCCTATAAAAAGAAAAAGAGAAAATAGAAAACACACTCAACTGTCAAAGAAGAAGAAAGAAGCCCATTATATTTTACTAGGTTAAGCTGAAAACAGATTCTTAATTTGTTTTCCAGAACTATCCATACAAAAGCATTCATCTCACACTATGCATCATTTAAATTTGGGTTTTTAACTGCTTGAAATGCATTTCCATTCATCTGTTTAGGGCCCACACACGCAGAGAAAGTAGGCTTCTGTACATATATCCCTAGCTGAATTTACTATATTTGTAAATAGAGGCCCATATGTTGAAAAATTAGTAGAAGAACTGGGAATTTTTGGGTCTAAATTCTGTTTGTACCAAAAAGCAGGTCACCATGGCTGCAACTTTTCTACCATTTCTTTGTCTTTGTATTCCTTGTGGCTTCATGAAGAGGACAAATGGCCCTGGACAATTTCAACAGATAATTATGAAGGCTGATTCAACAATTGTCTTCCAAAGCCATGACTTTACTAGATGCACAACACTTGAACTTGGGAAATGCTTAAGTATCTTTTACCCCATTCACACATCACATGTTGCTTTATCTGCATGTACATAAAATTGTACAAATGCTAAGAAGCAATCACCTAGGAGAGCCACCACTACCACTACCATCACCACCACTGCTACTTAAAACAGATATAGCTAAAAAAATGTGTCATGCAATAGATCAAAATAGAATTAAACTATCAATAAAATTAAAAGCAGTTAAAAGCTTAACCTACACACAGGGTTGCATGCTTCTCAACAGACACTGGCAAAGTTGCCATTCAAAAACCAGGTTCAGAAGATGCTATATGTGTCAGATTCCAGTTGTCCCTTCACATTTGCTGGGGTTTGGTTCGAGCATCCCCCCCCCCCGTGAATACCCAAATCTGTGAATACTCAAGTCCCATTATATGCAATGGCATAGCAAAATTATGCCCCCTATATAAGATGGCAAAATCAAGATTTGCTTTTTGGATTACTATTTTTTAAAGAATATTTTCAAGCTGTGAATCCATGAATGCCAAATCCATGAATATGGAGGGACAACTGTACTGCCAAGTAAAGCACTTCTGAAGGAGAAGGTTATTTTTTAGGACTACACCTTCCAGAATTCCCCATCAACATGGCCACTGGGAACTATCATCCAAAAGTTAACTTAGATTGGATCCAGAAGACTCACTGAATGCAAGTCACAACTAGCTTTAGTTCAATAGACTTGAATTGGTTTGCTCTGAGTAGATCTGTCTGAATTCAGCCCATTGTCGCTAAATACTCACATATGGCTTGGTACCACACTAGAAAAGAAGTAAAATATATGTAGCTGAGCAATACTGAGGCAGGACATTGTTCTTGAGTAAAGACTGGCAACAGTGCCAAGATTATGAGGCAGAGGTCCTTTCCATCATCCTCAGTCTTTTTCTTTAATTTGCAACCAAAACAAATATGAATAGAATTTAACCTGGGGCTTTATGCATGAAAAACAGGGGAAACAGGGTCAACATGAATAATTTGCATGAGTGTTTTGTTCTGCCACATATATGCTGGAATGTATAGAGCATATTCAGTTTTACCACACTGAATATAGTATATTGGGAGTAGGGATTTGTCAGTAATTATCTGTGCAGGGAACAGTTTTTTCTGCACTGAAAATAATGTTTCCGTGCAGAAATATTAACTTCTATGCAGAAAATGCTGTTTCTGCCAGAAAATGTTGCTTTCTGAGCAAAACAAGCATGTGCAACTTTGTGCACAGAGTAAGTCCCAAACTGCAAATGTTCTCATCAGTCCAGGACTCTTCTGATCAGGGTTTCTCAAAAAACATACTCATTGATCATTTAAAAAAATATTTTCAAAGATATTTCCATCCCTAATTAGGAGCCAACATCACACAGTCCATCTTAAGTGTATGATTACAGACATATATCTGCTAGCAAAAACCTCTGATAAAAGAGCTTCTTTTTGCAAAGTCTTTTTATACCTGCCTGAGCCCCTTTTCCTCTTCATCCTCTGTCTTGGTGGACATTTTTAGCAGCATCAGTATTGTGAGGATAGTAAGGGAGGGTTGGAGAAACACCAACTTCCAGTGTTAGGTTGCAACAACCTATGTTCAGTAAACAAAGCAACAAGCAAATCTTGAGCTGGAAAAGAGCAAGATTCTCCTCTAGCTAATTGTCCTTTAGGCACGTGTGTCTGTCTATGACTGGCAAGGCAAACAGCAGCTGTCTCTGTATAATCTCTTACTGAGCATGTCTGCAGCAAAACAGAGAGAAAAGGGGAGAGCAGATAAGCCTGTCAGCTCCCCCCACCCTGCTGCTTTTTAAAGAAACCTAGATCTATAGGGTTGGCTACCAAAATGGAAATTATATGAAATATGGAGGCGGAGGGGGGGCATATCCCTGGATCCATTTTAAAAGAAGTTTTCAGGTAGTCTCTAGGAGATTCAGAATGTTTCTCTTTACTTGTGTTGTTGTGGTTGTTTCAATTCACATGTGCATAGTGTTAGTTTTGGATAAAAACAACTGCTGAAACATGTTGAACTGCTCTTCTTTTTGTGGTGTATGGACCTATTATTTCCACATTATTTCTGCCTCTAGAATCAGATTTTCTGTTAAAGAAGTAATACCTAGGAATACATATATTACATTAATCGAAGTATATCTGTTTTATGATGGCCTAAGGTGAGGCCCTCCAGATATTGTTGGACTGCAACTCCCAGCATTTCTTGTCACTGATTATGCTGGCTAGGGCTAAACAAGAGATGCAATCCAACAAGATGTGCAGAGCTACACTTTGCCCTACCCACAACCCTAAAGGAATGACTAGTGGATTTCATTTTGGTGTACAGGAAAAAATAAAACACACATATGAATCATTCAGTATAGAAGAAGAAGAAGAAATACCAGCAGACTGAGAGAAGCATAAACTGCCCATTTGCTTTCTGGCAGCTACTCTTGTTTTTCAATGAGTTGCCCTTTGAAACTATTGCTTGGGAACACAATATACAATGAAAGACTACAAGAAAACTAATAATGTACCAAAATCAGCTATATGGCTACAAGGGATAGCAGAGTTACTTTTTCTAACTTTGCTAAGTTTATTCTCAAATAAAAGAAAATGCTCTTAGCAAAAAAGAAATCCTGAATAAGCTGTACTGTATTTTTGACAAGGCTGAAGAATACTTTCTGGAGAAAGTGGGGATCAGGTAAAATACAGGAAAAAGGAAGCCACAGATGAGAGGGGCTGGTTTCACTGAAAAAGACAGTCTTAATGGAAGCAAGATTCAGACTAAATAAGTCATCTGAGCTGTAGTTGCTTAAAGGTCAATACAGGATATAATCTGCATTGTCTTCAGCTACACATGGCAAGTCCATTCAGTAAATTTGTGCAAAAAAATATTTTTAAAAATCCACACCAAACTCTTTAAAAAAAAAACACACACACCAGGTCCTTCAAAAAGGTGATTTGAGAGATGTGTTTTCAACTATCTTTTTATAAATAGATACAAGGCATTATTCTTGAAAATGGCGTTGCAAATAACCCCAATTGATGTTGGGATGAGCTGCTCTGTCATTATCTTCAGAAGGATTGTACAGGACCACCATACTTTTTTCCTGATACAGTCTCCCTGAGGGAAGCAACTTGTCATCATGCCAAAGATATCTGAAGTCCCGTTTTTGAATCACACATTGCAGTTGCTCCAAACATCCAGTATCTCTTCATTTTTAAATTGAGAAAAAATTAAAAGCTGCCTCAAACAGACTTGTAGTGTGAATTCTAAAGAGGACCATGATTTGATTCATTATCAAGGAGAATGGAAGTTGCAGGCCAGTTGCAGGCCTTGTTTTGTACATTCATACAAAAATGGGTGAGGTGTAGACTGAATTTGCTTCATAATACAGATTATAAACATCCTCCAGCATCTTACATGTGTATTTGATTCAATTTGGACACTTAGTTCAGATTTACCTTAGGCTCAGTATTCAAGATATGCAACATTTCTGTCTCACTTAGTTTCAGGGCTCATCTACATTGGCCACTTAATCTGGGACCAGTCCAGAGCATTATGCTCTGGACTGGCCACAGATTGACCATGATGGCAGCCAGACACACCCTTGCTGAATCCAGTGCGATGACTGTTGTTGTCCACATGGGCCAGCTGGGCCAACATTGGTGCTCTACCCCCTTCTCATTGATTGCATGGGCACCCCATTGTGACCTCAGCAAAGCGATGCCACTGGCCAGGCTCTCACAGGAAGCTGCTTGGCTGGGAAGGCAGTGGTAGTTCTGATGTAGATCCATTGTTTGCCAAATTGGCAAACAATGGATCCAGCTGTCCAGACAGCAAAAGAACCTGAGGTCACTCTGGAGTTTCTGGGAAACCCTGGAGTTTTTCCTGACTTTGCTTAGTTCAGAGCAAAGCTAAGGGGGAAAAATGTGGTTCCTCCCCAGAAGTAGTCATACGTCTGGACTGACTGCACAGGATTTGGAGTGGGTCCACATTTTTTTTTTTTTGCCAGTGTAGATAAGCCCTTAATCATGTCACTGTTACAGCTGCCCACATGACAAAAAAGAAATAACTATTCTTTGGGAAAGGAACAATTAAGAATCTATTGCTTAATGATGTAATGTACAACTCAGAGATAGGAACATGTGGCCCTTCAGTTAGTGTTAACAGAACTTCAGTTACTGTAACAATTGGCTATGCTGGTCAAGGCTGGCATGGAGGCACCATCTAATTGAGTTACATTGTCAGAAGTATGTATTTGACATGAATCTCACACACTTGATCAGGAGCACTTTAAACTGAAACCTGGTATTCCATTTTTAGAGGAAAATGAGACAGTTTTCCAGAGGATATGGGGACATCAGTATGGGAGATAAAAACATCAGTGACGCATTAAACTGGAATAGTGCTACACGAATCTGCCAATGGGCATGCAGAACAATCAACCATCAGCTGGAAAGACTAGCCCATGGATTGTTACAGAACAGTATTCCCAATGAAGCAAGAGAAACTCCTTTTTTTGGCTCAGTTTTACGACAAGCAATAGGTTTTTTTCATACTATACTAATGCAGGGAACATGGAAACAACAAAAAATAAACTTGATCTATTAACACAGGAGGTTTATTTATTTATTTAGGTTTATACCCCACTCTTCAACCACAAAGCCTCCCAGAGTGGCTTATAAATTGTTTAAGCAATAGTACTGTAATTTACACTTCTACACCACATTAAGTGGTTTCCAATGTGTGTTAGCTATTCGCCCCCACAAGCTGGATACTTATTTTACCAGCCTAAGAAAGGATGGAAGGCTAAGTGAACCTTGGAGCCCTTGGGATCAAACTTGCAACATTGTGGCTGCAATACTGCATTTAACCACTGCGCCACCAGGGCTCCTTTGATTTAATAGGTACAGGTATTACCAAGACCCTGACAGAATGAGACTCATGACAGGAAAGCAGTATCTGAAGCTTATAACTTAGGAACACACTAAATAGGAAGGAAGGATGAGTAGCATTACATCTAAAGGATGTATACATCTCTACACCTCTGTCACTGGAGCTTGGTTGAGATCATTCAGGTAAAAATACAATTAATATTAATACTTACCAATTAACATTAGAAATGTATCCTACAGCTAAATAATCTCTTCAGTTATCAAGTAAATATATGCACATTTCTAGGTTTCTAATCCATGTTATATTTCCCAATGTTAAAAAGTATTCACATTTATCGCAGTGAAAATCTACATCTAGAAAATAAGAAAGAACAGATAGGCAAGTAACCCCTCAAATATTTCTTTACTGGCTACAATGACAGTTCTTTTGGTAGCTAACAATAAAAGACTAAAACCATAACATCTGAAGACAGCATAAAACAGCAGAACAAAGAATAAAACTAATACAGCAAAGCTATTATACAGAATAATAACTGACGGCTTCCTTACTTTTTGAATCATTTACCATTTAAGAAAAAGTGGAATCATCTAATCCTCTATTTAAATGCAAATTCTTGTTCTGCTCTTGAGAGTTTTTCAAAGAATAGTAATTCCACCTTATTTAAACACACTGGACATACATTTAGAAGATTTTTTCCCAGTCAATTATTGGATTATAAATACTTCTGCAAGATCAAGCATCTGTGTTTAATGGAGCTTCATATATAGCAAAGGCATGTCAGTTCTTTTCCATCTTGGAAGCTAGCCCGTTTTAGATTTCTCAAGATTGTCAGAGAACACCACCCCACATGAACTGAGATAAACTTTTTGGGGGGGGGCTGGTTTTAGGATGAGAGATAGTATTTCATACTGCATGTATGTGCACGTCATTTTGTTAACTGAAAGAGATGTCTTAAAGCTCATCACCATTAATTAGCCATTTGCCATACGTATTGCAAGGAAAAGTAAGAGAGTGATGCCAAGTACTTTTTCTATACTACCAGGTCAGGCTTCTGTAAATATAATCTAAATGAAGGTAAAGAACTGTGGTTTGGGTAGAACAGAACTTTGTGTCATCACCCATCTGTACTATACAAACCTATCATTAAACTTATTGCCAAAGTTAAGAGTACGCAGCCACTTGATTTATCTGTTTCTTCAACACACACACCCAGGCTGTCTTGGATTACTGCCTTTATTTTGCTAAGTGGTCTAATTAATACTATAGTTGGTTCTCCATATCCATGGATTCAAACATCCACAACTTGATGTGAACTCATGCAAATTTGAAGCAGAATTGACATGTCCTAACGGTATTTGGCAAATCACAGGTATGCAATGCTATCTGTTTTTGTTGTCCCAATGGGCATGCCTGCACTTCAAAATGACAGCTGTGACTCGCGTTTTCATTTTCACCAGTTTCTGCCACCAAACGGTATTTTTAAAAAAGAGGCATATCTAAGGTACAGATGTGCAATAGTGCGCTATTCTGCCTAAATACAAATAAAAAATAAAAGAAAAAGGCTATTTTGTGCCATGATCGCTCTCTCACTGAAGTGAAAATCCAAGATGGTGGTTCCAGGATGCCTGCGTTCTAAACGAGCCGTGCCCCTGCTCCCATCCAGCCAATCAGCTTTCTACTTCTGCTTTTCTGGGGTATGTGAATAAATTCAACCGCCTGTCCTAATGATTGCTAATGAGCATTCTCCACGGAGTTTTTAAAAAACATTGGGGAAAGCCCCAAGGGCTGTGCCCCTGGGGTTTATGGTGGATTTGGTCCCCCCTCCTTCCAAATACGGCAGAATTGTGTGGGATACCATTAAGACAGGCAGAATTCTAAGTGAATTCTAAGAAGTTTATTTTCACTGTTTAGACACCAGCAACACCAGCAATGGGACAAGTATCTGAGGTTGCCAGCTCGCTCAACCTAATGGTTAAATGACCCTGAGTCATTAATCTACTCTCTGTCCATACTGAAGCTTAGTCATCTTCTTCCTGGCCTCTCTTTGAAAGGTGGGCTAAGGCATACATACTCATTTTAACATTGTAATTCCTCTGTTGTTGGATTAAACCATATTGATCTCTCTAGCTCAGTACAGTGGTCCCTTAGTATCCACTGAGGTTTGGTTCCAGGACCCACCCACCCCCCCGCCGTGGATACCAAAATCCATGGCTGCTAAAGTCCCACTATATACAATGCTATTGTAAACGGTGCCCCTTATAAAAAATGGCAAAATCAAGAGGATTGTCTAGATGGTGAAAATAATCCTGAGAGAATTAGCAGGGAATACCTTTTGTCCCATGAGATTCCACAGTGATTCACCTTATTCAGAAGGAGTGGGGCCAAAAACATAAAAAACTGTGTGGGAAAAACCTTCATGTCTTTTCCTGAAGTTTTAAAAATAACGTGTGGGAATGCACATTACCACTCATTTGGACAACCAATTCACAGCACAGCTGATTGATTGGACATGTGTCGGGGACAGGCTTGCCTGCAATGAAGTGGTCGGAAGCACCATTTTGGAGTTTCACATTGCCAATCATGTGCTTTCTCACTGCGCTGAGGCAACCAAACAGCTTTTTTAAGCAGAAGGTTGCACTTGCACACCTTAGATTTGCAGTATTTTAAAAAACTGTACAGCAGCAACAACTTGTTGAGAATAATAACGTTATTAATTCACTCTCAGCCACCATGATGATTTGCAGGCATGGCTGCATGTGAGCTTCAAACACAAAAAGCTTCGCACACCAGCAATTTTGTCAAAGGACTGTGGAGGCAAAAGAACACTGCTGCGATTTTGCATTAATGCCCAGCAATCAGCATTACCATATATATTCTTGTCTATACAAGCCCAAGGTTTGCCTTTTGGAATTAAAAAAATATATATTTTCAAGCCATGGATGGTAGAATCCATGGATGCAGAACCCGTGGATACAGAGGGCAGACTGTACTGTACTGTCTACAGCAGGGGTTGGCTACTGTGGGAGGCCAAGCATTAGCCCCTCCGGAGGCCTTAAAGGACAGCATTTCCAAACCACACCTCCCCACAACAAATAATTTCACCCCATACCCTCTAGGGCAGCCTTTCTCAACCTTTTTACCCTGGAGGAACCCTTGAAATAATTTTCAGGTCTCAGGGAGCCCCTGCCTAAAAGTTAGACAAAATGTTTATTTTTAAAAATCACGATCTCTCAGGGAATCCCTGGTGACCCCTCAGGGAACCCTGGGGTTCCAGGGAACCCTGGTTGAAAAACACTGTTCTAGGGGTTATGGGGGGCATTCTCACCCTGCTTTAAGCCCTCTTGAACCTAAAATGAAACAGGGGTATCCTTCAACAACAGGACACAAGAACTGAGTATTTCAGAGCAGAGTATATTCCTGCCTATTTATCACAGTCAGAATGCATTAGCCATTATTTTGCATCATGCATAGTGATTTGGAAGAAAAAGCATATTGGTTAGGAAGTGGTCAACTTTATCTGAAGGAGGATAATATTAGTCTGGTTTTTTTAAACCTTTATTCTATCCATCAAAGTTTGCATTTCTAACAAGCATACAGCAGTGCTGACATGACAGACATTTCCTTCTCGGTCAAAATAAGGACATGGCCAATGGACATCTTTCTTCATCTCTTCCAGCTTGACTTAAGGTAAACTGTCAACCAATTATAAGGAAAGAAAAGATTGAAAACAGCCTGGCAATCTTTTGCCTAACAGTCTCCTTTTTTTGCCAAGGCTTCAACCCACAGACTGGCTGACAGCCCATCCTGCACCACAGAAACCATTACTGGGTTTAGAATCAAACTCTTTACATGTTGTGGCAAAAAACAAGCTCTGGAATAATCTGATTTGTCAAACACTGTGGAAATACACTTAGCCTTCTTGCATTACCCCTATACTGTAGAAGAGAGGGCTTTAAAAATCACACTTCTATTGTGGCAACCAAGCAGAGAGCTGAGTGTGAACCAAAAGAGAGAGATAACTCTAAAGTGGCTTTTCTTTCAGATCATCAATATTCCACCCATCACTAACAGGTAAGTGTGGGAAAGGAGGTTAGTTAAAATATTTGGAGGGTTGCTAACTTCTGTGGCCTGGACATAAGATAACATTCATTCTGCAAGGGTGAGTACAATTCTTCCATTACACCCTCCTGATTGAAATTCACAGCTGTATAGAAGGTCACAGTGAAGTTCTTCCTTTCTTTTCCTTTCTTTCTTTCGAACTATGGCTCTAATCCAATGAAAGAAATATTAGACAGTTAATCATCTGCTTTTTAGTCAATTAATTGATTCATTAAATATGCAAGTGTGTAAAGTAGAGGTAGGCAATTCCAGTGGATTCAAGGAGTACTCTCACACCTGAATGATTGGGGTGTCTGGGAATTGTAGCCCAAAATAGTAACTTTTCAAAACTTTGGATTGGAGCAAGCAGAGGTAGCAGAAATGTTGTCCTACAAATGTTCACTTAGGTACACTTTGTTTTCAGTTGTCACATGAAGTACCACTTCAGAAAAGCCCAATAATTTCCACTACCTGGCTATGTGGAACAGCATAGGAATAAATCTCCAGCTGCTAGTTTTATTAAGTTTTGGATGATTCCCTTCAAGACTCCCCATATTTTCTTTGAGTCTCCTAACAGCTTCTACAAGCTTGGCCTTTCTTGTTTATACAATACATGGCTTCAAAAGCCACGAACCACTTCCAAGAACATGAGCACTGCCAACAGCATTGGGTTTGACCAGAGTGCTAATGCCCACTCACTCTCTTTCCACTGGTGGTCAACCATAGGGTCGCCACTTCCTCCCACTTGAAAATTAGCATCACAGAAACAACATTGTCACAATTCTGATCCTGGCAGTTCTTATTCAAGGGGAGGTTTCCATATGAAATACATTTTATTATTACGTGTTGGTTAAATGGTACCCTAGAGCAATTTTAAACATCTGTTTAAATTAATGTTGCTTCCATATACAAACAAACCCTTTCCCCAATTAATCCTGTGGAGAAAAATAATCCAGAGAAAGCATGTTTCATACAAATGTGCACAAACTGATGGAAAATACAAGTTTTGATTGCTTCTCTCCACATCTCATGGTCAGGGGGAACTATCACACTTAAGACTGCAGTGCTGTTCCTACCCTAGGCTCCAACTTTAGCTTGCAAAGAAAAGAGAATAGCCAGAAAGCTCATTTTAACATAGTAAGGATAAGAAGGGTGAGGTCTCATTGGTAAACTGAACTGGAAACCCTGCACTTGTATAATAATTTTTCCTTAAGGGAATTGCAATAACCAAGTATTTGTTTACAAAGGAGATTTATGATCTCTCGCAAGTCACATTTCAACAGTGTTAGGTCAATCGGCAGACTTCTGTCTTATGGGACAGATGTCGAGAACTCAAACAAGAAGCAATCATCACCATCATCATTGTCAAGGATGAAGTGGCTGGAGCAACTGGTTACAGTGTCTGTGGCTGTTTACCTTAGAAAAGAGGAAATACGAAAGAGGTATTGTTATACTGGCAGAACAACCCTGGCTTGAGTGCCCTGCTGGTTCAGGATATGAAGCAAGCAAAATTACCATGCGGCATTCCTGGGCTCTAAAAAGAAGGCTATTTTATTAATGACTGCAAATAGAGCAGCAGAATAGGTATACTCTCATCAATCAAACAGACATAGGAAGAAAGCAAGAAGATACATAAATGAACTGGCTACACAGTAGAGATTTTCACATGGGGGAAATACCCCCCACGGAGACTGGGAGAGAAATGGGGCTGTTCCACTGCCAGCGCTCCATTTTGCACACCCCCTTCCTTCTCCAGATCTCCTGTCGTCCTCCCTCCGTCCTGCTTCCATTTTTCTCCTGCTACATTCCGTTATTTTTTACTAATGAAGAACTTTCGTTAGTAAAAAATATCAGAAGGAAAATGGAAGCAGGACAGAGGGAGGATGATGGGAGATGTGCGATGGGTGTGTGAAACAGTGCTGGCAGCTGAACAGCCCCATTTCTCTCCCAATCTCTGCAGGGGTAATTTCCCCCTTGTAAAAATCTCCAGAGTTGCACGCTGCTGTGAAGCGCCCACCTTCATCTGACATCACCTTGTATGTGCTCCTCCTACTGAACCTTCTAGAAGATGGGAGACTGGCCCGGGGGGAGGGAGGGAATCTTTCTCAAGGGGAAGGCAATTAAGAGGGAGAAATTTTCTCATGCCAATTATTATACCAGATTCTGGGATATATGGAAACATCTTTATCTCCTTGGCCTTAGGTTGACATTCTCACACTCATCCTCCAACACCTTCCAACTGTGGAGAGAAAACTCTCCTTGACCCATTCTAAACTGGGCCTACACTGTCAAATGCAGCCTGAACCATTCCCTGCTAGGCCGTGCATGAAGGACCTAACAGGTATATAAAATAAAACATGTTGTGGAGAAGCGAATAGAAATACTTGTTTCTCCTTCTCTCATAATAATAGAACCTATAATTAAAATGTGGAATTCACTGCCATAAGATGTGCGGATGGCTACCAACTTGGACACCTTTAAAAGAGGACTGGACTAATGAATGGGTGATGAGGCCATCAATAGATAGTAGTTGCAACCGAGATGTATTCCCTCTAGTATCAGAGGTTGTCTGGCTCTGTATGTTAGTAGCTGGGGAAAATGAGTGGGAAGCTGCTGTGGCACTGCTCGCCAGTCTTCCATCAGCAATCGTTTGGCCACTGAGCAATCAGAATTCTGGCCTCTGATCTGACCAGCATGACTTCTCTTATGTTCTGATCAACAACATCATTTAGACGAACTGATAAATTAACAAATATCCACGGAAGCATAATTTGATCAATCCACCTGGGCTCAGTTAATAATCTTGCAACCCTCTTCAGGGCAAAGTATAGTTTCAAACCCATTTTTGAAGGCAGCCCTGCATACAACAGATAGCAGTGCTCTAAATGGAAAGTAACCAGAGGCAATTGATTGTGGCCAAACTATGGTCATTACAATGGGCATATTATTGCTTAGTGCTGATAAAATACATTTCAAACAACAGACACCACTTTTATTAGTTATTTTATACCCTGCTCTTCAGCCACAAGGCTCTCAGGGAGGCTTACAAATTGTTTTAAGCAATAGCAATTTACACATCTACACTGCATTAAGCAATTTCCAATGTGTGTTAGCTAATTGCCCCCACAAGCTGGGTACTCATTTTACCAACCAGTAAAATTGAACCAGTAAAATTACGTGAACCAGTAATGGCAATACTAGACTATAAGAATCCACCAAAATTGTAAATCTGATCCTTTAGAGTACACATGGACAAGAGACACCCCACTCCTTTTGTGGGCTCCAGACATCTTCTGTTTTTTGTTAAAACATAGAAAATAAAATTTGAAAAAAATAAATAAATCCCAGAAGTATAGGCTTTTAAACAAAAAACCCTATACTTCTGGCCACTTCTGATTTTGGTGAGAGGGTGAATTTGCGATTGTGGAAAACTAGTACACCCCTTCTGAAATGAGAGCTAGTGTGTTGTAGTGGACTGAGTGTTGGACTATGACTCTGGCAGATCAGGGTTCAAATCCCTGCTCAGCCATGGAAATCCACTGGGTGATTTGGGGCAAGTCACACACATAGAGGAAGGCAATGTTGAACCTCCTCTGTATAAATCTCACTAAGAAAACCCCATGAGCAGGGTTCCATAAACCCTGGTGGCGCAGTAGGCTAATGCAGCTAAAACTGTAGCCAAACCTCATGTAGATCTTGAGTTCATAAGTTTGATTCCAGGGCCCCCCAGGTCGACTCAGCCTTCCGTAAGTCGGTAAAATGAGTACCAGCATAATAAAAGAGCTGGGGCGACAGGCTGTGGTAGCTGTTAATTCAGTTTTTTTTAAAAAAGCAGCAGTCATTATTAGTGTACAATGTATTCTGCAGTGTCACTCTTGCAGCATTGTTTGTATGCCAGCAGCACCATCTACTGGCACTCACACTGTACAATCGTCTGATTTCTCTGAAATGTATTGTATTGTATTAAAAATTGCTTTGTGATGTATTGTACTGTATTGTATGCTGTATACTGTACTGTGTAATGTTGTACCCCGCCCCGATTCTGAGGAGAGAGGCGGGAAATAAATAAGTATTATTAAAATAAGTATTATTATGACCTGAAGGCACAGAAAAACAAATACTGTAATAATATGGACCCAGTTTCACACACTGAAGCTTTTTTTAGGATAGACAAATATACTTATTTGTTTATTGTCAAAATAATCTCACCTTTACATATCTGTAAATCTGCGGCATTTAAACATGGATGCCTATAAAGATGAAAGTCAATATGATTCCATGGTTAGAATGTTGAATTTTGTATGTCTATGTGCCTTCAAGTCACCTGTCAATTTATGGAGACCCCATGAATTTCATAGGGTTTTCTTAGGCAAGGAATACTCAGAAGTGGTTTTGCCAGTTCCTGCCTCTGAAATATAGTCTACAGCATCTGGTATAAATTCAGGTACAAGCCCTCACAGAACCATGAAATTCATTGGGTGATTTTGGGCATGTCTGATTCTCTCAGCTCAAGGGGAAGGCAATGGAATTCTCTAACTAAACCTTGCCAAGGAAACCCTATGACAAAGTCACCATAAATTGGAGTCAACTTGAAAGCATATAACAAGAGCAACATACCTCATCTAAAATGGCTGTTGACTATTCACTCCAGTGGACGACTCACTGATACCTCCATTTTCACCCTCAGCTGAGTCTCTGTTTATTTGCCCTCATCCAGTCCATCTCCATGCCCAAGAACACAGTAAAAACACGGGCAAGAATTTTAATCTGTCCATCTGTAGAAACATGGCAGGGATCCAAGGGATCATCCAACTGATTTCATGTGTCCAAGAAGAACCTAGGCTAGTGATTTTTAAAAACATGTCAGATCACTTTTGAACCTTAGGACTGGGAAACAGCTTCTGATATAGCATGATAGTCTACTGTTGAAAGCCAAAAGAAAAGTGGCAACCATCCCAATGGGCATGAATAAGCAGCTCTTTGGACACCCACTCATACTGATGAAGATATAATGAGATGTTGTTTGTAACACTCCCCATCCCTCTCAACAAATTGGCTCATAGACCCAGCTAAAAACATGAGAGGATAAAGCAGAGTTTAAAGTGATCACTTTATTTTATACCATACAATGAAATCCTAATTAAATACAACCATACCATCTCTTTTAGATATGGAAATTGTAGTTGGTAATGAACCTAATGTGTGCCTGACCAAGGCTCTTACAGTAACTGATTATACACAGATGTCAATTCACCAAGAGTAAATTTTGCAACCACCTGTTTCCAATTTCAGGCCTGGCAATCTTATACTTCCAGAGCTTACTGGCATAGTTTGTGTGTATGTGCCATCTGTTTGGTGTAACTTCCATGTTCAATCAAGAGCTCACAATCTATATTCACAGAAACACAAAATATAACAGTAGTTTTCATACAGAGGCAATATGCAACTCCACACCAGGCAAATTCCAGGGGTAATTTCTATGCTGGCAGGGGTTGAAGAAAAGTACTAATTTAGATAAGGTCATGACAGAAAAATGGGATTCAAAGACAATCTGGATTCAAGCCTACCAGAGATCAGGTAAGTTAGGCAAGGGTGATCCAAATGTAAAGTCCAAACCAGCCTGGGTTTCACATGAGGAGAGTCCCAAATGAGTAAAGCAATGGCAAACCAAAGCAGGAATGGATACACAGAAGGTCCATAACAGCAGCAGTCAAAGTGGCCAGAAAATAACTAGAGCCAGTAACCCAACAATTTCTGCCAGGACCAAAGTTTATGAAGCTGAGTTCCCTGAGTACCACCAAGGCTTCAATTATGAATACTTTGCCTAGAGATTTGCATGAGACGAAGGACTTCTAGTCTTAAGTGGTCATCTTTTGCAGACAGGAACTGCACCAGATAGCCATCAGCTTTGCCTGTACTTTTATAAACCAACAGTTTATCAGCCTAGGACAGGACTCTTCTTTCTTTTCTTTCTCCATTGTAGAGTTTTCCCCTTATTCGAATGCACAATGATCTCCCTTTATCTCTAGGAATCCATGGTGCATAGGAGTGACCAGTTCTTTGGTATCTCCTAGCTCACAGAACTTAAAACTATCCTTGCTGGAGGTTTCTTCTAGCAGGGACCTGATATGCATGGAGAAAAGCACCATTGGAACAACTCCTCCCATAAACTCTTTTGCACAAAGAGAATAATGCATGAAATTTGCAAACTTTTTAAAAATCCAGTCCATGTGTTCAGTCATATACTGTGCATCATCTCAATATTCTAGACAAATCCTTACTTCTTGCCTTGTACCACACTGTAAACAGAAAACATGCCCCCAGGTCTTTTCTAAACTTTTCTACTTCCTACAAAAAAATCCATCAACAATTCCAGTCTAAGTGTCTTTTCAGCTGTTTGGAATCTCCTCCAGAGATTAGAAACTTAGATTTTTGGACTACAACCCGAAGGATCCCCAGCTAGACTAATTAGAAGATTCTGATTTATTTCTTTTTTTAATGTAAAAAGTAGTGTTTCTAAGCTCTACTCTGTTTTAACCTGCCAAAGACACACAACTAACCAGACCTAATCTTAAACACTCTTCCCATATTCCTTGCCTTCTTCATGTGATATTCAGATAAAGAAGCTCCATGTGATGAAAAAGAAGTTGGCTACTTAGCCTCCTCTCTAATGTCCAAAGTGGATACATTTGAAAGGTGTTCTCTGTTTGAGTAGCTAGACATGCATAAGTGCTTCATGCCACCAAAACCCCAATTGGGAGTTCTGATTATGTGGAATGCCCATATGAAACTCCCCATGTGAAGAAATCATTTTGCAGTCATCAGTTCTGGGTATGGAACTGGCCATTCTGTAATCTTAGGGGTGGGGCAGGAAACATGGAACCAATTCCCTTCCATGGTGCAGATTCATTTTTCTAAGTACGAATTCTCCTGAAAGCTATGCACTGTGCAGTTTCCACATTTAATGCAAATGCCTTTCAGTCTGGTAAACACCTGTATGGGTATTTGACCTGAATCCCTTTAGGATGCCTATTCAGAGTATACCCAATAATGCCTCACATTGGCAATACACTAGAGAAATTTGTATAAATGTGGACTCTACTCTAGTTGGGAGTACCACTAGAAATCAGGGTTACATCTCTTTTTGAAATAAGCATATCCTTAAAGCAGAGGTGGGCAACTGTGATTCCATCCAGATGTTTGCCCAGCCAGCCTTAAAACAGAGTATACCGATCATGAGACAATGGGTGTTTAATATTCTCTATCCCGACCTGCTCAAGGCAAGAATGTGGTTAAAATTTGTTTTGCCCACAGAGAGCACTACTTGAAAACAAAATTTCATCTTGCTTGTTCTTGTGTCAATGCATCACTGTATTTATTTGAGCCTCAAGAGAGTACGTGTCTTAATTTTGAGACTAATTCTGACTCTGTCAATCAATGACATTATTACACAGCATCCATCACACACAGCAGTCAACTGTGGGAAAATGATAATGAGATTATCAAGTAAATAGGGTCTATCCCTCGAGGACTTGCTATATATTAAAATGACACCACCTTTGGTCTATAATTATGTTGCAATGAAGGGAACTGAGTTACCATTAGGTACTATTAAACTGAAATCAAATTTCATGGATTATGGCACATACTAAATTGGTTACCTACTTAACCTGAGGCATGTGTTTTAATGTATTGCCTCTAATGAGTTGTAAATAGGTGCTTGGATATTTGACTGGAAACCTATAGAATAAATTAAGTGCTTAGGTTCAATAGTACGGAATGCAGATGAAAACAATGCCTAGCATAGCACTGAGGTAGAAACTTTTCACAATTATAGCATTTTAAATGGTATCAGTAGCATCTTTTTTTAAAAAAAAAAAAATCAAAGCTATACATATTTCATTTATTTGGCCTACAAGTGGGCTACAGGTAGTCTCATGGCTCTTTTTGTTATTCCTGTTCCCTCTTCCTCAATTTGCTACCATCCTCCTTCTTTCCTTTCCCTTTTGGAAGGGATGGAGACTGTGCTCTGAACACCGAGAGGACTCTAAATGTACATATTGCACCCCCATTTTTAATCTACAAGCATTGTTTATTGGGTCAGAGTCAAATCTAAACTATTGCCACATAGTTATGGTAGCAGAAGATCTTAAATTAAGGCTTCAATCTTTAACCCATTTATTTGGGAACAGATATGTGAAGGCCTGGGGAACAAAGTTTTTTCCCCATTCTTCCCAAAGGGTTTTTTCCCCAGAAAAATTGAGAAAAAATTGACTATGGAGTACTTTCTTTTAGAATGATAAATAGAAGATGTAAGGCTAGGGTGTTATGTATTTACTCTCCCCAAATTATTCCTGTAAACTATGAAACTATTAAGACAAGTATCTGATACTATGGAGGACTAGAAGAAAAAGAATAATTGTATTCGTTTTGCTAAACTTGATAGTTTATTCTGGTTTTATTATTATTATTATTTTGCCTGCTACTCATAAATTGACAAATGAGACTTCTTGCATTTCAGGATCTTGCAGCTATGTTTGTAACAATTTTTTTAAAGCAAATTCCATTTAGCTCCAAGGAAGGACTCTGTTATAAGGCTCCTTGAGAGAAAGAGGTATCCTCAAGTGAACAGCTCACTTCCCAGGAAGACTTAATGATGAAAACAATGTCTATAGTCTTGTCTACATCAGTAAAAAATCCTGAGCCCCCCTCCCCGAATCCAGCCCAATAATGCCACACAATTCATGGCCTTTTCTTTGAATCTGGGGTGATAATATCTCGTGATGTATGGCCCTATTCTCACCACACTTGGAGAATACTCCCTTAATCTGGGTTTTAGAAAACTCTCAGTTTTCTCTGGTGTTTGCTTGAAAACTACCATGTGAACAATCCATTCATACTGGATTCAGGGGTGAGGGGTGGGAAGAGGAAGGGCAAGTGCTGCCTGAGGCACCACCATTTTCTCCCTCCTTGGCACCATGTCTCATTCTCTGGAGGAAGTTGCTTCTCTGGGGTTAGAACACTCAGCAAGCCCTGCCACTGCAATGCTAACCACCCGTTCTGGCTTCAGAGAGAAGGACTTCCACTGTGGCTTTGCTTTTCTGTTGCACAATTGCTCCTCTAAGCTCCAAGAAAAGCAAAGCCCCAGTGGTAGCTGTTCTCTCTGAAGCCAGTATGGGCAGCTAGCCTAGCGATAACAGCTTTGAAACACCCAAGTAAAAATCTGAATTCAAATCCAGACTGTGGCAAATGTGGCACTTAAATACAGACCAGAGTAGTCTGAATTTCACGCACTGCAGCTTCTGGGCCAAATTAGTCCAAATTCCATCTGGATTTTTACCCGCATGTAGTCAAGGCCTATGCTGAACCTTTCTTTGACTTAGCCTTCTTCCATTCAGTTCTTCCATTCCTTTTCTCTTGTTATAACCGGCATTCCAGTGCCTGAACCTGGACTGACTTAGCTCCTAGACTGCCCTTACCTGGTTGCTATTTGAACTTGATTGGGACTGTAATTTGACTCTGGCTCTGCATTACCCTTGTCTGTCTTGCATGTAGGGCTGTGTCCATCTGACCTCTCTTCAAACTTTGGACCTTGTTTTTGTATTTGTTTCTGTCTGAATACCTACTTACTGGTCAGACACTACTGGTCTATCTCTCTGACTATCATGCTGATGCTTCCAGAAACCACCTGATCTTGCCCTTGCATGGAACAAAAGACATGATTAGTTTTTACTTTCTGTTTCCTTCACTGATTATAGGCATTTACTAATCTAGATAATTTCTATTCTATCTTTGATGGAACAGTCCTCAAAGCAGATTACAACAGTTTGAGATAGCAGAGAAACAAACGATGGCAATGGTCTTCCCTTGCCATGAAGATCTTTCCCTTGCCATGAAGATCTTTCTGGGAGGGACAGTATGCAACCTCCCATTCACCCTGCATCCTCTAGCCAATGGAAGGAGTTTACTTGTTTTCATGTATGTAAAGCCAATACATGCAGGAGATGGATGAACCTAGTAGCCATAGTGGCTGGGTCCTAAAAAGTAACTTTTCCCAGCATTCCTCATCATTGGCTATACTGGCTAGGTCTGATAGGTACTGCAGTCATACAAGATTTCATGCACTGTATGATTCCCACCTCTAATTAGCTAACACACATTGGAAACTGTTTAATGCAGTGTAGGTGTGTAAATAGCTATTGCTTAAAACAATTTGTAAGATGCTCTGATAGCCTTGTGGCTGAAGAGCGGGGTATAACTAACTAACTAACTAACTAAATAATAATGGTTAGGGTTCACTTGTGACTTTGATTTATAGACTGTGGGAACCAGTGGCAGCACTAGAGGGCTGTGGAGAGGCCAAACCACACCAGCTGACACCATCAGGTGGAGGGGTGACACCAGCCTTAGTGACACCACAGGATGGAACAATTTAATTATTGTTTTGTTCACTTTAAAGGATGGCTATTTTATGTTTAATCAGAAAATTGGCTGAATTCATTTAACTACATATTGTTAATTAATTAATTATTAGGGTGTAAAGGGAAATAACCTAAAACTGTACAAAAAAGGATAGAGCTATGAATAATTGGCTACACAAGGTATTGACACTGCTAACGTGGAATCAATTTTAGCTTAGTTTCTTGAACATTTTAGCATCATTTCTCTCTCTGAAGTGAAACATCCAAGACCTGAGCAATGATTAAATGTTTCTGATAAGAAACTATAGGAAGACTGTGAAACCAACACTGAATCTAAAATGGAAGAACATATACCATTGCCCAACATGAAAAGAGCAAAATGGTAGAGTAGAAGGACAGATGTCTTTGGATCACAAAGCCCAGTGTTAGGGCAACATTTTGATTATCATTTCAGAGCAGGGAAGTCAAACAAACCAAGTCATAAAACAGATTATAATTGTATTTAAAGGGACCAGGGTGGGTGGGAGCAATTACTTGCTTATATTGAAAGTTATACTTCCTGTCACTAAGGTCTGAGAGGTAGTAGGCAGAGTACAGTGAGTTTTTAAATATCATATATCATTATTGGCAAAGACTTCTTCACAGAAATGAAACCTTTATTGTTTTAATGATTTGCATGAAGGACAGAGTAGATTGGACCAAAACAGAATAAAGGCCACCCACCCCACCCCATTTACACAGGATTGGTACCTATGGTTTCACTTACCAGAGATGAGGTAAAAGGGTCTCTCTAATCTTCTGGAGGACCATCAAGTTGTGCTGGAGGTAGTCTTTCTCTCTCCATGGTCAATTTCCATAGGCATCCTTTCTAGGCATTTTCTAGGTCCTCCAGTGCAATTCTATGGTATTCTATGGAGTTTGCTATTATACATGGTTTCACATATCTGTGGTAAATTCAGGAACATATTCTCTGAGGATACAGGGTGAGACCTCTGGTTCAGATTGTGTGTGACATGGTAAACCCACATCATGCCAGGAAACAGAGAATTCTGAGATATCAGCTTCAAGGGGGGAAAGATTCATTTCACTGTCTATTTAAATCAGTAATTTTCCTACGATCACACCTACCACTAAGCAGGCTGAGGTGGTGCGTCAAGCAACAAAACAATGAAGACATGCTTAATTTATTATGATTGCATAACACTTCTAGAAAGGGGGAAAGACACGGATTTTTTTTTCTACCTCAGGTAGTGAAATAACATTAAAAGCCTGGAAGTTGTGCCATACCTTGGTGACAGAGGAAGGTGGGATTAGATGTTCAGCCTCAGGCAGTTTTGAAATGACTATGATTATTGATTCTCTCTTAAAGCTCTTGCTTCACTGAAATGTGTCTAAGAGAAAGACCTTTCAAGGATTCAGTCTATCAACACAACTGCATGGATGAGGAAAAGGACGGAGCGACTGAGACAAAACAGCATCTTGGAGGTCACAAATAATTAGCAGAACTCGGCTTTTTCGAAAATGCAGCATAGCTACCCTGACTATTAAACAAACACAAAGAACACATGGGGGAAACCATTATTAGGCCAACCAGAAGTAGATATCAGAGCTCAATCCATCAGGAAAAGATAGTTTTAAAAAATCATTCAGGGGAGATAAGAGTGAGACAGTTGGAGTCACGAAATCCTGCCGGTCTGCATCTTGTAATTTTGGATGTTACAGTGAGAATACCTTCATACAAGTGCAAAACTGAGTTGCCAAGATTTATTCATGTGACTTGAGCATTGTGACAAATACAGAGCTAATATCCAGCAGCAGTTTAAAATTTTGAGGCAATGAAGGAACATTTGTTGCTCGGGTAGTTCTGAAACAATCTCCTGTTGGATATTTGACAATGTGATACTTGACAAAGATGTGACTAGTCAGGTGCCACAGGGTTCTGTCCTGGGCCCAGTGCTATTCAACATCTTTATCAATGACTTGGATGAGGGAATTAGGGGCATACTTATCAAATTTGCAGATGACACCAAATTAGGAGGAGTAGCTAATACCCTAGAGGACAGGATCAAAATTCAAAATGACCTGGATAGACTGGAGAGCTGGGCCAAAGCTCACAAAATGAAATTCAATACGGAGAAATGAAGGTACTGCACTTAGGGTGGAAAAAAAGGATATTGACAAATTGGAGCGTGTCCAGAGAAGGGCGACTAAAATGGTGAAAGTTCTGGAAACCATGCCTTATGAGGAGAGACTTAGAGAGCTGGGTATGTTTAGCGTGGAAAAAAAGATGGTTAAGGGGCGATATGATAGCCCTGTTTAAGTATTTGAAGAGGGGTCACGCTGAGGATGGAGAAAGCTTGCTTTCTGCTGCTCCAGAGACTGGAACATGGAGCAATGGATGCAAGCTCCAGGAACAGAGATTCCACCTCAACATTGGGAGGAACCTTTTGACAGCAACGTGTGTTCAGCAGTGGAGCACACTCCCTCGGAGCGTGTGGGGTCTCCTTCCTTGGAGGTCTTTAAACAGAGGCTGGATGGCCATCAGACAGGGATGCTTTGATCGTGATTTCCTGCGTAGCAGGGGGTTGGACTGGATGGCCCTCGTGGTCTCTTCCCACTCTACAATTCTATGATTCTATGAAAGTCAAGTGAATCTAAGATTCCATTCTTATGTTCATTCTTTACACAGGAAAGTATGATGCAGCTTTCCTGTGACTTTTATATGATGCCAATTTTGTATAATATGCAAATTTTACATAATAATTTCTGATTATAGTCCCACATGGTGAGATCTAATACTTATCAGATCTTTGAAAACTGTTCACTTTTGAACGAAATCAACCATGTGTGTGTATATACATCTTTTGAGATGCATTGATAAACAGTGCCAGACAGATATTCTGAGCAGGTTAGAATTTTATTTTTTTTAAAAAAAAAAAGAATGCTCAATGAAGCAGAGAGAAATCACATTCTACTGATAAAATGTTAAAAAGAATTAAGTATAGACCAATCCAAAGTATATTGATGTACAAAAATTACTTTGAGATATGGAGCATATAATCACATGTACTCGTGCACTTTTTAACAGGTGGCAAACCCAAGAATTCATGAGCTAAATTTATATGTTTAGGTGTCTAAAAGTAAATCAGCCACTGAGTATTGAGTTTCTTTATTTTCCTGAAGTTGCTCTGTCTGGGAAGGGAAGTGGTCTGTTGTTGTTGTTGTCAACCTGGTCTTAGTCAATATTAGGCTGTAAAAGGATTTCTCTGAGATGAGATGAGATGAGATGAGATGAGATGAGATAAGATGAAAGTAAGTGGAGTGGAGTGGTTATAGTCCTGGACTGAGAATTGCGAGAACCAGATTCAAGTTCCCATACAATCATGAAACTAAGAATCCATTCAATCCTACAAGGCCAGCCAAGGACATGGCAGGGGCAGCAGAAGCTGTCAAGGGGCAGCAGAAGCTGTCAAGGGGAGGAATTAAAATGATTGGGCGTGTCATGATGGACTGACCAGCCCATCATGGAGAGTTCATCTACAAAACCTATAGGTCACAGCACTGAAAAATTACATTCCCTAGTTTCCATAGCAACAGGTATGGTAGAGGGTGGGAACATCATTTCCTAAACATGACATCACATCATCTGACTGAAGAGCCAATCCAAACCTGGAAAGGTAGAACCAATCAAATCTGACCAAAAGACTTTTAAGTTTCTGATTCCTTTGTTCTATGACACATGCTTGGGACCCATGCTTGGGCCTCATGCTTGAGACACATGTTTAGACCAGCATGGTACTGAGGTTGGGGGAAACCGACCTCCACCATGGGCCTGATAACATCAAAGGGCCCTAAATGATATCTGAAGTCTAAGGAGAGACTTCCATCCAAAATGACTCTGAATTTCCACCTCCAGAGCCAGCTAGGCCAGATATGATGAGCCTGGCCTAGCCCATCCCAATTGGGACATGGACTGATTGCATGGACATTATAAATATGAATTATTATTTTCTTAGCATAGGGAATGTGCCTAGTGAGCATACATTAGGTTTTATGATTTATTTGCATACCATGACTGAATGTATTTCTTGTAAATCTAAGTTGGGAAACTGGAGAGACTAGATGTTCCTCCATGCTAAGACTTAAGGGCTTGAACTAAAATAAAGCTTTTTCTGTTTTTCCTAATCTCCATGGTCACATGCCTGCTTGGACTTGCTATCTGAATTTCTCTGGGATAGAGAAAAGGGTGTTGGTGATATTTTAACACAACCTGTCCAACTTCTCACTGCTCTGGACAAAAAAGGGGATAAAACTCAGCGAGTGGTGGCAGATTTCAAAGAGAAAATTCCCTCAGGTTTGGGATTTACAAAGGGGCAACCCTGGGGCTTCAGGCAGAGAGGCTCCAGGTTCTTGTCACATGCTGGCAGCAGTTTATTGGAACCACATGGAGGGGAATGGCAGAATAAAATGTTTCTGCCTGGGTTGGAACATTTGTGGCTTTCTTAGTTCAGGAGAATTCACAGGCTGTTTTCCTCTCTCTTGGGTGTGTGTGTGCTGTGAAGCTTGTTGTTAAAACTGTTTTCCTTTGCTTCCCTGGCAGGGGGAAGTGTGTGTGTTTCTGTGGGTGGGTGGGGGAAGGTGTCTTCCTCCCTGCCACTGGAGCTGTAGCAAGCCGGTTTTTCCTTCTTTCTTTCTTGGGGGAAAGACTGACTACATTCTGAAAAGCTGTGGGTTCCCCCCACCCTTTGAATCTTGTGTCTTTCCAAATAGCTGCAAAAGCCAAGGGATAGCCATTTGCTTTGATCTTTATGGCCTTTGTCTGCTGAGGGGAAGGAAAGTTTTCATTTGTGCTCTTTTATTGCCCTGATTGCCTCTCTGTCTCCTACAGGAGAAGGGGGTTGGGACCTGTGCCTGCTTTGAGGTTTGTTTTAAACCTGCTTGGGTGCATGAATCTTCTTTGAGTAAGATAGTTTGTGCCCTCAGTTGGGGAGCAGAGTTGGAATTCCTACAGTGTTTTTTTGTTGCTTGCTTGGCTTCTGCCTCAGGGGCTCTGGTGAAACAGCATACTCTTTGAACTTTTGTGGTGGGCTCTGTGAAGCTTTGCATTGCTACACAAAGGGAGAGGAATCCCCTCTAGCCAATTGGGCCAAGCGGTTGTCTGGTCTGGACTGGGGCTCCGTCCTTCACTTCTCCTCTGGGGAAGGGGTGTGTGGGACCCTTCCCTATCCCTGTTGTTTTCCACTGCCTTCCCAGACACAGGCCTGAGGCTTTGGGTGTATGGGACCGTGGATGTCTGGATTCAAAGGCAAGTGCCGTTGGACTCTGTGTGGCGATCCTGTGTGAACTGCTGTCCCTATTGGCAATTCCTTGGTTTTGCCTGTTTGACTGGGAGGACTGAAGGTATTTGTTTATTTGTGTGATTTTAGTTTAGGTGGATTTGATACTATTTCATATCTTTTTATGGGGGAGGGGGCTTAGGGATTTTAGCCAGTATTGTGTATTTTTAACTGTTATAAGCCGCCCCGATTGTTTTTAACAGAGGGACAGGGTAAAAATAAATTTTATTATTATTATTATGAGGTGGGGTGAGAATTGTGCATTCTCTGAGCAAACCCATTCTGTTCTCCCTTACCCTGGTTGTTCAGTTGTGTGTGGGGGGGTCTCCTTCGCTAGCCGTGAGGCTGTGACTCCATTCCAGCCAAAACTCAAGGGGCCGTCCAGGGGACGGGGCTCTTGACTGGGTGGGCAGTGGGAGGTCTGTCGGCAGGCCAAGCTGCTTCAGGGGTGGGCCTGAGGGCTGGCTGGTTCCCCTGGGAGGGGTTGGCTTGTCTCCTTGGAGGAGCTACCCTTTCTTCTCCTGGTTTCCTTGTTGCATGGAAACAAGGGAGGAGGGCTGGAAGAAAGGAAAAAAAGGGGAATTTTGTTTTGAATCTCTTGGCAGCTGTTGTCTGTGCCTAGTATAGGCCACTTAAGGAGGGGCTCCTCTGCTCTGTAGGGTTTCTTTCTTGCAGCCTTCCTGTCAATCGTCCACTCTCTGTGAAAGGGGGGGAGGGAAGGGGGGAAGTGCCCACTGCTTTGAGACACTTAAGAGCTATCCTGACCCTATCCTTTTGCTTTTCTCTCCTGCATTCAGTCATAGGAGTGTTGTTTTTTTTTTTTAATTATTTCTAACTGTCGCTTGACCTCCACATAATCAGGCAAAATTAGGTCTACAATTCAGGACTAGAACAGCTGCAACAATGACCTCACGTCCAGATGTGGTTGTTGGGGGGGGCAACTACTCCCCAGCCTACACTGCAAGGCTCTGCTTTCTGGAGTACCTTAGTTAAGGGGTCCCTGACTGCTGACCAGCTTGCAAGTTTGACCCAAATTCAGCTGAAGGTACAGGAACAACAGCTGCGAATACAAAATGAGCAGATAGAATTGGAAAGAGAGAAGCAGCTGACATGGGCAACAGAGCAGCTACTCATGCAAGCAAAACATGACATTAGTGAGGCCCAGACAGAGGACCTCTACCATGCAGCACCAGTCCTGGAAGCACCTGTCTGTTGTGCTGCTCAGTCTGCCATGGGTGATGATCACCTCCAGGTGTGGGATGCCGGAGTTGTACCTCTTCACGATGGTCCAATGACTGTGGACTCCCGTGATGCACCTCCACTCAAGATAATAGAAACATGCCCAGTGGAGAAGCAGTCCTATCAATCTTACATTCCAGTGCTTACATTCCAATCTTACATTCCCCTGACACCAAGGAAGTGGAAGCTGGCGGGGCCACTCAACCCTACCCTCTGGAGATTCCTGAAGCCATGGGAGTCCACACCAGTGAGGACCAGGTTCTACATGATCCTGATCTGATGTCAGCCCATCTCCACATGGATCAGATAGTTCCTGTCATGGGATGTGAGCCATTCCAGGGGATGGAAGAGGCAGTCCAGCATCTGCCAGCTGCAGAGGTCAACCTGAAGGAAGGAGCAGGCCTTGCTGCCAGCAAGTGCCTAGTGTCCACCGGCAAGGGAGCGGCAGCTCCACTCTCATCACCTTCATTCTTGCATCGTCGCATGTTGAGGCCAGAGAACTACTTCTCCAGGCAGAGGCAGGGAAATGATTTCTCTACCAAAGCCAAGGCTGAGAACCAGTTCCTCACAGATGAGTCTCCCTCTGCTTGCAAGCAGCAGCAGCGGTCATCTTCTATGTCAGGGGAGACACCCCAAGCTTCACGAGGGCAGCCAAAGGTGCTTCCTGCCCGAAGATGTTTCTCATGTGGTAAACCTGGCCATGTCAGGTCCCACTGTATACAGCAGCTCGCAGCAGCTAATGTGATAGGCGCATCTGCTTCGATACTTCAGGACGATGGAAGGAAGGTGCCTCCTGCTCCTGGAACTGTGCTGTCCAGCCACCAGCGTACATTGCTTGTCAATGGGAAGGAAGTGGTGGCGTATGGGGACACGGGAGCACAACTGTCTGCAATTCATCGTGCCTACATTGATCCTCAGTTCATGGATGACTACACGGTAGTATCTCTTCAACCTTTCTACGCCCTGTCCATCAGGCTACCTATGGCCTGGGTGCCATTGAAATTCAGAGGATGGAAGGGCCACTGGACTTTTGCAGTCTACACAGACTACACTTACCCAGCTATATTAGGCAAAGATTTGGCATATCATGTGGATCAATTCCAGGAGTCTCAACAGCAGCACCTAATGCAGATAGGCAGCTGAGGTCTGCAACTATCAGCTATGAATTCTGATGAGGCCTTCCCTTCAGATGGCACCATGGCTGAGGACATGGCCCTGCAGGACACTGTGGTACCCACTGAGGACCCTGTTCCTGATGACCAGGCTTAATCTTCACAGCTGGCAAGTCAACAGTCTGAGACAAGCTTCCCAGTGATCTAGATGAAGCAGGAAAATGGGTGATCTCAAGCCAGTCATTTTCTCAGCCTGACTTACCTCACAGGTTTTTTTGTTTTTTGTTTTTTGTTTGGTTTTTTGGTGAGGACAAAGAAGTAAAAGGAGAGCCATACATGCTGCTTTGCATTCACTGGAGGAAAAACCAAATATAAAGCTAAGTAATACTAAAAATGGAGCCAGTGTTTGTAGTGGTCTGGGTATTGGACTAAGACCTCAAGACCAGGCTTCAACTCCTTGTCAGCCATGGAAACCGATTAGGTGACCTTGGGCAAGTCAGACTCTCCCAGTCTAAGAAAAAGGCAATGACAAAATCTCCTTTTAACACACCTTGCTGAGAAAACCCCATAATAGGTTTGCCTTCGGGTCACTATAACTCAGAAACAACTTGAAGGTATATAATAACAAAATATTTTTTAAAAATCCTAGCTGCCAGTTACATGGCAGAATGTACCGGGACTTCCTGATCCCGTATTCGTCCCTCCCTGTTTACACAATTTTTGTCTTCGAACTGGAGATCCCGGGATCATTGTTTACATGGCATCCTGTCCCGTGATATGTACCTTCTCCCACTATATACTACCCCGGGTTTTTTTTTGTTTACAAGAGTTTACGGTCCCAGGATTTTTTTTAGCTGTCAATCAAGGATGCGATTACTCGTTTTTTCACAACCTCAGTGACATACTTCTTTTAGAGTTCCGCGCCACGAGCGATGCTATTGGCTGGCTCAAATGTTTGTTCAGGCTTCTGGTTGGGGATGAGGGGATGAATGACTGTTGCATTGGAGATGAGGTGCTGAGGGGATGAGGGGAGGAATCCTGGGGAGGAAGGAGCAATCAGTGGCTAAACCCTGTGCTTTCCTTTAGAAATGAAAGAACACCATTTAAAGCCAGCTAAACTGGGGATGATGGAGCGATCAGTTGGTGCTGGGGAGTGTGGGAGAGATAAAAAGCAGAGCAGACTGGAGCCCCGACACGAACGCACACACACAAGCTAAAGCCAGTATGCTTTCAGCCAGGAAGCCGAGTGCAGGGGGCCAGAGGCTTGCGGTTGTCCTGTCTCTTTAAAATGTTAACCCTTTAAGCAGAGGTAGCTGTGGAGTGAAGGTTTCAAGCCAATGCAGGGATCATAAGGGGAGGACACACAAGGCATTTTGAAAGACCCAGACGCTGGCATTTTTTACTGTGCCTTGTGGGGGGATGAATGAATGTGTGATCATCCGCTCAGACGCTGGCATTTTTTACTGTGCCTTGGGGGGGGTGATGAACGTTTGATTATCCGTTCAGACGCAGGGAGGGGATCCAGGTAGGGGATGAATGGGCGATCCTCCGCCCACGATCTCTTTATAATTTACTCTCTCTTTACAATTTAAACCCAGCATGCAGTAGAGGAACAGGTTAAAGCTGAAGGGTTTGCAGTGTAGAAATCCATTGAACAGGGTGATTTAGTACATGCGTGCACACACACAAACCTTCGTGCAGCTGGAAGGGATGCCTTTGTTTTCAGCTGGTGAGGCTGAATCTGTTGAACGGGTGACTGACCCCTCCTTTTCTGGTCGCTGATTTCTGAGCCCGCCCCCAGTCACCATTTCCAGTCATCACCTAGTACCGAGATAGCTTGTCCCTGGTTGTTTACATTTCCGATTTTACGAATCCTCCCATGACTTTTTTTTAAAAACGCCACAAACCGCAAGACTGGAAGTCCCACAGGTTGTGGGAAAAAAGGTGCCCCCCCTTCCGAAAATCATGTGCCCGACCCGATGGATGTGTAAACAACCAGGGTTCGACACAAATTCTTCCCACTATATTTTCATCGTGTAAACAGCACCCTACACGTTCCTGGTAAAATTGTGTAGAGTAATAGCGCATCCCTTAACTCATTTGAATTTATAAACATCAGTAATTGATTGTGTACATGTTTCAAGAATCACAGGTCTGTTATTTTGACCAAGAGGCTTGAGCAACCAGCTGGATATTTTGATTCAGAACATTACAGTTTCTTTGATTTGTGTGTGTTTGGAACTGTTGTGCCACATCTTAAGTACTGTGATATAAGGAAGAATTGTTGGATCCACAGACTTAAGACCTTAACATTGCACAGTCTCAAGCTACAGGATAAGACATAACACTATCTTCTACTTATGCTTAAATACCCTAATGGCACCTGATCCTGTTTGATCTTGAAAACTAAGCAGGATCAGCCCTGGTTAGTATTTGGATAAGAGAACCCTAATGAAGACCAGGTGCTATAATCTACATTTCAGAGGAATGAACTGGCAAAACCACCTCTGAGTATTCTTTGCCTAAGAAAACCCTGTGAAATTCATGGGATTTCCATAAATCGGCAGGCAACATGAAGGCACATGCATGAACATACATATTCTACTCAGAAATGTTGACAACAGAGTGATTTAAACTGCCACCTTGGATACAGTTCACTTTTGTTATGAGGAACTGAAAAAGTCAGAATCCGAAATGTTTTGCTAATATTTTTGTAACATTCTGTTTGTTAAACACTCCAAATTAATATAAACGTCATTACTATACAAATGATTGAAACTGTTGCCTTGCCATAAGGAAATCAACATTTTTATTCAAAATGAAGTTCACACAATTTCACTGTTAGCACCTAAGTATTTTTTTTTTTTTTGCAATGTCATTAATCTTCACTGCGGGCAGGTAACTGGGATACCCTGTGTTTGGGACATATATTTATTTCATTTTGGTTTTGCATGAAAAGATGTCAAATTTTTATTTTCCCCCACTAGGGGCATTCTTGAGAATTATGCATATTTTAATTTTTAAAAACCATTTTAGCACTTTTATTGCAAACATTTAATTTGTGTAAGAACTGTTTTCTGTGCAAAAAGGGTATTTTGTGCCATATGCTTGCTTTTTGCACACAAACAAGTAAAAACAAAGAAAGTGCTAGGACTTTTTCAGACAGGGGGGAAATACCCCAAGGAGGTCGGGAGAAGAACGGGACTGTTTTGCTCACAGAGCTCCTTTTCAGACAGCCCTGTCCTCCTCTGTCCTCCTCCCGACCTCCTCCTGACCTCCCCCTGTGCTGCTGGCATTGCCTTTTATTGATGGAGAACTGGAGAACTTTCATCAATAAAAAGTGGTGCGATCAGCATGGGGGAAGTTTGGGAGAAGGTCAGGAAGAGGACGGGGGAGGTCTGCATCTTCTGAAATGGGGCTCTGTAAGCGAAATAGTCCTTTTCTTCTCCCGACCTCCTTGGAGGGGGTGTTCCCCATCTGAAAAAATCCTTAGTCTCTTTGCTCTTGCCTGGGAATGAGATTGATTGATTTTTTTTTCTGACAAACATTTTTCATCAGGAAGAAAAGATGTGTGAATACATCCCTACTCCAAATTTTGTGTGGAGTGCAACTCTCATCAGTCCTAGTCAGTATATTTTGGGAACTTCAGTCTGACAGCACCTGGAGGGACATGGTGCAATATAGAAGATGAAGAAGAAATAATTCGCATATTTTATGTTCTCCATAAAACAACAACAATATACACATATAATGATACTGTCTGAAATTTCATCATGTTGTGTTTTTTTTCTTTTGAAGATCAGAAGCTGTTTACTGGTTCAGTACAGACATTAAAGGATTAGCTTAGTCAGTGTTTCCTGTAAAGCTCACAGCCATCCTGCCATTTCTTATAGCCTTTGACATTATTCTTCTTTCCAGAAAACTAGCTGTCCAAAATACCAATGGTGTTACTTTCAGTGAAAAGACAAAAGGTCATATGCTCTAATTTTCAAACCCAATATGCTACAACTAACATAAACAACTTTTCCAAAGGAAATCTCTATCTGCCACCCACGAATGTGATTTGGAGCAAGAACACTAATAAAATGACTTTTTCAAAACTAAACTTTTGATTAAAAGTTGAAAATAAAAAAAAAAACTGGCAAGAAAAAAAATCTTTCCACTTGGCTTCTTTACTGGCAAACCAAAAGCCTGACTTCACGTCAAATAAACCATCTTCTATGGAAGACATCTGGCAGGAACCAAACTTGCACTAACTTCAAAAGACTATCAAAACTATTCTTAACGGTTAACAAATCTTGAATGGAGGTCTGAGAATGTGAACTTTGTATGCCCTGGTAGGAATGTTGAACTGATTTCACAAAGACAGATACACACTGAGCAAGGCCAGGGAAACACCAAAGATAACCACAATTCTTCTGTCCTAGATCTCACCCTAGCTGCAATTTTTAAAAAATGCCCACAGGCTTGCATCTTCCTCAAGGAGTCTATGGAAGGAAGAGGGGAAGAATCTCTAACACACTGGTTAGCCAGAAACAGATGTTTGCCCATCACAAGACTCCTTACATCTGTTTTGCCAAAAACTGCACCTGCCACTGTTGAATTTATCACAGTAGCAAAAAACAGAACATCCCCCCAACACAAAAGTTGCTGTTTTTCCCTTGAAAATAGGGTGTGCAATCACCATGTAGGACATTCAATCGAATGAAAGCAATGGGAAAAATGTGGACAAATAGGATGAAATTTACATTAAGTCAAAACGTCAGATAAAATAACTACAAAATGTATTCTAGATGGCATCACTCTCCATATAAATTGTCCAAAATGTACAAGAATACAAAGAGTAACTATTGGAAATGTGATCATAAAGTCGGTTCATTTTTTCATCTTTGGTGGAGTTGTAAAGCAGCAGAAAATTATTGGCGAAGTATACAA
This sequence comes from Gambelia wislizenii, assembly GCA_030847615.1. NCBI lineage: Eukaryota > Metazoa > Chordata > Lepidosauria > Squamata > Crotaphytidae > Gambelia > Gambelia wislizenii. The sequence continues at coordinate 129,694,684 of JAUMIR010000006.1, read as the reverse complement.
AAAACTATAAATGACATCTTGAAGATTTATATTCCATTCGAGCCGGAATTTTATCTATTAGAGATGATGGATGAAAAAACTGAAAGATAAAATGGCAAAATTCTATTTTATATGCTGACAGTGGCGAGAACTGGATACGCAAAATTATGGAAGACAAAGATGACACCAACAATGGAAGATTGCATTCTAAAAACACAAGAAATGATGGAATCAGACAGACTGACAGTCCTACTGAAAGGTAAATCTCTGGGGAAACACTATGAAGATTGGCTGAAATTCTCAATTTTTTTAAAAGACAAATGGGGAGATTTGGCAGCAATTAAAGATTAAGTTAAAATTTGATGTTATAAGCAAGAAAGGAAAAAGGAATGGAGAGAAAAATATATACATATACATATATAGATATTATTTATAAATATGAATTATAAACAAGTTAGACAATGAAATTCAATAATATCAATATATTTTTTTATAATTCAATAACAATATTAACTTTAAAGTGATCATGGATGAGGAGTAATACAGAAAGAGAGAACTCATTTGGGGGTGGAATTACAGAAAAAGTTACATGGAGGTTCTAAGAAATAAAAGGGATTCATTAAAAGTGCAGGAATGCAGAACTGGACTCAGATAGGAAGTCAAAGGGGGAGAGGGCTATTTTGGAGGGTTTTTAAAATTTTTCTTAAATTTTATGTTATAATTTAGTAGAAGCTGGAAGTAAATTAGAGAGAGAAAGATGTTTTAGGTGAGTGGTATATTTCAATTTTTTCAATATTTGATGCTTATGGAATCATGAAACTATATGTATGCTTCTTCGCTGAGATCATTGATATGTGTAATAAAAATATTTTTAAAAAGTAAACAATCTACTTGGGGAAATATGCCTTGTTTTAAGGAACAAATGGTGGCACCATCGAAGTGGCAAATTTGTTGGCCACCACTGGAGACAATCCCTACCGTAACTGTGCAAAGAAAATTTCTAACCTATGTACTGATGCATTACATGCACTACACGTTCACTCTGGACTTTCTGGTTTCATATGTAAAAATGTGAGATCCATGCAGTGTGGTACCCTCCCACCCACATTGGGCAATCTCATGCATTCCTTGAAGTTCAAAGGCAAGGCATAAAGGTAATACCTCCCAGAGTCATTCCCTTGAGAAGCCATATAGCCATATAGCCCCTGTAACAAAAAGCTTCTGTAATTAACATGTTACTGTGAAGAAATAAAAGAAGGGACTGTCAATTCAAGTTATCCTCTTTCCCTTTTCTCCCTCTTGTTCCCCCATAGTTTTGGTTTGCACTGCCACCTTGGATTAGAGACTGCCCTCCACATGAGCAGGAGTTGGGGTGCAGGACCCTAGTGAAAGTGGAAAAACCATGAATATCTCTAGGAAACCAAGCAAAGTGCTACTTCTGTTCTGCCTCTGTGGAGCGTGCCAGAGGGGGGCAGGTTCTCAGAAGACCAGAAGTTGCTTTCCGGGGAGCCCCAGATGAGGCCAGAGAGGAGGGATGTGGCCCTGGTGGGGCCAAAAAAATCCAAACACATTTCCCCCGTTATTTAATTATTGATGGTAAAAACACACATAATCAAATGTGTTGAAATTAAACCCATGAATGTGGAAGGCTGACTGTACTGCCATTATCTATTTCATGAAGAGAAGAAAGGCACTTCCTCTTTTAAAAATAATAATAATCATCATTATTAGAAGTACTTGCTATTTTAAAATATTTCCATCTAATTTTACTCTTCATAAAAATCTGTAGCATCAGCCTAGCCTGTCATAATGTCTCTATTTCACTCTGTACCTGATAGTTTGAGTCAGGCGTCAAAAGACTAATTTACTGAGAGTTTCAGCAACCAAAGGGAGGGGGAAAGTATCAATCTTCACTTTCTTTACAGTGCTAAATGAAATCTGAATACAATTGACAAGCCTTTGATGAACATCACTTTATACCAAAACATTGCCTCTCAGGTTTCAAAGAAGAGAGAAAAAAAGAGAAGATAATGAATGGCCTCATTTCCTTTTAGTCTACTTCAAAAAAGCAGAAGGAAAAAAATAGTTCTCCATGATCTTATTGGTATTGTGGACATGAATTTCTTTAACAAAAGCAACGGGGTGGGGCTGTGAGATTCGTAGAAAGCATCAGCAACAGGGACCAGAAAAAAACCACTCTATCCATATACAAGGTATGAGCAGAATTTTAGAAAGAATGTATCTCACAATGTTTGTTCAGCAGTGTGTCATGATCTAGAGCAGGTGTGGGCAGACAGTGGAGCTGGGCCCACTTGGAGATTTTCTATAAACTGAGAAGGATTTCTGACTCACAATTGTTTCAACAATAGTAGTAATAAAACATCCCCTCCTGTTCTAAATCACACTGTTGTAAAGCAGAACACCTGGGTAACCCAGGATGGATGTTTATATAAAAGCACTTTGAGCTCCTCTTCGTTCTGATGCACAAAACAAGTCTGAAATTCAGAATTTTGTAATCTGTCCTGAGCACCACACTTTAACTGATGGACCTCACTGTTCTATTAAACAAACAAACAGACAAACAAACAGCAAAGTATACCCTGCAAGCCTCAAATCAACCCACCCCTGTTCTAAAAGGCCATTTTCAGATGGAAAAGAAAAGGCAAACATAAACACCACATTACTGTTAACATATGCGTTCTTACTGTCAACTACTCTTACAGCTGCTATGTCCTTTCTAATTGCTGCTTTTCCTAATAGATGGGGCAAAACAAAACAGCTAGTTTTTAAAAAGTTCTGCTCATCGGCCACATGACACTGATGGGAATGACACTCAATCACTACAACCCTGGATAAGAATAAAAAATTGCATACATCAAGACATTTACCTGCAACTACAATACTGCATGCCAAGAGTTCCTCAAAACTGAAACCATTTCAAATGAACTATAAACTCAAATAAGGACGCAGGAAGATCTCTCTTGGATCAAATCAAAGGTACATATAGCCCCCCCCCCATCCTATATTCCCACAAAGGTCGACCAGAAGCCTATGAGTAACCTACAAGTGCATAATACAACAAAATCCAAAATCTACAAAACAGTGATACCTTTATTAGGCCAACTAAAATGTACAAAATACAACATGCAAGCTTTTAAGCTTCACTGGCTTTTTCCTCGGGCAAAGATGTTAAAAATCATACACGTGAAGAAAAGTGATGATGTTAGAGTCACAGGCCTACATTTTGTCTCACATTTTGTCTACAAGGGTATGAAGGCAACAGCCTTCTCTCATTTTCAGTCATAAACAGCTGGTTGTTAGAGGACAGACTGCTTCTATCCTGGAATGTAACATATAGCCTTCATGATTAGCAGACAATGAATAACCCTGTTATCTACCAAAATAATCCATTCTCCTTTAAAGTTATCTGTCAGTGGCCAACACAACATCTTGTTAACAATTACACTGGCTATACTTTTTATGAAAGGATAAGAAACTTAGTCAGCTGGTTGTAGCTATAGTGAATTAGTATACAATCAATTTTATACTATTTTTGGGTTGCTTCCTAAGTAATGGTGACTATTCAAGGGCAACCTGGGGCCCATCTAAATATTGAAAATACCCCTCATGGAATTCATTAGGAATCCTACCAGTCTAAACAGGATCCAGTGCCAATCCACACTCAGAAGGAGGGTAATCCAAAACAGCAAAAACAATGGGGTAAACGCTTTTCCAGATCTCCCTGTACTTTTTCACAAACTGCGAGCCCAGTGGGTATTTTTGCTCTTTCGGATTATTGAACAATAAAAACCTTGAAGGGAAGCACAAAGCTGACTGGTCGGGTGAGAGCAGGGGCGGGGCTTGCTAAGAGGGCAAGCTCCCGCTGCCATCATGTTGGATTTTCACTTCAGCAATCATTTGCTAAGGCAATAAAAAGGATCAATAGTTTCTGTTTTGCTTTCCTGGAAAATTGCTCTATTGCACCAGCACACCTTGGGATGACTTAAAAAAAACAAAACAGTGGCAGTGAAGAACTACGGCTGCCATCAGGAATGTGAGGCTTGTGGGGGCTTCTATGGCAGAAAAACCATTTGGACATGTCACTGCTGCTGCGAGATGCCAATACTACGAGATATTTTAGATTCCCCCCCCCCCAATGTAGATGGGCCTCTACAAAGTGATGAGGACAACTTGCTGGAAGGACAACAACTACTGAAAACTGAAAACATCAGATGCCAGCCTGCCCCAATTATTTCATGTTTCTCTACAGCAAACCGATTTAGTTTTTTTTTTTTTTAGACTCCCTGAAACAACATCTCAGGCTTGGCCAAATTGATCACCAACAGTGGTCCGCCCTGGCCTCACATCGGGAGGCATGGAGACGCAATATCCACAATGCTGCAGCCTTATTTGAGAACTCACGACGAACAAGTCTTGAAGAGAAACGACAACGCAGAAAGAATCACAACCCAAAAACATCACCCAAGGAGACCTTCTGCTGCGCTTTTTGCAACCGGACTTGTTTATCTCGGATTGGCCTTTTTAGTCATCAGCGCGCTTGCAGAAGGCGTGGGATGAGTCCTTCCTGAATCTTCGTTTGCGAAGAAAAGCCAGAGAGAGAGAGAGAGAGAGACAGCAAACCATTAAGATTTTACATTGTCAAAATATCTGCCTTGCTTTAGAAGTAACTTATTTATATCTTGATCATTTAGCAAGTTCCACAATTTCAGTATATGTCATGGGAAGAAACTCTTCTTTTTGTCTGAATCTCCCACTGGATGACTCCAAGTACTAGTATTATAGAAGACAGAAAAGCTTCACTTACTTCACTTTCTCTCCACCATGTAGTTTTATAAACATGTGTGTCACATCTACTCCTTGCCCCTTATTCCTATATTTAAGAGCTCTGAACATTGCAAACTTTACTGACAGGGATTCTGCTTCAGCTTCTTGTTCATACTGGTAGATTTGCAGACAGGCTCTATGTTATTGGTTGTTTTATTTTCAATCCCGATTATAGTATTACTAACATAGAATTTACCTTTTTGCACAACAACTACACAAAGTCAACATTGTCATCAAGCCACAATGCCCAAATCACCTACCCGTTCAGTCATTTCTAGTTCAGGTCCTATCACTGTACAGTTGTCCCTCTGTATCCACAGATTTGGTGTCCATGGATTTAAGTATTCACAACTTGAAAATATTCTTTAAAAAATAATAATCCAAAAAGCAAACCTTGATTTTGCCACCTTATATAAGGAACACCATTTTGCTATGCTATTTTGCTCCTTGGAAACATCACTCAAGGAGACCTTCTGCTGTGCTTTCTGCAACCGGACTTGTTTATCTCAGATTGGCCTTTTTAGTCATTAGCATGCTTGCAGAAAGCGCGGGATAATAATAATAATATGAGTCCTTCCTGAGTCTTTGTTTGTGAAGAAAAGCCAGAGAGAGAGCATATAATGGGACTTGAGTATTCACGGATGTTGGTATCCACGGGGGGGGGGGGGGGTCCTGGAACCAAACCCCAGCGAATGTGAAGGGACAACTGTATAAGTAAAATGCGGGAGGAAATGCATCATATTAAACTGAATTATCCTAAAATGCATTTGCCATTTTGTTGCTCATTCCTCCAGTTTGGGACACTTTAAGGGCTTGTCTAGATAAGTGACTTACACTGGCTTTTGCCTGGCTTGGAGCCCTATGGTACAAACTATGCAGAGCTCTCACCCTGATTCGCCTCTGGATAGACCAGATTACATCCAAGGCAAAGCCGGTGGGAAGCCAGGATAACCCATTTATAACATTTTAAAATAAACCCTGGGAAAACCCGCATTATATGGGAAGACCCAGATGAGTCTGGCACGGGAACGCAGGGTCCATACGTGAATGCACCTGCATCACTGGCTGCCACCATCGCTGGTGGTGCTCTGTAGCTTGGAAGGAGGCCCCCAACATGTGATCAAGGCCCCCTGAATGTGACCAGCCTTGATTACATGCTGAGGGCCTCCTTCCTGCTTTCAGAGAGTGTGATGAGCAACACTGGGAGAGGCATCTGCCGATGGAGGCTGGCACGTGCATGCAGCAGCTGACATGTGTGTGCAAACTTTTTACCATTTTGTCATGGTAATGGGGACATAATATGCTGGCTGGAAGGTGGTGTATTCTGGCCAATGTAGATAATCCCTAAATCTTCACAGTCTTTTTTTAAAAAAACATGAATAATTAGAAGTCATCAGCAAACTTGACCACCACACTGCTCGCCTCTAATTCTAGAATGCTGATGATGTCCAGCTCTGATTATACAAAGACTGTCTAAGGAGTTTTGTGTTTTTTTCCTTTAAAAGGAACTCAGAATCATATCAGAATAGATGTGTAAATTGCTATTGCTTAAAACAATTTGTAAGCCGCTCTGACAGCCTTATGGTTGAAGAGCGGGGTATAAATAACTAAATAAAAATAAAAATAAAATAAAAAGAATAATCAGGGCCATGAGTTTTGCAGTATATAGAGAGAGGTTTGAGTATCCAAAGGCATTGATTCTTTTTGTAATCTCCAAATAGAGAACCAAAGTGTACTGCATTTATTTTATTATCTTTTCTGTTCCTAGAAAGCTGGGAAGGGGAGACATTAGGGTGTAACCTAATGAACCTGATTTGGCAGTCTGCATATTCTTCCTCCCATAACATCTCGCTATAGCACTAGACAACATCCATTGAGTTAATCATTCCTTCCCACCATTCCCATCTGCTTTTTAGAAATATCTCTGTCTGATGAATAGCCCATTTTCTCAAAAGCTTGCTTAGAGATTCCCCCCACTTTTTGGTTGGCCTAATAAAGGCATTATCCCAATATGGATTTAGGATTTCATCTTCTAGTCAACACAGTTACCCCTGCATTAGCAAAGTACAAGAAGGCCTTTTTAAAAAGCTTTCTAAATCTGTCTAGAATACCAATGAACCATTTATTTACAATGTAAAGGAGATCTTTTCACCTTCTTAGCACATTTATTATAGAACTGACCTTTGGCTTGCCTCTTCAGAACTGCCATCTGAAGATAGAGTCTGGCTGGGCAGTTTTGAAGACAAGAAAATGGGATTGAGTCAATAGCAAGTTGAAGAGCCAAAAGGTTCAGTTCCAACAAACTTAGTAACATAAACACACAGCCCTCAAAACGGGTGATAAAACTGTCTGCTTTCTAAAAGAATATAATTACCTTTACTACTGGCTTCTTTTTCAAACGAACAAACTGTCAAAAAAAAAAAAAGTTCATTCCTAGGATATTGTTGGATAGAACTAAATTGATCTGTCTCTCAGGCAGCTGAAATTCAACCAACAAAGAAAAGTATGACCCAAGTGAGAGAAGGAGAAATAGGGAATTGAGGAACTGAGAAGCTGAGAAACTGCATGCAAAGCAGAGCAGACTTGGGTTCTGAAGGAACTTGGGCGCTGAATTAAAGCTGGTAAACTAATTCTAGACAGGAAAAACAGGGCTGCGTATTCATGAATAAACTTTAAATGTAACAAGCTGAAGAGGCTTCTTCAAGGTACTGTGCTTTCATATATAATCTTTCTATTATGACATCCACACATAAGGATTGTCTACCCTAAGGATAAAAGGTGTACTTTGTCCACAAGATGCATGCAGAGAATCTGCTCCTTTTAGCCATTAATCTGGCTTAACAGAAACCCCAAATTCCTCTGGAACAAGTTCTAGAAAACTCCAGAGAAGCCCCGGCATTTTGGACACATGGACAGCTGGATCAGACTGGCTCCGGTGCGACCCGGCTGTCCACGAGTCTACACACCTACCACATCGGCCCCACTAGCCCATCCCCCTCAGTGCCACTGCCACCGCTGCCTTGCCAGCTAGCCAAGCAGCTCTTGGGAAGAGCCTGGCCATCATCGTCACTGCTGGTGAGGTCAGAATGGGGCACCAAGGCTGGGATTGCTCCACCCCCTCCTCGTTGATCACATGGGTGCCCTGTTCTGACCTCACCAGTAGCAGTGCAGGCTCCTGCTGAAATCTGCAAGAGGAAGCAGCGGTGGCACCAAGGGGGGGGGTCAGCAGGGCTGATGCGATATCAGCCCAGCAGCCCCTCTGGACTATGGCATAAATACAGAACAGATCTACACAGTTATGTGTAGCTGGCATCGTGTCAATCTCGGGCAGATCTGGAGCATAATGCTCCAGACTGGCCCCTGATTACAGAGCAAGTGTAGATGTGTCCACAGTCACCCCACACATGCCACATATATAGAAATCAAATGATACCATTTTTTAACTAGTTTGGGCTTCTCCCATCTGGCCTGGAGTTACTCACATTATCAAATCTGTGTCAGAAGAACCAGACCTGCAGTAACCGCAAAATCATCAGGCTTTCAAGTTAGCAAAGCCTCCAATATTTCACAGATGAAAACCAGGACACATGTTGTCAAGCAACATCAAAGTGTGGCCAAGATGGCAAAAGTTATTAATGAGGGGAAAACACACAAGCCATGAGATACTGCAGCAGTTTGCTTTTTCCTGATCTCCGCCCCCCAATGGCACAACCAGGAATCCCTATTCTCCTCTTCCCCCTGCTGAGTTAACTGAATGCAAACTATTTTTGTACTGTACTCTGAACTCCGTATGCAGTAATTGAAGTATTCTAAGGACAAATGTGGAAAGTGGGAAGAGGATAGAGAAACTGGGCTGTTTTAAAAGCAGCTGGAACGGTGGCAAAGGATCAATCAGCATAATCCCTGCCAATTTAGGACAGTTGGAGGGCCTGAGCTAGCAAGAAGGACCTCAACACCTTCATCTTTCCTAACATCCTCAAAAGAAAATTATCACGTCAATGTCCTTCCACTTCTTCTTTTACTATGGCTCAGTCTTTTCATATCTTGGTAAAACTGGGCAGGGAAGGTAGAATAACTTCTTGACTTTGTTCATTAGTATCAAAACTCCAGGAGGAAATTTGCTTCTTCACAGTTTACAGTTTTGCTGTATCTTTATATTCTATTATGTACTTATACCTTGTATGGATGTACCACATGTAAGCATTCTGCTGTCAACTATACTTAACAAACCAGGGGGGAAATAGATCTGCTTTTACCCATTTGGAATAAACTCCAGACTAATGAGCAAGTGGAACAGCAGGACTACAGAAACACTTTTATTGTGTAGTGGGGAAAACAAACCATTAATTCTCATTTATGCCTAAACAGCATGTTGTGCTGATAGACAAATTCCTCTGACTAGACTAAAGCATCTGACTGTGTGTATGTGGTTAATGCTTTGAACAAACATTTTTTCCCCTTTTGTATCAAAACAGGCAATTGGAAGTTAGTGTTTTTTTTTATCTACTTCCCTACAAAAGGGCCCTGCTGGGCAAATATATTCAGTATCTTAAATCATTTCAAATACATTAATGGGAACTGAATGCATCCTAGTATTTAACAATAAATGTATCACAACCCCACCCATCTAAAGCAGAAATCCAGTGCAAATCACTATAAATCTGAATTTCCACTCATTCTTTGCAGCTAGATTTGTGCACTGCTTTTGTCCACCAAAATCAGGTTTTAAAATCCAGTCTTCTAGAACTAAAAAGGACAAAGCTAATTTTTTAAAAACTGTTGTTGTTGTTGTGTGCTCTCAATTTGTTTCTGACTTGAGATGACTCTAAGACAAACAAACCTATCACAGGGTTTTCTTGACAAGATTTGTTCAGAGGTGTTTTTGTCTTTACCTTCTTCTGAGGCTGAGAGACTGTAACTTGCTCAAGTGGGTTTCCTTCACTGAGTGGGGATTTGAATCCTGTGCAATGCTCATGCTGGCTCTAAACCTATTGCAAACCTATTGCAGAGCTGTTGGCAAAAGTAGAGAGGCTCATCAATCCACTTGAAAAGGAAGCATCATGTGACTCAGGATAATTTAATATAAAATAGAAGGAGGGAATGGCTTTGATATATATGCTGTCATGCTTCCTGTTTGCAAGATGGTTTTAAACAAATAACATTTGGAAGATATTGTCCCCTAATGTATGATATTTGTCTGAGCAGAATGAGATTCAAAAATCAGTCAGAGACTTTTGGAATTGTTTCCATGGAGGACTGCTCAGTTGCAGATTTTTACTATCACTTTTGCCCGTCTACATCTATGGAGAGAAAGCTTCAAAACACTGCAGCTCAAAATTGTTCTTCTTTTAAAATTGTTCTGTTATTAAATAAAATAAATACAATATAATGACGTTGCTTATCTGATCACTTCTTTAGATGGCATGATCCATTACATCTGGCAAGAGAACTTGAATTTATTTTTTAGCTTAAGAATCATTTGTATCTGCAAATTCTAAAATGCTTTTGCAAGCATTCTACAGGAGAGTGGGAGAAAGTGCAGCCCAAAGGCTACATGTGGCCCTCAAGCCTTTTTCCTGGTTTCCCAAGGTCTCCAGGACACCCCCAAAGACTCTGGACAAATGAATTTTGATGTGACAAAAATCACTCCCAAATTGCCAAACTGCAACAAACTCATACCAAAATGTGGGTATTGGGCTTTATTTACACCCAAATGAAAGAAAAATAAGGACTAAAATAAAGGTAAAACAAAACCAGAAGAGATCAGAAGATTTCGGTTACCTTTAATTTCATGACAATGTAAGTCAAATGGTGTATTTGGGAGTTAAACTGGCCCTTGCCTCCAGTGCATTTGCCCACCTTTGATTCACAGGACTTTATCAGACGGGCTTAATGAAATGGATCAGAAATGTCACAGGATCGCTAAAGAGGTTTTTTTTCAGACAACATCCTCCTCACCTGTTCTGACCCCGTGTGCTTTGCATTTTTTTTTATTCATGAGGAAAAGTTGTCAACAAATTTCCTGTTCCATTTCTGTAATGGAATCATGGGTGTGTGAACTGGTTTGCTGTTATGCTGGTGCGATGTTAAAACACTTCTGGCTACGATCGTGACATCCAGGTGAGTGATAGCATTTTCTGTACCCTGCCCATGTTGCTTTTAAAGCTTTAAAAGTGTTTCGGTGCTTGTTTTAATTTTTAGAAGCCTGGTTGAATCTTTATTTTTAAATCCCCCCCCCCCCGGGTGCTTGCCACTGTAAAGGTGCTGGAAGGTAAGTAGAGAACACTTCTGGTGGCGATCTGGACATCCAGGTAAGTGACAAACTTTTTTGTACCCTCCCCTGTTTACTTGTTTCTTTTAAAGGCTGTTTAGATGATTGCTTTAATTTTTTTATGTCTGGGTTTTTTTTAATTCCCTGCGCAATGCAGGGCTCCCTGTAAGATGCTGAGAGGTCACTGCAAAACACTTCCTACTTCAATTGGAACAAAGAGGTCAGTGACAGCCCTTTTTGTTCCCTCCCTGGGTTACTTGGGTTTTTTAAAGGGTGTTTAGGTGCTTGGTGCACTTCTTTGAGGTTTGGAGGATTTTTTATTTTTAAATTCCCCACGTGATTTAGTCTCCAGGAAGGGGAGGGGGCTCTGTGAGAGCTCCATTTCCTTCCTGGACAGCCAGAGGAGTGGGGAGCAGTTTCTGTCCCAGGATTAAGGTAAGTGTGTGAACATTTTTTAATTCAGTTACAGGGACGGGAGGAGGGTGGGTCGGAGGGTAGGTAATGGAACAGGAACGGGTTTTAAGGGCCCGTCCGACAGACTGGCACACTCATTTAATCAAGCTCTTGTTCACACAAAGGAAGAAGATGGAAACAGCACACTGTTCAGAGCTGAAGTGCCAACAAATTATAAAGGCTAGTAGGACCTCCTCCCCTAACCCATCATTTCCTGAGTTTTCATAGTACTGACTATCACAATAGGCTAATAAATCAAAAACAAAAACAGAGCACTTCACCCTGACCTGTATTTAGTGATGCAGAGCAAGGAAAAAGGAAGAGTAACTGCTCTTTGACTGGAGAGGAGGGAAAGAAGGTGAAAAAAATACAAGCCTTGTCACCCAGGGTTACTGCCTCTGTATTAAACAGTAAAAACAATCCATCAGTTCCAACTGAAATAAAATGAGCTTAATAAATTACTGTTGCTTTTGTCTGGAGTGTGATTACCAAAGGCACTAGTTATAGGAAAGGACAAGCTGAAAAACAAAACATACCACTATTCTCCCATAATTTTAATATACATATTTCAGTTTCAAAAAGCTCCAAATCTCAAACGCTTCTTTCATAACTTTCATAACAAAATGGCATGTGCTGCTGCAAGATAACATTACAGCAGGGTACCTGTCCTAGCTCATAACGAAACCATCGTTTCATATCAATCTAAGTGCTACAGGCAATTTATATTCCTGCAGATAAGAGTCGTAGTGATGTACACAGCTAGCAACTTCTGTCAAGCTTGATATTCTGATGTTTGCTACCTCACACACTTATTTGTGGCACCCCACTCATATAATGTGTTTTGAAAAGAACTAAATTTATCTGAAAAGCAATATTATACAACTCTCCAGAATTTATGGTTGTGGAACTTTCCATACAGATATGAATGCTCGTATTGATATATATAAAATTGACAGATAAGCATATTACTAGGTATGAAGCCAACAAATGGGGTGAAAATAGAATGTCAGTCTTAACACTTTTTTCATCTTATTGGCTGTCATGAATTTGATATCCACAGGAAAAACCGTAGGCTCGTCTCAAAGTGCTCAGTTGATGGCTGTTTGATTTAGAAAAAGCTCAATGCTAATGTGGCTAATTACTATGCCATATAGAGCAGAAAAGTAGCCCCATCCAGTAGATAAGAAATTTATTAGCATCACAAAATTAATTCAGAAGGTATATTCTGAATTCTGAATATTCTGCTGCTGCCATACTACATGCTGCTCAGAGGTAACTCCTATTGAGTTCAGTGGGCCAACTCCAGAGTTCAATGGGACTTACTCCAATTAAGCCTGTATAGGATTAGTGCCTGAGGCTGAGATCCAATAGAGAGGTAGCAAAGTACTAACTTCCATCAGTGGGGTTATGCATTCTTTGCACCATGCAGCTGATACACAGGATTGCACCAGTACAAAAACAGTTATGTACAGTACAGTCGTCCCTTCACATTCGTGGGGGTTAGGTTCCCCAGACCCCCACGAATGTGAAAAATCTGCGAATAATGATTGCCCTCCCCCTCCCCCGCCAAAGCGACCATGGGGCCTCTGGAGGCCCCATAGTCACTTTCTCCGGACTCCCCAGTCCCTTCCTAGGCCTTCACGGGGCCTCAGGAGACCCTCCCTGTGGAGGCCTCCCCGGCTCTCCTCCCTCCCTTCCCGGGCCTTCCCGGGGCCCTCCTGCCCTCCCAAAACCGCGAATATTCAAAACTGCAAATGCTGAGTTCGCGAATGTGGAGGGGCAACTGTATTAGCATCTACACAGAAGCGAACTTCAACAGTGAGGTAGCATAATAAAAACTTCCCATTTGTAGCAGGGGATACAGTTGCACAATGACTTAAAAAGTAGAACCACCTGTGCAGTGGTTTTGCTGGCAGAATGTTGCTTGTACCACAATATGTCCATTGTGCCATCACCAATGTAAAAACAAAACAAAAACAAAAACAAAAAAACCAAGTTGTGTAAGGGTGCTTATCCCAGCTGCCCTGAGTCCCTATATTGGGAGAAAGGCAGGATATAAATAACTATAAGAATAAGAATCAGAAGTCATCAACAAGATTTCATTCTGAATGTGCCACATATATAGCTTCAGATCCAATTCAGTGTCAGAACCAATACAGGAACTCTTGGTCACTGGATGTAGGGATTTCATGTCTCCTGGGCACAAGAATTATGGACCAATAATGACATACATATGCTGGAGATGAATGAAAAAAGAATGAGATAAACTAAGACACGTGATTAAAATTAGTGTGACAAAAAAGAATGAGAAAATGAAAATAGATTAGGATGATCTTCATGTTTGGTGAGATATACTGGTCAGGGAGACACCCAGTGTGGCATAGTGGTTTGAGCGTTGCACTAGGACTCTGGTTTCAGTCCCTGCTCAGACAAGGAAATCCTTGAGCAAGTCACCCTTTCTCAGCCTCAAAGGAAGGCAATAACAAAACCCTCTTAACAAATCTTGCCAAGATAGCTTTGCTTTAGAGTTGTCATAAGTTGGAAATGAGTTGAGGACACAATACAACTCCTGTTGAAGGAAACCAAGCTACCATTTTTCTTCCTTACAGTATTGTGGCATTAGTGAGGAATTTCAAGTGGGAAATACAGGCCTGGCATGAGAGCTCATTCTGTCTTGGGTCAGGCTGGAAATTCTGAAGCCAACACAAATTGCTGATGAACTATATTGACAGAGTAGTCCCTTCTGATCTAGGAGATTATCAGATGGGGACAAATATAGCGTCCCTGTCTTGCAATCTCCTCTCCCAGCCCACTCCCATCCCTGTATTTTTTTTCAAATCAGACCTCCCTTAATTGTATTTTTAAAAATGCTCCCCTCCCCTCTAGCAATCCAGGAGTGAATGGAACTCTCATGGAGCCCCATTCACTTCCTGGAAAGGAAATCCCGGCCGTTCTCGCAAGAGAATGATTGCAAGGAAATTAAAAAATTAAAAGGAAAAGAAACATCAAAAATTAAAACCAAGCAGCAAAACACATTTTTAAAACCCCAAGTAACCCGGGGACGGTAAAAAAAATTTCGATGTCCCAATCTTGACCAGAAGTGTTCAGCAGGGACCTCCCACTGCAGTTGGCATCATGGCAGCATAACGGAGCACCTTTTCACTCACCTGTCATTCCATTACAGAAACGGAATAACGGGTCAATTCACAGCTTAGCCCATGAATAGAAAGGAGAGCGGGGGGACAGAAAGGGCACGGGTGCATAACGCCACAAGGATGATGTCATCTGAAAAGGAAGCCCTCTCGTGATCTCCTGTCATCCCTGTGGTGGGATATTTGGGGCATCTGACAATCTCCCTAGTTTTGTTGCTATACATCATACTACATTCCTCATCACACATATTCTTTCAATACAAGTGATCATCATGAGAACCTAAATACCTTCTTCCAAGCCTTGGTGACATTACTTTTGGGGTCCCAAATCATAGTTAGCCTCAGCTAGAGTAATCCCACTGAATTAATAGTAATACATTGTGTCAGAATTTACATAAATTCCTTTCATTCAATGTTTCTATTGTACAGTGGGCCCTTGGTATCTTTTGGGGTTTGGTTTCAAAACCATCTGTGGATACCAAAATCTGTGCATCTTCAAGTTCCATTATATACAATGGCACAGCAAAATGGTGTCCTTTATATAAAATGGAAAAATCAAGGCTTGGTTTTTGGAATTTCTTTTTTGGGGAATATTTTCAAGCCGTAGTTGGTTGAATCTGTGGAAGTGAAGAGCTGATTGTAGCTAGGATTAACAACAGGATTTTGGTCTTGGATTGCTACACCAATAATTGTAGTTCAAAGAATAACTTTTCAAGGTTCTGGCCTCTGCTACTCTTCCCTGTTTCCTGACATCACTGCAGTCTTTCCTAGCTTCTTCTTTTCCATGGAACACTGATCTTTTCACCAACTTCACTTATACCAAGAAAAGAAAAGAAAAGAAAAGAAATTCTACCAGTTGCTCTGGTTTTCTCCCAAGGCTGACTAAGAATGGAGGATTGTTCATGAGTCCTGATGCCATCAGAAAAACGTTAGGTAGACTTTCCTTTCGGGTGTGTCAAAACAAAATCCAGAATCTACAAAAAAAGTGATACCTCTATTGGCCAACCAAACTGCAAAACACATGATGCAAGCTTTCAAAGCTCTACCATGATATTGAGAACACAGCTGCACTGGGCAGGGCACATTTCTAGGATGGAGGACCATCGCCTCCCAAAAATACTACTCTACGGTGAACTTGCCACAGGTCAGCGTAAGAGGGGCGCTCCAAAAAAGTGATACAAGGACCTGAAACAACATCTCAGGCTCAGCCAAATTGATCACCAACAATGGTCCGCCTTGGCCTCACATCGGGAAGCATGGAGATGTACTATCCACAATGCTGCAGCCTTATTTGAGAACTCACACCGAACAAGTCTTGAAGAGAAACAACAATGCAGAAAGAATCACAACCCGGAAACATCACCCAAGGAGACCTTCTGCTGTGCTTTCTGCAACTGGACTTGTTTATCTCAGATTCAGCGCACTTGCAGAAAGTGTGGGATGAGTCCTTCCTGAATCTTCGTTTGTGAAGAAAAACCAGAGAGCATCTTCATCAGGCAAAAGATGTTTAAAAAAATAAAGAAAGAAAAAAGTGAAGTCACAGGGCTACATGTGTTGAAGTCACAGGGCTACATGTTATCTCAGATATTGCTTTTGCTATTATTCAGGTGAGGGATCTCATGCAGGCAGAAGCCACTCCTACTTCTTGGCCATGTGGGAACTGAGACAAAGGACAGTAAAATTCCTGCCAGCAGCAAGGCAACCTCTTTTGGTATCCAGCATGATTCTGGCACTTTGTGAAGCCAGGGCTTCTTTGTTAGGCAGAGATCATTGGATTTTTCAAGAAGTCTCTGTACTGCTACATCTGGAAAAAAGTTTTAGGTGCTATATAGGTAAAACTTAGCCAATTATAGTTCAAAAGAGAATTTTTACCTCTGTGTGTGTAGAAACAACAACATTTGAAAACTTTTGTATTCCTGCTGATGAAAACACAATCCTGTACAATCCTGCCGTCGTCCTGCTTCCATTTTCCTTCTGATATTTTTCACTAACGAAAGTTCTGTCTAAAGTTCTTTGTTAGTAAAAAATAGCAGAAGAACTTTAGTTAGTAAAAAATATCAGAAGGAAAATGGAAGCAGGACAGGGGGAGGATGACAGGAGATCGGGAGAAGGAAGGGAGGGTGCGAAATGGAGCGCTGGCAGCGGAACAGCTCCATTTCTCTCCTGATCTCTGCAGGGATTATTTCCCCCATGTGAAAATCTCCATAGTGTCTATCCCAATATACAATGGAAATCTCAATATCGGCCACAATATTACAACATAATAAGTATTCTTCCCTAATAATCTGGTTGTGGTTTTTTTAAACCCGCAGGGTTATTTAATCAAACACTTCACATTCTGTAAAATTTCCATTATGCTTCTTCCTGAGTAAGGAACAGATTCTTGTCTAGCTGTGCACAATTCCAGGTTATCCTTTCCCCTGCAAGGCTACCTGATTCTCCAAAATACATATCAAAGAAGTTCACAAAGTCATAAAATGCATAAATGACACATCAGTGGCACATTAAAGAATACTGTCCTACATCTCAGATGAGTTAGATACGTTCTGGGTCCAGATGCAGGAACTATGATAGCACTCACATTGCAAGTGTAGTGGCTGAGAGCTGATGTGGCACTTCTGCACTGACGGTTCCTATTTTAATTTATTCAACTCCGAGCTTTCACATTCTAATATTCCCTCCAGAGAAACTATTTCTGCCATAGATGTGTTGGAAAACTAGGAGGTACCAATTGTTGTTATCGGTACATGCCATCAAGTCATTTCTGAATTACAGTGATGTTAACGCAAATCTATCACAGCGTTTTCTTGACAGAATTTGTTCAGAGAGGGTTTGTCCTTGCCCTTGCACTCTGAGGTTGAGAGAGTGTGACTTGCCCAAGGTCACCCAGTGGGTTTCCATTGTCAAGCAGGGATTCAAACCCTGGCCTCCCAGTGTCCTAGTCCAATGTGCAAACCACTATACCACACTGGTGTATTACAGGAAGCCCCTGCTTATCTGATGGGCTAGGAACTGGAGGACTGTCAGAAAGTGGAATTAGTTGAAAAGTGGAACCCAGTTTTTTTTTTTAGCTTGCAAATGCATTTTTGCCACTGAAACACATAAATAACACACTATATATCACTTTTTAATATGTGCAAAAGCTAAATTAACACACTGCACACACACAGTCTCATAGGCAAGAGGAACTGACAAAGGAGTAGAACCCCTGTTGAATTAATGAATCTTGTCTGTAATTTGCAAGCATTGAAAGAGTGAGTCATCAGAAAGTGTGGTGTCAGAAAGTGTGGGAGCCTGAATTTGCGATCTAAACCAGATAACTTTCTAATATTCAGAGATTTAGGATTTCTATTTAGAACCTGTTTCCTCCCCCACCCCTTTGATATTTCTGATGTGGAAGAGTTGGTTGTCATAGTTACTTCATAGATTTTAAGCTCTCATATATACAGCTCCCTTTAGAAGAGCTACCACCTATTTGGATATAGAAAAAACAAAAGGCACATGCACAATTAAAAGGGAAAAATGTTTGAATTAATAAGACTGTGCTGATACCAACAACTGTCATGCCCCATGAGCCTGATGAGGCTGTAGAGTCAGAGGAAGAGGAGGACATGGCAGGGAATGGCCCTAGGGACCCTGGCACAGGTTTATCTAAACCTGGGCCAGCAGGGAACCCTGCCAACCTGGAGGCTTGAGGAGAAGAGGAGCCTAGTCTGAGTACCATAGGTTGGCATCAGTTCCAGCAGAGAGTCCTGCCCACTCAGATAAGGAAGAAGAAGAAGAGGAGAGGGACTTACCTCCACCATCGTATACCCAGTAGCGAGCTCAAAAGAGCTCTCTGAAAATTTATGAGAAGAACTTGCTCATTAAGAAACACCTGGCAAAGCCTTAATAGGCTAGATGAGGCAATGGAAGCTTTGTCAGAGATCAACTGATCTCCCAGGAGAAAGCTTCCTGCTGACTTTGGGGCCTGAATCCTTGCTGCCTTGACTCATGCCTTGACCTTGGACTGTTCCTGACTACCCTGTTGCATGATCCTGCTGACCCACGGACTGACTTCTGGAAAACACCACTTTCTGTAAGCCTTGACCTTTGGACTATATTCTGGACTCGTCTGTGTGTGCCTTCTTGCCTGTATTGCTGCTTTTCCAAGACACGGAACCTTGCTTGTTCTGAACTTTATCTGACTCTCCCTAATTAACTATCACTGGGGCTTGGCTGCTTTCCCAGCCCTTGTTTATCCTGCTGGCATTTTGAGCTGCTTTTCCGGACAGCAACTCAGAAGCCATTTAAGCCTAAGGGCTGACCACAACAGTAATGCCCCCCACCCCCAAAAAATCTTGCTGCATGTATCATTACATTTTTTTCCCTCTACTGCCATCAAAGAAGTTAGGGGAGACTGCAAGAGGCTATTCTTATTTCATTTTAATCTCATTATTATTTTGTGAAATTGAGTGTGCTGGAAGATAGCATAAGACTGGGGAGACACCTTCAATGCAGAATGGGGATTTCAACTTGAGTATTCCATGTGTACTTCCAGCTCATGGACTCAGATATCCTGGTTAAGTGGCTGGAAATAAATCTGAGCAATAGATAAGAATTCCTTCATTTAGTTAGTTAGTTAGTTAGTTTAAACAAGGGGGGTGCATCATATAGCTTGCGGCAATGAATTGCCAGCAATGACAATTCACTTTTTAAATACTGTATTTTGCATGGGTGTACTGTTAGCATTTAAAAAAAAATCAATTTCACAACACCAGAAGTGAACTTCCACACTACACAGTAATAATGTTATCATTTCACTTTAACTACCATGGTTCCATCCTATGGAATGCTAAGATTTGTAGTTTAAGGAGTGACATTCAGATTTCTCAGCCATAGAGTTCTAGTCGTCCACCCAACTACAAAAATCAAGATTCCATTGGATGCAGCCACTTCAGTTCAATTGGAATTATAGTGCTAAAATTGTGTAGTTTGAAAGGGCCCCTGGTTTTGTTTTGTTTTTCTACCCATTTGTCGGCATTTTTAACAGTCTGTGCAGTCCCTGAAGGACACAAGTGCACAAAAGTGGTCTCTGGAATCGCCATAGTTGACTCTGATCTTGTCTATATAAGGGGGGGGGGATACAAACAAGTCCAAAAGAGCAGACATTTGCAGTGATGCAACCTGTCTTTACAGTCAAAAGAGCCCCCCCTAAACTCCACAGGACCCCTAGCCAAGATGGCGGCTGCAAGTGCTTTACTCATGATTTCAAATCTGCTGCTGCCAATTTTTTATTTAAAAAAACCAGTTTCCCATGATGCACACAAACAATAGTTTATATTTACAAAGAAAGAAAGTATAAGATCGCTGTTTGATCGACTTACTGGACTCTCGCTTAGCCAAAAATGTAACATGGCGGCCACAGGCACTTTCCCTGTTAGCTAGCCCTGCCCCCCCCCATTCACATCCAACCAATCATATTATGCTGCCTGTTCATATCTGTGTGAATGCAAGTGTTCAAACAATTGCACCTTCACACAAAGCCCTGGATGTGACGCACACAGACTTTGCAGTGGATTATGCTGCCCCCCTTCCGAATGACACGTATTTGTGTGCATGTCCATATAACTGGATCACTGTATGTTCACATCCCGTTCATATCATTTTGACTGTACAAACAAGCCCTCTGCTTGTGTATGTGTATTCAGGTCACCTGTCAACTTATGGCCACCTCATGAATTTGGCAGGATTTTCTTGAGCAAGGAATACGCAAATGGCAACTCTACTAGAGGTATTTTCATTTTCTTCCCTTCTAAATCCAAGACATAGACTGCTTAACCAGAGTGGCTGACAACCCAGAGCAGCGCAAACATATTTGGAATAGGATGCAGAATGTCTGCTTTCACACACTTGAAGCAGTCTCTGATTCTTGACTGAGGGAAAGAACCATTACAGCAGTCATTATAACCCATCCCAAGGATCATTTGGTTTTGTTCTCATTGCCAGTCTTCCCATTAGGAAACATATTTTTGTAGCAGAAAACTGCCACTGTACTCAACAGTTTTAAGTACTATATGAAGCTGTCTCTGTCTCACTCTCTCTCTCTCACACACACACACACACCCTAAAGAAACATGGGAGTACAAAGAGCAAAAACAGGAAATAATGAATTCTGAAGGTAACAAGGGGAGAAGTTGTGGGGTGGGAATGTGTACAACAGAAAAAAAGGTAGGCTCTTTCCAGCCCACATCTCTTTGGTTGCTGGGGATTCACACAGCACTATCAGAAAGGATTATCATCACTTATGTATAACACAGGCAGATTTTTGGGGGGGTGGGGGGGGAAGTTTTTTAAAAAATCATGCCACATTTTCACAAAGTTACCAAAGTAGTGTACGGTGAATCACATCAAAACAATAATGCAGAACAGTCCCAATATCCACAGGGACATGTTCCCAAACTTACCGTGGATACTAGAAACCATGGATAATAGTGAACCCTATTGAAATGAATGACTTCTGGCCCAAGCGTACTATAAAGTTGTGCTGGAGGACCAAGAGATTCCTAGAGAAGCATGCCATAGAATTGAACTGGAAGACTTAGAAGATGCCTAGAGACTATATTTTTCTTTTCAGATGTGTGTAAGTGAATCCACAGGTAGCAGTACCACAGATATGGGGATCATTCTGTACACAGAAATCAGAAACAAGTCCATTACAGCAACATTAAAAGCACTGAAATACTCTAGCTCCAGGCTGAGGGAACCTGTGGCCCTCCAGATGTCAGACTGCAGGTCCCATGAACCCTAGCCAGCAAAGCCACAGCATCACATTGCATCAGCCACATGCTTCTCATTCCTGCTGTAGGCTTATTTGCAAGCTTGGCTTAATTTTTATTTTTTAGTGTTTTGAACATAGCACTGTAAAGTACTTTACACACTGCAATGAAACAGAAATGATTTGGTAGTAATAGGCTTCAATCCAAAGTTGTACAGCATAGGTGTACCTCGTCTATTCACTGGGGAGGGGGTAGAGATGGGGAGAGTGGGCCATTCTTTCTTTCATATCCTATATCGTTCCAAACTTATTCCACAGGTTGGGTTGGGTTATGGTATGAAGAGGGGGAAAGGGATGAAAAAGCTCCATTCTGCATGGTACTAAATGGTGTTTACAGTAGAGAACAGGAAAATTACATACATACATGCATACATATATATTTATAGTTATAGTTATTCACACACACACACATACATATACATATTTGCTTTTGGATCCTAGCCTTCTGTCTGTGACATCTGAAGAGATGACAGCCTTTGGCTTTTGGAATAGCTTTGGGGGGGGGGGAATCCTGAGCAAAGGCCAGAGTTCTAAACAGAATGGCTAGTGAGGGAAATGTGGCCGGGTACTGTATTTGAAAAGAAGTGAAAATGTCTGGTCTACTTGGGACAGGAGAGCTGTACAGGAGAGACTAGCTCAGTGGTAGACTGCATGCTATGCAAACAGAAGGTGCCAGTTTCAGCCCTTCCCATCACTATCGGCAGGGCCAGTTTAACCAGTCTGCCAAATCAGCATTGGCAGGGGGCCCCAAGGTCAAGAGGCCCCCCCTGCTGACCTCCTTATCTGACAAAGGTTTTCTAGGAAGACTCTATGGTAGTTGTGCTGTTTTGTGTCCCATGGATAATGAATCCATGGATACGGGGGTCCTACTGTAATCTGAGCATCCTGTATTGTGAATAGGTTAGGATACATTGACCTGAGATAAACATATGGGGGCCCCAAAATAAAGCATTGCAGGGGGCCCCAAAATTCCTTAAACCAGCCCTGACTACCGGTAGTTTTTTAAAAGGATCTGGTAGCCATTGATGCGAAAGAACTCTGCCTGAGACCCTCAACAGCTGATGCCAGTCCCACTCCCAGTCCAGAAAGACAAATAACAGTAAACCATGTTACAAAGCTACAACTAGATTCCAAATATGTTGTTTTGCACTATCTATTTGAAAGGGAAATGTGCATGTTATCACTATGTGATGCACACTGTAATATTTCCTAAACATTTATGTTATTATTTCAGCTCCTGAAAAAAAGACTGTTAGCTAAGTGACCATGGCTTTTCATTGTAAAAGCTAGTGTTATGGTCTTGGCTTGAGAGAAAATACTACTAGTAGGTAATTAGATCTGCAAAATTCCTTCAAGGAAAAGAGTTTAGTACTAATGATGCTTATGTTGCATGCGTAACATGATTTAAGACACATAATTTTTTCCACACTGATGCTTGCTAAGACAAGGATGTGGGCTTCTGACAGCAATTATTTAAACCACCCAGTCTGATCAATGCCTTATGAAAAACGTATGCTTCAAATCAGGCAGCCCAGCCCTGAGAATGAAGTGTTAATGGCTGTTTTAGTACTCATTTGATGAAATCCAGTTAAAGAAAAAAAATAATAGAGGAAATGCTCCCGCACTTTCACAAGTGACACAAATTAATATTTTAAAATATGATTTTCCAAATATATGAATCATCTAAAGCTCATTTAAAGACTGACAGATCTTATTTGGCATGATGTATCTGAACAGATAGGCTACAGTCAATGACATTTTCCCAAATAAATTATGTAGGTCTTTAAGGCTTGGACTATTTTGCTGCAGCAGATGGATATGTCTACTCTTGTGTAAATATAGTGGGCCCTTGGTATCTACTGGGTTTGGTTCCAGGACCCTCTATGGATACAAAATACATCAATGCTCAAGTCCCATTAGATACCAGTGGCATAGTAAAATGATGTCCTTTATTTAAAATGGCAAAATCAAGGTTTGCTTCTTGGAATTTATTTGTTTATTTGGAATATTTTCAAGCCATGGGTGGTGGAATCTGTGGATGCCAAATCTGTGGATACAGAAGGCTGATTGTACTAATTCTTGATCTTGGTCAATGAGGTCTAGAAAGCTTGTCCCTAGTTGTTCTGTTCCAGTTCCTCCTTCTTAACATTAACATTTGAAGCTAAGGTATAATACCAGTATGCCATCAGGAAATGTTAAAACCCCGCTCAGCCATGGAACCCACTGGGTGACCTTGGGCAAGTCACATTCTCTCAGCCTCAGAGCAGGCAACGGCAACCCCCCTCTGAACAGATCTTGCCAAGAAAACACTGTGATAGGTTCACCTTAGGGTTGCCGTAAGCATGAAATGATGTGAAGGCATACAACAAAAAAACTCCTTATCTTAATCATCAAGCCCTAGAGATCTCCCAATTCATACATACATACACGCATTTATTGTGCTGTGGTTTCTAAGTACTGTAAAAGATAACAAAAGATGGCTCCTGTTAATATTAGATTAGAAAAACTTAGTAGAGACCGGTCTTGAGACTGTTGATTTTTAGCTCAACTTTTTTTTAAAAAACTTTACCCATATTTTATACACATTGCTTTTAAAAACCTTTCCCCATTTTGCTGCACTATTCCACCTTCCTTTATCTATATCATACACTTACATTTGGAACTTGAATCAAACCAAAGCTTCAATGGAAAGATAATGGTTATTTTTTTATCATCATATAAAATCCAGGTGAAGATTTAGCTCACTGAGGGACAGATGCTGAAGGGGGTTGAGCAAATTTCACTGGAATTGACTGAGCGTGTTCTGTGCTGATTAAATCCAGGAGAATTTGATAGTGAGCATCAAACTGATGGCAAAGGAAAAATCAAAGCTTAAAATGGAAAAGATTTTAAACTTAGCACAGGAAAGAAATCACCTTAAAGAGAGACCATAACAGAAATGATGTCCTGTTAGACTGTGGCATCACATTACTTATATCTATAGTTAATCTTTGCAATTAATATGGCTAGGATCCAAGCAGCCCATTAACATGACTAAAACACTACTACATGTGCATGAGAACTTTCTTCCTTTCCCCCCCTTTCAGCTGTCTGTCCTTTTAGGTAACATTAGAGCAGGGGCAAGGAACCATCAATCCTCCAGGTTTTTTTAAACTCTATAGCTCCTATAGCATTCGCTGTTATCTTCCAGACATTCTCAGCTTCAGCACTCAGAGGCTCCAGCTGGTATGCTCAACAGCAAGTGATTGTGGGAAACAAGTAGTAGTGTTCTAGCTTGCCACAGCTTTACCATATTTCACCTTGTCATTTCTGCTGTGTCTTCTTCATTGTTGTGAAGAAACTGTATGAGTTCTTCATATATAATGATATCCAGCTACGATTTAAACCTGTGAGCCTGTCATTCTGACATTAGTTTCCTACCAAGTATTCAGGAAAACAAGAGACAAAGTCTAAATTAGCTTAGCTTTAGCAGCAGCACATGCAATGTAAAAGAAAGAAATGGTGGGGCAAAAATAACAGCCATAGTAAGTCATAGTAGACTAGAGTGTTTATCATTCTGGAACACCAGACCATCCAACCTGAAGGGCGTATGACAAGTGAGCACAGGCAAACCCTGAATCATTGGTAGCTTCCATGCCTAGGGGGTGGTTTGAAGTTTGGGCTAAGACTTAGGGTTTCAGTCTGAACTTCAAAGGAGCTAACCAAGGTGCTGAAACCTATCCCCAAAATATTTTGTACCTTGGAGAAACCTTTTAACGTTAGATTAAAGCACAGGTGGGTTCACTGACCCACTGACGTGAGAGGCACCAGCTTCCACAACCTTCTAAGACATTAAGACATAATTGTCACTGACATCAACAACATGAAAATACTCATAGTCTTAAAGAGTCGGGAATTTATAACTTAAATCATAATGTGTAAAACTATGTCAGCTGCTGATAAACCAATTTATCTGAAGGCAAATTAATTTATTAAAGAAGAGTGCAGCTTGAAGAGGTTCACTCCATTTACATCTAAAATTGTTCAAAAAGATTTTTGCACTCTTTCATATCCCTCCAAGCAGTCTGGCGTTCTTCCCTATGCTGCAGTTTTAACTCCCATTAAGAAATGTGTATTTAATTGAAAAACACTTAGCAGCAGGAGTACAAAATCTGCACAAATTCTCATTGCTACCATTAAACATCTGCCTCTTCAGGTAGAAAAATCACAGCCTTGACTTAAAAATAATAATGGAGAGGGGAAAATGCTTGATCCCTTTTACAAGGAACAAGTGTCACATTGTACCAAATTCTCTCCCTTCTCCTCAGCCTTTCTTGTTGAGAAATGACCACTGGAAACAGTTTCTCAAAGACAGCTCAGGCACTGAATTCCATCAAGCCAAGATGGTAATATCTTGCTTATTAGAGCTTAAAATTAAAATGTCATTGTGTCCCAGTTTGGATTTTGGGGGGATTGCAGAGTGGGGTGGGAAGATGAACTGCTTGTGACTGCCTTTTGGATGATAAGGCAGGGGTGCAGCTATCAGGGAGGGGATGGGAGCATTGCCCCTCAAATGAGATTTCTTCAGTCACCAGATGTCTGAGAGCCAGCATAGTGTAATGGCTTGAGTGTTGGACTAGGTGTCTGGTAGACCAGGGTTTTAATCCTTGCTCAGTCATGGAAACTCTCTGGGTGACCTTGGGCAAGTCACACACTCCCAGCCTGGGAGGGAGGTGATGGCAAACCTCCTGTAAATAAATCTTGCCAAGAAACCCATGGGGTAAAGTTGCATTATGTTAAGAGTTAATTTTAAGGCACATAACAACGTCCCCCAAATGGTTAGCATTACAGAGAGTAAGACACTGAAAATCATGTCAGCGGATAATAGGACACTCAGTCCCCAGCAGAAGCCAAAAACTATTTCAGCAGACCTAGTAGCAACCATTCCCAAGAATACTCACACACAAAGTGTTTGACGTCCAAATAAGCAGGAGGTACTTTTATCTTCAAAGTCAAGAAGTTGCAATATATACACAAATATTTAAAATTGAAGAAGAAACTGCTTCACCAGGCATCAGCATTCACAAGAATAGAGTGAGCTTTGGACTAGTTCACACACACACACACACACACACACACATATATATATATATATCTACAGGACATTGCCCTCTAGTGGCCCCTTGGTAGTTCATGGAGCCAGCCATTATGACTCAGCATGATTCTGCAGTTGTTCGGCCATTTTATAATGGAGTTCAGTCTCTAACTCCTGACAAATCATTCACACCTAAGAATTATTGGGCCCGTCTAAATGGTGAAAACACCCCTCATGGAATTCTCTGGGAATCCTACCTGTCTAAATGGGATGCAGCACCAATCCACACTATTCAGAAGGAGAGGGGCTGAAAATAGCAAAAACAATGCAGTAAAAGCCTTTGCAGACTTTCCCGTATTTTTTCAAAAACTGCAAGGGGTGCATATTCCTGCTTGTCTGGACTATCGAATGACAAGAGATTTGAAGGGAAGCACAAAGCTCATTGGCTGGGTGAGAGTGGGGGCGGTGCTTGCTAGCAGGGCAAGTGCCTGCTGCTGCCGTGTTGGATTTTCATCCTAGTGATCCTCTCTAAGGCAATAAAACAGGATGAATATTTTCTGTTTTGCTTTCCTATAAAATTGGAAAATCGCTCTATCATACAAGTGCAACCTGGGATGACTTTTTGTTTTAAAAAATGGCGGCAGTGAAGAACTAACACAAGTAAATCATTTGCAGCTGCCATCAGGAATGTGAGGCTTATGGGGGCTTCCAAAGCCAGAAAAACTGTTTAGACATGTTGCTGCTGCTGTGAGATGCCAATACTATGGGGTACTTTCGATCCCCCACCCTTGTGTAGATGGGCCCCTTGTATTTGCTGTGTTCACATTCTCTTGGTAACTCTGCATACCCCTTTTCTCTAGATGTCCAAACTGTATTTCTAAATGCTTAACTGAAGTTTTAAGTTGCTGCAATGCTAGAAATTTGGAGATTGAAGGGAAATTTAATTTGGGATAACAGAATTCTTATTTGCAGAGACAATGCCCTCATTTTGTCCCATCCCAACCCTGTAGCTACAACCCTGCCTACAGCACTGTGTTTCAGATCCTGAAGCCCCAAGAGGCAAAGGAACAGGGAATGGGTTAAACAAAACAGTACTAGAGCAGGGTTGGCCTTAATATGAACCTTATGGAGCCTTCCACTTCCGACAGTTAAATTGGAAGGGGTGGCAAAATGAGCATGTCTCACCATGCTGCTACTAGGATTAAGTAAGTGGTGCAAGTATAAGACTGGACATGGTGGCTTCTGTGGCTGGAATATTGCAGGGTTGTTGGCCCAACGATGACACCAACACCTGATAATCATAGATACACCCAACCAACAAGTACAGCTTATCCAGTCTAAACATATTAAAGCAGCACATAACTTGGCAACAGGTGGCTGCCATCTTAAACCTCCAGCTATGGCATCATGTAGTAGGAGCTATGTCCCACTGTGCCAGGCATCCTACTAGACAGCATTTGGGGGATTTAAAATGGCAGACAGATACCTTCTGCTGAATCCTACTTTATTTATTTATATTGTTATTGTTGTTAATTTATTTATTTTAGGTATTTATACCATGCTCTTCAGCCACAAAGGCTCCCAGATTGGCTTACAAGTTGTTAAGCGATAGCACTTTACACATATATACTATACACTGCTTTATAGGCACTAAGCAGTTTCCAATGTATGTTAGCTAATTGCCCCCACGCTGGATACTCATTTTACCGACCTACAAAATGATGGAAGGCTGAGTGAAACTTGAAGCCCTTGGGATCAAACTTGTTACATTGGGGTTGCAGTACCAGCATTTAACCACTGCACCACCAGGGCTTTAAAATGATGCTGCGGCCAAAACCAAGCCATGTGTACTCACTGGAATAGCATGACTGACTGAAGGCAGCAGCCATCCAGAGCTGCACCAGGCGGGGGACAAGGACAGCTTAAAGCTCCTGGTGCCACACACACCAGTTAAGCTGCTTAGGTAGGTGTGTGTGTGGGGGGGGAAGACTGCTGGAGATGGCAGGCAGGGACAACTCAAGGATTATCTCATGGCGATGGTCTAATTTGAAGGAATGGCTTGGGTTAGCACCAGGGACCATCAGCCCTCTGTATCCATGGATTTGACATCCACAGCTTGAAAATCCGCAATCTACAGCTTGAAAATATTTTTTAAAAAACAACAACCCCCAAACACCTTGATTTTGCCATTTTATATAAGGGACACCATGTTACTATGCCACTGTATATAATGGGACTTGAGCACCCCTGGATTTTGGTACCCACTGGGGTCCTTGAACCAAACCCCAGTGATTACCAAGGGCCTACTGTAAAGATGAGTGCTCACTTGATGTTGGCAGAAACCAAGTCTCTTTGGTTTAATGCGTTACAAAGCAACAGTGCAACAGATGCAGGCAAAACGTCAGAAGTAAACTCTTCCAGAACACGGCCTCACAGCCTGGAAAAAACCCAAGGAAAATCTATAGAAAAATAAGTAGTTCCCCAATACTGGGGTTTGTAACTTGGGGAGCCATTAGAGCTCTCTGGCTGAGAATTCTAAATAGTCCTCCCTGAACTGCATACCTTGGGACTCTATAGGATGTTGCCATGGCAGTTAAAGTGAATCATAGCACTATCATTGTTTAGTGTGAAAGGCCCCTCATGAGAGACCATTCTTAGACACCATCCACAACCACAAATGTGCAATGACACATTTCACAATGTGAAAATAGTTTGCCAATGTGGCTTTCACTTAGTTAACATACATTCTTAGGTACAAAGTTCTTTATTTCCCAAGTGTGCTAATCTGCTGTGAATTTACCTTCAAATTGTGTCCATGCCATGTTCAATGCTTTTTATCTCCAAAACCTCATTGTGCATTATCTACCAAAGTGAACTCTGGAGCCGGAAGGGAAAGAATAGTATTTACAGCCTCTGTACTTCAAGCAGAGCACAATCTTGTAAAGACCTGATAAGCTCATCAGCCCAGAAATCAGAACGTTCTGAAGATTCAATGCAAGAAAGCTGAACAAACAACATTCACTTATTTCCTTCTCCTAACCAAAATCCTGAAATAATCCTTTCAACAAACTTACAAAGAAAAGGAAAAGTTGAGAGCAAAGAGTTAAAGGATCCATGCAGCCTGTTAGGTTAAAAATAGTTGATTTGGTATAGATGTGTGTATACACACAAATTAATTTATTATACACATGCTCACACACACACATATATAAAAGTTTTATACCAATAATGTTGAAGTTGTATATCCATTTAACAGAATTAATGGTAATTTACCAAATACTTAAAACAATACATTAGGTTTAAGCAGAATTCAGGGCTAGTAACTTATAAAAGCATTCGTATTACACTATCTATATGCATGGCTCAGTTTAAATATGTGTGCCCAGCACTCAACTACTGTGTTATCAAATAATTAAGGGAAGTAAAGAAGGAAAAAAATAGCTATACTAGTCCATAGGTGCACAGTAGATGGGTATGAGAGAAAAAACAAAACAAAATTTCACAATTTTGAAGTGTTATGGTCCTAAGAAAGGTTTTGCCCAATTGAAGATTTTTTTTTTTTTATTGTGGTTGGTCCTAATAAAAATATTGCCCAAATTTATTAGGAAAGGTCAAAATGACACAACAGATTTTGCAAGTGCTTAAGATAAAGCTCAACAAAGTTACTGACTGTGTATTTTTTTAAAAAAAATTACCCCTCTTCTGAATGGTCAAATAACTAGTTGAAGAAGAAAAACAGCATTCAGAAACTATAAACCACAGGCAGACCTCCTCATTGCCTGTGCATGCATGCGTGTGCATTCAAGTCACCTGTTAACTGGTAACGACCCCATATTTCATCATTTTTCATAGACAAGGAATACTCACAGGTAGTTTGACATTGCCTTCCTCTGAAATTTAGCCTACAGCATCTGGCATCCCCTGGCCATCCCCTATCCAAGTACTAACCAGGCTTGACCCTCCTTAGTTGGTGCCTTCAGGCTATAGTGAATATTTTGTACCTATGATTACCCTTTTGTCATGACCGAAGGAAAGGCAAGAATCATTTCATGGTGCCAATGTATAATTTCTTGGTGAATACGCATTCAAAATTCCTCAAACGTTGAAGCCACATGTACAAAATTAGTATGGACAAAACATTTCATTATGTCATAAATTGAAAAATGTTGCAAAGTTTTTCTCCTGGTCTATGCATTTTTGTACACAAATCTCACCAGCATAATGCTTGTTTTAAAACACTGGTTTTGCTAATATTATTTTGTATTTTTATGCAAATCTGTCCCAATGTATTCAGTCTTGTTTAAAGGTTTTGATTGGAGAACTCCACCAAAACATTCAGAGAAATGAAAATTTCAAAAAACAACTGAGTTCAGTTTGAAAGTGCAGAATTAGCAAAGTTCTTGGTAAAATGCAAAATGAACAAATTTATCCTGCACTCTACCTACAACAAGATGTTGATCCACGCCTGTGATGGGGTATTGACACATTGACACTTCCATGAAGTTACCACCAGGTCACAAATTTTCCATTGGTCTTTCCTCCTTGTAGCTGATTCTACTGGAACCAAGCACATGCCTGTAATCCAAAGGCCTCTATACACAAACTCCAAAAATTCTTTGTATTTTTGTTTGTTTGTTTCACTTCTCAATAGAACCTCTGTCATTGCTCAAAATGCTCCTCCTGAAGTTCTGAGGATCTCCAGAGATTTATCTAAATGTGATGTAATGAGATGTAACCAGTAATGTAAATTGCCAACAGTCCATTCTATAATGCAATAGACACCTATTGATGTACATGCTTGTTGTTTTTGTTGTGTGCCTTCAAGTCATTTCCAACTTATGGTGACCCTAAGATGAATCTATAATGGGGTTTTCTGAGGATGACAACCCAGTGGGTTTTTGTGGCTGAGCAGGAATTTGAACCCTGGTTTCCAGAGTCATAGTCCAACACTCACACCACTACACCATGTGAAGCAACCGTAAAACAGTTAAGGTAGCTTTGAGAAGTGGCACCATGGGAACTATGTAGACATTGCTTTGTGGAGAGTGAATCTACAGCCCAGGAAACTATATTAAGAACACAATGGGCCCTTAGTATCCACTGCGGTTTGGTTTCAGGACTCCCTCCCCACATGGATGCTCAAGTCCCGTTATATACAATGGCATAGTAAAATGGCACCCTTTATATAAAATAGTGAACAGCAAGGGTTACTTTGAGGGGTCCCCCCCCCCAATATTTTTGAGCTATGGTTGGTTGAATCCATGGATGCAGAGCCTATAAATAAGGAGAGCTTGTCTGTATTACAAATTTTATTTTCAAAAGAAAGAAAGAGGAAAATTGATAAAACAAGACTGACATTCATTCATAAATAGAAGAGCTTATGTTTAATGGCTTAAACATATGATGTTTTCAAAGGGAGACTACATTTCGGAAAGATCTGGTAGCTCTTTCTCTCTATCTGCATATATTGAATTAAAGAAGAATCTTCCCTCAGATCATCAGTCTGGCTATTAGATCCTAAATGGTTTACGTATGGGCGTGTTTCTTGGTTCATTTGCTTCTGTCACCAGAAACCATACTTTGTCTCTGTGGACTGTATGTTGATAAAGGCTTGATGACTGGCTGGACTTGCTTTGCAGTAGGGTTAGAATATAAAGCCATCTAGCTCCTCTCAGCCATCTTATATGATCTCAGTAAGCCTATGCCTAAGCCAAATATCGCACATTATTTTTAACAATTCAGAGTGGGAGGGTGGATAAAATATGAACACTCCCCTCAAAGAAAGAACATTGTAATGATGGAGTAGAAATTTCTTCAAATGTTCTTTTGTGGAATGTCGCTGCTTACTTTACATCACAATACGAAGCGGCCTTTCACAGCCACGTGAGCCTAGAGATGGAAAAGGTCGCCTTTTGAACTACAGTTGCCCCTCCACATTCGCGGCTTTCACACTTGTGGTTTTGACTATTCGCGGTTTAGCCCCCAGCCTCTTCGGGAAGGCTGGTGAGAGGTGGGGCAACCTCCTGCCTGCACCATCCCTGCCCTTCCAGAGGCGGCTCCAGGGCTTCAAACCCCTGGAGCCAGCTCAGGAAGGCCTGGGGTAGGGGGCAGCCTCCCTCCCTCCCGCTGCCTTCCCCGGCCTTCCTGAGGGGGCTCCGGGACTTCAAAGCCCGAGTCCGTTCAGGAAGGCTGGGGAGAGGCAGGGCAGCCTCCCTCCTGCCCGCTGCCTTCCCCAGCCTTCCTAAGCGGGCTCTGGGGCTTCAAAGCCCCAGAGTCTGCTCAGGACGGCCAGGAGAGGCCGGCCAGGCTGGCCAGACACCCTCCCGTCGCCTCCCTCTCTCTGGGGGGGGGTCACGGGAACAGCAATTTTTATTTGCAGTTTTTCCACATTTGCGGGGTTCTCAAGACCCTAACCCCTGCAAATGTGGAGGGACGACTGTACAACACTCTCAGAATCCCCCAGCCAGTATGGCCATTCTTATTTATTTATAGAATATACACCTTTCCTTTCTCCAAAAATGGGATTTAAGGTGGCTTACAATAATTTTTGAAAGATTAAGACATTCATTTACAAAGTTTAAAAACCTTAAATAACAATATTATTTTAAAAACATGATTTAAAACAGTTAAAACACTTAAAACATACTGTACAGTATTTAAAACATAATTTCCAGTAAAAATAAAGCATGCTACTTCACATACACACATCATAATTAACATTCAAAGGCTGCCTGCTGTCAGAAAGAGAGCAGGGAAGGACCCAATCACACCTTGCCAGGAAGGGAGTTCCACAGGCTGGGAGCAGCAATGGAGAGGGCGTTCTCCCAAGTCCTCACAAAATGCACATGGGAAAGTGGTGGAATTGAGAGAACTTCCTCCCATGCAGATCTTAAAGCTCATGCTGGCATTGTTGCAGTCCAACATAGCTGTAGTCAAGAAAAAAGTTTTGTTTCCAAGCTCTGGATTAAGCTCTTTCTACAGCTTCCTATTCTCTGCATATCCTGGGAATGTCTTGGGAGCAATACTGGATCATGCCACATTGCTCCCAAGGCACTGCCGGAAGAGCAGCTGGCAGGAAGTTCCAGTGTGAACCTGGCATCCTCCTGGCAATGCAGTTTGCTTAATCTTTACAAAGGAAGAATAATGTGAATCCATCCATCATCACATAAGGTCAAATAAAATTAAGTGGCTACTTCCTCCTGCCGATGTTCCAAAAATCCTCCTCCAAAAGGAAAGCAGTAGACAACCCCCACCCCAGCCTCCATTTCTCACAGGGCAATGACTTTAGGGAAATGGGGTTGGCACTTCTGCTCAGACACAGTCATAAGCCATGGGTGCCCTCATCTCCTTGTGAACATCTGACATTGGTTCTTAATGACAGCAGCTAGTGGGAGGATTCCGCTGTTGAGCAGGGAGTCATTGACACATTGCCCATCACAGTTTCCAATTATGTTAATGCACGGACATAATATAGCTGTAGCACTCCAGCTAATGACATAGTTTCTGTGTAGTCTTCAAAGCTAAGCAGGTTTCCCCTCCCTCAGCCAGAAGAAAACCTCTATTTTCTTTATAGCCCTCCAATATTCTTCCTCAGTGGAAACTGGGGAGTAAAGCTTGTTCCATCTCCCACAAATATTTGTAATGCTTATCCATTAAAGTCTATTATTATAGAAATCACTAATCATCACCAACAAAGGCAGGACAGGACTCAAATCACCAGACTGGAAAGTTGTGCTATTACTTAACATATGCCTTTCAATTAATGGCAGCACATGACCCATTTGCCTTGAGGAAAATGCAAGGATACCAGGTATGCTCAGAAGTTTGGTACTAGAAGAGAGTTTGACAAGGGCAAGGATTATGGGGAAGAGAACAGAAGTTTGGTGGTGGGCTGACCCTTAGCAGCACTGAACAAATCTTCTCCCCAGCCATACTACTTTAGATGCTAATCCGGCAAGCCTTCTACATGCAAATATATACTGTATCAGTGAGCAATGGCAATTCTCTGAAACTAGCTATACCAACCGTAACATTCACCACTTTATATATATATATATATAAAATGCTTTGGTGTGTTTCCATTCCCACTCTGCTGATTGGCCACTTAGGAAACATGTCAAGAGTACAATCATTTGACACATTAATATATAACCTTTCAAATCAACTATAATGACTAGTTTCATGTCAAGAGCCCCTCTGCTACTGTGATGCAACCATGCATACACACAGACACACAATGCTAGACACACAAACCACATGCACCAGGATGCAAGAACCCTTCCACCGCCATGGAACTGCATGTACACACATACCATGCTACACACACACACCACGCATGCCCGGACGTGAGAGCTCCTCTGCCGCCACCATGCAACCACACATATATACACGCAAACCACGCTACACACACACCATGTGTGCTGGGACATGAGAGCCCCTCCACTGCGGCCATGCAGCCGCACGTACACACCCACCACGCTACACACACACAGCACGCGTCAGGACATGAGAGCCACTCCACCACTGCCATGCAATCACACACACACACAAACACCACGCTACACACAGAGAGACCATGCTACACACATACCACATGCAGCAGGATGCAAGGGCCCTTCTGCTGCCGGCATGCAACCGCACATACAAACACACCATGCTATACACACACTGCACACCAGGATGCGAGAGCCCCTCCACCACCACCACCATACAATTGCACACACACACACACACACACACACACACACACATCACGCTACACACACACCATACACTACACACCACATGCTACACACACATACCCATGCCACACACATAAACCACCCCCACTGTCATGCCTCATGAGCCTGATGAGGCTATGGAGTCAGAGGAGAAGGGGGACATGGCAGGGAACATCCCTAGGGAACCTGGCACAGGTTTATCTACACTTGTGCCAGCAGGGAACTGCCAACCTAGAGGCTCAAGCAGAGGAAGAGCCTGGTCCGAGTGGGTTGGCATCAGTCCCAGCAGAGAGTCTTGCCCATTCAGTTAAGGACAAAGCAGAAGAGAGGGACTTACCTCCACCATCGTATACCCAGCAGCGAGCTCAAAAGGAAGCTCAAACGAAGTCTCTGAAACTTTATGAGAAAAACCTGCTTGTTAAGAAACACCTGTCAAAGCCTTAATTGCTTTATATGTGCTAGGAGAGATGATAAAGGCTTTCTCAGAGATCAACCGATCTTCCTGGTGAAAGCTTTCTGCTGCCTTCAGTGCCTGGATTCCAGTTATCTTGACTCATGCTTAGACCTTGGACTGTTCCTGACTACTCTGCTTCCTGCTCCCGTTGACCCTCGGACTGCTTTGGACCATGCTGAAATATTGCCATAAGCCTCTGATCTTTTGGACTGTGTTTGCTTTCCTGTGAACTAATTAACAGTTGGCTCCCTTCCCAGACTAGTGCTGTTTATACTTTGCTGGTACCCAGTTGCTTTCTGGACACCCACGCCACACACATACACCACCCCCATGCCACACACACACCCCACATGTGCCTGGACACAAGTGCCCCTCCACCATCATGTTTAGAAAGATCTGAAGCTTTCCACATGTCTCCACCCCAAGAGCAAGTAGCAGCTACAGACCGCACAGAAAGGCCAAACCCAAAAGCAAGAAGCAGCTACAGACAACAGAGAAGTCCATTGTAGTGGCCAAGACTGAGGACCAAATGCTGCTCTTAAATAGAAGTTCCCCTGGCTGCTTCAGGTGTGCTGCATGATTGCAGCCAGCTGTGTCTGATAGCTTGGCCCTGGTTCTTCCAAGACTCCCACAGCCAGAGCCTGAGTCTGCAAAGAGGCTGTGCCGGCTGCTGCAGCCAAGGGCCTAGTCCTGTGAGGAGAGGCAGATCCTGACACCTAAGCAGCTAATCAGCACACTGAAAATGGCAACATACCCAAGAGAATTGCATATATAGAGGGCAAGTGACCTTATCATGTTGTATGATACACCCAGGTATTCAAAGAGATGTTTGCTATGCAGAGATATCTAAAGAGATACCCATATGTGGCATCTTCACCACTGCACCAATGGCTGTAGTGAAAGAAGAAGAATAGGAGCTTGTCTATATAAGGCAATAAAATGTGGATTGATGTGTACTAACACCAATTTGCGGCAACTTTCATTTGTCTCCATGGATTTTTTTTCAAGATCGCAGGCATGCGAAGCCATATGTGTTTCTTGTTCAAACAGGCATGCCTGCGAATCAATATGGAGGGCACAAGTGAATTACTCGGATTTTTATTGTCACTAGTTGCTACTGCCAAACAGTATTTAAAAAAAAAAAAAGCAAATATAAGGTGAGAAGGTGCAATCTTCTCCTTAAATAAACAGAAAAAAGAATAAAGATTGTTTCCTTGCCTCAGCACATGATCACTATGGTGCAAATCCAGCATGGTGGTCCCAGGCCTCACCAGCAAGCCCCACCCCCTATGAATGTCCAACCAATCAGCTTTCCACTTCCACTCTTGCCAAGAATGTGCAGCAAAGTGAATCAGTTGTCCCAATGAGCAAGAATGAGCTGTGAAGGCTTTTCCCATGAAGTTTTGCCCCGCACTTCCAAATACGGCGAAATGATGCAGGATAAATTCTATGAGGAGCATTTTTGCTGTATAGACATCCTTCATTAGCACCTAAATCACCTGGTCTGTTAGCAGAATCACTAATATCCTGAAAGTCAGTTCACACCTATGTGACATATTCACTAAGATCCTGAATTGGGGAGAGGTTCAGAAAAGTTCTATATGCAGAACTGTATTACATCTCCACTAGCATCCCCCCTAAACCCACCTTTTAGATGAATACCCCCCACAACTCCATGGCCAATTAGTGACTGGCACACAGGGCATCAGAGACGTTCTGGCTATATACCTATAGCCAGATAGAAAATAATGATATCATCTGCTGGGAACTCTGGAGCAGGCCCAGAGGTCTTGGCAGATAAAGTAACTCTTCTACATGTGACTATTGGGACACAGCCAGACGCTTCTCCAATGCCACATTCATAACTAAATGACTAATGAATGGAGAAGGGAAGCTCCTGAAGCCAAATGGTGGGTTTTGAGGGGAATTTTGGTCATTGTGTGATGTTGGTATTCCAATCTCTGCTATGACCAAAAAGCTATGTATGATAGCATAAACTGGACTTACACCATCTTGAGTTACTCATAGGCCAAAGTGTCATATGATACATTTTCCCATATTATCCTAAAATGTGTCTTTAAAATGTAACCCCCATTGCATTTTTTTCCTGCGGTTCAGAAATTTACACATCCAACCACAAGGATATATCTACAGGACATATAACATGACATCCAACCCAATACATATACTCCTCTACTCAGAAGTAAATCCCATTGAGTTCAGTGGAGCTTATGCATAGGAAACGGCTATGGGGTTGCAGCTTTTGTGGCTTCATTTTATATTAATTCACTCCACTGTGAGTCTAAACTGATTGTCCTCTGCTTGACTTCTAAACTGTATTTGCAAATGATTGTGCACATCCACATTGAGGCGATTCACTTCCATGCAACATGTTGTCCATTCAGAAAAAAACAGTGAAGCTAAAAGTAACAAAAATAAAGACTGAGGAACACTGGAAAAAATAACTCTTACTGACAGATTCCCACTGGTATATTACCAACTATCCCTGAAAACCCTGTTAAGCTTATACGATGTTCATTATATATATCACACACACATACACACACACAAAAAAAAAATGGTTCCATTTCACTTTGCTCTCAGGCTGGAAATATCAAGCGCATACTAGTGACTTAAGTGAATTGATTGTTCTGAGTTATAAATGTACTTACTTGTTACCACATTTAGTTTTTAACAAAGCCAAATACTTTTTGCATGCTTCCTACCCCAGGAAAAAATAGATCATAATCCTTATATATACAGAACAGCACAAGGATTAGGGATAATATGAATTGCCTTGTGATTTTAAATTGCACAACCACCTGGGCACTGTGTGCTTGTTACAGCAAAAGCTCCAACAGCCTATACACTAAAGTAAATCCTCCACACCAAACTCTATGAAAGCCTATAAAAAAGTGTGACTGGTGAGATATGATTGTGTTTGTCAGTCACATCAAAAGCTGGATTATTACTGCTTTTCACGGTGATGAAGGTCAACACAAAACCCTTTAGTAGATAAAAAGAGACCCAAGTTTTCTAATACCTTAGGAAGGAACTGAGCTTGAACTACAGCATTCCCTGGTGAAATGGGATGGATGGGGCAAGACAGGCCTGAAGCATCATAAGCAGGAAAGAAAAGAAGGTGGCTGTCACTTCGTTTGTGGACTATGAATGCAAGCATTATGTATTAGAACTTAGTGCAAGCTGATCACAGCTGCATGCAAAGCACAAAACAAACAGTGTTTTCAGATTATCCATGCTTTCAACTTTGATTAAATCTCAGACAAATATCACTTTTACTACTTTTACACCTTTAAAACATCTACAGAATTACTGTAATCAGCATTTAAGTACTTGGTTACAAAATACTACTTTATGCTTGTACTGAATTTAATATAAGAGAGCTAATGGCAATGTAGTTATATACACTGGAAATGTCCAGTACCAAAATTGGCTTGTTAGATCAAAACTCCTTTTCTCCCCTGCCCCCAGAAATGTGTGTGTGTGTCTGTGGTGTCTGCCTTCACGTCACCCTGTTGACTTACGGTGAGAATTTTATACATTTTTCATAGAGAAGAAATACTCAGAGTTGGCTTGCCATTGCCTTTCTCTGAAATTTAGCCAGGTATTCTTTGGTGGTACCTCATCTAAGAACTAACCAAGCTTGACCCTGCTTAGCTTCAGGTGGAATCTCATGCCTTCGTGTTATTTAGGATGATACCCAGAGAAGTACACTCATTAAAATGAAACATGGAATGTATCTTAGGAGACAGAGGAGTGGTGGTCTGCAACCGCTCCTATGGCTAGCATTCATGTAAGGAAAAGCAATTCCAGTGAGCTGGACTCAGGAGCTTCTCCTCCCAGCAGGAGCTCCTGCCAAAAGTCCACCTTTGTAAATGGTATAGTTGACGCAGGTACACCCAGTATAGTATATTGTTTAGAGTTTGGAGTTTAGACTGAAGAAACCCAGGTTCAAATGCCATTCGGACATGACACTCAACAGGGGTAGTGTTTCTCTCTTTTTTTCTCTGCTTAACCTACCACATAGAGTTCTTAGGTAAGATGACATATTGACACCCTTGGTTCTCTGGAGGATGGGTAGGGTACAAATCTAATCAAAGAGTTAGAGACCACAAGGGCCATCCAGTCCAACCCCTTGCTGTGCAGGAATACACAATCAAAGCACTCCCCACAGATGGCCATCCAGCCTCTGTTTAAAAGCCTCCAAAGGAGGAGACTCCACCACACTCCAAGGTAGTGCATTCTACTGTCAAATGGCTCTTGCCATCAGGAAGTTCTTTCCTAATGTTTAGGTGGAATCTCTTTTCCTGTATTTTTGAATCTATTGCTTCATGTCCTAGTCTCTGGAGCAGCGGAAAACAAGCTTGCTCAATCCCCAATATGACATTCCTTCAAATATATAAACATGGCCATTATATCACTTCTTAACCTTCTCTTCTCCAGGCTAAACATACACAGCTCCCTAAGCCACTCCTCATAAGGCATGGTTTCCAGACCTTTTTACCATTTTGGTCACACTGCTCTGGACAACTTGTCAACATTCTTCTTGAATTGTGTTGCCCAGAACTGGACCCAGTATTCCAGGTCAGGTCTGACCAAAGCAGAACAGAGTGGTACTATTAATTCACTTGATCTAGACACTATACTCCTATTGATGCAGCTTAGAATCATATTGGCTTTTTAAGATGCCACATCACACTATTGGCTCACATTCAGCTTGTGGTCTACTAAGACTCCCTTCCACATGTACTGTTGTCAAGCCAGCAAGCACCCATTCTACATCTGTGTATTTCATCTTTTTTCTGCATAAGTTTAGTGCCTTAGATTTGATCAATCATCCTTCCCTTTCCATCCACCCAGAGCAGAGCTGAAGGGGGGAAAAGGCTACCTAAATGCCAGCTTACCTCCCAAATGGATGTGTCATTTCTTCCCTTGGCAACGTGACTGTTCAGGCTTTCATATCTTAGCAACAAAATGTTGGCGCACCTAAGATATCACTGCTCATAGTGAAAGCGGGGGGTGGGGGTGGATCAAAACTTTCTCCCATATCCCATTCCAAAACTTACCATTCAGACTATGGACTTTAGAAGACCAGCCCACGTAAATGTTCTCTGGACGGCATAAATTGTGGCCTTTTTATGTTGGCAAAAGAACCCCCACTACCAGGCCTATCTTTTCCAGCGTCATTGAGGCTTCCCTGGCAGTAACAGAGCACAAACAGAGCTCAGTTTACTTCCAAAGGATGAGATCTTGTGGATTCTCATGAGAAGACATTAGCATGGGAAATTTTTTAAAAAGCAAACACACACACACACACACACACAAACACAAAAAGTACAGCAAAGCACAAAAATACACATTTAAAGTCCTGAGTACATGGGGAGAATGGAGACATAAAAAGAGTGTCCCCTACCTGGTTTTCGTGATCTCACCCAGAAGTATTTGCCCATAGATGCTGCATTCATGTGAGTCCAATGGTGCAAGGATTCAAATGGCAGCAATGGCAGCAACAAAGTGGAACAGGAGATCAATTGGCAGCTTGGCCCATCAATAAAATAGGATGGCTTTTAACTAGATATGATCCCAAAAGGTGTGCTTTTTCGTGATCATTAGGCATCCTTATGATGCCATATTTGCCACATCTGATAAAGTCCTATACCACTATGTGGACATGTAAGGGCAAAGGCTCAGATTTGTATGGGGAGTGCTCTCTCTCTCTTTCATATTCCTTTAAATACGATCTGATCCAGCTGCCCTCTAATGTTTGGACAGAAGTTGTCTTGCCAAAGAGAAATGCTCTGCTTGTTCAGCATAGCCGGCAACAGTCCCAGAGTCTGTAGCCAAAGAACATGTCCCTATTCAGTGAGGCAAGTTTCCATTTTGCTCAGTGGCTTAGCGCACTTGGCATGCCACAGCTTGAGGCAATCAGAGCCAAAAGAATCCAATGCTACATTT
This sequence comes from Gambelia wislizenii, assembly GCA_030847615.1. Lineage (NCBI taxonomy): Eukaryota > Metazoa > Chordata > Lepidosauria > Squamata > Crotaphytidae > Gambelia > Gambelia wislizenii. The sequence continues at coordinate 129,652,943 of JAUMIR010000006.1, read as the reverse complement.
GCCACTGCTAACAAGCTTTGCTGCTCCATAAAAGCCTGGTTCAAACCAGTCAATTACTTTATTTATTTATTTTTTATCTAATGAATTCCTTTCACTCATTTTCCTCACTTCTCTTAGCCAAATTTCAATTTGAGCCTCATGGAGCACAGGGTCAAATGCATTCTTAAGATTACCAAGATGCAGGAAAATCATGAGTGTTGATGGTGGTTGTGTTATTCATTTGCAGTAAACTGTACAAAGAAAGATGCAGCTGGAAACAAGTAGACTGAACAACTCATGCTATCCTAAAAACTAAATACATTATGCATCTGTATATCTATATGTGTACACATAGTATCAGAGATAAAAACAAACTATGCCATGACATACACTTAGTTAACAGCTTCAATAAAAAAAGATTTAAGTTGACTCACTGAGAACAGTTTTAATGAATGGTTAACACAATTTCCTAAACCCTAGGAAGGTGTTAGAATTGCTCTTCAAGAAAACCTAGCAGTTCAATTGCTTGTTAATGCAGTAAGTGCCAAATCGCACACTCCAGTGGCCAGCAAAGATCAATAGCCAACTAATCAAAGACTTTGGACTTGAGAAATGGAAATCTGCTAGTCTCTACTAAACACTGGATTGATTGGTATCATTTTCCCAATACTCCCCCTCCCCACTTTTTAAGCATCTTTGCTACCCACTGCATGAAAACAAACCAATCCATCATCTCCTGCTCTCCAGCTCCTTCTTCTATTTGCAAAGCTGTTAACTCAAAAAGGTCACCAAACAATGGAGAAAATGAGGAGAGGAGCCAAAACAAGGAATGGTACAAAAGAGCATTTTATTTACTCCGATGGGCACATTAGTGAATTCTGCTTAGTCTGGGAAAAGGCACAGTGCTGCCCCAGAAGAGCGCCCTGTATTGTTGGACCCAGAATGATGCAAGAGCTTGTACAGTAAATGGTAATGAAGTGATTCAACATGAAAACAACATGAGCTGTGTTGAAATCATGCTGGCTTTCCAAATGCCTGAAATTGTCTCTCAACTTCAGCTGCTTTGGAAGGGGTTATTTCCCAAATGACACATTCCCGATCTGCAATGTTTGACAATGATTTTTTAACTAAAAAAAAAGAAACTAAACAAAAAAAAATCCTCTTCTCTCCCTCCCTGCAAAGCAAATACTCAACAGCTTAACTACTGCCTTCTCTCATTTTGAAGGTGTAGATTTTTGTAATTTTTAAATGTTTCTCATGGCCTCCATGAGGCAGCAATAGCAGCACCAGAAAAAGAATTCAAAGGGGGACATGGAAAGAGTCACAGGATATTTCCAGGTGGATGAGCTGCCTCTCAGGTTGCCAGCAAACACACAGACAGTTTAAAAAATAAACGGGGGAAGAACTAAAGAAAGGTGATTAGGGAATGCATGAAGACCGGAGGCTGCACTTTGGTCATTAGAGAGCCATCCAAATAATAATAAATGAACACATTTGTAATTGTGAAAAGTAATTACAGCAGTCCAGAAATGGGGAGGAGGCAGTGGAAAGGTGAGCTTCTTGGTTTTTTGAGGGTGAGGTAGCTGCCCCTGCCTCTCCTCTGGGCATGTCTGCCATTCTGCTTATTTCTCTTCAGTTCTGCAAGGTAATCCTTGGAGACAACAGGCCCATTTGGTGATGACATGGGAGAAAGCCTTCTCTTGGTGGTGGATGCCCCCTTCCAGGGAGGTTCAATTGCCCCCCCCCTTGTCTTTCTACCAGCTGGCAAAGGCATTTTTTTTATTTACACAGGCCTTAGGTTTTTAACTTGTTGAGGCAGACAGAAGTTTTGATGAGGTGTGTTATTTCTGTATCTTTCCCTTTAAGTATGTTTTTAACTTTTGTTTTTAAACTGAGGAGATTTTCAGACGCCTCTTTCAGCCTCTTGCTGCGCAAGCAGCCTCCAGAGCAGTAACGAGGCTCCTGTGTGGCAAGGGGTCCATTTTGGATGATGCCATTTCTCTCTCGGCGGCGTCCGTGACTGTTATGGCTAGGATTGGAGGCGGCCGCGCAGTTTTTTACTCACAGACAACTTCCGTGAGTGAAAAACAGCACGGCCGCCTCCAATGCTAGCCGCAACAGACACGGACAACGCCGAGAGAAACGGTGTCATCCAAAATGGAGCCCTTGCCGCGCAGCAGCCTCATTACTGCTCCGGAGGCTGCTTGCGCAGCAAGAGGCTGAAAGAGGCGTCTGAAAATCTCCTAAGTCATTGTTTGACTGTTTTTTAAACTTTTGCATAAACAGAATTTTTTTAGACGTGTTTTGTTTTAGCATGCTGTAAACTGCTTTGAATTTTCTGCTGGGAGAAAAGTGGGATATAAGTGGGATATAAACTAATTAAATATTTAAAAATCCTGTCTATATTTAATTTTAGGGGTATGTGTTTGTATATAAATAAAGAAAGAAGAGAAATCAAAATCTGAGTGTTCCTTCCAAGCTGAGCATAAGGCCCAACTTATTTCACTGATATTCACAGTGCAGATGAAACAGTAGGGGTTGCTTAAGAAATTGAACTTCTTGCTAAGAACACAGCATTATTCATGGGTTTGAATGATCAGAAATATTGGTACAGATGTGATGAGCATTGATCTACATTGATTCATAGATTATTATTAAGAAAAAGAAAAGGAAGAAAGTAAATAAAAAATAAAAAATGAGGAGACTCAAAGAAGGAAACGTTCTCATAAGCACTCTTGTAGCTTCTTGTTGCATGTTTCAAGTAATTTCCAACTTATGGTGACCCTTAGGTACATCTATCACAGGCTTTTCTTGACAAGATTTCTTCTGAGATGGTTTGCCATTCCTCTGAGGCTGAGAGAGTACGACTTATCCAAGGTCACTCAGTGGATTTCCGTAGTTGAGCAGGGATTAAAACTCCAGTCTCTCAGAGTCAAAGTCTAACACTCAAACTTTTATACCATACAACCAGAGGGAATCTGAACCCACAGGCACCTATTTGGAAGGGCCATTTTAATTCCTGGTCTATCTCACTGTGCTATACTGCTTGTGTAGTATAAGCACAGGGTACTACACTGTGTAGAGTTGTATACCAATCATCATATGAACATCTCCTGAAAGAGAAAAATGTAGAAGGAAACTATGATTCTTAACCTACCATCTGCTTGCAACTTCTGAAATCAGTCATCTGCTCAATAGTATACCCAAAATAGACTGTGGGCCCATCTACATGAGGGGAAAAAATCCCAAATACCTCGTAGTATTGGCATCTCGCAGCAGCAGGAACATGTCTAAATGTTTTTTCTTGTCTCGGGAGCCCCATAAGCCTCACATTCCTGATGGCGGCAGTGGGTGATTCACTTGCATTGGTTCTTCACCACGGCTGGTTGTTTTTGTTTTTTTTTAAAGTCATCCCAAGGTTCGCTGGTGAGATAGAGCAATTCTCCAATTGTATAAGAAAGCAAAACAGAAAATATTGATCCTTTTTATCACCCCAGTGACCGATCGCTAAGGTGAAAATCCAACATGGTGGCAGCAGCCGTTTGCCCTCCTAGCAATGTCATCCCTGTTCTCATCTGGCCAATCAGCTTTGTGCTTCCCTATGAGTTTTTTATTGTTCAATATCCAAATGAGCAAAAATGTGCATCCATCTCACAGTTTGTGAAAAAATGCGGGAAATCTGCGAAGGCTGTTACCCCTTGTTTTTGCCGTCTTGGGCCCCCCTCCTTTTGAATAGTGTGGATTGGTGCTGGATCCTGTTTAGACAGGTAGGATTCCCAGCGAATTCCATGAGGGGTATTTTCACCCCAAGATAGGGGAAAGTAATGGGCTCAAGCTACAGGAAATGGGTTCAAACTACAGGAAAAGAGATTCCACCTAAACATTAGGAAGAGCTTCCTGACAGTAAGAGCTGTTCGGAAGTGAATACACTGCCTTGTAGTGTGGTGGAGTCTCCTTTGGAAGTTTTTAAACAGAGGCTGGATGGTCATCTGTCGGGAATGATTTGATTGTGTATTCCTGCATGGCAGAGGGTTGGACTGGATGGCCCTTGAGGTCTCTTCCAACTCTATGATTCTATGATTCTATGAAAGTAAATAGTGACTGCTTCTTCTTCTTTCTTTACTTGGTTTTCCTTTTAAAAATCACTTCCTCTTAAATATATATATGTGGCAGACTTCAATGTGCCCAAATGCATAAAATCTAAGACATAACTAGACACAACAAAGAATTATGGGCCAGCAACTGTACCTAAGCTGACCTCTCATGTCCTCCTGTGAACCCATCTGTAGTCATCAGAGTAATGCCATTTACCATTATGAGTCATTACTCCCCATAGCTAGAGCAACTGTAAAGCAGACAATGCTTGGTTTTACTTCAGCACGTTAAAGAAAACTGTTTTCCCCCTCCCTTTTTTTGGCAAGGGAGCACAAAAAAGTATAAAATCAAAGTACAGTAGAACAACAATAAGATTCCATGCAGTTTTACCCAAACTCAGTACTTTCTGTCCACTTTGGACAAAGAGATGAAATACAGCCAGGCAGGCGGGGGTGGGGGTGGGGGAATCATAATATTGCATCCAGACTTTGTCATCTTTAACAACAAATCTCTTGAATTCAAATGGACAACTTACTTATGACTGTGTTGTTCATGCATATGATTTCTCTAAATATGACTAAATCTGACCCATAATAAGCTGCATGCCAAATGTATGACTCAAGAACCCTATTTTTAAAAAATGTCTGTAGGGACAATTCTGGAAGCACTCTAAACAAAGACCGCCAGCAGAAGTTCTTCTAGCCGAAAGGCTTCTTTCAGCCCTGTGGGCTACATGTAGCCCTCCAATGTTCCCATACCACCCTACATTTCACAGATGAAAACAGACACATCTGGCCAAGAAAAATCAGAGTGTGGTCAAGATGAAAAAAATTATTAATGAGGAAGAGCACATAGGTTAGGAAAGGCTGCAGCAGTTTGCTTTTGCTTGATTCAACAGAGAAGGATAAGAAACTGAGATGTTTGAAAAGCAGCTGAGTAAGTAGACCAACAGAGGATGGAATGGAGCTGTCCTTGCTCACTCCGGACAGTTGAAGGTTATGTGTCTCCCCTTCTTTTAAAATTGGCTTCAAAGTTTTCTGACAAAATTTACCAGCAAACTATTAAATGCTCTACAATTAATGGGAAAGGAGTAACACTATGATAGTCAATATAATAGTCAATATCATATTCAATGTTATTTCTTTTCCTGCCTATAAAGCATTTAGTTATATTGACTACCCCACAATAGGAGTATAGTCTTATTGACTTTATAACAGTGACTGTTCTACTGAGTATAAGGTATCAACTATGCTGTAGACTATAATCAATACACTATTAAAGTCAGTTCCAGTACATTTATGATTCATTTACATGGTAAGATACATGTAATAATATTCAAGTATGAAGGGGTGGATTTCATTTGTTAATAATGGACTTTATTTGTTAATGAAATTTTAATATAAAAAATGGAATAACATATAAATGGAATAAGCAGTCTATTTTCATATCTTTCACTTAAAAAGACTGCTAGCTTCCACCCTTGGGTGCATCGCACTTGAGCATTTGCTTAATCAAAAAGAAGGTCTCAGTTCTGCAGAAGTGTGTTTATTTATGTATTTAATTGTTGTTGTTCACTCATGTTCTAATCCAGGGGAAGGGATATGTTTACCCATTCATTTCCAGACACATCAAGACATGTTGGCCTCAGGGAGGTTTACATCTGCACATATCTGCTAAACACAAGTAGTTAGTACAGTCAGCCCTCTTGTATCCACGGATTCTGTTTCCACAGATTTAACCAACCATGGTTCAAAATTATTCAAAAATTTTAAAAATCCCAAAAGAAAAACTTGATTTTGCCATTCATATAAGGGACCCCATTTTACTACACCATTGCATATAATGGCACTTCAGTATCTACAGATTTTGTTATCCACAGGGGTTCTTGAACCAAACCACAGTGGATACCAAGGTCTCACTGTTCTTGGATGGGACCACTAATGAATACGAGGTGCTATAGGTTATATTTCAGAGGAAGGAACTGGCAAAACCACTGGCCTAAGAAAACCCTATGAAAATGTATGCCACCATAAGTCAACAGATGACTTCAATGCAGGCAGGCAAGGCAGGCAGGCAGGCAGGCACACACACACACACACAGCTATGCATTCACCACATTTAACCCTAGTTACCACTTCTCAGAATTCCTCACCTAAACAGAATTTAAAAACAAGTTTACCAAAGGTATTGCTAAAACTATCTTTTAACCTCCCCTCACTTGGCACAAGACCAGGTACATTTAGTTTTTTATTTAAAATAAACAATATGGTGTATGGTATTAAAGTATTCCCTATTCCCATTTGAAATTTTATTGTTCAAAGAGTGTCACTGAGTTTATTTTCCAATTTTTTTCAGTTTTGTTAACTATGACCCCCCCCCCACTTCCCCAAAATTTGGGATCCTTTCCAAACTCATGCCAAAGATTTGCAAACATTGTGCAGAAAAAAAAACATGTATTGCAGCGGGTTACGAGACTGAAAACTGGGGAGGACTCCTGTATCTTTAGCACAACATACAGAATTTCAGAAGGTGTTGTTTAACATGCAACCAAGTAACAAGCAACACCTGCTATGCCAAAGTTCTGCAATCTCCTCATATAGAGTATGAATAAAATTGGAAGAGACACTGTATAATTTTGTTGGTTTGATGGCAGAGTTTGGTAATTGATATATTCTTCCTGTTTCCACAGATTCTTTGATCTCAGTAAACATAAATTAAACCACACATTTATGTTTCCAAATATTGTTCTCCATTCAAAGTCAACTGTGAAGAAAATTCCTGCTAAGGAGGGTATTTCAGGGCTCCTGATTCCTTTATTTTATATATATATATATATATATATATATATATTATTTATTTATACCCCACTCTTCAGCCACAAGGCTATCAGAGCGGCTTACAATTTGTTTTAAGCAATAGCAATTTACACATCTACAGTGCATTAAGCAGTTTCCAATGTGTGTTAGCTAATTGCCAGAATTCACCATTTCTGGAAGATGCAGCATGATCCAGCAAAGGAACATCACTGGAACCTGGCCATTATATTTAGGATGGTATGGAGACTCTAGTATGAGATATCTAAGTCTGTACACACATGGAAATCATCATGTATCTTCTAGTTAGCAAGCAATGAACATGCTATACTCCAGGTACCCTCATTTTGGGATCACATCATCCTCTCTTGAGAAGCAGGGCTTTTTCATGTGGTGGCCCCCATGATGGTACATTTATCTTCCTTCCTCCTGGGTGGCAGGCAAGACCGTAAGACATATTAGTTTACAAAGTCCATTGAAAGGATGGCTAGTGGTGTGAACATGGTTTCAATTGGAGATAGAAAGCCTGTGAGATCATCATGGCTGGAAAATGATACCCTGAACTTTCAGTACCTCTTCTAATCTGGTATAATTAAAATCATTATCTCAGGTGGCTCTATTTATTTATTTATTTATTTTATACCCTGCTCTTCAGCCACAAGGCTATCAGAGCGGCTTACAAATTGTTTTAACCAATAGCAATTTAAACATATACACTGCATTAAACAGTTTCCAGTGTGTGTTAGCTAATTGCCCCCACAAGCCAGGTACTCATTTTACCGACCTACGAAAGAATGGAAGGCTGAGTGAACCTTGGAGCCCGCTGGAATCGAACTTGCAATGTGGTGACCTGCAGTACTGGCATTTAACCACTGCGCCACCAGGGCTCATATAGGTTACAAATATTGCCTAGTTAGATTCTTAGACTGTACACTTTGAAGCCACAGGCAGCCTCTGCTATCTGAGTTAGATAGAAAATGGTCTGACTCAGTAAAGCAACTCCCTGTATACCAGATACGAATCAAAACTGTATTTCCACAACCACACAGAATAAGAAGAATGCAATAACAAGACTCTCAGGAAGTGGTCTGTACAACTCAAGTGGTTTTGCATTTTCATGATCAATTATGATTTTCAGGCAGTCACTTCAATTTATGGGAGTGCTGCTGTCTGTTTAACTAAAGATTGAGTATCACTTTCAGTAAAGTGTGCAGCAAACTGCTATGCCAATATAGGTAAATCAAGTGAGAGGAAATATCACATGGCCATTAATAATTGGGAACAGAGTGATTTTATAGCTGGGTCAAATTGTGAATGGTTGCCCATTTTCAAGCACTCTAATGCTGCGTTCTTAACACTTGTCATTTATTATATCAATTTAGGATGTGACTTAACAATCCTTCCTTCTCGTGTAATTAAACTTTGCATGCAGAGGCAGTCTCGTTTAAATCAATAAGCAAGGAATTTGGATATGGGAGATACAGAAGACGCATATAGAGAAGAAAAGGGATCAAAGAACATGCATGCAAAAAGAACTTCTAATCTATGATTATAATTAAGTATTTCATAAACCATGATCTTATAGTCTTTTCTTGCATGGAAACTGCTTCCATGTGAAAAATAACACTCTTCCATAAATAAAATGCAGAGGACCCAGATGTTTGCTGAACACAGGTCATGATGTCTCTAATGCATGATTTCAATTAAAGTTAATTAGGGGCAGACAATACTCTGAGGTTTTCATCATTCAATATAAAGCACCCTTTTCTCCTTTGAGGTGGCAAGGAACTGAAAACACAAAGCCTTACAAGAGAATACAGGTATCAATCTGAAGTGCCAATGTTGTTGCCTCTTTTAAAACAGTAGAGCTCAATATTTATTATGGCAATAAGATAGTAACTGTTTCTAATTCTAGATACAGTTCTAAGTTTCTAATTACATGAAAATTAAATACAATCATGACACTTAAAGAGAAAACTGTTAATTCCAATAGAGGGTCTGATAAAGCATGAAGATTAGAAGATGTAGCTGTTAAAAGCAGCAGCAGAAACATGTAGCAGCTCATCATGAAACTCACATTAGAGTTTGTCACGGGGCCACAAAGGACCTGCTCAGAGACTTCAACTGTTTGGTTTGCACAAAAACCCTGTGACTGATTCACTTTTAAATGTTCAGAATATTACAGAAAGGACCTTTACCCTGAGATCCTAAAATAAAATTGCTAGTCTGAGTAGGTTATGCAGGACTTGTTAATTGCTGTCTACTTTGACCTATGGTGACTCTATGAATGAGAGACCTCCAAGTCACAACATCATCAACAGCCCTGCTCAGGTCTTGCAGATTTGGGGCTGTGAATTCCTTTATTGCGTCTATCTAACTGTGATGCTTCTCTTCCTCTCTTCCTACTGCCTACTACTTTACCATTATTGTCTTTTCTAGTGATTCATGTTTTTTCATTATGTGTCCAAAGTAGGACAGTTTCAGTTTAGTCATCTTGACTTCTAGGGAGAGTTCAGGCTTGATTTGTTCTAGGGCCCATGGATTTGTCTTTTTAGCAGTCCAGGTATCCATAGAACTCTTCTCCAGAGCCACATTTCAAATGAGGTGATTTTCTTCCTATCAGCTTTTTTCACTGTTCAGCTTTCACAAATATACTTGGGGTGCGGCTATACAATCATAAAAAAAATCCGTATGGGGGGCAAAAAATACGAACAGCCTGTCGTTCGTATGCATACGAACCGGCTATACGATTTTTAACCCCCCTAAACTCCGTATGACTCCCTCTTCCCGAAGCTGGCTGGAGCGAGCAAGCCAAGCGGCAGTTTCAAATCTCCCGCCGCTTTTTTTTTTTTTAAAGGTGCCTGCTTTGCGGACATTCGGTTTTCCATATTTACAATATAAAATAAAAATAAAAACCATATAAATTCACGGATTTACCGGACGCTCGCTAGCCGGGAAACCAACATGGCGGCCGCTCCCAATTCCCCTCCGTGCTAGCCCTGCCCCCTCTACTCGACCAGCCAATCAGATTACCCTGCCTGTTCGTATGTGTGCGAACGGACCATACAGACCCGTCAGCCATCCGAACAGTGTACGGATTTCTCTTCACGATCCGCTTTCCCTCCCGAACGCCGCGTATGCATATTTCAGGGTGGAAAACCGCCCCCCCTCTTCTGCATTTGTGTGCATCCGAACGGCCGTTTGTACCGAAGTGCGAACTTCCGCACGCCGTACATATTATTTAAATCGTGTAGACGGGACCATAGAAATGGGAATCCAGTGGCAAGGCCAATCCTCACTTTAGTATTCAATGATAAATTTTACACTTTGGGATCTCATCTAGTTCCTTCAGATCTGTCCTTCCAAGTCCTAGGCTGCTGCCACTCTGCAGAAATAATGCAGCTTGACATCACTTAAACTACTATGGCTCAATGCTATGGAATTCTGGGCTTTTTAGTTTTGTTAGATAGTTAACTTTCTTTGTCAGAGTGATCTTGTGCCACAACAAACTACATATCCCAGGATTCCATAGGATGGAGCCAATATAGTTAAAAGTGATGTCAAACTACATTATTTCTGCAGTGTGTCAGCAGTCTTACCAGATCATCACACTACACTGTTATAGCGCTGTTATCCCACTTTAACTGCTATGGCAGCCTCCTTGGAATCCTGGGATTTGTAGTTTAGGGAGGGGCATTTAGCCTCCTCAGCCAGAGAGCTCTTAGGCCTCACTAAACTACAAACCCCAGAATGGTCATAATCTTCCATGCTATGGAGAGATACACTGCATTGCATTATAATTAAAATATTTCTAAATTTGCATATATTCATATAAACAATATTTTGCATATTTTATGTAAATAGGCATCCTTTTTCTGTTGATGCATTTCCTTTTTGATGTTACATAAGTGGTCACTGTAGCTGAGCAAGTGAATACCATCATTCCACCACATAGCTCCAAGAGAAAGTACAAGGAAACAATCCATACTGAAGCTTGTAGATCAAGGATGGGTAACATTTTTGGACTGCAATTTCCATAATAGTTAAGACTGCAACTCATATCATCCCTAGCTAACATAAAAAGTGGTGCAAAAACAAGGATGTTGTAGTCCAAGAGTATCTGGAAGACCATAGTTGTCTATCCCTGCTGCATGTGAGACCTGATTGTAATGATTTTTCCATGTAAAGGACCTACTTCACAAAGTGAGATTTTCCTTTTAGCTATAGAGTTAACAGTGGGATTTCCTTTTTTAGCTATGGGGAAGAGAATATAGCCAAAGCTGACAAGGCTTGCAGACTCTTCCAAACAAGTTTAAAATGGACAGAACCTCCAGTTCTGCCCGCTGTCTAAACAGTCAATAACAAAACAATTATTTTTCCTTACTAAGCTTACAGATGTTTCTTTCCACTATGCAGCTACATCGCTTCATCATTTCTGACAGGCACAAAAAGTTGTAGCTTTATCTTGCATGCCATGCCCTCACTGAATCCACAGCCTCACCAAATGAAGGAAAACTTACAAACTGCATCAATCATCCCACGCCTGTTCTTTGTTCCTTGTCAGATTTTGGCAACAGTTAATCAAGGCATTAGTGACAGCATCACATTCTGCATTCAATTAAGTTCCATGTGTTGCATATATAAGTAGCAAGCACACGTCACACCTACACAGGCTATAAAGAGCCTATACAGTATTTTGTTTCCCTCTAAACTCCTTCTCTTCAACTATTATCTGTGCTTGATAAAATTATGTTACTTACAATTAACTCTGTAGGCTATCTCCTGACTAGAATTCTGTTAAGTGGCTTCCTTTCTCTGGGACGAACAAGAAGCCACATAGTCTAGAAAATATAAATCACACAAATATTAATAGTGTTAAATATTAATACTAACAATGATTTGAAAAGTTCTGATTTAACAAGGGTGAAATCGAGCAAATTCTTCAAGCAGAAGATTATGGGGACCAACACCAAGTAGCTAGTTATAAACCGGTACATAGTTAATTTTTATTTCCCCAATAACTATTGTTGTTGTGTGCCTTCAAGTCATTTTCAACTTATGGCAAAACTAACCTATCATGGGGTTTTCTTGGCAAGAGTTGTTCAGAGGGGTGTTGTCTTTGCCTTCCTCTGAGGCTGGAAGAGTGTGACCTACCCAAGGTCACCCAGTGGGTTTCTGTGGCTGAGTAGAGGTCAAATCCTGGTCTACAGAGTTATAGTCCAACACTCAAACCACTACACCAAGCTGACGCTCAATAAACACTATATAATAATCATTGTGTTGCCTTACTATTGTAATTTAACATTCTTTGGGCCAAGCAAGAAGAAGCATCCTGCCACTGTGAGTGATAGTGGCCCTGTCCTTGGTCAACAAGCCAACCAGTGATAACATCATGCCTTTTGAAGTCTTCCTTTAGTTTTTTTAGTAATTTCTATAGTTACTGAGATGGAGCTTCGTTAAGTCGTGGAGGTGCAACATCACATATATTAAAGTACAAGTTCATGCTTTGCTTTGTGATGTTGAATAAAAAATATTCTATTTTTTAAAAATAACAGAAACTATCAATCTTAGTTACTTTTAAGAAACGGGAAAAAGAAATGAGGAAAAGTACTACAGTCGACCCTCTGTCTCCATGGATTTGGTATCCACAGAGATTCCACTATCCACAGCTTGAAAATATTCCCCTGGCCCTACCAAAAATTTAAGTGATATTTGTAATTGCTATGTAAAAGCAACTTCCCAAGTTTAGAATGACAGGTTCATGCATGCTACTCCTGAAATCACTGGTTATTCCACCCTCCTCCACTGAAAGATGGATCAATCTATATCACACAATGTCCTGGGCCATCTAAACTACTATCCACTCTATGTACCAGTTTTCTATTTCAGAAAAGATGAGCATTCAATTACATACTCTTTCACACAAAATGTGTATGCCACAATGTTAACATTAATGTTTTGGAATGAATATTTTGGTTGCATAAGACTTTGTAAATGAACACCATTTTTTGAGGAGGATTTTTATTTACCAAAAATCAGGGAAATTTACTGCCCAAACATTCAGGAATCCATCCCTCTGAAGAAGAAAATTCAAAATGACCATTGTAATATACAAAACATTGGTTGCGTTCAGACATCAAGCTAAAAGACAGCACGATGAGAAGAAATCACCACAAGATCTTCCTCCATGACACAGCATGGCTACAAAAGGGAGTTTGGAAATTTTTGCTAATGATTTTCATTACCCACAGTTTAACGTGCCATCTCAACCCTAAATTGTATTCAGTATTAACCATGATTTGATTAAACAGACCAATTTCATAACTCATGGTTTGAAGTTGGCTTGTTTCAATTAGAACAAAATAAACTGTGGTTAGTCTAAAGTGAAAGGGATATCTAAAATACTCCTCATGGAAACACCAGAGGAAAGGGGCACAAAGGTTGAATCCACACTACACAAATAATCCAGTTTGAAACTGGATTATTTGCCATGGCTCCTTCCTATTGAATCCTGAGATCTGTAGTTTTACAAGGTCTTTAGCTGTCTCTGCCAAAGAGTGGTGATGACACACCAAACTACAAATCCCAAGATTCCATCCATAGGAAGGAGACATGACAAATAACCCATTTTCAAACTGGATTATTTGTGTAGTGTGAGTTCAGCCAAAGAAACCCAAGCCTCACAAAAGCACACTTATGGCATCCAGACTATTCCACTAAGGCCTAGTAAAGTTCAAATCCTAGCACACAAATATATTTATAAATTGGAAACCTCTGCTTTATCCCAGAGTGTAAAATTAGATGGACTAGGTTCAAGCATTTAGCTCCTTTTCCCCCCTGAAAAAAACTCTTAGCAATTTCATCAGAAAAGAAGAAGGGGAAACTGATAAACATGCCTATAAGAAAACAGCATGGATTGTCCAAACTCCAGCCTCTAGCAATCTTGGATTGTTATCAACTTGCTTGCACTGAAGCTGTCAGTGATTATCAAACAATTAGCTTAAATTAGTTTCCACAATTAGTAGTCCATGTAAGTCAAACAGAAGTGAATCTAGCATATGGGACTCTTAGCAATTTCATCAGAAAAGAAGAAGGGGAAATTGATAAATATTCCACATCCATACGGAGATAAATATTGTACTCAGAGAATCTTAGAAATCACCCAACATATTTTTTGCAATTAAAATAATTTTGCTCATTTATGTCTATGTATTGCGAAAGAAGCTGTTACAACCATTTGTGTTTATTGGTTTTCTGTCCTGAGGTGAAGACAGGCAATCCTCTTCAATATTCTTTTAGGAATGACTTGGCAAAAAAAAAAAAAAAAAAGTCCTAACACACCAAAATCCTTATGAAAACAAGGGGTGTGTGTGCATGCCTTCAAGTTGACTGTTAATGCCAATGCCATTAATTACAAGAATACACTGTTCTTATTAAACAGAAATCACTAATCCCAACTGAAAGGAAGACAGTTGATACATAATACAGTACTGTCAATGGATAATAATAGTAGTTCTTGAATGTCAAGATTTGGAATGTACTAGCCCTGAGGGAGAGGGAGGGATACTTGCCTACTTCTTTGGTCTGATGGAACCTAATGACTGATGAGGAAAATCCAGAAGTTGGAAAAATTTATTTTTTTTAACAAGCATACTCCTCCTAGAACTGTACTATAGTTGCCCCTCCACATTCGCGGCTTTAAGGTTCGCGGTTTTGACTATTCGTGGTTTTGGGAGCGCTCCCCCCCCCATGCAAAAAAACTGCAATGGGGTCCCTGCTTCTGGGGGGGGGAACCTAGTTTTTATTCATGGTTTTTTCACATTCGCAGGGGTCTCACGCCCCTAACCCCCGCGAATGTGGAGGGACAACTGTATACTGATTCTGGAACTGTAGTATCCAAAATAATGGCTTGAATCCTGCATCAGGAGATGTACATATATCATCTCATACCTACATCTCCATAACTACATCTCCTAATGCTATCCTTCCCCAAACTCACTTTGCAAGTAGCACAGCTCCCTCAACATGGTAGTTTTTGTGTGGTTGGAGAATAGGGAGATCAGTGGGAATGCATCCAACTGTTTTCCTGTAGCTAGACAGGTTGTAATAGGCATCTGCAAGACCTCTGGAGGCCCTCAGGAGATTCCTGCAGATGATGACCTTGTAAATTTTGGTTAAGTAAATATGAAAGCTTCCAACTTTGCCACAGCCCCCTGGAATAAAGCTAGAACACAGAGAACTTCCCTGGAAATGTTACATAATCATTGCTATATATTTAGCATGGTCTTTCAGGAGAGAAACTTTGCTGGACCATTAAAATAAAGGATCAGAAGAATTTTACAACTGCAGAAGCTAGAAAGCTATAATCCCCTGGAGAAAATTCATGTAGTTGGGAATCAATTATAATAACATTGTGACTAACAGATTCCATTTACTACTTTTTCTAGGATATCAAATGAATACTTTAGCAATGAGATTATTCTATCTATGGCTGCAACATTTTATTGTAGAGGACTTTAGTACAGCAACAATGATGCTAAAACATAATTTTCAAAATATTGTGTGTGTATGCATAGGCCCACAAATTATCCTAATTTGTGCTGAAACTGTATTCATATATTTAAGATCCCCAAAAGACAGACACACCCATTAGATTTTGCGGGCAGTTTAGAACATTAAGTATTACATTATCTGCTCAGATAAATGAATCAAGAGAAGAGAGCACAATGGAATAAATTTGTAATTATGTCCTACACAAAGGGAAACGGTATTTGAATTTCTTCATAAAAGAGATAGAAAAAGATTTGAGAGTATGATGGCAAAAATCTTTTGATGGCAAAATATTAAGTAAATTTCAAAAATATCTGAAAATTTACTTGATTCATATTTGTACAGTGTGATGTTTGAAAACCTGTAATGATTGGAACTCCTGTAAATTCTAGCCCTTCCTCTTAAATACCAACTATTACTACTGTATTTATTTCATCAAGAGTCCAACCCTTTTTAAGTTTAACTTTGTCAGAAAAGCCTTGCTTTAATGCCAATGAGTGAGAAATAATGCTTGTATTTCAAATGAATAACTTGAACTATGTGAGAGCATATTTGCATGATAACTCACTGAACATTTGAATTAGACAACATTAACTCTTACTGTCTTGAGAATCTTTTGAATTGGAGTTAAGAACTTAATCCAAAATCAAACATGAGATTACACCAGAATTGTTTCTATGCACAGTTTGAGTTGGCTATCCTACAGTGCCTATGCAATGATGGACGTAATCATGCCAGTAAACAGCCACAGGCTGAGCATGTCTTTTCCAAAATCCAAAATGCCCCCAAATACAAAATTATCCACATGGTGGCTGAGATAGTGAGACCTTTGCTTTCTGATGGCTCAATGTACACAGACTTTATTTCATGCACAAAATTATTAAAAATATTGTGTATAAAATTACCTTCAGGCTATGTGTATATGGTGTACATGAAACTTAAATGAATTTCATGTTTAAACTTGGGTCCCATCTCCAAAAGATCTCATTATGTATATGCAAGTATTCCAAAATCAGAAAAAAATCCACCAATATTACTTCTTGATTGATTGAACTTTATAAAGATAATCATAGGGTATTTGATCTGTATTATTTGAATCTGTCAGTGTTGCCAGCATAACTTCTATATAGCAGGGTGTGAATTACTGTATTATGTGCCCCCTGGGATCTGTGCACCCTTGCCCTCCTTAGACCCAACATTTTTAAAAAAAAACAACGAAAATCACTTTTTCAACCTCAGGGAGCACAGTAGCCAATATTGTCCACCCTCCTCCCCCCAAAAAATCATAAGGTAAATGCTAAAAGTGACAGGGAATGACATCTGGTTCCTGGCAATGTCACTTTTTGGCTGATGAAAATGGCTGTGGTGTGCCAGGAGGTACTGAAAATAGACCTTCAACACTGCTCACACTCACACTTGTTTTACAAGCCTTCTTGTGATATGCAGTGCAACCCCATGCATGTTAGTGGTTAAGTAAAGCTTCTTAAGTTAAAAGTTCATATACACCCCCATAAGAATGCATTAAAATGCAACATCAAATATATTACATTTGTACAAATTGATATATACTAATAAAACTGAAAGATTCTTGATTCATATTTCAACATGCTATGTGCAATCCATGTCAGTAAGAGGTATGGTTTTGCTGATTTTCTTCACTCTGCTATATAATACAGTACACTAAAGGCACCAGATTCCGTCTGATCTTGGAAGCTAAGCAGGTTCAGCCATAGTTAGCACAGCACAATTCCCACATCTGTGGGACCAGTACTTGTTGTTCACTTGCCCACATCCCCCCCCCGCAAAGAAAGTTATCTCTAGGCATTTTCTAGGTCCTCCAGTGTGAGTCTATGATCACTGTCTGGCAGAAATACAGGATTTGCTACTATCCACAATTTTCGCTACCCATGTTAAGTCTGGGAACATATCCCCCACAGATACAGGGGTCATACTGTACTTGGATAGAAGACTGCCAATGAATACTAAGTGCTGGAGGCTACATTTCAGAGGAGGGAACTGGCAAAACCACCTCTGAGTATTCCTTGCCTAAAATCCTATGAAATTCATGGGGTTGCCATAAATTGACAAGTGACTTGAAGGCACACACACACACACACACACACACATGTAATATTTATGTAACAGAAAACCACTGCCCTCATCTTAGCATACTAGGGTGTAGCTATGGCCACAGACTTCTGTAAGCCTTCCACCCCACCCTGGCAGCTGTCAAGCCCGGAAAGAGGCTCCTGGTGCTGCTCCTTACTAGTGGGGAAGGGAGGGAGAATGGAGGTGATTTAGACCAGGAAGAAGCAGCTGGGCTCAGTTCAGTAGGGGACAGAAAAAAAAAATGAGGGTGCACATGGAGTGCACTCTTTTTTTCTTTTCCCTTGGAGCCCAGAGCAGCCTTATTTTTATGGTTTGAATGGCTTCACCCGATCTGCAGTTCCAAATGCTAAGCAGCAGCAGTAGCAGCTCCTTCTGAGGTTTGACTGCTTCCTGAATGGGAGGTTTTGGGGTGGAGCGCAAGATAATAGCTCTCTGCACCCCATCAAGAAAGGGACATATGTGTGTATAAGGCAGACTTACATGTAGTCATGTCACTGAAAGACTGCTGGCCAAGGCAAGATTACTGTACATTACATTACAACTAACTAAAGGGAATAACAGTAATGCGATCATCTCAAGGCATGTTGCTGCCCGAGGCCAAAAAAGTCAGGTGTTCCACCACTCCATCTACAGAAGCTGAGTGGACTGTCAGTTTAACTAGTTCAATACTGCTGGTGGAACAGCATCCTTCATGGCATATGAAAGCAGCAAACCACTTTAGGAGATGACAGGTGTATCTACACTACACAGTTATAACACTTTGATATCATTTTAACTGCCATAGCTCCATCCTATGGAATCCCGGGGACTTTTATTTTGAGGGGCACTTAGAATTCTATGCAGAAAACTCTTCAATTGCAGTGCAGGACTGTTAAAGTGGTGCCATACTACTATAATTGTGCAGTGTGGTTACAGTTAAGGAATGATTGCTGGACTTAAGTCCATTCTCCACCACTATTCCTTTTTTCTTATGTGTCATGTTTTATTGAGATTGCAAGCCTGAGTACAGGAAACTGTCAAATTAATAATAGGTAAAAGCACCATATCATGTCTGATCTTGGAAGCTAAGCAGGGTCTGCCCAAGTTAGTCTTTAGATGGGAGGCTGTAAATGAATACCACAAGCTGTAGGCTACATTTCAGAAGAAAGAACTGGCAAAACCACTTCTGAGTATTCCTTGACTAAGAAGAGCCTAGAAATTTATGGGGACACCATAAGTCAACAGGCAACTTGAAGGTGCGCACACACTCACAAACTGCCCTGGAGCCCTTTTTGACTGAAGGTTGGTGTATAAATGCTCTAAATAAATAAACGCACAGCAATCTCTCCCCAAGAAAGGGGAATAGTCAACAAAATGCCAGGGAGACTAGTTCTGCTGCCATGTGCATCTGTAACCTGAACCAGCTGCCTCTTTCAGCCTAACAGGACCAACCCTGGTGTGGTATGGTGTCTCTGTGTTAGAAAGATCCAACAAACAAGTGGATTTTTAGCCTGCATGCATATATCACTAACAACACCTCCCTGGCTACAATAACAACAGGGTGTGCTTTGCTGATGTTTTAAGACTGGTTGGGCATGCCTTGGCGGGCCAATTAAAGTGGGGCAGCCATATTCAGACCAAGCATAATGCCTAGTCTGATATTTTCATCTGTCAACAGTACTAAATGCTACTGTCAAAGCAGACCAGCTGCCCAAATATAAGTGACATGAAGGAAAAAGAAACTGCAAAAGCAATGTCAGCCCTGCAGTCCTGCAGAGTCAGCTGGCAGCTGCTTATGTGACAATTCCCCAAACTAAGAAGTGAGCACTGGAATAATCTGTACAGATGTTTTTGTCAGCATAGCTTTAGCACAAATATCTGCCTGGGCCAAAGTCTCTAGCTTCTTAGAAATTCTTCTTTTAAAAAAAAAAAAAAAAAAGGTTCTTGGGACAAGAAATGGAAAACAAATCATTCTGTTTTTATTATGGCTTTTTTAAAAAAAGGAACATTTGGCTGCTTATCTGACATTTAACCATTTTTAATCTCCACTTTTTTCTTTGTCTTGTGCTGCCTTCCTAGCTCAATTTGTGAAGGGTAACCATTCCAAGGTTAATCAGTTACACCTAAAAGATTTGCATATTTTCACACTAGAACAGGGGACATCTAGATGTCCATCTAGACACCAAAGCTTTGGGGCTAGCGACTACCTCACAGGGCTGTAAAGAGTATAAATTTGGGGAAGGGAGCTATATATGTCAGCTTGCATTCCTCAAATAAAAGGTAGGGTATATATGTACATAAATCTTATTATCACTCAATACATATATTTTTCAGATATTGAAGCCACCCACAGGGTTATTCAATACTAATTCCAAATCTTACTTTCCCAGATTGGCTGTCAGCATCAACCTCAAGCCATAATTTGTCAGTTCAGGCAAAAATTCTAAACTATGGTTTGCCTAAAATTAACATGAGGGTAGGCACTAGCACTGTGTAAAGAGAAAAGCAAAGTGAATGTGAGGGTCTATAAAAACAGGACTTCTGCCAGCTCATTCAAGTAGCACTACAGCAGTGGTGAGAGCCATGTGGTCTTCCAGATGTTGTTGGACTACAGTCCAGCTGCCCTAACTAGCAGTCAGTGGTAGAGAATGCTGGGATTCACATTTCAGAAACATCTGAGAAGCTGCATGATTCCTATCTCTGCAATATATTAAACATTGGCATTGTGTTTACCCTGCCGCTGTTGTCACAAGGCCCATTACAGTATACTTAATGGTCTCAACAATAAGCAATGTACAGCCTTACAAATCAAATGGCCCCACAAATCAAATTAAAGCTTCAGTTTTGTTAAAGCAAATTTGAGAGGTAAGGATTGTTGCCACACAAGAGAGCAACAGGTGTTTCTGCATGGAAATTTCCTCTTTTTTCCCCCTCATTGATAATTGTGAACATATGTTCTGATAATTGTGAACATATGCATTTGGAAGACTTCACAAAAGAGTCTGGAGCAATAAACACCTGAGGCAAAGCACAAAAATCAGTGTGTATAGAGCCATTGTACTGTCTATCCTCCTTTATGGATCTGAAACATGGGTCACCTATCGCCACCACCTACGACTCCTCGAACGCTTTCATCAGCGCTATCTACGCACAATCCTAAATATACACTGGACTGACTATGTGACGAATGTTGCTGTCCTTGAGCAAGCAGGGATCACCAGTATTGAGGCCATGATATTGAGAACGCAGCTGCGCTGGGCAGGGCACGTTTCTAGGAGGACCATCGCCTCCCAAAAATACTACTCTACGGTGAACTCGCCACGGGCCAGCGTAAGAGGGGCGCTCCAAAAAAGCAATACAAAGACTCCCTGAAACAACATCTCAGGCTCGGCTAAATTGATCACCAACAGTGGTCCGCCCTGGCCTCACATCGGGAGGCATGGAGATGCACTATCCACAATGCTGCAGCCTTATTTGAGAACTCACGCCGAACAAGTCTTGAAGAGAAACGACAATGCAGAAAGAATCACAACCCAAAAACATCACCCAAGGAGACCTTCTGCTGTGCTTTCTGCAACCGGACTTATTTATCTCGGATTGGCCTTTTTAGTCATCAGCGCGCTTGCAGAAAGTGTGGGATGAGTCCTTCCTGAATCTTCGTTTGCGAAGAAAAGCCAGAGAGAGAAAGAGATGTTCTGGACCACTTTAGAAGGCTAAAATAATCCTTCCACAAATTAAGCCTTGCAGTCCTAGCATATGTATCTTTTTTAAAAAAGAACTTCACATTTCTCACTTAAAATGTTCTACCATGAAGCTAAAAAGAAAACAAGTGATATACGGTACACTAAAGGAATACTTTTTTCTCATCCTCACCACATCTT
Source organism: Gambelia wislizenii (assembly GCA_030847615.1). Lineage (NCBI taxonomy): Eukaryota > Metazoa > Chordata > Lepidosauria > Squamata > Crotaphytidae > Gambelia > Gambelia wislizenii. The sequence goes on along the minus strand of JAUMIR010000006.1, from coordinate 129,631,537 downwards.
AGCACTGTCTTAGCACTGGCCTATTGTTGTTTCTTGCTTTTTTAAAATTTCCATCCTTTTATTGAGCAATTTAGTGATAGAAATTCAATCTTCTCTTCATGTCCATCTCTCTGTCCTATTGCATGTGGTAGATACCAGCCCCACAGTAATACTGATCCTGTCTAGCTGCTTTACTGTGTGCGGACAACAACAAACAGGATTCACATTTACTTGAAGTAAAGTCCACAACATCAATAGAACAATTCTATGCTCAAAATGTTATATTTGAACTTTGGGATGTCCAAACTGCCTCAGGCTGGATGTTAAAGAAAAAATGTAAGCAAGTACAGTAGAGAGTAACAGTAAGGTAAGCAATGTAGCCACTGGGAGCTGGCCCTCAAAAAAAATTGTCTGTGTTCATATACTATCAGAATGGCATGAATATGTAACATAAACATAGACCTAAGGCATTCATGGCATATGTGGGGAAAACAATGCCTTTTATCCACTGGCCCACACTAGAACTTTCTGTGCTCTGTATTGACAACAAACTTGCCTCTTATTATTTAGTTTGAAATTTAAACTAAATTTTAGTTTAAATTTAAATTTTAGTTTATAATTTAAAATTATTTAACTCATTTAACCTATTTATACTGTCCAGTAATGCTTCTCTGTTAAGAAGAGCACTATCAGAGCAACATACATCAAATGTTGAGACTCCATTTTGGACTTGAGTCAACCCTATCAGTGCACCACAATACTTTCAGATAGGCATTATTCCTTACATCTTCTGTTTACATTTGTATTCCTCAGAACTGTAAAATGTGCTTGCCCCTTGCTTCTACTCAAGTCCTCAGAAAAATAATCTTTGTTAGATTTAAAGTCCTTGGCAAAATCACAGTCTCATCAAGGATAGAGAGCAGAATATATTTACATATTCTTTAGGGAGATTATTAATTTTATGTATGTCTATACAGATACAACCACAGTTTTTCAGAAATCAGGAAAATCCACAGTTAAAATAATTTTATTTAATTTAGAGACAGGCAATCAAAAATCAGCTACAAGAGAAAAGAAACCATATAAACAAATCTGGAACAAAGTTCAAAGTTGAATATAAATAAATAAAATCTATATGCAGTTCAAAAATACGAAGTCTCCATTTTATACAAAATTAGATTTCAGCAGAAGTAAGGAAGGGAAATCTAGAGAGGGATGTCACAAACAATTGCCTATACCTGCTTTCAACCTTGCTTACCAATTGATGTCTTTTGGGAAGCAGGTGTGTTTACCACATAACAGCTGAGAGCCAGAACAACTGCCTGTATTATTCCAGAATTCATGCAAAACAAGACAGCAGCATGAACATGAATAAAATATGACCCATTTTAAATGTTTTGTAGTTTACATAATGCATTAAGTTTGGCTTTCCAGTGCTCTGCATTACCTATCCTAGGGGGACCTTGGAGAAATTCATGTTTTTGTACTTATTTCAGGAACTCAGTATTCTGTTCTTTAGTCCCAAAAGGGATTACCACAACAATTTACAGGAATGTTGCCAAACCAACGAACTAGAAAGCTTGCAATTCTGTGTTACAGTAAGTTACATGAACAAAAAAGTGAGTTAAGGTATATGACTGTGTTCTAAACAGTGGAAACAGTTAAACAGAAACATGTATAAAACAGCAAAGCAGTACTTTCTTAAAATGCAGTTTAAATAAGCCACTCCAGTTCAGTCCGGGACCTTCCAGAGGAAATAGAAAGGCTTTAGTTCCAGAGTACAATGGACCCTCTGTATCCACTGCATCCCACCCACCCCCCAGGCGTGGTTACCAAAATCTGTGGATGCTCAAGTTCCATTATATACACCAGTGTAGTAAAAAGGTGTCCCTTATATAAAATGGCAAAATCAAGGTTTGCTTTTTAGATTTTTTAAAAAATATTTTCAAGCCATGGTTGGTTGAATCCATGGATGCAGACAGAACTCATGGATATGGAGGATCAACTGTATTCAAAGAGATCTCTATAACATTCCAGTTTGGGTCCTAAGGTTCATGGGAATGCCAACAGTAGATCTATGCCTGTAGACCTTTCTGTTACTATAAATGAAGTTTCCAGAAAGGGTGTGTTCCTTCCCCCAGGTGCAGGGACATTTGTACCCTATCCTAACCCTCTCCAGCCAATGAATGGAAACGAAGGATGTGTTGAAACCACTGTCTTCAAAGTGGAGTTGGCACAATGGATTCTCACTGGCGCAGGGGCTCAGAGCTGAAAAGGTCTGTAAAGTGTGTTGTTCCAAAGCTGCCAAGGCTTTCAAGATTAATTAGCACCTTGTGCTTGGCCCCAAAGTTGGTTGGCATGCAATAAAACTGCCATGAACTTGGGGATAGGGAGAGCTGTCATTTTTTACTTTATTTTTATATCTGACTTTTGCTGAATTATGATGAAAAACAAAAGAAAAGAAAATTCACCTCTAGGGACAAGCAAACCTGTCCTTTTCACTTTCTCCCACATTCAAATTTTGCAAATTTGATAAATTTGTATTTAAAATGAGCTGAAACAAAACTCCGATACATTCCCACACAAAAAATTTTTTTAAAAAAAGATCTGGGAGCAACCCAGGGGATGACCTCAAATGCCACATGAGAAAATGATACTCCTTTTCTACTTGTTTCTTAAGAATGCAGCTTTTAAAAACTATTAAGAGTCTACATCTCTGTTTTTCCTATCCAATAAATTAGCAAGAGAAACTACAATTCCAAAGCTAGGTGGCCAAGCACAGGATGGTAGTTATATAAATGGCTTTCCTGAAATGGATCCAATGCCTAAATTATTCTGATTACCTCCCTTTTGTAAAACTGGCCAAAAGAAAGCTTTTAGCATGGATCCCACTGTGATTTCAATTCAGCTTTATTGTGTCTCGGATGAAAAAAGGTCACTTACAAGTAAGTTTACTGTTAGATTTGAAATGAAATATTCTGAGCAGATTTCTAAAACTGGCAAGACTTCATCATACAGCTAAAACCTGAGTATTCATTCATGGAGCTGAATGAATGTTCAAATTTGAAAGGCAGTGCTACTTATTTCATAAACAGCACTATTAAAATATACTGACATTTTTGCAGCTTAAATCTTGACTATAGAAACTACAGAGCATATTTCTAAACTCAGATCTTAATTGTTTTTACTCCTGTCAATATCTACCCTCATTTCTAAGCCTTTAGGTTTATTTATTTATTTTATTTACATCCCACCTTTTTCCTGGTGTAGGATTAAGGTTGTCAGGTGTTCCTTACTATATACGCCCTTTATTTGAGGGCTAGAATGCTTGTCCCCTATAGGGCTAGCAGAGTCCCGTATTATAACGGATGCCCCCTACATGTGGATTGAAAAAATTTTCTTTTCATATGGACTAAACAAGATGCCAAACATTCCTGCATTTGGAGGTGTGGACCCTTCATGAAGGCAAAAATATATCATGTAATTTATGGATGTGGACAATATGTTAATATTTCAGATAAAAATAAATGGCTAGGTTAAGTGAATTCAATACTTTCATTTGGTATTTAGGTAGAACATGAACTTGATAAAATTGACTTCCTGATTGTTAATGCTACACATCTTGAATTCTAACAGTTTCAAAAGCCTGACATCACTGTATAGGATGCAAGACAGCTCAGCACTAAAGTGCTAAAACAAGAAAAAGCTAAAGGCCTGATAATAAAAAAGTTAAAACACAATTAGACAAGGTATCATATTAAAATGCCATTAAATTTTTTTAAAGTGTACAATCATTTAAAGCATAATAAAGTTAAAAATACAGTACATAAATCCCATAAAAATGACTCCCATAAAAATGACTCCAAACTCACATCTGAAGACTCATTTCCTGATCTGTTTGTGCTTCCTTACAGTATCTTGTTTTGCATCAATTTTACCCCAAATTATCAAATGTTAAAGATGTTGACTACTTATTTTATTTATTCATGAATGTTGCCTCTTGGTTTATAACATAAAGAAATATTCACTGGGCTGTGTACAACAAACATAAATCTTTTGCCACTATTTGTTCAAAGCAACAGATGCTCTCATCCACAGAAGAAAATTGTGCAGCTTTCCAAATGTTGCTGAACTCCAACTCTCAGCAGCCCTAGCCAACAATGAAGGATTATGGGATCTGAGGTTCAGCAACATCAAAAGGGACAGATCTTCCCCATCTCTGCCCTTATTTATAACCTTCCAATTTTATTTTATTTTGTAGATCATTACTAGTGGTGATAATCAGGGCTTGTCTACACTAAGGAAATAAACCGAACTTACCCTGGACCCGGTGCAATGTGTCCAGATGACATTCATTTTTTTTTTGGTTTTATTTTTTTTAATTATTATTATTTTATTGAAATAACACATAAATAAATTAATGTAGTACAGTTAAGTCTCTTTCATCTCTCCAGATGACATTCATGGCAAATTTGCTTTGTTAAACCATTAATCTGGTTTATGAGAAACTGCAGGAAACTCCAGAGTGCCTCGGGTCTTTTGCTATGTAAACAGATGGACCAGGTTTGATTCAGCTCGACCCAGTTGTCGACATGCAAAATTGGCACCATCTTCCACACTCTGTGCTAAGCAGCACATGGAAGGGGATGGATCCTTTTTGTAACTCTTCTGGGCATGGCCCCCTGTTGTCAGGTAACTGTGCAGAGCTGGCAGGAAGCAGACGAACTGAAACAATCTCACAGTTCCAAGAGGTTTGTCTGAAAGCTTCATCAAAATCAGTCCAAGGGTCAGGAATCCAGTAAACAACAAGGTCAGACAGTCTAGGGTGTCAAGGAGTCCAGGTAGACAATTTACGTTTGCTTGTCCTCCTTCGAGGCTGCTGTTCACCAGGAGAAATTGACTTCTGGCCCATGATAGGAGCCACTACCGCTGCCTTGCTAGCCAAGCAGCTCCTTGCAAGAGCCTGGCTGGTGCTTCTGCTGAGGTCAGAACAGGACACCCTTGTAATCAGCGAGTAACCCCTTCCTTTTTTATCACATGTCTGGGTGCCCCATTATGACCTCAACAGAAGTACCAGAACTGGCAGGCTCTTGCAGGGAGCAGTGCTGGTGAAGTGGCAGCAGCATTGGGGACAGGACAGCAGAGGTGATGCAGTGTCAGCCCAGCTGGCCCATCTGGACTCCCAATATGGATTTGCCCCGGGTAAATGTGGTTGCCATCATGTTGAATCTGGGGTCAGTCCAGAAAATAAGGTTCCAGACTGGCCCCAGATTAAACAGCCAGTGTAGACATGCCCTCAATTTCACAATGGGGGCTCAAAATCATGACCTCGGCAGCCCAAATCACTATGAGCCAAGCTCAAGCCTATGCTAAAGTACAGGTCCATTTCTTATTGGGCTCTACATGGTATCACCCAAACTGATTCATGTACCAGCAGTCTGGGCTCTCCTTCCATGAAAAGTAAATTTGTGTTTAGAAGGAGAGAACAGCAACAGTGGCAATCGTTTGCTGTCCTGGATCTCCCATGTCTGAACTCATTCAGAGAACTTTTCAGAAAACATTTCCCCAAACTTTTCAGGAGAAGTTGAAAAAACTGAGCCAGTCGCAGATTAAAGTAGAAAAGCCTGCCACTGCTACTTTTACAAAAAAGCAGATAATTCACCCTTTGAAATCAACTTGTTAGAGGATTGGTTCATAGTTTTTATAGCTCCTACCTCAAGGCAGTGCTGATTGAAAATCTAACTACAAAGGAAGCACAGCTCCATGCATGCATGGGACACTTTACTGTAAATCACTGGACACTGATTGAATGAATTCCAGTGAATAAAGTACAATGAAAGAATAAAATAAAGAAACTATAGCTTTAAACCTCAAAAGCATATAGTCTATAGTAGGCTAAATGTGGCCTTCACCGTGAACTTTTCTGCTAGTTAACAAAAATATTTAACTGAGCTGAGGGCTTATTAAAAAGACATTTGTATTACCATCCGTTAAAGAGTCATTTAAAACAGTTTGCAAACTATGCAAATGTAAAATGGAAACTGAGAGTTAAAACATAACAAGTTCAAAGCAGCAGCATGGGGGCACACTCAAAAGTCAATTTTAAAAGTTAAGAAACAGCAGAGTCAAATGATTAAAGGAGCTGATACGTGCCAAACTGTCTTTGTTAGGAGCATCAACTCAGTTTCACTCAGGTGTTCTTTAAAGTTTGACAACAGATCTTGTCCTGGGATGATAGCCTACTTCTAGCAGAGGATTCTTAGCTATCACCCATGAAAGCTTATACTAAAATAAATTGCTTGGTCTTACAGGTGCCACAACACTTACTACTTTTCCTTTTTTACACTGAAACAGACTAATAGGGCTCTCTCTTTGAAAATCAATAGCAGAGATGATAGCTAAGGAATCCCTTGCCAATTAAACAATCAGAGTGGTGTTTCCAAAAAGGAAGACAGGGAGAAGAAAAGATATACAGTACCTCTTGATACATTTTATTGGGCCAGCTGTGCTTGTGGGGCAGAATATTTTCAAATGTGACAGAACTCTTCAGCCGGTAGTAAAAGCAAACCTGTTAAGAGCGTATAGGTCAATTAACTTACCAACATAATTAGTACCTTAAAAACATACCATATATTCTGGCATATAAGACAACTTTTGAACCCTGGAAAATATCCCCAAAAGTCGGGGGTCGTCTTATACGCTGGGTGCAGAGGTTTGGCTGGCAACATTCCCCCCAGCCAGCCAGCCAGCCAGCCAAACATACATCCGAGTCCCCCCTGCTTTGCAGGGTGGCTGGCTGGGGGGGGGGGGAGCTTCCTAGCCAGCTCCCGTCCTTCCCCAGTCTGAGATGGGCTCAGGAAGGATGGGAGCTGGCTAGGAAGCTTCCTAGCCACCTCGGAGGTTTGGCTGGCTGGGGGGAGGAGAGTATTCCCAGCCAAACCTCTGCGCTTTTACAAGGGAATCGAAGGCAGAGGAGAGGGGCGAATGTAGCGGTTTGCCTCGCCTGCTGCCCATCTTCTGCATCTTCGTTCCCTTCACAAAGGGAGCGAAGACACAGGAGACCGGGTGGGGGGTCGAGGCAAAATGGGTACATTCGCCCCTCTCCTCCGCCTTCACCCCCTTTGAGGAGGAATCGAAGGCAGAGGAGAGGGAGAGATGGAAGGCAGGCAGGCAGGGAATGAGGCTGAGGCCAAGGCAAAGGTGGTGGCTGCGGCTTTTCTCCCCAGGAGACAGAGCGCCCAGCCCGAACTCAGCGCCCTCTGAGCCCAGGACTTGCCGCAGTGCCGCCCAATCCAGCCCCATGCCTGCCTTGGGATGATCCTCCTGGTAGAAGGGGCGAGTTCTGTGCCCGGAGCCTGGGCCACGGGGAGTGAGGGAGTGAGGGGCAGGCAAGCAGGGGATGAGGCCAGGCCACCAAGAAGGGAAGGGGGCCCCTAAGGGTGCGCAGAGTGCCTTCCTCGCTCCACTCTACCGGCTGGGAAGGGAGGGCTTCGGGACCGCACGTGGGAGATGGGGCTACCCTCACCCCCCACCTCGCCTAGAAGGAGCTTCATTTGGGATGTGCCTAGGACCCCCAGGACCCCCACCTCCCAAGGGGCCCCCAAGCCCGGACTGCCTGTGGTTGATCCCGGCCTCTCTCGGCCTGCCTGCAGAGACCACATTTTTAAAATCTTGCATCCATTCCCCAGATGCTGCACTACAACTCCCAGAATCCCCGATCCCATTGGGCAGGCTGGCATCCAGTGCATGGAAGTCAAGCCACTGGCTGACTTGGGAGGGGGCCAACTTTGGGCCATCCCATCTTTTCCTGCGTGGCAGGATTGGGCCCTTGGCAGGCAGCCCACATCTCTCCTCCCCTGCCCACATTCAGTGGCAAGTGTGCCTGTCAGTGGGTGTTAGCATCCCTGGTAGCACAATGGAGCCTCCATTTTCAGAGGCAGTCTACCATGGAATGCTGCTCCTGTCTCTATGTGCATAAGTGAGGGCTTTTCCTGCTCTTTTTGAGGGTTATCCAAGACTCAGTGGTCCTCAGCCCTCCAGTCGAGCAGTAGGGCAAGGCTTGTATTTGCTTTAAGGTCCCCGTTTCTGCTCAGCCGACCCCTGCAAACTCTGGGTGCCTGGGAGTTCCTGTCACCCTTTCTTTCTATTTGCTTCAGAGCTAAGCTAAGGTGTGGCAAGGTGTGCCCACCTGAGGAGAGGCAAAATAACAAAGGCAAGGCCATTGGCCAGCAATGTGTATCACTTTGAAGTCAGCCAACTGACTGATTTCTAACTGGTTGTTATGTGCCCTCAAGTTGTAGCCAACATATGGTGACCCTAAGTTGCCATATCATGGGGCTTTTTTGGCCAGCTTTGTTCAGAGGATGGGGAGGCACGGGAGGTGGCTGGGAGACTGGAATCGCGGGACTAGGGAATCTCCCCAGCCAGCTAGCCAGCCATCTCCCATGATTCCCCAACCAGCATGCAGGCTCTCGATCGCAGCTTTGGGGAGGGCGGGTGGTGAGGTGTAGTGGAGGGGGTCGTCTTATACAGCGAGAGTATATCCCAAACTCTATATTTTAACTCAAAAAATTGGGGGGGGTCTTCTTATACGCCCGGTCGTCTTATATGCCGGAATATATGGTACACTCTGAACTTTTGTTAATCTCATGTGCATCCTCCTAACCAGCAACCCTCTACCCCTCTCTCCCTTCCCCCAAAAAGCTGCACTTTGTTATATACAGGCATACCTCAGTTACTAAATCCTCTGACAAGGAAGCTCCTTTTGACAAAGTCTTTTGATGCCTCCTAAGCTGCCTCTTTTCCTCTTCATTCTCTGTCTAGCTGAAGGCTGTTTTAAAAGAGAATTGCTAAGGGGTATGTTAAACCATGTTAAACAGCATGTTAAAGAAGCATGCATCTATAAATCTGGCCACCAAATAGGAATCACAAGAAAAGTGGAGGCTGGTGAAAGAGTCATCCTTAGATACATTTTGGAATAAGCCTTCTTGTGGTCTCTAGAAGGCTCAAAGTATTTTTGTTTACTTATGCAAGGCTTACCTGACCCAGCTGTTTCATTTCAAATGGGCATATGGTTAGTTCTGGATTTTTTAAAAAAATGCTGGAAAATGTAGAATTCCTCTTCAGTTTGTGGTACAAGAACCTATCCCTATTTTTTACTTATTCTTTCTGCCTCTGGTACCAAATTTTCTGTTAAGAGAAGTCATACCCAAGAACACATCAACTGGATTAATCAGGTATACTTGCATAATGAAGCCCTAGGGTTTCACATGCTGGGTGTTTTAAAATTAGCTACAGGAGATGTGAAGGTAAATTTGATGATAGAAATATTTTAATTGATTAACAAAATAAATATAATCCTATCTGCTCCTATATTCAAAGATCTCAGCACAGTGTGCCCTCAATTAAAAAATACTAAAATGATATTACTTTTTTTAAAAGATAATTTAAAGGAATTCTACAAAACTGAAGTACAAAGAAACCAAACAATGCAGGCAGTTTAATTCTACCGCAAAAGTTCAGGGTCCGCACTATTCACAGATGTTGGTCAAATCTGTTTTTATTTTCCTGGATGGAAAACAGCACACACCTCAGTCGCTGCTTTCATCTTTCAAATCAAACAATATGCAGCACTACTCACTACAAGCGCACAGCAGCATGATCTTCAATCCCAGTACAAAAGACTTTAGCTCTGCATTATAGAAGCAGAAGTAATCTGTTCAAAAGCACCTGCACGTCAAAGCTTTGGCATCTGGAGAAGCACGAAGAGACAATGTGCCATTTCAAAATGGGCTGGCTGTCATATCTGCTGCTCACTAAACTATGGGAAATACTCACCAAAGAGCAGAGGATTAGGTTTCCCTAGTAGATTCCTTCTGTTCATCCACTATTGAGCTCAGTAATGCATGCAGGCTCTGAAATCAATAGTTTCCTGTTTGCTCCTTTTTAAGAAGGGCACAATGGTGTTTATTAAAGAGGCTCAAGAGCTAGAGTCAAAATAAAGCCAAAAGGACTTAGAGGCCATTGATCAAAAAGAACGTCAGACACACCAGGGGCACTATAACAATCTAACACAACTGCTGGTTTAAATGGAATCCCCAAACCGTAACAGGTGAGGAATCTACCAACCCTGAAAGAAAGAGCAAAGGAAGAATACTGATAGCAGGTGAAGTGTAAGCAGAGCTTGGGGGGGGGGGATACTTCTGTAGACTACAGCTCCAAGAATCTTCCCAAAAAGCATGGCTACTGGCCACACTGACTGGGGGATTCTGGGAGTTGTAGTCCAAAAAAAGTAATTTTCCAAGCTCTGGAGTAAGCAACTGACAACATGGTTCAGGACACCCTTGTTTGAAGGCATTGGATAAGCCATTGTTTTGTAACCTCAGCTCTTTGTCTACAACAGGTATAACAATATCACCCTTGCTGACTACCATGACTGCATGAGGTTACAGAGATAGTATTATTTTGACATATTTTGCTGTTAATTTTTTTTTTAACTGGAGTCTCTAGGATAGGAAATGTTGATCTGATATAGTTAACATTTAAAAACAGCATTCATAATCAACCATCACAACAGGCTATATTACTGTTGACAAAAGGCATTCACAGAATATTGTTTGTTTCTTTTTTTCATTCCACTTTGGGAAATCAGACTAGAAACCTGTGCCCATGTACCTGGAAGTAAGCCCAAAAGAACATAATGGGACTTATTTCTAAGTAAACACACACAGAGGATGAGCTGTTAACTGGACTCTTTCTGACTCATGGCTCAGATTATATGAATGGTTTTCCAGTTAAAACTAGAACTCCACAATAAGGAGTTGCGGACAATGTCCCTATTGGAAGGTGATTTCATAAAAATCAGAACATCTGGGTGGAATCCAGGCATCTTTGGGTTGTTTTCGCCCCCATTTTTTTGTACTTGGCTTAATTCTGAAGTTCTTCAATATAAATGGCAAAGACATTGATGCTGTTTCTCAGCTCTCATTACAAAAAAGCTAAAACCTAAGAAAATGATGGCATCTTAGAAGAGTCAAAGCCTTTTACTTTCTACTTCTTTTTAAAGTGCCCATTTTACAATTACACTAAAACAAATAAACAAAATAAATATTGTTCTATTATTACAAGTGAACCCTGACAAAGATCACCTTTTTAATCATTGTTCAGAGTTCAAATTCTTCATCTATTAGCAGGACACCCCTTAGTCATCATTCCAAGGTGTTTTCTCAACTGAATCCACTTTGGTCTTTGTTTGCAGATATACTGGAATTTGATTTCAGGTCTCTCTTCAGCACTGAAACTGCTCCAGTTGCCAGATGAGAAAAGAAGGGAAGAGTAGTACAACTGTGTTAATTCTGCTGAACCTCTCACAGTGTTCGGTGCCCCTGATCATGTATCCTTCTAAACAGGCCATCTGCCCTGAGGACTGGGGCCTCAGTGTTTACATTCCAATTGCAGAAGGGCCAATTACACAAGACAGTGCTGCAAGACTACTACTTGACCTGTGGCATTTATGGTACAGTGTTCTTCAGTGTTATATATTGCCTCTCAAGCTCTTCATCACCACTGAGTTTGATCTCTACATTAAACTTCAACATGTACCTGCTGGAGAAGAGTGCTACCAATACCGTGGATTGCCAAAAAGACCAATAAATGGGTCCTAGAACAAATTGAGCCTGAGCTCTCTCTCCCTGGAAACCAAGGTGACTAAATTAAAACTGTCATGCTTTGGCCATATCACAAAAAGGCATGACTCACTAGAAAAGACAATAATGCAAGGAAAAGTGGAGAGTAGCAGAAAGAGAGGAAGGGTACACACTAGATGGATAGAGTCAATCAAGGAGGTCACAGCCCTAATCAGAGTGGTTGAGGACAGGAGGTATTGGAGGAGTCTCATGAGTCAAAGACAACTCAAGGGCAGTTAACAACAACAATAACAATAACAATAACAACAACAATAATAATAATAATAATAATAATAAATTTTTATTTTTAACCCGCCCCTCTACTCAGCAACTGGGGCGGCGTACAACAAGATTAAAACATCAAGTTAAAACAATCCCTCCCCATCCTAACCCTCCCACCCCTTAAAACTAAATTAAACTAATGAAGAGTTAAAACAAGAATAAAATATGATAAATAAATAAATAAATAAATAACGACAACAATGGCAAGGGGGTGGGTAGCAATCAGTCCACTGGAACCGGGAAGTTATTCCGGGAAGGCCTGCCGGAAGAGATCCGTCTTTAGCACTTTCTTGAAGCTATCAAGAGTAGTGATAAGACGGATCTCATCCGGCAGGCCATTCCAAAGTCTGGGAGCCGTAGAAGAGACTTTCTACGCCGATGATACCCAGAGCTTGACCTTTCCATTGCGTCTGGTACAGCTGAAGCCTACTGAAGTCAGTAATGGACTGGTTGAGGACCAGTAAACTAAAACTCAATCCTGACAAGATGGAGGTACTGTTGATTGGTGGTTCATCTGCTTGAAAAGGTGAAGTTCAACCTCTTCTGATCTATACAGTCTTTGAAGCACATGTGGACAACTTGTGCCTTCCCACCCTTTGGACATCTCTTCAAACTGCCACCTTATCTATCTACCACCCAACTAGCCAATCTCCAACATAGATAATTTTATAATTTAAGGGGCCGATATTATAGCCAGTGCTGGTACTATCACTATGAATGTGGTTTTCCCAGCCTCCAAATTCCCCCCCCCCCATTTTGCTGATTTTCCTCTGGGTGTGGACATTCTAGCCAAGCGTGGACTTTATGATTTCTACCCTCTGAGTGCTGCTCCTACAGCTACATAATTAGTGCACAGTGTAAAAAGTAAAGCACAGGAGTGGAGTATTTGAAGGAAAAGTAATGAAATTCAAATTCATCAGAAAAAAATAGGGAATTGGATATCATAAAGAAGGCCTTCTAGTTAACATCTCAGGTGAAGACTTTGTATTGTACAACTCCTTTTATTGTAAAAGCCCTGAAGTTTTATTTCTGCTGCCACGACAGGTATGAAATTATTGTATTATTCAATTTTTTTGCTTTGGGGGTTTATCACGTTTATGATTTTCTGGTAGCATATAAATTTCTTAATAAATATTATTGTAAAATTAGCTAACACACATTGGAAACTGTTTAATGCAGTGTAGATGTGCTATTGCTTAAAACAATTTTTGTAAGCCGCTCTGATAGCCTTGTGGCTGAAGAGCGGGATATAAATAACTAAATAAATTAAAAAAAAAACCCGACAATTTACTTAATCTAAAACTGGCACACTGACATAGCTGCTTTTTATAAGGTATTTTCAGCTTGAAGGTCACTTTATTTGAAGTCTGAGCCAATCTTTCCAGTGGTAGTCAGCTGGTCATCAATTTAATCATTAGCAGTTTAAGTCAATTTGATGTTCTACTTCTTTTCTGGCTATATTTCAGTTCTGTGTACTTCACCTTTTCTGCTTTCATTTTGGTTCAAGTTTTCCCATCAGAATGTACAGTGTATTTTTGTAGCTTTCTCTATCCTAGTAAAAATGTATTTCCTTGTGTAAGATCAGCTTCATAGACTATCTCAAAATACTCCTGTGAAGTCTAAGTATAATTATGGATTCTAAACTGAATTGTGTACACAATTGTCCGGTCATAACTTTGACTGAATTAATTGAAGTTTACTTCTGGGTAAACATGTACAAGATTACACTGTTGGTGAACCAGTATTCCAAAATAGGTATATCTTATGGTACAGTTGATTTATTAGTTTGCTTTTGCCATTAGGATTGATAGCTAAAGTTTGTGTAGTTAACAATATTAGAAAATTGAAAGAAAATAGCAGAATACTGTAGCCTGTGTTTTCTCATTATTTCTTTCCTTATCTATCTTCCAGGCCAGAGAATATAGGGGTGTAGCAAAAAGACACAGAAAATTGTGCTTCACCCATTTTGGAGAAACACAATCCTTTCAAAAGGCTCCAGAACCAGAATACCAGCTTTGCATGCACCAGGTTCAAGTGCCAACTCACCTGGAACACCAATGCTCCCCAAAACATTACTTCTACCTAGAATAAATATTGAGCTAGATGTCCCAATGACACCTCCTCCATTATAAAATGCATTATATTTATACAAGAGCAGGTCCTAATACCACCATTTAATCCTCAAAACAACTCTGAGAAGTAGGTTAGGCTAAGAATTGGTGAGAGGGACAGGTCTAGCTGAATCCCTATAGCTCCCTTGGCCATTTTACTACACTTACTCGTAGGCCTCCAAGGGGCCCAAGGCTCGGAAGGTGTAGATAAGGAATTGGCATAGTGCAAGCTAGAGACATTAGAGTTGTGCAGACATATCATGTAGTTAGCGCGTGATCAGACAGTGAAGCCTGTCCAGCAACACAAACCAGCCAATTAACAAGAGCTTGAGCAAAGCTAACCTGCCCCGGCAACTAGATAAGAGAAGTTCTGCTTAGTAACATTTTTGAAGGCCAGAGATATGTAGCATTATGATTGGTAGTTCAAATAGCCATAGAAAGTGACCGAAGGAAATAAAATACTCCTGAAACAAAGAGAAGAGGCGGCAGTCTTTTTACCCTAGAGGGAGCTGTCCGCCCCAGCTGGAAAAAATAAAGAATCTCAACTTCTACTACGGGACTTTGGCTCTGTTCCTTTCTTGCGCCGTCCTCAGACCCTATATGTTCGGGTTTCCTTTGGGATTCCCGTAACATTTTCTGGGGGCTCGTCCGGGATTTGAAGGGACGGATCGCAAGTGACAGAGTCCTAGTCTGACGATTGGTCTCACCGCATCTTCGTGCCTGCAGGATTCACCGAACCAGGTCATACGGCGAGAGGGATCCCGCATCAATTGACCGCTGGTGCCTCTTCGATGATGCCTGTTGGGCATTGAGACCGGTGCCGAACCTTGGTGGTTGATTGAGGTTCTTCGGGAGGACGTCCTGCAGCGCCTATTCTGTGACTCAGGCGAGTATGCTTGATTAAGTAAGAATACGTGGTGAATAGGTACCTGGGAAGTCGGGCTGGTGAGGGAGCCCCAAGATTCCAGTTCCGCACGATGGGGGGAGGTCAATCTAAGCAAGTAACCCCTCTGGATTGTATGTTACAAAATTGGTCAGAATTTAAGAGATATATAGATTCAGGAGGAAGGAGTAAAGGAAAATTAAGGACTCTTTGTCAATTAGAATGGCCAACTTTTCCCATTGAACCAAGGTGGCCAGGGATAGGAACTTTAGATCAGGGCATTGTGGACAAGGTGGCAAATTTTTGTGCCCAGTATCATCCAGACCAATATTACTATGCGTCTGCTTGGCAGACTATAGTCTATTTGAAACCCCGTCCGAGTTGGTTAGAAAAATGTAAATGTATGGTCCTCCAGACATTGCCACCTACTAATAATCCCTTTTTGCCTCTTCCGGATTCGGGTTCTCCGGAGGATGACCCTAGTAGTCCTACTGCCCCACCACCCTATGTACAGGCTGTGTACCCAAAACTGCCCACACCCAAGACACCCCCTGCGCCGTACCGAGACAAACTGCGGTCGGCAGATCAATCACAACCCCAGGTCGAGGAAATGCCGCCCTTGGAGGGAGAAGAGGAAGATAAATTGTGTCCTCTGAGACTTGTCAATCAGATGGTTCCAGATCCTGAAGGAAAACACAAACCAGAAATAATGGGGGTGTATCAGCATGTCCCATTTACTAGTAGTGACTTGTTAAATTGGAAAGCTTCCCGACCCCCATGGACACAGGATCCCACTGGCATGGCACAGTTGTTAGAAGGTGTTTTTCAGACGCATGACCCCACCTGGGCAGATATACAGCAACTTATGAATTGTTTGTTTACTACTGAGGAAAAGGCACAGATCATTAGCCAGGCTAGAGAAGAAGTGAAACATGATTACCCCACATACAAGGAAGGGGAGAGGCTCCTACAGATGCAGGAGGAGGCAGTTCCTTTACGTGATCCCCAATGGGATCCTAATAAGGCTGAAGGCAGGGAACGTCTTACACGATATCATGGATACTTAGTGAAAAGTATGAGAAAAGGTCCACCCCGACCCATAAATCTGAAAAAGATATATGACATCCAACAGGAAAAGGATGAGTCTCCTGGAGCCTTCATAGAAAGACTGAAGGCTGTCTATCGACAGTATAGTCCCTATGATATGGATGATGATAAAGAGGATTCCCAAGGCAAGCAGGCTCTCAAGCAGAGCTTTTTGGCTCAGTGTGCCCCAGACATACGAAGAAAGTTACAGAAACAACCTGGGCTTGCCCACATGACTTTGGCAAGGATGCTGGAGTTGGCGTCACAAGTGTATGTAGGTAGAGAGGATGAGGAAGGAAAGTTCAAAAGGAGAGCGGGAGTGATAGCAGCAGTTTTTGGAGTGAATACCCCTGAGGGAAGGGGTAGAGGAAGGGGCAGAGGAAGAGGAAGAATAGGAAGGAATCAGTGTGCGATTTGCAAAAAGGAGGGACATTGGAAGAATGAGTGTCCAGAAAAAGAAAAAGGTGCTGTACAGGCAAGGCAGAGAGGGCGAGAAAGAGGAGGCAGAGGAAGAAGTAGAGGACGTGGCTGGGGAAACCCACAGGGGTGGACGCCCCAAATGCAGGGAGCAGCAGCCACAATGACTATGGAAGCTATGAGTGAAGGAAGCTCAGGAGGAGGACAGGAAGAGTGGGAACCTCCGTTTCAGGAATAGGACAGACCGGCTCCCAAAGAAAATCACAGTTGTAAAATAGTAATTCCTGGTTGCCAGGAGCCATTGGTCAAGGTTAAAATAGGCAATCAGGAGGCCTCTTTTTTATTAGACTCTGGAGCTGCAAAATCAGTGATCAATACCCCTATCGCCCCTAATGCCAAAACCACCACCCAGATAGTTGGAGCAACTGGAAAAAGGCAGAGTTGTTCCTATTTGCAAGCAAGGACATGTCAGTTGGGGAAACGTATGGTCACACATCAGTTTTTATACATACCTAGTTGTCCAGTACCCTTGCTGGGGAGAGATCTGCTGTGCAAACTTAGGGCACAGCTGACTTTTGAAGCAGATGGAACCATAGAGGCAAACTTTAGAGACCCTCCTACTTCTAAGTTAATGTTAACCTTGCCGGTTGAAGAGGAGTGGAGATTATACCCTGTGTTGTTAGATAGAGCTGATTGGCAGACTTTTGATGTGCCTGGCGTCTGGGCAGAAGACAATCCCCCTGGATTAGCTAAGGATGTGGTTCCAGTGATAGTGGATTTAAAGCCTTTAGCTGTTTCTGTAGCTATACCACAGTATCCCTTGCCGAGAGATGCAGTGAAGGGAATTGACGAACATTTACAAAGGCTTTACCAGTGGGGAATTGTAATTGACTCTCAGTCCCCTTGGAATACACCACTTTTGCCTGTCAGAAAGCCAGATGGTTCTTACCGTCCGGTGCAGGATTTGCGAGCAGTGAATCAACGAGTGGTTCACATACATCCAGTCGTCCCCAACCCATATACCCTGTTGAGTTTGTTGTCCCCAGAGTTGAAATGGTATTCAGTCATAGATCTCAAAGATGCGTTCTTTTGTGTCAGGTTGCACAAACATAGTCAGCCCATTTTTGCTTTCCAATGGGAAAATCCAGAGACAGGCCAGCGAAGACAGGTTACGTGGTCCCGTTTACCACAAGGTTTTTGTAATTCGCCCAGTCTCTTTGGTCAGGCATTGGCACAAGACTTGGTGCCATTGACACAGGGGGGAAACCCCTGGAACATATTGCAGTATGTAGATGATATTTTGCTGGCTACTGAAACTAGGAGTGAATGCCTAGAAGGAACAGGGAAGCTGTTACAATTCCTGTTTGAAAAGGGGTATAAGGTGTCCAAAAAGAAAGCTCAGTTGGTGCAACAACGAGTTAAATATCTAGGTTTTGAGATAGAAGAAGGGACCAGAAGGCTGGGAATAGAGCGAAAAGAAGTAGTCTGTGCTATCCCCACCCCCACTACACGAAGACAAGTTAGGGAATTCTTGGGAGCTGCAGGTTTTTGCAGGCTTTGGATACCCAATTATGCTGTTCTAGCTAAGCCCCTTTATGAAGCTACAAAAGGAACAAATGCTGAACCATTTGTGTGGGGGGAGCAACAACAAGAATCATTTCAGAAGTTAAAAGAGGCTTTGATGAGTGCACCCGCCTTGGGGCTACCAGACATGGAGAAACCTTTTGTTTTATATGTAGGCGAAAGGGACGGTATTGCAATAGGAGTGTTAGCCCAGACCTTAGGGTCTTGGCCGCGACCGGTAGCCTACCTTTCTAAACAAATGGGCCCTGTTGTTAAGGGATGGCCACCCTGTCTGAGAGCAGTGGCAGCAGCAGCTCTTTTGGTAGAAGAAGCAAACAAGCTGACCTTGGGACAGCCTGTTATCTTAAAAACTCCTCATGCAGTAGTAACCTTGATGGAACACAGAGGCAGTCACTGGATGTCTAATGCCAAACTTTTAAAATATGAAAGTATTCTGGTAGATAACCCCAATGTTCAGATTCAAACTTGTACTACTTTAAATCCTGCCACCTTGTTCCCAATGTCTGAAGATGTGTTATTACAACATGACTGTGTTCAGACAATGAGTGAAGTTTATTCCAGCAGACCTGATCTCAAGGATAGCCCGTTATCAAACCCTGAGGTTGTTTATTTCACTGATGGTAGCAGTTTTGTAGAAAATGGGATTCGCAAGTCGGGATATGCTGTGGTTGATGGTCAGGGACATATAATAGCTGCCAAATCACTGGGCCCCACCGTGTCAGCACAAAAGGCAGAATTGATAGCCCTAACAAAGGCTTTGGAACTGGCACAAGGGAAAAGGGCTAACATTTATACTGACTCCAAATATGCTTTTCTGACCTTGCAAGCACATGGAGCCATGTATAGGGAAAGAGGACTTTTAACATCAGGAGGAAAAATGTTAAAACATACCACTGAGATTCTCCAATTGCTAGAGGCAGTGTGGAGGCCCAAAGAGATAGCAGTGATGCATTGTAGGGGTCATCAGTTGGGCAATGACCCCGTAATTATGGGAAATCGAAAAGCTGATCAGGCCGCTAGGGAGGCGGCCAGGCAAGTAACAAGTTTACATGAAACTGATGAGGCTCTTTTGTCTTTACAATTAGCCAGCTTTCTCCCAGAAGAGGTAAAATACACAAAAGAGGAGGAGGCCTGGGCTATAGCTGAAGGCGCTAGGAAACAATGTGGGCTGTTTGTTTTCCCTGACAACAGAGTATATATCCCCAAAGCTGTGGCATGGCATGTGGTTCAAGAGGTCCATAAACAGTCACACATGGGAAGCACTGCTATGTCTAAGTTTTTAGAGAGACAAGCATACTTTGAGGGAATCCCTACGTTAGCTAGACAAGCTGCCTTGAGGTGTGAAGTATGTGCAAAGACTAACCCTAGAACTGGTCCCTTACAGCCCCCTGGTGTTCAGGCAGTAGGATTCACCCCATGGGAATCAATTGTTGTTGACTTTACTGAAATGCCACCATGTAAAAAGTTTAAATATTTGCTTGTCCTTGTCTGTACCTTTTCCAATTGGGTGGATGCATATCCTACCACTAATGAGCGGGCCGAACAGGTAGTCAAGGCCTTGCTACGAGACTTGGTGCCACGAAGTGGGATCCCCCTATATATCGCGAGTGACAATGGCCCGTCTTTTGTACACAAGGTCACACAAGGTTTAGCCTCTGTATTAGGTATCACTTGGAAGTTACATTGTGCATATAGGCCTCAATCTTCTGGAAAAGTAGAAAGAATGAATAGAACCTTAAAAGGGACACTGTCCAAAATGTGCCAGGAAACGGGACTGGATTGGGTGACTGTTTTGCCAATGGCACTTCTCAAAATCAGATGTACTCCAGACAGTTTGTTGGGACTTTCTCCATACGAAATTGTTTTTGGCAGGCCCCCTCTTAATGTGCATAGGCTAGAGGGAGATGTTGAACAACTGGGAAAGTTAGAGATTGCAAAATCTGTCCAAACATTAGGCAAGTGTCTGAATCAGCTTCATCGATATGTCAAGACAATTAGATATCCGTTCCCTGTTACTGCACTTCACCCTTTTTCACCAGGTGATAGAGTATGGTTGAAGGACTGGAAATCTAATCCCTTGGGACCAAAGTGGAAGGGTCCTTATGAGATACTGCTGACTACCCCAACTGCAGCGAAGCTACAAGGAGTCAAGCCCTGGATCCACTACACCAGGCTGAAGAAAGATCATACCAAGGAGTGGCAAGTGGTACCTAGCGATTCCAATCCTCTGCGGCTTCGGATCAAGCGGTCCGGGGAAGACAGGGCAGCATCGCAACGTGAGCCCCCTGTCTGAGGTCAGGTGACCAAGCACCGCCTTGAAGCAAAGGAGCCTTGGCCAGCCGAGGGTCATGGCGAAAGAAACAATACTGATCCAGATGTCGGATGGGAGCTTCAAGTGGGAAGATGAAATAGAACAGCGCATGGAAGACAATATTCAAGAATGTCAGAGAAGGAATGCCCAGACTCAGACTGAGGAAAAGAGGGTTCCCCCACCCATTTGCCCCACAGTCATGCGCATGCCATGTATTACTTTGCAGACTGTAGTCTGGCTTTGGGTAATAGGTGTGTTGTTGTGGCTTTTATTGTTCCCTCTCCCATGCAAGGGGTTCTTAGAAAGCAATTCTCTAATAGTCTATTCCGCTCATATTGTTAAAGCTTTTAATATCAGTAAGTGCTGGGTCTGTCATCAAATGCCTACAGATTCTCATACTGGAATGCCCTTTGTAGTACACCAACTAAATGATATAGAATATAATAGACCCTATAGGCCAGACAATAATACCGGGTACAACTGGACACATTTAGAACCCTCCACTGGAGGATATTATCGGGTTGGGAAACAAAAGGGAAGGTGGTGCTGGAGCTGTAATGAAACTAATGGCCCTAGGGTAGGTTCTAGCACCTGTGAAATAGAAATAAGGATAAATGGCGCATATATAAATGGCACCTGGGAGAGTAATTATATTTTAGCCAACTTAACAGGTGATGGCTACTATAGCGCCTGGACAATGACACAGAGATGTAAGAAGCCTTTTTCTGCACTAAGGGGCCACTATTTTGTGTGTGGCAAACGAGCTTATGCTATTTTACCTGAAAACTGGAGCGGAAATTGTTATGTGGCCACTATTTTTCCAGCTATAACTATCCGAGACAACCTACCTGTGGGGAAAATAAGAAACTATAGGGATCTGGAAGAATCCAAACAAATTGTAAAAGACTATCAACCTTTGCGCCATTGGGGAGGGCACCGAAGTCTGCTGAATGCCATGTATAGGGTACAGGCTGTTATAGAAATAATGGCAAACGAGACAAGCGAGGCTCTCACCACTTTGGCAAGAGAACAAGGACAGATTAGGCGGATGTTACTACAAAACCGGTTGGCATTAGACACCATGTTGGCAACTCAAGGTGGTGTATGTACACTTATCCACCAAGAATGTTGTATTTATGTCCCAGATAATGAACAAGATATAGAACAACACGCACAACAAATCATGCAAGTAGCACAGGTCCCACACATGGAAAAGGGTTGGAATTTGTGGGACTGGCTCACATCATGGTTACCTGATTTCTCATGGTTAAAAGGATTGTTTGTATTTGGCTTGATAACTGTGTTAATTAGCATTTTACTATGCGCATGTATACCTTGTTTGTTTAGGTGCTTACGTACTAGGCTTGAGGCTATGCTTGCTCATGATAGAAAAATTCTGCTTGCTCGCAGCGCATATCAGGAACTTAAGCAAACTAATGAATCCAACCACTATGTCTCTTCGCTTACAAGAAAAAGGGGGGAATGAGAGGGACAGGTCTAGCTGAATCCCTATAGCTCCCTTGGCCATTTTACTACACTTACTCGTAGGCCTCCAAGGGGCCCAAGGCTCGGAAGGTGTAGATAAGGAATTGGCATAGTGCAAGCTAGAGACATTAGAGTTGTGCAGACATATCATGTAGTTAGCGCGTGATCAGACAGTGAAGCCTGTCCAGCAACACAAACCAGCCAATTAACAAGAGCTTGAGCAAAGCTAACCTGCCCCGGCAACTAGATAAGAGAAGTTCTGCTTAGTAACATTTTTGAAGGCCAGAGATATGTAGCATTATGATTGGTAGTTCAAATAGCCATAGAAAGTGACCGAAGGAAATAAAATACTCCTGAAACAAAGAGAAGAGGCGGCAGTCTTTTTACCCTAGAGGGAGCTGTCCGCCCCAGCTGGAAAAAATAAAGAATCTCAACTTCTACTACGGGACTTTGGCTCTGTTCCTTTCTTGCGCCGTCCTCAGACCCTATATGTTCGGGTTTCCTTTGGGATTCCCGTAACATTGGTAAAGGGCCCAAGGTTACTCAGCATGGCCAGGTGGATGTTTGAACCTGTGTCTCCCCCAATCCTAATCAAATATTCCTACCACTGCAATTATGGTAGCCGCCAATCTCAGACAACAGAAGGCCATGGACCAATCCTACAAGGTATACAATGCTGCTTATGCTGGTCCCAACCACCAATATAGCTGTAAGAGTTGCTTTTTCACTTAGCTATTTGCCACACGGCAGAGCATGTTACATGGCTGCACTAGGCACAAGCTGCTAGAACACAAATAGACACTTCTTCAACCAATCAAATGAAGGCTAGATAAGGCCGCACTACTGTGTGCTTTTTCTGTCTTTAACGTAGAGATTCAAAAGGCTGTTTATGTCATAGGTACAGCCAGTATACATTATGTTGCCTGAGGCAAAAGACAAGATAGCATCCCTTTCTCTATTCCACCTACAGAAGCTGGCCAGAATAGCAGCTGAATCTTCCATCAACAGTGGTGATGGGATAGCATCCTGTAATGCAACTGTGGGCAGCAGGCAACCTTACAGGATGTAGGACAGCTTGCCTGAAACACACACCACTGTCTTCCAATGCTAGTTGGCAGCTGCCCTACTCTTATTAATGGTAGAACTGGCCCTGGCAGTCTGTAACAGTGCCAGGATCTAAAACTACAACTTCTTCATTTAATGTACAGCATTTATTAGTTGCTTTGGGGAAGCCAGGTTCCCAAAGTTGATACAGTATCTTCAGAAAAGCTTCTCTTTCTCCCTCTCATTTATCTTTAAAAAAAAATACTGAAATATTTGCCTGTACAGGAACCTGAAGAAGATAAAATACTGAGAGAGCCACAGGCCTTTATAAGGGCAATGAAAAAACCAAGATATTGTAAAATGCGAGAGGAGGAGGAGGAGGGGTGGAGTGGAATGCTGCTGTACCATGAAGCAAGTACTATCTCTCTGCAACAGCCTGCAGCACAAACCCATAAGATCATAAACAGAGGGAGAAACAGACAAGGGCAAGTGTAACTTGTCAGGAGGCATTACAGAATAGGGACAGTGGGCGCATAGAAGGTGAAAGCAAAGGCAACATGGCAAGGCTCTGGGCAATGCATAGAAATGTTCAAAGCCCTCTGTGATGTGCAACCAGGCAGGACACAATTAGAAACAGCTCGTGAGAGCACTGGCAAAGAGGAATGAGGCAGGGAAAAGTGGCTATGTTGGCAAAGTGGCAAGCAGAGAGGCCAAACGCTTCTATCACATTTCACTGGCTGTACTGTACTCACATCAGAGCTCTTTATTTATTTATTTATTTATTTTGCATTACCTTTTCCACTCCTTTCTTTGGATACAAGAGACACATTGTGGAAGCTGAAAAATGCTATCACAGCTGTGTTTTGAAGCAAAAGTTAGGCAAAAAATTAGTTTTTCTGCTATATCCACAGGACCCATATCTTCAGTTTCACTTATTTGTGCCTGAAAAAAATATGTCCTCTCTAGGCATTTTCTAGGTCCTCCAGTGTGGTTCTATGGTATGCTTCTGCCAGATATTAGGCTGGAAGTCATTCTTTTCAATAGGGTCCACTATTATCCTCAGTGTCATGTTTCCATGCCCCTGTGGATATGGAGGCCATCCTGTAGTAAGCTGAACTGAAATTGACAACTGGTGAAATCAGAAGGGTGGTGTTTTAAACTTTTCTTCATGGGGATAAAGATAGGAAAACATATTGATAGCAGCTATTCTTTTGTTATACTTTGTGAAAGTAATTTTTAGGATAGGAATTCCTAGGATTTCCCAAGACAGAATGGCCACTAGTCATGCAGGTGGGAAATTCTGGGAACTGCATTTTTAAAAAGTAATTTTTCCAAGCTCTGCCTTTCATCCCCTAATGTCCTCTCAGAATGACACCATATAACTGCTCTACTAATATAACCCTTTTGAAAACACCAGTAAAATTTAAGCAATAAAAAGTAGGATATTCCATCAAACCTTATAAGTATTGAACATTTTAAAAGTAATTCCATTTTAGCTGAACCAAAGATAACTTGACCTGTGAAATAAATGGAAAGTTTTATCTCTGGAGCAGGTTCAAGTCTTTTGAATTATTTTTCTTGTGTTCTTAAGCATGGAATACCACTGGGCTAATACATCCTTTTTGAACATACATTTTAATGATACTCTTTATGATAATCTCCAAACAAGGATTCTTATCATCTATGCTTTTAAAAACCACAGGTCATGCCACATGCATAATGGATCTCTTCAAAGGTATATTATGTTGGCATGTTAAGAAAGAGTTATAAAGTGCGATTAGGAGAAGCATAAAGCCTCTTTCCCACTTAACAGCTGTTTTTTTATTCCCCTCTTTAACCAGATGGAGAATGGTACCTAAAGAAAGGGCAAGCAAGGTCACAGAAGCTGTAAAGCCATTTAGAATAGGACATGGGTATATTTGCCCTCCACTTCCATTTCTGAAAAGATTTTTAAGTACACTAAAAATTCCTTTACTGGAACAAAAACACCTGAAGAGTCAAAGATTGTGATTTTAATGGAAAGGACTTAACAATCGGTTGAACAGTTATAGTATATTTACAAATCCTAGAAACAATAAAAAAATAAATAAAACTGGAATTCATCCAGCATAGTAGGTTTAGATATAATGACAAACCATGGTTTTAACACTAGCTGTAGTTTCAGATCACAGTTTCAAAAACATAGTTTTAGATCATGAATGCAAGCAAACAATAGTTAATCAGACAGAGAGAGTAGCTAAAACAGATTAAGGCCTAAATGTACTTGTTAGTCCCAACTAGAACAGACCATTGAATTAATGTAATTTAGGTTAGTGTTGATTTACCAAATTCCAACTTATTCAATGGGACTACTGCAATTGGGACTAATTTGGAGATTTTCACATGGGCTATATATGCTGTGACAGGAACAGAACAGGATCGGGAAAGGTTTTCCCTTTCGGATGACGTTGACCCCGTTCTGTCCTGCATCCATCCTGGTCCCATGACTATTCTGGAACAATGTAATCACGATTTTTCATTGTGAATAGATCTCCCATTCTGTCGCTATCACGCAATCATGGGTGTGCAAACAGGAGCCCTGTTCCTGTTCCGAAATGACAGCCGCGGAGGGGAGGTCTGTTCTGAGCACTTCCTGGTAAGATCTGGACATCCAGGTAAGTGGCACCCTTTATTAAATCAAAACCCTCTCTGTTTTGATTTGTGATTTAAATTGTGTTTTTGTGCTTGGTGAACTGATTTTATGTTTGGGGGAGTTTTATTTTTTAAATTTACCGCCTGGCTGTTATCACACAATAACGTGATTAACGTTTCAGACATTCGGTCATAAAAGCAGCCTTACAACGGCTGCATTTACGGCCAGCCAGCGAGGGGAGGGGGAGCCTGCTCCTGTCACAGAATTAAGGTAAGTGTGTGAAAGATTTATGTTATTCAGTGGCAGGAACGGGAGAGGAGGTGGAGGGGCAGTAACAGGGCATTTTGGCCCCGTGTGAAAATCTCCTAACGATTGGATTTAGGCATAATAATTTAATACATGTTTTTCCTACACAGCTTGTTCTGCTACTGGCTTTTTCCTGTATATTCCCCCATTGCTAGTGGATTTCTTTTTAGAATACAATTCTTGTCCCCTTGGCTACACTAATATAATCTCAGAGTTTCTTAGCCAAGGTGTGATGAGTCATCCGCTTTATACTTTCCTTCTTTCAGGATACGTGCAGTATACGGAAGGGCTGCAACTCAACATCTAAGCACACAGTTTAGACAGAGAATTCAATCCCTGGCATCTCCAGGTAGTGTTAGGAAGGATCCCTATCTAAACCCCTGGAGTCATTGGTTTCCCAGAGGCTTGAATGGAAGAGCAATTGAATTCTCCTTTGTTGGATAATGATGCCTTTGATTAGACAGATTAACAACACAGTACAGTATAACAATGCAGATAACCCTATATCTTTGTACAGCATCAGAACCAATTGGCAGGTAAAGAAGATGCATCAAAAGAGAGTGCAATCTCTGGTTCTAACCTTCAGCTGTGTTAAAGCTGATTGCAGGACATGCCATCCTAGCACTTATCTACATACTATGTTGCCACTTTTGGCCATCAAAATAAAGATAAATTTGAAGGCAGGAGAAGAACTACATCTAATGCATATTGGGGGGCTGTTGTGGTAGCAGGCTAATAGCAGGCCACTACTGCTTCAACACCTCTTTGCTACATTCTTTCTGAACATATGAAGGAAGGCAAGCATATTGTCTTGTGGCTTAGGTTGTGTAAAGGCTGTGATGTGTAATCTTACCTCAGTAGGCTTATCTCACTCCTGCTTATTCACCCTGGATCTGGACAGTACAAAATCTATTGCTAATCAGAGGCCATTAAACATAGACTATCAAGATCTCCAGGGAGCAGCATAGGGTGTTCCCTCACATCCAGGGAGCATGCCAGCCACCTGTTTCTGCTACGTGTGCTAATATTCTTCTAGTGACTTATATGTGCACAAGTCCCTTTTTGGACAGAGCACAGAGGGCTATTCTTTTGCCCTTCTGCTCTGTCCAAAAACTTCCTGCACACAGCAGCCACAAGATTCAGGAAGGCAGCAAGCCCTGGCTACCAGGTGCACATTCTTTGGGCTTTCCTTCCTCCAGGGAGCCCACCAGCCACCTCATTCTGCCTTTGGAATGAACAAGCATAAGCGCTTCTGCTCTTTCATTCCAAAGGCGGAAGTGGGTGGTTGCACTAGATCTCAGGGTGGTTTTTGTTTTTTTGTTGTTGTTGTTGTTGCTTTTTAATTACTGCCCAGTCAGCCTGACATCAATACTAGGAAACAGTCTAAGCAGATCATTAAACAGACAGTCTGTAAGCACTTAGAAAGGAATGCTGTGATCACTAAAAGTCAATATGGATTTCTCAAAAACAGGTCATGCCTAGATAATGGCTGTCACTGAACCCATGATACAGGACTTATGTTTCTATTTCCAGTTAATTTATTATGAGATGTATAATAAAAATTTCTTGTTGAAAAAAAAAAACAGGTCATGCCAGACTAATCTTATCTCTTTTTTTTGATAGAATTACCAATTTGATAGATGAAGGGAATGCTATGGATGCAGTGTATCTTGATTTCAGTAAGGCTTTTGACAAGGTCCCCCGTGATATTCTTGCAAAAAAGTTAGTAATCTGTGGGCTAGACAATGCAACTCTTAGGTGGATTTGTAATTGGTTGACTGACCGAACCTAAAGGGTAGTCACCGATGGCTCCTCTTCATCCTGGAGAGAAGTGATCAGTGGGGTGCCACAGGGTTCTGTCCTGGGCCCAGTGCTATTCAACATCTTTATTAATGACTTGGATGAGGGAATAGAGGATATGCTTATGAAGTTTGCAGATGACACCAAATTAGGAGGGGTAGCTAATACCCGAGAGGACACGATCAGAATCCAAAATGACCTGAACAGATTAGAAAGCTAGGCCAAAACTAATAAAATGAATTTCAACATGGAGAAATGTAGGATACTACACTTGGGCAGTAAAAATGAAATGCACAGATATAGGATGGGTGACACATGGCTTGAGGGCAGTACATGCGAAAAGGATCTAGGAGTCTTAGTGGACCACAAGCTGAACATTTATTTATGTATTTATTTATTTATACCCCGCTCTTCAGCCACAAGGCTATCAGAGCGGCTTACAAATTGTTTTAAGCAATAGCTATTTATACATCTACACTGCATTAAGCAGTTTCCAATGTGTGTTAGCTAATTGCCCCCCACAAGCTGGGTACTCAATTTACCGACCTACGAAAGGATGGAAGGCTGAGTGAACCTTGGAGCCCACTGGAATTGAACTTGCGACGTGGTGGCTTGCAGTACTGGCATTTAACCACTGTGCCACCAGTGTGATGCAGCAGTTAAAAAAGCCAATGTGATTCTAGGCAGCATTAATAGGAATCATAGAATTGTACTGTAGAGTTGGAAGAGACCACGAGGGCCATCCAGTCCAACCCCCTGCCACACAGGAAATCTTGATCAAAGACCTCCAAGGAAGGAGACCCCACCACGTTCCGAGGGAGTGGTTCCAATGCCAAACAGCTCTTACTGTCAAAAAGTTCCTCCTAATATTGAGGTGGAATCTCTGTTCCTGGAGCTTGCATCCATTGCTCCGTGTTCCAGTCTCTGGAGCAGCAGAAAACAAGCCTGCTCCATCCTCAGTGTGACACCCGTTCAAATACTTAAACAGGGCTATCATATCGCCTCTTAACCGTCTTTTTTTCCAGGCTAAACATACCCAGCTCCCTAAGTCTCTCTTCATAAGGCAAGAAAATCAAGATCAAGATCAAGAAAAGTAATAGTGTTACTCTATTCCGCTTTGGTCAGGGCGACCAAGATGGTGGGAGGTCTGGAAGCCATACCGTATGAGGAGCAGCTTAGGGTGCTGGGCATGTTTAGTTTGGAGAAGAGAAGGTTAAGTGGGAACATGATAGCCATGTTTAAATCTTTGAAGGGATGTAATACTGAGGATGGAGCAATCTTGTTTTCTGCTGCTTTAGAGACTAGGACACGGAGCAATGGACTCAAACTACAGGAAAGAGATTCCACCTAAACATTAGGAAGAACCTCCTGACGGTAAGTTGTTCAGAAGTGGAATACACTGCCTAGTAGTGTGGTGGAGTCTCCTTCTTTGGAGGTTTTTATACAGAAGCTGGATGGCCACCTGTCAGGAATGATTTGATTATGTATTCCTGAATGGCAGGGAGTTGGACTGGATGGCTCTTGTGGTCTCTTCCAATTCTGTGATTCTATGTTTTTACTATTTCTGCATTTTCAATCTGCGGTTGGTTAAATCCATGGATCTGGAGCTGCGGATGCAGCTGGCCTACTGTAAATCCTTGGATAGTATTAAGTTGACTCAATTTTTGAAATGTTTAAGAAACAGATATTAGTTAACCTTTGGTCTGTGGGAAGGAATTGCATTTTTTTTACTCATTTTTTGTGTGCTCATGTACTCAGTGTTGCTATTGCTCCAATAGCAAAGCATCTGAAAATGCAATGTCAGCACTATGGATATGCTACGTTTCCTCAGCTTCAAGCCAGCATACAGGGTTCCTGGACAATCTCTCATCCAGGTACTCATCAGGTTAGACCTGCTTAGCATAAAGTATGTTATTCACTTCCTGTTCCTACCTATGGCAACATCCTTTCTCTGTTTTCCTGATCCTATGGTGGCACTATGTAGCGTGGGATGGAATCTGTGTTCTTCAGATTTTGAACTGCAACTCCTCATCATCCCTGACCACTGGCTGTGCTGGCTGAGATGGATAACAGTTGCAAATAACACCTGGTAGGTCGCCAGTTGTTGCTGTTAGTGTTGTTGTGTGCCTTCAAGTCCTTTCTGACTTATGGAAACCCTATCACGGAGCTTTCTTGGCAAGATTTGTTCAGAGGGATTTGCCTTTACCTTCCTCTGAGGCTGAGAAAGTGTGACTTGCCCAAGGTCACCCAGTGGGTTCCATGGCTTTGCACCCTGGTCTCCAAAGTCATAGTCCAACACTTAGACCACTAGCTCAAATTCCACCAAATTAGGGGTAGGGAACTGGGTAGGGAACAGGCCACCAGTCCCCTACCCTTAATTTGGTGGCATTTGGTAACCAGTAAATTAAAAAGTTGCTTGGACCAGGAAGTCAAGAAATATATTTCTGGGTACACTATTCCTTGTGACTGCTAACAATGTATGCACAGCAATGACTAGTACTATGCGTGCAAGGCAACCATGAAGTCTATTGTATGCACAAGGTAAATTTTAATCCTCAAACTGGATAATTGGTTTTCAAGCAGAAAAAAAGGAAATGTCTTAGCTGATATATTTAATTTATAGGCAAGCAGTACAGGCCATTAATTTTATACTAACAAATAGCTATAAATTAAGCAGTAAGAGTTGGTTGTGTATCCAAGTATGCAAGAAAATGAGCAGTCTGGAGGTGGTTTTTCTACTCATTTAGAAATTCCATGTCTTGATAGAAACCATTTTCCCCTATCATTTGGCACTTCTCTATCAAGACCCTTCAAAACATGAATGATTTACTGTATATGTATGATACACCTTTAGTTAGGAAAGACACCTGAATGTTCTCCCATCTCAGAGTCAGTTTCTGTGCATCAAACTATATTCTGAAATAATAAGAACATGCATTTAGGACTGTTGTTAATGCTTTAAAGGTAACTACCATTGATCCACATGGAAACTGGGTTCCATATACATTAACTAAGGTTTTAGCCCAGAAATAGTGGACATGTGAGCATCCAGAAGTTGTTCCATCATAAACCCCAACGACGTTTGCTGTTGGCTGTACTAGCTATGGAGCTGCAGTCTAATATCTAAAGGGCCATATATTCCTCAACCCAGTATTAAAAAGTGAAATTACACCAATCTGTGTCCTCATGGTAACAGAAACACAGCAGTCCAAAAGAGTTCAGTGTGACACAAGAATGAGCAAATCTATCAATTTTGCTTCCTCCCATAATGGAATTTTGGTAAAACCAACTGTTATGAAATCCTTCAAAATCCTTACATGGGAAGGGGGGGTTGTTGGTCTCTTTCTCCCACATTTGAATTTTGTGAATTTTTGTAAATTCTGATCAAAAATAACTTTGAAATGAAATTCTCACCAATCCCTAATTGGACATGGGACAACCATGCAGCTAGGTCAAATCACTGTTCATATCTGCAGAAGGAAGATTTTTGCCAGACTGGCCAACCCTTTCACCAGACTGTCACTGCACTCAATCACTTGAATCCTCTTGCTAGACCCATAGTGAGTAGACTCACTACACCAGTGGGATTTACTTGCCTGTTGACTCACCATTTAGCAGTTGCTTCAGTGGGCTAGCTCTTCTTGAAACTAACAAAAAAAAAAAATAGAATTCCAGCCCTTGTATGCTTTGTTTTCTCCATGATTGTTCAAGTATGTACCATGCTTATTTTATTCATACATCCACATTTCTTCCAGCCATGTGGAGCCTGCTGCTGCCCTCAGTCACATCTGACAAATATCTGCACTTCACCTAAATTTGATGCTATACAACTGGACAGTGTTGTCCAAGCAGTTTTATGAGGATTTGTATTCTTTCCCCATTTCCAAAGTTAGGAAGAAGGTGGAACAGAGAAGCAGAGAGACTGTGTGGTTGCTGTGTTGTTGAAGCTTATGAGCAGCTTGTTTTTCTTGTGTGCCTTCAAGTCATTTCTGACTTAGGGCACCCCTAAGGTGAACCTATCATGGGGTTTTCGCAGCAAGATCTGTTCATAGAGAGTTTGTCATTGTCTTCGTCTGAGGCTGACAGAGTGTGACTTGCTCAAGGGCACCCAGTGGGTTTCCATGGCTGAGCAAGGATTCAAACCCTGATCTCCCAGAGTCCTAGTTCAATATTCAAATAACTAAACCATGCTGACTATATATTGCAGCTGCTGAGAACTTAAACAGAGAGCCAGCCTTTCTTGCCACTCTGTCCAGCTTCAAAGCATGAAAGCAGAGAGATTTTTGTGGCTGCTGCATTGCTAAATTGCTTTAAGCACAGATGTCCATCCAGCAAACTCACCCCTGTCTTGCATACAGGGTCAAATCAGCAAGCCTCCTCCCACCCTGGAAATGGTGGCCAAGCAGTGGCCAAAGCAACTAGATGAGAAGAGTCTACTCCAAAAAAGAAAATATAGACTCCTCATTTCATGCATCTTCTTGATTTGTATCTTCCAATCTATCAGATATGAATAATGAGGAAATACAGTACATGGATGCTGTTCTTTAGCTTTGGGATTCAACTTTCAAGTAATACAGCACAGCGCACACTGCTGTCTTCCAGAAGCACTGAAGGATCTGTTTGAGGAGATCTTTAAATCCAATCTGAGTATCTGTTGGGGACCACGAGAGCTAGAAAAAAATTCCTCTTTTTTTTTTTTTTAACTATAACTGCCAGGATCCTCTAACCAGCATGTTTACCAGCGAATTCTGGGAGATGAAGTTAATAAGAGCAACTCTTCCACATACTGGAGGTTCTGTGCTGCTAGTGGACAGAACTAGAACTGAAGCTTGTAGGGGCATGCCCTTCTCTCTCTCCTACAGATACACACACACAGAGAGAGAGGGGGGGCACAGTTTCTGTAATTTTTTTTCTCATTCCCTCTTCCTTTTTAACTAGCAGACTTTCAGAGAAGAGACAAATTGCTGTTTCCAACTGTCTGAACCAATTGCTTACAGAGGACATTTTAAATCACCCTGAGGATCATGTAAGATCAAGACACAGGCCATATCTACATGGCCTTAAGACTACAGGTTACCTACCTATTGTTGGTCTGTTTTAAGATTTTTAGACGTTACATGGCCTTGACCATGAGAAGGCTTAAAAGTATAGGTTTGCACCTCCAGAACTAAGTTCTTCGGTCTGAAGAGCTTGGGATTTGGGCTTTCGCAGATATCATCACACAGTGCCTTATTTTGAATCTACAGTCATTTCCAAATGTCATTTTCAAATTAGTTTGTGCTTTGAAAGGGAGACTCTCCAGTTGTTCAACATTACAGTGGGCTATCACAAGCTCTCTCCTCTTTGCACATAAACCTAGGCAACTCTTTCAGCTCCAGCCAATAGACTTACATTCTTACAAAAGCAAAGGTTTGTCCGTGTACAAAATTGTCATTATTGTTCTGCAAATGATTTTCAGGTAGATGAAAAGAAAATACTGTAATAAGAAAAAAACAACAAAAACCATACAGCTCAATAAACATGCTACTAAATGCCCTATGAAGGCATCAAGAACTAAGAGCAAGCCTTCAAACATTTATATAGCAAGTATCAAAAAGTTGGGGGAGAGCTATGTAATTCAAAGAAAAGCAAGAAGCTGTCAAGGATTTGCTTTGGCAAACGTAGATAAATGATCTAACAAGTCACCCACAATTGCAGACGGGAGTGGTTTACATTTCAGCATTCCAGGCTAAAGACAGATGGGATTTCTTGACTTCTCCTTCCCTCCCTCCCTCCCTCCCACACAAAACCTCCGTTTTGCAATTATTAAGAAAACAAAAAACAATAGAAAACACTTTGCTGGACTATAGGCTACACTACTACTTCCAGAATACAACTGTAAACATACAGAAAATTCCTAAAAGGCTAATTAATAAATAATCTGACATTAGCTTTTGGGTTAACATCACCATTATCACCACAAACACTGTCACCACCATCCTCATTTATTCTTGCTGTCAGTCCTTTCCCTTTTATACACCAGATTTATATGATCACCCAAGTCTTAGTATCCTATAGTAGAGAGTGTGCTTAATAAGTACTCTTCTTAAGTATTCTGGTAATTATGCCCTTTAGAATGTCAAAAGATTTCCACTTCTTCTTGCCAGCAAATGCGGGCACCTATCAATTAAAAGGACACAATGAGACAAGAATTTACAGGTGACGTCCCAGGAGATAACTTAAGACAAAGAGTCTTTCATTCTCCTTCAAACATGTTCACAAAACAGTGAATGATAAGATCAGTCACCTCAGAATGGGAACAGAGGTAAGGAGAAAAGATCAAGTTCCTTACTGAGGCTCACATGAATCAATGAATAAAGAAAGAAAGAAAGAGGAAAGAAGGAAGGAATGAAGGAAGGAAGGAAGGAAGGATCCTAATGGCATGTGATAAACCTTCCTTACAGAGAAACCAGTGATGAAGATTAATCATATTTGTTTCAACTCATTTTTTTACTAGCATTAAACAAAGAACCATAACAGCAGAAGAATATTTTGAAGGAAATTTGACTGACAATTGTCTTGTGAAGAGATTGTGCAGGCAAGAACAATGGGATGGGATACAGAGGGTTCTCATTCCTTATATTGATCTGAACCACCAGAAAATCTGTTCTGGAAGGTAGTCTACATCAGGCTTAGTGCTAGCCCCTTGTTGGCTCATGTAGTTGCTAACTGCATGAATGGTGCTTCATCTACTTTAGCCTTTGCCTCATAAGCAGGATACTGCTTGAATTTGTCCTTTCTGGCTTCCTCCTGAAAATAGCCTCCCCATTCTCTGCATCAGCCTTCCCTAGCTTGAGGCATTCCAGTTGTTCTTGACTATAAGCCCTTGATCCCCAGCTAGTATGGTCACTGGAGAGCAGTGAGGGTTTGCAGTCCAAACATACGTGGAGGACCCCAGCCTGAGGAAGGCTGTTCTTCATAGTAGCCAGTAGGCTAACTAAGGCTTTGAATCTCAAGCTGGAACAGCAATTTGGAGCATCCTAAGCCTACTTTCGGTTGACAGAAGGCAAAGTAACTTTGCATCAAGAAGCCAAAGGAGCACAGTGTCCTTTGTAGAGAAATCTTGCTAGGCCAACTGTTTATGCCAGGTACCACATGAAATGATGCCCTCAAACAGAAATAATTTAGCCTCATGTAACATGGTGGTTAATAGACTGAGTCACAAATAAGGAAATCTTATCATGAGTTAGGGGTAGTCCAGGCACTGAAATAAATCCTCATACAATCCTCTGAGAATCCCATGTGTCCAAATGGGATCCCGCAGTGTTCCGCAGTGTTCCATCATTTTGTGGAGAGGTGAGAGCAAAATCCAGAAAAACTACAGTGGAAAAGCCTTCAGGGTTTTCCCAAGTTTTTTAAAAAAACCCAAAAGAAATGTGCACTCCCACTCGTTAGGACAATCAAATCACATCACCACGCATTCCTGAAGAGGATAGCTGCCAGGGGACCACCAATCATGGGGGGTGCATGGGGGGCAGAGCTTGTTAAGAAGGCAGCACCTGAAACTGCCATGTTGGATTGTTGCTGTAGCAATTGTGCACTGAGATGATGAAACAGCCTTTCTTTTTTTCATTCTTTAAGTGGAAGATTGCGGTTCCGCACGTTGGATTTAGTTTTTTTTAAAAAACTGTTTGGCGGGAGCAAGTTGGGGAATATAGAACCACGAGTAATTCACTCATGTCTGCCATCTTGATTCACTGGCGTGCCTCCATGTGAACAGCAAACATGGATAGCTTCGCACACCAGCGACCTTGCAAAAATATAGTGGAGACAGATGAAAGCTACTGCAAAATGGCATATGTGTGCACCAATACACATTTTATTCCCTCATCTAAACCAGCCCTTAGACTAAGGCTAGTCACTGTCAGGCTGTTATCCTATGCATATTTACTGAGAGGAAGCCCCACTGAACACTATGGAATTTATTTCTGAGTAGACAAGCTTTCACTCTCAACTCCTGTCTGCAAAATGGGGATAATAACAAGCAAGGTCACTGCAAAATGTTTTGAGATGGTAAGCAAAATTATCTGAGAAGCTGATATATTCTGTCTAAACGCTCAGTATTATTAGCACAGACAGCAAGGCCCAGCAACCTTAGGCAACATATTGAATGGTGAGGAATGCTGGTTTATTACTACATCAATATTTCTTCTTCTTCCCTCCTGATCCTGCATAGTGTTCTCTCTCTCTCTCTCTCTCTCATTTTCTCTCCATTTCCTTTCTCCACCCACATTCTCCAAAGGCATGCAAGCTGGACTATCCAGCCCATCACATAAACTCTGATTTAAGAGAATAAAAGCCCCAAAGAAAATTAATTTTAGTACTAACAACAACTATAGATCTTATGGCAACTTAAGGATTAACAGATTTATGGTAGGAACGACTTCTGTAGACCAGAACCCACTTT
Organism: Gambelia wislizenii; assembly: GCA_030847615.1. Lineage (NCBI taxonomy): Eukaryota > Metazoa > Chordata > Lepidosauria > Squamata > Crotaphytidae > Gambelia > Gambelia wislizenii. The sequence goes on along the minus strand of JAUMIR010000006.1, from coordinate 129,595,487 downwards.
TGTGTATCTAGCAAAGTAGGGATCTACTTCAGAGAAATCCTTCCCTTCAAAAAATCTGCCACACAACTCTTGGTTGCTCTTCCTACACAACACATAACACAGTGATTCCTCTGTAATTTTATTTGTGGTTCTAATAGTTTACTCTATTTGTATTCATAGCCTTTCACTCTGTAAGAAACTTAAACATGATTAATTTGAAAGCACAAGGCACAAGCTATACTCCATTCTTCAGTAATGGCTCTAGTTAAACGTTCAGAGAATGCACTTCTAATAAGTGGTACCATTATGTTTCTGCAGTATAATGCTAAAATTTATTCTGCTTTTCTGTGTAACACTTATCCTTCCATAGTTTTCCACAATGGGACATATTTAATAAATAAAGCAATGCTGAGACACTGTTGCCCCACACATCAGCCACTCAGTAAAAAGACTAATTTGAATATCCTTTCCTCTGGATAATTGTTGTAGCTTGTTTCCTCCTTTCATACTAAGGCTGTAATTTATGGGGGGTGAATTTTCAGTATATTGCCTGTAATTCAGTAAATCGTAATTTGCCTTTTAGCTTCTAGGATTGCTTTATTTCTGCATGCAGCTGATAGCACAGCAGTAGCAAAGTAGCAGTAGCAAATTGAGTAGCAAAGGTTTTTTGGTGATATAAATCTGCATGGCTAGACTACTTGGGTTCCTAACAACCTGGTCCATCTTTTGTGTATGGACATTTCCGTGCTACAAGTTCTCCTGATACAGATGTTACAAAGTGCCTTAATTGTTACTTGATATCATTGGCCAAGTACAAAGGGTAAAACATGGCTGACATTTTTTTAGATGTTCCTCAGGAATAACCAAGCTAAGACCTGAGTTTAAAGAAATTTCTTTGGCAGATGGAAGGGTGGAGGCCCTTCCACATTCTTTGACTAGAATTCTTTTGTTCTTTGGAATCTTATGTATGAAATATCCTAGCTGACAATTAGGTTAATGACTGCAAGAATATTATTGCAAAATACAGTACCGCAAGATCACCCTGCTTTCTAAAATAGATGATTGACTTCCAACAGTATGGCAGATATTTTTTATAAACGTTTGAGCCATTTGTGGGTTGAGAAAACACATTCCACTGATTTCTGTTGTGTGTGTGGGGGGAGTAACTTGATCTCACTATGTTTACTAAGAAATGATTTAAAGATAATAAGCCAAGATATGAATAACCCTTTGGCTTACAGACAAATCCCCTTCACAGAAGCTGTGATTAAACCAGAAAATCTGTAATCATGGTTTCCCACTTTCTCCAAACCAGGAAACTATGGTTGCCAGCTTTGTAACAAGGTAGGATTCTGGTTTGTTCCAAAACTTTTAACCAAAGTTTCCCAGTTCAGGTGAAATGGGGACTGTTAATCAGAGGCTTTGTGGTTTAATCACAGCTCATGTGAAGGGAACAGGAAGGAGGGAAGGGACTATTGTGCATGCATATGTTTATAACTCATCTGGTTCTGAAGTCTGAGTCAGTAATATTTTATCCTGGTACTTAAATCAGACAACAAAATATGTTGGATGCTAGACATCCAGTCCATAAATTCTTGTACTACTACAAATAAACTATTAATCTATTATGTTTATGGCAGTGCAATCTGGATGTGTGATTTCTTAATTTATTCCCCTAATGAATTCCACATTAACTAAGCAACAACACTGGAATAAGAAATTTGTCACAAACCCAAGCTTTGCTCCTTAGAAAGAAATGGGACTGTTCATTCTTATCACTTTGTGGCCAACTATTTGTCTGAATAAACATTTTAAAGTAAAAATCTTTAATTGCTGAAATCAGACTTTGGACTTCTGTCCTTTGAGTTCTTCAAGAAGCATGGCTATCCTGAGTAAAATTTTGTTTTATATTTATATAAATATAAACATTTATAAATATAAATATAAATGTAAATATGTATATCTTATATTATACTGAAGGATCTCAGAGGAACATACAATTAAATTAATTTTGATAGTTAAAAAAAATTAAAACAGTAAGAGTTCCGTAATTTACAGACTAAACTCATATTGAACAATCTGACAAGTTAAAATGAAACAGCTTAAAACCAGTTAAAACTGTTTAAAATCATGCACACATACACGTTTAGACTAAGGACTTTAGAAGACCACCCCCCAAAAAAGTTTTTTTGCTGGCATAAATTGTGATGTTTTTATGCTGGCACACTTACCTTGAACAGTGTCCATGAGGCTTCTCTGGCAGTAACGGAACACAAACAGAGCTCCATTTATTTCTGGGATTGAAATCTCCCGGATTCTTGAGAGAAGACACTCATACGGGAAAGTTAAAAATAAAACAAATAAACAAAAACACACAAAATGTTCAGGAAAGCACAAAAACACAATTTAAAAGTCCAAAGTACCCGGGGGTATCATAAAAAGAGTGTACCCTACCTGGCTGTCACAATCTCACCCGGAAGTGTTGCCCATTCACGCTGCATTCACATAAGTACAATGGTGTGAGGATTCAACGCCAGCAATGCCAGCAACGAAATTACCATAGAAGATCAATTGATGGCTTGGGCCATCAATAAAAAAGTACCACTTTTTAACCAGATATGATCATGAAGGGGCGACATCATCTGGTATGTGCCCCTTTTCACAATCATTAGATGTCCTTATGACGCCGTATTTGCTGCGTATGATAAAGTCCTAGTCAACTGGCCCCAAAGGCTCTAGCAAAAAAACCCATGGTTTTACTTGGTGCTTGAAAAATACCAGCATTGGCACTAACTAGGCCTCTAAGGCCTGTTCCACAACTGGGGTGCACAGCAGAGAAGGCCCTCTCCTATATCTTCCTGCTATATTTCCTCACTGGGAGGACACAACCGAAGGTGCTTCCAATAGACCTCAATTATCAGACAGGCATATATAGGGAAAGGCTCCTTCAAGTATCCAAGTTCCAGTCCAATCAGGCATAAATGTCAACACTAACATCTTTAATATCCTGGAAGCATACTGGCAGCCAATGCATTTCCTTTAAAACCAGCATAATATAGTGTCTGTATGGTACTGAATGTCATGTAATAATAAATATTTAATTTAAGCTGGGGTGGGTAATTGTGACCCCTCAGATATTGTTGGTTTGCCACCCCCAACAGCCTTAGCCAGCATTGTCAATGGTAAGGGAACATGGAAGTTGCAGTCCAACACCATCTGGAGGGCTATAGGCTGCTCATTTCTCACTGAAGTGCTGAAAGTATACACAGTTGTTTAAACTGAAGAATGACTGGTACTATCAAGAATCAAGTTTAAATGGAAAATCTCTGCATGCTAGCAGAAGCCACAAACTCTCTTTAATGAAGTCTAGTCACCATTTTCCTACTACAGGATGGGAGAATTGCAAGTTCCATGTGTCAACTTGTCCGTTCAATATCTACATGACTGATCATCTCATAAACAAAAGAAACAAACTATAAAGCTTGCACCATAAATTGTACAGGAGAAAATAAAATAAAGGTGGCAGCAGTATACTATTGAGCAGAGAAATCAGTGGAGTGAATTCTAGAGCCTATGATGATCAATTATAAGTAAAGGCTATGAGAAGTCATTAGTAGGAATTAGATTGCAGTAGAATACCTGGAAAGAAAGGAGCAGATGTTTCGGCAACTATATGTCTGTATACTATATGATTTAATTAGCATCCAAGCTGATGTTCTGAATGCTAAGCAGAGACAAGCTAGGTATTTAAATGAAAGTTACATATAAACTGATTAAGCACTAAAAAGCTAGAAGGGCAGCATTGTATGAATGCTTCTGTCAAGTTATCATCTTCAAGCCTGTCCTCAAAATGGCAATTCCCCCACCCAAACACCAAATATTCAAATCCTGCATAATAATTAACAGGAGACTACAGTGGGTTTCACTGATGAAGGGCTTTAATGGTAAATGATGTTCAAATTTCTAAGTGCCAGTGCACTGCTTCAGTGATGAGGCAAAAACATTTTCAAGTTTTAAAAGGTCCATTCACAAGCTAAATATTGATTTTTACAGGATGGGATTCACTAAACCTATCCAGGCTCAGCTGATACACAGAATTACACATTGTATCAACAAATGTGTTCAGAATAAGGAATCCTAAAATAAAGATCTGAATCAGATTGAGCATAAATGCAACTGTAGGAATGAGGTCTCAAAATGGCTAACTTACTGAAAATAACACATCACTCTACAAGGGCTGAATAGCTTGGCTTCTCTCTCTCTCTCTCTCTCTCTCTCTCTCTCTCTCTCTCTCTCTCCCCCCATTCCTGTATGTGAAGGTTGGTCAAAGTGTGGCTATGAGGACACATGCACTCCCCAAACTTTTTTTGGGGGGGGGGAGCTCTTTACCCCTGCAAATTCCCTGGTCTCCATTTTGGCTTTATTTTTGTTTAAAAACCATGACACGGTGTACAGTTGTCCCTTCACATTCTCTGGGGTTTGGTTCCAGGACCCCCCGTGAATACCCGAATCCGTGAATACTCAAGTCCCATTATATGCAATGGCATAGCAAAATGGTGTCCCTTATATAAGATGGCAAAATCAAGGTTTGCTTTTTGGATTATTGTTTTTTAAGAATATTTTCAAGCCATGAATACTTAAATCTCTGAATTCCATATCTATGAATGTGGAGGGACAACTGTAATACATCGTGTGTTTTTGTTCATCTGATGCTGTATTTACCTAATTTTAAGACTTGCTAAGGAACAGATGATTGTTATTATGTCCTGATATGTAAAACCATAGAATTCAAAGGAAGTGTACACTGTACTTTCTTTTTCACAGGACTGTTATGTCCAGCACCCTTAGTAGCTCAGTTCCAAGCCCTCTGTAGAAGAAACTTAAAGAGGGATGGTATGAACTAAGAAGGGAGGTAGGCAACTTGTGTGATCCCACAGGTCTTTGAGAATCACAGTTACAGGTAAGCAACCTACCTAGTTTTCATAGTCCCTGTGACTCCAACATATGAGAAATTAGCAAACTACTCACCAGTGCAAGAGGGAAAGTCCCAATTGAGACAATGGAGGAAAAAACTGCTCTGCCATAGGCTGTTTCACACTTAGAATGGGTATCCAATTGTTAATGGCCGATAAGTTACCCTATGATTTTACCCTAATTGGTAAATTACCATGAACTTACGGTACCCTAATATTTCTGTTAAAAGTATTCCCCCAAAGAAAAGCCATAGAAAAGCCATGCACTCATAGGCTACAGTCCATGAAAATTTAGTGCCAAATAAAACGTGTTAGTCTTTAAGTTGCCACAAGATATATTGTTGGGTTGATTTAGTAAACCACAGTTAATATTAATCATGGTGTAGGATTCAGATGTACTAATGCTAAAATTAGGGTTAATGAAAAATGTAAGTGGAAACATTTTCTATCTTCTTTACAATCACATTAGAGGAGTTGTGAATCCAAACTTCTGACATGTTAATTCTTGTGATGGTTTAGCACCATGTGCAAATGTCTAAAAGTATTGTCTATAACTATAACATCCTTAATGGTGAGTGACACAAATTTTATTTTGGAGTCTAGCTACACAAGAGGCTCACAATTTGCTTATGCTATCCACCCATCTGGAAAATACAAGGGTTCTAAGAACACAGAAGCTGACCAATATCATGTTTCCTTTTTCAGCCATATGGAAAATGTGTTTTTTTCACACACACACACAAGGATGTATGTGACCCATTGGGGATCAGGGGAAACTGGCCTCTGGCCTCTGCAGAGTTGACCATCCCAGCATAGGCAGTGAGATTTACATTTAAATCAACATGCCCTGGTTTGCACTGTTAATCTTTTCTTGCTTTTGCCACTTTCAAGAAAATCTGAAAAAGCAAACACCAACTGTAAGCCCAAACAGCAAGAGTATGGGCAGTTTCATAATAAAGAAAGTCACATCGGCGGATTATTAAAAACTGTACGGCCGTTTGACTCAAGGCAAAATTATTCTACTCACGTCAAATTACAATAGTTTCAGTTTGCTATCCAGAGAGAGAGAGAGAGAGAGAGAGAGAGAGAGAGAGAGAGAGCGAGCAACAGGCTAGGTTTCTTTTTCATAACATAAAGCCAGAACTTTCCTATGGATTGCTTTTTTCTGGAAACACTTCAGTATTCCCTCAGTCAAAACAACTGGAAACCTTAACAGTTGGGTTGGTTTCCAAACAAACATTAGTTTCAACCTTTTTAACTTGAGTCCGTCTGATGCAAAACAGGTAATGCAATCCCTTTTGATGGGCCAGCTCCCTAGACCAGCTTCTGTGCACGATCACTTTCTACAGATGTCATGGCAAAAACATCTGTACTAAACAAAATTTGGTTAAGTGACCTTAAAACTCAGGAAAATAAAATTCAAGAAGTTGACAAAGGAGACTGATGCTCAAGCCTGTAAAGAGGATCACAAAGTAACTTGAGGCTCTTTATGTGAACAGAAACATTCTCCTGAAACTCAAGGCAAGACAACAGCTCTGCCCTCTAGTGGGCAAGTACCAGCAGGACAAACATGCCAGATGTTTCACCATTAAATTCTTGTTTCATGTGTTCATTCTGAGCAGTAAGATTCTCTGTAGGTTAAACAAGGGCTTGGCAGCAAGTAGATCCAGAGCAATGTTTGGAAAACTTACTGGGGTGGGAGGTTACTACTTCCAGAGTCCTCTGAGGAAGGAACTCTAAGGATCTCTAGGACAGCCAGAAACAGTGTAAATAATTTTGGGAAATCTCCTGTATCTTTGACTGTAGAAGATTTACGTATGAAATCCCTCCCCTGCTGGAAAACTCTGTGAATTATTATCCAAAAACATTGCTTTTCTAAGGCCTGGTTCTGGATGGATCTGTGGATGATTTGCAATAGATAAGGCAAGTATTTCTGGCTCCAAGTTATCCAACAGTGTGTGTGTGTATGCCCCTTTTAGTCACCTGCCAATTTATGGTGACCCTACATAAAGGGCTGATGATGCTGCCCTTGTTGCCCACACAGAAGCAGCTCTGCAGCGCCTAACATCCTGCTTTGCAACAGCTGCAGAGCTGTTTGGGCTGGAAGTCAACCTGAAGAAAACAGAAGTTCTTTACCAGCCTGCACCACAGGACGAACACCACCATCCCCACATTGCCGTCGGCAAATCTGTGCTCAAGTCCGTTCAGCAGTTCACCTACCTGGGAAGCATCATCTTCTCAGATGCCAAGATTGACAAAGAGATCGGTCACAGATTAACAAAGGCATATAGTGCATTTGGAAGACTTCACAAAAGAGTCTGAAGCAATAAACAAACACCTGAGGCAAAGCACAAAAATCAGTGTGTATAGAGCTATTGTACTGTCTATCCTCCTTTATGGATCTGAAACATGGGGCACCTATCGCCACCACCTACGACTCCTCGAATGCTTTCATCAGCGCTGTCTACACACAATCCTAAATATACACTGGACTATGTGACGAAGATTGCTGCCCTTGAGCAAGCAGGGATCACCAGCATTGAGGCCATGATATTGAGAACACACCCAAGGAGACCTTCTGCTGTGCTTTCTGCAACCGGACTTGTTTATCTCGGATTCGCCTTTTTAGTCATCAGCGCACTTGCAGAAAACGCGGGATGAGTCCTTCCTGAATCTTCGTTTGCGAAGAAAAGCCAGACAGACAGATTTTCAATAGCAGCAACAAAATAGCTTTCACTCCTATCAGTCCAAAGTATACTACTGAAATTCAGAAAGCTTTGAGAAAAACTAGAAGTGGACTTTGGATTTTGGCATGGTAGTAATGACACTCAGAATGAATTCCTGGGCTCAGAATTATGTAGCTCTGAGTGTTTTCTTCTGCACAAGGTTCTGGGTGGGGGTTCTTGGCACTGTATTTTTAAAAAACCACAACAATTAGATCACATGAGCGTTGATAGTGCCATGCCAATGAGGGTGATAATTCCATTCCATTCCAGGTTTTACTCTAAACTTTAAAGGAGCTGTCCAGGTTTAAGGATAGGATTGGGCACCTTGGAGAACACCCATAAAGTTTAAGCTAAAAACTGGAGTGGATTCAACTAATTCAACTGACATGGAAATTATTAGCTGCCACTGCTCATGTCTACCCATTTCTGAGCTAAGCCATACAAACAGACCAAATCCTGACAGTAAGAGCTGTTCGACAGTAGAATGCGCTGCTTCAGAGTGTGGTAGAGTCTCCATATTTGGAGGTTTTTAAACAGAGGCTGAATGGTCATCTGTCAGGAATTATTTGATTGTGTGTTCCTGCACAGCAGGGGGTTAGAATGGATGGCCCTTGTGGTTTCTTCCAACTCTATGATTCTAAGTGCAAATATTTGAAAGTGACATTCTAAATGGCTAGGAGGCAGGGATAAGCTCTACAAAAGCAGGACTGAGGTACATAAGGTAGAAACTACATGATATATGCCTATATTTGTGATGGTGTCCCAACACCCTTTAGAGCGGGGATGGGCAAAGTGTGGCCTGTGGCCCACGTGTGGCCTCCAGGACCATTTTCATGGGTTCCCGCCAAGATCAATTTTTTCTCTTATTTCTTATTTTTAAGAAATGGCTAGCTGTAGACAAGAAGGCCCACAATCCAGCACACTGCAAGGCCAATGTAAGTTGGATCGACATTCTTCACACCTAGAACAGACCCATTGAAATGAATGGGACATAAAATTAGTCATGACTACCTTGTCTCATCAATTTCTATGGATCTGTTCTAGGTATGGCAGAGTCTGGATCCAAACCAAAGATGTCAATTGGTTTAAGCACAATAAGTTCTGTGTTGGATTCAGGCCTACATGTTTAATTTCTCTGTAACTTCCTTTTATAATAATTACCATTCCTACAGATACAATAATCACCTATGCAAGAAATCTAAACCAATTCTAATTCTACTTTAATGCAAGATCCATTGACAATTTCATTTGAAATGAAGCATTCTTCACGTACAGGTCGACCCCAGTATCCAAATTCAGTATCCACAATTTCACTTATCCACCTCTGGGGGGGGGGGAAGTTTTCTCTAGGCATTTCTAGGTCCTCTAATGTGATACTATGGTCACCTTCCAGAATTTGTTCCCTATCATCCACAGTTTCAGGTATCCATGGGGGTCCTGGAATGTATCCCCTGCAGATATGGGGGTCGACCTATATACCACTTTTCAGACAATGACACATGGAGTTACATTTAAAGAAGTACTTTTTGCAAGACAGAAAACTCTTCAGTTTTCCCATAATGGTGGCAGCCCACTAGAAGGCTACATAACAACTCTTTAGGAAATAGAAAACATACCAGAAATTCAGCTCCTCTTTTCTAGGCAATATCCTTCACATCAGAAACAAGAAGCCTTCCCCATCTTTATGGACCTTATCATACTACACTGTTATAGTGTTATTATTCCACTTTAATTGCTATGGCTGCCTCCTGTGGGATTCTGGGGTTTGTAGTTTAGTGAAGCCTCAGAGCTCTCTAGCTGAGAGTTCCAAATGCCCCTCCCTAAACTACAAACCCCAGAATTCCACAGGAGGCAGCCAGAGCAATTAAAGTGGAATAATTTGGTATAAAAGTGTAGTGTGATAATCTCCTATGTCAGATTTCTACCATCTGGCACTTTCCAAATGTGTTGAAGTAGTTTCCCTCACCCCTAACCCTGAGAGAGAGAGAGAGAGAGAGAGAGAGAGAGAGAGAGAGAGAGAGAGAGAACTATGTTCCAAGTTGGTCCAAAATATCTGCAAGTCAGCAGTCTGGGAAAGGCCAGCCCAGACTCTAGATAAGATATTCTGTGCCTGAAAATCAGCATGTCTGTGAACATGTTATGACATCAGAGCAATACATCCAATGGTTCCAGGAAGTGTTGATTTCAACAAGTTGAAGCCAGAGTCTTGGCACTTAACTATCCAGCATCCTATGGAATCCTGGAGCTTGTAGTTTGGTGAGGCTGAGAATTCTAAATGCCATCTCTAAGCTGCAACTCCTAGGATGCCATAGGATGGCTGTTAAAGTGGAATCTTAGTGCCATAATTGTGCAGTGTGAAAAGGCCCAGGATTTTAGTTACCTAAATGGCTAGAGAAACTGGTATCATTCAGTCAGGTTATATTTCACTATTCTTACCCATAACTTATCTGACTTTTTGGGAAAGTTACCTAATTTCAACAAAGCAGATTGGCAAGGTTACTTGTTTCCAACAAATTGTCCATACTGTATGCTTTTGACCAAAGCTTTGAAAAGTTCCTTTCCTTGAGAATCCCCAAACCCAACAAAACCACATTGGTTTGAGAATTCTAGGTGTAGCAGTCTAAGAAATTAAGTTCTGCTTTCAACCCCCTTCTGAACAACTCTTCAGTGACCTGAAGTACCCTAAAATGGTATCCCAAATGGCATGTGGAAAAATGATCCAAAATAAGATATAGCTTTGTTTCGGGGGTCAGTCTCAGTGTTTATAATGCAGCACAGAGTTAAATACCTGTACATTTAAACCTATTCATTTTAATGGGCTTAAGTATCAATAGAAGTATAGTGTCTAGATCAAGGGAAGTAATAGTGCCACTCTATTCTGCCTTGGTCAGACCTCACTTAGAATACTGTGTCCAGTTCTGGGCACCACAATTCAGAAAGGATATTGACAAATTGGAGCGTGTCCAGAGAAGGGCAACTAAAATGGTGAAAGGTCTGGAAACGATGCCTTATGAGGAGAGACTTAGGGGGCTGGGTATGTTTAGCCTGGAAAAAAGACGGTTAAGAGGCGATATGATAGCCCTGTTTAAGTATTTGAAGGGATGTCACGCTGAGGATGGAGCAGGCTTGTTTTCTGCTGCTCCAGAGACTGGAACACGGAGCAGTGGGTGCAAGCTCCAGGAGCAGAGATTCCACCTCAACATGAGGAGGAACTTTTTGACAGTAAGAGCTGTTCGGCAGTGGAACACACTCCCTCGGAGCGTGGTGGGGTCTCCTTCCTTGGAGGTCTTTAAACAGAGGCTGGATGGCCATCTGTCGGGGATGCTTTGATCAAGATTTCCTGCGTGGCAGGGGGGTTGGACTGGATGGCCCTCATGGTCTCTTCCAACTCTGCAATTCTATGATTCTATGATTCTATGAAGTACTTCTCATTATGTTGCTAGATTGTAGCAAATGTATACCAGTCACATTAAACAGAGAAAGAGGGAGGAAGAAAGAGAACTGGGTTTTTTTCTTTTTTAAAAAAATGTACTTTCTACAAGGTGATTTACAAAAAATAAGAAAGCACAACAAAACAAAACCAGTGATGTACAGAAGGAACAAACAAAAATGAAAGCTAGCAACAAAACAATGTAATCATAATCATAAGCCTTGTAAGCGCCAGCATGGTGTAGTGGTTTGAGCATCGGACTACAACTCTGAGAGACCAGGGTTTGAATCCCTGCTTGGCCATGGAAACCCACTGGATTACCTTGGGCAAGTCACACTCTCTCAGTCTCAGAGGAAGACAATGGTAAACCTCCTCTGAAGAAATCTTGCCAAGAAAAACCTGTGATAGGGTCCGCTGTAGAGTCACCATAGGGCAGAAATGACTTGAAGGCACATTACAGCAACAACAAACCAACCCTGAAGAGATCTTGTTGGATATATGAAAACAGCTTATACCAGCCTTTCCTAACCTGGTGCCCTCCAGGTGTATAGGACTGCAACTCCCATTAAATAGCTTTTTAATGCTTTTCAACAATGAAATCTCAGTGGGCTTTACATGGGCTTCACATGGGGAAGGAATGTAGCTTGCAAACATGGTTTAACATATAAACATAGACAGCCTGTTCCTGCCTGTCTTTCAAAACAGGGTTTGAATCCCTACTTGGCCATGGAAACCCACTGGGTGACCTCGGGCAAGTCACATTCTCTCAACCTCAGATGAAAGCAAAGGCAACATCCCTCTGAACAAATCTTGCCAAGAAACCCCAATGACAGGTTCATCTTAGAGCCACCATAAGTCAAAAACGACTTGAGGGCACACAACAGCAGCAGCAGCCTGAGCAGAGGGGAGTTTTCAAAAGTAGTTCGTACTCCCAATTGTTTATGAAGGTTATGGATGTCTCAAAGAACAAATCCTACCTCCGGGCCAACCCAAGACATGCTGTGGGACTCCTTTCTGCTTCAGGGAGAGCAAGGTAGACTGGCAGCTGCAGCAACAGGCCAGCCTGCCAGGACGGGCTCCTGCAGTCTCACAGGGCACGATCAGTTTCTTCCCAGCAGAAAAGGATTAAAGCAGGCATTTTATTGTAATGGTTTATCAGACCCTACCCCATCTCCCCCACCATCTTAGCCTCATGTTTGCCTCAGGGGTCATGAGGACTGCCTGGGGGCAGAAGAGGGCAAAAGCCCTGTGTTATCAGAACTGCAGGACTCTAGATGGAGGCAAGAGGGGTATATTGCCCATGTTGAAACCACTTTAACTGTGATGACTCAGTGCTATGGAATCCTGGGATTTGTAGTTTGTTGTGGCACCAGAGCTCTCTGACAGAGAAGGCTGAAGATCCCATAAAACTACAAATCCCAGAATTCCATAGCATTGAGCCATGGCAGTTAAAGCAGTGTCAAACTGGATTATTTCTATAGATTTTCCTTGTTTTTTTTCCGGGCTGTGAGGCCATGTTCTGGAATAGTTTCTTTCTGACATTTCGTCTGCATCTGTGGCTAGCATCCTCAGAGAATTTCTCTGAAGATGCCAGCCACAGATGCAGGAGAAACATCTGAAAGAAATTATTCCAGAACATGGCCTCACAGCCCGGAAAAACCCCAAGGAAAATCTATGGATGCCAGCCGTGAAAGCCTTCAACTTCACATGGATTATTTCTGCAGTGCAGAAGCAACCTAAAAATGGCCTTTGAAGGTAACTTTTAAACTAACTGGAAAACACTGCATCAGTAAGTTTTTCCTACTCTGTAAATTTTGGAATGTAACTTTATTATACTCTTGTTAACCCTCTCCCCCCAAAACACACACATTAAAGGAAACAATATTACTTGTTAACTCCTTCTTTCCATGTTTCAACTTCTGGTTAGCAACATGTCTGAGCTTCTGTGAAAGATAGATTGGTTATTCTTAAAACATGGCTGTTGGCAGGGTTCCTGAATCACAATGGCAGGGTTCCTGAATCACAATGTAATGCGCTGGCACACCTGTTAAAATTCCAGAGATGTTCCTGACAAAGGTAGGATTCTATCTCCAGAGCCAATTCTGACCCCTTGATGCTCAAAGCTTCAGTATTTTTCTCTTACCCTATTAACGTACACAGTATGAAGAAATCAATAGCACTTTAATAAATAAATATCAGCTATTTTAGTAAGCCAGCCTGCGCCAACATGATTGTAGATATTATTACACTTATTGCATTTACAATTACGGGAACTAAATGACTGCATTTGAGGCAGGTTAGCTGTATTGTCTTACACTTGATTGATTGACTATTCCTGTATCACAGAGAGCTTGCTTAAGTCATCACAGAGCCTACTACCAGTGGGAGAAGCCTTACCAAATGTGAATGTTTATCACTCAGTAATAACTACCATCTCAACTAGCCATAGGATAATATGACAAAGGCAGTAACATGGGAATGCTGTCCGTATGACTTCTGGATTTGCCCTGAGACCTTGGTTAGTATATTCCCTTAAGAAACACACCAGGATAAGATGTCATTTTACATGCTCTACATGCATTGATAGACTTCTTTCTCTCCCTTTCTCCCAGAACTTCCAAGTGGCTGCCAAATCTAAAACAGTGCCTCTGGAATTCTTCAATCGCAGAGGTTTGATCTTCAGAGGCATCAATTATTCGATGACTACCCACCTCATCTAGCAAATATTCTGCTCAGGTAAGCTAGAATCTCTGTCTTTCTCCCAGAGCACTGAAACATTATGGCTGTCTGACTTTCTTTTAGTGAGTTACAATGGTGAAAGTCCAACAGACATGATCACAACTCCCTTTTGCAGTCATTGCATAGGTTGGGATTATGTTCTGACTCACCACTTGCCAGCCACTGCCCCACACCACCCCCCACACCACCAAAACAGCCATTTCCATATTGGTTGAAAGTGGGGAAAACAGCAAAGATCAGAAATTTTCTTATAGCTGGCTGCAAAGAAATTACATCCTCATCCAGAATCTCTAGAGTGGTTGCTGATGTCCTGTTGCATTGCATCCTACTAACGGAAAATAATTTGATGCATCTTTGCTGCTCCCCTGTTTTAATCCATAGCATAAACTGCTTTGGGGCCCATACTGGGAGGAAAGCAGGATATAAATTAAAATAAGTAAGTGCAGGTCTCAAGCATGATATTCCATTCATTTACTGGTCAGTTTTTCCTAACACACATTTTTCCTTACTGCACTTTTCCACATCTCCTTTGTCAAATTTAAAAGAAAAAAATAGCAATAACAGTAGCAGCCTGCCCAAAGAATCATCCTCATAAATAGTGATTTCTTTTTTTAAACCTGCCTATCCAGCCAAAAAAGGCTCTCAAGGTAGCCAACAATGATAAAATATAGGTTAAAAACAGCAGCTTCATTAAAATGTAATGTAAAAAAATAAATTAAAAGCATAATTCAGAGGGCAGTTTGAATAAAAATTTATTTCCCTGTTGATGGAATGACAACAGAGAGGGAGCCTACTTCATTTTTCTTAGGAAGGAGTTGCAGAGTCTGCAAGTGGCTACCCAAAACATGGCTTTGTATGATCTGCTAACAAAAGTTTCTGTTTGAAAAGAAGCCCTAAAAGGGGGGGGGGGTAACAAAACATCTGGGGAATTGCTCTGCTGAATCCCTGAAATTAATTACGGTAGGCTTGACTGTGTCCTCCTAGGCAAGGGTCTCATTTTTAAGAGTAAGTGAACAGCAGCTGCAGTTAGGAAACAACTTTGTACTATTTTGCCCACTATCGCCTATTCTAAACAGCAGTAGGTTTTCATTTTTCATGGTCTCTGGCACAGAGGCCAGTTCTACTAGATGGCCTCTTTTAAACCAACTGAATCCAAGTAACCTTCTGTTTGCAACACAAATATTCTACTAATAAGCTTTGACACCTCCCTGGTATGTTTCCAATTACTGGTAGTTTATTTTATTCTTTTATATCCCACCTTTCTCCTAATAATGAGAATCAAGGCAGCTATCAACATATTTAAAAACAATGAATTCTGATGTCCTATTCAAACAGTCCCAGGATGCTGTTTATACTAGTTTGTGTCTGAACTCAACATGGTATTACAGTAGTAGGATTAAAATGAAAGGGATCATGAAAGACAAAGAATCTAGGAGAGCTGAATTTTAATCCCAGGAAAACTCATGGATTTACTATTGGGGCTTGGTCACGAACTCACTGCCCTCCTGCCTAAAAGTTTCTCTTTCTGTCATCCCTCCGTAACTTCATACCCTTCACATGTTTTAGACTACCACCCTTGGATTGGGGTGATGAGAGTTGGCAGTCTAACACTGTTGGAGAACACCAAGTTGGAGAAAGCTGTTGTGTCTAATAGGAATATCACTGACATTTTAAAAATTTTATTTATTTATTTATTTATACCCCGCTCTTCATCCACAAGGCTATCAGAGTGGCTTACAAATTGTTTTAAGCACTAGCAATTTACACATCTCCTGCATTTAAGCAGTTTCCAATGTGTGCTAGCTAATTGCCCCCACAAGCCGGGTACTCATTTTTCTTACCTACGAAAGGATGGAAGGCTGAGTGAACTTTGGAGCCCTCTAGAATCGAACTTGCAACGTGGTGACTTGCAGTACTGGCATTTAACCACTGTGCCACCAGTGCATTGCCCTATCTCTATGCACACACAATCGTGTGACATTGTAATGATGACGGAGATAAGGAATAGCCATCACTCAAACACAAAAATATGCATGATGCATTGCAGCTAAAAAGATCTACTGAACTAAGCCAATATTCTATTACCTAAGCAATCCCTTAAAGTCTCCTAGTATTTGCTCAAAAATCTGAGAAGATTCTACAATAGGGTGGGGAACTGTGATCCTCCAGAAGTTGCTGGAATGCTTTTCCCATCAGCCCTAGCCTTGACAGCCAAAGGTGAGAGATGATGGAGGTTACAGTCCAGAAAGAAACATTTGGAGGGCCACAGTTGCCCACCCAAATTCTCCAATGTCCTTAAGAATCTTATCCCTTTGCTGAGGTGCATTGGTTTATTTATTACACACTGCTGAACTTTTTATTTTGGAAGCTCAGTATAACTTCCTTGGGGCTCCCTAGAAATCTGTCATCAAGGTACTGACAAGGCTAAGAACTACTTAAGCAGCAGTAATATCACAGTGTCATATGCCCACAAACCATCTTCTGGCCCCTAAAGTTGTCTGTAGTCAAATATTAGCCTCTAGAAGGCAAACACCAGGAATGAGAAAAGGACTCTTCTTTAAAACAGTCCAACTGAAAGCATATACTAGGAAGCATTGCAAATATATATATATATATATATACCCTGAAAAACTTTAATTGCTGCTTTATATTTGCAATTAGATTAAAAGTTTGATACTTCCCTCTGTGCTTATGGGTACTATAGACTCTTGAATAGTGGTAATAATTGTGTGCAACCAAAATATGGTGGTCATTTCAGATGGATTAGCCCACAGTCAATGAATGAGATTTACGTAGTGTGCATAACCTTGCTGTTTATTAGCATTTATAGTTTATTCAGATGTTAAAGTTAGGTTTATGGCAAGGTATTGAACTTGGAAGACATAGATTAAAATCCCAACAAAATCATGGCTGTGCCAGTATACTGCAGTTAATGAAGTGGATGTGTCCCCTGGGTTTTGCTTCTTTAACGGAAACTTTGATACCAGAGGCAGAAATACAGCCAGACCAGGGGGTATAAGGGTATCCATGGGGGTTCGGTTCCTGGACTTACCGCAGATACCAGAAATCGTGTATACCAGTGAACGCCATTGAAAATAATGGAACTTCTGGTTTAAAATACCATAGAGTTGCCTTGGAGAACCTGGAAAATGTCTAGAGAGGATGTCTAGGAAGACACTATGGTATGTGTTCCTATTTTTGTGTCCTATGGATAACTGAAACTGTGGATATTGGTGCCATGGATACGGGTGTCCGACTGTGACATAGAATGAATATGAATAGGTCCATACACCACAAAAAAGAAGAACAGTTCAACATGTTTCCTCAAACTTTTTATTCAAAACTAATAATATGCATATGTGAAATGAAACAACTCAGGTAACCCTTGCATAAGTAAACAGAAAAGTTTTGAACTTTCTAGAGACCACTTAAAAGATTCTTCCAAAATGCATCTCAGGATGATACTCCCTCCCCTCCTTCAACAGCCTCCACTTTTCTTATGATTTCCATTTTGGTGGTGAAATGTATAGGTCTATGCATTTTCAAAATGCGAGGACAGCTTATGAGGCAGGCTAATCTGCTTTCCCCTTTTCTTCCTGTTTTGCTCTTCATGCATGCTCAGTAAGTGATCCTGGAAGCTGTTGTTTACCTTGCTTGTTGTACATAATAAGGTACAATTCAGTTGACTAGAATAGAATCCTATTCTTTCCCAGCTCAAGCTTTATTGTACTGCTTATTGTAGACATGCTCCTGCAACTTGACACTGAAAGTCTGCCTTTCTCCATCCCTCCTTCACCATCCTTCCAGGCAATGCTGCCAAAAACAAACAAACAAAAATCCCTTCCAGCTAGACAAATGACAAGAAAATGTGTGGAGGGATTGGGCTGGACTCCTGTAAAAAGACTTTGTAAAAAGGAACTTCACTGTCAGAGGCTTTGTTAACTGAGGTATGCCTCCTTGCCCACAATACAATGGGATAAACACAGCATAACAGTTTTGTAGATAAAACCACTGAAGTATCTAACATATATTTAATGTAAAAACCTCACATAATTTACAGGACTAACATCAGCAGTCATATGATTGACAGCTCATTTTCTTGCTCATCCTCCAATATGTTATATGCCATCAGCTGTCAACAGTGACCTTCTACTTGAACAGATCAATTTCTACACAAAAGAATAAATGGACACAAATCTGACATCAAAACTGACAACATAGAGAAAAGTCAGCATTATTCACCAAAAGAAAAAAAAGAGACCTTCCAGGACTGCATTGCAGAATAACTAAACTGCAGTTGTCCCTTCATATTCGCTGGGGTTTGGTTCCAGTACCCCCTGTGGATACCAAAATCCATGAATACTCAAGTCCAATTATATGCAATGGCATAGCAAAATGGTACCCCTTATATAAGATGGCAAAATTAAGGTTTGCTTTTTGGATTATTATTTTTTTAAAGAATATTTTCAAGCCATGAATACTTAAATCCGTGGATACCAAATCCATGGATATGAAGGGACAACTGACACTACTGTAACAAATCTGGTTCCATTCATTTTGCCTTTAATTAGGATATAGGGTTACTGTGAGTAGTCACTATTCTTATCTGGCATACAACTGAGCTTCATAGAAGAATGTTACAGGCTTTCTGTACATCTTGAACTGCATAGTCTTTTTCTTTCACCGCCTATACTTCTTCCCAACTGAGTTTCCTTGTACATATATACATCCATATGGGGGAGGAGTGTGTGTGTGTGTGCATGCACGTGCACAATTTGGCAACTAAAGATAAGACTTTATACAGCTGACAATCTAGGCTCTAATCCTCCCAAACTTAGACAGCTAGAAATTTTTTGTCTCTAAGATGTCACAGATGTCTTTGGTTTGTTGGTTGGTTCATTTGCTGTAAGACACCTGCATGCTTACTTGGGAGTAAGCACTGCTAACGAAGTGGATCTTGCTTGCTTATGAGTAAACATGGTGCAACACACTGGTACTTGAGGAAGATAGGAAACAACACATTATCTTGTGGAACACATGCCACCTCCTTCAACTATATGAACAAGCCCCAAGAAAGCACATAGCCTTTGATCCAGGCTACTGCAGACCCTTCTATTGCTCTTGCCCCCTCCACAATGGCAATGAAAGGACAGGGAACAGCACTACTGCACCTGAAAGGAAGATGCAACCTTGCATCACTCCTTTGGGAATAAAACATCAGTATATTACATATTTATGCAAGCCAACAAAATTCTTGCTTGCAACCTGTCAGAACAGGAAACTGGATGAGAGAGAGGTAGTAGCTATGTCACTGATAATGAACCATCTTCTGAGACAAAGAAGGGCTGGAAAAAATAGAGCAGTACTCAAATAAACAAGCTGGACTTCATAGAGAAGGGAGAAGAATAAAGGCTCTGGAATATGATTTCCCTTGAGCACAAACACTGATGAAGGAAGCCAAAGACAGACATAGTCAAGTGGGCAAGGGTACCTGTTTCTTTACACTATAGGTGGAACTGGTAGTGTCACAACAAAACCGAAGAGGCCCATTGTTCTGTAGGCGCCTAAATGATAACATTTCATATGCAAGACTCTTGGCACAAGTAGCGCAGCCAACTTTTTTTTTTTGCTGGCAAAGCTCTTTTAGAAGTTGCAAGGAGAAGATGCAACAAACAATGCTCTTCTCCATCACTCAAGGTGTAAAAACCTCCATCCACTCAACTTCTGCTTCGTGAATACCCTAGATGCACAGAAGTTCTTTCCAAAACTAAACTTCAGCAACCAGAAGTACAAAGGGCAAATTCTATTGCCTGCTCTGCAGAGAAGTTGCTTTACAGGTTAGAAGGCTGAAATTAGAGGCTTCTGTGTTGAAGAGGAGAAAGCAAGAGAAGGGAGGGAGGGAGGATGCATGGTGGTACAGCACATGCTTTTCATGCTGATGGTCCCAGGCCTGGAGGGAAAGACTATGGTCCAAAATCTTTAAGAGCCATTACCAGTCAGTGTAGACAATATTGAGTTACGTGGACAGATGAATTGACCTCAGTGTAAGGCAGTTTTCCATGTGTCCTATCTGAAGTCATGTGTAGTCATAAATGTTCATCTGTATCTACTAAAACTATTGTTCTCTCAAACCATGTGGGGAAGAAGATGCTGATGTCTTCTTTGGTTATATCTTAATGACTGGCATTGAACAGTGTCTCTAAGTGTATGTCAAGCAGACAGAAATGCTACAGGTACTCATTTTCCACCTCTCTTGAGAAATATGGCAGAAGTTGCCCCAGTCCTTACCACTATTGAAGGACAACTTGGCTCTCAAGGGAATCAAACCATTTATTTACAGGCTCACAAAGATGGATGGAAGAAATACTGGACAACCATGTGACCCAACCCTCCTCACTTAAGATTAAGGGTAGGATTCTCAAAACACAAAACCACTACCAGGTTACACAGCACAGCTCCTGGATTAAACTTCCTGGTCCAGACAAGAGTGTAGTTGGCTAGAAACAGAAAGACAGCACAAGAAAAATACCCCACCCTCCTCCTCCTCTCTCTCTCTCTCTCTCACACACACACACACACAAACAAACAACAGATGCCTTTACAACTCCAAGTCACCCTGGAAGGTTTGAAAAGAACCCAATGGATGGAGGTCAGCTAGTCTGGGTCCACCAGTGTCACCACGTCTCAAACTTGGAACTTCACAGCATCTGCCAAGGGGGAAGAATTGCTTCATAATTACAGCGGGAGGGAACAGGGCTGTTGTGGCTCCCCCACAGCAAAGAAAAAGAACTATGCACATGGCTCTAAAGTACATTCAAGCACGCCCCAAGCTCAGGGAAACGATCCCCATCACTAAGGCAGAATCCTCTCACTTCGCTCCAAATTTATCCCACCCACTATTAAGACTCCGGAATCCGAATTACAATTTGCTGGGAAGAGGCAGATTCCCCCACCAAACAGTGGCAAAGCCCCGAACTCTTCCCAGCAAAGCGCCCACTCCAAATCTCAAGCCTTCCTTAAACGGGCTGTACCACTGAACTCTTCTCCCCCTCCCTCGGTATCTCCCGCCCAGCATCTTCCCCCTGGGGCCCCGATCCCTTCTTACCATAACTCGCCCTCGGCTTCAGGGCTCCAGCGAGCGGCAACCGGTCAGCCAGACATTGCAAAAGTACGAGCAGCCCGGCCGCCGCCGCCGCCACGCGCGCTCCCCCGGGCCTGGCCATAGCGCCTCCGGGGCTCCTGCCCTTCTTCTGGGCGCTCGCTCGCTCGCTCGCTCTTCCTCGTTCTCTCTTGGCCCCGGCCGCCGCTTGGAGGAGCGAAGCAGACGCGCGCGGAGGAGATTCGCGGCCACCTTCCCTCCTTCAAATCCCGAGGGCGGGGGAGGAAAGTCACTTTTCTTGGATCCCCAATCCGATCCGATCCGATCTCATTGAGCTCAGGAAGCGGAGGCAGTCCGCCCGCCCGCCCGCCCGCCCGCTTTATCCCCGTCCCCGGTGGTCTTTTACCAGCCCGCGGAGCCCAAAAGAGGCGAGCTTAGTCCAACACCGAAGCTGGGCGAGGGGCCGGCGGCGTGTTGTTGTACCTCTGTGCGTGTGAACGAGCGAAATCAGGGTCGGCAGCCAAAGCGCCAAACTCCTCCAAACTGCGGAGGAGCGAGCGGGAGGGGGGGAGAGATAAAAATGGGAGGAGGAAGCGACTCCTCCGTCCTCTCCCCAGCCCTTGTTTGCTTATCCTGCTCGGAACTCAACGAGAGCAGAAGGAAGAGGGGAGCGCTCTGGGTTTTCCGCCACGCAACGAGCCGAACTCGAGCCGGTTGGCAGCGTGGCTGAGAGGCGCGCGGTTCTGTCTTTCCCTCGGTCGCTGCGGCGCGATCCCGCGTGGAGAACTCCGAGGGGCAGCTTGGAACCCGCGCCGAGAGCCCGAACCAGCTCGCGCGCTCCCTCGCTTGGCTGTCCCTTCCTGCCCGAGGATGGGATGGGATGGCTGAGGGGAGGGGTTCTCCACAAGGACCGAGCCCGGCTCTCCCAGGAAACGGCCTAGAGGTGATTCGCTAAGCTCGGGCTGCCTCTCAAAGCGGGGCCGTTGCCGGCTGCCCCATTAAAAACAAAGCCGGAGCGAGCGAGCGAGCGCCTCACACGCAGAGACGGCACTTGGAAGAAGCCGCCCCCAGATGCTCTTTCCTCATTCCCGCTCCCTCCTCTCAGCCAGGGAAGAAGGGTTCAAACACGACGTCGACAGCGACGTTGGCTCCGAAACAGTTTGGCTGCGGGGTGGGGAGAGAAGCGGCGCCCCTCGGTGGTTTCTTCCTCCTTCTCCTCCTCCTCTTCTCCACACAGACGCTTCTTCCTCTCACTTTGGGAACGGGGCTTGTGCCTCCAGCGAGGCGAAGGAGTCGCTCCCGCCGCTCCCACAGCCTCCTTCCCACCCACCTCCAACCTTCCGGCGCCGGAAAGAGGCGACCCCAGCTGAGGCGCTTCCCTGAGGAGGGGGAAAAAACCAAGTCACACGGGCGCCTCCTTTCGCCTCAGCCCCAACTCTGCCTCTCCTCTCTCTTTGGGTCTCCCCGCCAATTGATGGCAGACGTCTCCTCCCTCCCTCCCACTGCCTGGCTGGGCGTCAGGGGAGGGGAGGCACCGCTATGGCTGCCTGAGCCGGGCGAGGGAAGGCGGGGTCGCCCGAAGGCACCGGGGCTGCTGCAGCCGCCCCAAAACAACACACACACGCGGTCGGCAAGAGCTGCCCCCGCGCGGGTGGGGTGGGAAGGGCCGGAAGTATCTGAGGAGGCGAGAAAGGTAGGGGAGCCCTCGAGAGAGAGGAGGGTCAAAAGAATTGGCGGGAGCTGAGGTGAGCCCCGCACCCTACACACACACACACAGCAAAACCCGGTCCCTCCAAGAGTCTGTCTTGCTGTTTGGGTCGTACCGCCACCTAAAGAGGGAAGAAGACTATGTAATGTAGCTGGCTTGGTTTGGCCGTCTTTTCTCTCTCCCTCTTTTAAAGGCTCCTCCTAGCATTTTAACAGCTTGGTAGCTGGAAAGATGAAGAAAGAAGAATCGGCAAGGATCATCATCATCATCATATTTATTTATAGACCGCTTCCCCCATCCCCAAGGCTGTGACCCAACTCACAGTTTTCAAAAACACACACCTACAATTAAAACCTACAAAAACTGCACATTAAAACAGGATCGCATCAACATATGTAAAAGAATTAAATACACTTTAAAATATTAAAAACTTTTTAAAAAATATATTTAAAAGCTTTAAAAAAAACAACCCAACAAAAGTACACAGCACCCCCCCCACCAGTTCTTTAAAAAGCTTCCCTGAATTAAAAGGGTTTTGGCACAGGCAAGGCAACAGGGAGGGGGCCAATCTGGCCTCCCTGGGGCGGGAGTTCCAGAGTCTAGGGGCAGCCACTGAAAAGGCCCTCTGCCATGTCCCCACTACCATATTTGGGATTAGATGAGGCCAGGTTGTAAAACGTTCACAATCCTGGTGGCAGCAGTGTTTTCAGGCCAGATTGGGCTGTGCACATGGAGGTTTTGTTACTTATTTTTAGAGTCATGAGAGACTGGAGAAAAAGATATGGCCAGCCCTGTCTTGTTTGTGTTTTTTTCCCCCTAATGGCTAGGGGCATTCAAACAGTGATGATGTTTTAAGCTACTTTCTCCCCAAATACACCTAACATTTTCCTGACTGGTGGGTTCCTGGAGGTTTTGAAGCAAGCTCCACCTCACAAGCAGTTGTCACAAATAAGAGGCATAAAGAAATCCAGTAGCACCTTTGAGACTAAGTGGTTTATTCTAGCATGAGCTTTCCTGGATATCAATCCACTGAGCATGATGTGTTCAGTGGTGTGTGAATTGGTGCAAGAACTCTGCCAGGTGCTGGCTGTTTGTTTGTTCTTTGGATTTATGTCTTGGCTTTCTTCCAATGTGCTTGTG
This sequence comes from Gambelia wislizenii, assembly GCA_030847615.1. Taxonomy (NCBI): domain Eukaryota; kingdom Metazoa; phylum Chordata; class Lepidosauria; order Squamata; family Crotaphytidae; genus Gambelia; species Gambelia wislizenii. Next base: position 129,571,693 of record JAUMIR010000006.1, on the reverse strand, counting down.
GCAGTGTATTTGGCCTTTCTTCCTCCCCACTTTATCCTCACAAGAACCCTGCAGGGGTAGGTCAGTGATTGGGCCAAGGCCACAGTTCAATAGGGACTTGAATCTGCAGCTCCCAAATCACAATCCAACACTTGAACCACAGAAGATTAAGTCTTCACCTTCATATTAGGTCTGTAATGTCTAGATTTCCAAGGCCTAGCCCATTCCTAAATTATAATTGCAAAATTTAAGCCATGGGAAAAGATCCATGTGATAATTCTTTTTATGCTGCCATAAATCAAGACAACAATGGAGACCAACTCATCACACCAGCTATCTTGACTGTGAAAGAAATCAGTGGATAGTGTTGGTCTCTCCATGTGGTCTCCACGTAGGAGAGATTCAACAGTGAGTAACGTACATGTTTACAGGCAACCCCTTGCACCTCCATTGCAGAGAGCATTGACCACAGGTGGCTTCCATTTTTGTGGGGTGGTGAGTCTTCTTGGAGTTTAGCCTCAAGAGGCTTTAACACTGTCTCGCAAATAGCTTATGGGGCTTGGATAGCTCCTTTAAAGTTTGGACTAAAATCTGGATTCACCACCCTAGTGACATGGAAGACACCAGCCAGCACCAGCTATGCAACCAATAATACAGTTCAGTGCTGAAAAACAATTCTGTAGCACTTCACTCACTTATGTGCTTTTGAGAATATTATCCTTGGTAATTAACAAGGCCATTCACCTTTCAAATTGTAATTATATAAATAGGGTGACAGTGCTTCAAACATAACTGCTAAATACATTCACACATTAGCCCTGAAGTATAAACAGCAAATAAGATTTTATCTAAGTGAGATTTCTAAAGTTGTATACATCTTATTTGTTTTACTCTTTCATGCTTTGGCATTCTGGCATACTGAAACAGAACTCTCATATCTGTTCGCTTATTTTATCTTTTAAAATATCATTACAATGACTTGTTTCATTTGCTCTGGTTTTTCACAGTACAGTTGTCCCTTCACATTTGCTGGGGTTTGGTTCAGGACCCCCCATGAATACCGAAATCAGTGAATACTCAAGTCCCATTATATGCAATGGCATAGCAAAATGGTGTCCCTTATATAAGATGGCAAAATCAAGGTTTGCTTATTATTATTATTATTTTTTAAAGAATATTTTCAAACCGTGAATACTTAAAACCGTGATTGCCAAATCTGTGAATGTGGAGGGACAACTGTACAGCTCCCCATACAATATGCTCCAATGCACATCCAGTAACATAAAGCCCCGAAGCAGAACAAATCCATATGAAACATTGTATAACCCACCTTGACATTTAAAATACTCAAAGTGGCTTATAACAGTTACAGTCAGCCCTCTGTATCCATGGATTTGGCATTAGTATAGAATCATAGAGTTGGAAGAGACTTCAAGGGCCATCCAGTCCAACCCCTGCCATGCAGGAATACACAATCAAATCATTCCCGACAGGTGGCCATCCAGCCTCTGTTTAAAAACCTCCAAAGAAGGAGACTCCACCACACTTTGAGGCAGTGTATTCCACTTCCGAACAGCTCTTACTGTCAGGAAGTTCTTCCTTATGTTTAGGTGGAATCTCTTTTCCTGTAATTTGAACCCATTGCTCTGTGTCCTAGTCTCTGGAGCAGCAGAAAACAAGCTTGCTCCATCCTCAGTATAACATTTCTTCAAATATTTAAACATGGCTATCATGTCCCCTCTTAACCTTCTCTCCTCCAGGCTAAACATACCCAGCTCTGTAAGCTGCCTCTCATAGGGCATGGCTTCTAGACCTCCCACCATTTTGATCGTCCTCCTCTGGACATGTTCCAGCCTCTCAATATCCTTCCTGAATTGTTGTGCTAGAACTGGACACAGTATTCCAGAGGAGGTTTGAAGACATAGAATTCTACAGCATTTTGTCTTGTTCCATGTGAAAATGATAAATCTAAAACCACAAGAGCCCTGTCATAATGTCTGTACATCAAGAATCTGCAGTTCTTATACATGCATATGCAGCCCTGCCCCACAAAGCCCCCTGGGTGAGTGAGAAGGCAGGGTTATCAAGTATAGATGTTAACCTGAAAGGCTCTTTTCACAGAGGTGAGAACCCTCCTCATGGATCCATATGGTTCCCCTGCAGATTCAAGCTGACTGTGCATTGGCAAGATCAGGAGTGACTGGTATGTATGTTGATGTCCAGGCAGATGGGGATGACTTGCATGTCCTTGATAGCTCCTTGATGTATTTGGTACCTATAGGTAACATCTTCATGAAGAGGCACAGATACCGACAAAAAAACCCACTGAGGAGCTTAAAATAGAAACCACATATCTATCAGGAAGGTCTTGCAATGCTTTTGGAAGATGCTAAGACTTGGCTACTTCCAATTTCATACTTTTATCTTCTATGCTAGGGTGGGAGACCTGTAGTGCAAGCCCTATCATCCCCTATTATTAACACGCAGACTGGCAATTCTGGGACTTGGTGTCTAATAACATCTGGAAAACCCCAAATTCCCCTACTTTCCCTTGCTCTTTGTGCTTTCCCTTCCTCCTTTCTACTAGGCATAGTTGACTCCTAAGTCTTCAACTGCTACCTGCTGCTACTAATAATCTGGTGTTCATAAAGCCAAAACCCCAGAGGTCTACTTTGCTTCCTCCCCTTTTTATAGGCATCATGTGGCTTTGAAACAAGTGACTCCTAGAAATATGAACCAGTTCCACCGTGATTTATTTTGGTACACAAGCTGACAGTCCCTACACTGAAAGCAAAAACAGAACATGGAGTGGCTTTTTATTTATAACTGAAGTGGAAAGGAAATTCTTAAGTGGCTTGAGATATTCCTCAAAGCTTTTCATTTCTTGGTGTGATTAGAACTGAGAACTGGGAGGAGAAAGCAGCTGTTATACCTCCAAAGCCTGTTTGGTCTGTGAACGCAACATTAGCAGATTTGTCTTTTCAAAAGTGAAATTCTTAAAGTGGGAGGTAATTGGATTGATATGTTTGAAGAACACCTGCTGGGATAATTATCCATCTACCTCACATCAAGAATGAGAAGATGAAGAAGCAAGGCATGCAAAAGCTTTATGGACACAGTACAAGATTACAGCTATTTGATATTAAATCAGTCTCATTCTGAGTTCAAGACTGAGCTCAAAGCCTGTTACAGAAATTAAGACTCCTCTTTCCAAGGATGCAAAGGGTTTCCATTTCATTCAAGCATAAAACACATATTGCCACAGGTCCAATTGCATACATTGCTCATGGCAGAGGCAAGAGCCTTCCATGGGCTCAAGATGAATCAAGAGTCACATGCTTTACCTTGCATTTGACACAAAATGGCAGCTGGGTTGGCGGTGGCAAAGCTTACAAAAGTTACTTTTTGCTATACCTCGCAGACAGCATGCTTTCTGGGGGATTTTGGCAGTTGTAAGAAAAGTAATTTCTGAAAGCATTGGGGTGTGGACAGGATAGTCATTGGGAGGGAAAAGGGATAGAAATTTCAAAAATTTCTATAGGCTTCATGTCTAAGACTGAAAGCAAGTAGAGATGGGGAATCTCTCTTCCACAGTGCATTGCGAATAGGCTAGAAATGATCACAGCTCCCAAAGAAAGATATAATATAGGAAAAAAAGGAACATAGGAAGGGTGATAGTAGTACCAGCATGTACATGGTAGAGGTGGTGAGAGGCATGGTTTTTTACATAGGTCCAGAGAAGTCAAGAGTTTACAAAGACGTTAATCATAATGGTTCTTAACTTGTGGTCCAGGGACCTCAAGGGCCCGCAATGTCCTCACAGGGGGTCTGCAAAGGCTTAAAGGCTGCTCAGCTCACCTCCTGCCTGCAGTGGGAGTGGCCATGTGACAGGAATCAAGGCAAAGGCTGGCTGGCTTGGCCTGCATATTGCCATTCAATGCACTTGGGCTACAAACTTGCAGGAAGAAGCAGGATAAAATTTTCCCCTCCCCCTCCAGTGCTTGATGATGCTGATGATGGTTTTAAATGTTGAGTTAAGTCTTGGATATCCAGGACAACAAAAGATATTTAAAGGGAGTCCCTTAAGAAAAGGTTAAGAGCCACTGTTTTATCCCATTCCTCTTTTAGGATCATAGAACTGGCCAAATTGCAAACAGGCAGTTGCTGCATATAGTCTGTAATTTTGTAAGGGTGTATTTAAAACATTTTGTTATAGTGCTCTGGCATCTTTTCCACCTATATCTCTCAGTTCCTGAGCATACCTCCTTTCTTTACATCTTGTATATCTGACAGTTAAAGATTTATAAGCTGCACAAATGTATACAGTATTTCAGTCCTGATACATGACAGACAGCTAGTACTTTTATTTGCTTTACAAAAGGAACAAATAGTATATACTTAGTGCAACAGTGACAAACAGTATTATTTTGACAGGAATTGAAGTTACTTTGTGTATCGTGTGTGTGTGTGTGTATGCATGCATGCAAGAGCAGAAATTTTCATGATATGAAAAGCAATATGACAATTTCTGCTCAAAAATGCAGTGAGCATCAAATTCCCTCTTCAAAATCCACTGGTCGTCGGCAAGTTCGTACATCTCAGCTTCAGTTTCTCACATGTAAAATGGACCTAGTGTCACAAAAATGATGTAAGAACAGATAAACCATGCTCATATAAACCAAGAATTTGGAGGGCAGAGACAAAGGGAACCCATTGTATTTGCCATTTGTCTGGAATATTTTTTAATAAAACACACTGTGCTAGAACCTGTCTTTGAAAAATGTCCTTGAGATCTTCCTTCTCTTTCTTTTCTGCTATGTAATACAGTATACAGCATTCCAGCCCTAAATGGAGTACTGAGAATTGGGCCCATATTTTTTTTTAATGCTGCTGGCTTCCCTCATTGCTCCCTGCTTTCTCTGTGAACATCATCAATCATTATGGAGAAAGAAAGGACTGCCTCACTAACTTCACCATGTCTCTCCATGTGTCCTGCAGATTGTCTTTCTGCTGTGTCATTTTACACTTTGATAGCTTACCCATTCTGTGGCAGGTTTTTAAAATGCAAGCTGCACTTTTATTGCTACCCTTATTTCTTTCCCTCTGCAACAAACAACAGAGCTATTGGTTTTGCCAATGTTTGTTTCCTTACCAAAAAAGCAAAAACAAAACCCTAAAATCCACTCTAGTTGTGAGTTGCTCGCATATTCTGGGAATAATTTTCAGGGGTGGGGGGGATAGCCACTGCATCAGAAGGTGAAGCAACTCACCAGGGGCCTATCTGAACTGCACAATGCTACAGTTTGATGGAACTTTAACTGCCTTGGCTTCAACCTATGGAATCCTGGGACTTGTAGTTTCATGACCTCCTTGGATTTCCTGCTAGAGAGCTTTACTCCACTACCTGTACTACAGTATTAGAGTTCTGTGGCAGACAATTCTAATTACCTCATTAAAATACAGCTCTTGGGATTCTATAGGATGAAACCATGGCTGTTAAAGTGGAATCAAAATGCTATATTTTTGTGGTGTGGATACTTGTTGTTGTTGTTGTGTGCCTTTGAGTCATTTCCAACTTATGGCAGCCTTCAGACCACCCTATCATGGGGGTCTCTTGGCAAGATTTGTTCAGAGGAGATGTGTCATTGTCTTCCTCTGAAACTGAGAGAGTGTAACTTGCTCAAGGTTATCCATGGGGTTTCCATGTCAAAGCAAGGATTTGAACCCTGGTCTTACAGAGCCAAACACCCAAAACACTATACAACACTAGCCATAGCATGGATACACTCCAGGTGAAATTGCTACAAGAAGAATTCATACCTTTAAGTTCTCAGAGGAAATGGTGGAGACTGTAGCCAGTGCACAGTTGTTGATTGAACAGTCACCTTAGAGCAGTTACAGGCCAAGATCCTATTTGAATGCTGGTAGAAGTATACACTGGCTGGCATCTTGCTGATGTACTATGTGTGTGCATGTGCCTTCAAGTCTCCTGTTGACTTACGACAACCCCATGGGTTTCATAGGGTTTTCTTAGGCAAGGAATACTCAGAGTGGGTTTTACCAGCTCCTTCCCCTGAAATGTAGCCTTACAGTATCTGATATTCATTGGCCGTCTCCCATTCAAGTACTAACCAAGGCTTACCCTCCTTAGTTTCCAAGATCAGACAGGATCTCGTGCCTTTAGGGTATTTAGAACTGATGTACTACCTCAGTGTAACTACACTGATATAGGCCATGCTGGCAGGAGGAAAAGGTGTGAAAGAAATAAGGCATTAGAAGAATAGGCTGCTTGGAGCTTGTAGATTTTTCTGCCTTCTTTTACCACTACTTCATCACCATGGAAAAAAGTGCAACTACTGGTATGGTGCATGGCTCTCAATCTTTGGCCCTCCAGATTTTTGGACTTCAACTCCCAGAATCCTTTCCCATTTGCCATGATAGCCTGGACTTCTGGGAAATGATGTGCAAAAACATAGAAAGACCAATGTTTGACAACCACTAGTGTAGCATGCCAACAGGATGCACTGTTCTCAGGTGTTATTGTCAACAAGTGTAATACTTCCCCTTCTCCAGGCAGGGAAAGTGCTGTCAACAAGTGTAATACTTCCCCTTCTCTGGACAGGGGGAAAAAAAACAGCACATGGATGAGGCACAGATGCACTCAAGCAACCACTGAGTGGTTTAGGGGGAGTTACCCTGGGAATCATCTGGGAATCATCTGGGTGCTGTAAAGGATACCATTTTTCTGCCATGTGTAAGTGACCAACAAATCCTAGCCAGAACATGAATGCTGTAAAATATGGTGCCATAGTAACATTTTCAGGCACTTGTCTGATAATCTCCAGAGAGAAGATAGCCTCTTTGGAAATTAAGACATGAATCTTCCTTGAAGGTGTTGTTCCCAAATCAAGGTTTAATGGGGGTATTACTCCTTCTTAGCTACAGCAGAACCCCCTTATCTTCTGGGGATTGGTTCTGGGAGGGCCTGTGGATACGAAAACCATGGATAGTAGCAAACACCATTGAAAATAATGGGACTTCCAGTTTAAAATACCATAGAGTTGCCTTGGAGTACCTAGAAAATGGCTAGAGAGGACACATTTTCTAGGAAGACTCTATGGTAAGTGTGCTGTTTTGTGTCCTGTTGATAATTGAATCAGTGGATAATGAATCAGTGGATATGGGGGCCCTACTGTACTTAGAGAGACAGGATAAAGAACATTTAATCTAGGCTACTTGCTTCTAGCCAGAAGGTGTATGCAGAACGGATGGTGAACCCCAGCATCACAAACACTAGAAAGGAAGGAGAAAGCTAACTAGGTAAATTTATCAACCCTCTGAAGAGCCTTTGCAAGCTGCAGTAACAAATCAATTAAGATTTGCAAACTGTAGCAAGCTGCTCCCCTACCAACTGAGCTGCATATTTGCATTCAGTATTTGCTTTTGCCCAGAGGTGAACCCACCAAAACTGGAGAGAAATTGCACCCTGGTCTTCCATCTGGAGATGACCCACAAAATCTGGAGACTCAGGGACAGGGCCTGACATCTAGCAACCTCCCCCACCCACCCTAATCTTCTACGCTTCTTCCTGCGGTTCAATCAATCAACCAGTCACTTTACTTTGTATAGTGCCTTGTCAGAAGCAGTATCCTCAGTATGATTCACAGTAAAGCAAGACAACAAACAAATAATCCACAATACATTCCTGCAGAAGAGCAATTGAAACAGTTTGATAAAAAACATATAATAAAGTATCAATAACAAAACAAAGGCTCTAGAATTTCATTACCAGCTAAAATGGAATGGAATGCCCTTTGTCCTTACTAATGAACAGCATCAGGAGAAAATGGCCTTTTGATGTTTCAGAGGGAAGAAGGGCTAGTAGTGCTTTCTGGATATTGGTAGGAACAAGGTGGAGCAATAGCCTAGAGAGTACGAGCTACCACTGGTCCCTCAAATTAATCTGGTCCATGGAGATTCTTAGTCATGCTCCTGGAATGGAAGAAACAGCACATACCCTCTTACTTGAGAGCATCAAAATTCCCACTGTTACTTGAGAGCATACAAAATTCCCACTGTTAGCTCTCATCATTGACTGGTGATAACAGCTGGATACACGCATATACACAACAGGTTACTTACATACCCCAGCTGGGATAATGAGAAGCACACTAAAGGGGTTCTCCATGTTTTCTCCAGTCAGTGATTGGAGATAACAGGTGTTCTCTCCATGCGGTTCATGCTATCATACTGCCAGTCTGTGCAAAGAGGAGAACAGAGTTTTTTTCTGTGGAAAGAGGAGAACAGAAATATGAGACTTTCCTCTATGTGGCATAACAAAAAACCTGAGTGTCGGGGAGTGGGAGGGGTCTGATGTTGGCGCAGAGAGGTGGTATCCCATCCCAGGTAGATCACCAGGTTCACCCAGTTGGTCCATAGGCTGTTCAGCTCCTGACACTAAAATGGGTCCTTGCCCTTCTGGAAATGGCTGCTGGACCTATATGTAAGAAAGCAATCTCACTGATTATCACTGTGTGGTTCTACTTCTGGGAAGCAGAAGTGCTACATCATAGGAGTCAGTTCAAATTTTTTAGGGCCTGGTTGCTTGAAGAAATGGCTCCTTTCCACTGTTGCTTAGGCCTTATCTAGACAGACTGTTTACCCTGTCTTGGCCTCGTCTTCAAGCCCTGCAGTCCTAACAATGCAGGGCTTTTGCCCTGTTTTGCCCCCAGGCAGTCCTCATGACACTCAGGGCAAAGATGGGGCTAAGACAGGGTAAAGCCCAATAAACCATTATATTAAGACAACTGGAAAAAATTATCTTTAGAATAAACAGATCAGACCCTGTGGGACCACCTGTGGTCCCTGCTGCTGCAGCTGCCATCTGCATTGCATTCTCCAGTTCCAGGAAGGGGGCCTCTAGCATGTGACCAGACTGGTCACATGCAGGAGGGGGGCTTGCTTACATGCTGCGGGACAGGTTCCTGGCTTCAGAGAGTGGGACGTGGGCAGCAGCTGTGGTGGCTGCAGGATGGGATGGCATGGAGGTCTGGACTTCATCCCATTTTGTGCTGGTAACAGGGAAGGAACGGGCCAGATCCATGGCCAGAATAACCCAGCAGGGAGCTGGTGTGTTCTGGCCCATATAGATGAGCCCTTACATGAAAAGCTTTGCAAGAGATGAGAAGTAATGGGGCCAAAGCATCGGCCACAACTATTCAGCAATCTTGGATGAGTGTTGTCCTACATTTCAGTTATATTTTAGCAATGGCCTTTGCAAAGGCAGCTTCAAGTGTTCAAACTACCTGTGATGATACTTGTCTCCACCTTTCTTCTTCCCATCACAGGACCAGTAGACAGTCCCTGGTTAATTGTGTCTCTCTGTGGCTCTGATTCACATTTGCTTGCAGAAAAGTGCAAGGCTAGGCAAAACTCCACAGTACAGCAAAGCCACAGAATTCCATGTTTGCTGAGGGATTATGAGAGCTGCTGTCCAAAAACTAACTTTCTCAGAGCTATACTACCCACAGCACCACCATCCACATGTGGCATGGCACACCAAAGAGGGTAAGAGGAAGTATTTACACATGTTGGGGTTGCAATTAGATTCCACCCTTTCCTCTCTTCTTCATGCTGAGTTAATGGAATGCGAACAACTTTTGCACTTTGCACTTGGTTTGTAGCAATTGAAGTAAGCTGAGGTCAAATGGGGGAAAGTGGGTAGAGAAGAGAGAAACTGGGTCATTTTAAAAGCAGCTGAAAAATTGGGCTGACAGAAGATGAATGGGGACTGTCCCTGCCAAATCAGGACAGTTGGAAGGTATGTGCAAAGAACTTTGAGAGGCCTTTGGGGATAACAGTGCTGGCTGGGGTGGTAAGAGCTGTGGTCCCACATATCTGAAGGGCACCAGATTGGGGAATGCTGCTATAGAGTGACCTCTTCCATTTAGTAGCCAGCTTTAACTAACCTACACATAATACAAAAACTAAAATTGTGCATTTCAAAAGGTACATAGACTTGCCTGAATCCAAACTAGAGTAGAGTAGACCCATTGAATCAATGGGATTTCACTACATGTTATTCCAAATTGAGACTAACCATTGAGCTTCTGGCTATAATGTTTAACACAAGTAATTCTTTTGTTAGGTGTATTTACTTAGCCTATCCACAGTCCTAAATTAATTAAGTGCCTCCTGAATAACATAACATGAATGATACATTAATTTTATCTGATAGTTTTGTCGTTCTTATTTTACACATAATTGTAAAACTGAAATTATATATCTTACATATTTCTGTGCTCAAAAGAATAAGTAAAGCTTGATTCTGTAGGAGGGTTTTTTGTTTAAAAAATTCCTTTTATTGAAAGTTTCAGATTTCTTTTTCTCCTTTATTCTTTTCTTCTGTTTTGCCTTATCCATTTTCCCCCTTGTGAAGAAACATCACTTTGAAATGTGGGCGGCTTATTTTCACAGTCCACAGTTTATAACTATGTCAAACACACTTCAAAAAGAACTGCAATCTTCTAGTCATTAAAGTGAATTGTTAATGGGTTTTACCAATTTGATAGCTAAATAAGACTCACAAAATGTTGCCCAGCAAAATATTGTCTGAAGTTGAAGGGGCTTTAGATACAGCTGCTTTATTAGTGTTATTTTTCATAGAGGACATGAAGTTCTGGTTCTCAGCCATTATATTCATCCGATTCTGGACAACAACATACTTTAAAAAAAAAACACACACACGTTCAGAACTCTGCTGGCTAGACTCTCCTCCTAGGGATAATATAACTCTAAGGGCTGGCTTGAGCTGTAAACTGGATCATATTCTTAGCTATAGTAAATTACAAATGGGGAACTGTGACTAAGAATTACAGTGTATCCACATCTCATAACAAGACTATTCTTGCTGGTGGTGTTCGGAGCTCATGCAGGCTCAGGCTTCTCCTGTTGTCTTACACAGCAATAAAGGTTCAGGACATGCTGCCAGACTCAAACCTATAAAAATATTTTATATTTATGCCAGCAAAGCCCAGTGGGATAGTGCTATAAAACATCACTACTATTTCCTTTTGGGTGAAGGTGCTAGAACATGGGTGGGAGACTATCAGAGGGTAGAGGGCCTCATTAGCCACCTCGGAATACCCTGAAGGACAGCAGTAGTACCTCACCCCCTTGATGAAAACCAGTTTTTGATCTTAAATTCCCTCTAGAGGATGGGGGAATTTTTGCCCCATTTAGAGAATCAAATGATGAGCTGAATGTGACAAAAATGGCCCGATACATACTCTACAGGCCATTTGTCAGGGAAAACTTTGACCCCCCCCCATTTTTTTTTTTTTTACCCTGGGAGCCCTGAGCCACATTTTGTGGTGCCTGGCCAACTTCAGGTGTTCTTAAATGTGGTGGTTGGGCTATTCTTTGCAACCTTTTTAGTCTGGTTTCAGATAGTTTTATGGTACAGAAATGGCCGTAGTTAGTTTGTCTATGCTGGGTGAAAGATGGTGGAGTACTTCTTGGATCTCTCAGAAACTTTTGATAGTACTAACTGTAGTATCCTACTAGATAGGCTTTATGGAATGGAAGTAGGAGGCACGGTGCTACAGTGGTTTCCCTCTTATTTTTAGGACCTGTTTTTTAAATCACTTCTGATGTCTTATATGCTATTTTAATGACTGACGTACTGAATTTTTTTTATTATTTCCTTTCTTGTTTGAAGTATGCTAGCAATCCCTTTTGAAAGAGTTTTCATTTTGAGGAGTGGGTTGTGTGTTTATATCCCTTCACCTCACCCATTGACTTATGGCGACCCCATGAATTTCATAGGGTTTTCTCAGGCAAGAAATACTCAGAGGTGGTTTTGCCAGTTCCTTCCTCTGAGATATAGCCTTCAGAATCTGGTATTTGTTGGTGGTCTCCCATCCAAGTGCTAACCAGGGCTGACCCTGCTTAGATTCCAAGATCAGAGGAGATCTGGTAGGGTATTTAGGCCACAGTGAAGTGTGGGTTAGAGACAGATTAAACAGCATCATCAACGCTACATAGTTTTGTGAGGACCAGCTGGCTGTGTGTGTTCAAAGTGAGGGCATCACCTCCCATAAGAATTCTTCCCCCTATGAAATTTTCCTTCATTCCTCAAATTTCTAGTATCGCAGTAACTTAAAACCTCAGTGGAACATTTAGAAATACAGCTTAGACAGCCAAAGACAATCTTGGTAAATCTTCCAATTAACAAGGGAAATAGGGACACAATTTTCAATGTGGCATTCTCTACAATGCTCAAAATTTGGGGAACGAAAGAAAATTTCATCTGAGGGAGAACAATTCTTTATGGGAAAGCAATATCATTACCACCACCACTCCTAGTTACACCCTGATGATATTCCTGCAATATGGGAAGAGGAAAATGTGTTCTTTCTTACCTGCCTCCCGTATAGTGTGAAGGTGTGAATTTTTAAATGTAACAGCACATAGCACATACACCCCACAACCATATTTCATACTTTAAGAGAACCTACTATAAGGGTTGTTATGGATTTGGTGAAACGACAGATGACACAATCTTTCTGTAGCTGCATAAGGCTCTTGTGACCTTCCGACGTTTCACAGGGGAAATTCAAGCACATTACCTTCGATGGCAATGGTCCTCACTGAGCATATGCTTAATTATCTCCCAGTGGAAGCAATAGAACCATTCTGGATCATGCTCAAAGCAATTTCCCCAACTCTTGTCTTCAGATTAATCTCATAAAATAAGAACTGCTGGTCTTTGAAAATCTATTCAATAAGTGCAAATTTTAGAATTTGAACAGAAAAAGGACCTGGCAACAGAACAAGTAATTTTATCCTAAATGAATGGAATAGCACTTTCTCTCAACTTGCTATGTAAAATGTTCTAGGGATTATTTTTTCTGGGTGGGGAGATACATAACAGATTTCATTAGGCAACTGAATTTCCCTTATATACCAAAACCTATTACCCAATTGTGTTCTTTATTCTGTAAGGTATGCCATGTCAATCTTATTCTTTCGGTTTTCTGTTTTTTGTTTTACTCTGAAATATCAGGAACCTAAGTATAAGTTGGTGTGTAGATGCTCAAAACTGCCTTTGAATAAAGCAAACGTCAAAAAGTCATAATAAAATCTTGTTGAAGAAATACTGGCAGCATATGACCATGAGCTGTATTTTTACAAAGACAGTTTGATAAAAAAAAAAAAAAATAGCCTTCTCAGCTTTCATCTCAATAAATACCCTCCCCATATCCACATTCCTGGACTTACTGTTTATAAGTGAAGCCACAGATAATAGCAAACTGCCATAGAATACTATAGCATCATGCTGGACGACCAAGAAAATGACTAGAGAGGAAACCTCTCTAGGCATTTGGCGGTCCTCCAGAGCAACTCTATGGTCAACTTGTCCTGGAAATTGACCATAGAGTGATGCTGGAGGATTTCCAGCTGTTTAGGGAAACCTCCCCTCAAACCACAGTTAAATGAAACCATGGTTTCTGATAATGTGGGTACAGTGTGTGTGTGTGTGTGTGTGTGACTTCTATACAAAACCAGCCCAGACATGGAGACAATATGGTAGAGTGAACAAGCATCTTTAACTTTGTAAAAGGCCAGAAATTTTGTATATTTCCAATATGAATGAGCAGGAAAAGACCTCAGCAAAACCCAAAGTGTGTGTTTGTGTGTGTGTGAAGCTAGCAAATAGTGATTTTCTGAAGATTCCAAGTAGGGTTCCAACATGTTTAAAAGCAAGTTTTCCCAGATTTTGGAGACAGACTTCCCAGTCGTCGCTGCCTCCCTGATTAGCAATATTACTGCTAGGAATGGAAAACTCCTGCAATTTCATTCCCTCCCATGTTCTAGTGCAAAGTTATTTCAATACTGAATATAAAGAAATTTGCAAATTTTGGTATTGTTTTCAAAAGAGAACTGAAATCAAATTATCATTAATTGCACTGTCCAAATTTAATAATACAGCTGTTCTCAACAGGAATGGACCTGCCTGCCATATAGGTGTTATAAATGAGGAGCCTCTAAAACTCAGAATTTTAAGCCTTAAGCACTCAAAACCCTGGACCGATAAAATTTGTCAGTTTCACTTTCTTCCACATTCCTTCCTTTCCTTTCATTCAGATTTCACATTCTTTCCATCCTGCATATTAATACATTTGTGAATTTTGGTAAATTCTGTTTAAAAATTAACTACAGCATTCTTGCCAGTCCCTGACTATTGCAAATATCTATCTGGGATTTGCTTTAGATTTTTTTCCCTGTCAAGTTTCTCCATGAGCTTCAGAACCTAAAACAATTGTGAAGAGCACTGGGCTGTTCATTAAAACCTCGATGGCAAAAGGAAAGGTTCCAGCTTGTTACTAAGTTTGCAACATCTATGTCTCTTCTTTCTTAATTAAATGTAAATAAGTGCTGTGATGTATACCATAACCAGGTCATTGAATGTATCATTAAATTTTTGCATAGGTCTCCAGGACTGGATATTTGCTTTCATTTTTCTAAGCACGCTGTCACCATCCATGTATAACAGCCACTCAGAACAATTCTGGTTTCCCATCAGAGTGACAAAAGTCTTTCTTACAATGTAGAATATACCTTCCCTTTTTATTAGTGTTCTATAACCACCACGTATACATTATAGTACATTTAATCAATGAAGAGCCAGGAAAATAAAAAGAGAATAAATATGGTATATGTCAACTCTCTAAACATAAAATATGGACATTCCAGATTCTCCTGCATTTGTGGTCTGAAGAAATGGGAAAGATAACAGAAGCAAAATGCAGTTTAAGCCTACATATCCTGAAGGCAGTAAATCCCATCTGATCTCAGAAGCTAAGCAGGATGAATACTTGGATGGAGGACCACCAACAAAAGAGCAGGTGTTGTAAGCTACATTTCAGAGGAAGGAAATGGCAAAACTATTTCTTGCCTAAGAAAACACTATGCAGATTATCAAACAGGAACAAAAAAAGCATTCCTGTCCCTCAATTTCCTCTCCCGCCCCTGTCCCTTCCCACTCCCACCACAATCACCCTCTCCACTGCACTTACCTCCTCTCCAGTTGACACAGAGCTCCCTTCACTTCCTGGATTGAAATCCCGTGGATTCTTGCAAGAAGATGTGCGAGTGGGAAATTCAAAAGTAAAAACAAAAATACATATCAAAACATTTTGAAAAGCACATACACACACTAAGAAATTTACAAGTGACCCAGGGAGGGTACAAAAAAGAGGGTAGCTTACCTTATGTCCCGATCTCACCCGGAAGTGTTCTGGCAGTGACCTCCCATTGATGCTGAGATCTTGCCAGCATAACAGGGCACCTTGTCACACACAGGGAAATCCAGAACACAAACAGAATGGGGGATCTATTGACGGCTTCTCGCATCAATAAAAAGCAGTGCTGGCAGAACGGGTGCGTAATGAGGGGAGAACAACGTTGCTTGAAAAGGAAGCCCTTTTGCGATCTCCTGGCATTGCTGTAACACCATTTGTGACGAATCTGATAATCTCCTTAGAAATTCATGTCCAGAAGTCAACACACACTTGAAGACACACACTCACACACATAAAAATTCCATTGTATGAACGGAATTATCTGAAAAACATCACCAACAGTGGCCCTCCTGATGTTTTTAGACTGGAAGTTCCACCAGAACTTACCAGCATAGCTAGTGGTGAGGAATGATAGACACTGCATTCTTAACAAGTTCTGGGAAGCCACAAGTTGCCCACTGTTGCCCTAGGTTTTTCTTTTGATTTATCCATAAAGATAAATTAGTTCCATGTGAATGGTTTGAGCATCTTTCTGCTGGATTCTCTCTTTCAGAACAGTTACCAGACATTTTTTCATGTTTTGTTTCTATTGTACCATTTCAGGCCATAGGAAGTAAGCTTTTCCTCCCTTAGGCATCAAAGCTCTGAGCAGTAGTAACTGGTAGCTTCCATGTTAGTAGGGTTAGATTCAACTTTAAAGCCACTGTCTGAGATGATGAACCTATTTTGTGGATTAGGGTTCAGTACTCTAGATCTCTCCTTTTAATTTCAAGCTAAAGTTTAGAATGGACTCAGCTCTTTACTGTCATTTAAGCCACCAGCTACCACGACCCCTGACCAAATAAATCTTTTGACAGATCATCACACCTCCACCAACTCTGCATGTGGTTTAGACACAAAGGTTGTACATATGATGGATGCAAAGGCAAGCCTTGATTTTGCAGTGCCCCTTCACCATACAGATAATCTTTACTCCAAATTTGAAGATATGTGATCACTCCTTCTGTTCCCTTCAAAAATGGATCACTAGGAATCTAGTTCTGGTTTTATCTACATTGGAAATGTTAGAATGGGTAAACACAGTTTCCATACTGAAGCCATATGCGAACTGGCCTTAAGGATGTGGTGAATCTCCAGCTTTGATGTAAATCTTGGCAGATGGTAAATTTAAGTGTGGCAACAACTAGTAAACTTGTGTGTGATCTTCATAGGTCTTGTTTAGAGGTCATAATCAAACACAAGGGAAGATGTAAGCCATTAGAACCAAAGTGACATATTCCATAACCTCCAACACTTCACAGATAAAATATGGGACATGTAAGGCCAAGCAACATCAGTGTGGTCAGGATGGCAAAAAATGATTACTGAGGAAGATAATACAAACTAGGAGAGGCCACAGCACTTTGCTTTTCCCTGAGCCTATTGGGAATGCAAGATTCTACTCCCTCCAACCCTCTCCCCCTGCTGTTAATTGAGTTCAAACTACTTTTGCAGTTGGAACTCAGTTTGCAGCAACTGAAGAAAGATGAAGATAAAGCAGGAAGTGGGTGGAGGAGACAGAAAGTGGGACATCTCAAAAGCAGCAGAAAAAGCGGGATTACAGAGGATTAATTGGGACTCTCCTGCCAAAAAGGGACATTTGGAGGGTATGCATATTCTGGAGAATCACACAAGACTGTATTCTGGTGTTATTTGTTATGTGCCTTCATATTGTTTCCCACTTATGGTGACCGTAAGCAAACCTAACATGGGGTTTTCTTGGCAAGATTTGTTCAGAAGGGGTTTTTGCCTTTGCCTTCCTCTGAGGTTGAGGGCTTGTCTAGAGAGGCAATATACTCCATCTTGCCCCCGTCTCAGAGCCCTGCAGTCCTAATGATGTAGGGCATTTGCCCTGTTCTGCCCCTGAGCAATCCTCACCACCCCAAGAAAAGATACAAGGCTGAGATGGGGAAAAGGCAGGGCAGGGCCCAGTAACATATTTAAAACAATACCTTGTTTACTCCATTACTGCCAACAAAAACCGGATCAGGCCCCATGTGTCTGCATGAGTCCATCCTGGCAGGCCAGCCCTCGCTGCTGCTGTGGTCTGCCTGGATCTCCTGGAGGGAGGGAGGTCACATGCAAGGCTGGTCACATACAGGGGGCCTTGGTCACATGTTGAGCCTGCTTCCTTGATGCCAGGAGAGCATGGAAGATGGTGGCAGCTGCAGCAATGGAGCCGGTATGCCATCAGGACTTCCTTCTGTTTTGTACAGGTAACAAGGGAACAAAGGGCCTGATCTGCAGCCAGGATATGCCATGGGGTGAACCAGTATATCCTGGCTTGTATAGATGAGCCCTGAGAGAGTGTAACCTATCCAAGTTCACCCAGTGGGTTTCCACAGCCAAGTGGGGATTTTAACCTTGATCACCCAGTGTCCTAGTCCAACACTCAAACCACTACACCACACACATTTTACTAATTACTAATTCAGATTCAAGTTGAGAGTCTGCATTGTTTGAACAATTCGTCCATGTATAAACAGGATTTTTAAAAATGCATGTAAAAACTGTCACATCAAAGAATGAGTTTCTAGCCTGGTCCTTTTCACTGTCACTCCATCCGAGAATATGTATATAGGATGGTGGGATAGCCCCAGAGACTCAATGAACCTTGGTGGCACAAACAAGTTCCATCGCTGCCACCACACACAGGGACTTGCTCACAGCAAGGCATTTAGGGCTTGGCAAGATGTAGAGGAAGGAATTGACAAAACCATCTCTGAGTATTCTTTGCCTAAGAAAACCCTATGAAATTCATGGGGTCATCACAACTCAACAGATGATCTAAAGGCACATATACACAACATCTAGGGAGCTGCATGCTACCTTTTTTCTTCGTTGCAGTGTTGCCACAGCAAGAAAACAGCTGACATAGCTCTCAAGAAATCCTGCCTGTTTCCCAGCTGTGATCTAGGAATACAGAGCACCTCAGAAACACAAATTAAATAAAACAGAAAAACAGCACATGAGAGATAAAAGATTGAAACAGATTGTTACCAGTGAAAGTGAGAAAAGAAGGAGCATTATAAGAAAGCAGAGGCTAGAGTTAGCAAGAAGTAAAACCACAAAGGCACTGAAAAATGAATAAAATATGTTTACATTTAATCCTGTGAGATAGAAAGAGCCAATGCAAAGAAGTCTTTAAAAAAAGACAACTGAATTGAAGGGAAAATTAAATGAACCGAAGAAATCAAGACAGATGTTAAAGGTCAAAACAGGAATGCACATGAATATTACAATAATTCTGAGACCTGTGTGCCTCTATACATGCTTGGAGCACCAATGGTTCATGGAAGGAGTGGGGAGCAGGGCCTTACTTATCTATTGCTTGGACCATTGGCTATCCCAGATGTAGAGCCCTTTTATACTACACTATTATAGCACTATGATTCACTTTACCATCCATGGCTGCATCCTGAGGAATCCTGGGATGTATAGTGTGATGAGCCACTGATGGCCTCTGACTGAGAATTTTAAATACCCTTGTTTAAACTTCAAATTCCAGAATTCCATAGAATGAAACCATGGCAGTTAAAGTGGAAATATACAGTGGGCCCTTTTGATCTGTGGGCTTAGGATCTGTGATTTCAAGCGACCACATACTGTCACATCCTATACTTAAAATGGTGTTGATGTGAATGCACATGCGCTGAAGCATCCACATGCATATCACTACCATTTAATAATATGGCATGTGATCATTTACACTTTTTGTCATCTTTGTCATCTGTGGGGGGTTGTGGAACTGAACTCCCATGGATCCAAAGGGCTCACTGTCATGTTATAACTGTGTAGTGTGAAAGGGCCCCTAGAGTCTTGTTTAAACCAACCCAAGAATTGATGAATGTACAGATCAATCCTTAGATATTTTAGGTTAAAGGTATTCAGGATCATAAACCTTAAATATGGGAACAACAGATATTTCACACTAACAAATGTATCATTTCTTTTATATTAAGGTTCTTCTTGTTAGCCTATTTCAAAAATGGCGTGTATTCAACAAAATGTAAATGTTTGTCTGTTTTTTTTAAAATGTTCACTGCTAAACTATTCAACCCCGAAGCATTTCAGAACTCACACCATATTTCCAAAGAAATGATTATGAGGAAGATAGTATATCCCTGAGGGAAATATAATACTGCCTGATTTCCTCAAAAATCTGGTTTTATTCAGTTGCCACTCAAAAGACTTAAGTTGCATGAAATATTTTTATAAGATACATCACAGAAGGACTTTGCAACTCTGATAGCACTGGAGGCATTCTTTCTTATTTGGAACATTTCTGGATGATTTTGAATATATTAATAAGAAGAAAGGCATTCATTTTAAGGAGGGCAGCTTCAACTCAGGCTACATAGGTATAACAAAAAATGTTAAGAGTTGTGATTAGTGAAAGAAATATGTGCATTGAAAAGAAAACCTATGTTGAACATCCCCATTTGGAATTTTGCTGTCCTTCTTCAAAAACCTAACATCACAAGTGTGTTTGGTTGGAATCAGGAAGGATTCTTTTCCCAATGAGGCATGTCTCACCTTACAGAACAGTCTCTAGGAATTGGAGGCACTGCGCTCCAGTGATTCCGGTCCTTCCTCTCAGGCAGGTCCCAGAGGGTGTGGCTCGGGGACAGCTGCTCCAGCAGATAGGAGCTTACTTGTGGTGTTCCGCAGGGCGCCATCCTGTCCCCAATGCTGTTTAACATCTACATGAAGCCGCTGGGTGAGATTATTCAGAGTTATGGGGCTGGGTGTTATCAGTACGCTGATGACACCCAGATCTATTTCTCCTTGTCCTGATCATCAGCCTCGAATTCCAATGGCATCTTTCCTCTTAATGACTGTCTTAAAGCAGTAATGGGCTGGATGAGGAAAAACAGATTGAGATTAAATCTGGACAAAACGGAGGTGCTCAAGGTAGCGGCCATGAAACCAGGAGTTGGGTTGCAACCGCCAGTCCTGGATGGGGTCACGCTCTCCATTAAGGACTGTGTTCGCAGTCTGGGGGTGCTCCTTGATTCATCGCTTCAGATGACGAGTCAAGTGAACGCGACAGTCAGGAGCGCTTGTTATCAGCTTCGGCTGATACGCCAGCTGCGCCCTTTCCTAGAAGTAAGGGATCTCGAGACTGTGGTGCATGCGCTGGTAACCTCTCGTCTTGATTTCTGCAATGCGCTCTACATGGGGCTACCCTCGTGCTTGGTCCGGAAATTTCAGTTGGTACAAAATATGGCAGCCAGAGTGGTCTCAGGAACATCCCGGAGAGATCATATAACTCCAGTATTAAAATCTCTCCACTGGCTGCCTATCAGTTTCCGGGCCCAGTATAAGGTGTTGGTTATCACCTTTAAAGCCCTAAATGGCTTGGGTCCAACTTATCTCTGGAACCGCCTCCTCCCATACAATCCTTCCCGCGCACTCCGGTTCTCTGGGAGGAATCTGCTTCAGCCACAAAAATCTAGGCTGTCTGCAACCTCCCAGAGGGCCTTTTCGGTAATCGCCCCCAATTTATGGAATGGCCTGCCGAATGAGATCCGTCAGTTGACAAGTTTGAGTAGCTTTAAAAAAGCACTAAAGACGGATCTCTTTCACCAGGCCTTTCCTGATTAGATCCCGGCCTCAGGAGCTCAGTCTCCTGGCTTTTTAAAATTTATGTATATATTTGTTTTAATGTGTTTTTAGTTAGACGGTTTTAATTTCACAGTGTTTAATGTCTTTTTATGGGGGAGGGTGGGGTGGGTGGTGTTTTTAGTCTTTATTATAATGTTTTAATTGTTGGAAGCCACCCCGATTGTTTTTGGCAGAGGGGCGCTGTATAAATAAATTTTATTATTATTATTATTTAGGAAAATTATGCAACATGTTCAGTTTCAACTGAACAACAGGGCTGAACAACACCATAATGTATTCAAATTTAACTAGGTGCTTGTCTACAGAATACACTGTCTACAACGTATTCTGGCCCTGGAGCTGGGCTGTCCCCCCACCCCCCACCCCGTTACTGAGACAAAATGGTAGAAGTCCACATGCACATGCGGCCGGTATTGGCGGGCACCTCCCTTGCTGTTGCTTGTCACATACTTTGAAGCCAGGAAAGAAGTCCTCAGCATGTGATCAACATGCTGGGGGCCTCCTTCCTGGCTGCAGCGCGACTCCAGTGGTGGCGGTGGTGTCAGCCAGCTTTACAGGCCAGCATGCAGGTATAGACCTTGTGTTCCCCACTGGAACTATACAGGTTTTCCTGCATGATGCAGGTTTTCCTAGGTGTTTTATTAAAACATTTTAAAAGAATTTACCCCATCTTCTCCTGGGCTTTGCCCCAGGCATTGTTAAGACTGCCTGAAGGTGAAATGGGGCAAGAGCCCTGTGTTGTTTGGACTGCAGAGCTCCAACACGGGGAGGAAGCCAGGGTAAATTGCCCACCTAGATCCCCTCTGATGCCCTTCTACTGTTGTCTGCTGCAAGATGAAGTGAGCAATCCTTCCTTCTAACAGAGCTTGGAAAGTTTTTTTTAACATTCTAGTTGTAAGACCATCGCTGCAGTCCAAAAGCACCATAGCAACTTACTTTCTTTCCCTTTCTCATTCCCAGTAATGGAAATTAATTACTCCAGCCTCAGGACTACTGCAAAGTTAGTATTTTTTCTGAGGCATTTCAGGAAAATAAAGGGTCTTATGGCCTGTCCAAATGGTGAAAATAATCCAAATGGCAATTGCATGGATCCAAGTGGCAATCACGATCTGTACAAATGGACATTCACATCAATATGTCTCGTTCAGAAGTGGGGCAGCCAAATCCACCTTAAACTCCTTCAGGGAAGCCTTCAGAGCTTTTCATGGAGTTTTTAAAAAGCTCCATAGGGCATGCGAATGTGCAGTCGTTAAGACAGTCACATTTGCATTGCTGCGACCAGGCAGTGTAATCTGATTGGCTGGACAAGCATGGAGGGGAGGGTAGTAAACAGGGAAAGTGCCTGCTGCTGCCATGTTGGATTTTTGGCTAAGCAACAGATCAGTAAGGAGATAAAATGGTGCTCTTTTACTCTCTTTGTTTTCTTTTTTGCAAATAGGAAATATCACACATGTGCACCATGGTAAACTTTTTTTAAAAAAAATTGCCGGTGGCAGATTTGAAAGTGCGAGTAAATCACTTGTGGCCATCATCTTGGCTAGGGGTTATGCATAGTTTATGGGGGCTCTTTTGACCATTAAGACAGGTCGCAGCACTGCAAATGGCTGCTTCTTTAGAGGAGATGGTATTCCCCCTCCCTTGTATAGACAGGACCTTAGCATGCACTTGACCCCAGCATGTATCATCTCCTCTTTCAATGGAGTGTCATCCCACTTGCATATCTCTTGGACTTTATCAGACTAGTGGCTAAAAACGCTGTAATTCCACTATTGAGGAAAGTGGAAACATAGTGGCATTATTACACTTATTATTGCCCGTCGCTATAATCGCGTGAAACAACTGCCACAGAATTATCACATGACCACCACTAGTGCTTTAAGAACAGGATTTAATTTCTGTGATTTAGCATGGGCAAGATTTCAGCAGTTCTCACGAGAAGACGCTAGCGCACTTAAAAACTCCACAAGGCCCTGAATTTACAAAGTAAATGAACACACAAACACTTAAATCTTAAAATGTGCAAACAAAATGGGACAGTTAATAAAAAAAGTGTCCTGTGGATAGTTTTCATATTCTTACCTGGAAGTTTTCTCTCTGAGAACAGGGAAAGAGGACCACTCATTCATGCTCTAATCTCACAATAACAGCGGGATGTGGTTTCACACACTCTTCAATACAATGAAAAAAGCTATATTGAGCGTTATTGACAGCTTGTCTCATCAATGAAAAGTGACGCCTTGTTTGCGGCTGGAGCACAGATTGACCATGTGAGGACAACAACATCATGCGATAGTGGGACCTGTTTGCACTACCATGAAGTCATACTCATGTGATTTTTGCCACATCTGATAAAGTCCCTTTTCTGCACCAGCCCCTGAACTAGCTAACTGATGAGGGCAAGATTATCCCCTAAAATGAGAAGTGGCACCAAGGAAAGGAAAAATGGCAGCACTTGTCCTTCTTCTCCTCTCCTCCCCCCCCCCCAGCATGGATGGATTGTTTACACAGCAGTTTCCTCTGGAGTTTCAAGCAAAGTTTGGAGAAAACTGTGAGTTTTCTAAAACACAGATCTATTGTATCCAGTTTTTGAAATACAGTATACATTATGTTTACATAGAAGCTTGGAAGACATAATGTTAATTTGTTTTTTAAAAAACATTTAAAAAAATAAAATAAAATAAAACAGATTAAAGTATATTCCCTGAGTCCGGTAAGAATATCATCATGTGGCACATCATGTGGCACTATTGCACCAGATTCGGGGAAAAGGTTGCATGCCATGTGGTATTATTGGGCCAGATTCAGGGTGATTTGGGTTTTTCACTGAAGTAGACAAGCCCTGAGTAATGTTTCCTAGCCTGACAACCCCCTGTACCACCAGTCCTGCTTAATTGAGCAGCAACTGGTATGAGCAATGGAGGTATATTCTCCTGTTGATCAAGGTGCAGCACACTGACATTTCCATCTCCCTCCCTCCTGCGATCTCCAGTATGACAATCAAGAAGCAGGATCTTGTTCGTAATTCCTCCTTGGATCAGAGATTGCTGGCAGGAGGGAAACATCAGTATGCTGCACCCCAGTTGATAGAAGAACAGACCTCTGTGGCTTGCTGTGACTGCTGCCCCATAAAGCAGAACCAGGAGACTTTTACGATTCTGGCAATGGTGCTATGATTATCTGAGCACTCTGGGGAAAAATAGTCCAGGCAAGGAAGCTTCTTTGGCTGGTGGGGATAGGCCTTCTGCAGGAGATAAGCCTGAACCAAGTCATGACACGCAGGCACACCAGCTGAATTTACATCACTGTTCAGCCTGGCTGCCTTGTCACTTAACGCTGCCACCACTTTTGTGATGCAGGGGCCTTTCGAATCCCACTGCTGCCACCAAAATCTGTGGAGACCACAGTTCCACAGTAGCCACTTTTATGTCAAATTCCCCGTTATCCCTGCCTTGGACTGGGGTTTGACTTAAACCGGATAGTAATTGTATCAGTGTGTTTAATTACAGGGTTAGCATGTGAAATAAATATTAGTAAGGGAAATAATGTATGAGGAGTCTGGAAGTGATAAACAAAACATAAATACTGATTTATTGGTTAAACAAAATGACAGAAATGCTTTGAACTTTGTTTCCAATCAGCCTTTATTCCTCTTAACACTTATTCTCACTGCATATACAAGTCTCTCAGCTCCACTTACAGCCATATACACATTCCAGCCTCTCCTCATCACATTACATCTTCAACTCTCTTTCAACTGTCATCTCCCTCTCTTAACTGTCATCTCTCTCTCAACTGTCACCCAGTCCTTTCACACTAGGAGACCCCTCCCGTATCAATTTCCTGCCACAGGATGGGCTCCTTCATGCTCTCTTCCCATTCACTCTCCAACATTTCCATCAGCCACCTATCACATCAGAGTCTGCCTGCCAGCCTTAGGTCATCAGTTCAAGATGGTGAGGGTCTTGGAGGCCAATAATAGATGATGGATTGGAGCTGGATATATTTAGGTTGGAGTAAAGATGGTGAAGAGATAATGCATGATATAGAGATGCTTTCCCCCCCACTCTCATAACACTGAAACCTTGGTTCACCCACTGAAGCTTAATGGTGGGAAATTCAGAATAAATAAATGGTAATACTTATTTATCTAGGACATACAAATTAAGCTGTGGAATTCACTGCTACAAGATGTAGTGATGGCTGCCTATTTGAATGGCTGTAAAAGGGGATAAGAGAAATCCAGGGCCATCAATGGTTACTAGCAAGAATAGCAATGAATCAGCTCCAGTATTCCAGATATCATAATTCTGTATATCAGTTACTAGGAGCCAGCATGGCATAGTGATTTGAGTGTTCTACTACAGTTCTAGAGACCAGGGTTTGAATCCCCGCTCAGCCATGAAAACCCACTGGGTAACCTTTGGCAAGTCACACACTTTCAGCCTCAGAACACCCCGTGATAGCTTCACCTTAAGGTCACCATAAGTCAGAAATGACTTGAAGGCACACAACATCAAATATATCAGTTGCTGGAACACAAGATAGGTGGTGTGGTTGTACTCATATGATGGTGGTGAGTTTCCCATAGGCAACTAGTTGGCTTTTATGTGAGAACAATAATCAGCTACAGGTCTTTGATCTAATCTCAAACAGCTGTAATTATGTTCTAATGTAATTGCCATCTTCAAGTATCTGAAGATCTAGCACATAGATGGAACAAATGGATTCTTTGTTGCTCTAGAACAGCGTTTCTCAACCGGGGTTCCGCAGAACCCTAGGGTTCCTCCAGAGATCGCCAGGGGTTCTGTGAGAAAATAGTAATAAATCACGGAGAGGTGATGAGCGTGTGTGTGAATGTTTTAACACCAACAGAGCCTGCAAAAGGGCCTCTTATGGGTCAAGGAAAGGATGTTTATGTGCCAAATACCTTGCTCTCCCTCCCAGCTTTTGATTTACATTAGATGTGCTAATGAAGCTTCCTCATGTCGGGGAGGAGGCTAGGAATGAGTGTGTGTGTGCTTGAGTTTGCTTCTTGCAAGCAGCCATGGACCCTTATCATTTGCGAGAGCTGAGGACAAAAGAAGATGCTGGTTTGCATAAAACTTATTTAAAGGTACAAATACAAAATGAGGGTTTTTCACATTAATAATGTTATCATAATAAATATATTTGTTTTTCATTAAATATATTATATTAGCCTTTTTAAGGTATGTTCATATGACATTTTCAGGTTTTAATAATGTTTCACGATAAATATATTTGTTTTTCATTTAATTTACTTTAATATAGATTACCTTTTTTGGCATTTTCATAGGATATTTGTCAGTATTTTAATGTACACTATATACTTCTCTGCCAGTATGCTGTTTCAGGCCTGTTACTTTCAAGTATCAAATATGTATTGCTAGCAATGTGGACTATAATAAGCATCTTTTTTTTTCACTGTTTCTGTAATTTTTTTTAAAAAGGGAGCTGTAGGTATAATTTTTATGTAGGGGTTCCCTGAGACCTGAAAATTATTTCAAGGGTTCTTCCAGTGTAAAAAGGTTGAGAAAGTCTGCTCTGGAAGGTAAAACATTTTTTAAAACTACTGTACATTTGAGGAAGAATTTTCTGATCATGCAGAAAGTTTGACAGTTGAACAGACAGCCTGAGAAGATGATCGACTCTCTTTTGTTAAGAGATTTTTGACCACAGGATGTATGACTAACCGGTAATGGTGCAGCAGCAGACTACCTGTATCAAAAAGACTTCTGAGGTTTCTTATAACTCTGTGATTCATTGATTTTGAGAAATACTGCAGAACTAATTCCCAAAAAATATTGGCTGGAATTTACTGGCACAGTTACAGGTGCATAACCTAGAGTTACGTATTCATAACTGATTCATATTCACAGTACAGGTTGAGTTTTCCTTATCCAAAATGCTTTGGAGCAGAGGTATTTTGGATTTTGGAATATTTTGATTTTGGAATACAGTTTGTCCTTTCACATTCACTGGGGTTAGGGATGGAGCACCCCGTGAAAGTGAAAAAATAATAAGCCCTGCCCCCAACATATGTACTACGCTACAGCATTGTAGACTCCTCTCCCGCCAACAGGACTGCTGATACCTGCCACTGCGGTAGCAACACCCGCCCCTGGTCACACAAACCATTCCCCTCACCCACACTCACCTCCCTGCCAGCTCTCCCTCCCTCTGCCCTGCCAACAACACAACTCCAGCTTGCTTTCTTACCTTGCACTAAAACAGTGCTGCCTGTTTAAAACAGTAAGGTCGCTCCTTTCCCAAACCAAAGCTAAAAGTTGCAACTGTAGCAACACCCACCCACCCCGGATGCACAAATCATGCCCCTCATCCACACTCACCTCCCCCCAGCTTTCCCTCCCTCTGCCCTGCCAACAACACAACCTTACTGGGTGTTTTAAATGGGCAGTGCTGTTTTGGTGCCAGGTAAGAAAACAAGCTGGAGTGTTTTCTTGCCAGGACAGGAGGAGAGGGGAAGAGGAGGAGAGTGGGGTCTTGGAGTTTGAGCTACTTGAGCAGCAGCTACAAACTGTGAATACACAAAACCGCAAATGTGAAACATGCGAATGTGAACGGACAACTGGTCACTTGCATATATGCAATGAGGTATCTTGGAGAGAGGACCCAAGTCTGAACATGAAATTCATTTATGTTTTGTATGCACCTTACACACATCGCCCAAAGGTAATTTTATACACAATATTTTTAACAATTTTGTGCACGAAACAAAGTTTGTGTACATTGAACCATCAGAAGCAAAGGTGCCACTATCTCAGCCGCTTGTGGACAATTTTGGATTTTGCAATATTTTGGATTTTGGAATTCCAGATAAGGGAGACTAAACTTGTGTATTTAAGTAAGTAGCTGATCTAGAATCTAGGCCAATGTGTGTAAAATAAAAGTGTCATCCAGGAATACTCAGATACTTGCTGTATTTTCTGTCTGCATACCATAAAAAGAACATTTTCTTCTCTTTACATAGCACAGAGTTTTCATCCCCCACTCTCCAAATTTGTGGATTAGTGTCATCTCTTTGTGAGTAAACAGCAGCAGATCACTGCTTGTTTCATGTTGAGAAATTGTTTTCGTGTTACATCACACACCTTGAACTTTAACAATTCTAAAGCAGGAGCTGAAATTGAATTTTACTGTCATTTGACAGGTTCTAAACTGAAATGTCTGGGTAAGGGCAAATGTTATATTCACACATTTCATATGCAAGTGAGCAGGAGCCTTTTGTTCTTTCTGAGAGATGGTTTTATATGATCTGTATCCCCTTGCCATATGCTTTGTTGCTGTTGTTAAGGGCCTTCAAGTCAGCTCCAATTTATGGTGACCCTGTCTTAGGGTTTTCCTAACAGGGTTTACTTGGAGGAAGCTTGACATTGCCTTCCTCTTACACTGAGAGAGTATGACTTGCCCAAGATCATCCAGTGAATTTCCATGGCCAAGTGGGGCTTTGAACCCTGGTCTCTCAGAGTCATAATCCAACACTCAAAATACTACACCATGCTGTTCTTTACATACACTTGGAATGGACAAATATACTAATTTTAATTTATCTTGGTTTCTCATTTTTCTAAACTTCTGTTTTCTTTTCCTTCAAGTTTCATATTTTTGAAGAAAGTCCAAATGAAAATGTTAGAAAAACAGCAACACCCATTACTTACAGTTAAAAGTGTCTTACAGGGAGCAGCAGTGGTTGGGTTAAGTAGCTTTCAGTGATGCAAAGTCTCCCCATCTCTTATCCCTTCATCCTAATCTCTCTGAGAGGTAAAGTGATATTCTTAGGAGATTATCAGATGCAGTGGAATGCGGCAAAAAACACATTCCAAACTGCACCAGAAAAATAGGAGGAGAACAGGAAAGGTGTCATTATCAAATGCTGTATCCTGCTGTCCTGGGGCTGCAGTGCGCTGCAGATGAGGCTTCCCTTTGTTATTGTTGTGGGGACAAGCCACGAATAAAAAGGGACACTGTACTCACGGCCATGCTACACCCCCAGGATGCTGAAGGATGTCGTTGTCTGATAATCTTGCCTGTTCTTGTTCTCATCGCGATCTTAAGACGTGGTATTTGCCATGTCTGATAATCTCCTTAGAGGTCTTTCCAACTCTTCCCTTCCTTCCTCTTCTTCTTCTCATTTCTGAAACTGAAACTAGGTTACCGGTAGTTCTGTTTTAGTTTACCAAGCTTTCAGGAGTTCTTAGAATAAAGCCTTACTTTGTTTCTTTAGTCATTAGTGTTTTTACTCATTAGTAAGAATTACTAACCACTTCACACATGTGCTCTCCATATTCATCTGAATTTTTGTATGCATTTTTCCTAACCTTTGGAGGAAATTTTGTCTAATAAACACACTTTTTGCAAACATTTTTCTCCTCTATTACCTTGTGGGGGAACATTTTCCCCACCAATATACATATTCCTATGCATACTTTCCATGAATATTTGCATTTTAATACGCCCTGTTTCGTTCAAGCAACAATAACAGAAAATTCTGAGAAGTACAAACATTGAAGGATAACTATACCAGTCCCTGTACTGATTTGGTAAGTATACATTTGGTGTCAAAATGCAAACCCAATAAAACTCCCCCTTATCCCTACTACACACACACACACACACACACACACACATAATATTCTGTATTATTGTTTTTGGTAGCTCAGAGAGAAATATTTTTCTTTCTTAGAAGGCTAGAAGGGCATAGTATACAAGAATCTGCTCAGAACCAAGAGAAACTTGCTCAATTTGCTTGGTATTCTTTCATTAATTACCAGCGAAATTGGATTAGAACCTAACTGGCCACCTAAATGGTTTAATTGTGACAAGGGCACAAAGTGAAAATGGTTGTAGAAACTACGTGTCTTAATTTCCTAAACTATTGAATATATCAGGTTTCAAACGTGGGCTGTATAATCAATTCCTTCTTGCAGAGCAGGGTCAGGACAGCAGCAGACAACTCAAAATTCATAATGGACTTCTCTGTTTGTGGACTTGCAATAGGAAGAGTTTCCAGCATAGATCAGGTGGGAAATAAGCAGAAGGGTGAAAGAGGTGGTCAGAGAGAAGCATCACTTGTGTCAGCTTAGCAAGAGCAACATTTATATATCACTCTCCAGCATTCAAACTGTTTTACACACATTATTTCAGGGGTGGGCATAGTCTGGCCCCTGAAACCATCCACTTGTCCTGCAGAGCCTCCCCATTTCCTTGGAAAAAATGTTGTGATTTTTAGGCATAATTTGCCTCAAAACCATGCAAAAAGCCTCCCAAATGTGTGAAATCACGTGAAAATACCCCCACGTATCCCTAGAAACAGCTCAGAATTGTGTACTACCCCCCAAATACCTCCATTTTCCTCTGTAGTCTCTCTCAAAATGGTGGCAAGAAGTGATGTCACCTTACTTCCTGTCAGCTTTTTGAGAGAGACTGCAGAGGAAAATGGATGTATTTAGGTTTGCTCGGGGGTGGTGGTGGTTGCGGGGGATTGGCTCCTGACCCCATCCCAGTTGCCCAGCTCTGCATTACATAGTCCTAACAACAACCCTGCAAGGTAACAACCAAAGCATGACAGAATTACTTTTTTGGACTCCCATAAGTCCAGAAAGGGAGTTTTAATTCCAAAGAGTTTTGCAAGTTCTGGTCACAATCCTGTAACATAGATTAATTTATTACCACATCATGCTGCAAAAGACACTGACTTACCAAAGGCTACCTGTTTGTTTATTTAAAACATGTTCATTCTGCTCATCAACCCAACAGGATCCCAAAATAGCTGCTTAACATCAGTAGCTAAGGGGCTTACTGCACTCCAAAGAAAAGCAGCAAGGCAGCAGGAACATGACATCGCTGTTCTGGCTTTCTTTTGTTCCGGCCTCATGGGGGACTGAGCTAAAACCACATCTTTTTGCTAATGGGTTTTTCTGGTTAGCAAAAAGACACAGTTTTATCTCAGTTCCTCATGGGACCGGAAGAAAGAAACGATAACACCATGCAGTAAGGCAGCACGGAAGACAGAATGTTACTGCTGCCTTGCTGCTTTTCTTTGGAGCATGGTAATTCCCTAACAAAACAAAACAGACTTACCATCTAAAAGTCATGACGTGAGGAGGGAAGAGAGGAGAGAAAAGGTGTCTAAAGCAGGGGTTGAACAGTAGAGACAGGTAGATCTGTAAATGGGTTGGAAACTAGGGCTTCAGCTTTCATTGGCAACCTATTCAAATCTTTTCCAAATCAGTTAGAAGATAGAGTTCATAACAGAGTTGAGGTTCAACTCAAATACATTCTTTTTCAGAACTCTGGTTTTTTAGCCAAGATGCTATGCCAGCTTTTTGTCTATGGATATCCCCTGCCCTACCCACTCTCTCACACATACACAGGAAATAAAATACTGGTTGAGTCTGCCTTATCTGGAAGGTATGACTTCATTCCTCTCATTCTTCATTTTCCTGCAGTCTTTCGGCTTGTCTAGATGAGAAGCTATAATGTGGATTGCTGTGCATTAACACAAATTCACAGCAGCGTTCATTAGCCTCTATGGTCTTTTGGCAAAATCGCTGCTATGCAAAGCTATCCATGTTTGAAGTGCACACACAGCCATGCCTGTGAATCAAGATAGTGGCTGAGAGTTAATTACTGATATTATTATTCTCAACGTCTTATTGCTGCTGCACAGTATTTTTTAAAAACTGTAAATCAAAGCTGCACATTTTCCATCTTCTGCTTAGAAAAGCTATTTGGTTACCTCAGCGCAACAAAACAAAAAAATAATAATCCATGATCGACAATGCAAAATTCCAAAATGGCACTTCCAGCCACTTCATTGCCAGCAAGCTTGTCCTCTGTGCATGTCCAACCAATCAACTTTCCACTTCCACCCTCACCAAGAATATGCTGCACTGTGAATCGGTTGTTCAAACAAGCAATCATGCACATTTCCACGCATTATTTTAAAAACTGCAAAGGCCTTTCCCATGCAGAAATTGGCATTTCTGCCCCCCTCCTTTTTAATACTGTGAATCTCATTCACTTCTTGTTGGGACAAAAGGTATTCTTCTTGCCTGAGTCTCATGATTGGAATGTCATAATAGAGGGGTATAAGCTATTTCAGAGAAATAGATCAAACAGGAAAGGAGTTGGAGTATCATTATACCTTAAGGATGTGTACACCTATGAACAGATTAATGACTTAAATCTTGAGAGCCAAGTTGAGTGCATCTAGGTAAAATCAAGGGGGAGAGAAACAGCAGGATGTCATTGTGGGGAGTCTACTACAGACCTCCAAGCCAAACTGAGGACTTGGATGATGCCTTCCTGGAACAGATGACTACACATTCAGAAAGAAGAGATGTAGTAGTAATGGCAGAGTTCAACTATCCTGTTGTTTGTTGGAAGTCCAGCTCTGCCAAAAATTTAAGGTCTAACAAATTCTTCACTTGCCTTGCAGACAATTTAATTGCCCAGAAGGTAGAAGAGGCAACAAATGGAGCAGCTATTTTAGATCTGATCCTAACCAACAGAGATGATCTGGTTAATGGAGTGGAAGTGGCAGGATCCTTAGGGGAGAGTGACCATGTTCTCCTGGAGTTTGTCATACAGAGGAAAGGGAAAACCAAGCGTAGTCATACATGCATTCCAGACTTTAAAAAACCTGATTTTAAAACATTTAGGGAATTACTGGGGATGATCACATAGGAGATTTTCAGACAGGCAAAAATCGCTCCTTGCCGCGCGAGCAGCCTCCCGAAACTGCTGCGCGGCAAGGGTCTTCTTCGGACGACGCTGTGCCTCTGGCGAAACCGTCCGTGTCACTTCCGTGAAGCTTGGGACGGCTCCGCGTCATATTTCAAGCACGGGCAGCCTCCGTGATTGAGATATGACGCGGAGCCGTCCCAAGCTTCACGGAAGTGACACGGACGGTTTCGCCAGAGGCACAGCGTCGTCCGAAGAAGACCCTTGCCGCGCAGCAGTTTCGGGAGGCTGCTCGCACGGCAAGGAGCGATTTTTGCCTGTCTGAAAATCTCCATGGTCAGGAATACTAAAAGAGAAGAGAGTTCATGATGGATGGGAGTTTCTTAAAAGTGAGAGATTGAAGGCCCAACTTCAAACAGTTCTAATCAGGAGGAAAAAATGTGAGGTATCTAAAGAAACAAGGATGGATGTCTAACGAACTTTCAACTGAGCTAAGACTTAAAAGGGATTTATACAAGAAATGGAAAAAGGGGAAATCACCAAAGAAGAATTCAAACAAATAGCCAGCTCATGTAGAGGGAAAGTAAGAAAAGTGAAAGCACAGATGGAGCTCAGGCTTGCTAAACTGATTAAAAACAACAAAAAGGGCTTTCCCCCCCTTTTTTTTTGCAAAACAGGCTTTTTTGTTGTTATGTCCACAGCAAAAGGAAGAACAAAGAAGTGGGAGGGCCACTGCATGGAGAAGATGGTGAAATGCTAACAGGGGACAGAGAAAAGACAGAACTACTCAACACCTTCTTTGCCTCAAGCTTCTCCCAAAAAGAGAACAGTGCTCAACCTGGGGAAAATCGAGCAGATGAGGCAGTAGGAGAAATCCAGCACAGAATAGGTAAAGAGGTAGTTCAGGAATATCTGACCAGTATAAGTGAGTTCAAGCCTCCAAAGCCAGATGAACTACATCCAAGGGTACTAAAGGAACTGGCAGAAGTAATCGCAGAACCACTGTCAATAATTTTTGAGAATTCCTGGAGAACAGGAGAGGTCTCAGCAGACTGGAGGAGGGCAAATGTTGTCCCCATCTTTAAAAAAAAAAGGGGGGGAGAAGACCCAAATAATTACTGCCTCGTCAGCCTGACATCTATACTATGTTAGGAGTCTAGAGCAGATCATTAAATAGACTGTCTGTAACCACTTAGAAAGGAATGCTGTGATCACTAAAAGCCAACATGGGTTTTTCAAAAACAAGTCATGCCAGACTAATCTTATCTTCTTTTTTGATAGAGTTACAAACTTGGTAGATGAAGGGAATGCAGTGGATGTAGTGTTTCTTAATTTCAGTAAGGCCTCTGACAAGGTGCCCCATGATATTCTAGCAAAAATGTTAGTAACATGTGGGCTAGACAATGCAACTGTTAGATGGATTTGTAATTGGTTGACTGACCGACTCAAAGGGTAGTCAGCAATGGTTCCTTTTCATCCTGGAGAGAAGTGACTAGTGGGGTGCCCTAGGCCAGCGCTATTCAACATCTTTATCAATGACTTGGATTAGGGAATAGAGGGCACGCTTATTAAGTTTGTAGATGAAAACAAATTAGGAGAGGTAGCTAACACCCCAGTAGATAGGATCAGAATCCAAAATAACCTTAACAGATTAGAAAGCTGGGCCAAAATGAACAAAATGTATTTCAAGAGGGAGAAATTTTTAGAATACTACACTTAGGCAGAAAAAAATTGAAATGTACAGATATAAGATGGGTGACACATGGCTTGATGACAGTACATGCAAAAGGGATCTAGGAGTCTTAGTGGACCACAAGCTGAACATGACTCAGCAGTGTGATGCAGCAGCCAGAAAAGCCAATGCGATTCTAGGCTGTGTCAATAAGAGTATAGTGTCTAGATCAAGGGGAAAATAGTGCCACTGTATTCTGCTTTGGTCAGACCTCACCTTGAATATGTCAGGGATGATGGGAGTTGTAGTTCTTCACCTCTGGCTCAAACTCACCACCTTGTTATGCAGCAGAGACGACCAGCTTAGATCAGTGGTTAATGCTTTCCTTCAAAGCAGCAGAGTTTCAGAGAATAGGCTGAAGATCCTGACAAACTCTCCAAGCCTTCTCACTCTTCTCCAGGTGTCTCCAAAACATCTCCAGGATTCACTCAGGCAACACAGTAGTTTTATATAAAACCTACTTTATTCTTCTATATAAATATACTATATGGTCAACAAATAACAATCTCTACATACTACTCCACAATATTTCCAAACTACTCCACCACAATACATTGGCAAACATTGCAATTTTATAGCCATTGTTTATCACCACCCACTAGTTAGTTTCCACCCAGTGGGTGTGTACTTCCATTCTGATTGGTCCACGTAGTTCCACCCATACTTAAGACCAACCCATGTATTTCAACATTTCACCTTGTACACTTAATGATTCTCAGGTGTTTCCATTCTGCATTCAGTACCTCTGTCCTTGGCTCTCAGGACTTCTAGATTACATTAGCAGTTTCACCTGTGTAGCTTCATAATTGCTCTTGCTTAGTCATTGTGACTTTCACATACATATTTTATTTCTTTCACTGTATGTCCCATGTTGCATTTTCCTTAACAGAATACTGTGTCCAGTTCTGGGAACCACAATTCAAGAATGATGTTGACAAGCTGTAGTGTGTCCAGAAGAAGGTGACCAAATGGTAAAAGGTCTAGAAACCATGCCCTATGAGAAGCGGCTTAGGAAGCTGGGTAAATTTGCCTGGAGAAGAGAAGGTTAAGAACTTTTTCAAATGGGGGGAACCCCCCCCCCTGAGGAGGTCAGGAGAAGAACTGGGCTGTCACACTTACAGAGCCCCATTTCAGATGCTGCCATCATCCTCCATCCTCCTCCCGACCTTCCCCTGTGCTTCCTCCATGCCTCCGGCAATAAAAGTGGCGTCTGCAGCATGGAGGAAGCAAGGGGGAAGGTCGGGAGGAGGATGGCGGCATCTGAAACGGGGCTCTGTAAGCGCGACAGCCCCATTCTTCTCCTGACCTCCTCGGGCTCCCCCACATTTGAAAAAGTCCTAAGAGGGGACATGATAGCCATGTTTAAATATTTGATGGGATGTCATATTGAGGATGGAGCAACCTTGTTTTCTGCAGCTTCAGAGACTAGGACACAGAACAATGGGTTTAAACTATAGGAAAAGAGATTCCATCTAAACATTAGGAAGAATTTCCAGACTATAAGAGCTGTTCGGCAGTGGAATGCGTTGCCTCGTAGTGTGGTGGAATCTCCTTCTTTGGAGGTTTTTAAACAGAGGCTGGATGGCCATCTGTTGGGCATGCTTTGATTGTGTGTTCCTACATGGCAGGGGGTTGGATTAGCTGACCCTTGTGTTCTTTTCCAACTCTGTGATTCTATTAGTATTTTCACTGTCTAGACAACCTCTTTGTCATAGGTCTTCTCCAGACTTATGCTTTGTCCTGATTTGCCCCACATCTTCTCATGTTGAGTCAAAGGCTTTCACGGCTGGCATCCATAGGTTTTTTGTGTTTTTTTCCAGGCTGTGAGGTGTTCTGGAAGAGTTTACTTCTGACATTTCACCTGCATCTGTGGCTGGCATCTTCAGAGAATGGTTGGGTAGGAGTGTGTGTGTGTGTGTGGGGGGGGTTATAGAATATGTGAGCCACTGTTGGAGAGGATATGTAAATTTGTGTATTTGAATGGCTAGTTTCTGGGTGGAGATATGCATCCAGATTAGCCAAACAGACACTACTCCTCCTTGCATATCTCCACCCAGAAATTCAAATACCCAAGCATTCAAATACACAAATGTACATATCTTCTCCAACAGGGGCTCACAGTATATAACCCCCCACACACACACTCCTACCCAACCATTCTCTGAAGATGCCAGCCACAGATGCAGGCGAAACGTCAGAAGTAAACTCTTCCAGAACACGGCCTCACAGCCTGGAAAAAAAACCACGAAAAACCTTCTCATGTTGTTTCTGGACATTTCTTGCCTCTTCTTGATGCTTCTCTGTCTTTAACATGTCTCCCCTGCCCCTTTGGCAAGATTTAAAATGGTGGTGGCAGCAGCAAGGGTAATGATAGATGGCAGAGAAATGAACAAGAGTACTTCAACAGGTTTCAGCAAACATTTTATTCAAAAGGAACAGTATGTACATGTGAAATGAAACAACCAGCTTAGATAAGCCTTACAAAAGTAAACACAAACATTTTGGACCTTCTACAGACCATTTTAATGCCTCTTACAAAATGCATCCAGGGATGACTTCCTTTTCATCAGCCTCCTTTGCACTTTGGTGGCCAAACATATAAATCTGCACTTTTGGGGGGGGGGGTGTCACCCTGGGCATAGTCACTGAAGCAGCCTTATCTGCTCTCTCTCTTGCAAGCTCTCTCTCTCTGTTTTGCTTTCTTCTGGAAGCAAGTACACACAGCTATGACTATAGTAGAACCCAGTTTTTCCCCAGCTGGAACTTTATTTATTGCATTGCCTTCACTTTTTTTTTTTTTTTTTGACTGCAGATAGACTTCTGCAACTTGAAAGTCTGTATTTCTCCAGGCATCCTTCAGCATTGAATGCTGATAAGAAACCTTCAGCTACACAGATGACAAGGAAGAAAATTGTAGGAGGCTTCATGCCTCATGGGTGGGATCTTTAAAGCTTTTGTTAAAAGGAGCTTTGCTAGCAGAGGAATTTTTAACTGAAGTTTGCCTGCATTTGTGATTTTTCAAAACCATCTCTAGAGCCCTAGTGCTAATGCAGTAGGCTCAACCCTCTCTCCTCTAGTCAACCTGAATACTTAAGTGGAGGACAGCTTCCAATGACTCCCCACACATACACCTTTTCACCTTCCCAATTATGTACCTTCAGCCTGAATTGAAATTAACTAGTGTGTGGGTTTTTTGAGCTTTCTGAGCAGGGGGCCCTAGTCCTTTAGCACAAAGGTGCTAGAGAGAGGTTTTTTTTCTAATTACATACAAATGTTAAAAGGTGCATGACTGGAAAGGTGGGGAAAACATTGCCAGTTTGCAATTTCTCTTCAGTTGAGATGACTTTTGATTCTGATTCCAAGCTGCAGCCAGCTTGCAGACAATGTCAACATCCTACCACCAAAATAGTGGGGAGGGGCAAAACCACTCATTGTGCTTCTATGCTTCTTACCAGAGTGCTGTTGCTAACAGTGGGATACAAGAAAGGTTGGGAAAAGCACACAACATTTCAGGAATGTCCTGGGAGATGTGAGTGGGGGAGTAAGTTGGGGGATGCATTATGTAGGTCCAAGGGTCACATGTGGCTCATGGCCCACAGGTTACCCACCCGTGGACCAGACAGTAGCAGTCTGTTTCTAAGAAGATTACAGCTACTGGACTGCCAAATGTAAGGCAGTAGTAATTCTCGAAATATAAGTGCATATTTTGTTCTTTGTACAATAAGTGTATTGAACAATGATTGCAGGATGGGAGAGATGAAAGGGAGAAAGCATCTATCATATTTCTTTTAAAAATGCTATCTAAATGCAAAACTCCAAAGAAGGTTTTAGGTAAAAGCCCCACCTTGCTGCAGGGAAGAGTCCAGAGAATGGCCGATCTCATTTCCTGTGACAGGAAACAGCTATAAAAATAGCTCATTCAAAAATTCATACAGTTTCTGTATTAAATCAAATGGTTAGATAGGGATCTCTCTAACATTGCCTCTGTGCAGGTTTCTGGTAGGGACTGTTCAGCAGTAAAAGTGGGTTAAATCAAGTTTAGCAGTGCAATAGCCTTCATTATTAAAATTTGTTGACCACAGTTCAACCTCTGCTCACATTGTGTGGAATACCTCCCAAAGGTAAAGACAGTTGCCAGATAATTAAGAATGGTTTAACAAATGTCTAGACTGTGTGGAATCACAAGCACATATTGTTTGAATTTTTAAAATCATTAGATTTATACCCTGCCATTTTAAAATGGAATTCATGGTAGTGTACCTTCTCCCAGAACCTGAAAAAGTTACTTTCTGGACTACCCTTACCAACATGGCTAATGAGATCAGAAGACAAGACTGGGGGATATTTGAGACCATGTTTAGTTTGGTGTAGATCCAACAAAGTGAAACAAAATAGATGAGTTAACTTCTCTGAGGTATCCATTATGCTATGTTGTTGTCCTAAGAGCAAGTTTATTGTAATCACTTTGATCACTTGGATTCTGCTGAAAGCTGTTCTTTTGTGTCTAATATAACCTTTTAAGTCCACAGATTTAGAAGTATGGACATTTTTCAGTCATCATTTTTCAATAGAAGCAGTAAAATTAGAATGCCAAGAAAACCCAATCCTGCTTTTGATTAAATGAAACTTTTCTTTATTAATACACTGGAATTTGAACTGTTCAACCATGTAGTCAATTCAAAACAAAATGTTACCAAGACTGTTCCTTGCCAACATAACTATCATGCAAGACTCTGCTTCCCCATGTGGGTGGATGCTATTTTGAATGAAGTATAATCTGGAGAACATAATCATTCTAATATGAAAATTACCCCATTTTCATTCAAGTGACTAATGCTATGCCATTATTCAATTCAATTTTTAGAAAGAGAGATACATCACACCAGATAAAGTTGCATAAAATAGATGCCCCTGTTTTGTGCCCTTCTCTACTGATATCTCACGGTGTCTCCTCTTTTCTTCCTGTAGTTGTGCCATATAGAGGATTGGCAAAGGAAGCAGCCATTACATCATTCCTTCTGGAAACCTGGGGTGGAAATATAAAGTTATGGCCATAAAAGGGGCTAAATCATACAAAATCAGGGCTGGCTTCTGCCGAGAAGACAGAATGATTCCTCCTCTCCCCCATAAAAGCCAACCATACTGGCAACTATGAGTGTTTTCACACTGCACAATTATAGCAGTTTGATACCACTTTAATTGTCATGGCTTTATCTTATGGATCTTAGTTCAGAATGAATGATGGAACAATATCCTTCAATTAATCTGAGAGAAGATAACTGGTTTAGGGAATGCAAGGCATGCTATATGGCACACACAAACCGTTCCCTTTGCCTACATTTGCTGCCTGGCTATCTCACTCTGTATAATGGTAGGGCTGGCCCAGCACTTTCACCACCCAATTATGTACGGTGGGCCTGCTGTATCAGTGGGCTAGCCATCTGTGGATTGGAGCATCCACATATGGTGACACCCCATATTATTCAATGGCATTGTGTGCACGTGGGCACATCAGTGTGCGGCTGCGGACACACATTGCCATTGATTAATATTGGCTTGCGTGTCTGCATTTTCCCATCCACAGGTGGGGGACCGAACCCCCACAGATGGGAAGGGCTGACTGCATTTACAGAAGTAAGCTCTTAGCAGTGAAAAATCCATGTGACCTTGAATGTTTTATTGCTGAAATTTCCACAGAACTGTCACTGATATAGTAACAGTTGATGTGCACAAATGCCTTGTTCATGGGAGTCGATTGTATATACACAACTACCCAGTGAGACAATTTAGGCTAGGAGACAGTTGTGAGCATAAGGAGGGATTTGTATTTTGATTAGAAATTTCTTCAACCCAGCTCTGTCTGGCGTGGTAAATCCAAAATTATGTCCACTATACTGTACACTGGCTGTATTTCAGTGTATATTTGTATCTGCGTGCGTGTCTTCGAGTCACCTGTCATGTTATGGTGACCCCATGAATTTCATAAGGTTCTCTTAGACAAGAAATATTCAGAGGTGCTTTTGCCAGTGTCTTCCTCTGAAATATAGCCTACAGCATCTGATATTCATTGGCAGTCTCCCAACAAAGTAATAACCAGGACTGACCCTGCTTAGCTTCCATGATCGGATGGGATCTGGTGCCTTTAAGGTCTTTAGGTACTGCTCTACATTTCTGGATCCTCTTAATCACTAGGCCAACCCCTGGGATATGGGGGTCGACCTGTATTGCTCTTTTAAACTGTAAGCCGCTTTGAGTCCCAATTTTAGGAGGAAGGTGGGGTACAAATAAATAGATGAGGATGAGGAGGAGCAGCTGCTGCTG
This sequence comes from Gambelia wislizenii, assembly GCA_030847615.1. Lineage (NCBI taxonomy): Eukaryota > Metazoa > Chordata > Lepidosauria > Squamata > Crotaphytidae > Gambelia > Gambelia wislizenii. Next base: position 129,530,965 of record JAUMIR010000006.1, on the reverse strand, counting down.
CAGCTAGCCTGCAGCCCATGAGTGCAGTGAAGGATGCTGTCCTGTTCCCAGTGTTGAATTAAGGGTTAGCCACCATCCAGTCAACTTCTGTATGAGGAAAGAAGGTGAGGGCCATAATTTTTTTCTCTTGCTTCAGGAAACAATATATCTTGGACCTACCCTGGTAGGGAAGCTGCCTTTGGGAGTGCCTTAGAAACACCCCCCCCCCTTTATCTCATGGGTTATATAATATTTTTGTGTCCCCAAACCAAGGGGTTGTCTAAATGGCAAAAGTACTCCTCGTGGAATGCAAGGAGATGCTTTCTGTCTTAATGGGATTCGGCATCATTTCACTGTATTGTAAAGGAGCTCCCCCCTTCCCAATGCCATATACTCTGCGGGAAAAGCCTTTGCGGCTTTTCCTGTTTTTTTTTGAAAAACACAAAGGGGAATACACATTCCTGCTCATTGGAACAAGCAACCAAATTGATTTGCTTTCCCAATATGAGCAGGTGATTGGTTGTACAAGCATGGGGGAGGAGCTTCCTAACAAGGCAAGAGCCCAGAACTGCCATGTTGGATGTTCACCTTAGCATGCGAGTACTAAGGTGATAAAATGGGTTTTTTTATTATTAATTTTTTTTTTTGCTTTTTTGTTAAGGGAAAATATCACTCTAGTGCACATAGTGTTTTTTTTTTTAAGTTTGATGGTGAGTAAGTAAAGGTAAATTGAGGTAAGTAAAAAAGCAAGTAATTAACTTGCGGCTACCATCTTGAATCGCAGGCAGGCCTGTTTGCACAGCAAACACGGATAGCTTCACATGCCTTGAGATCTGTAAAAAAACCTATTAAGACAAATAGTAGCTGCTGCGAATTGCTATTACTACAGAACAATCTGGGTTTTGTGTGTGTGTGTTTTGCCTAAACGAGCCCCAAATATCTGTGATGTGTATATACATTTTCATGCAAGAGCTGTCCCATTCATTTCATGTCAAAGGTGCTTCTGCACATGCAAATGGGAGGCGGCCTAGCAGGGAATTGAATACTGAGCTGGATTATACAAGTGAAGCATAGATTGTCTGTGAGATGCAGGCAGCACAGATATCTCAGTTTTTTTTATGGTTACAAAATGAACACTCTTAATAATGTGGCTCATGGGACATCATTCCATATCACAATTACTAAATTCTTGGTAAGATTATTGATATATGGTAGGTTCTTACACAGGTTTGTGGAAGAAAGCCCACGCTATGCACATTTATTTATGGAAAAAGAAGATGGATGTCAACCTCCAGGCAATGAACTCTGTGCTTTTTGTCACTCAGGACAGTTTCTAAAAGCAACTGCCTCATTGATAAAGGGCTAGACTTCTTTCTGTATAACATGAAGAGATGTAACAGTGGATTGTGCAGCTTATGGTGAAGCTTATGAAATTTGGCTGTCAGGCTACTTGTGGGGAGACCATAAGATTAGGAAACGTGAAAGAGAAAATTCAGTTGTTTCTTGAGTTTTGGAAGATTCTTGAATTTATTTGTGCATTTACTAAATGCTTGTTATGATTAGCAAACACCTACAATTGTATCGCCCATTTAAAAAGCTGCAGGAATGCAGGGATGAGGGAATATACCTACACATGTGGCTAGAATGCCCCCCAATACTTGAGTACTGGACTATAATTCTAGACATAGCTTCACAAATAACAAAATATGAAATTCTGCCCAGGACTGTTACAGTTTTCAATATTCAGACGAAATAGACGAAAACAGATGACTGAAATGTAAAGAACTCGTCTCTTTCTTGATCACTATCCAGATTAGAAATAGCTAGAAACTGGAAAATGGAGGACCTTTCATTAGTAAAATGCTGGGGAAAACTATGGGAGATATGGCTAATGGAAAAACTTGCCAACGAAGTCAGAAATACAAAAGGAGAAAACTGTAAACTGGCATTCAGTAAGAAATGGTTCCCTCCCTTTGAGTATATGAATAACAACCTGTATCAATTGGAACTCCACCTCACCAAAAGACATTTTGGAAGGACATATCTACCTATGAGTCTATCTATGATGGCTATGTACTTATGCCGTTTGCTTATGATTATGGTCGCAACCACATCTGTGTAAGACTGTTATGTTGTATTAATTTTAAAATGATTTGTTGTTTCGTATAATTCATTTCGGAGGTCTGATGGCAGTTCCCCCTTTTCCCAGCAATTCACAAGGAATTCATGGAATTTTTCGTGGAGTGCATGACCTCCGTGTTTCCAAACTTCAGGTGGGATTCCATCAATCCCAGCTGCCTTGCCGTTTTTCATCTGCTGTATGGCCTTAAAGGTCTCTTCCAAAGTGGGAGCTATGTCCAATTCATTTTTCATTGGTTTTTGTATCATATGTTGGATAGCTGAGGCTTGGACTACTCGGTTGGTGCTAAAGAGACTTTGAAAATGTTCAGCCCAACGATTTAGGATGGAGGCTTTATCAGTAATTAATGTTTGACCACCTGTACTGTATAAGGAGCTTTGGACCTGATAAGTAGGTCCAATCTTCGTTTGCGAAGAAAAGCCAGAGAGAGATAATTCATTACAAATTACATATTTGTATATGTGTGTGTGTGTGTGTGTGTGTGTGTGTGTGTATATATATATATATATATATATATATGCTACAGGGCTGAATCTAAGTTAAGTTTGGCACATTTACATCTGAATGAAATCAATGTGAGTTTCCAATCTATAATTCTTAAATCACTCACTGCAACATCCATTGGTGTAAAATATTACAATGTATGATTGGACAATGAGACATTGGACTTTATCAGATCAGGCAAATATGGCATCATAAGGATGCCTAATGATTGCAAAAGGGTGTGCATACCAAACGACAACATCCTTTCACAATCATATCTTGTTAAGAAGCCATCCTATTTTATTGACGGGCCAAGTCGTTAATAATCTCCCATTCCGCTTTGTTGCTGGCACTGCCGGCATTTGAATCGTCTTGCCATTGTACTCACATGAATGCTGCATCAATGACAGAACACTTCCGGGTGAGATCATGACAGCCAGACAGGGGACGCTCTTTTTATGAACACCCTCCATGTACTTGGGAGTTTTAAAGTGTGTTTTTGTGCTTTGCTGTACTTTTTGTGTCTTGATTTTGCTTTTATTTTTTAATTCGCCACTCTAGCGTCTTCTGGCAAGAATCAGCGAGATTTGGAACCTGGTATGTTTGTGCTCCGTTTATGCCGGGGAAGCCTCGTTGATGTTCCTAGAGGTAGGTAGAGGGTTTTTTTGTTTGTTTGTTTTGCCAGCATAAAAGCACCACAATTTATACTGGCAAAAGAACATTAATGGAGGGTGGTCTGATAGTCCATAGATAAGTCCAGTACCCCTTTACTGAGATTATATATAACTCCATGTCATGTGTATTGTTTCAAAGATTGATAAATAGACCCTTAGGAACAATGCTAACCCCACATTCCTTCTCTGTTCTCCTTTCACCCCAACTAAATTCTTCACACCCATGTACGCAGAGCCTGTCTTCCCATTAGATAAGGTGAGTCAGTGCAGTGCAATGCAAGGATGGGAGGGCCACTGCTCCAGAGAACCATACTGGCTGCTCTCCAGTGGTGTCTGCAACTAGTAAGTCCCCAAGTAGGCTCTTTAGTGTAGGATATTGAATGGGCTCAGGAGATCTAGATCTGTCATTTGTCTGCGGCAGCAATGCCACAGCAGAGTCTGTTAGAACTCCAATACCTTACTCAGAGAGATTTTAAAAACAAGGTATAATGGCCTTAGATTGCCAGTGCTGTAGTGGCACAGGTATTCTTCAGTGTCACTCCACCCACAATATCTTATTTGGAAGGAAGATACTTCAAAGCAATATATTTGGGGGAAAGTGGTGAAGGGAGGGGACCAGGGGTTTGAATTGAGGGAGGAAGTGGGGATAGTGCAACAGACTCTCCTACCTCAAGGAAGGATGGAACAGGAAAAGAAATACTGTGCTGGTATAGTATCAGTAGGCCTAAAGATTTTAAAGGTATCAGATTCCCATCTGATCTTGGAAGCTAAGCAGGGTCAGCTCCAGTTAGTGCTTAAATAGAAATCCGCCAACAAATACCAGGCGCTGTAGGTTTTATTTCAGAGGAAGGAACTGGCAAAACTACCTCTGAGTATTCCTTGTCTAAATAAGCCCTATGATATTCATGGACTTGCCATAAATTGACAGTTGACTTGAAGACACATATACAGTCAGACCACTGTATCTGTGGGGGTTCCCAGACTTACTGCAGATACCAGAAACCACAGATGCCAGTGAACCCTATTAAAAGAAATGACTTCCAGTAAAAACATACCATAGAGTTGCATTGGAGAACCTAGAACATGCCTAGGGAGGATGCCTCTCTAGGCATTTTTGATCACAACTCTATGGTATATGTCCCCTATTTTGTGTCCTGGAGATAAATGAAACAGGATTTTAGTTCCACAGATATAGGGTCCAACTCTATCTATGTACAGTGTGTGTGAGTACAGTGTGTGATGCCGCCCCGATTGTTTTAACAGAGGGGCGGGGTATAAATAAATTTTATTATTATTATTATTATTATTATTATTATTATTATGAGTGTGCGCATGCGCGTATACACACACGCGCACACACACACCGTATCAGTGTTAAAAATATATCTCTAGTACAAGTCAGCCCCTTTTCATGCCATTGCTAGACTGTTGCCACACTGCACACTTAGGCTGCTGCCACACTGCAGAAATAATGCAATTTAACATTACTTTAACTGCCATGCTTCAATGTTAGGGAATCCTGGGATTTGTAGTTTGTTGTGGCATCAGACATCTCTGACAGAGAAGGCTAAATAACTCACAAAACTACAAATCCCAGAATTCCAAAGCATTGAAACATGGTAGTTAAAGCTGTGTCAAACTGCTTTATTTCTGCAGTGTGGCAGCAGCCTTAATCTTCTAAACTACTTTCTTAGTAAAGCAGCTCATGAAACTGGGCCATGTATTAGTATTCCAGTAACAATTAGCAAATGCGAGCAAGACATTATTTATAAACATAAAGATGACTTTAAAAGGGGCAGTTCCACACCTACTAGTAATAGAATGGAATCAATTCAAAAAATCCACCGGAGGGCAATAGGATTTTTCCAGAAAGCATTTTAAAAAGAAAACTATTCACACATACCTCCTGCTGTGCCTGCCACGGAGAAACACTGATCTGAACTCCCATTGAGGCAGCACACTCTGTAGACTACAAAAGAGGCGAACATTAGCTTCAGGGCAATCTTATTCAGCACTGAACAAAACAACAGTAATGTTGCCAGGCCAGTTCCATAAATCCAAAAGCTTACAGGTTAAAACAAGAAGGAGGAGGAAAGAAAGGAAATGGGGGGGGGATACTAATATCATAAGCTGCCTTGGGAATCTGGTGGCTTTATCAAGATGCTAGTAAAGTATCATGGACCAGATCAGCTTTCTGAATGGGTGTTTCACTAATCAGGAGAGTCAATGGTACATCCCCAGACTTAATTGGCTTTTATGCTCTTCAGGAAAGTAGAAACAAGGTGACCGGATGCTTAGACTAGCTGCAAAGGAAGTGAAAAACGGGGTCTCCCAAAGTTCTGTATTTAGACCAGTACTAAATAACTTGTGCATAAATGGTCTGGAGTTAATCAAGCAATACCACCACATTTTGGGATAGTTTTCTGCCATTTGGTGGCAAAAAGCCACCCCTAAATTGATTTTTTTTAATAAAATGAAAATTTTCGGTAAAATGAGTACCCAGCTTGTGGGGGCAATTAGCTAACACACATTTGAAACTGTTTAATGCAATGTAGATGTGTAAATAGCTATTGCTTAAAACAATTTGTAAGCCGCTCTGATAGCCTTGTGGCTAAAGAGCGGGGTATAAATAACTAAATAACTAACTAAATAACTAATTTCTGTGTCCTAGGTCTCCCCAAAAGGGGTTTGGGAGCTGCACAGGATGCACTTTCCCCATTAGTTGAGAGTCATAAGACTTCACTTGTTGGATGCTCACCAGGGATTTCAGTTCAGGATATACAAGACACATAGGACTTTACCAGACACACAAAATAGGGCGTCATAGCAACACCACATAAACACAAAAGGGCGCGCATATCAGATGACATCACCCTTTTGCGTTTATGCACTGACCATAAGCCAATCTATTTTATTGACAGGCCAAGCCATCAATAGATTGGCTGTGGTGATTTTTTGCTGGCATTGCCGGTATATGAAACTTCACACCTTTATCCCCCCACATTATTACAGCATGAATGGCCAGAACACTTCTGGGTGAGATTGTGACATCCAGGTAGGTGACATTCTTTTTATGACCCTCCCTAGTTTGCTTGAAAGTTATTAAGAGTGTTAATGTGCTTAGTGTAAGTTTTTGTGTGTTATTTTTGTTTCTTTTTTAAAAAAATCCCCACACTAGGTATTCTCATGAGAATCCAAAAGATTTCAGATGAGGAAGTGAATGGAGCTCTGTTCACTCCTTGTTCATTGCCACCGCTGCCTTTTGCTGGGATTACAGGTAAGTGAGGTATGGGACGTTCTTTTGCCGGCATAAAACCATCACCAAATATGCCGGCAAAAGAACGTTTGGGGTTGATGGTCTGATAAAGTCCATACACTTTAGTCACATAAAGCAAGTAGTATGATAGGTAAAAGGATACTTGCTCAAACATTATTGAGAAAATGATGCAAGTAGCCTGCCACTATGGATGTTCACTTGGAATCCACATTGTTTTCAGTAGAATTTATTTTCCAAAAGAAAGTGCACAGAAGACTGAATTTTCAATGCAGACTTTAAATTGCACTGGTTCCCCAAACAAACAAACAAACAAACAAACAAACAAACCTTAAAGAAATGTAAGGATTTTACCTAGTAACCTTCACTGAAAGTAACTTTCAAAAGTTTATAGGTGTCTATCTCAAGACAAATAAATTGAATTCAATTAGAGCACTTTAGGCTCTCTTATCTGCAATGAAAAGATGCCTTCTGATTCTGACATCACCATCCTGCTATTTTTTGATCTGTAACTAAATGAATCCTGCCTGAATCTGTTGAACTAACATAGGAATGTACAGATGAAATTGGCAAGACTGCAGTAAGAGAATTCTAACACAACCCTCTCACCAGTGAATGACAAAATTGTCATTGAATGAATCTGATCTCAAATCAGATGTGAGGAGCTTTTTACTGGAAGTAAGTGTTATGCCATGGTTAATTTGACTTAAGAGCCCATGAATCTTATTGCATATTCATGCAAAGATAAAGGAAATGTTATTTGGCACTGCCATCCTGTGCTGCAGTGCTGATCAGAGCTGGGCAGAAAAGATGCAGCTGGCTTAATTTACTCCTTTGATTCCAAATCATTGTAGATAAAGTCCCTTTGATTAGTTGTTTTTAATAAATAGAGTTAATAGTGATCATAAGACAATTGCAAAGTAGTTGTAAGTGCAATCAAGGGAACGCCGTGGAGGTTTGACACAAAGTAGTGTTTCCCTGGCTCAGAACATTATTCAATGTTTGCCTTGAATTCATGTTTTTATGAAGCATGAAAGCTATACATACCAAATGGATGCTTAATTCCATTTGTAGGTTTTTCAAAGATAAGACTAATAAACTCTTTAATGTGGCATCAGCAAATGGAATTCAGGGAGCTCAGAGGAATGAGTATGTTTTCTGCTAAATTTAGTTTGGTTTCAGTACAATCTTACAATAGAGCACATTGTGACATTGCAGTTACAGAATTGAAGAGAATGATATCCACACCTCATTTCACATTTTGGAATATTCAGAGGAGCTGCAAGATTACAAGATGAAATAACTAGTGGCTCACAGAACTCATCAGGCACTTGCACAATCTCTGCTCATTCCAGAACACGGAAAAGGTCCTTTTGGGTGGCATCTCCTCAAATTCCCCAGATAGCATGCCATAGGCACTTGTTGGGATTCTGTGAACTGTAGTACCCCCCCCCCCGCCCCAGCATTGCCACATTCCAAAGATATGTAGGAAGCTGCTATACCAGGTCAGACTGGTCATCTGTTTGGTACCGGTCTCTTTCACACTATACAATTGTAGCACTTTGATACTATTTTAATTGCCATGGTTCCATGCTATGGAATCTTTACATTTGTAGTTCCATGAGATACGTTAGAATTCTCTGCCAGAGAGTTCTAGTGCCTCATCAAAGTACAAATCCCAGGATTCTGTAGAGTGAAACCATGGCAGTTAACGTAGTATCAAAGTGCTGTTAACAGATCAGTGTGAAAGAGATCATAGTCACTGTTGTTTACTCTGAGTGACAGTGGTTGTACAGGGTCTTATAGAGATGGGTGAGAATTTTGTGTCAGTTAAATTTTGATCAGAATACAGAATCTGACTGTGGGACAAAGTGATACTGCAGGATTCGACCTCATGGAAGAAGGCTTTTCTTGTTACCTGATTCTTTTAGCCAGGGATCAATTCAAGCCTGTAAGCTTCAGCATGCAAACCACATGCTCTACCCTGAGCATAGTCAACCTTGCATAAGCTTCTCTGAATTGAAACACTGTTGTTTCCCCGAATACAATAATATGATTGGCAACTCATGTCAGCATCTCTCAGCTTTACCAGCCTTCAGTGAAAATAACTATGGCTGCAGAGATATTTTAAGCACTGAATTGATATCAAAGTGGAGTTTACCAGCGTTCTGAGAGTACATGATAATAGAAATCTTTCCTCGATTGCTAGTAAGGATGCTGTGCTTTTGTAAGACTTGCATTCTTCATTTAAATACCTTCACCAAGGGATGTTCTTTCTGCTTTTGATGGGCAATATCCTAGGAAAACAATTGCAGCTTTATAGCATCCACTTCCAAATGTGTATGACAAACTGTTCCACCTACCTTTACACTCTGAGCCTCATAAAGTGGGTTGTCAAATGCAGTATTGAAGATCTCTTCAGTTTTCCTGTAAAACAACATCATGTCAAAGAGAATTGTGGGTTAAAGGGTACTGCCTGTTCATGTTGCTTCAGGTTATAAGACAGTGAGAGCCAAAGGGAAAAAAAGACCCATATCAGTTCTGAAACAAGGACACCCTATTTATCAGACTTATGCAGTTGGGAATCTATATATCTATATCTATATCTACATCTATATCTATATCTATATGGTCTGTATAATTCTCTTGGGTATTTTGCTGTTTCCACTGTGCTGATTGGCTGCTTAGGGAACTGACCAACCAATCACAGGTCTGTTGGGCAGCCAATCAGCACACTGGGGGTGGGAACATGTAGATCTCAAACATGGCGGTGGAGAGGGAAAGTGAGTAGCATGGGGGTGGATGTGGTGTGTGTGTGTCTGTGTACCGGAGTGCTGGGGGGGGAACTGAGCAGTGGGGGAGTGGGGGCAGTACAAGTGGCAGGGGGGAAGAACAGGTGAGGGGAAGAACAGGCGGTGGGGGGCAGTACTAGTGGCGGAGGGAAGAACAGGGTGGCGGGGCAGAATGGGTGGGGGCAGTACTAGTGGTGGGGAGGGCAGTACTACCAGTGGGGGGAAGAACAGGTGGTGAGGGGGCAGAACGGTTGGCGGGGAGGGCAGTACTAGGGGCGGGGGCAGAACAATTTGTGGGGGGCAGAACGGGGGCAGGGGGAAGAATGGGTGGTGGGCAGTACTGGTGGTGGGGAGGGCAGTACTAGTGGCAGTGGAGCAGTACTAGTGGTGGGGGGAAGAATGGGGGACAGGGGGGCAGTACTAGCGGTGGGGGGGCAGGGCAAGCAATGGGGGGGGACTTAAACCCACCAGCCTATCTCAAAAGGTTGTCATGAGGTCTCCTGGGCATTTGGGCGAGGAGTTTTTTTAATGGCGTATGGTATGCCGGGTCCAGCTAGTATAATTGAAATGATTTATTTTCCACTCCTATCTAATGCTACCTAAAAACTTATGTCCCATACAGTTGCTCCTTCCAACTACAGTAGATACATTAAATCAGGGATGGAAATCATGTGACCTTCCAGATGTCATAGGATTATTTATTTATTTAATAAAATATTTATACCTTGCCCTATATCACAATACCTTACAAATAGCTTACAAATAGCATTAAAACAGATTAAAGAGGTTAAAAACAGTAAGATAATTTAAATAGCTAAAACATATTAATATAATTAGTTAAAACAGATTTTAAAATTTATAGGTTTTATAAACTATATATAACTACCATATATCTAACAGTCTTTGGGTTGAATTAATGAGGCCCAAAGGCTTTGGTAAACAGCCAAGTTTTAACTTAATGCCTAAACAACAGTGCCAGTCAGGACTCCAAGGGGAGACCATCCCACAGTTGGGGTACCACAGCAGAGAAGGCCCTCTCTCATCTCCCAACACAGTGAACTGACTTCATTGGAGGGCCACAGAGGAAGCCTGGTGCCCCCCTCCAGCAGATCTTAATCCTTGGAAAGCCAGATATAGGAAGAGGTGCTCCCTCAAGTATCAAGGTCCCAAGATGTTTAGGGATTTAAATGTCATCACAAGCACCTTGAATTCAGACCGGAAACATACTGGCAGCCAGTGCCATTCTTTTAAGATTGGTATTATATGCTATGTTTGATATTTCAGTCAGCAGTTGAGCTACTGCATTTTGCACTAACTGCAGCTTCTGAGTCTTCTGCAAGGGCAGCCCAACATAGAGTGCATACTAGTAGTCTAATCGGGAGATTACCAGTGCATGGACTATTGTGGCTAGGTTATCTCTGTCCAGGAAAGACCATAGCTGGCACACCAGTCAAAACTGGTCTCCTTGGGCCTCCAGGGATGGATCTAGGACCTTTCTCAACCCAAAGAGTCTGTTCACCCAACTCCTGGACCCAAGAACCACCAATCCACAGAGCTTCCATTTTATTGGGATTCAGCTTCAGTTTACTGGACCTACTCCGGCCCATTATAGCATCTAGGCACTGGTCCAGCATCTGCCCAGGCACAGCTGACTCTGATGACAAGGAGAAATAGAGTTGAGTATCATCAGTATACTGGATTGTAGCTCTCTGCATTCTTTATCATTGGCTATGGTGGCTAGGGCTGGTGGGAGTTGTGCAACATCTAAAGGGCCACATGCATCCCAATTCTACATTAAATCAGTGAGAATTTGGTAGGTCAACACTGAAATAACTTCTTCTGATTTACAGTAGGACCCTGTATCTGCTGGGGATTGGTTCTGGGGGACCCCACGGATACTGAAAACTGTGGCTAATAGCAAACACAATTGAAAATAATGGGACTTTGAGCTTAAAATGTCATAGAGTTGCCTTGGAGGACCTAGAAAATGGCTAGAGAGGACACATTTTCTAGAAGGATTCTATGGTAGGTGTGCTGTTTTGTGTCCTGTGGATAATTGAATCAGTGGATAATGAATCAGTAGATACGGGGGTCCTCCTGTAGTTAATCTACTCTACTGGGAACTAACAATTTGATTTAGGGCATTATTGGTTTTATTGCAGCAGAAAAATACACAGAACTTGGGAAAGTTTGGGGGAGGAGTGTCTACTCATTATAGGCTCACTGAGAGGCACCTGGCATAGCCTGGGGACAATCTAACCCAGGAGTAGCCAAACAGCAGAACTGCACAGCAGAGAGGGCACAAAAACAAACGCTTCAGCTAGCAGCCATTTCACTGCTCTGACCCATTTTCACACACAAAAAGACTTACAGGCAGCAAGGGTCATCCAAAGATATCTGGAAGCCTTTAGCTTCAGTTGCAATATAAACAAACACAGTATATACACAGCAAACCTCATTAACAAACTCAACAGCAATTTCACCAACACTCCTCCCTTCCAAGACACCAACCCACACATAATGCATCTTGTGCTTTGACTATGTAGGAGTGTTTGATTGTCAACCTTCTGCCTAGCCACAGCTGTGATCAAACTCACTTCAGCTGTGCTAGTAAGTGGTCTGTTGCTCCAACAGTTTTCCTTTTGCACTTAAAGCAATACTACCTTGACAAGGAGTTTGGACTACACCTTACAAAATCCCCCTTCCAGCAAGGTCATTTTTTTCAAGTTTTGATTTTATAGGTACCCCTCTGGAAATGATCCGATTTGAGCTCCTCTTGCAGTTCTGACACAGATGTTTCTTTTTGTGTTTGTAAATTATGTTTTAAATATCCCTTGATACTGTGTGATGCAACCTGAGACCAAAGGGTCTAGGTTGTTTCAGTGCATCCAGTTCAGTGTGGCCATTCCAGCATGGCACAGTTCTCCTTGTGTATCAATTGATAATTGATAATTTGGGGTAAGGGTTAGGGTTATTATCTTATTATCAATTATTATAATTGATAACATTCCTAACCCTTACCTTAACCTTAACCCCTACCCAAATGGTTTTTCAAGACAACCAAATATTTGATTGCATTTTCTTGACAAAATTATCAATTATCAATTGATACACAAGCAGAACTATGCCACACTGAAACAGATGCACTGAAATGGCTGCACTGAACTGACTGCACTGAAACATCCCATTCCAAGACCAAAAGAGCCATAATAATAATAATCGTAGAAGCTGTGATTCCAAAGAAATATTCCATTTTAACGGTTCAAAAAAAAGACTGTCTACAAAGGTATTTAAATTGCTTTTCTTTTTCTTTTCCTTCTCTAAACTGAATGAGATGAATAATTTAAATTGCATGCAGTATGGACCAAATCTTCTGTAACCACCAAATCCTCTACAAACAATTCTCTACAGTATTATTGGACACTCAACCGTTTTCCATTTGCAAGTGTTTTTGTTCTAACTATTAAGGTAATAATTAATTCTTGTTAAGCTTTGCCTTTACAGTGTTTTACATAACTAAACAAGAAAATCAATGGATTAAGAGGCAAAGTTTTCCCACAAACATCCCTGCTAATTTATGCCATTTTAACCCAACTGGCCCTTTGCCTCACCACATACGATAATGCCCTTATTTAGATTTGTTCCAACAAGAACAGCTTAACCTAATGTGCATTTGGTTTAGTTTTGCCAGTGTCAGGTACAAGTGCTCTAATATTTTAAAATCAGTTCCTGCAGACTAGCAACAATGGTAACAATTAATTCCTTCATGAATATATTTCAAAGCTTAGAAAGTTACTTTACAAGTGAGTGACTGCAATGCCATGCTGAAGCCATCCGCAAGTGAGCAGCAGTAGAACGAACCTTTGGGATGTTGAGCATAACGCCACTGATGCTCAGCATCACCCTATTGCTCACTTATAGATTGCTTCAGCATGCCATTGTAATAACTCTTTCTGAAACTAACTTGTTAAGCTCTGCACCTACATTTTTTGTCTTAGGACTTTTTCAAACGGGGGAAAAACACCCCGAGGAGGTGGGGAGAAGAACGGGGTTATTGCACTTAAAGAGCCCCATTTCAGATGATGCAGTCCTCCTGTAGACCTCCTCCAGACCTTCCCCCATGGTGTGGGCACCATTTTTATTGACGGAAAACCTCAGTCAATAAAAAGCGGCACCTGCAGCATGGAGGAAGCATGGGGGAAGGACGGGAGGAGGATGGAGGAGGATGGCATCGTCTGAAACAGGGCTCTGTAAGCGTGACAGCCCCGTTCTTCTTCCGACCTCCTTGGGTCCCCCCCCCATTTGAAAAAGCCCTTAAAGTAGTTCCTAAACTTCTACCCTCTTTGCTTTTCAGTAATCCCGCCTTCGGCCAACTATCTCATCCCACAAGTTCATAGAACTTGTAGAGTCAGTGTGGATTAGTTGTTTGTTTGTTGGACTAGGATGCTGGGAGGCCAGATTTTGATCCCTGCCAAGCTATACAATTCCACTGGGTGACCTTGGACAAGTCACACTCTCTCAGCCTTAAAGGAAGAGAATGGCAAACCTCATCTGAATACATCTTACCAAGAAAACCCTGTGGTAGGGTTGTCATAAGGCAGAATAGACTTGAAGGCAAGAACAAAGAACTTATGCAGTAAACCAGGGCTAAACAACCATGGTTTATGGGCAGGTGAGCCCTTCAGACTAATTTAATTTTTTCTCTTGATGGATCTGACTCTCCCATTCCTTTTTCTCTCCATTAATGAGATCCTTTCCAGACATTTTGCTGTCTAGGGTGAAGGACTAGATAGAAACACCTTCATTTCATCTATAGAAGATGACTAGACTAGCACTTGAATTTTACTTCAACAGCAGACCCCACATGCCACCACCACCTCAGCTGCCCCACCAGTCCCCAGCCTGCACCTCCTCCTCTTCTATGCCACATGTCTTTGTTTTACCAAGGCAACCAGCAGCAACATACCACCCTCTGTGCCTCAGTTTCATCCATGCCTCAGTTTGCCTGTCTCCTCCATGCCTCACTTTCCTGTTTTGTCTGGGTAACCCTGACAATGCCACTGGTTAGGACATGCAAGGCTGAGGTGGCAGTGATGGCTGTGGGAAGCATGCTCAGTTCCCCCGGCAAGAGCAGCAGCAGTTGACTTGAATATTTGTGTTTTTTGGTATCTGTAGGGGATCCTGGAACCAACCCTCCACAAGTAACAAGGGTCCACTGTACAGCAATTTAATAGCAAGGCAATGTCCCAACTGTTTAATGATTTCACATGCCCTACAATAGGACCCAAACTAGATGAGATGTTGAGCTCCATGATCAGATCTCTCACCTCTTCTCTACAAACAAGTCAGAGCATCTCCCGACCATAAAAGGATCCAGCCCATGACACAAAGGTGTAGGACTTCATGCTTCCCTTGCACCATTTTCTGGTTGTTACTCATCATTCTCACATTATTCTTCATTGTGCTAGAGAAAATCACACATGGCTGGATGTTTTCCGTAATGGAGCATATAGCTTACCAGTTGAAGGGTTTACATTTTTAAATGATGTAAAAATAGATCATGTCCAGCCTCATCTCAGCCATTGGCACTGCTGGTTTTTAAAAGACATGGGAAATTTCAGCCATTACATATGGTATGGCCCTCAGCCCCATCTGCTTAGCTAATAAGTTGTTATTACTGAAATTGAAGCAATTTAAAAACATCCTTCTGCAAATCATCTAACTGATTATTTTTACAGATCAGGTAAGTTATCTAAGACAGTAATGGGCTCTCCCACTGGAAACATAATAATCCATGCATTGCTAGAAATCATCAATTGTGTGCAAAAATGCCTTGCTTGTCTTAACATTGTGGTTCTGACAAATAGATGTTGAGTCAAAGTCACTTTAGAAATTTAATTATAGGGTTAGAATACTCAAACCACATTCCCCAGTATTGTGCTGCTGACCTTAAGGAGCCTTCCAATTGCTAAACTACTCCAACTAGTTTTACTGTGAATCACTGAATGAATGAGTTGACTGTTTCATCTGCATGACCCAGCCTTACGATGCATTTATATGCACATTTACATGACAATAAATTCAATGGAACAACTTGCTTCGAAGTATATAAAGTAGGATTGTATTCCTAAAACAACCGATGGTGCCAAAGCTATATGCAGTAGTACCTTTCATGCAGCAGTGAATATATTTTGTTTCTATCTTTAGCAGCTGCACTGAGGTTGGCACCCTACAGGTGTACTGGCCAATGGCAGGCTGCCTGGGATAATGGAGGTTGTTGCCCAATGCTCCAGGAGTGTACCAAGTTAAGGAAAGTTGAGTACAGAGCTGTCGCAAACCCTCAGGTTTTCTAAATAAGACTTCTCAGCCAGTGTGTAGCAGCAATAAGGCTAAAACATAGAGTGGAGGGGTGGGGGACAGAGTTTAGAAGTTATTTTTGGACTACAGTTTGCATAATCCAAGATGGCTGTGAAATGCTGTAACTTGTAGTCTCCAAAAGTAATTCTTCCACTCTTGGGCACTCATACACGTCTCTGAGGACTGAAGATCCAGGTGGGCTCAACCCAAGATTCAATCCCATTGCCATGGGGGTGGGGGAAAGAAACAAAAGCCAACTTGTAGTTGATGCAAAGGGTGGGAATAATAGGGAGCATAGGGGAAAAGCTCCAATATAAGGCCATGGTATAACTTCAGAAATGTAGAAAAATTCTTTTCAGATTTAAAAGAGAAACTGCTTTCATAACATAGAAAGGTTATGATGGGGTTATGGTTATGTGTCTGGAAAGGGTCTGCTGTTAAACATTATCTCCATCCCTAATGATGCCTGAGTTCTAGGCAGCATATCCAAATTTATGACTGAGCACTATGAAATTAATGGGGTCATTATAAGTCAACAGGTGACTTGAAGGCACATATACATACACATTCATACAGCCTGGCACCTGTATGATACACGTTTCGAAACATGTAGTAACCTCATACCTATCTCACACATCTCTACATCAGACAAACAAACAAACAAACTCAAGTTCTTAGTGACTAGTGGTTCCTCTACACGAGCCAGGATATGCTGGGTTCCTGCCAGCATATCACACCTAGTCCTCCCCTGTTACTGCCTGTAAATGGGCCAGAGTCCAGACAGGCACGTCAGCCCATTGCTGCAGCCTCTCCTGGAAGCCAGGAAGCCAGCCTGCAACATGTGATCAAGACCCCCGGCATGTGATCAGCCTTGGTCACATGCTGCAGGACTCCTTCCTGCTTTGGAGAGGGCAAGACCGACTGGCAGCTGAAGCGATGGGCTGGTGTGCAAGGCAGGCCCCTGCAGACATGCAGGGTATGATCTGTTCCTTCCTGGCAGGAATGGATTAAACCAGGTATTTTTTAAAAAATGCTGTAAAGGGCACTACCCTGTCTGAGACCCATTTCTGTCCCGGGGATGGTGAGAACTGCTCGGGGGGGGGGGGGAATGGGGCAAAAGCCCTGCATCACCAGGACTATAGGATTCTAAGATGGGGGCAAGATGGGGTTTTCTCATATAGTCTGTGTAGACAAGCCCAGGAGATTACACATACTTCCTCCATCTTTCCCTGGTTCTTCATTGTCTCCCAATCCCTGGCAAGTTTGTGGTAGATAGCGTTGTTAGAATTTGTGAACTGGAATAGGAAACAAAGGTTAAAATGACATGAAACAGAAGAAAAGCTCAAGAAGGTCGGGCTAAGGGGACAACCAGGTTCCCAATGGCCTGTTTAGCTGTGAAATGCTAGGGGCATTCCAACAATTCTCAGCAACTAGCGCAATTATCAATCACAGCTTCACCAATCACACAGATAAGAATACCCTCCCATAAATACTTATGTGTATAGATGGTTCTTGTGTGTTCTGTGATCAAGAGTAGGTAACCTTCAGCTTTAATATTATGCTGGTAGGGACAGCCTGGAGGAAAAGAAGAGAGGGAGTAGGGAGAAGCAGTTTCAAAACTCTTGCAAAACTAATCTATCCTTCTTCTGGGAAGGAAGAGGGAGAAAAAGGGGTTACAGAGGGAGTGAAAAGTGGGTGGCAGAGAGCAGGTGACCCTTTCCAGTTCTGTTTCTTCCCCCTTCTGATTCTGGCTTTGTCCCAAACACCACTGGTTTCACCCAACCACTCAACATATCACCCCAATGCAAATATGACTCTCAACAGAAAAAAATGTTCCTCACTTCCACTCTAACCTCACAGTGCTGTTATTCTGGCATGGTTCATCACTGCAAGCATCTTATCCCATAAGTCCAGACTGAGCTACCCAGCCCTGCATTTAGGAATTGGGGACATTTTAGTGTAAACCTGACACTTCCTGAATCAATATGCAAATCCAAATGCATTTCTTTTTGTGAAGTCGAAGACTTTCACGGCCAGCATCCATAGATTTTCCTTGGTTTTTTTCCAGGCTGTGAGGCCGTGTTCTGGAAGAGTTTACTTCTGACGCTTCACCTGCATCTGTGGCTGGCATCCTCAGAGAATGGTTGGGAAGGAGGGTGTGTGGAGTTTATATACTGTGAACCTCTGTTGGGGAGTATATGTAAATTTGTGTATTTGAATGGTTAGTTTCTGGGTGTAGATATACAAGGAGGATTAGTGTCTGTTTGGCTAATGGTTGGTTGATGGGCCATTATCTGCTGGAAATCCCCCTGTCCCTGGGTGGAATTCCTTTGCAAGTGTTCAGTTTTGATTCTATTGTATTTCAAAACTGGGAGCCAGATTTTGTTTACTTTTAGGGTTTCTTCTTTCCTGTTGAAGTTGTCCAGGTGTTTGTGGATTTCAATAGCTGACATGATAGTTGTTGGCCTGGTCCAGAATTTCTGTGTTTTTAAATAACATTTTGTGTCCAGGTTGGTTTATAACATGTTCTGCTACTGCTGATTTTTCTGGCTGGCCCAGTCTGCATTCTCTCATGTTCCTTGCGTTTAATGGTCCCTATGTAAACTGATCCACAGCTACATGGTATGTGGTAAACTCCTGCAGCTGTGAGAGGGTCTCTTTTGTCCTTCACTGAGCGTAGCATTTCTTGGATTTTCTTGGTTGGTCTATAGATCATTTGGATATTGTGTTTCCTCATCAGTTTCCCTATTTGGTCTGTGACTCCTTTGATGTATGGTAAAAATACCTTGCCTTTGAGTGGCTGTTTTTCTTCATTCCTGCGGTTTTTTTCTGGGTCTAGCTGCTCTTGTGATGTCTGATCTGGAGTAATCATTAGCCAGTAGGGCCCAATTTAGGTGCTTGAGGTCATCCTCCAGGTAGTGGGATTCACAGATCCTTTTTGCACCGTCTACCAATGTTTTTATTGTGCTTCTTTTTTGTCCTGGGTGATGATTGGAGTTCTTGTGTAGGTATCTGTCCGTGTGGGGGGGTTTTCTGTATACCTTGTGACCTAACCGTTGGTTTGGTTTGTGGATGACTAGGACATCCAAGAATGGCAGTGTTCCTTCCTTTTCCTTTTCCATCATGAATTGGATATTTGGTGGATGCTGTTCAGGTGATTCAGGAATGAGACCAAATCTTCTTCTCCGTGGCTCCAAATGGTGAAAGTGTCATCCACATATCGGAACTATGCTGTGGGCTTTTTTGCTGCTGTTTCCAGGGCTTGCTTTTCAAAATGTTTCATGTAAAAGTTTGCTATCATGGGGCTCAGAGGGCTGCCCATGGCTATCTGTTCATAGAATTCATTATCCCACTGGAAGTAGCTTGTGGTGAGGCAATGTTTGAACAAGGCTATGATGTCCTCAGGAAATATTTGTTGGATGAATGCCATGGTGTCCATTATGGGGTGAACAAGGAGACAACATCAAAGCTTATCAATCTGTCTCCAGGTTTCAGTTCAATGTTGTTGATTTTTTCTACGAAGTGAGCTGAGTCTTTGATGTACTGAGGGGTTTGTCCTATGTGGGTTTGTAATTGTGTGGCCAGAAACTTGGCCAGGTCATACGTGGGGGATCCAATGGTGCTCACTATGGGTCAGAGTGGAATGGAATCCTTGTGGATCTTGAGAAGTCCATACAGTCTTGGTGGGAGAGCCTCTGATCTGCATAGATTCTGGTGTATGATTGGCTGAATTGATGAGTTCGTGATCAAGGCATTTGTTTTTCTGGTGATTCTGTTGGTCGGGTTTGCTTGAGTTGAGAACACAGCCTCACAGCCCAGGAAAAAACCAAGGAAAATTTAGGCAATTCTTTTTCTTTGGTACTCACATGCTTCCATTTTTTATTTTTATTTTTGCTTTGCAGTTCTTCATTTTTTTTTAAAAAAAGGCATATAAATCTCTATATTAAGGTGAAATACTTACAAATTACATTCAGAGAAAGCACGTGTATGAATTTGTATGCAGACTTTTTTTGAAAGTGCAGATTGATTCAGGAGCAGGACCAAACAGAATTAAGATTGCGAAAACAAGAAACTAGGGGAGCATGACATTGTCAGATTTGGCCCTTATCCATCCACATACTCACTTGACTGTGCTGACCTTCTGAGCCAAAAAGTAGCATGGCCCTAATTTTTCCATGCATACCCTATCATAGCAATGTTACAGTCATGTTATATGCTAATTTTTTAAAAGAAAAGAGACTAAGAAGACTCATTCAGCAAGGTAAAAAGCAGTTATTTGAGCTAATCTAATTTTTGTAATGTTATGTGTTGTCTGACATAACAGAGACATTACCCTTATTGGAAATGATAGCCCATGGTTAAAGTAATCAGCAGGCTAGCCTTCACAAGGTCTCACAGTGAGCATAAAGTTGTTTCACCACTTTACAGCAAGGAGCAAGCCAACCCACTGCTTGCAAATTGTCCAAAGTAATCAGCAGATAAAGCCAAAATATTATATTCATTCAAATTATCATACTTTGTATATGAAATGAAAACAGACAAAGTTCCAAATCACAAGGCTAGAGAAAAAGAGCAGGAATCAGTGGGAAGTTTTGAGGAGTGAGAGTGGAAATGTCAGCATCCTAAATTTCTAGAGAAACAAATACAGTATTTAGTGAAAGAGCTCAGACAGTTTTCGGGGGAGGGGCAGGGGCAGGGAATAATGAATGCTGTTCAGATGAGAAGGAACAACCTAATCATCTTGGATCCCCAAAGCAAATCATATGGACTGCTGTTTCTGGCTAAACACATTCCACAAGAAAGCAACAGGTATCATGCTGAAGCAGACATCGCAAAGCACATGTGTCACCCTTACCAACCACAGAGGAAAGGAGGTGATTTTGATCATTTAAAAAAGGTAATCAATGTTCAAGGAGATCATAGGGTGACTTTATACATTTGTATATATGTTTAGGATGTTCACATATTTTATTTATGTAAAATATCCATATGCTGTCTTTTGACCTTAGTCCTAAAGGTAGCTTTAGATATATCTGCAGCTGTGTATGAACTACTCTGTCATGCAGAGATACCTTGTGGCAGTGGGGAGGTACATCTAGATGAAGCACTCATGTTTGGATGGTCACTCACACATTGCCAAAAAAAGAGAAACACATAACTGTAAAATGGGGGGCGGGGAGGAGGAGAAAAGGACATATACAATATTTGAATAAAATGTATTTATGGTACTTTACATATACTTAGCCAAAAAACAAACAAAACCTGAAGGCACCAGATCCCCTCTGATCTTGGAAGCTTAGCAGGTCAGCCCCAGTTAGTACTTGGATGGGAGGCCATCAAGGAACACCAAGTGCTATAGGCTAAATTTCAGAGGAGGGAACTGGCAAAACCATCTTTCTGTATTCCTTGCCTAGGAAAGCCCTATGAAATCCATGAGGTTGTAATAAGTCAACAGGTGACTTGAAGGTATGTGCATGTACACACACATACACTTTATCTATATTAGTGCAAATCTGAAAATAATTGCTATAATTTTAACAGAAAACAAAATAGTCTGACCATGGCAGAGGAAGTTGTGACCAACTTGTGTACTTGTCCAGTTTTTTGTCAAGGCACTAGCTGATAAGAGGGGAGTTCAAGGCCCCTTGCTTTTTAACAGTTCTTTATCTTTAAAAATATTTGAATTGTAGAGTCTATTGAATGGATGACTGACTTTTGTAAATCTGGGCACACATGGCCACTATGATTCTGGGCACTTCTGATTGCATGGGTTTTTCCTTCAAAAGCAAAGGAATGGCTAATTCCATGGATTTGCCTCTTCTAATAGTGCATCATTTCAATACAGTCTTCAGCTAGATATAAACACTTCACAGGAAAGTAGTCTGCATGTGTATATCCCACGTTGGCAACTTTCTGCATGTTATATGAGAATTGACCCAAGGATAGTCACAACCCACAGGGCCCCCTGGCATCTTACAACCTATCTATCAGTTCCAGGTTTCTGTTTCCAAAACTTTGCTCCTCCCTAATGCTTTATTTTGACCAGTATGCAGAAATGTCTCAAGTCATTCCATTGTTGGAACTATAGTAATCTGCCTCTTTCAGCACCAGAGCATTAATCCAGAATGGGCAAATTCAGTGGCAATGCACATGTGTTATAATGCAGACGTTTCCATTTTCAACTCCTGGCATCTCCAGATATGTCTAGAAAGACCACAGAACAATTTCCAACCATTGTTGACAATACTAAGCTAGTTGGACCCAAGATCTGGCAATGTATAAGGCAACTTCCTACCTTCCTCGTCCAACTTATGGTTCTAGGAAGAGAAAGCATGCAAGAAAAAAGCAGAAGAAAAATCAATCACAGGACAATGAGCGGCCAACATGGAATGGAATGGAATGAATAGAATGAAATTTTAATCTGTGACAAGAATGCTACTGCAGACAAAGCCTTTGGTAGAAAAATTATTATACCCTGAATTAATTACTCTGCATGGGTCAAGATCCCACAACTCATAATACTATATGAACAGATTGCTTGGGAAAGTTGCCTTCCTGGTTGACAAATTCTGGAAAAAAATTAAGTTCTGTATGAAACAGTGTAGCTTTGGGCACTTACCCAAAACTCCAACAAAGAAAGCCTGAGTGACTCATGCTTTTCACCCATTGTTTATGGGTTTTGGAAAAAGGAAGGCAAACAAGTCTTTCCTATAGTGAGATCTGTCTTCTTACTTATGGAAACAGAATGCAGAGAACATTTGCAGGCCCTCCTCTTCAGATACACTTATGAATTAGAGATAGCAAATGGGTGAATTCCTTACATTTCTCCTGTAAACTGTTTGCCTAAAACAGCCAAAGCCTCCTGTAGTCACTGTGACTCACTAATCAGTTCTGGATTCTGGAGCTTCAATACATGCATTGGAAGTCCCCCACTCTAGGCTACCCATTCATTTCAATTAAGCGTGGCAACCTTCAACATAAGGCCTTCAGCTTGATCATGTAGCCCTTGGCTTCCTTTCAGAAGTCCATCTGGAAGTGATCAGTTCAAACTTCTGCAGGGGACCATTAAATAGGGCTGGGGGGGGGAGAGAAAATGTGAGGGGGAGAGAAAATGTGTATGGGAAGGGGAGAGAAAACGTGGACATTGCTTCCCCAAATAAGGATGCCGCACCCCAAAAGGAAATTTTCCTTCAGTCCCCAAATTTCTAGTATGAAATACATCACTTTCCTGTGTGTGTGTGTGTGTGTATGTGGTGGGGTACTTTGAAAAGCAAAAATACCAAGTAGCCTATTCAGACAATGATCCCATCAAATACATATTTTAAAAGTTGTCTAGAAGCTTCTGTACATATAATACAAGTTCCCTTTCCACTGGTACCACGTCCTATTGCACACAATTGGTTTGGGAAAATGGAGCTTATTCTTACCATTCAGCCAATGCCTCATGTGTCAAGATGGACTCCAGTGAGAGTCAAGTGGTGCTTTTCTTGATTGGCTGAGAATTCCTGAACGATTATATTTTCTTGCTTGATTAGGCTCTTAATACATAGCCCAGGGCCACCTAGTTCTGTACTTTATTTCCTCCTCAGGCACTTCCTGCCCCTTTACATTATTCCTAATGGGGGTGTCTTTATATCTCTTATCACTGTCACACACAACTCTGTCTCAGGGGACAAATTACTTTCTTTGAAAAGTCAAAAAGGACATTTCACCCCATTTCTTGGTGTTCAGTTGCACGCCTACATGATGATGCACATTGGTAGCATGCTTTTGGAAGAAGATTAAAACCATAATAAATCAGACCTTGTTGATGCAAAGGATTTTCTGACTGGTATTTGGGGGGAATAACTCTGGGGCCCTTCTACATTACATAATTATATCACTATAATTCCACTTTCACTGCCATGGTTGCATCCCATGCAGGGGTGTAACTAAAGGGAGGCAAAATGTGGGCAGTCTCCCGCCCATAAGAATTTTCCTCCTCAGTAAACATTTCTTTCAATTCCCAAATCTGTAGGCTGAGACACTGGAAATTGTTCACAACCAGAACTGTTTTATTTGCTGTGTTCACATTCTCTTGGTAACTTTTTCTACCCCTTTTCTTTTGATGCCATAACTGTATTTCTATATGTTCAACTGAAGTTTTATTTTACTATAATGCTCATTATTTAGGGGTTGAAGAAAAATTTCACTGGCGGGGAGAGCAGAATTCTTATTTGGGAGTGGGGATTGCCATCATTTTGACCCCCTCCCCATAGCTACACTCCCAACTCTATGGAAACCAGGAGTTTGCAGTTTGGGGAGGTACTAGAGCTCTCTGGTTGAGATGTCTACATCCCCTTCACTGAATTACATCTTCTTTTTGCCTAATTGCAAAAAGGAATGTACTGCAAGTTACCCATTATTTATAACTACTTAGTTCTAAGATCTGTGCTCTGCTACTAAGACCTGGAACTGCCAAAGTAAGCCTGTGATGATGACCTCTTATGTGGGGGTCTGTAGGTGGACTTACTCCAGAATGTATAATCAGCTGTGCAGCCCCAAGAATCAAAGGACAATGTTTCTGCATCCTGCTGAATCGTTTTGCCCATGAAAGACCAAATTCAGCACTTGTATTCATTGTTACATGGGAGTCAAGTTTTATAAGCAGAGGAAGAGTTTCTAATTTCTATATAACATTTTGCACATTAAAATATAATGTGTACTTGAGTCTTTTCTTAAAGGTGTGAGGAGTTTCCAAAGGTACCCAGTGAAACCCTGCATTCATTTGATGATTACTTTGTCCTTGGAAAGCTTTTGAAAAAAGACAGTTACGCCGTGACACCTTTCCCTCCCTAACTGCATTAAATTAATGTTGCTGAATTTGTATGACTAAGGGGCTTTATATTGCAATCCAAACCACACACAGTGCCTAGGCAATCAAGTTGCACCTTACCCTCTTTTGAGTCTTATATCCATTTAAAAGTCATCTAGGGTTGAGAAACTTTTGTGCTCTTGTCGATAAACAGCCCAAGGTGAGACTTAAAAGCTGAACCACGAAAATGGACCATATTCCCTTTGCTTTGTTCCACTCCAGGGCCTGATTTTCTTTGTATACAATGAAAGGCTTCACTTACGTTCTTGGCAATTTCCTCTTTGAAAGGAGGCATGAAACTACGACCACAATTTCAATCAACAGCAGAGCTAATCCAATACTCAGTTCAGTCCAAGTATCTGTAGAGACAAGCAGAGGAATGAGATAAATAACCAAACAAACATTTCCACAGAATTGCCTAAAGTTATTTTATTGATTTCATTGGACCCACCATTTTGTACCATACCAGAAGATGGACTCCAAGGAGTTTCAGCTTTCATGTGGCAACGGTTGCCCTTCCACTCTTTTCCACATCTGATGACAAAGGGGAGGGGGAATGTTGATATATGTGAGAAAACAATATAAATAGCTAAATAACAGTCTACTACAACCACAGTACAGTTGTCCCTCCATATCCACGGATTTGGTATCCACGGATTTAAGTATTAAACTTGAAAATATTCTTTAAAAAATAATAACCCAAAAAGCAAACCTTGATTTTGCCATTTTATATAAGGGACACCATTTTGCTGTGCCATTGCATATAATGGGACTTGAGTATTCATGGATTTTGGTATCCACAGGGGGTCCTGGAACCAAACCCAGTGAATATGAAGGGACAACTGTATAATTAACAGGAAGAATATAGTTCAATAATTCCACACTAAGTGCAGGAGATTAGCTGGTTGCAAGGTGGGCATTAAAGCCAGCCACAAGCAAATATCACTGCCCCTGGTCTCAAGAGGATATGAAAAACTGAGCAGGAGGGAGATTCCAGAAGAATGGTTATGGGGTTGCTGCCATCCACACCATCTGCCACTTGAAGTGGCTACCCACCTTGCTTAACAGAGCATTAGCTCTGTTTACGCATTCTGCCTTTTCCTATGCCATAATTAACACATCTTGGCATCTTGATAGAATTATTCCAGGAAACAAAGGCACTGCTGTATTTAGGAACACAAGAATAGTTGTACTTGATTGCACCAGCTGTTTATCTAGTCCAGCATTCTGTCTCTGTAGTAGCCAATAATATGCTTATGGGAGACCCCCAACTAGGATATGAGCACAAAACACCCTTTTCTCACATTCACTAACATCTAGTATTCAGAAGCACACTGAATAAGTAACATAAATTGGCACCATAAACAGATATACAGTTGTCCCTCCGTATCCATGGATTTGGTATCCATGGATTTAAATATTCACAGCTTGAAAATATTCTTAAAAAAATAATAATCCAAAAAGCAAACCTTGATTTTGCCATCTTATATAAGGGACACCGTTTTGCTGTGCCATTGTTTATAATGGGACTTGAGTATTCACGGATTTTGGTATCTACGGGGGGTCCTGGAACCAAACCCCAGCAAATATGAAGGGACAACTGTATACATATAAGCACTGGTTGTAGATAGATAGATATAAAGATAGATGATAGATCGATAGATAGATAGATAGATGACAGACGATAGTTAGATGGAAAGATAGACAGACAGACAGATACCATGAATAAGTAGCCCTTGACAGTCTTATCCTCCATACAACTGTTTAATTCCCTTTCAAAGGCATCAGAGCTGGTGACTGGACATCATTACATTTTGCAATAGCAAACTGTATAGCTTAAGTATGTGCTGTGTGAAGATGTATATCCTTTCTTCCATCCTGAACCTCCCACAACAGATATACCTCTGTTAACAAAGCATCTGACAGTGAAGGATATTTTTACAAAGGTTTTTTTTACACCCAGTCACCTCCCCACTTTTTGTCCTTGTCCTCTATCTAGCTGGAAGCTTTTTTAAAGCAGGATGGTGAAGGTAGGCTGGAGAGGTTAACAATGTTGGGTTGCAGCAGCATGTCTGTAATAGAAATGCAATAAACAAACCTTGAGCTGGGAAAGAGCAGAATTCTATGCTAGCTAATCCTACTGTCACTGTGTGTCTGCCTACAACAGGCAAGATAAATAGCAGCTGCCTCCCTGTTGAACTTCCTCCTTCTTCTTTGTGGTGTAGGAACCTATCCCCTTTCTTTCCATTTTATTTCTGCCTCTGGTACCAAATTTTCTGTTAAAGAAATAATGGACTACATCCACTTTGGTAACTGAAGTATGGAGATTATCAGACGTGGCAAAAACTGTGGCAAAAGATCACAACAAGAACAAAAACAGGTGACCTTACCAGACGATGACGTCCTCCAGCATCCCAGGGGTGTAGTGCAGCCAGTAAGGCATCCCTTTTCATTTGCAGCTTCTCCCCATCAATGCAAAAGGGAAGCCTCGTCTACCGCAGCGCTAAGCCCCCAGAACAGCTGAAGGATGCGCCATCTGGTAAAACCTCCCCTTCTGTTCTTTTAGTAAACTTCTGACACAGATGGAAATGTGATTTTTTGTTGTGTTCCCCCATGTCTGATAATTTCCCACATCTGTATTTGCTACATTAGGTGACCCCTGATTCTAGTATTAGGAGAGAGGTACAAAAAGGTCTCTTTATCCATCTTTCCCAACCATGCCTAGTTAAGACATATCTATCATGACGGCTAAGCCGTCAATAAAAAGTGACACCTCATTCACGCCAGTGCAACACAGCGGGAACAGTTAAGCGACAATGACTTCTGATAATCTCAGCCATTTGTGCTATTTTCCCATCCTGATGACACAGCTTTTGCCATGTCTGATAAAGTCCAAAGAGTTATATTTAAAACTGGAAGATAGTTACGTACATTTCTACAACAGACGGTTGCAATATTCGAATAAAGCTATCACTTCTGTCCTAAAGTATTTCAAAATTCTTTTTAGCCATGGTTTCTGCAAGTAGTTGCTTTCCTATATGAAAGGCAGATGGTGGTTTAATGCCAGAGTGGTTTCAGAACAACTTTTTTTTTTTTAAATCCATTAGCATGCATTTCTTCTCAGCAAAGGGAGAATTTACACACATGCAGAAAATGGAGATACACAGCTTAAAGATTAAGAAAGCAGAAAACAGAAAGTCACTGTTCTGGAAACTGGCAAGAGAGCAAGGAAATGGGATCTCAGGAGACTGGGTGGAACAAAGATGAAATCAGGGAAAGAATTACAAAGAAAGCTGGAGGGGGAGAAAAGATGCAGAAAGGGAAGGCATCAACAACGAAGAAAGGAGAAAGCACTTGTGACTTTTTTTTATCGTTATGGGGAAACAGCATGATTACTGTTGGAGTGAAATGTCCCAAACAGGCAGAAGATTTCCAATTGTCATCCCTGGGTTTGTATTTAAAAAAAGCAGTAGTAGAGGATATACAAGCTGTTGTAAAATAGATTCAGCTCTGCATTACATCACTCCTTGTTTTAGATGAAGAGCATGAGGCCCGCTTTAATCAAAGACACATGACCCTTTGCTAAAGCTGGGTCTGCTGAATTGCATTGCACCTTTATAACCAGAAATCTGGGACAGGAAATATAACAGGTTCTCCAGTTTGTCCACTGAAAATGACACTATCTGTTTGTCCACTGAAAGTCACACAATCTGTTGAAGACACCTTCATTGGGCAACATGTGACCTTTCAGATGTTGTTCCAGTGCAACTCACAGCAGCCCTAGCTAGCACAGGCTAAGGATGAGAGGTCATGGGAGCTGCATTTCAGCAACATTTGGAGTGCCACAGGTTGGCCACCCTAGTTCTGTGTGGATGCATATCAGAATTTAGAAGTAATGTGTGACAAAGTAGCACGTTACTTGGAACCAGTTTCCTTTTTTTGCCATAATGACAACAGTTCCTTTCTCCTCTGAGTAATGATGTCCATGGGCATTCTTTCCTCCAGGAGCAAGAGAGGACATTTTCACATTACTCATTCCACCACCACTACCAACTCCACAAGCTGACTTGTCTTTTGCTTTCTTTAAAATACAAGTCATGTAGGCAGACACATGGCTTATATGATCTGCTACAAGCATTCCAGGAAAGGTTGCTCAAGTGCTAATGATATATTTTCCCCAGGGCTCCCTATATCATTATAGTGTCAGGGTGGTGGAGAAAGTTGGTGAGGAATGCTAAGTTGGTGGGGAAAGCAGTGAGAAATGTAACACGTTCCTTTTTTTGCAGTGACATCCCAAGTCCATAGATATAGATGTACATACAGATGTGCCTTATCATTTTCTGTATTTTTTGGCCACAAATTTCCCCTTTTTTGGTCCTACATTCAGAATAGATGTCTGTATCAAGAAACCAAATCTGAACAACTTGCTTCATGAAAGAGAAACCCACTGGCATTCCAGGGTAATCTATTCACATGTGTTACTACTCTTTTGTCAGATCACAAACTCTGATAAGGCATTTCTCTTGGGAAAAATCATAGCGACATCTCCACTATCACAGCTATCAGAGAGTATACATCTGTATGTAAGCCTATGTATTCAGCGTGCCAATACTTCAATGCATTCAACTGAAGAGAAATGCAACAACAGTAACAACAACAATGTATGCCTCTTTTTCAAGAGAATTGTCCCCAGAGTTTGGAAATATGGAAAGGGAGATAGGTTTCAGACATATCTCTGAGAAATCTGAAACACACAGCTAAGCTGATAATAACTAGCATTCCAGTGTGGAATCTTGGTTAGAGTGTATCATAGGTATAAACTTCAGGGGATTGGAAGGGACTTCAGGAGTCATCTAGTCTAAACCTTGCCAGTGTGGGAATTTCATAGCTGCTTGTACAGCATGCCTGACAGGTGACAATCCATCCTCCATTTATAAGCTTCCAGTGAAGGACAATACATCATCACTGACAAGCTGGAACATGTCCAGAGGAAGGTGACCAAAATGGTGAAAGGTCTGGAAGCCATGCCCTATGAGGAGTGGCTTAGGGAGCTGGGTATGTTTAGCTGGAGAAGAGAAGGTTATGAGGTGACATAATAACCATGTTCAAATACTTGAAAAGATGTCATAATGAAGATGGAGCAAGCTTGTTTGCTGCTGCTCCAGGGATCAGGGCATGGAACAATGGACTCAGACTACAGGAAAAGAGTTTCCACCTAAGCATTAGAAGAACTTCCTGATGGTAAGAGCTGGTTGACAGTGGAATACACTGCCTCGGTGTGTGGTGGAGTCTACTTCTTTGGAGGTTTTGTTACCTGTATGTGTGGATCCCACTAGTGTCTGAATCTTAATATGGGGAATTTTTAATTAGCTCATGATGGCAGCGAGAGGCGAGGTAACAGCAGGATCTTTTGACCTATGTATACCTGTAGTAACAGAGGAGACTCCAAGTGAGAGCATACAATTAAATGGTTTTATTGAAAATTAATCTTAACAGCATTCACACTAACATCCAAGCTTCAAGCAATCACACAAGGCTATTGAAGAAAGTAGAAAGTATTTGGATACAGGAACAGATGGGATTGTGGAATATACTGTACCAATCAGAGGAGCAGGGATTTGTGTAGCAGAGGATACTCAGAATATTGTTCTGAGGGTTGCACAGCAAACTGGCAGCATGGAGGTACGAAGTGGAACTGCAAACACTTTGGTGGTGATATTTATATTCAATAATTCCCCTGAAGGGAAGAGATTTAGAGTAGAATACAATGTCTCTTGGAGTTTCCCAGGACTGGACAAAGGATTCTCCAGATGCATTAACGATTGATGATGGAATTGAATGGGCACAGGCAACCTTCCATTGTGATCTAGGGAAAAGAGGAAAAACCCATTTTGCAGGCACTGAGTGCTCAGCTGTCCTTGCTTAGATTAGTGGATGATTCATTGCCAGGTGTTCTCTGAGAGCACTCTGACCTGGGTATGACCTGTTTAAGGAATTTTGAAGTCCCCTCCCTAGGTTGTGTGTGACTCCAGCCTTGGTATTTGGGGCATCCCTGGCTTACTTGCCGACCATGTGGTGGGCCATAGCCAGCCAAATCATTAAACATTGCCAATTACATATTATTGAAGGGTGAGGGCTGTCAGGGCAAGTAACAGTTTTTATACAGAGGCTGGATGGCTATCTGTTGGGGGTGTTTTGATTGTGTATACCTGCAAGGCAGGGGTTTGACTGGATTGCCATCATGGTCTCTTCCAGCTCTATGATCTTCCAATGTAGTCTGTTCCACTGTTGATAAGGATGGGTTTGGAGAGCTCCAGATTCAAATCCTGATTTCACTGGGTGGCTGTGGTTAAGCCATTCTCTCTCAGCCTAACTTACCTCACAGGGTTCTTATGAGGATAAAGTGGAGACAAGGACCACCACTAGGTGTGCAACTTTGAACATATTAGAGGAAAAGCAGGATACAAATGTATCTAATAAAATAAGTCAGTAAAAAATAAGACAAAATACATACACAATCACTTGGGAATAGGACTTGCTTATGCCATAATAAAACAGACCATGATATGAATCTCACATCTGCCATGAGTTAGCCTTGTGCAACTCACTCTTTTCAGCCTCATTTGATCACCTGCAGTCTGGGGGTAATAATACTGATCGATCTGACAAAGTATTTCTATTATTACAATACATTCTATCTTACTGCAGCCAGAGACAAACATGATTCCACTAGTTGGGAGCACCCATGCAGAACAATATTAGTGATTGGTAAAACACAGCCCTTAAGCAATCAGATGAAAAACTCCTTTTTTTCTTCCCTTGTCATAGAATCATAGAATCATAGAGTTGGAAGAGACCACAAGTGCCATCCAGGCCAACCCCCTGCCATGCAGGAATACACAATCAAATCATTCCCTGTGACAAAGGGGTTGTCTAGATGGTGAAAATACTACTTATAGAATCACAGAGTTGGAAAAGAACACAAGGGCCATCTAGTCCAACCCCCTGCCATGCAGGAACACACAATCAAAACATGCCCAACAGATGGCCATCCAGCCTCTGTTTAAAAACTTCCAAAGAAGGAGACTCCACCACACTACAAGGCAGTGCATTCCACTTCCTAACAGATCTTACTGTTAGGAAGCTCTTCCTAACATTTAGGTGGAATCTCTTTTCCTGTAGTTTGAACCCATTGCTCCATGTCCTAGTCTCTGGAGCAGCAGAAAACAAGCTTGCTCCATCCTCAGTATGACGTCCCTTCAAATATTTAAACATGGCTATCATGTCTTCTCTTAACCTTCTCTTCTCCAGACTAAACATACCCAGCTCCCTAAGCCACTCCTCATAGGGCATGGCCTCCAGACCTCCCACCATCCTGGTCGCCCTCCTCTGGACACGTTCTAGCATCTCAATAGCCTTCCTGAATTGTGGTGCCCAGAACTGGATACAGTATTCCAGGTGAGGCCTGACCAAAGCAGAATACAGTGGCACTATTACTTCCCTTGATCTAAACACTATACTCCTATTAATGCAGCCTAGAATCGCATTGGCTTTTTTAGCTGCTGCATCATACTGCTGACTCATGTTCAGCTTGTGGTCCACTAAGACTCCTAGATCCTTTTCGCATGTACTGCCCTCAAGCCATGTGACACCCATCCTATATCTGTGCATTTCATTTTGACTGCCCAAGTGTAGTACCCTACATTTCTCCCTGTTGAAATTCATTTTGTTAGCACTGGCCCACCTTTCTAATCTATTGATGTCATTTTGGATTCTGATCCTGTCCTCTGGGATATTAGCTACCCCCCCCCCCTAATTTGGTGTCATCTGCAAACTTGATAAGCATACCCTCTAGGTTGTCAAGGTTGGGCTGCATTGAAAAACTAGATTTCATTTTGAAAAGAACTGTATTCTTTAAATAAACAAACAAACAAAAAAAAAGGAAAGGAAAATGAGTTGGTTTTCTTCCCTCTCAGGTTCCTTTTCTCATGCTCAGTGTTTTGGGTTGCAATTTTATGGTGCACAAAAAGACACTGTGGAATAAAGACCTTCCAGGGAAGAGATCAAATATATCCCCTCTGTGGAATTTCTTAATTCTACACTAGGAGGGAAAGGAAAGATTCCTTAATAAGCTTCCCTACCAGAGTCCAATTTATTCTGAAGACAGGCAATTGTCAGAAGCTCTCAAGGAAATCCCTTAGGCCACACAGCTCTAACATTTCCACATTAAATGCAAGCGATTAATTTGCCTGGACTAATTGCTCCATGACTAACTAGCAGCAGCATATTTCTGTAACTTTGTTTTATTATAAAAATGCCATCCATTAGCAATCTGAAGTAGAGAGATAACCATTTCTATATGCAAAATATGTCTATATCTGGACAAAAAGCAGCATCCTTTTTGCAGATGATGTATGGTATGCTTGGGGCGGATGGAAGACCTTGAACCTCCAGTCAGGAGAGATCTTGTATCTGCCCAATGGAGATGCCCACTCAGTCCCTCAGCCTTCCCAATCCCTGTTTCCTATAATCTAGTAGGGAGAGGAATCCCCCCCATTATCTCTGATCATTGATAGCATGGGTAGGCATTAGCTGATACATTAGCCAAGGACATGCCCCCAGTGTTTCCCAGCTCACAGAGAATTCAGACAGTGTACTTTCTGTCTTGATTGGCAGGGGCAGCCCCGGTTAAACCCCTGCTGTCCCATATTCTCAACTGCCTTTAAAATGTCCTGGTTTCTCTCTCCTCTCCCACTCTCCCCCTTTGACCTCAGCTTACTTTACTTGCTGCAAACTGAATTCAAAATACAAAAGTAATTTACACTCAATTAACTCAGCAGGAGGGAAAAGAGAGGAAAAGGGAAAGTCTTGCCCCTTCCTAAATTCAGTACATAAATTCCATAGTATCACTGCTGAAACTTGTAGTTTTGTGTGTTCTTCTTCTTTACTAACATTTGCCTCTTGTTGTCTGACCACCACACCACTTTGACCACACTCTGATGTGGCTTGGCCACATGCATCCGAGTTTCCATATGTGAAATTTTAGAAGGCATGAGACAGGAGATTCTGCAAACTCATTTCCCACTCCCATAGTAGATAAACGTAAGACAGCAGAAAACAAAACAAACAAAAACAAAAACACCCCCAACCAACCAGCAAATCAACCATTTTCTCTTATCACCCTTATCCTTATATAGCCAACTGTCAAAGGGCCCATCTAAATGGTGAAAATACCCCTCATGGAACTCGCTGGGAATGCTACCAGTCTAAACAGGATCCAGCAGCAATCCACACTATTTGGAAGGAGGGGGGCCCAAAAGGGTAAAAGCCTTTACAGATTTCCCTGTACTTTTTCACAAACTGAGAGGCGGGTGCACATTTTTGCTTGTCTGGATTATGAAATGATAAAAAACTCAAGGGAAGCACAAAACTGATTAGCTGGGTGAGAGTGGGGGTGGGACTTGCTAGGAGGGCAAGCGCATGCTGTTGCCATGTTGGATTTTCACCTTAGTGAGTGATCACTAAGGCAATAAAAAGGATCAATGTTTTCTGTTTTGCTTTGGAGAATCTCTTTATCGCACCAGTGCACCTGGGGATGACTTTAAAAAAAAACAAAACAGCCCAGTAGCAGTGAAGAACTAACATGAGTAAATCACTCGTGGTCGCCATCAGGAATGCGAGGCTTATGGGGACTTCCGAGGCCAGAAAAACCCTTTAGGCATGTTGCTGCTGCTGCGAGATGCCAATACAATGAGGTATTTGGGATTCCGCCCCCTCCTCGTGTAGATGAGCCCACTATGTATTTTTATTGTTAGATTGAGAGAGAGAATCATAGTGTAAGACAATGGTTGACTCATCCAGTTTGACCATCTCCTCATGTGGATGAATCTCCATTGCGATGTGATCCTGAAACAATAGATTTGTATAGGATGATTGGCCTGTTGCAGATTAAACATCTTTACATTTGAAAATCACCCTATTTATATCATGCTTAAAATTGCCCACATATATCAGCAAAAACCTGTTAGGCACACAAGTAACCATGCTCTGGTAAATTCAGCATTAGACAGTGGGCTGCCTTTGAAGATCACAATCTTTTGCTATTGCAGCTTGGAGATTAAAGTCAATAAAAGCATACCCACTAGATTAGTAATCTGGATGTGATGTGATTACAATTTCCAGAATAAATAAATGGATAAATAAATTAGTATATCACATCTGTACTGTGCTACCTGCACTGCCTCCCAATCAATCTCTGGGCCCAATTCAAAGAGGTAGATTTGACCTCTAAATATTTATGGTTTGAGACTTGATTACTTAAAGAACTACTTTCCTATATCTTAAGATCTTCAGTGGTGAGCCTCTTGTGGGTACCTCCCATGGGTGGCTTCTAGAGAAAGAGCCTTCTTAGTAGTGGTGCCTCCAAGTTCATCTATTGCCTACTTTATTGTCATTTTGGTACCAGGTGATGGCTTTTGTTTTCCAGAATTTTAAGATGTAGTATTAATCAGAACTAGGAACATTTACATTGTTGACTACAGCTCTAGAATCCTCCAACCAGCATGTTCAGCTAGGGGATACTGGAAGCTGTAAACCAAAAAAGTATTTTTTCCAAGCTCTGGTTTTAAGCCTCTTGGTTATTACTCTACTTTTATAACTGTGTGGCTTTTATCCTTTTTTATTTTATTTTGTATTCACATTTTTATTGTTTTATTGTTTTTGCTAAACCATACTAGAATACTATTGAAGGCCAGTACGAAATTATTAGAAAGAAGGAGGGAAGGCAAGAAAGGGCAATAA
This sequence comes from Gambelia wislizenii, assembly GCA_030847615.1. Taxonomy (NCBI): domain Eukaryota; kingdom Metazoa; phylum Chordata; class Lepidosauria; order Squamata; family Crotaphytidae; genus Gambelia; species Gambelia wislizenii. Next base: position 129,495,612 of record JAUMIR010000006.1, on the reverse strand, counting down.
AAAATACTAGAAATGCTTGAAAGATAGGAAGGAAGGCAAGAAAGAGAGAGAAACAAAGTGAATACAAAAAAATGTAGATAGAATTTACAGCATGTCATTGTATAAGCACCATGATTTGCTCAATTAATTTTTAGATATTAAAATATTAACTTTCCTGTAACCCATTGGAAAGTGTTGATGCATTATTTTTTTGATCATATAATGTGACAAAGCTCTGGTTCCTTCCAAATATTAAGTTTCTCAAATTGTAACAAGGCTTTTAAAATGGCAGCATTTGTTTAAGAAGCAGAAGTGGAATTGGGATATAGATTTGCATGCAACTTCAAGAACCAGTGCTAATAAAACTGCCTTTTAAAAGAAATGGCTTCTTGAAGAATTAGTGCCAGTGATTGCGTTTAAATGAAGCAAGTCCTTTAATTAACACTTTCAGATAATCATTTGACTGTTCAAGACAACTCCTTAAAAGTCTAGGAGGATTACTTCTTTGGAGAATAAGCATGGACCTCTGAGTCTTTGAGGATTAGAAAGCAGCATTAGTCAGGTCTGATCTGATCATGAATCCATTACCCAGATCTTTCTAGATGCCCTTAATGCAGAAATGCTGGATACTATTGAGGAGTTTCAATCCATAAACCAAAACACAGAATCAGTTCTTACTCTCACAATGTCAGGGATGTGAAATGGAAATGGGGTAGGAGGCCAGATTCTCCCAACCACACCTTCTTAATGAATGTAATTTAATTTAATGTTTAATTTAATTTATATCCCACATTCCTCCCAATATGAGACTCAAGACCAGTTCTCTTAGATCAGTGGCTCTTAACATTTTCCTTACCAGGGACCCCCTTTAAATATCTTTTGTTGTTGTGGTCCTCCAAGACTTAACTCAAGATTTAAAACAACAACAACAACAACAACAATATCTAACAACAACAACGACAACAACAATAATACAATTACACCATCCATTAAACCTTCCCTCAGAGGCAACTAGAGGGGGAGGCAAGCCTTTTCTCCTTCTTCTTTCTGTAAGTTTGTAGCTGGAGCTGACTGAATGGCAATGAGCAGGCCAAGCCAGCCAGCCAGCCTTTGCCTTGGCTCCTGTCAGATGGTCACTTCACTGCGGGCAGGCCAAGCAGCTTTCAAGCCTTCATGGACTCCCTGTGAGGACATCACAGCCCCCTGGGGTCCCTGGACTACAGGTTAAGAACCACTACCTTAGATTACAGCTTAAAAAATCATTATAATAAAAACAGTTAAGAAACAAATAAGCTAACTTATTATAAACAGTATTAATTTAAAACTGTTTAAAAAACTTTAACACATAATAATAAGGATAAAAGTACATTAGCTTCCTTTAAAAAAAAACACCTTCTATAACAACCAGTTGTTACTAGCCTGTCTAAATAAAAAAAAGCATTTGCCTGGCAGAAGAAAAAGAAGAGAGAGCTAGCTAGCCTAGGGGTCATTTATACGAGCCCCCACAAAATGGAGTGATCCATAGTAAAGACAATTCATAGCAGCTGCAACTTGTCTTAATGGTCTTACAGCCACCATGAACTTTGCATGCCCTCTAGCCAAGATGGCAGCCACAAGTGAATCACTCATGTTTTTAAATCTGCCACTGGCAAACCATTTTTTTTTAAAAAAGCCCTATTTCCACAGTGTGCATAAGCGATATTTCACCTTTACCCAAAAAAAAAAAAAAAAAAAAAGGAAAAAACAACACACTGTTTTCTCATCTTAGTGATCACTCAAAAATCCAACATAGCGGCAGTGGGTGCTTGCCCTGTTACCAAGCCCACCCACCCCTCTTTGTCCAACCAAACAGCTTGCACTTCCTCTATTATAGGAAAGTGATTCAAATCAAATCACTTGTCCCCATGATCAGGAATGAGCATTTCCTTAAGGGTTTTTTAAAAACTCCAGGAAAAACTGCAAAGGCTTTCCCTTTGCAGTTTATGATGTCCCTCTGCCCTCTGAATATAGCAAAACAATGCAGGATGCCATTAGGGAGATTTTCAGATGGGGAGAAAAAAACCCCACGGAGGTCGGGAGAGAAAACAGGGCTGTTCCACTTCAAGCGCTCCGTTTCACACACACACATCCTTCTCCTGATCACCATTTGTTCTCCCTCCAGCCTATTTTCATTTTCATTCCACTATTCTTTACTAACATAGTAAGTAAATGTGTTAGCTAATTGCCTCCAACAAGCTGGATACTCATTTTACCGACCTACAGAAGGATGGAAGGCTGAGTCAACCTTGGAGTCTTCTGGGATCGAAGTTACAACGTTGTGTCTTGCAGTAGCAGCATTTAACCACTGTGCCACCAGGTATAGATACATACATGTTGAACTATGGAAATGATTACGGTATATATATTGATGGGATATTTATTGGATAGACAGACAGACAGACAGACAGACAGATATTTAAAGGCTGACGAAACCTACTTTTCGTTTATGAATTCTTTCTACTGTCAATGTTTTAAATCAGTAATTGTCTCGCCCACACACACATACTCCCTGGTTCTACCATCTCTATTCTGGTATGCTGAGTTATATCTCAGGTTACATTCATGTTATGAGCAAATTGAAGTCAATTAATTAGTGAGCCAGTGGTAGGTGGTTGTTTGTTTTGATTTTCCCCAAATTAACTCGGAGTGAGCCACCCACTACATCCAGGTCAGCTGAGCCTTTGTTTACTGATTTTGCATGTAATGGAACCAGCACAACAAGTTCTTTCTTGGCTTGACCTAGTGCCAAAGCCTCATATCCCATTAATGGTTTCAGTTGGAAGGTGTCACAATTATTTATTTTACTTTAGCTAGATCCATAAGTTAGAGTTCCTCTGGTTTTTCAAGTTAATTGAAATCAGTTTGAACTACAAGTAGGGGCTGCAATAATAAGGCTGTTTTCCCAATTATCGTGGCTCCGTTGCCTGCAAAATAATCAGACAGCAGATAGGGTACTGCATTATTTAGACACTTTTGTCATATCTGCACTCTGGTGTGCTAGAAAGCAGAAAATGACCATTCATCCCAGTCCAAGGATGCTGTCTATCTGCTTCCCACAATTGTTTACTTCGTGAATTTCCTTCCTGTGAATGAATCTGCAAAGTCTCGATAAAATTAAACAGGTATTTTATAGGGTGGAACAATGCTGCTATTTCATTGTAGGAATTATGTCACACATCTTGGAAAAACACTTCTGTGATAACATTCGAAGCTTCTCTCTCTCTCTCTTTTTAAAAATCTCAGTATGGTTTCCTTATCAGCCGAAATAGCCTGTTTCAATTGGAGCTTGCCAGCATAGGACATTACTCCTGCCAGGTGGATTGCAGTATATATTGGAGAGAATAAATCACTTTGTCATGCCTAGCAAATGTAAATTCATGTACTCCCATAGACAACAACATTACACAATAATGTCTACTGTTGCTACTTTAAGACTGGACAAAACAGGTTCATCAGGAAAGCTGCCCACTCCATCTATTATAATGTATACATTCTTTTTACATTATTAATCAGTGATAAAACCAACGGGAAAAATATTCTTTAAAAAGTTTTCTCCTTATATAAATACAAAATATAGGTACATTTGACCCTCTGTATCCATGGATTTGGCATCCATGAGTTTCACCATCCTTGGCTTGAAAAATATTACAAAATAAATAAATTCCAAGAAACAAGCCTTGATTTTGCCATTTGATACAAGGGCACCATTTTACTATGCCATTGTATACAATGGGACTTGAGCATCCATGGATTTTGGTATCCATGGGGGGTCCTGGAACCAAACCCAAACGGATATCAAGGGTCCACTGTAGTATAAATCCATGCATACCTATTTATAAGTAAATCCCTCTTCAGTGGGGCTTTGACTCCCAGTGAATTTCTCTTTCACATTACATAGTTATAGCACTTGGATACCACATTAACTGCCATGGCTCCTTCCTGGGGAATCCTTGGATTTGTAGTACTGTTGGGCTTTTTAGAATTCTCTGCCAAAGAGCTTGCGTGCCCCAACAAACTATAAATCACAGGATATAGCCATAGCAGTTTTAAGTGGTATCAAAGAGCTACAATTATGTATCATGAAAGAGACCTCCATGTGGTCATCACCAAAAGATATTAGGGCCTTTTGGCCTTGCTTGAGGAGGAGAAGACAACTCAAGAATGCACAGTGTTGCAATCTCATCCACATCCTGTTACCAACTCATGATCTTCCCTAAGATGATGTTAACCTAGGAAAATCTACACAAACAACCAAAGAAGCTCTTACCAGCTTGCTTACTTATCTTTCAAACATTTAAGCAGTGTTTACTGTATATTAAGTGTGTGCTAAAATGATTGAATTAATCAAATATATAGAGACAACAATGAAAAGCATTTGGCTGGCTTACATGGTATGTAATAGTCTTTTAATGTAAGAGGAAGAATGTGTCAATTTTCAAGTACTGTGTTTTAGACTTTCTGTTTGAGCTGTACCCCTATAGAATCTTAAAGCACCATTTTGAAATACCTCCAGGTTTCAAAATAAGTTGAGAGTTGGGTTATGGGCTACTTAAAAAGAACTACAGCCAATGCACATGTTCTCTTTTATCCTGAGTTGTCTTTAATCAGCTCTCACATCAAATGACGCAACTGCTTTCTAAAATTTGGAGTTGAAAATGAAAACTAAGGGTTATGTTTGACAGTGCAGGAGGGGGGAGTATTGGAAATTATTTTCCTCCCTCCCAAATCATATATTTGTGTTCTCTAGATTGTAGCTGGTATCCAAGGGGCATTCACAGAACAATTCCATAGGGATCTTGTGATCAATATCAGACTATAACACAGTCTTGGGAACAACTGAATAAATGCTCATTTTGAATCAGTAACAGATTGGTGGGGTCGATTTTAGGGGCTTGTCAAAATTGGATCAAACTTTTCATATTAGTGCCCATTCCAAAATGCGGAACCGTTTCCAATTCTGTTCAAAAGTCCAGTTCCTGTATCCTCATGGGAAATGAAGAGGAACAACAGCAAATTAAACAAACATCTTAGTGGCCTCAGTAAAGTCTTAGGTAAATATATTGTTACTACAGTATTATGAATGTTTTATCTGGAAATGTAATTATTTATAGATTGATTTTTGTCTTTTTTTTTTTAAAAAAATAATCTGCTCATCTCCATATGAATTCACACCATAGCAGCCATTTTGGACATTATGTGAAATGCACAGACAGCATCTGGAGGAAAATAATGTCTGAGTGTTGGTTTTAAACCTTTCCACCCAAGTTCAAGGATACCAAGACTTGAGTCCCTGGGGCTCCCCATCAGCAGTCAGGAAAATCATGAAAGCCACTGGAATAAATCCCATTTCAAACAGAAGAGGGCGATGTTGCTGTGCTGCATATTATACACCAGATTAATACATTTGCTACCTCTTTCGATTGAGCACCTGGATTGGAAATCTAATGTAGATAGGGAAGGTTACTGGTATTTCTGCACTTTCCAATATGGAATAGAGATAGAGTCATTGGAGGTGGCTTTTCATCATATTGGTAGGTAAAAATTTCTTGATATTGGGAAAGGCAGATGAGAGTGCAATTACAAAGCAAACTGTAACCTTGGGGCGGTGGGGGGAGGGGAATTGTTTCAAACACCCAAAATAAATTGATCACTTTTGGCCTGCATATCAAATTTCTTTATACTTTCTTTGAACTAATCCCCCCCTCCGCCTTTCTACATAGAACAAAGGAGATTGGACTGGATATTAAATTACAGGATTATTTATACTGTGTTTGAACTGATCTCTTTACACATTTGTCTAGGACAAGGGAAATTCACCCTGCCTCTTGTCAACTCTCACAGCAGTCTGGATGGCAAGGGAACAGGAATCAGGGCTTAGCTAAGACATTTGTCCATTTGAAAGTAGCTGTAGTCAGCTTATTTGTAGGGATCCCCAGATTCTGGATCATATGTTTCTATGGCACCATTAAGGAGAGCTTGGGAAATTACCTTGTTGGATTAAAACTCCTCAAATCCCCCATTTATCGTGGCCAATTGTGTCCCAGAAATGTAAATTTTCTGAGCCCTGCTTCAGACACAAACACACAGATAAATGGACACAAAGACATCCTCCTCTTTCCCATTTCCCCTGTCACTCCATTTTTGGTTGCATTTATTTATTAAAATAATCTCACCCAACCCTATATCCAAAGATCTCACCATCATCCAACTGGCGATTCTGTCTGGGGGATTATGGTAGCTGTAGGCCATAAAAGTTCTGACTGTAAAAATATTGCTGCCATACACAACAGTGTGAGCTTCTAAGGCAAAGTGCACAGGCTTTCACTAAAACTGATCTTCCTTTTCCTTCAGATGATGTAAGAGGAGAGATGTCGGTTAAAAACGCTGGGAATTTGAAGAGGTCCAAAGTTTGGAGAAAATACATTCTTAAATTAATAAAGCTCCTTTGTTTCTGTAACACAAGAGTTTCTTACATATTGATAATGCTATTTGTCTCCCTAAACACCTAGGAGATTATCAGACAGGACCAAAAAAAGCATTCCTGTCCCAGAATTTTCACTCCCATCCCTGTCACACCCCTGTCACACCATGATCACCCTCCCCACTGCACTTATGTCCTTTGCCATCATTCCAGCAGCTCTAATGGACTTCACTTCCTGGATTGAAATCCCCTGGATTCTTGGAAGGATGCCAGCATGGGAAATTCAAAAATAAAAATAAAAATAACATGAAAAAGTAACAGCAAGCACAAAAACACACTTTCAAATTGGAAGGTCATAAAAATGTGTCACTTACCTGGATGTCCCGATCTCACCTGGAAGTGTTCTGGCAGGGACCTCCCATTGATGCTGGGACTCGCCAGCATAATGGGGCACCTTTTCACTTGCAGGAACATCCATGACAAAAATGGAATGGGGGATCTATTGATGGCTTACCCCGTCAATAGAAAGCAGCACCAGAACAGCAGCAGAACAGGTGCATAATGAGGGGGGAACAACATCATCTGAAAAGGGAGCCCTTTTGCAATCTCCTGGCATTCGTGTAACACCACTTTTAATGCATCTGATAATCTCCCTGGTTGCTGGTTGCTTCTTTTAATTGCAAATATATTTTATACAAACCTTGAAAGAGTTACTTGTTTGGACTAAAACCTGCCATATCAGCTGGGAAATCTGGAAGTTGTAGTCCAAAATAGAGTATATCTTTTTTTCCAACCTCTGATTTTATATCTTTGATACTTCTGATCTGGCAGTCTTCTGTAAGTATGTTAGGACCCAGGGGGTGGGTTGTTTGCCACCCTCACAATGCACCACAATTTTGCTGTGTGGGCAGGATAAGCTCTTGGAACTGGATCCTGTGTTTTAGGCTGAGATTCCAGGATGTTTTTGCCACTTCCCATATCAAGACCACCATCATAGACAGATGAAATTCATTCATATTGGAATTTGCCAAGTCATACTAAAAACCATTCAAATAGTTTTTGAGGTATGTAAAACTCACCCTCCCCCACCACATATGTAGATAGCAATGCATGTTCAGAGAACAGAGTCAGTCCTCCATATCCAAGGGTTCTGCATCCACAGATTCAAATGAATAGGCCCTAGAGTAAATCAAGCCTGAAGTCTCATTAGAAGCCAAGATGACTAAAGCAAGGCTGACATGCTTTAGACTTATCATGAAATGATGTGAGTCAGTAAAAAAGAGAGATAAGAATGCTTATTAAATGGAAGGCAGTAGTAAAAGAGGAACACCACACTACTGGTAGATTGATTCAAATAAGGAAGACAAAGCTGCTCTGAGTTTGCAAGACCTGAGCAAAGCTGTTGATGACTGGGGTTCTTGCAGATCTTTCATTCATAGGGCTGCCACAAGTCAAAGTTGACTTGACAGCCAATAACAAGAGCAAAGCCTCTGGTTTAGTCAGTGTACAAAGGCTACAGGGCTACAAAATTAAGTCCAAGGCTACAAAATGAAGTCCAGTGTCTCAGAAAGACAAGAGATACTTCAGCCACTCACCCAAATGTAAATCACTTAATAAGCAGGGCTCCCTCTGCATGCTACTTAACATGTGCCAGTAACAGTTCTTTTCCTTTTTCTGCCAAAATAGCAATATTTAAGTATGGCCAAACAGGTAAAAGGACAATTTATGCACATTTTACTCTAATGCATCTCGTCATATACTCGTACAATGCTTAAGGCATATTAGAAGCCACAGAATAAAAACAAATTTTATATAAATACACTGGGAATCAAAGCCATAGGTTGAACTGGGACAACCTTACATGAAATATGTAGGGTCTGGATCCAAAGTGCTACATTATGTGTGCCCAAGAACATTGCCATATCCCCATGATATATGAGAAACTGCTTTATACAATTGGTTTCAAAATGTGGCTTGCCACTATGCAGTATAAATGGCTGCTATTTTAAAAATACAGGCCTAAAAATACATGGAATTAGTTTCTGCTATTTGCTGGATCCTAGCCTAAGAGTACATCAAATGCTCCAGCAAAAGGCTATAGACATAGAATGCTACTATTTTAGGGGTTATAGTGCAAAGAGAGGTGTGATAGCAGTGAGACAAAGCAAATTACTGGTTGGAGTCTCAGCATCCAATTTTGGTGGTGTCTGGGTTGAATCCCACTCCTGCTTTGAACAGTCACAATCTGCATACCTAGCTGAAAAGACACATGTCTTTTCATTTGGGAAACTCCCAAGGATATCAGCTATAACGCTGAGCCATTACTCTCACCTTGTATAAAAACTGGCATATCAGCAAGATGACAGCAATGAGATATTCTGGTAAGGTAGAGTTATTCACTTTAAAAATACAGACACTAGTTTAGCACTCAGTAAAAACAACATTGTGCCATTTCTTACACAGTGCTTCTCCCGAGTGCCTGAAATAGATTACACACACTATTTCAATAATCCTTGTAAGGCCAGACCTGGTCTGCCAAGCTTCACAGGCCATCCCACCCACTCTCCCCATGGGACACATCCCCTTACAGCCATACCCTCTCACTTTTTCCACAGTGGTTTGGCAATGCAGGAAGAGATCTGGCTCTTTCTTCATTGACCAACTGCTTGTATTCCTTTCTGTGCACTGGGAAAGAGGTAGCTGCTTTCTCAATGCACACAGAGAGGACCCTTTCATGCTGTACAATTGTGCATCCTACACAATCCTGAGGTTTTTAGTTCAGTGAGGCACTCAAGCCCTCTGGTTGAGAATTCTAAACGCTCCTCCTGAAACTGCAAATCCCAGGATTCCATCAAATGGAACCATGACAGTTAAAGTGAAATCATAGTGCTATAACTGTGTATTGTGAAAGGGGCCATAGAAAAGGGAGAGGGAAGAAATGAGAAACCAGGGTAAAAGTAGAGGCAGACAGGGAGGGAGACAGAGAGAAAAGGGGAGATAGAGTCTTGTTTTGGTCCCACTTAGTTTTGTTTTGGTCCCCTCACCACCTGAGGGGGGTTGCACAGAAATGACTGCAATTGCTGAGATGAAACAGTTAAATATCTAGACAAAAGAACATGCACAAGAGTAGAATGTTGGGGATTTACTTATATAATTTACCTCCATGTAAAGAAATGTATTTTTCAGACCACTTGTGAGATGTCTTGCATTTCCCAAATAACATTCTGTGTGAACAATCTACATATATATAATTCTCTTGGATAAGTTACCATTTCCAGTGTGCTGATTGGCTGTTTAGGAAACTGACCAACCAATCAAAGCTTGGTTGGGCAGCCAATCAGCACACTGGGGGCAGGAACATGTGGACCTTTAAGTCCTTCCTAAATATGGCTACCAGCAGAGGAGGTGCAAGTAGTAGGGGGGATGTGGCATGGTGTGTGTGTGAGCTGGGGGGTGGCACGGTGGCACAGGGGCACAGGGAGGGTGGTGAGGAGCATGGTGGTGGTAGGGGGTGGGGAGGGTGGCAAGGGGCATGGGGGTGGGGTGGTCGGCGAGAGGCATGACGGGGGGTGGGGAGGTTGGTGAGGGGCATGGGGGTGATGAAGGGCACAGGGGTGGCGAGGGGCGGCATGGGGTGCAGGGTGGGCAGCAAGGTGGTGAGGGGTGTAGGGCAGGCAGTGAGGGGGGCAGCGGGGGGAGGTGGAGAGGTGGCAAGGGGCACGGTGGCATGGGGGCAGGGATGGCAGCGATGGGTGGGGGCAACACGTGGGAGTGGTGTGTGTACCGTCCTGTGTGTGTGTAGGGTGTGTGTGGGAGAATGGTGTACGCTACACCGGGTATAGCTAGTTTAAAATATATTTATCCCCTAAAAAAGGGTATATTTTGTAACAACCAGGAAAATGCTATTTTTGAAAACAAGTACATAGAGAAAAGGAAGCAAAACAACAACAACAACCCACTGAATATATCTGTCTAAGGAGCTTATCACTTGAAGGAAGGGAAGTAGAAGTGAATCCCGAGAGTAGACTGTCCCACCTTGCCTTATCGGACTACGTTGGTATGTTTTAGCAGTTCTCCCGTTCTGGTCCTGTGGGAGACAGTGGTAAAGTGGGTATTTTTGCTAACAGATTTTTCTATTTTGCAAAAAGATTCATGTTTACCACCATCTCCCATAGGTCAGAATGGGAGAAGAACTGAAATACGCCAACGTCATGCAATAAGGCAAGATGGGCAAGCGCTATTATCGGGGTGCACTTCTGTTTCCTCCCCTTGTGCAATAAGCCTTTAAGGCTGTTGCTACACTGCAGAAATAATGCATTATTATGGCTCCATCCTATGGAATCCTGGGATTTGTAGTTTGTTGTGGCATCAGAGCTCTTTGACTCAGGGGTTGTCTAAGGAGATTATCAGATGTAGGGGAACATGCCTCAAAATTGCATTTCAACTGCATCAGAAGATCACTAAAACAACAGAAAGGGAGACCTTACCAGGCGTTGTGTCTTTCAGCTGTTCTGGGGGCTAGTGCGGCTTCCCTTTTTCATTGATGGGGGGAGAAGCCACTAATCAAAATGGACACCTTACTGATGGCTGCGCTACACTCCCGGGATGCTGGAGGATTACACTGTCTGGTAAGGTCACCCCTTCCTGTTCTTCTAGTGATCTTCTAAAGTGGTTTTTGCTGCATCTGAAAATCTCCAAAATGGCGAAAATACTCCTCACAGAATGCAAGGAGTACACCATCTGTCTTAATGGAATTCTGTATCACTCTATTCTATTCGGAAGGAGTGGGCCAAAAATGCCAAAAAGTATACTGGAACAGTGTTTGCGGCTTTTCCCGAAGTTAAAAAAAAACAAAAACAAACAAACAAGTGGGGGGAATGCACATTCCTGCTCATTGGGACAAGTGACCAAATTAATTTGCTTTCCCCACATGAGCTGAAATTGAAAGCTGATTGGTTGGATGTGTGCAGAGGTGGAGTACCGCCATGTTGAATTTTCGCCATAGTTGGCGAGCACTAAGGTGATAAAATGTTTTTTTTTCTTTACTTTTTTGTTAAAGTGAAAGGTCACTCTTTTGCACCTTGCATAGGGTTTAAAAAAATACTGTCCAGCAGCAGGAATTTGAGGTAAGTGAAAACACGAGTAATTCACTCGCAGTAATTCACTTGACTCCTAAGCATGCCCGTTTGAATGGCAAATGTGGATAGCTTTCCATGCCTGCTATCTGCCGCCAAAATCATTAAGACAAAGAACAGCTGCTGCGAATTGTCATTACTACGGAGCAATCCATATTTTTTTGCCTCATATAGACAAGCCCAGAGAAGGCTAAATATCTCACAAAACTACAAATCCCAGAATTCCATAGTATTGAGCCATGGCAGTTAAAGCAGTGTCAAACTGCATTATTTCTGCAGTGTGGCAGCAGCCTAATTGTCACTTACAGTGAGACATAAGAATGCCTCGTGGTTTTCTGAGTGTGACCTTCTGCAAAAATCAACTTTACCTTTTCAGCATAATTATTTTTTCCTCCACATTGAAACTGTGCCATGGCTCCTGTCCCCAGCCACTCAACACATGTGGCTATTAGGACCATAAAGCTTGCCCTTCCCTTTCTTAATGCTAATATGGCTTGCTGTTGCTGCTGCAAGTCAGCAGCTAGCCAAGAGGTTTCAGTGGAAAAGCTCCCCTGTTTCTCTGGTCACCCTCACAGCTAAAAGGAAGTTGAACTGTTTGATAAGTTTCTTAAAAGCAAGGCCTAACCCTTCTTTCAGGAACTTGATGCCAAATATTTGGCTTGCACAGACAATGGACTTTATCAGATGCTATAAAAACTGCATCATTAGGATGCAACGATAGCACAAAGGGCTGAAATTATCAATGACCCTTCTTACTCATTCCTGATGTGTTGTGATGGTGTGAATGGGGTGTCACTTTTTATTGATGGCTTATCCAGTCAATAAAAAGTGATGCTTCAGACACAACAGGAATGGGTAAATGATAAGGATGTCTGATAATTTTGCCTTTTGTGCTATCGTTGTGTCCTAAATGATGTGGGTTTTTTGGTGAGATTTGGCTCGTCTGACAAAGTCCAATGTGTTGAGGGTTGTGACTTCACTGGACTCTAAAGGCTTAGAAAGTGGAGAGTTAAATTGTAGAGACTACAGACAAGTCATAAATGTTGTGATTAGGAAAGCATAACTTGGACTTCAGTTTTAAAGCTGAAGCAGATGTGCTTACTTTGAGGCGGTTAGAAGACAGAAGCAAGCAGCCCCATAACTCTTAAAACAATGCCTTAAATAATAATAAACAACTTAAGCATATGTTGCATTTTCTCATGACATTTCCTACTCAGAGGCCTCCAAAGTAAATGTGGACAAATCCAACCACCTTTCCTCTCTCTCTCTCTCTCTCTCTCTCTCTCTCATTTCTTTATATGAAATGCATATCATTGTGGTTTTTGTGGGGATGGAGGAAAAATTATCTGGAAAGATCAACACAGCTTAGATGGATGAGACTGTATTTTACTGTCATCCTGATCGTGGCCTCCAAGGACTTGAAGAGAAACAGAAGATATGTTGCCAAAACATTAACAGTGTAGATCCATCTTAGTATAGAATAAAACACCACTGGTATATGATGTGATTTCATGTGATTCACTAGATATCATGTGATTTCCTAGACAACTGCAAAGGAGGTAAGGGTCAATTGACTCACCATGACCTCCTACAGGCCTCACTATCATGTCTAGCAAAACTAGAAATGACATCATGTCACCTGTGGTTTTGGGGTTCATTGAAAAATGGCCAGTTTAAAGTGTTTCTCAGGGTTGGGGCTTTTGCAAGGGGTAATGGGGCTGCAAGGGGACTCAAACCATCATGTTTTTTGTGGCAGTTTGTGGGTGTTTGTTGGTGAGTTATTGTTTTAAAATTGCTTGGGGAGGGGTCTTGGAACTTTGAGGATCATGGGGGCAGGCATCAGGAACATGCAATCTACAAGCTGCATTTTCTCACTACATCTTAAATGTTCACATATTGTGAGTGAGGAAGAATTAGGATTATGATGCATGCAATCTGCAATCCTTGAATCCACACTGCACAAATAATCCATTTTGAAACAGGATTATTTGCCATGGCTCTTCCCTATAGACTTCTGGGGTTTGTAGTCTGGTGAGGCACCAGCCTTCCTTGGCAGAGAAGGCTAAAGACCTTGTAAAATTACAAACCCCAGTATTGCATAGGAAGGAGCCATGGCAAATAATCCCATTTCAAAATGGAATATTTATGTAGCGTGGATTCAGTCAAATAAATTCTATTGGGTCTTGTCTGCATGAATCCTGAGAAGGTGACATCAGTGTAAATCTTATGGATATAAAGACATGAAAGGATATTTTTTAAAAAATACTTTAACAACATTATGCAAAGGAATCTTGTAGCACCATTGAGACTGTGTGGACCTCCATGCACCTGAGGAAGTAGACTTAGGACTTTTTCAAACGGGTGAAAAAAACCACAAGGAGGTCAAGAGAAGAATGGGGCTGTCGTGCTTACACAGTCCCGTTTCAGATGACACAGTCCTCCTCCGTCCTCCTCCCGAACTTCCCCAATGCTGATCACACCGCTTTTTACTGACAGAGGCTTTCCGTCAATAAAAAGTGGCATGAGCAGCACAGGAGAATGCCGGGAGCAGGTTGGGAGGAGGATGGAGGAGGATTGCATCATCTGAAACGGGGCTGTGTAAGTGCAACAGCCCCATTCTTCTCCCGACCTCCTTGTGGTTTTTTTCGATTATTTTAAAAAGTCCTAAGACTTTATACACTGTTATAGCACTATTATTCCACTTTAACTGCTATGGCTGCCTCCTGTGGAATTCTGGGGCTTGTAGTTTAGTGAGGCCTAAGAGCTCTCTGGCTGAGAATGCTAAATACCCCTCCATAAACTGCAGGTCCCAGGATTCCATAGGAGGCAGCCAGAGCAGTTAAAGTGGAATAATAGCACTATCACAGTGTAGGGTGATAGTCTGTTAACGCTTATACTACAAATTCTTTATCTCTGTCTCAAAGGTGCTACAGATCCCTTTGCATATTGATATTCCAGACTAACACGGCTATGTCTTTAAAAACAGTATTTGCCATTTTCTTTCAAAATAACCTAAGTACAGTTATCCCTCCGTATCCATGGATTTGGAATCCATGGATTTAAGTATTCACAGCTTGAAACTATTCTTTAAAAAATAATAATCCAAAAAGCAAACTTTGAAGGGCCACCATTTTGCTATACCATTGTATATAATGGGACTTGAGTATTCATGGATTTTGGTATCCGCAGGGAGTCCTGGAACCAAACCCCAGTGAATATGAACGGAAACTAGTATGCAACACACTAAAAATCCATGCAGTGAAAACCATCTGCTACATGAAATGAAGGAAGCCTCTAGGAAATGCAAACCTTGCATCATATATGGTTTAGCTGCCCTTATACTGTTGCCCTTTTCCACCCTCCCCCTCAGTCTTTTCTGCAAGTGTGGGCCAAAGCGAGAGACTATGACACTTTATACCGCCCATACCTATCAACAGAGTAAGCCACTGAAGTTTTGCAGTTTCCCTAACTGAAGGATCACATGAAGATCAGCAGGGATTACAGGTATATATTCCTTACAGGATGCCCTACCATTCTGTTACACAGTAATATAAGATTAAGAAGCCAAAAATGATAGGACTATACTTTTGACAGCCATGTCCTACTTGGACAGCACATTAAAAAATGAAAAGAAAAAAAGACTGCATGCAGTCTGAGTGTCTTTCTTTACATGCTTTCCAACCACTTTTGGCATGCATTACTCAAAGCTGTCCAAAACACATGAGGTTAGCAGTAAAATGATCGCCCAAGTGTCTTTACTGTCATCATTTGGAATTCTATTTCCCTATGCCTGTCTACCCAGAAAGCTATATGGATGTAAGGCCACCTAAAAATCACACACCATAGACCACATTTAATCTGAGCTAGCATTTGAATATTAGTACTTATGTTGCCTGATACGAATCATGTTTGAATTCTAGATTTTGGCAATGTTTTCAGAACTCTTTGTGTGTGTGTGCGCGTGTGTGTGTGTGTGTCTGGAATTGCCTTGAACTTGGTTAATTGCCAGCAAAGTACCAGATAAAGCCTATAACATTTTTCATTGACTGGTGGGAAGTAAGTGTAACAATATAATTTGACAAGTAACGTCAGTTCAGCTTGTTACTAAAAATGAATTTAGAATTCTGTTGCTGTTTTGTTTTGACATCTGATAATAAAATAAGAACGAGCTAGCTGTGAACAAGCCAAAAGACAAGTCACTGTTGGTGCATAATTCCTCTCCTGTTACGCAGGGTCATGCATATTTCTGTTTGCAAGAGAAAACTCAAACACCGAAATGAGATCTGTAGACGACTGTGCACACATTTCCCCCTAGGGTATCAATTTTTTAAGATGTAGGATCACATATGACACCACTGGTGGATTCATCTCTGAGAAAAGTATATGTGGGAATAATACATGGCTACAGCTTTGCTAGCAGAGATGCAGACTGGTATCCGATTAGCAGTATTGCAAACATAAAACAGCACTTCTAAGTAATGAGAAAAGTTCTTTGGTTTTGTGGGCATGTGGGTATGTGTGGGTGAATGAGAGAAATTACAATTCAAGGAGCTGTACCAGTCTGTCAACAATATAATCTGACAGGAAAAGTTCAAGAAGTTCTACTTAATTTGCTAGATTTTGCATGTGTTAGGCAGTGCCTCTGCCACCTAGCAACAGCATAAAGAGTTTAATTTTCAGATAGCTGAGTTCATGCTGGTTGAGCAGGAAGAATGGCAAAGTGCGATCAGAGAAACGCAAGGAAGCCTGCAGCTCTTGAAGCAACAGGGAGTCTAATAGGGGCAGATGGGCTGGTCAGAGGTCAGCCTGCTAGGCCACAAGTACAGAGCAGAAGATAATATATTTCTCTCTTGGTGCAAATCCCCACTCTCTCTTCCCAACAGCCAGTGACTTTTTCAGAAACTCAGCTAGAGCTATTCAGACTTATGCCAAGGACAGTTTATTGTATTATTATTAAATTGTATGGCATTAAATCAAAATATTGATTATTATTTGCTTTATAGAGACTTGTTGTACACACACGCACACACACATTTTCTTCTATTTGAAGACTAAACTGGGCAGTTTTTATACAGAATGCCTGAAATCCTCTCCTCTTTTAAAATGGAAGATTATATTTCTAAGAATCTGTATGCATATAGATAGATATCCCATCTGGCCAACATAATCAGAATCACCATCATTGTCATCATCACCATTTGTTGATTCGTCTGAAAACAAAGAGCCATATCCCAAATCTACAGAAAGCCTTTCACTTTGCCTTCTGTGAAATTACAACTCAACTCATGAAATACTAGGAACGACGGCAAGAAGCTAAGTGAGTTGAAGCCCTGTTGAATTCAGTATGGCTGAAGAGCTTCTAAGAGCATGAGATCTACCGATTTTACAGAGTGATTTAAATCTATCCCTCCTTCACTGGTTAGTACAGTTTTCCCTCTGTATCCACAGATTTGGCATCTATTAATTCCACCATACAAAGCTTGAAATTTTTTTAAAAAAAATCCAAGAAGCAAACCTTGATTTTGCCATTCTATATAGGAGACACCATTTTACTATGCCATTGTATATAATGGGACTTGCACACTCACAGATTGTAATATTCACGGTGGTTCCGGAACCACAACCCAGTGGATACCAAGGGCCCACTGTACTTCAATTATCAGTTTCCTATGTAGAAACTCCATAGAGGAGATTTTCACACGCCGAAAATATTCCCTCCAGAAACCGGGACAGAAATATTTCTGTCCCGGAAGCAGCGCCGCGGTTCGCACGCTCACCTCCCTCTTCCGTTTTTCCATCGTCCTCGCTTTGGGTTTTTCCCTCCCTCTTCTGGAATATTTTACTAACGGGAGTTTGCCGTTAATAAAATATTCCGGAAGAGAGAGGAAAAAACCCAAAGCGAGGATGACGGAAAAACGGAAGAGGGAGGTGAGCGTGCGAACCGCGGCGCTGCTTCCGGGACAGAAATATTTCTGTCCCGGTTTCTGGAGGGAATATTTTCGGCGTGTGAAAATCTCCAGAGTGTTTGGCATGTGGAGTGGTGCTGTCAATGATAATGAGTGTATCCTTGGACTGATTCTGACCTTGCTTAAATTACATGATCATAGAAACCCTTATGGCAGGGGTGGGAATTATGGCTCAGGTCCCGGCTATCTGGCAGATTATATTTCCTTTTATGAGCCTGCCTGGGCCCTGAGATCCTCAGGAGAGGCTCTTCTCACACTCCCACCACTGTCACACGCATGGTTGGTGGAAATGTGCAACAGGGCATTCTTGGTGGTTGCCCCTTGACTCTTTGTCCATATCGTTTACTGGTAGTTTTCTGTCATTGGGACAAAACTCTGAATGTCAGATTCTCTCCCCTCTTCCACATTTTCTAATTATATGCATACAAAGGAGTATGACCAAAACTGTATATAATTGAAAAATGCACGGAAACATACTTTAGTCAATGAGGAAAATGCATTCAAATGTGCACATTAAGAAGAATGTATAAAAACTTGCACAATAGGGAATGTGTGTGCCAAAATACACATGGATTTATTTTTAGAAAAGGGGGTGAGCTCTTGACAATTTGATACTGAAGTTCAACAGGAAGAAAACACTGTGAGGTTCTGAGAAAAGGAATGAAGATGGTGTTTTCAAATCCCTAAGGTTTCCCTGTATGAGGTATGTCTATTAAATAACGAGATTGCATTTCTACCTTTCCGACAAATCAGGGAGAACTGATTGTGAACACTTGAGTAGTGACCTTGAACATGTCTGAACCTGCATGACAAACATCAACACTCTCCGCCATTTAGTTAATTGTTAGTCATCGTTTAAAGCAGCTGTGTTGTCTGTTTTATCTATTTATTTATTGGTATTTATACCCCACTTTTCATCCATGAAGGCTCTCAGAAGACTTACAAATTGTTAAGCAACAGCACCTACACATCTACACCTCTTTTATAGCATGCTAGGAACTCTTCAAGCGGTTTCCAATGTGTGTTAGCTAATTGCCCCCATAAGCTGGGTACTCATTGTACTGACCTATGAAAGGATGGAAGGCTGAGTGAACCTTGAGGCCTTCTGGGATCAAATTTGCAATGTTGTGGCTGCAGTACTTGCATTTAACCATTGCGCCAGAAAAATACTAAGTTTAAAAGTCAAACAATGTGTCAATTTGAAATTTTTAGTAAAATTGAACAAAACACCAACTGAATCTTTTTAAATGCTTACTGAGGCCTATGGGGAAGACTGCATGTCTCGTGCACGTGTGTTTGAGTGGCACAAAAGATTCAGAGAAGGATGTGAGAATGTGGAAGATGATGAATGCCCTGGACAACTTTCCACTTCAAGAACCAAAGAAATTGTGGAAAAAATCAGCCAGAATGTTTGAGAAGACCACTGCCTCATTGTCCAAATGATAGCTGAAGCTGTGAACATTGACAAAGACACTGTGTGGAAAATTTTGCACGAGGACTTCAACATGAGAAAAATGTGTGCCAAGATGGTCCCTAGGATTCTCACACCAAAGCAACAAGAGTGCCACAAGGAAGTTTGTTGACATTCTGCAGCAACATGAGGCAGACCCAAACCTTTTTCAAAAAAATCATCACTTGTGATGAAACCTGGATCTTCCTGAGACAAAACCACAGTCAATGTACTGAAAAACACCATCATCACCAAGAATGAAAAAAGCACATCAAAGCAAGTCCACGTTCAAAGCCATGCTCATTCTTGTTGGGTTTTTTTACATCAAGGGTGTAATTTTGGCAGAATGAGTTCCAGAAGGCAGGCTAATGAACCAGCATTAGTATAAGGAAGTTTTGACAAAGCTGAAAGAAAGAGTCAGGGGGAAAAGGCCAGAACTGTGAGAAAATGGTTTCATCTTCATCAAGACAATGCACCTGCTCACACAGCACTTTCTGTGAAGCAGTTTTTGGCTGATAAATGCATTACTACACTTGATCATCCTTCATATTCTCCAGATTTGGCACCATGCAACTTTTTTCTTTTCCCTAATGTGAAATCAGTGCTTAAAGGAACACGTTTTGAGTCAACTGATGCAGTAAAGAAGAAAACGGCAGATGTGCTGACACAGCTGACAGAAACTGATCTACTCCATGCCTTCGACCAGTGGAAGACAAGACTGCATCAGTGTGTGAGTGTGAATGGGGAGTATACTGAAAGGAACAAGCATTCAAATTGTAATACATATAACTAAAGATGGGTTATTGTATCAGTCTCGTTATTTAATAGTCAGACCTCTTATTTTTAAATATTCACCTCCACAGTCTCCTATTGCTGCAAGAGAAGAATTATACTGAATAATGAATTAAGCTTTTCTTTTAAAAAGAGAACAAGTCACCCATCTCCTTTCACAAAAACCACCTCCTTGTCACCTTCAACAATTTTTCCTCTTAAGGAAAAAAGAAAGCCTTCATAAAATATAACTTAACCTTTGCAATAAAACCTGTGCTTGCAATCTGTTCCCTCAGAACTTCTTTTCCTAAGCCTCATTGACCCACACCTTAATTGTAGTGGATGAAGATGCAAGACACCATGGGAGGAGAGCTTTTGCAAGATCTAATGGGCCACTTTGGATGCAAACCCAAGCTCTATTTCTTCTACCACTGGCAGTCATCTGCCTCCTTCCAGGAGAAGCATGCCATCTTATAAATAGACCAATGATTTTGCCTCATTGGGCACAATTTAAAATTGTGGGAATCCAAGCGAAAATGCAGGCCATTTTTTAGACCACCCCTACTATGCTTTCAGCATCCCAAGTACTAATATAGCCAACCTTAGAGTCCTGTAAAGGGATTTGCAAACCTCAGCCCTCCAAGATGAATTGTTCTTCCACCATCTCCCAAGGCTTTTGAATCTCTCTCACTTTCCCTGTTCTCTAATGTTTTCCTTTCCTTGTTGAACAGGCTTGCACAACTTTTGCATTAAGAATTCAATTATTTGGATCAGGGTCTAAAAATAACTCCAGCTCTGATACCGCATAATCCGACAGGGCTGATAAAATACAAGCAGGAGCACCTAAGGAAATATTTAGAATGTGCTGCTATGGTTACTCTCCGAACAGGGGTTAACGCCTCTCCCTCTCAGCTTCAAAAATCCTATACGGAAAGATGCCTATCACTTTCATCAGCGGCTGGGCTTGACTTTGAAAGTACTGCAGAAAGAAATAACTTTTTTTTTACTTCTTTGTACAGAGGAATTGACCCATCCACCAACCCTGCTGGAAGGTGGAAAGTATCTGGGTCAAAGCACTGTATCTGGGATAACTAGTAGGCTAAATTTGGTCAATTGCCTTCATTAAAAAAAAATGCCACTGTGAAGAGAGGAAGAGGTCACCTGAGAGACCTTCAAAGCAATAGCATTCCAGAACCTCAAACACACTGTGATTTTCACTTTTCTACAGTTTCAGAAAAGTGGAGATCACAGTGTGATGATCATCAGAAAAAAGCTCCAAAGGAGCTCATGAGAACAATGTCACTGTACTGGGAATGGGTCCTGGTTCTGCATGTGTCATCATCCTGGTGTAGTTGCTCCATCCTTCCTCCATGGTGACATGATGAAAAACCATTAGCGGGAGCTTCCACTAATGAAAAGCAGTGCCTTTTTCATCACAACGGCAGAAAGGGAGTATGGAGCAAGCACACGAGGAGGAGGATGTCGTGCGATACCAAGGACTTTTCAGATGATACTTACCGCACAAGGAGGTCTCAGGAGGGGAACGGCGCTGTCGCGTGGAAGGGGGTCCTTTTCGGACGCCGCCGTCCCTCTTCCAAAATCATCGGTGTCACTTCTGTGAAGTATTGGAAGCGGCCGTGCCATATTTTAATCATGGAAGTTGCCTGTAAGTAAAAAATGGCCAAATATGGTGTGGCTGCTTCCAATCCTTCACAGAAGTGACACTGATGATTTCGGAAGAGGGACGGTGACATCCGAAAAGGATCCCGTGCCGCACGACAGTGCCGTGCCTCTTCCGAGAACTCCTTGCGCGGTAAGTATCGCCTGAAAAAGTCCCAAGACCCATTCCCAGTATAATGACATTGTTCTTGTGAGCTCCTTTGGGACTTCTTCAAGTGTCTGATAATCTCCTGTGTTGGAGGATCTGGCATGCTATTGCTATTGAGAACCTGGAATGCTATTGCTTTCTACGGTTTCAGTAAGACAGCAAGCATGGCATAATGGTTTGACCATGAGTCCAGAGACCAGGGTTTGAATCTTTGCTCAGCCATGGAAACCCACTGGGTGACCTTGGGCAAGTCACAAACTCTCAGCCTTAGAGGGAGCTAAAGGCAAACCCACTCTGAACAAATCTTGCCAAGGAAGCCCATGATTAGATTTGCTTTAGAGTTGCCATAAGTCAGAAACAACTTGAAGCATAGAACAATAACAACCAGTTTCAGAAAAAAACATGATCTTGAATTGTTGGTGCTGAGGAAGGACATTCGTTAGTGCTTTCTTTAAAAAATAGAATTAAAAATAGAATTTTGAATGATTGGGGTATTCTTTACATTATAACACTGTGTGTGGATATATGCCTTCAAATTGCCTGTCAGTTTATAGAGCCTTTCTTGACATTTTTACCCTGGTGGAACCCCTTGAGACAATTTCCAGGTCTCAGGGAATTTCTGCCTAAAAATTATTGTATCTACAGCTAAAAAAAAAAAAAAAAAAAGTTTATTTTTTTCAATCTCAATCTCTCACAGAACCCCTAGCAACCTCCTGGGGAACCCCAGGGTTCTGGGGAACCCTTGTTTAGAAACCCTGGTTTATAGTGACTCCATGAATTTCATAGAGTCTTACAGCACTCCAAAGAAAAGTGGCAAAGCAGCAGGAACGTTCTGTCTTTCCACAGGGTGTCGGTGTGCTTCTAGCATTCTCTTGTTCCGGTCCCATAGGGGACCAAGGTAAAACTGCGTCTTTTTACAAACCAGTTTTTTCTGGTTAGAAAAAGGATGCAGTTTTACCTTGGTTTCCCATGGGACTGGAACAAATGTACTCCAACATCATACATGAAGGCAGCAGGAAAGACAGAACATTCCTGCTACTTTGCCGCTTTTCTTTGGAGTGCAGTAAGGTTCATAGAATGTTGTTGTTATTGTTGTTGTGTGCCTCCTAGTCATTTTTGACTTATGGTAACCCTAAGGCAAACCTACCATAGGGTTTTCTTGGCAAAATTTGCTCAGAGGTTTGTCATTGCCTTCCTTTGAGGCTGAGAGAAGGTGACTTGCCCAAGCTCACCCAGTAAGTTTCTATGGCCGAGCAGGAATTCAAACCTGGGTCTCCCAGTGTTCTGGGGTTGTCTAGATGGTGAAAAACTACTCATAAAATTTGAGGAGAATACCTTTTGTCTCAGCAAGATCCCACAGTGATTTGCCATATTCGGAAGGGGGGAGGACTCCAAAAACTATATGGGAAAAGCCTTTGTGGCTTCTCCTGAGGGTTTTTTTTTTTTAATGTGTGGGAAGTATGTATTCCCGCTCATTAGGACAATCAAATAGCATTGCAGCACATTTCCGGATAAGAGCGGAAGTGGAAACCAATTGGTTGGACATGTGCGAGGGATGGGCTTACTGGCCACAAAGTGGCCGGAAGTGCCATTTTCGAGTTTCATGGTATCGATCATGTGGTTTTTTTGCTGTGCTGAGGC
Source organism: Gambelia wislizenii (assembly GCA_030847615.1). Lineage (NCBI taxonomy): Eukaryota > Metazoa > Chordata > Lepidosauria > Squamata > Crotaphytidae > Gambelia > Gambelia wislizenii. The sequence continues at coordinate 129,472,382 of JAUMIR010000006.1, read as the reverse complement.
AACCAAACAGCTGTTATAAATGAAAGGTTGCACTTGCACTTCTTAGAACTACAGTAAAAAAAAATCAACAACATACATACTGTGCAGTGGCATCAACTTGTGGAGAATAATAATGTGAGTAATTCACTCCCAGCCGCCATCTTTATTTGCATGCACGCTGCATGTGAGCTTCAAAGACTAATTTGTATACCAGTGATTTTTCCAGAAAACCATGGAGACAAATGAACGCTGCTGCACATTTGTGTTAATGCGCAACAATCAGCATTATATCTTCCCACCGAGACAAGCCCCTAGTCAAACACTCAGACTGCTAAACTATGATGCCTCTTAGGTAAGGAATATTCAGAGGTGGTCTTGCCCGTTCCTTTCTCGGAAATATATCCTACAGCACCTGGTATTTGTTGGTGGTCTCTCATTCAAGTACTAATCAGGGCTGATCCTGCTTGGCCTCCAAGAACAGATAGGATCTAATTTCTTTAGCATATTTAGGCCAATTAGACCTCAAGGATGATTCAGCTCCTCTGCATCTTTCTCTCATTATTGCAAACGGCTCTTAAATCTTAGGAACTGAATGAGCCAAACATGAACCATAAACAAACAGTATAGGAGGATGAAGCAACCCAGTTCAAATCTTCAAAGGTTTAATGGTAGGGGCATTAATGAGAAGGATTGTGTCTGAAAACCTTTATTGACTTTTCCCTCTACCAATTAAATTTCTTGTAAAAATCTACTCAAATAAGTAGATTTGAGTAAATATGTTCACAGCTTAAAATTTACTCAAGAAAAATAGCCTACTTTTTTGTTAGTCATAGGTCTGAGAAAGGATTGCTGCTTCCTCAAAATGTAATCATTATTCGAATTCACTGAATGATAATCTCTCTGCATTTTTTAAAAATGTGATTATATGGAATGATTGCTAGAAACGTATTTCACAGGCAGTAGCTACTAACTATTCAACATATTTTAGTGTACTGTAAAATAAATGATACCGGTATTTAACATCAGGAGTGTCTCATCCCATCTTTTAAAAGTAGTAGCACTTATCTATCACTAAGCATAATTTTACTTTGTCTCTGTCTAATGCCCTGAGCACATTTTTAGAAGTGTGGCTCACTGATTTCACTGGGATTATGCTTCACAGATTCTGGTTAAGTCTTTAAGGTGAAAGATGCATAGGGTAACTGTTATATTTTTTATTTCCTGAAGGCTTATGATGTCTTATGTTGATGAAAATTACTAAAATATAATGTGGGATTGGCAATTAAGATATTGTTATTCTTATACTCTGAGTGATAAGTAGTTGCAGGGATGCAATGCTAATCATATCTGGGTTTTCTTTGGAGGGAGGTAAATGGAAAATTATTGATATTTTCAAATATTTGAGATGATTTACATACAACTGAGTACTTCAACAGACAGAAATACAGTCTGACCCCAGTATCTCTGGGAGTTGGGTTCCTGGACTTACTGCAGATTCCAGAAACAACGGATAACAGCAAACCCTCTTAAAATAAAGGACTTCTGGTAAAAACATGCTATAGAGTTGTGTTGGAGGACCTAGAAGATGCCTAGAGAGGATGCCTCTCTAGCCATTTTCCAGTACAAGTCTATTGTATATGTCCCTATTTTGTGTCCCACAGATAACTGAAACCATGGATATCGGTTCCTTGCATATGGGGGTCTGACTGTATTCTGCTGCTCTTACAGCTAATCTCTAGGGGGACATGCATTCCCTCAAGTGCTGTCAGCTTTTTCAGAGCCCAAAACTCAATTCTCTGATCCTGTCCATGTCTACTGAAAACTGAGTTTTCATCACAGGTGCAGCTTGTATTTCCACCTCCTTATTTGGTGTGTGGCGGTGGGGAGAGATTCCTTTCTCTGGTTATTTCCTAGTCATTGAGCAATTTGGATACAGAGAATTCCAATCAGGCAATCTCCCTAACAAAGGAAAATGCCAGTTTCCCAGGATCAATAGTCATACTGCTAGGATCGAATCTACAAACATACTGTTTTTCAGAAACCTAAAAGCAATAAGAAAAATGCCACAGAAGCCTGCTAAGTTTTCAATAAACATAGAGATATAATTGTATTATAGAATACAATATGGAAAACTCACAATCTTTTTGCATTATTTTCTTCTGCCTGGGACACATTCTTTATTAAAATATCATTAAAATATAATATTGATTAAAATATAATACTTAGGTTATCCAGTGATTACTGTATTTTACCACTAGATATTTTTTGTGTGTAATGTCAGACGTTTTTGGTGTAAAGATGGTTATAATATTAGATGCAGCATAATTTCAGATAAGACATAACAGTGAGAATACATGAATACATAAGTGGTAAAAAAATCCCTCATCCATGTAGATTTTCTTCATGCAAAAGGCAATGAAAAATAATAAATTATAGATTTATTTCTGCACAAAATAACAGGCAGTGATGTTAAAAGCACGTTTTCCATCAATATTTTTGCTGGCTTTCTTTTCTCTCAGAACTGACATTTTAACCTCGTTCAGGTTTGTAATCAAGCCAAGAAAATTCCATTTTAAATGGCATCCATGCAGGCCATAATATTGGAAGTGCTAACAAGAAGAAATAACACACACACACACAATGGATCTACATATGAGGAACTTCATAATTTTTTATAGGCCCCATCCTCAACAAATTGCATGCAAACATTTTTTTGTTGTTACTAAAATTATACGTTACTTATCACTAGAAAAAGCAGTTGAGGCAATTTATAGCAGACACACTGTATGAGACAAGTAAAGAAATCATTAACATAATGAAATGAATATAATAATATAATATAACATATATTATTACTTAATCAATATAAGAAAAATCTCCAGAAGTTATGCACACCACACTCAACACAATAAGTAAAGACATACAAACATAATCTAAAATATGTTTTCCAGGCAAACATAATTTAAAACATTGGTAGATTAGGGGTGTTCATCCACATTATTTGTACAGGGTTAAGGATCCTTGATTGGCCCAAGGGTCACACTGCCTGTCTGAAAAGCTATTGGGGATCATATGTCAGTGGTGAGCATGGTCAAAGCACCCAACAAAGCACCTTCATTTCGAGACTCTTCTATCATAAGTATATATACAATCACACACCACAGCTAAGGGGGGGGGAATCTTATTTGAATGACACCTCTCGGAATCTCCCAATCAGCATTGTAGTCCAACAAAGAAACTTTTACAAGATCTTTTTACACACTATTCAACATTTCACAGATGAAAACTGGGAAAGGTATGGCCAAGCAACATCAAAGTGGGGTTCATATGGAAGAACACACAAGCTAAAAGAAGCTGCAAGAGTCTGTTTCTGCCTGAGTCTACAGGGAAGGGCAATATTGTGCAGCCACCTCTCTTCTATCCCTTACTGAATTAATTGAATGGAAACTACTTTTCCACTTTGAACTCAATTCACAGCCATCAAAGTAAGCCAAGGACAAAAGCAAAACGTAGTAGTAGGAGAGAGAAAACTGAGACACTTAAAAGAAGCTGAAAAAGTGGGACTACACAGGATTAATTGGAACTGTCCCCACCAAATCAGTACAGATGGAAGATACGTGCTTCATACCTACAGTCATAAACAGAAACACAGAACTCTTTCATCTCCTATTTTCCCTGTCACTCATTTTCAGTCACCTTTTCCCAACTGTCCAATTTGCCCCATTTCCCCTGTCACCAACCCCATTCTCTCTCCCTTTTCAACACATGCTCTCTTTACCCTTTCTCCCTATAACCTGTGTCTCTGCTGTAATGAACCTGACACTTTCCACTTTTTGCTTTGTATTTTGTTGGGAAGAAACAAAATAAACCAACCAGCTTGGCACCAGCTTGTTTGTTTGTAGCCTTAAGCAAAGAAATTACTTGCCCTTGAGATGGTGTGCCTCTCTTGTTTATTTTTTACTTTTGCTCCAAGCCTACAGCCATTCTTGTGACATCTTTCTGCATAGCTGGCTGGTACAGAGTTTAGGAATAGTGAATGTAATTTGAACAGTGCAAAGTGGGTTGACTAGCCAATCCCATCAGGATTGAAATAAGTGCTCTCAAACAGGAAACAGTATCAAAACTTACTGACAGATGGAAACTTGTTCCTTGTTGCATGTCCCTCCATTTTTGCAGTAGGCTTCAGGACAATCTAGAAACATTTTTAAAATAAATAAATAAAAACATTGTCAAAGTCACAATAAATCTTGATCGTATTTTTTAGAAACATACACTCAGTGGATTGACCATTTAGAGCAAAAGTGGAGAAACTCTGGTCCCCCAGATGTGGATTAAGCCTGTCATACTTCAGCATTGGCCAAGCCAGCTAGGGCTGATGGGGACTGGAGTTCAACAACATGGAGGGTAACATGTTCTCCAAGCTCTGAGTTAGAGAATAATTTCCAATTACTATTTGGAGTTTATATTTTATACTTCTCAAAAACCGACACGCATTCCTTGCCTGAGAAAACTGTATGAAATTCATGGGATAGGTCAACAGGAAACTTCAAGGCACACACATACATCATATATTCCATTTAACTATACAACTTCTCCTGCATATCTAAATTCATACATACAGGTCTAAATCCAGTTGTTAATCCAAACTGTTATTAACTATACGTGTTCTATTGTATTTTCTGCCTTTTTGTAAGCTGCCCCAAGTCCAAGCCTGGGAGAAAGGCAAGATATAAATAAAGTGATGGGTAGGTGGGTAGATGAATGGGTAGAAGGATGGATGGATGGAACTAGAGTACATCCAGTGAATCAGTGGGAACTTGCTAAATGAGTGCTTATGTAACTTCCATTGATTTAACAGGTCTAGTCTCTAGTCTAGTTGGGGGCTAACAATTGCATTGAGGCCAGTCATTGCACAGCAGTCATTGCACTATCTAATGGCCTGTCTACACTGCACAAACACAGCAGTTTGACACCACTTTATCTACCACAGTTCTAGCCTATGGTATTTGCAGTTTGGTGAGGCACCAGAATTCTCTGCAGTTTGGTGAGGCACCTCATAAAACTACTAATACCAGGATTCCATAGGATAGAACTATGATGGATAAAGTGATGTCAAACTGCTGTATTTCTGCAGTGTAGACAGGCCCTAAGTTTGGGGTCCTATTGATTTCAATAGTAATGTGTTAAATTTAATAACATTGCTTGTTCCTTTTTAAAAAAGTAACAAGGGCAAATGGCAACAACATTAAAGTGCTGTAAAGTGCAAGTAATATTCTTACTTTTAACATGTTACTGTTGAAATCAAAATGACTTATATTCCAAGGTATGAAATACAAATATTCACCACCCATTATTCAATGATGATATGATCTCACTGCTCTATCTACACATGAACCTGTTTCTTACAGATACAAACACCAGTCAGGGTTGTTTTTTTTTTGAACATATGATTAGCTTATATTAATGTACAGCAGCACCCCGATATCCGCTGATTCACCATCCACTGATTCGGTTATCCGTGGTTGGCAATGGTGGGGGGGAGGGAGAGAGGGGAGATCTCACTTCCCTTCCCCCTTCCCCTGGAAGGGCTCCAAGGGTGGGGGGGGGCGATGGCAGGGGCAAAGGGGAAGGGAGATGGGGAGGGGAGCTCTCGCCTCCCTTCTCCCGGGAAGGCTCCAGTGGCGGTGGTGGCAATGGTGGGGGTGAAGGGGGAAGGGAGGGGGAAAGAGATCACCTCCCTTCCCCCTTCCCCTGGGAGGGCTCCGGTGGCAGCAGTGGCAATGGCAGGGGAGGGAGGGTGAAGGGAGAGGAGGAGGAGCAGCAGGGTGGTGGTGGTGGGTGGGGCCCGGTGTTTGCTGTTATCTGCAGATTTCAGTATCTGTGGGGGCCCCCAGAACCAATCACCATTGTTCACACTGTTTTCTCTTCCCTCTCCCACCATTTTCTGCAAGGTAGCAAAGAAATAAACTATAACATAAAATTTAACATTATTCACTGGAGTTGCTAAATTTCAAACCAAGCATGCCCAAAAATTTGAAATCTGCCATTGAATCAGGAGGCAAGGCTGCCACACTCATTCCTGCCCCTGCCCCTGTTTTGTGATCTCTTTCCCTTTGTCTTCATCATACCTAAAGTGCACCTTGCTATAGAAAACAGGTGAGATGGGTAGAAGAAAGGGACCTTGTGTGACTTACTACGTGGGAAGTTTGCTGGTCAGGGTGGGGAGCACAGCACACTACAATCATGGTGCGGTGTTCTTCTTCCTCCCAGAAGGCTCCGCGCCCCCATAGTGCCTTCTTGGGGAGGAAGGAACAATGCAGTCAATGGCTTTAAACCTTGTTTAAACCCATTGGCTGTTGAATCCAACTGGAGTGAACTCCTCAGTCTTTACTCTGATTGGATTCTAAGGCATATATCCAGGTGCTCCCTCACTAGCTGGCCAGTTTGGTTTTGCGCAGCATCCCACACACTCTCCCTTCATTTGGTTGTTACTGTTCTCTGATGTTATATTGTATTACGCAGGATGTCATTTTCTGTTATGTCTCTTTGTCACAACTTTGTGTGGGGAGTGGTCAGCATGGGTCATGGATCCAGGACTTTGTCACCAGTGTCCTTGTGGCATTGGTAACATAGGAGAATGCCGTTACGGGACTTGGGGGTGTGGATGGAGATAGTGCTGCCCAGCTGGGAACCAGAACCTATCCATCACCCCCAGTAATGGGGGAGAATACAGGGCTTGGTCCATGTTGTCCCCAAGTCATCCCAAAAGCCAGCTGTGGCCAGTTGGATTGGAGCATTGATCAGAAGGCTGGTTGGTTGATGCCCAGATCTGGACCCATGCTGAAGTCAATCCAGCTATAGTTGTAACCAATAAAAGTTGTGGCCTTTTCTCTTCCACTACATTGGATGTGTTATGTGTTCTTTTGTGGAGTGACTTTACCCTTGAAACAGCAAGGAACACTTGGAACACTGGGAAATATTAGTGGGAGAAGGCACTGATGCAACTCAATTGTCAAGATGAATGCTATTCTCAAGCAAGTCACTGTTGAAGTGATTTTAAAATGTGCTCAGTTTTATATGATACTACCCACTTGCATAGGTGTAATTCCATTTCATACAGTAAGAAACCTCTATGTAAAATCTGTCAGAAGGCAAATATATTGAGAAAAAAAACGGGGTGTGTGTATGTTTGTGTGTACACACGTGTGTGTACATGTGTGCGTGTTCTTCTGGAGAAATTCAGATAAATTCTATTGCAGCCAACCCTGCATATTTTATATATTTTGTGCATGCTAAATAAAAAAAATGTTAGCCTTTAATGTAAATGAAATTTTGATTTAAAATGATCAGACTACCTGAACAGCTAGATTCATCAGGAGCAAAATCAATGCAATCTACAATACCATCACAGCGCTGGGAGACTGGAATACAGCTATTAGTTGATGGACATAACAAAGATCCATTGAAGCAATCTTTAATAGCTAAATGAAAGAAAGAAAAAAAAGAGGATAGTTAGAGATTCTTGTTTTTTAGAGACACAACATTTCAGTAAGATGTATAGCTAATTATATATAGAGTACTACAGTGCTTTGGAATGAGTTCTTGTTTCTCTTCACCTTTTTGTTCACCTCGAGTTCTATTTGTCTTTCTCTGGATATGAAGAAAGCTTGGTTCTGAATATGTACAAGAATATGTTCCACTGCATTTTCTTATTTTGACAAAGAATACCTAGGTTTCCTGTCCCTGTAAGGTATGTGAGATGGGGAAGGAATTTCTACTCTTATTTTCAAAGAGTGATCAGATGTAATTGTAGATATCTCCTTGCATGACACTGTTCAGGTTAAAAAGAGGAAAAACAAGGCTGTGTTGCTAACCAAAACACTGGATGGAAAAATTCCACATAGCAATTTGACTGAGGACCCAATGACAACATAGGTGTGGCCACCTTCCCTAATGTTGTCCTACCAACCCACGACTCCAGGAGGAATCCAGTCCCTGTACCAGAACAGTTCCTCAGCCCTGTTTTTTTTTCCCCATTTTAGTAAGCAATTCTGGAAGAGGAGTGTAAAACTACTTCTGTTGGTATGAAAAGTATTACTGGGCCCACCATGACCAGATCTACATAAGTTATTCAGTCAATTATTTCCCATAAAGCAATTCCTTGCTTATTTGTTTAGTAAGGCTTCTGCTGACTGATTTTTAAAATATTATTCAGAACTACTGTAACTGTGTATGTTCCAAGGGAAGAAGAGACAATGGCCATAATCACTCTCATAAGACATTCCAAGCCTTGAGAAGAACAGACAGTTGCTAGACAATGTACTGATCGTCCTAGTTTTGTTTGCTTTTGATAAGAGATGTCATGTAGACAGTAGAAGCAGAAAGCACACTTTCTGCATGAGTTCTTTTGTAATTGCTTTCTTAAACTAAAAAGACCTATAAAATGCCTGTGATTTTCAGAATAAACTTGTCTATCTTGACCATTGCTATCTCTTGGTTGGAGTGAGAGTAGCTGTGTGTGGGGTGGAAGATTTAGCTAGAGATTTCTTTCTGTATGTTTTCCTTCCTACTCAGATTCAGAGATCAGTCCATATCTTGATCTCACCCAACACTTCTACTAAACAAACAAACATGTAGAAACCATACATAGTCTGAAGATATGGAAAATGTATTCCTAACAGATGCTCCACAACTGTGTGACCTTTGCAGTGAAGATGAAGGCAGGAATATGAAAATCTCCCAGTCTCAATTTTGTTACAGTTTCCCAAATCCTACCTACATGTTCATTCCATTTTTCTTTGTACCACTTTGCAAGTTTGTGAGTGTATTTAGGGAGAGAGCATAGGAATTTGTGCATTTTTGAATGATTTTTTTCATAGTGTGCAATTTATTTATACATTTTACACAGTTTCCCCATTGACTAAAGTGTGTTTTATGTAGTTTTTCCATTGTGTTCATTTTAGCCATTTAGATTTTAAAATCTACTCATCATTTGTGCATACTTTATTTCTCCGAAAGATCCCACAGACTTTGAAGACTCTTGAAGCAAGGTGCTTTTCTCCTCATGAGTCTCAAGAGGTATGATATTCTTGTCAAGACTGTAGAATCTTAAAAAAAATCTTTTCCATTACAAAGCTGAAGGCCGAGTCTTACTATCTCTTTATACAACATCATTGCTCAACTCTTGATGACTTGCTGTGGACCGTGTGAACGGACTCCATTAAAGCGTACTGGCTGATTGGAAAGGTCTTTTCATATAGTTTGATATGACATGGCTGTTTCACACATGCAAGTTGCCACTTGATGCTTAACAAGCAAAGCATCACGTTGTCCCTTAATATTCGCTGGGGTTTAGTTCCAGGACCCCTGGGGATACCAAAATCCATGAATACTCAAGTCCTGTTATATGCAATGCCATAGCAAAATTGTGTCCCTTATGTAAGACGGCAAAATCAAGATTTGCTTTTTGGATTATTATTTTTTAAAGAATATTTTCAAGCTGTGAATACTTAAATCCATGGATACCAAATCTGTGGATATGAAGGGACAACTGTATGTGCATTTGTGAATCCTGAGGTTGTTCAGGATCCATAAACATCTTAATGAGCAGGTTACTTGAAAATTTTAGTATGGTACAAAATTTTGCATGGGTGCAGCAAAATTTCTGCCTACTACTTGGCTAGTAGTAGGCAGAATGTTTCATCCAGATATTTGAAAGTTAGTTCAACATGTCTGCCATTAAAAACACTGCACATTAATAAATATGCATAGCTCTAACTTTATTGTCTTTCTGTAGTGTTTGAGGGAACTGAAATGTCCATGTTTACTAATAAGACATCCACTTATTTTGTTTTGTGTTTTTAAAATTACAAAGGAAAAAAAAACAAATAAGAGGATAACTTGAATTTCAGAATGAGAGATACATATACTGTAATACAGAGGTACAGTATTTAATTTAGTACTGATGCTATACCTCTGGATGAAAATTTAGTGTTATACAAATGTAAAGCACAACCATTCCTTTGAAGCTACTCAATAGACACATAAAATGGAATATTTATCATAGTACCAATGATGTACTCTCCTGATATATTTTATTTTGTGTTGCTCAAAGCAAAATATACTATGCCTTTAACATACATAATTTTTAAAAGCAGCGTACTGTCATGCTGTATCTAAAGTTATAATCTCTCACATCATCTAACCTCAAGGAACTTTAAAGGGATAATCTCAGGGAAAATGTATTAGCCTCCAACTAATTCATGATGGAATCACTGATCTGTGGGATGTGACCTGAATGTCTGTGCTTACCCTTCCAGAAACTAACAACACTCAGTCATTAGGAGACTTACTTTAACTAATGAAACACTGTCTAGCATTGTCTGAGATTATTTCTATTCATCCTCATTATTCACAAATCTATGGTCTGTCTTTTCCCTCGGATCCATTTAATTTTTTAAAAAGTAATTTCAAATTATGAAAGATTGGTCTGATTATGGAATTATTAAAATGAACAAGGATTATTAAAAAGAACAAGGATATGGCCAACAGGAAATGACCAATATTCAATGAGCTACTCAAAACCAGTACACTAACAACCAATTTTAATTGTGGAAATAACACATATAGTGGGGCCTTTGTATTTAATTTAGTACAGATACTTTGCTCCTGGATGAAAATGCGGTTGTATTAAAATTAACATTTATACACTTTGGCCTAATTGAGAGGTAGGTATCATGTGGGCCTTCAGAAATTGTTAGACTGCAACTCCCAGCATTCTCTACAGGCTATGCTAGACTTTAGCAACAGTACAATGTTTAAAGTATCTGTAACATCAGTGATGTAAAAATATTGGAGGCAAATACCTCAGGGCAATTATTTAGCAAAACCAACCTAAACAAAGCATTTTCAAGGAGAATTAAGCAGATACCCAAACCTTTCCAGCTGAAATCCTAAAGACTAGAATGTGCCTAAATTTCCATTCCCTATGCACTCTGTATCTCACTGTTCAAAAAGTGAATGGGGACTCTTTAAAGGTAGCAAGCTCTCCTTATACATGAAGACTTCCATACCCACAAATAATTGCTGAATGAAAGAGGGTAACTTTTAGCCCTGTCCAGGATAATGGGACACATGGGAGAGGATGCATGCTAGCCTTGTTTGCTTCTGCCACTACTCTCCACTTGTGACGAGTGGTTTTCTGAAGAGGGGCACTTCCTCTAATTGCAGAGGCCCTTCATGTAATTTGGAACTCTGGAAAGTCATGTAAGAGTGGCAGCTCTCCTCTCCAGACTACTATTCTCCACATGTGGAGAGTGATGACAAGAGGGGGTAGGATTCATTTGCTCCCCTCTTGCAGCTTTGTGCTGTGTGCCTTCAAACTGTTACTGACTTATGGCAACCTTATCATGGGGCTTTCTTGGCAAAATATGTTCAGAGGAGGTTTGCCATTGCCTTCCTCTGAGGCTGAGAGAGTGTGACATCCAAATTACCCAGCAGTGTTGTTGTTGTTGTTGTATTTAATTTATTTATATCCTGCCTTTCTCCCAATATGGGAACTTCCTCCAAATATAGGGACCCAATATGTATTCAGATCTTTTACTCCAAGTCTCAAGTCAAGGATCAAGGCTCTACCTTCAAGTCTCAAGTCGAGTCTCAAGTGCTTGCAAGATACTTTCAAGTCAAGTCTCAAGTTGAGTCTGGGAGCCAATTTTAACAGAAAAAATGGAGGTGGTGGTGGTATGGTATGGGGAGCAGAATTTCAATAATCAAGAAGAATACCTATCTGTTCCTTGCCAATCCTCTGAATAATAGTTTGTCTCCCATGCCCTTTGCATGTACTGTCCAGGAGCTTCTTACCCAAGGGGAACTTCCAAACATCTGAATTAACATGTAGACCAGGAGTTATCAATCTTTGGCTCTGTAGATATTTTAGACTTCAGCTTCCAGAATCCTTGACTCTTGGCCATACTGGCTGGGACTTCTGGGAGTTGAAACTACAAACTACAGGAAAAGAGATTTCATCTAAACATTAGGAAGACTAATTTGGCAGTGGATTGTTCTGACTTGGAGTGTGGAGGAATCTCCATCTTTGGAGGTTTTTAAACAGAGGCTGGATGGCCACCTGTCAGGTGTGCTTTGGTTCTGTGTTCCTGAATTACAGGGGGTTGGACTGGATGGCCCTTGTGGTCTCTTCCAACTCTATGATTCTATGATTCTAAGAAGACGTGCACATAGTCAGATAAAAAATAAATTATCAGCAAAGGTGTTAGGCAAGGGCTTGAAGTGGGGGTTGAGATCTGCTTGGCAGCTTGTCCCTGCTGCACATAGGAGGAGCCTTTTAAAGCTTTTGAAAAGCTTTAGAAGGATCCTTCTGCCTCAGGCCCATTGCCTAATGCATTTGCTGTTTCCATGTCCATCATGTGACTGGTAGTCAAGAAGCAGTGAGATCATGGAAGTGTAGTTCAAAGGAGGAAAACTGTTTTCCACTCTGTATCATTTCTGGATGAACGCGTTTATGTTACTGAACCAAGGCCAGCAAGTTGGTTGCTAAAAATATACAAGTTGTGAGTTGAGTTGAGTCAAGTCAGTGTGACATTTATTGTTGAGTCAAGTCCAAGTCAAATCATGGAAGTGACTTGAGTCCGACTTGAGTCTACATCATTGTTACCCAGTGGTTTTCTATGGCTGAGTTGGAATTTGAAGCCTGGTCCCTTGGAGTCCTAGTTGCACACTCAAACCACTACACCACACTGCCTCTCAGCTTTGCTTTTCCTAAACAAGAGAACACCTGAGTAGGACTTCCATCAATCCAACATCCATTTCCCTTATGCTACAGTGAAGGAATCATTTGGAAAATCAACCCAGATCTGTTTCACACTGTACATTTACCAAAGGACAAGAGAGTGTCTTATAAGAGAAATGGCTTTCACTTTTCAGTGTCTTGTATATGGTCCTTGTTTAAGTTACTCTTTCCACCATAATAATTACAATAGCTTTTATATGTTGAGTATTCTACATAAAAAACAAGCATTTAAAGTAATGTACAACATGTCCACATTTATATATCACATTGAACTTACAATAGATAATTAGTGAGCATTAACTTTGTGACTAATAATCTTTTAATCTTCTGACTATAACATGTGTCACCCCATAATGGCACATCTTAGAATTTCAGACAGATCCCACACAGAAAGTACACAGAGGCAAATCAAAGAACCTTTCGCTTGACTGAACTTAAGGTTTTAATGGCATACTACAGGATTTCATAAACTAATTACTTTGACTTTATTAGTGTGTATATTTCAACTATGAATAGGATTAGTTCAATTAGCTCAAATTTATCAGAAATGGTTGACTTTTTCTTTCACTTCCACTAGTTCAGTCAGTTTAAACTGAACCAACTTTTGCCAGTGATATGGAATGTTTTACATTTAAGGGCTTCCAGAGATATAACCATGTTAGGCTGTTGCAGAAAGAACAATGAAAACTTTCACACCACCTTAAAGATTAGTGCATGTATTATGGCAAAATAATAACTAGAGTGGACTCTAGTCCATGAAAGCTTATAGCATAATAAAAGGGTTAGCATGTAAGGTGCTAGTAGATTTTTTTGCATGATCTCCCTCTAAAATGAGGAATCCTTTATCTAGTAATTAATTGTTAAGATCATTAAAGCGACCTGAAACATGTAGGTGCTGTGCAAGGGAAAAATAACTAAAACAATAATACAATATTTTAGCTTGCTGTTCTCTTGATGAGAAAAGGTTTGGCTGCTACAGAGAAATCCAAATGGTTACCACACATTCAGGATTCTGCCACCCATGCAGAACTAGAAAATAACTGGATACATATCATGAGTTATTAATGATTATTACTTATTAGTTTCTAATACTGTTATTATAAATAATAATAGTATTAGAAGAAGGGGAGTTATTAGTTTCTTCCCCCCCCCCCAAATGTATGTATAACTCAAAATCCAGTCTACACAAATAATCCAGTTTGAAACTGGATTATTTGCCACGGGTCCTTCCTATTGAATCCTGGGATTTGTAGGTTTACAAGGTCTTTAGCCTTCTCTGCCAATGAGCGCTGGTGCCTCAACAAACTACAAATCCCAGATTCCACAAGAAGGAGCCATGACAAATGATTCAGTGTCAAACTGGGTTATTTGTGTAGTGTTGATTTGGCCTTAGTTACATTATGACTGAAACTCAACAATTATCTATTGTTTCTTTCATGGCTGCTTTCCTTTTGTGGTTGTGGAGCAGGCAGAGGAGAATGTGCCTGCAAAGAGTGTTTTTCTCTTGCTTTGTGAAAAAGGTTGATGACGGTGATGATCGCTGCTAGTACATAGAAAGTGTGGTTCTTCGATGCTCTCTGAATTTGCTGCCAGTGCTTACTCTGCAGCAATCCACTCCTTTTCTACTTCTGAACAGATATGCATGAACTTTGTTTTGGTCTTGTACTGCCTTCACCTGAGTACGTTGTTTGGGAATGCTTTATTGATATGCCTTTCTATATAGTCTCTTACTTTCTGAACAAAATGCATATGTTTGCAAAAATGTAGGCCTGGGTATATACTATTACACCATTCTCTTATTAATCCTGTGCATATATTTTTGTTATTCTATCCTATGTTTGTATTCATCTTTAATGCCAACTTAGGGCTCAGCTAGATAGGAGGAAATACTGTGCTGGAATACGCATTACCTGCTATTTGGAGCAGCTCCCTTTTGTCTCCATGATTTCGGGTTCTCTGCAAAGCAATGCATGTTGACATGCACACAGACTCCCCTCACACAAATCAAGATGGCAGCTGTGAGTATGGGGCAAGTATGGAGCAGTAATAGTGTCTCCAACAATAACCTCTCTGCATGTCTCTAACTGTAAATGGGCAGAAGGGAGACCTTCCACTTGTTTAAAAAAAAGGTTTTTTTTCAGCCTCAGCATGGTGAAAAAGCACACTGTCACTCCTTCAGAATGCTAAAAAATGGCGCTTCCGGGCTCTACAACAGAAAAGCCCACCCCTGCTAACACAATGGACCAATCAACTTTTGACTTCTGCCTTTGCCCAGAATGTGCAGCACTGCGAATAGGTTGTTCACATGACCAGCAATGTGCACCCCCCTGAAGTTTATAAAAAACTTCACAGAAGACTGTGAAGTCTTTTAGGGTGCAGTTTATGGCATTTTTTTGCCGCCCCTTCTTCCCAATATGGCAAATTGCCTGTGCGACTCATCAGGACAACAGGTATTCTCTGCAAATTCTATTAAGGATATTTTGATCATCTAGACAACCCCTTAGGCTACTCAGATGTGTTTTATTTCATAAGCCTGCAGCATTCAGAACTTTTTTTAAAAAGGTAACTATAAATAAACTATTTTAGTTGCTTCTGAGAAGTGAGAAAGTAAAGAGTCACTTTTTAAAACTATACACTTTTGCTAGGCCTTGGAACACTAATGGTACTAATTTCTTTTTAAAGTAGCTTTTCCAGCTCTGAACACATTTGATAAAACTTGTTCTGTGTGAAGAAACATTCTGCTCACAGACTGCTGGCAATGACTTAGGCATCTCAGTCTGCCACTGTAACTATTTAGAGTGAGAGATTTCTCAAGACTGAGACCCGAGTATTTATTACTTTCTGCATATAGTTAAGCTTTAGGCAAAGACTTAACTATAACTCTTAGAGTTCTCCAACCATTTTAATGTTTATTCTTTTTCTTAAGTTGCATTTATTGCTTTGCAGTTAATGAATATTGCATGTGGTCCAGGGGCTTCTGATAGTTAAAACTGATTTTTGTAAGGGACAATTAACACCATCTTATGAATGTTTCATGATGCTGATATTAAATATATGGAGGATCATGAATGTTAATGAAGTTTTTACAGGTGCTGCTGCTCATGTTTGCACCAGAGGGAGAGAAAGATCTTAGCCTTTAAAAAATGTATCCCTTTACATTTTGTCTATCTTTAAAGGTTTATAGGGATACAATCTGGATCCTTTTAAATGCAGAATGAAAAACCAAAAAAAAAATCATTTCTTGCTCATAGCTGCAGGCAACTAAACAGCACTCTGATGGATCAGATGAGCAATGCAGATGAGCATTATATTTTTTTTACTTTTTTATTTTAAATCATGCCAGTTTTCTTTTAAAAAATAAAATTTATCAGTAGAACTGAGAATGGCAGAAGGGCTGGCTAAGTACAGCATCTGTAACAATAAAGAGTAATTTCATGTTTCTGCTAGTCAGAGCAGGAAATAAAATCCTCCATATTAATAGCTATAATGCAACACTAATATATATATCCTACTATCAAGCTTTTTCTCTCTCTCTTTTTGATAACACTGCAGGAAATGTCCTGTCTGCACAAATCTTTAAATAATACATGGCAAGAATTTTCTAGTGGTAGTAGTGGCAGATATGAGAGTTTTCAAAGATACAAATGACAAATTTTATGATTGCTTCATTTTAACTCATGAATATATATTTGATCTTTTCAGAACACCACACCCTCCAGTCTAGCTTTTTCTTGGGGGAAAAGAGTTTTTACTTGATATATTTTGGGGCTCAAAACTCAGAAAAGACTCTTGATGGCCAGTAATACAGGTTTAGGAGATTATAACAGAAAGGAGTCAGCCCTCCATATTCCATGGATGCTTTATCCACATATTCAACCATCCGTGGCTTGAAAATATTAATTTTTTTCCATAAAGCAAACTTTGATGTTAACCATTTTATATAAGGGACACCATTTTATTAAGCCATTGTCTATAATGGGATCTTTTCATCCATGGATTTTTGCATCCACGTGTGTGTGTGTGTGTGCCCATTGTGTGTGTGTGTTCCTGGAACCAACCCCCAGTAGATACCAAGCACCCACTATAATGTGCATTTCACTTGCCTTGCTAGTTTGAGGCGATACATTAAAACGTTTAAAAAATCCCACCAAGAGTTATCATATGATTTTGAAATTCATATAGATATATAACTATCTCAAGCTCTCAGGATATTGACCAAGTTCTAATTAGTGGTGGTGGTGATAATATTTGCCTTCAAATTAGCTTCAGCCTTTGGTGACCATATAGATTAGAGACCTCCAAGAACCCTGGCCACCAACGATTTTGTTCTGGTCTTGTAAACTCAGGGTCATGGCTTTGTAACATACCCTGTCAGCTCCCATCTTGGAATATTAAATAATGGGCTATATTTAATAATTTGACTAAAATGGTCATCCATGTGGTTACAGGTATACCAGGGAGCCCCTAATGCTAGAGTGGGGTTCATGTGTGCACCAAAGAAATTTCCAAAAATAAACACTCTCAAATAAGACTCAGCACCTGGAGGTGAGTTATCACTAATCTACTCAGTGATGGCAGAGATCCTTAGGGTTATAAATGGGATTTTCCTCTCCTCTCTGCTCCAACAATAGCCCTTACCTGTTTCCTATTCAATTCCAAAGTATCAATCATTAGCTACTATTAACTCTTCCTTTGTTTTAGCCTGTGAACCTCCATGGACCATTGTATTTCACCCACAACTCCTATCCCCGTAAGGTAATTATTTCATATAAATATAACCCCCAAATGCCACCAAATTACACACAGTTCCACTTCCTCCCTCCGTCCTGCCAGTTGCTCTGCACTCTCAGAACACAATTCTGAGACCCTGTTGCTTCAGGAAATCTCTGCTCTACAGGACAGGTGTCATATCACCCATCTTAGAATCTTAGGAGATTATCAGACATGCTGAATATGGTGTTATCACGATGCCAGGAGATCACTAAAGGGCTTCCTTTTCAGACGACGTTGTCTCCATCTCATCATGCACCCATGCTGCTGCCATTCCACTGGTGCTGCTTTTTATTGATGGGCTAAGCTGTCAATGGATCCCCCATTCCGTTTCTTTGATGGATTTGACAGCATCGGAAAAGGTGCCCATTTTGCTGGCGCATCCCCATGTCAATCAGAGGTCTGTGCCCGAACACTTCCTGGTGAGATCGGGACATCCAGGTAAGTGACACACTTTTTTGTACCCTCCCCAAGTTACTTGTTATGTTTTAAGTGTGTTTTTGTGCTTGCTGTCACTTTTTGGCATTTATTTTGCTTTTTATTTTTTGATTTCCCATGCTCTCTTCTTGTTGTGAGAGCAGCCAGGATTTCAATTCAGGAAGTGAAAGGAGGTCCTTTAGAGCTCCACTCACTCCTGGGCGGACATGGATGCATGAACAAGGTAGGTGTGAAAGTTTTAGTTACTCTGCCGGGACAGGGACGGGAGAGGGGAGGAAAAGGAGATTGCAGGATGAGAACACTTTTTTTGTTCCTGTCTGATAATCTTCATAGAATCATAGAGTTGGAAGAGACCGCAAGGGCCATCCAGTCCAACCCCCTGATATGCAGGAATACACAATCAATAATTCCCAACCAATCACCATCCAGCCTCTGTTTAAAAATCTCCAAAGAAGGAGACTCCACTACACCACAAGGTAGTGTATTCCACTTCTGAACAGCTCTTACTGTCAGAAAGTTCTTCCTAAAGTTTAGGTGGAATCTCTTTTCCTGTAGTTTGAGTCCATTGCTCCATGTTTCTAGAGCAACAGAAAACAAGCTTGCTCCATCCTGAGTATGACATCCCTTCAAATATTTAAACATGGCTTCCCTCACTCTATTCCTCTATCTGAGTACTTCCTACTATTTGTGTTAGCCTTGTGCAAGTGCTTGAAGCTTGAGTGTTTGCATGAGTTCTATGATATTATTTTCCAATAAAGATAATTTAACTGTATCTTTTTGCTTCGAGTCTCCTTAGTACCAGTATATATAGGTCTAAAAGGTCCTGCCATTACCCACCTCTCACATTACCAAGTTGAGTGCATTAATTCCCCATCTTAATATTGGTGTGTTAGAGGGTCCTCCTGGAAACCCCCCCCCCCATCATTTCAGGTAACAGCTTCCTTGATTGAATACTGCCTTCCACTTTGCTGACCATTATTTTCTCTACCAGTGAGTTATGTAATTTCTAGAATAGGGTGTGAAGATTTCAGGCTTGAAGTACAGTGGATCTTGGTACTTCAGGACCCCTCGGGAAGCTCAAGTATCATCATATACAATGGCATAGTAAAATAGTGTCACTTATATAAAATGGCAAAATCAAGGTTGGCTTTTTGGATTTTTATGTGTGTGAATATTTTGAAGCCGTGGATGATTGGATCCTTGGATGCAGAATTAGATGCATCTACTTTGGTTTTTTACTTGAATCATCAACTGGTACCTAGTGCAAATACACACACTTGGAATTGTAGAATGATGAGTCTAGGAACTTGTTATGAGTGACAGAAGCTCACAGTCTTCCACACAAAACATCTACTCCTGCATTCCCCCAAATATTTTTCATTGTTGCAGTATAATCTGAAAGCAGTGATGATGATCATTTTGTTGCTGCTATTGTTAAACAATTGGGCATTAGAATTCTAAACTACAGGATCAAGCAGTAGATACAAGTCTACTTTCTGTCTCCACTCAGACCTAAATCCAATTGCTAGCCTACCTATATTAGACACATTGAAGCAATGGGAATTGTATAGGTGCAAACTTACCATTCAGCAAATGATTCAATGGATCTCTTCTAGCTCTTCTAGCTGGAACTAGCAACTGAGTGTTAAAGATTTTAACTAGACTTACCTTTCAGCAGTAGGTTCAGTGGGTCTGCTGTAGTTGGGACAAGCAATTGGATTTAGGCCTTGAGCTGTGAGCTAAACAAAACATGTCTCCCAGGTAAATATCTATAGGGTTGTACCTTTTAATGTACATGGGACCAGACTTATTAATATGATGGGACTTTTTCCTCTGTTCTGCATACACATGAGCAGATAGATTCTCTAATGTTTAGCCCATTTATGTGAGTGAGGGGGCAGCCACAGAGATGAATGAAGAGAGCTATTTCCTCCACTGAAGTAAATAAGAAAGCCCACTCGCACAGAAGTTCCATGTCCATATTGTAGATCATATACAGCTCCAGGAGTCCAAAGGCCACATTTCAAACTTCACCTTGTGACTTTAATTGTATTTTTTAAGCCAACAAGGAAAGTTGTCCATTTTAAATGGGACTCCTTCCACTGCCTTTAAATACCCCTGGATCAGGCCAACATTCCAAAGAAACTTTATCTACAAGTCAATTATCCCATATGGGTGCCTTCTTGGTGGCCATATGTACATGCCTCCATTGGGTCTTTTCTGGTTACCAGGGTGTCCATGAAGTATCTCTTTAAAAAAAAATTCCATTAGTCAATATTTACACATGCTATAATTATATTATACTATATCAGAAGTATTGAAGGGAAATGACTCAAAGCAGGGGCAGGCAACACATGAGCCTACAGATGTTGTTGGGCTGTAACTCTCATCATCCTTTGCCATTCTGCACTGGCTAGAGATAATGGACTTACAGACCAACAGCATATGGAGGGTGAAATATTACCCACCTCAGCTTTTAAGGTTGTACAAGACCTCTGGTCCTTGTCTTTGACACTCATCCATGCAATTTATTACCTCATGTCAAACTGTAATATCTTTTTTTAAAAAAGATTAAAACAAATATGATCTCTAGAATCATAGTATTCTACTTCAGTAACAGGCAACTTCCACATATTTTAGAGCAGTGCTATTCAAAATGGTGGTCCATTTTGGTGCTAGTTCATGAGGCATTGGGTGCTGGTCCCTGGCAAGGAAAGAAAGAAACAATTGTGGTCCAGGAGCATAAATATTGTAATAGTTCCTGGTACATGGGGTGGGGGAATTGCCACCCCCCCTCAGAAAAGTTGTGATGCACTGCTTCAGACCATCAATTCCATAATCCTTTATCATTACCCATGCCAAGTGTGCTTGTCAGGAGTTGTATTCCAAAATACTTGGGAGTGGGTCATGTTGCCTATTCCTGTTCTGCATTTATTTATTTTTTCTACGAAGAACTTGAAGGGGAAAAAGTGCAAGTTGAGCTGCATAATAGCACATGACTTACGACAATTGGCTTCATCTTCACTGAACCTACAGTCAATCACACCATCACATCTCAAGAGTGATGGGATACATGACTGGTTAGCGCACTGGAATTCTGTTTCCTTGCAAAGGCTTGGAGAATCTGTGTTAGGTTTCTCTGTAGGGCAGGCCATTTCATCACTCCCATCTGCACAATCTTCCACCATGTTACATTTTGAAAAAAGGGGCACACACTGTTTCACATATATGCAAGTGAACTGGTCACTGCTACAGGTTGGAGGTTGAGGTGCAATTGGTCCTAGAAAGAGACAACAAGGATGACAATTTCAGCTCCCAGGTACAGCAGTTGAATTACTAGCCAAAGAATGACCCTTACCATAACTTTTGATGTGGCCCCCTTTGCTATTGTTTTTAGAAAACTTTAGGATACCCTTATATTGCAGTCTTACAGAGCTATAAACTTTGACCTCAGAGTCTTTAAACTTGTCACATTGTAGTCCAGAATTAAAACTTGGTGCTGGAGGACAGTTCTATTGACAACATGGACTGACAAAAACATAAATAAATGGGTCCTAGAACAAATCAAGCCTGAACAGTCCTTAAATGCCAAAACTGTGAAACTGAGACTATCATTCTTTGGACATATCATGAGATGACATGACTTACTGGAAGAGACAATAATGCTTGGTAAAGTGGAAGGCAGTATTCACTTAACAAAGAATAACCCACTGAACCTGATGGGACTTTCATCTGATTAAGCAGACATGCACAGGGTCATATTCTTAGTTACAATTCATTAACTAGTTCATTTTCCAGTGATGTTTTACAACATACATTAGAGGTATTAGAGGATCAGTTGTTTCAATTTACAGTGGAATCCTCTCCATGTCTGTTCAGAAATAAGACCCTTGACATTCAGTTGGGTTTGTTTCAGGTGATGGTGTAGGACTGGAGCCTAAATTCTCACAGCAAGCCAATTGTCACTTTTTGTTCTGGGGAAGGACAGAAAGTGGGAGAAAAAGAGAGACTCGTTATCTTGACTAATGAGAGTGCTTAAAATCCTTGGCAGAATTAGGGCCTAAGTATTTATGCCTTTCTGACATCTCACTCTTTAGAAGAGGAATTTAACTGGGGTCAGCACACATAAGGGCAAAGGCTATGATTCAAACCGTATTTGGAAGCATTTTCTCCCTTCAGGAATTAGTGCATCAAAACAAATGTGTTTAGGACTGAGAGGCCAATATAAATAAGAGTGAAAAGCAGTGGTCCTGAAGCCTCAGATAGTGAAATATTTGATAGTTGATAAAATTCTTATTTTCATTAATCTGGTATAAACCTAAGCTTAATACTTTAGAAATCATTGGGAATACTCTGGGTTTATAGAACATTTT
Source organism: Gambelia wislizenii (assembly GCA_030847615.1). Lineage (NCBI taxonomy): Eukaryota > Metazoa > Chordata > Lepidosauria > Squamata > Crotaphytidae > Gambelia > Gambelia wislizenii. Next base: position 129,450,017 of record JAUMIR010000006.1, on the reverse strand, counting down.
AAAAGTCTTTTCAGATAAAGTGGTGTTGAGCTGTCAGCTAGTAAACAATTAACACAATAAAGCCTCATTTTTTATTGCTTGCACTTTTCATTATATTGTTTCATTAACATTAATGATTCAGTATTTCCTGCAGCATTAAACTTTGGTTTGAATTTGTTAGACTTAGCCTGGCCCAGATATGTGCTGCGGTATAATTTGGTTTCATGAGCACAAAGGAAGTAATAAACATTTATCTGTAATACAAATGAAACATTTCAGCTTAGACAATATTAGGAGAGTAACATGTTTTCACTGCAAGGGATGAATGAAGTCCTGTCAGTTCAGGATCTTAAATGAATTCACACTCATTTGAAAGAAACAGCTCAGGTTTCTTTCAGAATTGGAGTCTACCATCCTAGGATAGGAATGTATTATGTATGGTATGGTGCTACCCGAATTGTGTGGGGTCTGTGAGGATCCCACTAGTGTCCAAATCTTAATATGGGGAATATTAAATTAGCTCAAAATGGCAGTGAGAGGCCGGGTAATGGCAGGATCTTTTGGCCTATGTATACTGGTAATCACTGAGGAGGCTTCAAGCCAGAACATACAATTGAATGGTTTTTATTGGAATTTAGTCTCAACAGCATTCACTGTTACACTCAGGCTTCAAGCACTCACACAAGGCTATTGAAGAAAGTAGGAAGTATTTGAAGAGAGGAATAGAGCAAGGGGATTGTGGATTATACTATACCAATCCTGGACAGCTAAGATCACAAAGTAGATTGGCAGCAAGTGGGTCTGGAAGACAGAATAGTGTCACAGACTGTTGTGGAGATGAGAAAAGGGGAAAAGTTTTATGGTGATATTTATATTTGACCATTCCCCTGAAAGGATGAGATTTAGAGTGGAATACAATGTCTCTCAGAGTTTCCCAGGACTAGACAAAGGGTTCTCCAGAAGAATTCAGAATTGTTAATGGGCGATATATTTGGAATTGAATAGGAGCAGGCAACTTCTATTGTGAGGAGGGGTAGGGAGGAAAAACACATTTTGCAACCATTGAGGACTCTGCTATTTTTGAGTGGATTAGTGGTTGACTCATTTCCAGGTGTTAATTCTGACCTGGGTATGATCTATTTGAGGAATTTAAAAGGCTCCTCCCTAAGTTGTACCTGACTCCAACCTTAGTATATGAGGAGTCCCCAATTTACCTGCCAACCATGCAGAAGGCCACAGAAAGCCAAATTATTAAATATTGCCAATTGTGTGATATTCCAAGATGGGGGCTGTCAGGGTAGGTAACAATGGTATGGTATGGTCATTTGCCATTGCTTAATGCAGAAAATAGCCTAGCATTTATGGAAGATGCCAGACAATTCTCTACATCAAGAAATGGCAAATTGGTAGGGATAGTTTTCTTTTGAAAGAGCTACATACTGTTTTATGTATTACATTTTACATATTCTTTCTTCCAAGAATCTCAGGAAAAGATATCCCTCCTTTCTCTATTTTATCCTCATCAAAACCATAAGGAGAGGTCAGTAAATGTCAGGATCTGCCTCTCCCTGCAGGACTGGGCCCCCGGCTGCTAAAGCTGGCTCTGCCTCTCTGTGCAGGACTAGGCCCTGGTTGTGGAAAGTCTTGAAGGGACCAGGGCCAAGCTGTCAGGCACACCTGGCTGTACTCAGGCAGAACACCTGGAACAGCAGGGGAACTGCTGTTTAAGAGCAGCATTCTCCCCTCAACCTTTGTCACAACAATATGGTCTTCTGTGCTGTCTCTAGCTGGCCTTGGGTCACCACTTGTGTTTGGACCTTCACTTGCTTCTTGGACCTGCCTCTGCTCCCTGGCTACATGCTATGGCTTCTTTGGACGCTGTCTACCACATATGTGACCTGGCATTCCCTTCCTGGATGTGCCTTTGTCTCCGGCTCTCTGGGCTCCTGATACGTGTTTGACCTCAGCTTGTTTTTTGGCCTTTGGCTTGTCTTTGATCCTGCCTGGACTTTGGACTCAGTCTACTGTGCCCCTGACCTGGACTCTGCCCTTACGTTCTGCCTTGCCCCTGACCCTCAGGTTCCGGTTCTCCACCTCCCTGCCTGCCCTGGCTCTGGCATCTCTGCTCTAAGACCCTGCCACCCACACCCCAGATCCTGAGAGTAAAGAGAGAATCACTGGCTTGAGTTCATCCAGTGAATGTCACTGGTAATATGGATTTTGAACTTGTTTCCCTGGTCTTTGTCTGCTTTCCAAGTGCTACATCACACTGGCTCTCACAACATTCCTGAAGGCTAAGTCTCAAGAGCTGATTCTCTGTGAGTGCAAAGAATCACTCCATAGTTTCTCTACAGATAATTAAGGAGGCCATAGTTTCTCTACAGATAAAAAGGAGGCCTGTAGAGTAAGAGAGAGAAAGGGGAAAGAATGGATAGAGGACAGATTCTCTCCCCCTGCTCATATCTTTTCTCCATCCTGCCCACACTGCTTTGTATTTGGGGGGCTTTGTGTCCCCCCTTTTTGGAGGGGTATCCAGCTTATGGGGGCAATTTGCGAACACACATTGGAAACCACTTACTGCCTAGCATGCTATAAAGTGGTGTAGATGTGTAAAGTGCTATTGCTTAACAATTTGTAAGCTGCTCTGAGAGCCTTTGTGGCTGAAGAGTGGGGTATAAATACCACACACACATACACACACACACACATATATAATAGCACAGGCAGCATGGTTTGCAGTTAGGCTACAGTGGCCACAATCTAGAGATAATGGAACAATGGAGCAATGGGAATTAAGCAGAGAGTGTTCATGTCAGATATAGAAAATTTAGTGGAAGCTGAGAGAGTGTGACTTGCCTAAGGTCACCCAGTGGGTTTCCAAGGCAGAGTGGGGATTTGAACCCTGTCACCAGAGATGCAGTCTAACACTCAAACCACTATACCACTCTGAATCTCACTGAAAAGTTAATTATATCTGTGTTGAAAAAATTATGTTTATTATACTTCAGTTACTTCTGAGTTGACATTTAAATTTACCACTTTACATTGTTACATTAAAAACCTTGCCAGAATATAGATGGAACATCCCATCCACGATTTTACCCTTCCCTTCTTCCCCTTGTCTCTGTATTGAGCTTGGGTGAAAAATAGCTGCATGAATTTTTGAAAACCCTTTTTCTCACCCACCCACCTACCCACTGCAAGGAAATGAGTGAGGTTAAAAATAAATACATACTCAGAGGAAAGATGCAGAGAACAAGAGACTTCATAGGCAGGATGATATCAATAAAAGAGGTGGGAGCAAGAGGAAAGAACTGAAAAAGAAGCTGAACTAAATCCCAGTCTGTGACTTCAGTCACCAATGTATATAAACCCAATAAAAAATGTCAACCCAAGATCCCAACAAACTCAAGAGACTCTTACAACACTTGAAGAACAATGAGCATCCACAAACATGGCCCACACGCCCTCATTATGAGTACAATACTTTCAGAGACCAAATATGAGAAAGAGATGATATATAGGTTACTGCAGCTATGCCTAAGTGACCTAACAAAAAGGCTACACCCAAGTAGTATCAGCAAAATTGTCATATAACAAGCAGGAGGAAGGTAAGATTGTTACCTCCACAAGCAGTTCAAACCATGCTGCCTTTGCTATTATATGTGTGTGTGTGTGTGTGTGTGTATGGTATTTATACCCCACTCTTCAGCCACAAAGGCTCTCAGAGCAGCTTACAAATTGTTAAGCAATAGCACTGTACACATCTACACCACTTTACAGCATGCTAGACACTAAGTGGTTTCCAATGTGTGTTAGCAAATTGCCCCCATAAGCTGGATACCCCTCCAAAAAGGGGGGACACAAAGCCCCCCAAATACAAAGCAGTGTGGGCAGGATGGAGAAAAGATATGAGCAGGGGGAGAGAATCTGTCCTCTATCCATTCTTTCCCCTTTCTCTCTCTTACTCTACAGGCCTCCTTTTCCAACATGAGTCTTTGCAACAAAAGGAAGCTGCCTCTTTGTGTCTCTCCCTCCCTTCTGTTCTTGTTGCTCTCTTTTGTGCTTTGCTGTTCACCAAGAAGTGAAAAACTCTAGACAAAGGAGTTGATAAAGAAGGGAACCACATAGTAGATGAAAACAATTTATCCTATATTGTTTCTGAGAAAATGACCTCAAAGTTACATTACATTTTCTTGGGGAAATGTGTACTTTGGGTTCTATTACTATTGTTGTTAACTGCCCTTGAGTCGGCTTTGACTCATGATGACCCCATGGATGAACTATCTCAAGAAACCCCTGTCCTCAACCACCCTACTTAGGTCCTGTAGGTTCAGGCTTGCGTCTTATTTGATTGAGTCTATCCACCTAGTGTGTGGTCTTCCACTCTTTCTTTTTCCCTCCACCTTTTTTAGCATTGTTGACTTTTCTAGTGAGCCATTCCTTCTCATGATGCATCCGAAGTATGACAACCTCTATTTGGTCATCCTGGCCTCTAATAAGAGTTTGGGCTTGATCTGTTCTAAGACCCACTTGTTTGTCTTTTTGGCTGACCACAGGATCCTCAGCACTCTTCTCCAACACCACATCTCAAATGAGTTGATTTTCTTCCCATCAATTTTCTTCACTGTCCAGATCTTACATCTGAACATGGCAATGGGAAATAAAATGGTGTGAAGGATACTGACTTTAATGTTCAGTTTTGTATCTTCACACTTTAGGATCTATTCCAATTCTTTCATAGCTGCCTTTTCCAGTCCCAGTCTTCTTCTAATCTCCTGGCTGCAGTCTCCATTCTGGGCTATGCTTGATCCAAGGAATAGGAATTCTTTCACTATTTCAATTTCCTGATTGTCTGTTTTGGGTTGTCTCATCTACTTCTTCTTTTTTTAATGCAATGTACATTAAATATCAACACCTTGGTTCCAATCTCTGGTTCATATGTCTTATTGATGTCACTGCATTCTTAAACTTCTACTGATTATGCCCAGGGCATATTACCCATCAACTAGAGGGAAAAAGCTGCTTTCACCATAGTCAACACACTTTGAATGGATGCATACACATTTATTGAAACAATCTGAATTTCCAGTGGATTTAGAGAAAATGCTGCTCCTGAAAGGTTGGGGAACAAAAAAGGAATATGTTAATGAGTTGTTTTCTTGTAGTGAGTCATATGATTCCCAAATAATAGGATATGCTCGAAGTGCCTCAGGCACCAGAAAAGTTTCACAAATCTTTGGGCAGTGGTATATGTTATGAATAGTTTACAGTGAGTTTAATCATATGTTTCAAAGAAAAAGGAATAGTTAAACAGTGGAAATTATATTGCATCAAATTCTTTTTCTATCTTCTAACAAGGTACAGAATTATACTGGAAACACAAAATGTTAAAAAATAATACTTGGGCTGTGGGAATTGTGAGCAATTGTTACTCAAAGTAAGCCTAACTCCTTATTGGGAGGTTTCTCTGACCATTTGTGCCCTTAACAGTAGCCAAAGCAATGAAGTCATGATCTAGGCTGGCATGCTACTGAACTCTAAGTTGACTCTAAGGGCCTTATCAACACTGGGAAATTACATCCTGTTAAACACAACCCTTCAGGTTAACAACAGATGGCTGACTGACTGTTAAACAAGATCCCCATCTGCACTTAGTAGATCCCAATGGCTTTTCATCATTGCTGGGATTGGTTTCTAGGCAAGCCTCCAATAACAGTAATCCTTTATAGATAAAAAAGAGAGAGAATGTTATAGAACAATCCAATGCATCTTTGCCTTTCAATAAGTTCTATTGTGTTTAATGGAACCAGTCCCCCAGTAAGTGAGTGCAGCCATGGGACGGATTGTACCTGGGTCATGGTTTCCTTTTCATGTGTGTTTCCCTCTATCTTCCCTAACAATAGCCACAGACAGATGTGGTGATGACGACAACAACAATGATGATCACCACCTCCAGCATAACTGAAAAGAATATTTCTGAGTGCTCAAAGTACTTTACATTTGTAATGGATCAAATTTATCTGCCCAAGATATGAACTGGGGTTGGGAAACATAATTATTTCCCACAATGAAGCCTTATTCTGAGACAAATGAAGTTGCTATCAACAAAATGAGGTTGGAGGGTAAAGCAGCGTCGTCAACAACGTTTGTCTGGGGACCAGTCTAGATGGTGAAATAAATCTTCTTAGACTCTTGGGGGAATCCCATGTGCCCAGATGGGATGCTGCAGCAGTCTGTCATTGTTGGAGGGAGGGGGACCGAATTTTTTAAAAAAACTGTGGGGGAAATGCGCATTCCTGCTCATTAGGACAACCAAATCACATCACAGCTCTTTCCTGAAGTGGATCTGATTGGTCGGAGATGCACGGGGGTGGAGCTTGCTAACAAGGAAGTCTCTGGAACTGCCATGTTGGCTTTTCACAATAGCGATTGTGGGCTGAGATGATAAACAGCTTTTTTTTTTTAAGTGGAAGATTGCTCTTCTGCACCTTGGATTTAGGTTTTTTTTTAAAAAAAACCTGTTTGGCAGGGGCATGTTGGGGAGAATAAAACTGTGAGTAATTCAGTCGCAGCTGCCATCTTGAATTGCTGACATGCTTCTATGTGAACGGCAAACACAAATAGCTTCCCACACCAGTGATCTTGGCAACAAAAGTGGAGACAAATGAAAGCTGCTGTGGATTGGTGTTACTGTACACCAATCTACATTTTATTCCCTTGTATAGATGGGTCTTCAGAATAGGAATGCTTTCTCACGCTCCCTGAAAACAGCTCTCTTCCCCCTCCCCCATACACATTCTCACATGCTAAGCATGAAAAGGAGTGGGAAAAACAACTTTCTTCACACTCTTGACAGATCGCACATTATTTCAACAATCCTTTCAGTACTTCCACCCTCACAAGGGAGGTCATCATTATTCTTGTATGAGGGCAGCTGAAGGAGAGTGAAAGTGAATGAATAGTGGCTTGTTGAAGGCCTCCTCACTGAGGATGAGATGAATTTTGAACCAGGGATTTCCCAGTTTCTTCTTGTTGATGATGTTGTGTGCCTTCAGATTGTTTCTGACTTATGGTGACCTCAAGGTGAACTTATTACAGGGTTTTCTTGACAAGATTTGTTCAGAGGAGGTTTGCCATTTGGCTTCCTCTAGGGCTGGGAGTGTGACTTGCCCAAGGTCACCCAGCAGGTTTCTATAGTGAGTGGGGATTCAAACCCTGGTCTTCCAGAGTCCTAGCCCAATGCTCAAACCACTATATCATGCTGGCTATTCTCACAGTTACTGTGATAACTGGTAGCCTTTAAGGTGCCAAAGACTCCTTGTATTTAGAACAAGACTAACCAAAGAAGCTGCTCATGAGCTAATAGTGAAGACATTTTTGAGGCAGCATTCAGCACGATACAAGCACAATATATTACAGAAACTTGTAATCTATCACAAATAAAGACAACAAGAATATACGTGGGTAAATGAAGAAGAAAAGCAAAGCCATCTTTTGGCAAATATTTGGTGGATCCTCATAGGTATGTTATTTCAAGATGCATATCCTGATTAACCTAATCATCACAATCTCATTTCACTTACACACAAGCCAGTCCTATCAATAGGATTTCTTTTCATGTGTGTGTTTAGAATCACATCCTAAGAACCTGAAAACAATTAAGGAACACTGTTCTTTATTGAAAGTAGGAAGGAAGGGGGAGGGGAAAAAGGTATGTGGCAAAACATTTAAGACTAACTGGTTTTTGCTTTAGAATGAGTTTACATGGAAATAAACCCACTTTTTCAGATTCAGTACAGAGTGATGTTAAAGCCTTGGTTATAAAGCATATTTATATAGTTGTGTGATTGGGACAGAATGTAATTGGATCCAGAAGGATGCAGATCATGTTCCCTTGCCTTAAATTTTCAAAGCTCTGTGCAAAGTGATACAGGTGTTTCAGAGCTTTATAGTCATCAGTTAGTGTTGGTGTATCAAATCAATAAAGACTTTCTGATCAATAGAAACCCTAGTGTGTGTATGCAGAGGTAGGTGTGTTGGCCATTCAGCAAAATACAACAAAATCCACAATCCATAAAACAGTGATATCTTTATTGGGCCAACTAAAATGCACAAAAGACAACATGCAAGCTTTTTAAGCTTCACTGGCTTCTTCATCAGGCAAAGATATTACAAATTGTGTGTGTGTGTTGCCTTCAAGTTGCCTGTTGACTTAGGGTGACCCCTGAATTTCATAGGGTTTTCTTAGGAAAGAATACTCAGAGGTGGTTTTGCCAGTTCCTTTCTCTGAAATATAGCCTACAACACCTGGTATTCATTGGTGCTCTCCCATCCAAGTACTAACTGGAACTGATCCGGCTTAGCTTCCAAGATCAGGTGAGATCTGGTGCCTTTCAGGTATCATACAGGAGAAGAAGAGTGATGATGTTAGAGTCACAGGTGTTCCTTTCACTGTCAGTTAAGATGGTCTGGAGGGATATCAGTGCAGGCACAGGCTACTCACCTTCTTGGTCATGTGTGGACTGGGAACAAAGGGCAGTAAACCATGTGCAATAAAATTTCAATTTCATTAGCAGCAGCAAAGTAACCATTGAGATCCAGACAAGCTCTGCCCTGTGCAAGGCGAACTGCCCCTTTCTTAGGCAGAGAACACTGAATTTCTGAAGAAGTTTCTGTACTGTTGCATCTGGAAAAACGTGTAGGTGATATATAGGTAAAACTTGCCAATTGTAGTCCAAATGAAAGAATATTGCCATTAACTCAAAGAGTTAAGGCCCAGTCCATTATCTCCCTTGTGCACATGTGTGTGAGTGCACCTGAGGAACTTGCTGTAAAACAAATGCTGGATTTTCATTTATTTACTAGACCTTCATTGCATGTTTAATTATGTTTAGTCTCTGTTTACTTAGGTTAAAGAGTTATTAAAACCACATTTTGTGGAGCACAATGCTATTTCAAAAAGACTGAGTAGATCAATATTATGCCAGTTAGTTCAAACTCATTGTCACAGCATTAGCATTCTACCTGTCCCTTGATTTGCAGGAAAGAAGTGCACTCTGCAAGGACAAGTATCATACTTGACTGATTATAGCAACATTCACAAAGTCAAACTTTTAGAGTTTATGGGCTTCCTGACAGGGTTGTGAATTATCATGAGTGTTCACCAAAGCATTACACTGACTACTGATGCTTATAATTCAGGCAGTGAGTGCTCAAGGTCTTGCTTTTGGTCTACCAAAGAAATAGGTAATCTAGTTCTAATCTACCCAAGAGAACATCTGCTCTTGAAACATTAGACTCTGATGAGACAGGATAGGCTTCCTGACTCAAGGAGTAATTCAAAATGTTCAGGAATCAGTCCTGCTGCTCTTGATGCACCTGACTCTGAAATGCTATCTCCCAGTAGATTGGAAGGCTGAAAACAAAGTTGCCTTTGTGACAAGTTACACTATACTGCAGCAAACAGATTTTAATGGAGCTTGACAGATCAGTTTAAGTGTCAGGAAGACCAGGCTGGACTGTAGGCATCCAGACCTTAATCTAGAGTCATGACTCCTTGGACTGGTCCACACAACTTTACTTCATTTGGAGGGTGGGGAATGATGAAATGAGAGTGTGAAATAAAACTTTAAAACAACAACAACAACATAAACATGGGGAGGGAGTAATAAATTGGCTACCCAGTTTTGACTACCTGATGCCAGAACTGTAAGAGCAGAAGTCCAAATTCAAGTCCTTGGACATGCCCTTTTTGCCTTCAGTCTGTTGCAGTGAAAGTACTAATTTCCAAACCAGCATCACTACTTGCCATTCCTGGGTATCTGGTAGGGCTACAATGTTTTGGCAGAGCCCATTGAAAACAACTTCTTGTGGAATTTCCCAACCACCACTGGTCAGCTGGGCCTACCTGGCCTCAGAGTGACAGCATGTTAGGGGCACTGTGGGAAATTAAAATGGCAGCTAGACCACGGTGGCTCAGAGTGTTCCTGTTGTTGCTGCCACTGCAATCCGATAAACCTGTCAGGGCTTACTGATAGAAGAGGGCTTTTTGCCAGCAGGGCAGTATATAAATTAAATAAATAAGCAGACAGACAAATAAATAAAGGACGATAAACCAGTAAAATTCAGTTCCAAGGGCTGCCTCACACCTACGGGATTTTATAGAGAATTGATCCTTAAGGGCTGCTCCCACGCTACAGAAATAATGCAGTCTGACATAGCTTTAACTGCCATGGCTCAGTGCTATGGAATTCTGTTGTAGTTTTGTGAGGTATTTAGCTTTCTCTGTCAGAGAGCTCTGGTGACACAAAGAACTACAAATCCCAGGATTCCATAGGCTGGAGCCATGATAGTTAAATTGATGTCAAACTGCATTATTTCTGCAGTGTGGCAGCAGCCTGGTTTTAATTTGCAAATAATTCACAAAATTAATGTTTTGCTTTATCTTCCTACTGATTTTCATGAGGTTTTCTTGGATTTATCATGGAAAATTTAGTACCTGAACCTGCCATTCTTAGGACTTTATCAGATGTGGCAAAAACTGCATCATTAGCAAACGTCAACAGCACAAAGGGCTGAAATTATCAGATGACATCATTGTTTACCAATTCCTGCTGCGTTGCACTGGTGTGAAAGAGGCATCACTTTTTATTGACAGCTTATCCCGTCAATAAAAAGTTATGCCTCATTCGTGCCAGTGCAATGCAGCAGGAATTGGTAAACAATGAGGATGTCTGATAATTTTGTACTTTGTGCTATCATTGCATCCTAAATGACGCAGGTGTTTTGGCAATATTTGCCTCGTCTGATAATGTCCTCTGAGCATATATACATATGTGCGCACCCATACATACACATTTTCCTAACCAACCATTATCCAAAGCCTCTAAAATTCTTATTTATTTTTATCGAGCCTACACCCCATACAGCAGTAGTTCCAGTGAAGACAAGAACTGAAGTAAAAATATCATTGTTTTCAAATTTGTGTCTAGTACTATCAAAGGAAACAAAGCTCTGAGGAATGTTTCAAAATAAGTGGATACAACATTGCAGTCTCTGATTTTGCTTTTTTAAAAATCAGTTTGGATCTCCATGTTTTCAGAAAATATGCTGTAACTTCAAGAAATATCTTAAAACCATGCAACTATCAATTAATTAAATATATTATTTGGCACCATATGAAATGATACTATGACTAGTATTAAGCACATTTAAGGCAGTTCATGACTGGGGCCTTATTCCTAATACTGTATGTTAAAGAGAAAATATTCATTGGGATTAAGAAAGGGAAACAGTTGATAACAGTTTGTAGTTGATAAAGGAAGAGAGTCACCCTAGCATTTTACCAGAAAAGCATGTGAACATATTTTGTCACAAACATCCAGAAAAAATTCTGGAGTCTAGCAAACCGTTCATGTCTAATGAGGGCTTACTGTTTAAGAACAAATACAAACCTCTGGTGAACTTAAGGAGCTGATAATGTTTTATTGCTTAGAGCTACCAACCAGCTAAATTGTGATTGCTTCCATTTAGAACATGTTGCCCTGGGAAACCTAAAGTAATTAAAGTGAGGCTGGAGAAGCAATAATGCAGAAAGAGAAGGAAAGATGTCTGCAGCAAGAAAGCAATCTGTGAAGGGAAGAGAACATTAGAGGAAAAGCGTGACAGCAAGTTCTCATATTATTTCCTTTATTTTGCATTGAGAACTTGTGGAAGAAAGGTAACTGTTATGTGAAAGAGAGAGAGAGAGATTTCTAAAATGCACACACATACAATATATACAAAGACAGAGGGGAGAAGTTGCTTATTCTTTTTTTAATGTCTAAAGTAAAAAGTGAAGGCACTGTCATCTTTCATTACAAAGGAACAGCCTCTTGTTTCCATCTTATAGAACTGAATCAACTACATATCCTTGTTTCTTGTTTTAAAAATTAATGCAACAAATTAAATCCCACAATAAGCACTAAACCATTGGGAATTCTTCGTGCTTCAATTAATGGGTATTTATGAGAAGTCATACCCATAGTTGAAGCATGATAGCTATGGCAGCTGAGGCACAGTGATAATGCACTGGAATAAAGAACAGAGCCAAGGTTGTGGAAAAATGTATACAACTAACCTTCTATGTTATTACTGATTTTAAAAAGTGTATTTAACATCACTGTTGTGTTTACATTAGTGCAACACTATTAACTATCAGTGGTGTACTCAGGTGATGTTTACGTTTTTGTGCTTGCAGTGATGAGCAGTGATCCAAACTAAGGAACAGCTGCAATGGCATATACATAATTCAAAAGCATTTCAGTGTAATAGACCATAATAGACTATCTAGCTGGTGATTTATTGATCTCCTTCTGTGGCACTGTATTATTGTCCTCAGCTGGACTGAATGGTGACTGAGGCAGCGTCAGTTGTCAGCCACTTTTCCCCACGACTCTAAGAAAGGACAATAATAACAGGCCATTTTCAAAGCAATTTCAGTAACAAGTTTTAGGGACTCAGTAAACCATGGATTCACAAGACTATCAGAATGGACCGATCATCATATAAAACATCTCTACCTGATCCAGTAATACACCCTTTGAGAGAAAAAGTATCTTCTCAGGTTCAGTTGAACATATCCTTAAATACCTATCCTTGATTTAGTGGACTTCTAGCTTGAAGTCTTCTCAGTGATTACCGGTATACATAGGTCAAATTCAAATAAAGATTGATACATAGGTCAAAAGATCGTGCCATTACCCAGCTTCTCAGTGCCATTTTGAGCTATTTAAATATTCCCCATATTAAGATTTGGACATTAGTGGAATCCTCACGAAACCCCATGCAATTCGGGTAACATATACAGTATTGATAGCTAATGATCAGGGTCACAAGTTTCTAGTCCAGAACAAGAACAATACAATGCACAATGCTATGCATGCCCATTGTGCTGCCCCAATTACAATTCTATTATTTAATGAACCTTCCATTTTTCACAAGTGTTGGACTGCACTGCACTACGAGAATTCCAAGTGTGCAGCTCATTTCCCATTAGATGTGTTTTTATCACAATTGACAAAAGTGGCATTGTTTTAAACATGGTGTTAAATGATTCACTGAAGAGGCATGCATGTTTTGCAACTGGAGGTCATAATTAGAGCAGCGCAACTGGTGGCAAATTATTCATAAGCAAATTTTTCAGACCCGCTCTCATTTTTCATTTAGCCATAACTGTTGCTGTTGCCATCTGCTTACTGCCAACCATGCAAAAGATACCCTCCTTAAGCATGTATAGTTAAATAAATGACTAATTTCTACACAGCTACCTCATTCACATGCAAATAGAAGCATTTAAATGAATGATCATATCCCCTGGGTTGGAGAATTCAATAAAGAATTTTTTTTTCCACAGTGTGAAGTAATATCACACTGTAATCTCATATACACTTACCTTTGAGTAAGTTTCATGAAACTCCACAGGGTTTACTTCTAAGCAAGCATGCACAGGATTAAGCTGTTCAGGGCAGCACTGGACAAAACAGTCAGATAGGTCACACTACATTGTTATAGCACTATTATTCCACTTTAACTGCTATGGCTGCCTCCTGTGGAATCCTGGAATTTGCAGTTTAGAGAGGGGCATTTAGAACTCTCAGCAAGAAAGTTCTTAGGCCTCACTAAACTACAAGTCCCAGAATTCCACAGGAGGCAGCCATAGCAGTGAAAGTGGAATAATAGCACTTTAACAGTATAGTGTGATAAAGTAGAGTGGCAAAACTATGTCTTCAAACACAAGCTCTTGAAATCAAATATTAATCACACGGAGTAGTCAGTCCAAGTTGCAGTGATTTGTCTGGGTGGTGGATTGCTCTCTGAAAATTTGTCTTAAAGACAATTGAACAGGGAGAGTTCATGGTTTGGGGGGGGGAGGATGAGAACCATGGGACAAGCCTACAACTGGACCTATGGGGGGAGCATTTGGTAACTGTGAGGAGTTAAGTGACAGTCTGCTCTAGTCCCATCTAGTTTGGCCTCCCAAGGTACTTCACTCTGCATTTTTCTGATTCAGAAATTAATCATTGAGTTAGATGGGACACATAAAATACCAAGATTGAATTACTTTCTGAGGGCCTTGTGAGGAGGTCAGTTCTACTGTGTATGATAATTATTATTATTTATTAATAATTATTGATCTAGAAATTGCTACAGGCACAGGCACAATAATGTTACTAAAACTTAATATCTACCAAAAGAATATTTATATTGAAGCTATACATTTATTTGTAAATTTTAAAAAACAGTAATAAATAATGCATATGTAAATTCATTCTTGGGACACTTTTCTAAGCTTTTCTACTTTTTCTTGCAGATCTACTATTTGTACGATTACTTACCTCCTGATACACATTCTGGTGTCAAAGAAATATCATCGAGGGCAAATTCTATAAGCTCATTCGCTCCAGACTCTACTTCAAATGCTACTTTGAAAGGACTATTGCTGGCAAGGGCCACGTTTGCATAGATCCATGCATTCCTTTTGTTTCCTGCTGCTGCCCACATCAAAAGATCCATTCCAGATTTTTCAACAATGTACACCTGTTGATAATTAAACCCACAAAACACTCACATATAGTTTCTCCAGTATTATTACATCACAGCACAACAGTGAAAAGTTTGGGCAACCTTTCTCAAAACACGAAAGCATTGCATACCTGTGTTTTAGGTCAAACTGCCAATTTTGAAAATAAATTATAAATTCATAATTATTGATTACAATGGTTGAAATCCAGTTGCTAGTGCCAACTAGTGTAGACCATCCAAATCAACTGCTGGATGGTAACAACAACAACAAATCATAGATACATGTTTTAAAAATTGGGAAAGTTTCTGCTCATCCAAGGCAATGGATTAGGCCCAGCATCAATGTGGTATCCTAGGGCAATTTCCCCTAAGGCCTCAACAGAAGCAATCACCACCTCTGACACCTGTCTTGGGCCTTCCATCATGAGCAGCTGAATCAGAAATCCTGTCAATCAAAGGTGAGGAACCTCTTAGTGAGTGAATTCAATTTGAGAGAATCATAGAATTGTAGAGTTGGAAGAGACCACGAGGGCCATCCAGTCCAGAAATTTGAGGCAGGGGTCACATTTCAAAGTTAGGTAAAACAAAAACAAAAGGGTGGAATCAAACTCATTGGCAAAACCTAAAGCTCTTACTGACAATTATTAAGTCTTTGGAGAGCCATTTCAAACTATTGGGATAGAATATATACATTGGGTCTTAGGATACTGCATTTCTTCTCTAATTTAACACCCTCAATATCTGTATGGTCAGACCCCGTATCCATGGAACAAAAACCCACGGTTTCAGTTATCCGTGGGACACAAAATAAGAACACATACTATAGAGTCTTTTTAGAAAATGCCTAGAGAGGCATCTTCTCTAGACATCTTCAAGGTCCTCCAATGCAACCCTATGATGTTTTAAATCAGAAGTCCCATTATTTTAATAGGGTTCACTGTTATCTGTGGTTTCCAGTATCTACGGTAATCTGGGAACCAAACCCTGCAGATATGGGTCCAACTGTATTGAACCTACATTCAGAAATCTGGCGCATTGTGGGAAATTAAAATGCAAGAACCCAGGACTTTATCAGACATGGAAAATATGGCGTCATCATGATGCCACATAACTGTGAAAGGCCACACAGATCAGACTACATCACCCTTTCACAGTTAAAAATAGTCAAAATCATGTAGTTTTTAATTGATGGCTTAAGCCGTCAATAGATCTCTCTATTGCTTTTTTGCCAGCATTGCCGGCATGCAATACCTCTGTCCCTTTAAATCTCGTACTTATCCTGTCAGTGGCCGGACTGGCCAGGACAATTCCAGGTCAGAACGGGACATGCAGGTTAGTGACAAACTTTTTTTGCCGTTTCCCAGGTTACTTGGCGATTTTAAAGAGTGTTCAGGTGCTTGGTGTGTCTTTTTGACATTTATTTTCACATGGGCTTTCAAAAGAGGAAGTGAATGGAGCTCCGTTCACTTCCTCTTTATTGCCAGAAAAGCCTTTGCCAGGAAAGGAGGTAAGTGCAGGGGGGTGCTATTACCAGGCATTAAAGAGTTCAAGGAAGCTCATCAACATAAGAAGCCCTCCCCACCCCCTGTGAAGTGGGAACCAGAACAGGCCTACGCATAATATCAGAGGAAATTCAAGACATTTATTAAACTTCTCAGGAGACAGATCATCAGTGTAACAAATATTTATTAGTAAACCAAAGCAGTCCATTTTCTCAGCGCAGTGGTCTTTTCAGGCCACTTGTTCAATCTTTCTATCCTCATTAAAATCATAACAGGGAAAACATCTGCCTTGCAAAAGCAAAAATAAATTTGTTAAGCAACACTATATATGACACAATAACATCACTCCCAAAATGTGGGGAAAGATACAAAAGTTGCTTGACCAATCTGTTCATCCCCTTTCAAAAATGAGCTGAAGATTTTTTTTTTAAAAAATAGCCATTTAAAACAAAATTGTGCTGTCCTTGCTATAATTTATTATACCCCAGTTCACAGCAATTTATGTAATATGAACTGCCTAACAAGCTGGAAAAATGAAATGTTGGACATATATTATCACAGAGGGAATTAATTTTGCTTTAACTTCCAGTTTTATGGCAATATGTTCAAGTAGCATTGCAGTGAAGGGATGCTGAACTGTGAAGCTGCAATTACTCTCCGTCTCATTGTAGGTAGTAAAACAACATGGGGGATAAACCTCTGAAGCCAATTTTTTTAAACAAAGAAAGAAGTCTCTCTGTGAAGGGTAAGAGTTTTACATGTAAGAGGTCTACATCTTGATACCCAGAACAAACAGGTAGGGCTAGAATTGGAAAAAGTTGACAAGAGAGGTAACAATCCCCAGTTTTCACACTGAAAGAAGACAGATTTTGATACTCTTGAGTTCCTTTTAGACACAGGACTCCTAGAGCTACCAGTCAAAGGCATCATGTAGTTATTCTGTCTTTATTTCTTTTAACAGCTTTCATTGTTGAATGTGGAAAAATGGGGAGAAAGGTAGGAAAATGTAGCATGTGTGGAAAAAGGGATGCTGGTAGACCTCATCATGGAATCTACAGGTATTAGATTTTCCCTGCACTGAAGGGGACTCCTTTGTCTCAAAATTTGTGGCTGGATGGGAAGGATTCTCTGCCCTTGAAATTAATGGAGATCTTTATATATAAGCCTCTGGAAATTACTGTGCTACTTTTGAAAGTGATGGATGATGATGAAAGAGATGCAAATAAAAGAAGAGAGAAGGGGCACACTTTTGCATATACAAATACATACAAGTGGCTTTGCATTAGCGTGCTTTGGAGAAAAAAGTGTGCATTATTTTACATATTATTTTCTGCCCCAAATTTGTTAGCATAAAAAAAATCAGGAAAAACGACCTGTGGACAATGGAGTGCATGAAAATACCTGATCTACTAAAACATGTAGCTCTAAGGGCTAAGGGAGCCCTGGTGGCGCAGTGGTTAAATGCCAGTAGTACTGCAAGTCACCACATTGCAAGTTTGATTCCAGAGGGCTCCAAGGTTCACATTCTTTCGTAGGTCGGTAAAATGAGTACCCAGCTTGTGGGGGCAATTAGCTAACACACATTGGAAACTGCTTAATGCAGTGTGGATGTGTAAATTGCTATTGCTTAAACAGTTTGTAAGCCACTCTGATAGCCTTGTGGCTGAAGATATAAATAACTAATAGTAATAATAATAAAATAAAACGTTTGAGGGAAGGTATGTTTTCTTTGTGTCTCACTAGATCAAAACACTATTGCTCAAAAATAGTCATTCATTTATTAATTTCCCGAGAGTAGTAGCTCAGGGTGGTATATAATAGGATAGGCTATTTGGACCAATGAGTTTCATGGCTGAGCAAGGATCTGAACCTGAGTATTCTGGTCCTAGTCAGACACTCTAACCACATTGGCATTGAAGTAAGTCTCTTTCTTTCTGTAAAATAAAATTTGACCAACATAAATTCTTTAAGTTTTAGAAATGGTATCAAACTTGCTTTTGAAGGCCTTTTAAAAAATGCCACTGCTTTCCTATTAAAACTCTTTTACAAAAATACTCCCTGCAGCTCTCCATTGAGCCCTTAGTACCAAGCTCTCAATTTCTCTTCGTCCCTCAAATGTTCTGACTTTTCTCTGAGTCCATGCTTTCTAGTGGTTTTGCTGATGCATCTTACATTCCAATATACTACTGTTGTGTTGCTTCCTGGCTACGCTCTGTGAAAATCTTTACTACAATTTCTGTGCAGCAGGAAAACTCAGTGGGACACAGCACTAAATGCACCTAATCTGCCACCAGATTTTATTCTTCATAGAAGTTGTATAAGCACAAAACAAGTACCAAAAAATTGTCACATGGGGCTCATAATGCAAGGTTAAAAAACAAATACCAGAGACCACTATCAGGAAAAAAAAAAGATTGTTAAACTAAGGTACAAAATTGAACTAATCAGATTCAGTGGTGGCTGGTGGCTTCCATCTCAGTTGGGGGTGGTAGCAGATTCAACACCTTAGATGACGCCTGTAAAATTCATTCTAAAACCTGGAGCAGCTTCTGTGTCCACTGATACAAAAGCCACCAGCAGCCGTTGGCCACATTTTAAATAAGGAAAAATATTGTGCAAAGAATATTTTTTTTAAAAAACAACCTTTAACTTGGAAGCCAACTAAATTCAACACGAAAGGAACTAAATAACATCTGATGAAAAGTTGGACTAGTTTTCAGAACATTTTCATCAGGAGCCAAATAATGTCTTTATCAATTTTTCATAAACATGTACAATAACATTTGACACATCTATTGTGCAGTTTCTGGAGGCTGGTAATGATATCAAGCTCTTAAAGGCAGCCAATATGTAAGACATCACATAAACAAGGAACCAGATTGTAAGGTTTTTACAGAAAACATTGTCCAAAATTCAGAATTAGTAAGATTAGTAAGAAACTTTTTCACAAACATGGGAATGCCAAGCCACACCAAGAAACATGCTAGCAATGGGAAAAAGATGAACTGGAAATGAGAAAAGCAGAAATAAAGCCTGCATGCAGTCCTTGCCTGCTCAGCGAGATTTCCTGCTCCTGCTATAACAGAACATTCATATTTACCTGGAAATAAATCCCTACTGAATTTAGTGAGGATTGTTTCTAAGGAAGCATAGGATTGTAATATAATTTAACCAAGAGTCAACACGTGCAATAAACACACGTGATACCTTACGAGATGTAACACAGGGACCAATTTACCATATTGCATTTTTTGTTATTGCCAGTGTTATCTAGTTTGGAAGACTAGTTAGTATAAAAATAGGTGGGTAATAGTTGCTTGATCTGAAGCAGTAAATCAAGTAAGACTGTGTACAGTGATGGGAGGTTGGGATTGCATGTTTGGCTGTAGACAAATGAGAACAGAGTAGCAGGCTGGATGACACTGTGGGAAAGAACAGAACTGGCAACAAAGAGAAGAATGAATAATGCTACTGTAATCTAGTAGATATTAAGTGCTCTTTTTTGCTTACCTTTAACATTCCAATTTGAGGGGAATTGCATGTCCAAAACCAGAAGCGGAGTCTACATACACCCAGACTGGCTGGAAAGTACGTGCTGGTTATTATTCTTGCTCTGCTTCCTTCATGTTGAGTAGCTGAATTGATGTACAAAAAGTTATTTCCAGTACCTATAAGTCAATAGAAAATTCCTTGTGTGTATTATTAAAAGTGAATTAAAATTATGAAAACATGTTGTTTTTAAGGTGCCACATTCAACAAAGGAAGCTACCCTGTGACATGCTTAAGTACAGTCAGCCCTCCGTATCCACAGATTCTGCATCCATGGATTCAACCATCCATGGCTTGAAAATATTAAACAAGAAATTAATCCAAAAAGCAAACCTTCATTTTGCCATTTTATATAAGGGACATCATTTTATTATGCCATTGTATATAATCGAACTTGAGCATCCACAGATTTTGGTATCCACAGGGGGTACTGGAACCAAACCCCAGCGGACACCAAGAGCTCATTGCACATGAAAGCAATCCCAGTTGATCTTTCAATATATGTTTATAGAAGAACTGAGAATTCTGATCTATATTCATGGCTCTAAGTACAGAATCAAAGAACAGGTTGATACACTGAAAGACAAGTATGTAATATTATAATGGTTTTATTTCTTTATTTTATCAAATCTATATACTGATCAACCCATGAGAAACCTCTGTGATTTTATATGCCACTACAGTGATGAGGTGGGAAGTCTTTATGAGACCTGGGACTTTATCAGATGTGGCAAATATGGTGCCATAAGGACACCTAATAATCACAAAAGGTTGCACAACAAGAGGATGTTGTCCTTTTGCGATCATATCTTGCCAATTTGCCGTACTTTTTTATTGACAATCCAAGCCATCAATAGATCAACCGTGGAACTTTGTTGTAGGCATTGCTGACATTTGAATCCTCATGCCATTGTACTCATGTGAATGCAGTGTCAATGACAGAACACTTCTGGGTGAGATCAGGACAGCCAGATAGGGGATGCTCTTTTTATGACTCCCCGCCCCCATGTACTTGGGACTTTTTAAGTGTGTGTCTGTGCTTGTGTTAACTTTTTATGTCTTTACCAGTATTTTACTTTTATTTTTAAATTTCCTGGGTCACATCTTCTCGCGAGGTTCTTGGAGATCACAAGTGTGGAAGTGAACAGAGCTCCATTCACTCTCTGTTAGTGCCTGGGCTGCTTTTTACCGGGACTTAAGGTAAGGTCTGGGGTGTGTGTGTGGGTCTTTTGCTGGAATAAAAACATTTTAAAATAAGTCAGGAGAAGAATGATTATGGGTGGGGGGGTCTGATAAGGTTCTAGGAAAGCAGAGATTTCTGTGGTTTTTTAAAATTAATTTATACCCTATCTTTCCTTCAGTGAGACCAAGGAGATTTTCAGACAGGCAAAAATCGCCCCTTGCCGCGCGAGCAGCCTCCCGAAACTGCTGCGCGGCAAGGGTCTTTTTCGGACGACGCTGTGCCTCTAGCGAAGCCGTCCGTGTCACTTCCGTGAAGCTTGGGACGGCTCCGCGTCATATTTCAATCACGGGCAGCCTCCGTGCTTGAAATATGACGCGGAGCCGTCCCAAGCTTCACGGAAGTGACACGGACGGCTTCGCTAGAGGCACAGCGTCGTCCGAAAAAGACCCTTGCCGCGCAGCAGTTTCGGGAGGCTGCTCGCGCGGCAAGGGGCGATTTTTGCCTGTCTGAAAATCTCCCAAAGAAGAGTGAGTGGCATTCCTGCACTGCCATTATTTCCTCACAACAACCCTATGAGGTAGGACAAGCTGAGAAATAGTGACTGGCCCAACATCACCCACTGACTTTTATGGTGTAGTGGAAACTTGGATCTTTGTCCACCAATTTGCAGTCCAGCAACCTAACCACTTCATTGTGGAGGCTCTTCTATGCATATAACCACTATGCATGATAGCTCCAAGGAAAGCTAGCTGGCTGTATTTTGATTTTTTTTTTTGAGCACTTATAGTAGCATTTAGAAATAAAGTGAATTCTGTGCATGTTTGCAGATACAGAGACACAGCCATGTTAGTTTGGAATATCAGTGTGCAAAGGGATCTTGTAGCACCTTTGAGACAAACTGAGAGAAAGAAGTTATAGCATGAACTTTCATAGGCCTTTATCATACGAGTCAAATACAGTGTCATAAGGATGCCTAGTGATTGCGAAAGGGTACATATACCAGATGACATTGCCCTTTTGTAATCATGTATTGTTTAAAACCCCTACTTTTTTATTGATGGCCCAAGCTGTTGATTGATCCCCTGTGGTGATTTGTTGCCGGCATTGCTGGCGTTTGAATCCATGCACCATTGTACTCATATGAATACAGCGTGAATGGCCGGATCAGTGAGATTGCGACATCCAGGTAGGGGGCGCTCTTTTTATGACTCCCTGTTTACTTGGGGCTTTTAAAGTGTGTTTTGGTGCTTTGACGTACTTTTTGTGTCTTTGTTCCCCCCCCCCCAATTTCCCACATGAGTGTCTTCTCGCGAGATTCGGTGAGATTTTAAACCAGGAAGTGAATGGAGTTCCATTCACTCCCTATTAGTGCCTGGGAAGCCTCTTTAATGGGAAAAAGGTAAGGTCTCGTGGGAGGGGTTCTTTTGGCAGAATAAAAATACCACAATTTATGCTAGAAAAATAATTTTTGAGCAGGGTGGTCTGATAAAGTCCATAGACTCAGGGGTTGCCTATACGGTGAAAATACTCATAGAATTTGAGGAAAATACAATTTGTCTAAATGAGATCACACATCAATCCACTGTAGTCAGAAGGAGGGGGGTCAAAAATGTCAAATACTCCACAAGAAAAGCCTTTGTGGCTTTCCCTGTTTTTTTTTTTTTTTTAAACCTCTGAAGGAAATGTGCATTCTCTCTCATTCGGACAACCTAGTCGCATTGATGAACATTCCCCATAAGAGCAGAAGTGGAAAGCTGATTGGTTGAACATGCACAGGGGGCATAGCTTGATGGTAAGGCAAGTGCCTGGAACTGCCATGTTAGATTTTTGCCATAGCAATCATGTGCTGAGGTGACAAAACAGCCTTTTCTCTCTTTTTCTGTTTATTTAAGTGGAATATTGCACTTCCACATCTTGGGAGATTATCAGATGTCCTTAATATGGCATTCCAGGAATGCCAGGAGATCTCCAGCAGATTGCCCAAGGGCAAATTTTTCAGATGTCATCCTTGTCCCGTGTCCCCTCTGTTCTGTCTCAGTTTTTTCTTATTGACAGCTTAAGCCATCAATAGATGTAGGAGATTTTCAGATGTGATTTTCAGCAGGATATATTCCAAAACAGCTCTGTTGCTGCCGCGCGGCAGGGGAGCAGTTTCGGACGACGCCGTTTCTCTGCTGAACCCCTCCGTGTCACTTCCGTGACAGAATGGAGGAAGCCACGTCATATTTCATTCACGATTGTTGCCCGTGAGTGAAATATGACGTGGCTTCCTCCATTCTGTCACGGAAGTGACACGGAGGGGTGCGGCAGAGGAACGGTGGCTTCCGAAACTGCTCCCCTGCCGCGCGGCAGCAACGGAGCAGTTTTGGAATATATCCTGCTGAAAATCACGTCTGAAAATCTCCCAACTGTTCCGTCTCTGGGATGGAATCATGGGCGTCTGAACTGGTGCCCCGTTCTGCTAGTGCAATGCCAGCTGTGGTGGCAGGTCCCTGCCGAACACTTCCGGGTATGATCAAGACAAGGAGGTGACACCCTTTCCCCTCCTCCCCGGGTTACTTGGGTTTTTAAAAAATGTGTGTATGTGCTTGCTGTCACTTTTCTTTCTGTATTTAACTCTTTTTTAAAAAAAAATTCCCACGCACTCGTTCTCTCGTAAGAATGTCCCGGGATTTCAAATAAGGAAGTGAATACAGTTCCACGCGAGCTGTATTCACTTCCTGGACTGCCGGAGGGAGGGGGAGCCATTTCTGTTGCAACTTTAAGGTAAGTCTGATATTTTTTTTTAAAAAAAAAGGATAACAGGGATGGGAGTGGGATGGGAGAGAGGTAGAGAGATGGGGACGCTATGTATGGTCCCCATCTGAAAATCTCCTTGGATATGCTTTATTTAAAAAAAAACAAACTGTTTGGCAGTGGCAACTGGTGGGAATAAAAACACAAGTAATTCACTTGCTCCCGCCATCTTGATTCACAGGTGTGCCCGTTTGAACAACAAATGTGGATAATTTTTAGCTAACACACACATTGGAAACTGCTTAATGCAGTGTAGATGTGTAAATTGCTATTGCTTAAAACAATTTGTAAGCTGCTCTGATAGCCTTGTGGCTGAAGAGTGGGATATAAATAAATAAATAAATAAATTCTCATTCCTGTGATCTTGCCAAAAAATCATGGTGACAAATGAAAGCTGCTACAAATTGGCATTAGTGCGCATCAATCCACATTTTATAGCCTTGTAAAGACAAGCCCTTAGTCTGTTTCCTCAGATGCATGAAATCCACAAATCTACAAAAGCTTATGCTACAACTTCCTTGTCTCAGTCTCAAAGCTGCTACAAGATCCTTTTGCATACTGCAGATAGAGGCACCTTGACTCACAAAAACAAAAGGATACAGAGCAAAAAAAGGAGAAAAAAACTTCTACAAGTTGTTTCTTTGTTAATTATTTATGTATTACAGCAATAAATGATTTATGTATTACAAGAAGGGAAGCTCACTGCAAAAACTATAGATCCTGCAAAAAGTGTATCTTATTGCACAGAAAGTTTTGTCAGGTTTATTAAGCACCTCTTATTTCCTTCATATGTGTGGTTCTAATATTTAATTATAAGAATAAGTTTCTGGTATCTCAATGGAGTCATGCTGCTTCTCCTCTGCAGGAGAAATACAAATAAACTTTTCCAGACTTTTGAGATTAATTTAAATGAAAAAAGTTTGAAGGATATCATGTTCTAAGAAATGCTTTCCAGTAGAGATTAAGACATACTTGGATCACAATACTTTGGTGTGGGAAAATAGAAACCATTACCTTATCCTGAAGTTCAAGACTGTTCTCTTATCCCAAATCTACTCATCTATTTATTATTATGTATTTATTTTATTCATTTCTATCCCACCTTTCCCCATGGATTTGCTATCCATGGATTTAAGTATTCACGGCTTGAAAATATTCTTAAAAAAAAATAATCCAAAAAGCAAGCCTTGATTTTGCCATCTTATATAAGGGACACCATTTTGCTATGTCACTGCATATAATGGGACTTGAGTATTCGTTGATTTTGGTATCCACAGGAGGTCCTGGCACCAAACCCCTGTGAAGATGAAGGGACAACTGTATATACAAAACTTAAAATCAGCACCATATAGCATTAAAGGCCAACTCTAGTCAGCCTTAAAAGTCTGATGGCACAAAAATGTTTTGACATTTACTCATAATACTTTTCAGCCCAGCTCAGAAAAGAGCTTAGAAAAGGTGATGTTGTTTTTACTACCATTCATGTGTTTTACCTGTATGCTGAATATGTCATATATAAAGCAGGATTAGACTTGGAGGAAGGAGGTGTGAAAATTGGAGGAAGGAACATCAACATTTTAAGATATGCAGATGACATCATACTACTAACAGAAAATAGCAAAGATTTGGAATAATTATTGAAGAAAGTCAAGGAATAAAGTGTAAGTGCAGGTTTACAGTTGAACATTAAGAAAACAAAAATAGTGACCACAGATGATTTACATAACTTTAAAGTAGGTAATGAAGACATTGAAATAGTTCAAGATTTCCCATCCCTTGGCTCATTCATTAATCAGAATGGAGACTGTAGTCAAGAAATCAGAAGACTAGTACTTGTTAGGGCAGCTATGAAGGAACTAGACAAGATCCTGAAGTATAAAGATATATCCTTGAACACTGGAGTCAGGATAGTCCATGCCATCGTATTTCCTATTTCTATGTGAAAGCTGGATAGTGAAGAAAGCGGATAGGAAGAAAATCCTTTTGAAATGTGATGCTGGAGAAGAGTTCTACATGGCTCCTAGAGCAAATCAAGACTGAATTCTCCCTAGAAGCCAAGATGATTAAACAGAGACTGTTATACTTTGGACATATCATGAGAAAATGTCTATGACTCACTAGAAAAGACAATAATGCTTGGTAAGGTAGAATGCAGTAGGCAAAGAGAAAGACTGCATCCCAGAGGGATACAATCCATCAAGAAAGCCACAGCCCTGAATGTACAAGACCTGAGCAGGGCTGTTGATGAAAGGGTAACTTAGAGGTCTCTCATTCATGGGGTCGCCATAAGTCGAAGTTGACTTGATCACAGTTAACAACAATAAATGTGAAGAAGCCTGAGAAAGGCTTTCCCAGGTTTCATTGTCTAATCTAAATGCAATGGTTTTCTTTATTAAAAAGTGCATTCTGGTGGCATTCTAGGGAAATGAAGGACAACACACGAGGTGTTCAATGAAGCAATTTGAGGAAGTAATTAATGTACATTACAGAGCATTTGGAAACTTCTAACATGTGTATGAGACAATAGAAATTGTGACCAGCACCTCTGTGAGACAGCAGTTCTAACGTTCATGGTCAACTTTTCTAGATGGCAAGAATGAACACAGCACAAATATTGTTTCAGAGAGCCCACTACTTCATCACATAAAAATCTGCTGCAGCTGGATTGAGGACTGAGGTAGAGTCTCAAAAGGCCATTCCTAGAAGAAAAAAAAGAGTTACTTCTGCTTTTACCTACAATTGCACGTAATTTTGGCTTTTTCATTATAAAGTGACCGTATCTGATGGGCTTCAAAGTTGTAGTATCACAGATTTCAAAGTCTTGAAGATTGTTGCCTTTTAGGGATTGAAACGTGCTTCATTTGACCCTCAATCTTGTGTAATTTCTTGCTGTCATTCAGTTTTCAATAAAAATGTTTGCAGTGGCGATTGGAGAAAAGCTCCCGGTTATTCTGGAAGTTCAGATGATGTCTTTAATACAGACAATAAAGATGACAATCTTATGAGCTTGAGCTCTGAGTATTGCAGTTCCATGAAAAGGACTTGAGATTTCTCGAAGAGGATTCATAGCATCATAAAATCATGAATATTAAAGTTAGAAGGGACCTCGAGGGTCATCTAGTCCAACCACTTGCCATGCAGGAATATACAACTACAAAGCTCCTGAAAGATGCCCATCCAACCTCTGTTTAAAGGCTTCCCAAGATCAAGAGTCCACTACCCCCCAAGGCAATCTATTTCATTGCGAATGGATCTTAATAAAAATAACAATAAAAAGATATTTTTAATGTTTAGATAGAATATCCTTTCTTATAATTTGCATCCATTGGTTTGTGTTCTAGTTTTATGGGCATCAGAAAAAAGGAGCTGGCTCCATCTTCTACATGACATCTCTTCAGATATTTAAAGATAGCTACTTTATCATCTCATCTCTTAGTTTTCCCTTCTCCAAGATAAACTTATCCAGCTCCCTAAGCAGTTCTTTATATGGCTTGGTTTCCAGACCTTTAATCATCCTGGTCACCCTTCTTCTGGACATGTTCCAACTTGTCAATATCCTTCTTAAACAGTGGGGCCCAGAAATGGAGCTTTCATGACTCCAGTAATCCTACAAATACTACTCACACTCCCTGACATGCAAGAGCAGGGGTTCGTTTACACAGCAGATTTATTGCGGCAACTTGCACTTTAATTCTTCTCCGCAGCTGTGCCAGTCAGGATTTTTTTTCTAATTATGCTGCTTTTTCATTCAGACTTGAAAAAGTGAAGGGGGCGTGGCCTCCCAAGCAGAGGAAGGCTTTATGGGGAAGAGGCTAGATTGTGAGTGAAAGAATTTGAAGCCCTGCATTTTCTAGCTAAAGAAAGACTCACAGACTGCCAAAATAGCAGGGGGGGAGATCAAAGAAGTGTCTCTGTCTCTGTAAATCTGTCTGTAAATGAACCCACTCCCTGAAGCAGAGAGACAGCGAGATTGCAGCTGAGTAGAAGAAAGAATTCCTTTCTTTATGTGGGGAACAGATCTCCCCTGACGGTAAATTGTTGGGAGTCCTTTTTGTTTGCAAACTGGCTTGCAAAATAGCAGGGAGGATTTTTCAAAGTTTCCTGAACGCTACTGAATCTCCCTCCCTCAGTCCGCCTCTTTTAAGCCCACCCCTTCATCATAGCAACCAATCACAGTGCAGCTCTGCTGCAGCCCTTAGCGGAATCATAGAATCATAGAATCGGAATGGTTGTTTACACTACCAATAATGCACTACTTTGTAAATATACCGGCAAAAGTAGCAACATCCCTTGCCACGCTATATTTGGGTGCTTTACCTTTTCCCCTTCTGAATGAGGCGATGCTGTGGTGCGATCCATGGGAACAATGAGCTATCTTTGCAGTATATTTAGAGGAATATTTGCCCATGTAAACGGGCCCCAGGTGTTTTAGCAATGGCAGACCTAGAGCTAGTCTTGAACTGGGATATAAAGCTGCCTTGTTTATGAAGTTGGAGACTGAGTGTTGACACAAGCCAAGTGTTTGTTGGTGCACAAAGGTTCAGTCGGAGGTTGTTTCTCATGGGCAAAATGTAGGCAAATGAGAAATGGCTGTTCAACAGTAAGAGGGCTCCTCAGAGGACTCTAGTACAGATGTCTTTTCAAGAGCCTGAAGCCTTGATGTTTGTTGTACATGGTTACAGCTATTTTTGGGTGAGCTCTAGCCATTGTTGTTGTGTGCCTTCAAGTCCTTTCTGACTTACAGTGACCCTAAGGTGACCCTATCATGGGGTTTTCTTAGCCCCCCCCCGCTTCCCCAAGCAGCAATGGGACTCAAAAAGCCCCGTCACCACTTTGGAAGGGCGGTGGGGAGGGGTTGTGGGCAGGTGGCTGGAGGAGGCCCTTTTTATTCATAGTTTTTTCACATTCACGGGGGTCTTGAGCCCCTAACCTTCTAATATTCTAGGTCCTCTAACATGACTATATGGTATTCTTGGGTTGGAGGTCATTCATTTTAATAGGGTTCACTATTAGCCAATGTTTCAAGTATCAGGAAATGTATCCCCCACAGATACAAGAGTCTATTTATACCACATGAAAAAATTACAGCCAGCCTTCCATATCCACAGATTCTGCATCCACAGATTCCACTATCCATGATGTGAAAATATTTTTTTAAAAAAATCTAAAGAGCAAACCTTAATTTTGCCATTTTATATAAGGGACACCATTTTACCATTGTATATAATGGGACTTCAGCATCCACAGATTTTGGCATCCATGGGGAGTTCAGGAACAAAACCCCAAGGGATACCAAGGACCCACTGTACTATGAAGATTGGATTGTTACCACTGGAGTTAACATTGCCCACACCAATTAGTACATTACTTCTTCACCAGAATAGGACTTGAAAAGGGAAAGTTTACAAGCACCTCTTTAATTAAAAGTGTTTGTTGGGTTTTTTTTAAATGCAGATGCAGGCAAATGTACAGAAGACCAATTTAATCTAACAGAACAGTATTTTTCTCCCAAGGGGTCCTGATTAATTAGTATCTTTACATTTTATTTAGCAGGCCATTATCTTAAAGAGGGAAATAAAGAAATGCATCCAGCCACAACAGAGAATCAGGAGTGATATAACTGTATTGCTTTGAGGAGAACAATCTGTAAAATTGCACTGATTGCTCCTAACTGAGGCAAGGATGAAAATGGATAAGTGGCAACCACTGGTTGGCTTTATTTTATCCACATCCAAGTAACAGCATTAGACAAAATTTAAAGTGTTCTTCCTAGCATTTTCTGCTGTCTTCTTCACTCTTGCATAGTCACAAACAAACAAACAAACAAACAAAAATCCTTCCCTTCCATTCCACCCTGTCATTATCATTTTGCAATTAGTTGTTGGGAACTATACATTCACCATGTTTTCCTTGTTTGCAAAGCACACATGTCCACCCCTGACCATTACTTGACATTCTGCCAACAAATGCTTGAGAATATCTGAGTGAGGAATAACAACTTTTAGTCATGTTCTCCAAATGGCTGAGAACAATAGCTCGTTACCTGGTGTGTGATCCTGGATTGGCCCTTCTTGTTCTATGACAGTCTTGTTGCCAATGTGCCAGTCAAAGTCATCTCCAAAATCTTGTGTAAGTCCACACACTGAACTCCATTCTTGGCCTTGAGTTTCAAAGTTACAGCTTCCTGGGACAGTGGTGTACTGGCCTGCCAAAAGTGCAGCAGCGGGGGAGAGAAAACCACATTCGTTACATATAATTAATGCTATTCATAGGACTTCATCAGATGAGGCTACAATTGCACCATTATGACATCACAGTAGTGTGAATGGGTTCCTGCTATTGCATGACGTCCTCCTCCTCCTGGGGTTACTGCATGCTCCAGCTACCAATAATATGTCTCTTTTAATTGATGGGATAAGGCATCAATAGCTCCCAATATCGCCATTTTCACAGTATTGAAGAGTGTGTGAAAACATGTCCTGCTGTAATTGTGAGATTACAATGTGAATCAGCTGTCCTCTTTCCCCCCTCCCCATTACTAGTGAGAAAATGTCCAGGTGAGAACATATTAATGATCTACAGAACAATCTTTTAATGAATTGTCCCATTTTGTTTGCACATTTTAAGGTTTGTTTAAGTGTTTACGTGTTGATTTAGTTTATAAATTAAGGGGTTTTTGGAGTTTTTAACTGCACTCGCATCTTCTCGCAAGAACCACTAAAATCTCACTTATGCTAAATCACGGAAGTAAAAATCCATTCTTAAAGCAATAGTGCTGGTTGTGCGATAATTCCATGGCAGTAGTATCACACAATTACAGTGATGTGTGATAGTAAGTGTAATAGTGCCACTATGTTTCCCTTTTCCTCAATAGTGGAATTACAACATTTTTAGATGCTAGTCTCATAAAGTCCATAGATAATTGTCGGCAACTTTCAGCAAAATGGTTTACAATTTAAAAAAAAAAAAGATTTAAAAAGAAGCCATGCAAAGGAAAAAAATATATTAAAAGAAAAGTAATTAATTCAATTAAAAGAAACAATATAAAACCAGCAGTAGGAAATCCCACGTTCAAAGGAGATTTTCACACGGGGCCAAAATGCCCCGTTCCTGCTCCACCACCTCCTCTCCCGTTCCTGCCATGGAATAATGTAAATATTTCACACACTTACCTTAATTCTGTGGCGGGAACAGGCTCCCCCTCCCCTCACTGGCTGGCCGGCCGTAAATGCAGCCATCCTAAGGCTGCTTTTACAACCGGCTATCTGAAATCCCAGCTGTTATCGTGTGATAATGGCTGGGCAGTACATTTAAAATATAAAACTCCCCCAAACATAAAATCAGTTCACCAAGCACAAAAACACACTTTAAACCACACCATCAAAACAGGGAGGGTAAAATAAAGGGTGCCACTTTCCTGGATGTCCAGATTGTACCAGGAAGTGCTCAGAACGGACCTCCCTTCCGTGGCAGTCATTTTGGAACAGGAACGGGGCTCCTGTTCGCACACCTGTGATTGCATGATAGTGACAGAATGGGAGGTCTATTCACAATGAAAAATCGTGATTATATTGTTCCGGAACAGTCACGGGAGCAGGATGGATGCAGGACAGAATGGGGTCAACGTCGTCCGAAAGGGAAAACGTTTCCTGACCCTGTTCTGTTCCTGCCATGGGATATATAGCCCGTGTGAAAATCTCCCAAGATAGATGCAAGTCATCCTGCACTTGTGAAGGTGGAAGAAAAATAACACCACTCATGCACAAGATACAGGTATTGGCAGATTCAAGGGAATCCTGAGGTTTGCAGTTATACTGAATAATGAAACAAAATAAAAGGCTGAAAAGATCATAAGGAGGCCTGCCTGCTTCAACTGGGATAAAAATATTACTGGATCAGTTATCAAGTCTGCTCCTACAGTGCCACAAGCTGGACATGAGCACAATAACGTTCCCCCTCTTATGATTTCTAGCAAGTGGTGGCATACTACCTTTGATAATACAGGTTGCCCCCCATATCTGCAAGGATGCGTTCCTGGACTTACCATAAGTAAAAATGTGGAGAACAGCAAATCCCATTAAACTAAAGGACTTCCTGTACAAACAGCCCATAGAATTGTGTTGGAGGACCAAGTGATTCCTAGAAAGGACACCTCTCTAGGCATTTTCCAGTGTGACTCTATGATATGTGTCCCTAAATTTTTTTTCAGCCATGGATAACTGAAACTATGGATATTGGTTCTGTGGATTCTGGGAAGGGCGGGGGAGAAACATGTACAAATAATATAGAGTTATCATGGCCAAAGATTGGGAATTACCATTTAAAGTAATTCAACTTATAGTTCCAAAACCTTCAAGGGTGGTTACTCTCGTAGGTGCCATTTTAAAAAGTATCTTTTTATTTTCCATTTTTCCCTCCACCCCATCTAGTGATAGCAAATTCCATAGTTTAACTTTGTATTGTATGAAGTAGTACTTCATTTTATTAGCCCTGGATCATCCTCCAATTAGCTCCACCTGGTGAGTGGTTTCTAGTAAGACAGCCAATGCACTTTCAACATAGTATGCATAATTTTATTTGTGCCTAACAAGCCCACTAGTTACTTGCCTTTTTCTAAGCTAGAGAGCCCCAAACACCATAACCTCTCTTCATAGGAGAGATCCTTCAGAACTTTGATCATTTAGGGTTGCCCTTTTTTGCAGCTCTATATTATTTTTTTTAGGTATGTTGATGAGGCCTGTACATATATTCTAAGGAGGGAAACAACTTGGAAGTAATGTGTTACAACTAATAATGTTATCTGTGATCTGATTATTTGGAGTTAGCAGCATATCAACACTGTTATTTTTTTTTTTTTAATAATGCAATGACTGGCAAAGCATGGCTAGCTCTGGTTAGAACTTGGATGGGAGACTCCCAACAAATAGCAGGTGCTATAGCCTATATTTCAGAGGCAGGAACTGGCAAAACCACCTCTGAATATTCCTTGCCTAAACAAACTCTATGAAATTCATGGGGTCACTGTAAGTAAATTGTGTAAAAGCATGCAATACTTTGAGATGGTTAGGTTCTGTAAATAGTCAGCACTTTGTATGATGTTAGGAAATGTTAAATGTTATACCAAAGGGAACAGACACTGTTTGCCTTTGCCAACTAATTCTGTGTCTTTATATCCTGGCATCTTTGCCCAATGAGTATTTTAGCTTCTGAATTCATCATGAAAGAGAATTGATCAAGGAACCAAGCATGCTTAATAACCAAAAGATACCTTTCTTCTAGTAGGATTAATCTGGCTGCCCAGGACTTACCTGGTAGCCTGGGTTGCAGCTGGTGAAGCCCCTGGTACCCACACACCACATGGCAGGCATGGGCGCCACCATGTTTGCCAGACGTCTTCTCCCTAGCCTGCTTATGCAGGTTGGGGAGAGGATCGTAAACTAGCCAATCAGGGGGAAGTGGCTCTGTCCTGATTGACTGGCTTACACTGCCAGCAGCCAATCAGAGACTCAGCATCTTGGGAGCCTCTGATTGGCTAGTCCTCCACCGGCCCGGCAGCCGGGAATAAATTCCCAGCTCTTAACTGGATCCAGCCAGTTGGCTCGCTGGAGCCGAAGTCCCGCCCACCCTCCCTCAGTTACGATGCAGTTGTATTAGTTAGACATTGTGGCACTGTCTTGTGTACATTGTATCTTTTGCTTCGTCACTAGTCACTTTGCTTCGTCACTTTGCTTCGTCACTTTCCAGGGCTGGCGGTGGGGCATGGGTTCTGATCCGAACTCGGGGGGCAGGGGTCTCTGGTAAGTCCAGTCCCAGGTCACGTTAAGGTCAAGTTCAATTCATGACCACAGAGACTCTGCCTTTCAGGTTCGGGTCATTTGATCAAAGCATGTGATTGGATCACGTCATCTGTTAGCAGGCGGGCTAGCAGATACATCATCAACCAAGCAGGTGGGTTTGGCTGATGTACGGTTAAAAGACCTACGCCCAGGAACCAACCAATGCAATGATCGCCAAAGAAAGTTGCAGCCATTTTTTTGCCAACATCTTTATTCACCTTCAATAGAATAGAATCTTTATTATGGTCATAGACCAGCACAGGTAAAAAGGGGATACAGAATAAAGGTTAAAACACAGGTTAAAAACTGGCTAAAAGCAGTATTTAAAATATTAGCTCCAGTATAACAAGACTAGGTTGATACTATTCTACTGTTGAGGACATTGTCTGTCGAATTTTCACCGCAGCTGCACAGAATCTGGCAACATTATAAGTTGTTCCTGGGTTGGTGTCTGAAAGCAACAAGTTTATGTAGAATTGTCCAGTGTGCCCTGGATATTTATGCAACAGGGGTGAAATTAGGCTGAGACGTATGCCCCTGTAGTATGAGCACTGGAGTAATACATGCTCTGTTGTTTCTATTTGGCCCGAATTGCAGGGGCACAGTCTGTCTGAGAAGGGGATCTTCTTGTGTCGGCCTTCAAGGACAGCTGAAGGGAGGGCACGACACCGTGCAAGAGTAAAGCCCCTTTGATGTTTATATATTTCAAGTGTTGCTAAGTATGCCAAAGGAGAGGCCAGATATCTATTGGAGTCACTAGCAATGAAGGTTGGAGTACTGGCTAGATCCAGTTGTCGCTCTATATCTACAACCCGTTGTTTGATAGTAGCTTTCGCCCTATCATATCCCAGGCTAAGCAGAAGATCTGGAGAAAGGCCCAGCATTGAAATTTTAGTCATCACTGACTGTTTCCAGCTGGATTGGAAATCATCACTTAAGGTTAGTGGAGCAAGGCCAGTGGGAAAGAGGGATAGTCTGAGGGATGAGGGGGGGGGATGAAGGTTATTCACCTTCAACATCTTCATTCACCTTGTATCAAATATACTCCTGTGCATGTATTTGTGTATGTTGTCTTTCTTCAAGGGGGGTGATAGGGCGACGGGAAGGGGGAACTGTTTCACTCAGCATGCAATAAGAATCTAGCAAGGTTATTTGTATTTTGTGATCTGCTTTGTCAGTATTCTATTGTCAAAAATGCAATATAAAAATAAACTGGTTATGGGTATTACC
Source organism: Gambelia wislizenii (assembly GCA_030847615.1). Taxonomy (NCBI): domain Eukaryota; kingdom Metazoa; phylum Chordata; class Lepidosauria; order Squamata; family Crotaphytidae; genus Gambelia; species Gambelia wislizenii. The sequence continues at coordinate 129,415,377 of JAUMIR010000006.1, read as the reverse complement.
CACTTACAGCACAATGTATGTTGGCTCATACTAAACAATGGTTCAGTTCTTCAAGGAATAACTAAATCATCCCTTTTAGATCAATCAAAAGTGCAGACAATGGAAGGAAAACAAATGCCAGTTCCCATGTACTGTATTACTATAAGGCTGTAGGAACTAGGAGTATGGCTGGTCTTCTCTTGGGTGTTAGAAACCACCAGGACAAAGACAAAGACTGCTGATAAAAGACTGGAGCTAAATGGACAGACAATGGTCTTAAATATTCTGGGCTTGGTGGAAATACTTCTCATAGAATCTGAGGAGAATAGATTTTGTCTAAATGGGATCCCACATCATTTTGACATATTTGGAAGCAGGGGGAGAAAACTCAAATACTCTGCGGGAAAAGCCTTGTTGGCTTTCCCCGACCTTTAAAAAAAACTCCAAATTAAATGCACATTCCCGCTTGTAGGGATAACTGATTCACTTTCCTGCACTTTCCCAATAAGTGAGGAAGTAGAAAGCTGATTGGTTGGACGTGCACAGGGGGTGGAGCTTGCCAGCAAAGCAATGCCCGGGATGAGCATGTTGGATTTTTGTCATAGAATTTGTGTGTGCTGAGGCAATGAAACAGCCTTTTTTTCCTGTTTATTTAAGTGGAAGATTGCACTTCTGCACCTTGCATTTGCTGTTTTTAGAAAAATACTGTTTGGTGGCGGCAACTGGTGACAATAAAAACACGAGTAATTCACTCACACCCACCATCTTGATTTGCGTACATGCCAGTTTGAACAACAAGCATATATGGCCTCACATGCCTGCGCTCTTGAAAAAAAACATTGAGACAAATGAAAACTGCTGCAAATTGGTGTTATTGCACATCAATCCACATTTTATTGCCTCACATAGATAAGCCCTCTGTTGGCATACCCTCCAACTCTCCTGATTTGGAAGCTACAGTCTCAATTCCTCTCTCTGGCTTTTCTTCGCAAGCGAAGATTCAGGAAGGACACATCCCGCGCTTTCTGCAAGCGCACTGATGACTAAAAAGGCCAATCTGAGATAAACAATTCCAGTTGCAGAAAGCACAGCAGAAGGTCTCCTTGGGTGATGTTTCCAGGTTGTGATTCTTTCTGTGTTGTCTTAAATTAACCCTTTGTCTTCCCACTTTTCCAGCTGCTTTAAAATATCTGTTTCTCTTTCCCCCTTACTTTCCCCCTTTGTTGTAAGCTTACTTTCTAATCTTTAATTTTTGCCCTTTCACTGTGCCTCGTGATTGCAACATTACAAAAATCATCATCTGACTACAGGAATTAAATTATTAAATAGTATCAATATAATAAACATTGCATGTTATTGTTGTTTGTTTAAAAGTCATTTTCAACTTATGGCAATCCTAAGGCAAACCTATCATGGGGTTGTTCAGAGGGGTTTTTGCATTGTTTTCCTCTGAGTTTGAAAGAGCACAACTTGACCACTCTGGTTTTGAGGTCCCTCTACTGGCTGCCTATTGGTTTATGGGCCCAGTACAAGGTGTTGGTTATCACCTTTAAAGACCTAAATGGCTTGGGTCCAAGCTATCTCAGGGACCGTCTCCTCCCTTATACCCCCCCCCGTGCACTCCAGTCTTCTGGGAGGAATTTGCTGCAGCCTCAAAAGTCGAGGCTTTTGGCTACCTGCCAGAGGGCTTTTTCTGTTGTCGCCCCCAGACTATGGAATGGCCTGCCAGATGAGATCCATCAATTGACATCTTTGGACAGCTTCAAAAAGTCTGTCAAGATGGATCTCTTCCGGCAGGCCTTTCCAGAATAAATTATCCCGGCCTCAGGAACCCCCCCCCTCCTTCAGGAGAGTCCCCATACCCTCCTTTGTTAACGGAACTGAATATCACTGAGGATCTACTGTTATTGTTAAATGTATGTATGTGTTTTATTAAGTGTTTTAATTGTTGTTTTAATTTGTAATTTGATTTAATAATTGTTAAGGGGGGAGGGGAGTATATTGTTTTACTTTGTATGGTGTTTTAATGTTGTTAACTGCCCTGATTGGGTTACCAAAGGGCAATATATAAATACATTTTATTATGATGATGATGATGACCAAAGTTGCACAATGGGCTTCCATGGCCAAGCAGGGATTTAAGCCCTGGTCTCCCGGAGTCCTAGGACTTTATCAGACAAGGCAAATAAGGCATCATAAGGATGCCTAATGATTGTGAAAGGGCACACTTACCACATGACATCACCCTTTCGTGATCATGTCCAGGTAAAAAATGTACTTTTTTATTGATGACTCAAGCCATCAATTGATCCCTGTGGTGCTTTAGTGTCGTCTGAAACTTTGTGTCATTGTATTCACATGAATTCAGCGTCAATGGCCACTCCAGTGAGAACACTTCCAGGTGAGATCACGACATCCAGGTAGATGATGCACATTATATGACCCTCCCCAGTTTACTTGGAAGTTTTTAAGTGTGTATCTGTGCTTTTTGAAGCTTTTTGAGTGTTATTTTTGCTTTTATATTTAAATTCCTCATGCTAGGTATTCTCACGAGAATTCGTGCAATTTCAAATGAGAAAGGGAATGGAGCTCCATTCACTTCTCATTCATTGCCAGGAAGCCTTCTGCCAGGATAGAAGGAAAGTGTGGCATCGGGAGCTCTTTTGTCAACATAGAAACTGCAAAGTTATGCTGGCAAAAGAACGAGGTTTAGGGGGGTGGTCTGATAAAGTCCCTAGTCCAACACTCAAACCACTACATCACACTGGCTCTCTCAAATTGCTTAGAGTACATATTTAAGAAGAGTGTATGATGGAAGTCAGCTGCCCGTTTGCACCTTCTTTGCATTTGTTTCTTTTTGGTGTAAACCAAATCTGTTTTCAGACTTCAGAAAAGGATTCTTCCATTTGTCTCTAAAATTGCTTTTATTTGAATACGCCAAGGCATTTCACTAGATGGTTCATCAACACGGAGGCCTGCTATTAATAAAACCTATACATAATTGAATGCAGTTCAGAAAAATTGAAAGTGCTTTCAGCATGTGTACCGTTTCTCTTCCATCAGTAACATTACTGATTTTTAAAAGGGCATAAAAACTCCATGTCACTTTCCATTTGGAACGAGCAGTGCCACCCTTTCCCCTGTTTTACTTGTCTTATACGATTTGCCTATATGAGGGAAAAAGAAGAAGATTGCTCTGCAGTAATGGCAATTTGCAGCAGCTGAGATTTGTCTTGATGGTTTTTGTTTGTTTGTTTATTTTGCAGGCTTAAGCTTCACATGCCTGCAGATCCAGATAGAGATCCAGATGGTAAGCATTTTTACTTACCACAATTTGCCACCATCAAACATTTTAAAAAACTATATCCAAAGTGTGATAGAGCAATATTTCGCCTTCATGAAAATCCCACCCTGTTTTATTGCCTTAGTACTTGCTTGCTAAGGTGAAAATCCAACATGGTGGCTTTGGGCACTTGCCCTGTTAGGAAGCCCTGCCTCCACCGCTAATCCAGCCAATCAGCTTTGGGCTTCTGCTCATATGGGATAGCACTTTTTCCAATGAGCACAGATGCACATTCTCCCCACTGTTTTGTTTAAACTCCAGGGAAAGGCGCGATGGCTTCTCCTTCACAGTTTTGAGTGTTTTTGGCCCCCTCTTCCGAATATGGTGAAAAGATAAGAGATGCCATCAAGACAGGTCATATTCTCCTCACATTCCATGAGGAGTATTTTTTTCCATGTAGACAACCCCATAGTCTCACAGCCCCAGCTACTGTATATTAAATAAACAAATCACTCCCCTCAGTCTGTTGCAACACTTTTTCCTCCCACCCTCATGCTTCTTTTTTCATCTTTCCCAAACATAGCTGTTCTTCTGCTCCACAAACCCAACTGTCTGGCCTGGACTCCAGAAAGTTCTCCCTTCTCCATCACTCTTCCCTCTTCCAAAGGTATCACACAGATTACCCTAATAAACAATAAAGTCATTTCCTTCTATTCTAATATTTCTTTTGCTGAAACAGCAGACCTTCCTGTTTTACTGGCAGAGGCAGAGAAATCTATCCTAACAAACTCTAACAAATTCTAAGGACCTAATTCACTAAAGCCTATTTTTCGGCTTTAATTGGAGAATCTAGAAAATTAGGTGAAATCACTAGAACATTTTAGTAAACTATGCATCAGGCAAGAGTGGTCCAAAAATAAAGTCCAAAGAAGACTGGGTTTCAGATAGGCAGAATCCAACCAAAGAGCAATCAAGCCAGACTAAGTTTGGGTACAACTGTGGTCCATCAGGGATTAAGGGCCTAGGAAGAGGAAGCCAGCATGGTGTAGTGGTTTGAGCACTGGGCTAGCACTTTGGGAGAGCAGGGTTCAAACCCCAGCTCAGCCATGGAAACCCACTGAGTGGCCTTGGGCAAGGCACACACTCTTATGATAGGTTTGCCTTAGGGTTGCCATAAGTCAGAAATGAATTGAAAGTACACAACACCAAGAAGGCTGGCAAACAAACTGGAGCTAGTGGAAGACATTGTTTCCAGCTATCTTCCTTACTTGACTCCTTGAGCCACACCCAGAGCCAAGTCTCAGGAGTCATTAGGGTTGCCAGCCTGGATAGGGGTCAGGGCTCTTGTATCTTTAAGACTGAACACATTGAGAAGCAGGACAAGGTACCATCAAGCTCCATGAAGCCAGGCAAAGATACCCATTTTTCCTTACTTTTCAACCTTGAACGTTCAGCCACAGCCATTCCCTTCTAAACAGCTTCTTTTCCCCCTTGCAGAGAACGGTGGAGGTGTGGAAGGAGAGAATAATCAAGCTCTGTTCTTACTGCTAGCACCACTGCACCCCTCCTCACACTCTCCACCAGGAAGGGAAGACTGGTATCTTTGGGGACATGGTTTAGACCAGGGAGGGCTTTGACTCCTGTGCATCCAGAGCTTCCTTCCTTCAGGCGATACCACACCCTGATCCTCCTTTCCCATTTGTCCAATGTCAGATCTCTGACACTGATGAGCTGAGGGGTGTTGAAACTTCTGTGGACATGGGCCCCAGGACTGGGTCTCATATTGCAAGTTTAAGGCATGTCTCTGACCTTGGAGAGAATTTCTAATTTATACTGTGACTCCTGATAAGCTGTGTCAGGGGGTTATGAGACTGTACTGCAAGATATCCAGCAGATTTTGAATTTCCTCTCAGTGCTACAACACTACAATTTTGAAAGTTTAAGCATATTTAGAATTCACTGAAATTTGCATTTTGAGCCAAAATGTATTTAATAGGAATTTCAATAAGAATTCTGAGAGAAAATGTACTGTGGCTAGCATCCTCTTAGTGACATATGCCTGCATATGTCATCCCGCTTACCTGTCCCCACCCCCAAAGGTATCCAATTACTGTAGTCTGATTAACAACATAGTCATGTAGGATATTTCCTTCTGTTCTAATGTTTCATTAACATTTGCATTTTGAGCCAAAATGCATTTAATGTCCATTTCAATAAGAATTTTGAGAGGGATCCTGTGATGGACATATATATATATATACATAAGGGAAAATGTCCTTTTTTGAGTGCTATGGGGATTGATTTCCCCTTCCTCCCTCTGCAGCGCCGAAAGCCTTCTCCCACACACCCCAGCAATTTACCGACTAGCTTCTAAAACCCACTACACAGCCATTCCTTGCTTTGTGGGAAGTGGGCAGGATCACAGAAGCATCTCCCTATAGTCAGATGCATAATGTTGACATGAGTGCTGAGATCCACCGGGTCCTCCAGGAGTGGAGTGGGAGGGGGGCTTCAGAGGCTGGCGGTGGTGGTAGTCAACAGGCAACTTGAAGACACACACACACACACAAACACACACACGGCTCAGCCTAGCATAGGTCCTAGTACACTGGTCCTAGTGTACTGGTGCTGAGCCATAAACAATTGCAGCCAACAAGTGTTGTGTATTTTGAAAGGATGTTAAACATGTAGATTAATGCACAAACAGGAAAGGGGGGGAAATGAATACATAGGCACAAAAATGAGTCAAAAGGAATGAAGGCATGCACCCATCCTTAGCTCATTATATCATTAGTTGTATTGCTAGCAGCATGGCAAAACCAGAAGTGTGGCTACTGGGAAATTATGGTATTCTGAATGCTATGAGGCTGCACATTCACTGTCAGGCTCTATGATATGAAACTGTTCACTGAGCAGAAAGGGGATTCAAGATCTTACCACCACAGGAAAAAAAGAGACAGACAAAGGGCAAAATAAACTTCTTTTACAGCACACAATCAAATACATGTCTAGTCAGAGATATTTATTTATCATATTTATATGGCTGCTCATCAGCATATTTCTTTGGGCAGCTTACAAAACAGAATAAAATGTAACGTAACAATGTTATGATATGATTGAAATACAAAAAAGAGTAAAACACATTGGGGGAGAGTATCTTTTTTAGTAGTGGTAAAAAATCAAACCAATTAGTAGCTCAGAAGTTAATTATTTTTTTTTAAAAAAAGTTAAGATCGTTTAAAAAGCCTGAGTGAATTAAAAAGGTACCATTTCTAATAAAAAGGTATTTAATTCTGAAAATATAATAAAGGAGGTAGTGGGTGAGCCTGTCCGGGGAGTATAATGGGGCATAATCCCAATTTAGAAAAGTTACTTTTCATATATACTGGTTGAGGTATTCTGGCAGATGATATCTAAAAAAACAACTTTTCTCTCTGGGTTCAGTCCCAGATAAGAATTCAGTCTCAAACACAAAGGCTACAACCCTACTGTATTTACTGTGAAATAAGTGGTACTGGATGCTATGAAACTTTATGTGTAGGATTACCTCGAAAGTGTTCCAAATGTTTCAGAATCAGAGACGTGTGCCACAATTCTCATAGGACTTTACAAGACAAGGCAAATATGGCATTGTAACTCTCTCTCTGGCTTCTCTTCGCAAACAAAGATTCAGGAAGGACTCATCCCGCGGTTTCTGCAAGCGCGCTGATGACTAAAAAGGCCAATCCGAGATAAACAAGTCCGGTTGCAGAAAGCACAGCAGAAGGTCTCCTTGGGTGATGTTTCCGGGTTGTGATTCTTTCTGTGTTGTCATTTCTCTTCAAGACTTGTTTGGCATGTGTTCTCAAATAAGGCTGCAACACTGTGGCTAGTGCGTTGCCATGCCTCCCGATGTGAGGCCAGGGCGGACCATTGTTGGTGATCAATTTGGCCGAGCCTGAGATGTTGTTTCAGGGAGTCCTTGTATCGCTTTTTTGGAGCGCCCCTCTTACGCTGACCCATGGCGAGTTCACCGTAGAGTAGTATTTTGGGGAGGCGATGGTCCTCCATCCTAGAAACGTGGCCTGCCCAGCGCAGCTGTGTTCTCAATATCATGGCCTCAATGCTGGTGATCCCTGGTTGCTCAAGGACAGCAACATTCGTCACATAGTCAGTCCAGTGTATATTTAGGATTGTGCGTAGACAGCGCTGATGAAAGTGTTCAAGGAGTCATAAGTGGTGGCGATAGGTGACCCATGTTTCAGACCCGTAAAGGAGAATGGCATCATAATGATGCCTAATGAACACAAAAGGGCACACATATCAGATGACGTCATCTTTTCACGATCATGTATTGTGAAAAAGCTGTTCTATTTTATTGATGTCCTAAGCTGTCAATAGATCTGCTGTGGTGCTTTGTTGCTGGCATTTGAAACTTTGCTCCATTGTGCTCACGGGAATACAGTGTCAATGACAGAACACTTCTGGGTGAAATCAGGACAGCCAGGTAGGGGATGCGCTTTTTATGAATTTCCCTGGCTTACTTGTAATTTTTAAAGTGTGTTTCTGTCTCATGTCTACATTTTGTGTCTGTATTGTGCTTATTTTTTTGAATTTGCCACGCTTGCATCTTCTTGCAAGAATTGTGAGATCTCAACCCTGGAAGTAAACAGAGTTCTGTTTGTGCTACATTACTGCCCGGGACTGCCTTTCTGATGCTGCTAAAGGTAGGTCTGGTGTGTGGGGGATCTTTTGCCAGTGTAAAAATGCCACAAAATATGCTGGCAAAAGAATGTTAATGGGGGGTGGTGGTGTAATCTGATAAAGTCCATAGTCTACTATTAAATCAAGCTTTCTGCTTTGAATGTCTGCTTGCACAATTCTTTTTCATTCTTTGTGAAAACCTTTCACCTATTTTTTTACACAGTTTGGGTGGCTTTATTGAGGCTCAAACTGATATATGGATGGGACTTATGGTTCTGTTGTCTGTATAAGAAAAGAAAACAGATGCAATTAGCAGTACTTCAGGGGATGCTTTCAAAAACCAGTTCAAAGCACAGTGTCCCATAACAGCATTACAGAATGAATCATGCTCTTCATTTATTTATTTATTTTTGCTAAGGAATCATTACAGAGCATTAGATTTTTGATGCAATGCTATACTTACAGTGACCATAAAACATGACAAAGAATGAAATCACAATATGATTTTCAAATTGTAGCATTTATGTGGCAGAGATTTATTTTCTGTTCATAAAAAATTGCTTGCTATCTAATACTGATATGGTTATCATTCTCATAGTATTAGGATTATTGGGATATTAGCAGTGCTGCTCAAGTTTAATATGTTCTGTATAGGGAGTCTGTCTTTTCCAAAATGGTAATATTTAATCTGGGTGATGTTAATCAACATTCATTGTTGTTGTTGTTCAGCAATTGATATCTTGGATTGGTTTTCATTGTTGTTATCCACCCTAAGTACTGTGGCACCACCAGAAATACAGGCTTTATTATTTTTGTTAAATGACAGATACATTATACCAAATTGTAAAGAAAATAGATACATGAATGGAACAAATGTAATAATCTTTATTGTTATATTGCATTACTGTCTCTTACAGTTGTATATTGGATTATAAGATACATTTATATGTTTGCAATACAATATCCATTTATATACAGCAGAGTGTAACAGTGTCTTGTAGGTTGCTTAGTTTACAGTAGAACCCTCCATAGATTTTCCTTGAGTTTCCTTGGCTGTGAGGCCGTGTTCTGGAATAGTTTCTTTCTGACGTTTTGCCTGCATCTGTGGCTGACATTTTCAGAGAATGGTTGGTAGGAGTGTGTCTGGGGTTTATATGCTGTGAACCCCTGTAGGGGAGTATATGTAAATTTGTGGAATTGAATGGTTAGTTTCTGGGTATAGAAATGCAAGGCTCGATAGTGTCTGTTTGGTTGATGGTTGGTTGATGGGCTGTTATCTGCTGGAAATCTTCCTGTCCCTGGGTGGAATTCCTTTGTAAGTGTTGAGTTTTAATTCTATTGTATTTCAAAACTGGGAGCCAGATTTTGTTTACTTTTAAGGTTTCTTCTTTCCTGTTGAAGTTGTCCAGGTGTTTGTGGATTTCAATAGCTTCTCTGTGCATTCTGACATGATAGTTGTTGGCCTGGTCCAGAATTTCTGTGTTTTTAAATAACATTTTGTGTCGAGGTTGGTTTCTAACATGTCCTGCTACTGCTGATTTTTCTGGTTGGCCCAGTCTGCAGTGTCTTGATTTGTGTTTGCACACTGCATTTTGTGGTCCCTATGTAAACTTGTCCACAGCTGCATGGTATGCGGTAAACTCCTGGAGCTGTGAGAAGGTCTCGTTTGTCCTTCGCTGAGCAAAGCATTTCTTGGATTTTTCTGGCTGGTCTATAGATTATTTGGAGGTTGTGTTTCTTCATCAGTTTCCCTATTCTGTCTGTGACTCCTCTGATGTATGGATCTATAGACAATCTATAGACCTGTCTTGGAGCCCTGTAGTCCTGACAACTCAGGCCTTTTGTCCCAGGCAGTCCTCATGACCTCTGGGGCAAAGATGGGGCTAAGGCAAGGGGAGAGAGTGGTTAGGGCCCAATAAAACATGTTTTAAAAATATCCGTTTAAATGAGTTCAAGGTGGAGGAAAATGGATTGAGCTCCACGTGGTCACAAGATCCCGTTCTGGCCTACTGGCCTGTCTCAGCAGTGGCCTTCTGCCTTGCTCTTCCGTATCCAGAAAGGGGCCCCGCAGCATATGACCAAGGTTGGTCACATGCAGGGGGTCTTGCTCATGTACTGCAGTCCTGCTTCCTGACGTCAGAGAGTAGGATGTGGGCAGCAGCAGTGGCTGAAGTGCCAGGCTGGATGTGCCCATCTGAACTCCAGCCCATTTTGTAGAGGTAATGGGCATGATCTGTGAATGGGATGAATGGGCATGATCTGTGGGCAGGATACACCAGCAGCGAGCCAGCACATCTGACCCATGTATAGATGAGCCCTATGGCAGCTGTACAAATTCATCAATAAGGAACAAGCACTCATACTTTTTCTTTTATATCTTATTCTGGTGTTCTAGCTTTTATCTAATCAACAGCAGGTATCAAATTGTTTTGGAACATGGCTCAGAATGTTTTGCACATGTACAATTTCACTAACAATCACTGTCATCTATGTCTAAGCAAACTGTTTTCTGCTACATAGCTCTACCTCATTTAGGCCTTATGGTTACTTTCTGACTTTTCCTGTCACCATTTGTACTCACATTAAGCTGTTTGGTTCTCTTCTTAATGTCAAAAATCAAGTACATAATTTGATTATATATATTTTTAAGATAATCTGTTTAAGAACTGATGGGGATTTTTTGGGGTTGAAATGTCAGATTAAAACAGTACTCCTGTTCACATTTACCTGTAAAACTTTCTTTTGAGTAAGCATGCTGATCACTGGCCTGGGCATGGAGATAATCTTTGGAGAACATCAGTGGGGTACATGGCCAATTCTGAATTTTCAGTTGTTTTTCTCCTTCTATCTCTTTATGTGGTAGGGACCAGCCATAGCACACAGAGGAATCAAAACTATTTTAGGAATGACTGAATAGGGCTCACGCTGCAGACAGACTTTTCGTTGATTCAGCAAAAGTCTCCAGAAATAAGAAAGTGTTATATCTTGAAGACAAAGGGAACTATAAAGCAGTAGCTTTATAGATACAAGGAGATTATCATTTAGAGGAATGGTATAGAGAAGTATGGGACATTGTTATTAATGATAAATTAACATGTAGATTGAAAGTTAAAAAAGGATTATGGAAAAGTTGTACATTTGATGAAATATGGAAACCATTTATAGATTATGTGTTTTTAAGAAAAAGGGGGTATACACCCCCAAGGGAATCAATGCAATTTTGGAAAATGGAATAAATAATTGGTATAGATGGTCGTGGGTAGCACTGGTAAGGGGTTAAAGAATTAAATCAATGTTAATAATTAAGATGAAAGCAATGTATTTATGTTAAAGAGAGAAGTATTATTTAGAAGTAGATGTATGAATTTAAGAATTTAAAATTTAAAAAATGTAAAAAAAAAAAGCAATAGCCTGCTTATCATTATCCTTTCTTGAGTAGCTGTAAGAAGCTGTATTTTAACAGCTAAGATTCCCCCCCCACCACCACCAAAGATGCAGCTTACATGGATGCAGATAGAAGTACTTACTGCAATCAGCTTCATCTGACCAGTCTTTGCAGTCAGGCTTGTAATCGCAAACAAGGTGGGACTCGATGCACTGCTTGTTGCTACACACAAAGTCAGTAACAGCAGGGCACACCCCAGAATCCTCTCCAGCTGAAACCAACAGGACAGCTAAATCAATACTTTAATTAAATCAAAGAATGCCCTTTTTGCTTTGTTTACCCATTACACACTCTCACGCTAGTGATTTACTGCTTCCAACAGATGTTATTCAATCCTGCTCACATTTAATGATGGCTTGTAACCTGCTTAGACTATTCTATTGCCCATACTTAGGGCTTAATGGATGGGAAGTTTTGTGCAGACTGGAATGCAGTTTAGTTGTGCACTAGGATAAGTTTTCATTCGCCTCGTTAGATACCAGATGCGTGATAGTATAATAACATTTAAACATGTTAAAACCTGGATAGCAAAGGCAGTCATGCAAAAAGCACATGACTGAACATTGCTTTGAGATACCATTAGATATACGAAGTGGATGGTGATGATGATGATGGTGATGATGATGATGTGACAATGACAACAATGATGATGATGCCATGCACAGACCTGCATGCATGCAAAGAGCAGGGTTCTTTCCTCTGTCTTCCCCAAAGCAGCACTACCACCCATACATTAGCAGCTTTAAAACCTGGTGTCTGTATGTACTAAGAACAGTGTGTTACTGCAGTCAGGGCTGGCCGCAGACATTATGCTACCAGAATCAGAGCAGTCAATGGATCCTTCTATTGACCCAAGTGAATCTGTAAGTTACACAAAGCCAAGTCATTTTGATACATAGTGAGGAAGTCTCCTAGTTGCTTAGGCTACCAAGAAAGCGTGACCCATCCAAAAGCTTAGGATGGGGAGTGGAAATGAGCATAAAACAAAGTATTGCATTCCAAGTGGTTAGCTGAGCAAGTCATTCTATAAAATCTGGTGATTTTTCTGCTTCTTCCCCCCCCCCATAAACACTTATCCCCATCCTGAAAGTGAAAAAAGAATAAAGAAATATAGGCTGTAAAACAAATTTGCAATTCATCGCACACTGAAACAAGACTAAATAGTGCAGACAAGGAAAAATGGTCATGGATCATAAATAGAGATTCAGAAATACAGAATGACCGACAGAATACATTCAAGGACAACTTTTATAGGACTCCTTTGCTGTCCATGTTCTAAGAACAAGGGGGAAATGGATGGTAGATGATAATCCAAGGACCTCCTCTGAAAACAAACATGATCGTCTTGTGTCAAAAAACAAACATGATTGTCTTGTGTCAACTGGATCTAATTTAACCCTTCAAACCCACTCTTGCAAAGCAATTTTATGCACAATTTACTCCAGAGCTTGGGAAAATTATTTTCCTGGACTACAACTACCATTATCCTTCAACTGAGGGTATGGCTCAGCTGGACTTCTGAAGGGCAAGCTCTTTTCTCCCTATTCCCATAATCATAATGGTGAATAATTTTTGACCAACTCAGCAACTAGTCATGGAACATTGCCAGAATAGATACAGTAAGACCCAACCAAAGAAAAAGATAAGAAAGAGGTTGCTGATGCCACCACCTTCAGCAAGAGCATAATAAACCTCTTGAGGACACACTCCTATTTCCCTGTTCATGAAACCTATGTTTTTCAGTGGCAAATTAAAAAAAAGTGGGGAGGCATTTCTCAGACCTGCTTGTGTCTGCTTGCACTGTTGCTGAGATACAAAATCTTAAGAGCTGTTTGTTTGTATGTGTCTTTTGATACAGATATACTGTATAATGTTATGCTCTAATAGGAGTCCCTAGCCATGGAGGAGGGGACACATGGAAACTCAGCCACTCCAAATATCCCTTTTGCTTTTTCTTCCAGGATAGGCTAGACCGACCATTGATCTCACTGGGTTTCTATTGCACTGCCCACCTGCATATTTCTTGGTCAAGAATGTGGAGCCAAAAACAATGGCTTTACAAGTCTGGCTCACTTACTTTTTGGTTAATTATGCTGACCACCCTTATTATAACCAGGCCAATTTTCTGGCGACAGGCCTGTGGTAATGGCTTTAGTTTATCTTAAACAAAATGGTGGATGGAACCATTGCTCTGTTGGCCTCATAATGTCAGGGACACAAAGTAGATTTGTTAAGCAGAATGGATTTTGTGTGTGCGTGCATTTCATGTCCCTCTGACCTCACTGTTTACAATTTTAGGCCATCACAGTCACTTCCATTTATTTTTCAAAGTAGTAATTAAGGAAAAACTTCATACATCTCACAAAGTGGAATATACACATGAAAGCCTATGCCAAAAAAGACACATCCTCTGTCGGTCATTAATGTACAATAGGAGTTTGATATTTTTGCTGCCACAGAATAATGTAGCCAGGCTTCAGGGAAATGTGAAAGATGATATACTTTCATTCACCTGGATCATCCTATGCTAGTTGCACACTAACTATCTCTTGACTTGTTCAGCATGTTTATTCTGAACTTCGACACTTAATTATGCAGAAAAATAGTTTGTCTCACAACAGTATCAGTCACAGTTGAGAGCATTTCATTAATTTTAAATTTGGAAAAAAATCAAGGTACCTTATATTAAAAAAATAACAGAGGGTGGAGAGAGAAACAAAAGTTTGTTCCACCAATTATAACTCAACAATTTTACTGTGAACCTACCAAGAACAACAGTGAGATCTGTTGGAGGGGTGCTCCTATGCATTCAACCACAAAGGGGAATATGATGAAGAGAACACAGGAAAAGTCTTTCTCAGCTGAGGCACCCCACTTGGGTAATTCCTTCCCCCTGGAAGGCCAATAGGGTCCAATGTTGGGTGTGAGTTTTTTGGTGTCATGTGAGGACATTGTTTTTTATGGAGGCCTGTGGGACCTCATTTACTTTTAAGCATGTACATGTTATTTTTTTTTAAAAAAATTGACCTCTTCTAGCCTTCTTAAGCTGTTTTGACAAACATGAATCAAGGAACATGAGAGACACTGAGACTGGGCCAGCCAGAAAAATCAGCAGTAGCAGAACATGTGATAAACAACCTGGACACAAAATGTTATTTGAAAACACTGACATTCTGGACCAGGCCAAGAACTATCATGTCAGAATGCACAGGGAAGCTATTGAAATCCACAAACACCTGGACAACTTCAACGGGAAAGAAGAAACCCTAAAAGTAAACAAAATTTGGCTACCAGTCCTGAAAAACACCAAAATAAAAAAATCAACACATGCAAATGAACTCCACCCAGGGACAGGGGGATTCCCAGCAGACAATGGACCATTAGCTAAATAGACACTAATCCTCCTTGCATATCTTCCCACAGGAACTAGCCATCCAAATACACAAAGGTACAGATCTTCTCCAACAGGGACTCACAGTATATAACCCCCCCCCACACACACACACCCTACACCACCATTCTCTGAAAATGCCAGCCGCAGATGCAGGCAAAACGTCAGGAATAAAATCTTCTAGAACACAGTCTCACAGCCCAGACCCCCCCCCCTAGGAAAACCTGTTTTAACTTGTTTGAGCTATTTAATACCTTTATAACCTTCTTTATTATTATTTTTTACTGATTTTAATTTTGAATTATATATATATTGTTTTATCTGCTTGCTGCTCTGAGATCTCATGATGAAAAGTTAGGATGAAAATATTTAAATAAATAAATAAATAAAATATAATAATACTTGCATTTAATCTCTCTCTCCTACATGTTGGAAAAGAAGAAGATAAGA
Source organism: Gambelia wislizenii (assembly GCA_030847615.1). Classification (NCBI taxonomy): domain Eukaryota; kingdom Metazoa; phylum Chordata; class Lepidosauria; order Squamata; family Crotaphytidae; genus Gambelia; species Gambelia wislizenii. Next base: position 129,400,146 of record JAUMIR010000006.1, on the reverse strand, counting down.
AACATGTGAAACTGTATATCAAAAGCATACGTTTTTGGAGAATTTCTCATATTTACTGGCTGTGCTGTTCAGTTTGTATTCACAGAGTAAACTATGGGGAGGTGCTGATTTACAAATAAGTATGGAATAATCTTGAAAGGACAGCACACACTCTGGTTGGGTCAACTCTTGAGTATGTCCCATCATGCCTGAGTCCTTAAGACCCCTGTGTTAATGCGTGTTGCTCTCTATACTGGGCTGTTGTCAGGATGTCTGAGATATTTTATTTTAAACCCTTTGACTCTTAGAAAGCACTCTATAAATGCTAAGCATTAAATGTTGCTGTGTTGCTGCTACTGTTATTATTCAGATAGGTTGATATAAATTTTGTAACACTTGTGATATTGTTTGTCCAGAATGTCTAACAGGCATAATTTTTTAAGGGTGGTTTTACAAATAGATGGCATTTCACATGACGAGTTTTATATAAGAAACCACATCTGCAATATTCTGGCTTTGGCCTTCCAGTTTCTCTATTGATTGGTGGTGCCCTCTTGGTTTGTTTGTTTTTTATTACACCTCACATCAGCCCCCTGCCAGGCCTTCTGCATTCATTAGTTATACTATTGATGAGCAAGCCCTGGATAGTTGGTAACAGAATGAAAAAAAGTCTGCCACAGCAAATAATCAATGGCATTGAAGATAGCTGCAAAATGTAATCACGCTAGCACAAAACATCATTCACACAGGAGGAACTGAGTTACCCAACAGAAAAAGGGAAGAATGGCAGACATGCACTGATGCTATGATTCAACACACATTAATGAGACCTCCCCCTCTGCTCCTTCTCATGACATGCTCCTGCATGCCCCCATATCTGCTCCACAGGGTCCTCAACCCTCCAGTGGGGATTTGGAGTGTGTGGGGCTGCAGAAAGAGGGGAGGAAGAAGATGTTGTATGGCAAACACACACAGTTGGATACAACACCATACTCTATTCAGCCACTATATTTTCTAAGTTTGTACAGAGTTCTGGTGCTACATGCTTCAATCCCACTCTCTCCGCACCTGACCTCATGTTTCCAGGAAAGGTGTGCAAAGAAGCTGGAACTGCATTTGGCTAAAATGCTGTCGCCGAGCTCCATGAGATCAACAATGCTGATATGGCAAAGTCCCCAGTTTGGTGGTGCTTTTTCTCTAAATACATTCTGTCTAGGGATAGAAAGAATATTCACCAATATTCATTTCCTGACAGATTGAAACTCCTGCTTGGATTGCCAGGTCAGGAGCATTCCAGGCCTTTGGGATTTCAGGGCCAAAACCTGAGACTTATGGACACCCCTTGTTGATGTCACAGGGGCGTGGGTCCTGGTGAGGTCATTAAGCATGATATTACATTAAGCACAGCTGCTGAGAGTTTATAATTCAATTATAATTTAAACAATAGTTTAAATAAGCACATCCATAGCCAGGACACACAGTGATAGATGAGTTAGTAATTTTCATGGTGATGCTTTTGAGGACTGGAGAAGAAGGCCCTCAGATCAGGGAACATGATCCTCTACTGAGAAGAAACTGCCCTGCTGAGAAGAGTATAACAGTGGGATTTTTCACACATTGTGAACTCTCTTGGAGAATTACTGTATTTGGTGCAGAAATACTGTACTTGTTTGTTGGGCACAAAAAACAGGTTTTTGCACAGAAGACATGTTTCCTGTATGGAAAATAGTGTATTTTGTCTCTAAAACATTCTTTCCTCCAGGAAACAAGTTTTCTATACTAAAAGAGTTTTTGGTTGCCCCTCCCCTGACTTTTTTTTTTTTTTGCATTGAAAAATCATGTATATTCTGCACAGAATAATTCCTTGGGAGACTTGGAACTTTATCAGACACTCAAAATACGGTGTCATAATGATACTACATAACCGCAAAAGGGTACATAGATCAGAAAATGTCACCCTTTTGAAGCCCCCAAGCCCATACATTTTAATTGATGTCAATAGATTCCCCTGCCACTATTTTTTGCTGGCATTGCCAGCATGCGAAACCTCAGGCCATTTAAATCTCGTACTTACCCCGACAATGGCCAGTCTGGCCAGAACACTTCCAGGTGAGATCACGACATCCAGGTAAGTTTCACTCTTTTTATGATCCTCCCTGGGTTACTTGGGTCTTTTCAAGTGTGTGTGTGTACTTTTAAAAACCTTTAAAGTTCTTTATTTTTGTTTTTAATTTTGAGTCATGTGGGATTTCAAGTGAGGAAGTGAAAGGGGGTCTGTTCACTTCCTCTTTATTGCTGGGGCTGCCTTTGCCGGGAAAGGAGGTAAGTGCAGGGGGGACTGTTCTTTTGCCGGCATAAACATGGGTATTTTTAATGCCATCAAAAGGACGTTTAAAGGGCAGCATCTGATAAAGTCCTTGGTAAAGTGCAGATATTTCTCAAGAGCTGTGCAGAATTTTTTCCCACTATGCAAGAAAACAATGGAGACCACTTGTCCCTTGCATGCGAAGATAAAGAATGCCAAAACCCCAACAAGGCACACATGTTATTTTAATAGATGGCTTGTGGAAGATATAACATTTAACATTTAGAATCTGGAGAATTTTTTCAACATTCTTAGCTTATCAGTGCTTTTAATGCTATGTTTCTGAAATGGCATCAAAATGCTGTTCTCAAAAGGGAGATGGTTTGACTGTGACGATAATCAAGGCTGAGTCCACACAGACACCATGATTTTAACATCAAGTCAAGTATTCTTTCTTCTTCCCTATCCTCCCTCCCAACTGCCTTTTGTAAAAAATTTCGTATGAAGGGATCAGGAAATGTCAACATCTGCATACATTTTGGCACACTTTTAGTTCACCTAATAAAGGCATTACACTGATGTGTATATTGAGATTTATCTTATGACTAAGGAGATTTTCAGACACGGAAAAATCGTCCCTTGCCGCGCGAGCAGCCTCCCGAAACTGCTGCGCGGCAAGGGTCTTTTTCGGACCGCGCTGTGCCTGTGGCGAAACCGTCCGTGTCACTTCCGTGAAGCTTGGGACGGCTCCGCGTCATATTTCAATCACGGGCAGCCTCCGTGCTTGAAATATGACGCGGAGCCGTCCCAAGCTTCACGGAAGTGACACGGACGGTTTCGCCACAGGCACAGCGCGGTCCGAAAAAGACCCTTGCCGCGCAGCAGTTTCGGGAGGCTGCTCGCGCGGCAAGGGACGATTTTTCCGTGTCTGAAAATCTCCAATCACTGCCAACTTCACTTTTTATGACATCAACATATATATATATATATATATATTCTGCACAGAATATATGCACACCTTTTGAAGTTATAATAAATCTTTGGAGGTTAAGTGTAACCTTGTGAATCTAGACAGAAACAAGACCTTAATTATCTTAAGTTATCAATGAAAATTCAAGGAGGAAAAGCCAAGAGAAAAGGAAAGGTTTTATGATTTTGTTTGTTTATTTGGGGTTTCATTTATGTTTTTTTTTCTTTCAGTTATTTGCACTGTGTAGAAACCAGAGCTCGGACACTTGGACAGAGCTTGGAAAGTTACTTTTAAAAAGAAGGAATATAATGACATGCTGAAACCATTCATAACTGAGCAAGAATTGTTTAAAAGCAGAATAGACTGCCTTATAAAGTGATAGACTCTCCTTCTTTAGAGATCTTTAAACAGAGATTGGTTGGACATCTTTTGGGAATACTCTGGTTGTGTATTCTTGCATGGCAGGGGGTTGGACTAGATAGGCCTTGCAGTCCCTTCTAACTCTATGATTCTATGAGAAGCAGTAAGATAATGTCCCACCCCTGGTTTAGTTCTGCATGAGTTCAGCATGTTTAGTCTTCTTTAAAGTGACTTTTCCAAGCTCTGGTGCAAATATAATTTAACCAGGAGTTGCTATTTCCTTCACAGAGAATAGAGAATGGTGGGTGGGTGTCTGTTCCAAAGATGTACTGCCTGTGTGAAATAATGGAGGAGGAGCAAAGGGAAAAGAGAATGTTAAAAATGCAGGCAAATATAGTGGGTGATCAACTCTCCTATCCATGGAGCTATCCAAAGATATGCCATACAACTGCTCCAGACTTTTCCTGCTTTTAAAGATGTGAAGCACTGAGTCTCCAAAATGCATTTCAAATGCATAGGAAAAACCGTTTATCTAAAAGAATCTTCTTGTCGTTATGTTCCTTCAAGTCATTTCTGACTGATGGCAACCCTAAAGCGAACCCATCACAGGGTTTTCTTGACAAGATTCATTCTGAGCGGTTTTTCTTTGCCTTTCTCTGAGGCTGAAAGAGTGTGACTTGCTAGCTTTCTATGGCTAAGTGGGGATTTGAACCCTGGTCTCCATTCCCTCTGCAAAAACAAGACCAGGAGCAGATTGTGCCATAGACCATGAACTACTAATATAAAAAAAATAGAGCAAATCTAAAGGAGAACACTAAGCATCATGATGAAATACAACCTTAAAAACATCCCCATAGAATTTAAAGTTAATGTGAAAAATAGATTTGCACTATTAAGCCTAATTGACTGGGAGCCAGGAGAACTCTGTACTGAAGCCAGGAACATTGTCAGGGAGGAATGCAAAAGATACTATCTGTAGCCAAAAAGAAAGAGAAGCCTCAATGGATGACACTTGATGGCAGTTAAGAACAACTCCAGAGTTGTAGTCTAGTGTTCAAACCACTACATCACACGGGCTCTCAAATGAATCTTACGCAGGAAAATATCCTTATAGATTATGCCCTGAGAAAACGATCATTGATTCTTTCCCCAATATTCTAATAATTACAATTGCCAGTATTTTAAAACCTATTCAGAAATAGATTGCTGTGAAGAACTTGAAGCCAAGGTCTTCCCTCCCATCCCATTGACATATTAACTTAGGGGCTTGGTGGTAGTTTTTTTTTTTTTTTTTTTTTAAGGCATGAGTTCAGAAAGATGTCTTAGAAGTGACATTATCTTAAAGACCAATAAAACTTCACAAATAATTCAAAAAAAGATTTCAGAAAATATTTTAGACAAGCACTTTCATTTTCTCTTCTTTTGGTATCAGCACATTTTTGTCAATTGCTCAGATCCTTATATGAGCAGCACCACATTATCAGCATGTTCATCAATAATGTCTATGGCCATGGATGACCTTGACAGTTGTCTCTGGAAAATGACAGATAATACTTTCCCCCAGGCAGAAGCTAGACGTCATATTAATAAGGGACTTTTTCAGTCAAAAACTGTGGGGAATCTTACTCCACCATATGTGTCATGCAGAAGCCTAGTTCTAATCTAAAGATGCGCATTGATTCTGACACAGAACAGACTAAACAAATTACATTGACTCCTAAAGATATCTGTCTTGGGGCACTGCAGCCTAGGCAGGTGGATCCTACAATAAGCAAAGATTAGTCAGCTAAGACATTGAGATACCAGTAATCTCAACTGCAGCTGGAACTTTTTCAAATCAGACTTCATACATTTGCACACATCACACAACTTTCTCTTCTTGAGGTTGAATAAATCATGAGCGGAAACTGTGATGGCAGACATTTGGGATAAAGTTTAGGCAAATGTGAAAGAATACTGTAAAGGTGACAGAAGGTAGGATTACTACCACTAAATTTGATATAGCAAGCTATATCAAACCATATCTACATATGGTTAGTGGGTGGGTGATTGCCATAACATCAAAGGCGTCTTGAAGGCCCATGCTGGTTGAAATTGTACTAGAATAGATGAGCTGAATAAAGAGTAGGAAAAAATTACAGTGGAACATCCTGGGAGATGACAGCATCCCTGCCAACCAACCTGAACATTCCACACTAGAATATTTTATTGCTGGTACCACTTCTTCCAGACTGTTCTCCATTCCTAGATTTCCTACTCTTTATTTGGCTCATCTGTTCTAGTATAATTTCACCAGCATGGGCCTTCAAGACTCCTTTGATGTTATGGTAATCAAATGACACCCACTCACTCACCATATGTCTATACAGTAGAACCCCCGTAAATGCAGGGTATTGGTTCCAGCAGCACCCCCCCCCCAGATTGGTTCCAGCACCCCCCAGATACTGAAATCTGCAGATAATAGCGAACACTCCCTGTTCACCATCACCCTGCCATCACTGCTGTGCTGCTGGACCCCAGTGGGGAAGGGTGTAGGGAGGCGACCTGCTTTTCTCCTCCCTCTCTGCTCCACCCCATGCTACCACCAACAATGGGTAAATGAATCAGCCGATGGCAAATCAGCGGATACTGGGGTGCTACTGTATGGTTTGATATAGCTAGCTAGCTGTTTAGTGGTAGTAACGCTACCTTCTGTCACCTCTTCAGTATTCTTTCACATTTTGGTTTGCTCTCCACACCCCCTAGTGCTTCCACTGTCCTACTTGCACCCATGAAAAAACAATAAAACAAGCTGAACCTATAGAAAGGAAACTTTTATTTAACATTACTAGGAACGTTGTGAGTAAACACTCTAGAAGGATCTTGACAACAGGATAGGGCACTGCTGTGTAACCAACTATGTGAAGAATTTATGTGGAAACACTGTTTTAATTCTGCTTCTAGCTAATTGCAAAAAAAAAAAAAAGCAATGTCACATCTGTATTGAATGAGTCTTTGGTACAAATCATCTTACTTTTTCTTGCTCTGCACAAGGAGTCATATTGTGGTCAAATTTCCAGTGTAAATTCTTATATCTGATATTGTTTTGCTTTTTTTTTTTTAAAAAAAATATTTATTCCTTTTAAAAATGTATATCCCACCCTTCTTCCTCCATGAGACCCAAATAAAAACCAAGATGCAACTTAAAAAAAACCAACCCTATTTTTTCAAAGGTTTCAAACAGGAGTGTGGCCAGAAGCGCTTACTACCAGCTTCAGCTGTTACGTTAGCTGCATCCCTTCCTAGAGTAGGAAGACCTAAAGATGGTAGCACATAAACTGGTAACCTCAAGGCTGGACTTTGGCAATGTGCTGTGCATTGGGCTACCTCTGTACCAAGTTTGGAAACTTGAATTGGTTCAAAACATGGCAGCCAGAGTAGTCACTGGTGCACCTAGGAGTGATCATATTGCACCAATATTAAAACCACTCCACTGGCTGCCAATTAGTTTCCAGGCATGGTTATAAAGTGTTGTTAATTACCTTTAAAGCCCTTCATGGTTTGTGTCCAGGTTACCTACAAGATTGCCTTCTCCCATATAATCTGCCCTATACACTTAGGTCCTCAGGGGGACATTTGCTCCAGCCAGCTAGGACTAGGTTGGCAACTGTAACCCAGAGGACTTTTTATTTGGCTGCCCCTAGACTCTGGAATGGCCTGCCAGAAGAGATACGACAGCTGACTACACTGAATGTAAAGTAGTGCTAGAGACCAGTTCCTTCCAGCTGGCCTACCCAGATGATTTTAAATTGTGAATCATATCTTGTGAATCGCTCAGCCTTCCATCCTTTCATAGGTCGGTAAAATGAGTACCCGGCTTGTGGGGGCAATTAGCTAACACACATTGGAAGCTGCTTCTTGCAGTGTAGATGTGTAAATTGCTATTGCTTAAAACAATTTGTAAGCCACTCTGATAGCCTTGTGGCTGAAGAGTGGGGTATAAATAACTAAATAAAACAAATAACTAAATAAACTGTATACTGATTGTTTTAAAATGGCTTGGCCTTAGTTGTTTTTTAAATTGATACGTTTCGTCTGGTATGTGTTTTAACTAATTGACGCCCCCTTGTTGTGGGAGAGAGGCTTGCGTACCCTAATGATGTTTTGAGCTATGCTGGTGGTGGCATAATAGCCACTGGTAGGGTCTCCCATGCCAGACAGGTCAAAACCGAAGGGTCTGACAAAGAGCGTCAAAGGGCAGGATGGGCTCTCTAGCCTTGTGGCAACCGTCCTAGGAGAAGGAAAACTCTAATCCCAAACCTGGACAGATGGTGCTCGTCCAACCCTGTAAGGTCAATCATCTAAGAGAAGGAAACTCTAAACAAACCTACGGCCCGAGGACCTCGCTGCCACGTCCATGCTTGCAAGGCCACGGCAGATGAATCTCTGGTTTAAAGGGTGAGGCCAGTTCTGTGCACCACCAGAAAAATCCATTGCATGGGCTCGAAGGACAAATCGAAAATCTCGATATTTATGTGTTGATGTGTTGTTCCCTGCCTCAATCCACAGGGAGAGGTGGGTAAGAAATAAATATTATTGTTGTTGCTGTTGTTGTTGTTATTTAAGCAAAAATTCTATTAAAAACAGAGCATTAAAGCAAGTTAAAACACGATTAAAATATAATAAAAAGATAGAAGCGGAGGCTCAATAGAGACTCCTACTGCTACATGACTTATAAGTGAAGGGCCAGCCTAATTTAAAAAAAACAAAAAAAACTTTATCTGCTGGTGGAAAGCCAAGAGAAAGAGGGCTAACTGAACTTCCCATGGGAAGGAACTCCTCAAGCTGGGAGCAGCCACAAAGAAAGTCTCCTGCCATGTTCTCATCAATGGTGGGAACTGAGAGAAATCCTTCCCCTGATGATCTTAAGACTCAAACAGGCTCATTTAGGGAGAAAAGGGCTTTCAGATCGCCAGGACCCAAACTGCTGGTTAAAGGTAATAATCATCACTTTGAAAAAAAAATTAGGCTTGGTGATACATATACCATCTTAAAAAATGAAAACCTTGTAAGGGAAGTCTCCTAAAGAATAGCATGTATAACAAAATTTCAAGTCTATCAAGGTTTTAGAGAAAACAATAGTCATGTTAGCTTACTTGGGCTGCAGTTCTCATATACAATGTCATCTATTGCTGCTCCTCCTCCAAGATCTTTGGTTCGAATGCCTTCAAACAGGACTGAAAAATTTCTCAGCTTCCCCAAGTGGATTTTTGCTTTCTTCCACTGGCTACCATAGACTCCAGGATCGCTCCACACCTTCAAAAGGCCACTCTCAAGCTGAAGATTTAAAAACAAAAGAATAAAGCTTGAATACCTAAAACTCAGAATGCTGAACGTACATCTGATAAGTATATGAACCATTACTGGAAGACTGAAAAATTATGGTGTTAGCTTATGTGCCATGCCAACTTGGGAGGATGGGCAATGCAAGTCAACCCCTCTGAAGGGCACCAAGCTAGAGAAGTCATGCTAACAGTAACAGAAGACCCAAAATACCTTCAAGTCTAAGGCTGGCTTCACAAGATATGATAATGAGAGCCATACAGTCCTTCTCTCTATGGCTGAGTTCCTATTTGACTCTTGTGGTTTGTAAAACTCTGCCAGAAAAATTATACTAGAGGTGTGGGAAGGCCACAGCTGTAACTCTGGTAGCAACACAAGGCTGATCTCCTGGAATAACCTCTGATTTTTCAGTTCAGGAGTGGAGCTGTGCCCAGGAGCTGCCTGGCTGCCTTTCTGCAACCTATGAAAAAGCATTGTGCAGGGAAGTATTGGATACCGCCTTGAGCAACATCCAAAGAATGTTTAGTTGACATAACTCCATGCCATGCCAGTGTATGTTAACAAGAGGATCCTGGCTTATGATTTCTGAAATCTCAAGCAAAGGGAAATCAACTTGCACATCTATGGGGTGATGTGGAATCTCACTCTTTGAACGAAACACCAGATGCATGGAAAAATGAGGTGAGTCCCTCAAACATTTTCATTTTCACTTCCATATCTTGTGCAAAGCGGCACTTGGAGTAAAATTAAACTTTCAGTAAAGAGGCAGACATAGACCCCATAAAATAATTATACATTTTAAGAAGAATGTCAGGTATTGTTCTTATTTTAAAAGCACCCTGTTGAAAAATCTCCCTGCATGCAAAAGGCAGGCAATGCAGAACAATTGCTCTATAGAGACAATTTCAAATAAGTGACTCTCCACATGTAAATTAAGTCCTGTCATTACATGAGGATTGAATCATCCCCATTTCCTGAATATTCATTGTGGTAAGTACATGGACTATGAACTTGAATTGTTACTGGAAGTTAAACTGTTGGTTATAAATACTGACCATGTTCCTCAGTCAAATTTATATACTTTCAGAAATGGTTTCTCATGTAACAACAATGTCAGTTAGGATTGGTCTATAAAAGGAACAGAATGAAGTGGTAGAGTGACTTGAGGTGCTGCTATTTAGATGGCAGGTGGTTGGTACCATGTCTGAATGCTCTTTTATGTGTAGTTTAAATACCTTACTACAAACAGAAATTAGCACAGCAGGTAGAAAGAGCATAATTGAGACTTTATACTATAGTGTTAGTGTTTTTTTTACTTCCATGTTCAAAAACATAATCAAATTGGCATTTTAAAGTAGTATTGCTATTTTTATCACTTTAGCATTCAACCATTTCATTTTCCTGTATGTGTATACTACATCTGAAATACATCTATGGAATAGGCAAGATGGCCAATAATATCCCCCTCGCCATTTAAAATAAATGATCCCAACAGTATTTCTCTGGAGTAGGCCAGGATTCCCGTGGGAACAGCACTATACCATGTATATCATGTAATTTCATTTCAATCAAGCTAGATATTAACAGAAATGTATTAATATCTGTGACTATGGACTTTTTCAGATGAACCTAAAATCTGGAAGAAGCCATCAGGAGAGGAACACAGCTGCTCTGTGGCAGGGGGCAGTTTCTGATGATGCCGTCCCTCTCACGTTACCCTCCATGTTCCTTCCATGTTGCATGGAAGGAAAAGGCACAACTTTTTATTCATGGAAGTTCTTTGTGAATAAAAACTGGCGCCTTTTCCTTCCATGTGACATGGAAGGAACACAGAGGGTAATGTGAGAGGGATGACATCATCAGAAACTGCCCCCTGCCACAGAGCAGCTGCGTTCCTCTCCTGACGGCTTCTTCCGGATTTAAGGTTCGTCTGAAAAAGTCCTATATCCTGAGAAATATATTCCTCAGCAATCAGATCTTCCAGAGTTGATCTAAACTTGGCTAATTGCAAAGTAAAACATTCTTTTTTGCAAGATATGTAGGTGAAGAAATTCATGTGGTATGATAAATAGAGCTCCTTTACCCCATGGAGGACCTCTGTTAAAAAGCAAACATTTTAAACATATGATCTATTTTGATCTTCTGTCTCCAGGAGATAAAATTGATAAGCTGCAAAAATGATTTTTTTTCATGATTATAAGGCTTCACTTCAAGTGAAAACAAATGTACCCCCATTTTAGCTATCCAAAAACTAAGATAGGTCAAAGTTATTTTCATTCAACAAATTTTCATAGTTCCCCCTCTCCTCTTACAGAGGATACCTATCACTCTAAAGTGGGAGGGATTTCTGATGTTCCAGGTGATAAATATGACCATTATGTTGTTGCTGTTGTTGTTGTTGTGCCTTCAAGATATTTCCGAATTATGGCGATCCTAAAGTGAATCTATCACAGGGGACTTTATCAGACTAGCCCCTTTAAACATTCTTTTGCTGGCATAAAAAAACCCCCATTTTTATGCCGGCAAAAGAATGCTCCCTCCGCACTTACCTTCCTCTCTTGGCAAAGGCAGCCCCGGCAATAAAGAGGAAGTTGTTTGAAATCCCACAAGATTTTGTCACATGGGAAATTCAAAAACAAAAACAACTAAAAGATTAAAAGTTTTTAAAAAGTACCTAAACACACTTTAGAAGTCCCAAGTAACCTGTGGAGGGTCATAAAAAGAGCAAAACTTACCTGGATGTCCCAATCTCACCTGGAAGTTTTTATGCTGGACCGGCCATTTTTGCTGCAATTATGAGATTTAAATGGCCCGAGGTTTCACATTCTGGCAATGCCTGCCCTAAAGCACCACAGGGGATCTATTGATGGCTTCAGCCATCAATAAAAAGGTATGAGTGGCAGGACATAAATACGAAAGGGTGACATCGTCTGATCTGTGTGCCCTTGTGCGTTTATGTGGCATCATTAGGATGCTGTATTTAGTACATCTGATAAAGTCCTGGATTTTCTTGGCAAGATTTGTTCAGAGATGGTTTGGTTTTGCCTTTCTCTGAGACTGAGAGAGTGCAACTTGCCCAAGGTCACCCAGTGGGTTTCCATGGCCAATTGGGGATTAGAACCCTGTTATCCACAGTTGTAGTCCAATGCTCAAACTGCTGCACTATGCTGGTTCATGGCCATTATACATTCTCAAATTTTATAAATCTTGGCAAGAATTCATGGAATTCATGACACTGTGTCTGTTTGTGTATGGATAATTTTGAGTATAAAAGAATGGATAGTTATGTCCCTAAAGATACAAATTGCCACATAGGTAACCCAGCTATTGAAGCATCGCGTCACTGATGCCTTTTTAAGCTGCTGGTTTTTCCATACCAAAATCTTACAAGCAGCTAAATCAGCATATCTTTTTATTTCCCCTAGAGTTACATTGTAAAAGTTAACACTCATGTTTTACAACACCAGCAAGTGAAAGTGCCACAAAGGAAAAATATGATACACAGTGGCTGGAGGCATTCTCTTTGTCTAAATATACATTATTGATTTTGCTAACATTCCCTTTATTGTGTATATATAAGAATTTCATACATTCTCTCAAAGACAAATTCTCCAATATCTTAGAATCATAGACTCATAGGCCCTCAAGTCCAACCCCACTCATTGCAGGAAATCCAACTAGAACTTTCCCAGCAGGTAGCCATACGATAAGTTGCCTATCCGCTTGTTAAGAAACTGTACAACTGTGAACTAGTGACATAAAGTCACACATCTAATATACATATTTCTATATAGCATACTTTAAAATCTAGTTATTAGTGGCATGACAGTGTTAATTTGGTTTCAGGCCCATTTTTCAGACTTTAAAGTTGGTTAATACAAGTCTCAGTCATCCATTTATTTATGTGACTGGGAGAATTATACACCCCATACTCTGATATGAGCCCTTTTCAGATATTCTCTTCTCATGTGACTATAGACATATGAAGCGCATATGCACAAGCCATACAGAAATGATGTGAAAACTAATATGAATACATTTGGGGCTGAATTTTGGAGCTTGCTTTACACAGATAATAATGCCTATATACAAATGTTATATTTGACAAGTCTGGAAACCAACTAATGAGGAATGGTTGAAGGACACTGGTATATGTAGCTTGGAGAAGAAAAGATTGAGAGGTGAGATGGAAGCTATCTTCAAATATCTGAAGAGCTGTCACATGAACGATGGAGGAACGTTGTTTTCTGCTGCTCCAGAGTGCAGGACCTGCCTTAATAGATTCAAAATACAAGCAAGAAAGAGGCTGAATATAAGGAGAAGCTTTCTGATGGTATTAGCTATTGTTTTTTGGGGGGTGGGGAAATAGCTTTGCAGAGTGGTCTTACAGATTTTCCTTCCTTGCAAGTTTTTAAAGAGAATTTGAATGCTGTCCACAGTGATCTGTGGATTCCTGCATTGGCCAGGGGTGGACTAGATGGCTCTTGCATTCCTTTCCAGCTCTGCAGTTCTGTGATTCTATGAACTTTTATTGAATGGCATTTGAACCAAGCACCATTTATTTGAAACTACTGCAGTGTGGAAAACTGCTCCCAGCTTCCTCTAGCCAGCATGGTCACTGGCCATAGTTGTTGGGGGATCCTGGGAGTTTTAGTCCAAAAAGTCCACAAAGTATCTGCTTTGACAGCAGTACATATGAAAGGGATCTAGGAGTCTTAGTGGACCACAAACTGAACACGAGTCAGCAGTGTGATGTGGCACCTAAAAAAGCCAATGAAATTCTAGGCTGCATCAATAGGAGTATAGTGTCTAGATCAAGGGAAGTAATAGTGCCACTCTATTCTGCTTTGGTCAGACCTCACCTGGAATACTGTGTCCAGTTTGGGGCACCACAATTCAAGAAGGATATTGATAAGATGGAACATGTCCAGTGGAGGGCAACCAGAATAGTAAAAAGTCTGGAATCTATGCCCTGTGAGGAGCGGCTTAGGGAGCTGGGTATGTTTAGCCTAAAGCAGAGAGGGTTAAGAGGTAACATGATAGCCATATTTAAATATTTGAAAGGATGTCATATTGAGGATTGAGTGAGCTTATTTTCTGCTGCTCCAGAGATGAGGACATGGTGCAGTGAACTCAAACTACAGGAAAAGAGATTCCATCTAAGCATTAGGAAGAACTTCCTGACAGTAAGAGCTGTTCAACAGTGGAATGCACTGCCTCAGAGTGTGGTGGAGTTTCCTTCTTTGAAAGGTTTTCAACAGAGGCTGAATGGCCATCTGTCAGAAGTGCTTTGATTGTGTATTCTTGCAGGGCAGGGAGTTGGACTGGATGGCCCTTGAGGTCTCTTCCAAATCTATGATTCTATGAGGTGTAACTTGGCAGTAGAATGGATTTCAGTGACTGAGCACAGACGTTCTGAATGTGTACTTTTTGTCCTACCATTCCCTGTGTGCAAGTGATTTAGAAACCATGATATGATTAGTTAACAGAAAAATTACACAAACAGGGACCTTCTTGGCACTTAACTACACACATAATATGGATGCTAATAAAAATCTATTATAATGTACGTAACTAATATGCCTATAGTGAGTTCTGAACCATTTCTGCTATGGAATGTGATCAATCTATTCATTACCACAGTTGAGTTCATGTTTTAGCCTACAGTCAGTATCATTCTGACACCTTCAATTGAATGAATATTAACTCTCTTACTCTACAACCCAGTAGCCCTAAATTAGTGTACCCAGCTTGTGGGGGCAATTAGCTAACACACATTGGAAACTGTTTAATGCAGTGTAGATGTGTAAATAGCTATTGCTTAAAACAATTTGTAAGCCGCTCTGATAGCCTTGTGGCTGAAGAGTGGGGTATAAATAAATAAATAAATAAAATAAATTAATAAAAGTGCCCCCAGGACCAGAGGAAGCAGCAGAAATCACCCTATAAGCTTTTCAGTGAGGCCTCCACCATGGAGAGGGAGACCCACTTGTCACGCCACAGAGGGCTCTGCGATGGATTTTCTTATCCCAAAGGATCTATTATCAGCCTTCAATCTTACTTGTAAGATGGTGGCGGGGGGGTTGGTAGTGGGAGAATTTAGAGTAGCAGCTATTAGCCTGGTCTCAATACCAGGTTTCCAATCTCTTTGGAAAGGAGTGGAAAGGAACTTTATTTCCAAGTGGAAAAATAGCCCCACAGAAGGGAAAAGAAACCAACAAAAGTCTTCTTACTAGGCTTGCCTTGCCAGCAAGAGCCTGTCTGATCTTTTGGATTCAGCAGTGCCTTAAAAACTGGAACATCCTGACTGGAATTTTGTTTGTTTCTTACACATCCATAACTTACTCCACTGACGTGGTTGAACATTTTTGCCAGATACAGAACATCCACATTCAGTTCAAGGCTGCTGAAGTGGAGTTGTGAATGCATGCCAGTGAACATGCAAACATGTATTGCACACAGATGTGCATGCACAATGTGCTTGAATAATCACATACATTTTGTTGTGCATTTGTCTACAGACTGAGCGTCTTGGTTCAGTTGTGTAACAGTCCCATTTAACATATGGATTGTATAGAACAAATCCTGCACAACTCTGCACATGGAGATTTACGCTACGTAAGGCCAGTAAAAGATCTTGGTCCCTAGTATTCAGTCTCCTTAGCTTCACAGCCGCAATCTTAGGTTGCTATTCTGTACATGCGGATCCACATGTATGTTCCACTGAATTAAATTACACTTAGTCTGACATCAATACCAGGGAAGATTCTAGAGCAGATCATTAAACAAAGAGTCTGTGAACATTTAGAAGGCAATGCCATAATCACAAAAAGTCAACATGGGTTTCAGAGAAACAAGTCATGCCAGACTAATCTGATCTCTTTTTGACAAAATTACCAGCTTGGTAGATGAAGGGAATGCTGTGGATATCACATACCTTGATTTCAGTAAGGCCTTTGACAAGGTTCCCCATGACATTCTTGCAAACGAGCTTGTAAAGTGTGGGCTAGACAAGTTAACTGTTCAATGGATTTGTAATTGGTTGACCGGCCGAATCCGAAGGGTGCTCAGCAGTGGCTCCTCTTCATCTTGGAAAGATATGACCAGTGGGGTGCCACAGGGTTCTGTCCTGGGCCCAGTGCTATTCAACATCTTTATAAATGATTTGGATGAGGGAATTAGGGGCATACTTACCAAATTTGCAGATGACAATAAATTAGGAGGAGTAGCTAATACCCTAGAGGACAGGATCAAAATTCAAAATGACCTGGATAGACTGGAGAGCTGGGCCAAAGCTAACAAAACGAAATTCAATACGGAGAAATGTAAAGTACTGCACTTAGGGCGAACAAATGAAATGCATAGATACAGGATGGGGGAGACCTGGCTGAATGAGACTATGTATGAAAGGGATCTAGGAGTCCTAGTAGACCAGAAGTTGAACATGAGTCAACAATGTGATGCGGCAGCTAAAAAGGCCAATGCAATTTTGGGCTGCATCAATAGAAGTATAGTGTCCAGATCAAGGGAAGTAATAGTGCCACTCTATTCTGCCTTGGTCAGACCTCACCTAGAATACTGTGTCCAGTTCTGGGCACCACAATTCAAAAAGGATATTGACAAATTGGAGTGTGTCCAGAGGAGGGTGACTAAAATGGTGAAAGGTCTGGAAACCATGCCTTATGAGGAGAGACTTAGGGAGCTGGGTATGTTTAGCCTGGAAAAAAGACGGTTAAGAGGTGATATGATAGCCCTGTTTAAGTATTTGAAGGGGTGTCACGTTGAGGATGGAGGAAGCTTATTTTCTGCTGCTCCAGAGATTGGAACACGGAGCAATGGATGCAAGCTCCAGGAACAGAGATTCCACCTCAACATTAGGAGGAACTTTTTGACAGTAAGAGCTGTTCGGCAGTGGAACGCACTCCCTCGGAGCGTGGTGGGGTCTCCTTCCTTGGAGGTCTTTAAACAGAGGCTGGATGGCCATCTGTCAGGGATGCTTTGATCGTGATTTTCTGCATGGCAGGGGGTTGGACTGGATGGCCCTCGTGGTCTCTTCCAACTCTGCAATTCTATGATTCTATGAAGTATAGCGTCTAGATCAAAGGTAGTAATAGTGCCACTCTATTCTGCCTTGGTCAGACCTCACCTGGAATACTGTGTCCAGTTCTGGGCACCACAATTCAAAAAGGATATTGACAAATTGGAGCGTGTCCAGAGAAGGGCGACTAAAATGGTGAAAAGTCTGGAAACGATGCCTTATGAGGAGAGACTTAGGGAGCTGGGTATGTTTAGCCTGGAAAAAAGACGGTTAAGAGGGGATATGATAGCCCTGTTTAAGTATTTGAAGGGGTGTCACGTTGAGGATGGAGCAGGCTTGTTTTCTGCTGCTCCAGAGACTGGAACACGGAGCAATGGATGCAAGCTTCAGGAACAGAGTTTCCACCTCAACATTAGGAGGAACTTTTTGACAGTAAGAACTGTTCAGCAGTGGAAAACACTCCCTTGGAGCGTGGTGGGGTCTCTTTCCTTGGAGGTCTTTAAACAGAGGCTGGATGGCCATCTGTCAGGGATGCTTTGATCGTGATTTTCTGCATGGCAGGGGGTTGGACTGGATGGCCCTCGTGGTCTCTTCCAACTCTGCAATTCTATCATTCTATTATTATTTCTGACAAGGATACACTGCATTTGGACTCCAACTCTGCAGCTTGACTATACACAGTTGTCCCTCTGCATTTGTGGGTTAAGCATGTGAAGATTATTTGCAGATTTGATTAATATGTTCTCTCTAGGCATTTGTTGGTCCTCCAGCATGATTCTATGGTCAACTTTCAGTGGAATCATGCTGGAAGACCTTCAGATGCCTAGATAGAACACTTCTCTAGGCATTTGTAGGTTATCCAGCATGATTCTATGGTCAACATCTGTTGGAAGTTGTCCATAGCATTGTGCTGAAGGACCTTCAAATGCCTAGAGAAGGGTTCTCTCAGGTTAAAAAAAATAGTGGGTCAATATTTGTGGGTTTTCCACTTTCATGGGGCGGATGCAAAATTTGAGGGCTGACTTTTCAGTATTTTATTTCATTTTTTGCGAGCCACCTCTCTCAACAGAGAACTGGTTCAAAGTTGGATCTGGTAACAAGGGACACCAGTTTCAGAATGGAAAAAAACAATTAAACTAGATAAAAATAAAGTATTGTTTGTTCACACGATGTGTATCCAATACTCTTATTTATTTATTTATCTGCAGCACAATCTTATTGCATGTCTCTTCATAATAAATCCCACTGAAGTCAATGGAATTTCCTTCTAGGTACATTTGTGTAGAATTGCAGCCTTATTCTATTTATTTAGGATACTTGTATATTGCTGTTCAGCTACTGGATCCCAGGGTGGTTCCAAACAGATCAGCCACAAAATCTGAACAAATCAATACCAATCCAAGAGATTAAAAGCAGGAGACTGAAAGACCCAGAACATGAAGTTCTAAAAACCTGAGAGATTAGAAAGATCTCTACATGTTACCTAACACATAATAAGGAAGCTAAATGATGAACCTAACTGGGGAGGAACTGGACAAATAGGTTAGCACTTGACTTGATGATTACCATCACAAAGCAAATAATAAAGCACTGCCTGGATCATCTATTACTTGCTCTTTATCCCAAAGAATATAAACAACTATGACACAGAGACTTAATTGCCTTCTTCATTGAGGCTGCTGGCATGGAGATAGCTAAAAATTGGAAGAGCAGATATTGTGGAGAAGTATCTGGGTTACGTGGCTTGTAGAGAAGCTGTCAGATGACATTAGAGTCTCTAGAGGACAAACTAGTCATGACACTTCCAAAGACAAGTGGTTACTGATCACTGAATATATATAAAAAAAGGACCACAAAGGTTGCAACCACCATCATACCATGTTGGTTCCCTAGAAGGACACTTTACAAAACAAAAGCTCCTACATTTGCCTAATAAGTTTTGACATTTTGAGTTACAAAATTTCAAAAGATTCAACAAAGCATAATTAAGTATGAAGGTATTGCTTGCTGAAAATATCCCATTTGTTTTTGGTTTCTTTTTTGTGTGCAAAAAAAAAAAAAAAGAAAAGAAAAGAAAAGAAAAGAAAAAGAAAGAAAGAAAGAAAGAAAAGAGAAGAACAAATAGGGTAGCACCATTGAGCAAACTCTTTCACTGGTATCTGGTAGCACTGGATTGCTATTGGGCTACTAACAAAGAGCTCATAGGTGTGACCTTCAAGTTGATTTCAAAGTTGTGGTCCATGGATTGGTGCTGGTCCACAAGTTGTTGGTTACTGGCCCATGGAAAGTTTCCAGAAAACAAAGAAAGAATAATAGCCAAAGGGTATAAATATGGCACTGGTTCCTGGCACATTTTTGGGGGGGTGGGTGGGAATGCTGCGGGTCCTCCACATCAGATACTTTAAGAAGCACTGGTGTAAAGTCTATCAAAAGCCAATGTAAGGAACACATCTTTGGCATTCTTTGTTATGAAGATCTGTTAGAGAAAGTTGTCAACAAAGCATGGGAAACTGATAAACTCCTAGGCTTGTTGTTGGTTTTTGGACTTTGTTTTGTGTAATGATTGGAAAAATACAACAAAGGGTGTATGTGCAGAATCCAGACACTTACCGTATGTACTTGTGTATAAGTCAAGAAATTTTAGTAAAAAAATTGACACCCAAAATCAGGGTCGACATATCGACGGATCAATGTAAGTACTGTAACTTAACTCATATATATATATATATATATATATATATATGAAATAAAAAAAAGAAACCATTCCCTTCTCTGTGTACAGTGGCAAAAGGTGAGATGTGGAAAGGAAATAATATTTGGACACCCTCTGACACAAGGGTTTCAGCTGCCACTCAGGGCATCAGAGGGACTTCCTAATGAGTTATGTACCTTCCAAGAAAGTGAAGGGAAGGGAAGCAAAACTGAGAGGAAGCCTCCTTCAGCTGGGCCTGACAAGGCTGAAAAAATGGTGCTGTAGATCTCCAGGATGGACCAGCAAGGAAAAGGATGGAGTGAAGAGGTGAGGTGGAGCCAAGGGAAGGACTGGGCTAGGCTGGGGAGCCAACATGGGGCTGCTCAGCTTCACCCAGGAGCTGCTGCTGGAGGTGCTCCCTGTCAACATGCAGTAGCTCAGCCAGCAGAGTGCCCAGGTGTTAACGCTACTGCATCCCTGCTGCTCCCCTCACCTCTCAGCACTCCTTTGAGAGGAGGTGCCAAAGAAGCACCGCCGCTGCCATTTTCCTGCTAGGCATTCAAAAAGGCGAGAAGTAGTGCTGCAGCAGAGAGTGTAAAGAAGGTTGGTGCTTCTTTTTAATTCTCCTGGGATGGAGTAAGCTCTTGGCTTTCACCACTCTACTCAGAAAAGGGCTTAGTCCGTCCCAGGAGAACCTAAAAGAAACACCAAACTCCTCTATTCTTACCACTGTGGCACCACCTTTTTGAATGCCTTGGTGGGAAAATGGTGGTGGTGGCACTATTTGGGTGTTTCCCCTCAAAAGAGCACCGAGAGGCGAGGGGAGCGGGGGGGGGGCAATGGTGGTAGCATTGGCACACTTGAATTATCAATGGGTCATAGCAAAATCCATAATTTTGTCCCCGAAACCTGCCCTCGACTTATACATGAGGTTGACGTACTGTATACATGAGTATATACGGTAACTGTATCTAATCCTTCAGATGTCTCTGCACATATATGCAGTCTGCCCTTGAAGTCTCTTTGGTGTGAGGAAAACATTCCAAAATATTATTAATATGAAGAGTCTGATTAATTCTACAAAACTAGATGAGAGCTTGCCATTGATTGGGGAATTAAGCACGGCATTTAATTGAAGGGGAAATTAATAATGGAAAGTTATAATGGAAAATTGATCCATTTAAGTATTTACTGATAATAAAATGAATTAGACGTATCTGGCATTCCAGCATTAAGGGCATTAATTTTGCAGACTTATTTATAGATATGCTCTGTCTGACACCCCAAAAATAGCTCCATTGAAATATATGAATTCAAACACTAAACAATATTTGGCTCAGAAATATATATGATGCCTATGCAAACTACTAAAAAAAGTCCATTACCATCATGCAGCATAGTCTTTGCTGTTACAAAATTTATAAACACTTAATAAAACATCAAATGCAGTAAAGAGTTTAGAGCATAAATATACTACCACTCTTAACTGAAATTCTGTTTGAAAGATCCCAGAAGAATTGGTCTCAACAACAAAAATGAGGTCCATTTTATTCATATCTTTGTCCATTTTTTCATAGCTGAATTGCTCTGAGTCCATGGCCACGCGGATGCTGGTATAAGTATAAGGATCAGCACTAGATATTCATCTAAAAGTGCTGTTGGCCCTATTTGGTGCTGTATATCTTTTGGCAGTGCTTATCACTTGTTGGTGGAAAAATATAAATTGCTCTGAATGACTAACCATCAAGTTTGAGTTGGGGTTGAGTGATTGCCCACCATTTTCTACACCAGCTTCTACAATCTGCCTGTGTTAAGTATAGCTTTGCTGGGATGCTGTGACCCCTGACAACTCTCCTTCCTCCAAACTCCCCATTCTCTCCAAACCAATATGGGGAGAGCTCCATGAACCTAATACTGAGGCCTCTTGGTGCACGATAGAAGTTTTGAATCTAAAAATCCAAGCTGCCTGTCTCTGGGGCACCACATCTTGGGGTCTACTGCTGGAGCAGAAATATTACCTGTGATCTATGGAGATTATCAGACAGAAATGCAAAAAACATTCCTGTCCCACAATCTCCAGTCACGTCCCTGTTCCAGCACAGTAATCCTCCCCATCAGACATACCTTCTATTGTATCCAAAGACCGCCCAGGCATGAACTGAGCTCTAATGGAGTTCTGTTCGCTTCCTGGACCAAAATTCCACTCATTCTTGCAAGAAGACATGAGCATGGGAAATTCAAAAAGAAAAAGAAAAATAACAAGAAAAAAGTTTACACAAGCACTAAAAAGTTTAAACAAGCACTAGTTTACACACTAAAAAAATAACAAGTAACCCAGGGAGGTTCATAAAAAGAGAGTAGCCCCTACCCTGTTTTCATGATCCCATCTAGAAGTGTTCTGGCAGGAGTGCCCATTGATGCTGTATTCATGGCAGGACAATGGTACAAGGTTTCAAATGCTGGCAATGGTGACACAGAAACAGAACAGTCAATCTATTGATGTCTCAGCCCATCAATTAAATAGAATACCTTAGTGATGCCAGCAGAACACAAAAGGAAGTCGTTGTCTGAGATTGGCATCCTTTTGCATTCCACTGGCATCTTTATGCCACTACATTAGTCACATCTGATAATCTCCGAAGACAGTAAAGTCTTTTCATGAGTTTAGTGGGGTCTGTCAGGAGACACATCAGTTCCCTGCCAATGGAGCATCTTTCTGTTGGTAAAGAATCACCCTGGCCCCATCTTTTACAGTTGTCCAAGGGACTAGAGGGATTAGATTTGAGAGATCCAGGTTCACATTTCCATTCAGCCACTCACTTGAGAAACCATGTGCCAATCATTTTCTTTCAGTTTAACCTCACTCAGGGGACAGGTGGAAGGATAAATGCTGGAGGGAGGGATCCTTTGTAAACTACTCTGGACTCCTTAGAGAAAAGGTGGTGAACAAATGTTATAAGGAAAGCTATTTCTAATTGTGAGACAGTGGAGGTTATCAGATGCACTAAATATAGCATTACACAAATGCCAGGAGATCGCTAAAGGGCTTCCCTTTCAGATGATGTCATTGTTTTGTCGTCATGCTCCCATTTGGCTGTCGTTACGCTGGTGCTTCTTTTTATTCATGGGATAAGCCATGAATAAATCCCCCGTTCCATTTCTGTAATGGAATGTTGTGCAAGTGAAAAGGTGCCCTGTTGTGCTGTCATGATGCCAGCATCAGTGGGAGATCCGTGCCAGAACACTTCCAGGTGACATCGGGACATCAAGGTAAGTGACACACTTTTTATGGGTTACTTGTAAAGTTTTAAGTGTGTTTAGGTGCTTAGTATAACTTTTTCTCTTGTATTTTGCTTTTACAACTTCCCATGCTCTTGTCTTCTCGCGAGAGCAGCCGGGATTTCAGTCCAGGAAGTTCAGTTTGAACTCCTTTCATTCCTGGGCTGCCCTGCCAAGGGAAAGAGGCATGGAAAAGGTGGGTCTGAAAAGTTTTCCTTTTTTTCATGTGACAGGGACAGGAGAGGGGAGGGAGAGGAGATTGTGAGACAGGAACACTTTTTTTGTTCCTGTTAGAAAATCTCCACTGTTTCCAGAGCACTGCACCATCATTTATCCAGGATACCAACCAGTGTACTAAAAAAAAAAAAAAAAAAAAAAAAAAAAAAAAAAAATCTATATGCCATGTTTTTTCATGACAACAGACTTTTCAACATCTGTCTTAACTGCAGTGTAGGTCTGTTGGTAGATGTAAAGGGAAAGAGAAAATACAAGATAGCAGTGGTTGCTGTATGGTCCATTGCAGCATCTCCTGCTCCTAGGATGTGTTGAACTATATGTGAGAGAAGGCAAATGGTTTGAATCTGGAATTCTTTACGATCTGGGGCAGCCTCAAATGGATAAAAACCTCTAAGGTTCAGAATTAGCTGAAAGATGCAGGAACAAAATATACCTAGCATTCCCCCCCCCCGCACCTCTCTGCATTCTTTTGGTCTTTGAGAGGTAAAGGCATAAACAAATGATTGCTAAGAATGAAGAGATTCCACTACATGAACTAACATGACCTCTTTATTCCTGAAAAGAAATATAAGCTGGATGTGGAAATCACAATAAATAATTAATGGGAGTCCAGATTGCTGACAAAGGGAAAACAGAGTTCCTATTCTTCATATCTTAATTGTGGGGGTGGGGTGGGTGGGGGAGTTTTCCTTTGCCTGCTTTACTGCATCCTTCCACAACCTTGTAACCTTCAGATGTGTTGAACTGCAACTCCCATTCAACCCACACAACAAGCCTAGGTTGGCTGGAGATGGTGAGAGATCTATCCCAGCTGATTTGGAGGGCACCAGGTTGGGGAAATCTATTACACACCGCTGTAAATATTTCACCTGATGGGAAACCAGAGAAACTTGATATTTTTGATTTTACAATTAAGAAATTTGAAGATTTTGCAGTCAAGAATTATGAACTTTTGATCTCTATGTTCTGGCTACAGTTTTGTTGATTTAAAAAATAAAATAAAAAAAAACTTCAATTATTGGTGTACAACAAAACTTCAGACCAAATCAATTATTTGTCGTAGAGCAGAACCATCAAATCTATTGTTGCATGGTAATTCAACACTTAACATGCAACTAATGGCTTCATATGGTCTACTCTAGTTAGGACTAGCATTTGGGTTTAGGCCTTGATTTCATCAAAAGCAGCAATCTATTGTTCTCTAGCTATGCCACTATTTCCCATTTATTGTTCATAAGAGAGATGCTACAATATTGCCACAAGGAGATAATCCAATGTGGAGGCCAAAAAGGTCACTTTCTGTTGAAAAAACAAACAAACTCTGGTTGGCAGCAGGTGAGGGGCAATAAAAAGACCCCCCTCCCAACTGTAGCAAAATTGACAGTAGTAGCACCACGTTTGAGGCTTGGAAGTTGTATTAAGGATTTGAGGGGCAAAACAATTTTTGACTCTCGCTATTTTGAGGGGGTGCAAAGATGACTGAGGGGGTCCACAAGGCAGTGTAGGTGGTCTGCAAGCCATCTATAGGCTGAACAGCCTCTGCCCCCAGTCTGTAACCTAAAGGACCACTAGAGGACTAGCAGGTATGTGTAGCTCTGATGGTTGTATTTCAATAGGAGAAATGATCAAACAGGGCTTGTCCAAAGATGACATACAAAGGTTCAAAGGAGAATCCTGAAGGTTATTCTTGGGTGCTCTCAGTATCTTTCCCTTGTACAAAGGATGAGGCAAAAAGTTTATACATGGGTTATGGAAGGATGCTGCCTCTGCAAACAGAACCTTGCGATCAGAATAACTGAAATGCTGGAGGGTAAAAATTAACAAAAGATTTGTATCACCAAGCTCATTCTGCTAAATCATGAAAAATTATGATTTAGTTTCAGTTAGAGGCAAGAATGAAGAATTCTTATAGTACCTTGCTGCGCAAGAACACAACGTTTTTTGCCCAGTTCTCAGTCACTATTTGCATGTCATAGGTATTTATCTGCACAGAAATACACTTAGTTTTTCTGCACAGAATATAT
The DNA here is from genome assembly GCA_030847615.1 of Gambelia wislizenii. Taxonomy (NCBI): domain Eukaryota; kingdom Metazoa; phylum Chordata; class Lepidosauria; order Squamata; family Crotaphytidae; genus Gambelia; species Gambelia wislizenii. Next base: position 129,374,940 of record JAUMIR010000006.1, on the reverse strand, counting down.
GTTTCTGACAGTGTTTTCTACTCAATATGTATATACCATTCCCTGCTCAGAAAATACATTTTCTGTGCAAAAACATGTTTTTAGAACCAGAAAAAAAAATGTGTTTGCTTAGGAAATTGTGAAGAATCTCCTAAGGGCCTCAAAGCTGTGTCTGTTCTTCTCAGCAGAGTTTCCCAAGCATTGGGTATCCCTTTGTCAGCCAGGGACCAAAAAATAGCAAATACTGTTTCTATTCCTAACATTTTCATTGTTATTGCATTTCTCAGAATCCTCCCAACTATCTTTACTTGTCCCTGATTTGTGTTAAGTTGTGAGATATTTTTATCCTTCTTGCATGGATATTCAGCCCTACTTTGGTAAATATTTTTCTCTATAGTTTTTGTGTGTGTGTGGGGGGGTGTTTCCAGGTTGTGAGGCCGTGTTCTAGAAGAGTTTATTCCTGAAGTTTCACCTGTATCTGTGGCTGGGATCTTCAGAGAATGGTGGCGTGTGGGTGTGTGGGGTTTATATACTGTAAGTCCCTGTTGAAGAGGATTAGTATGTAAATTTGTGTATTCTGTTGTTGGAAGTTCAGTTCTTAGGGCGGCAGGATATGCAAAGGGGATTAGTGTCTATTTAGCTAATGGTCCACTAATCCTCGCATATCCTCCTACTCCTTAGAACTGAACATCCAACAACTGAATACACATATTTACATACTAATCTTCTTCAACAGGGACCCACAGTATATAAACCCCACATACCCACAAACCACCATTCTCTGAAGATGCCAGCCAGATGCAGGTGAAACATCAGGAATAAACTCTTTTAGAACATGGCCTCACAGCCCTGGAAAAAAACTACAAAAAACCTATGGATGCCATCTGTGAACTACATTTTCTCTGTAGTTAGGCTCTTGTAGGCCCATTGAATCTTATTTATTTATTTATTTATTTATAGCCCGCTCTTCAGCCACAAAGGCTATCAGAGCAGCTTACAAATTGTTTTAAGCAGTAGCAATTTACACATCTACACTGCATTAAGCAGTTTCCAATGTGTGTTAGCTAATTGCCCCCACAAGCCAGGTACTCATTTTACTGACCTACGAAAGGATGGAAGGCTGAGTGAACCTTGGAGCCCTCTGGAATCGAACTTGCAACGTGGTGACTTGCAGTACTGTCATTTAACCACTGTGCCACCAGGGCTCAAAATGACTTACATAAGTCATCATGTTGACATCAACATGATATCAACATGACTTACATAAGTAGTGATATAAGAAGTCATTCATTTCAATGGGTCTTCACAGATTAGAACTAACAGTTCGCTACAGAGTGCAGTTCTGATTAACTAAAGCATGTTTGCATGTATTTTTCAAATATAGTTTGTTGTGGCACCAGAAGTCTCCTACAGAGAAGGCTAAATATCTCACAAAACTACAAATTCCAGAATTCCATAGCACTGAGCCATGGTAGTTAAAACAGTGTCAAACTGAATTATTTCTGCAGTGCAGATACAGCTTAAGTCATGAGAATTTCTGAAATGCACAGATGGTTTTGTGCACATTTTTTTCTCTGTTGAATTGCATTGCCAGCCTTGGAAATGGTCTTTGGACTAAGCAATAAACATTTTCTATTCTATTCCAAGCGAGCCATTATGCTCTTTGGCCTGTTACCAATCTTAGGAGGTGAGAAATGAATATTTTCATACAGAAATGCAAACCCAGAATTCCCCCCCCCCCCAGCCTCAGCTACAATGACTAATTTTGAGCATCTGCTAGCATCTCACCCATGCTGACATTTTAGTGCTTGTTCTTTCAGGGATACACACTAGTACACTTGAACTAGTAGCAATTAGCACAACACAAGAATGAATAATACTACTCCTGCTTGTAAGTTTCTGAGTGTTACAATCACTCTCATTGGCACTACAACTGGAAGTATTCTAATTACTGTAATGGAAGATAGCCAGCAATTATCTTTTCTACCCCATAAGCCCAAAGTAACAGACTTAACTCTAGTTTTCAAGGCTTGGAAACATTCAATCTTAAATTGCATTAGTTAATGGATGCTATCTGTTGTCACAATTTATATTCTGAAGAGGAATGTAAGACTCCCTCTTGTGGTACTGGCTGAAATATTAAATTCCAGGTCAATATTGATTTTCACAAGGTGGGAAATTCAATATATATCAATCTATTTTTCTGTTTGAGGTTGCATTCCTAGGCACAATTTACTTAGGATTAAGTTCCACTAAGCATAGTGTGATTTATGTCTGATAGGACTACACGGCACATCACGTCTTGCTGATGTCATTTGTAATGATTCATTAAGTCCTTAAAAATAATAGTTCTTAATAAATGATTCACTGGAGCTGGGTCTCCAAATAGTGTCCAAATTCAATAGACAATGATGTTTCCAGGATTTTACTGCACCTGGCTGCTATATAGTGTTAGGGGAAAAAAAGAGGTTGCAACTCCACTCAGCACTAACATGGTTGAATATTTGTTGTTATTTGCCATCAAGTTGACCTCTGGTGACCTTACAAATGAGAGCCCTGGTCATCAACTGTTCTGCTCAGGTCTTTTGCAACTGATGGCCTATGGCTTCCTTGATTGAATCAATCCACCTGTAGTGCAGCCTTCCCCTTTTCCTACTGCCTTCCACTTTACTGAGCATTCTCATCTTTTTCAATGAGCCATGCCATCTCAGGATATGTCCAAAGTACGACAATATTTATTTATTTATTTATTTATACCCCGCTCTTCAGCCACAAGGCTATCAGAGCGGCTTACAAATTGTTTTAAGCAATAGCTATTTACACATCTACACTGCATTAAACAGTTTCCAATGTGTGTTAGCTAATTGCCCCCCACAAGCTGGGTACTCAATTTACCGACCTACGAAAGGATGGAAGGCTGAGTGAACCTTGGAGCCGGCTGGAATCGAACTTGTGACGTGGTGGCTTGCAGTACTGGCATTTAACCACTGCGCCACCAGGGTTGTCTCCATGAAGCTTCTCATTCATAGAACTGCCATAGGTCAAAGCTGACATGATGGCAAATAACAACAAAATATATAAAATAATAAAAAATACCATTATTATTATTTTCATATTTCCAATTTATGAGAAAATAACAATCTAGAAAAGTCTTAGACTTTATGCCTGTACAGCCACCTCCCAAGCTATTGTGTAGGAAGCTACAGGAAGAAAGAAGGAAAAACAGTAGAATGCAAGTAATATTTTTATTTGAAAAGTGAGAGGAGAAACTAAATGGAGAACTGGGAGATTGGAGGAGTAAAAACATGGGTGGGAGGAGGAGGAATAGTGCCCAATGTGGTAAGAACTGAATAAGAGATGGGGGGGGGGTTTGATATGTTATTCTGCTCTCAAACTATGTGGTTTGATTCTTTGAAGAGCCCTCTTTGGTTACTAAAAAGGGAGGTGTTACTAATTAGATGACACTGGCACATATATAATTTTTCTTATGATATTTGAGCATAATGAGCATGCTAAACTTTACTACTTCCTTTGCATAATATGAGTTTAGTAGATTATGCACAGTGCTGGTCTTTCCCCAAAACAGAATACCATGTCAAAGCTGGGATGAGTTATTGCCAGTAATTCTGTTATAAAGTGCCGCTGAACTGTCTATATTGAATTGTTATCAGTCTTTGTGAATGACAATGTGCCAAGGGACTGGCATTCTCGTTCATAACTCATCCTCATTCATAACTCAAAGAAAGGTTAACTCTTGTGACCCTACTGCCTCCTTTCATTTTTCTTCTTGTCAATAGCATCCCAAAGAGTATCATTTGATTTCCCCTTTAAAATTCAGAACCACCTGGGATATATTAAAGATTCCCATGTGGCTTCTTAGCATTGACAGTTATAAAGAAGAAAAGCAAGGTATCTCATACCAGCTTCTAACTAGATAACCCCAAGAGAGAATAATTCTTACATCCTTTGCTGTGCCAAGGTCTCCAGTTTTCTGAAAAGCTTCAATCTGAATGCTCTTCCTACACCTCTCTCCCAGAACACTGGTGTATTCTACTTCTATCCTTCTAACTCCAGCTTAAGACCATGTTTAAATTAGAGTTTTGGTTCAACTACTCAGACTGCAGTGGGAAATTTCGGGTGGGCAACTGTGGCAGTCTAACCCCCTCAGGCTGGGTAAGGCAACTGTGGAAGGTCTGGAGGTCAATTTTCTGTCCCCAGGATCCTCTGGCACAAAAAACTGGAAGTAGCAAGAAATCCACATCTGGTTTTGAAAAACAGATATTTGTGTGTGTGTGTGTGTGTTTAAAGAAAACATACACATCTAAACAGTATATGGGACCCTTGTAACCTATTATAATAGTGAATTTTCACTTTGGGGGGCTTCCATGAAAGGCAGTTTACCCTGCTTTTTGTCCAGAAAAAGGGGAGTCTGTAGGGTTCAAGGGCTGCATAAATGGTCTTTGTGGCCCCACTAGGCCCGTCTCTGCCTTAAGCCCTCACCAATCAAAACAAAGTTATCTGCATTTGCTTGCATCTCTCTTTTGCTACCCTTACCTTTCTCCTGTCTACCTCCTCTGTTGCCTCCACCCCAATTGAAACTTCACTCTTGGGGTAGGGGTTATTCATTTGCATACACACTGATGAATTGATGAATCTTTTGTACTAATAAAACATTGATGAATCTTTTGTACTAATAAAAAAAGAATAATGCAGCAATTGGCTGGATCATTAAGTGGCTGCCAAATACATATAATACTACAATTAGCACTTTGTCTGAGCAAAGTTGAGCAATTGATTTAGAAATACCCACTCCTCCACTCTGAAAATACAGTTTCCCTTGAGAATTAAGACCATGGTAGATAAGAAGATAGGTGTATTTCTTTCATCCTGTGTCATGTTCCTAACAACACATCATCATCATCATCATCATTGTCGTTGTCGTAGTATCCCAATTCTCCCCAAAATTGGGACTCAAAGCAGTTCACAATTTAATAAAGCAATACAATTAAAAACATATAAAAAGTCCACATTAGAATTAAACTGTACGGCCCCTGTATCCATGGGGATATGTTTCCAGATTTACTGTGGAAACATGAAATGGCAGGTAATAGCGAACCCTATTGAAATGAACAACTTCTGACCCAAGTATACCGTAGAATTGCACTGGAGGACCTAGAAATGCCTAGAAAGAATACTTCTCTAGGCATTTTTAGGTCCCCCAGTGTGATTCTATGGTATGCTTGGGCTGGAAGTTGACCACAGAATCACACTGGAGGACCTAGAAATGCCTAGAGATAATATATTTTTTTCAGACACGAGTAAGTGAAACTGCATATATTGGTTCCATGTATACAGGTGTTGTACTGTATTTACAATATTAAAACCATTCACCCTCAAGTTAAAAGAATAAAATGCAATTAAAAAGTTAAAAAGCTCTTCAAAACAGTTCAGTTAAAACAATACAGCATCCCCAGCCCATTCTTTAAAAACTTTCTGTTTTAAGAGCTTGGTCTAAATAAATAAATAAATAAATAAATAAATGGTTTCAGTATGCCCATGGAAGGACAAGAAGGAGGGGACCATTCTGGTCTCCCTGGGAAAGAAGTTCCAGAATCTAGGGGAGCCACCGAGAAGGCCCTCTTTCATGTCCTCACCAACCACCCAAATTGCTGTTTTGGAAGCTTCCACTTGATCCCACTGCCACAAATTCACTTGGTGGCCTCAGACAGGTCACTGTAGTTTCAGTTTCCCATACATAATACAGGGATAATGATACCTAATTTACAAGATTGTTATAAAGATTACAAAAAGTAATGTATGGAAAGTGGTTTGAGCTTTTGAAAGTGCTAACTATGTAAAGGCTACTGAAGGAAAAGCAACCACTGAGTCACACCATAGGAATATTTATGTATTACTGTCTTTGCAAGGTCTTGCATTTTCTCAACAACTTTAATAGATGCAATCATTACTTTGACTTTATTTCTGAGATTAGCCTACCCATATTTCTCACTTCATAAATGCTGCCATGGTTCAGATCTAGCCATTACTTATATCTTTCTACAGGTCACTGTATTTTTGAAAAGTTCAGGGTCTATCTGTGGCATTTTTTAGCAGTCCTGAGCTAGCATTTATACAAATGAGCTGAATAAATTTATAGCACATTTTACATTATATTAAACTCTGATTCCTCCAGCTGGAGCCTCATTAATGCTAACCTTCTGTTCAAAACTACATAACTCTAAATGTGCCATTGGTCAGGCGAGGATATCAGATGGGGTGGGGTAGGTTAAAAAAGCTCATGGCTCCTCTTCCTTGGCAGAATAGAGGCAAACCCCCTAGTCCTAAGTGAGGAATCCTCCTATAAGTTCAGAACTGTTAGCACTGGACATTTTATAATAACTGTGAGACAGAATTAGCCTTCATCATTAGCTTGCTGTATGACCTTTTTGGGGAGATGGACAGAGAGAATGCAACTCCATTGCTCTTACTTGGGGTGCAGCTACACTGTAGAAATAATGCAGTTTGACACCACTTTAACTGCCATGGGCCCATCCTACAGAATCCTGGGATTTGTAGTTTTGTGAGGCACCAGCACTCTTTGGAAAAGAAGACTAAAGACCTTCTAAAACTACAAGTCCCAGGATTCCAAAGGAGGGAGCTACAGCACTTAAAGTAGTGTCAAACTGCATTATTTCTACAGTGTAGATGCACCCTTGATCTCTCAACAGCATTATATATCATAGTCTCCTCCTGGTGTAATGCTTTATGGTGGTTCAGTTCCAATCGACAGATTAGGTTCCAGGGAACAGCATTTGAGGACGGCATGTCAGTCCTTGGAAGTCTTACTCTGGGTAGTATTTTAATTCCAATGTTATTCAGTTAACAGAGAATGGGATTATCAGTAGGTACTAATCATGATGGATATATACTTCATTATTTTGATATGATCCAAAACAACTTATATATTTTTTACATTAATATTCATGTGAAGCCTCTAATTTGTTCTCTGTACCCAGTTTGTGAGCTTCTGGATGAAACTAAAGCAGGAGAGTTAAAGATCATTAGTAGATAAATATTGACAAAGCACAACCCACACAATTTGAAATCTGTTAGAAATTCTGTACAGCACTTGCTTCAGCCAAACCAGAAATCAGGGACAGGGATGGGAGGATGATAATCAGAAATCCTTGACAACTACTACACTAATTCACACTAATTCTCAGGATTTCTACTGCAACATCTCACAAAAATGTCATAATGAGCTTTGGAAATGTCCAGAGAAGACATTATATGCCTCTCTGGATGGGTGGTAATATTTCAGTATGTAAACCTAGCTGCAGAGAAATTTGAGACCATTGGGTATGGAAGGAAACAGCCACACAGGCAAGGTCATAAAAGGCAGCTAGAGTTGTTCTGTAGTCTTGAGTTGAATGTTTTGACCTTCCACAAAGGTTGAGATGTTGATTGTGCTACACCCTTTCTTGGTCAGCCTTTTGGCATGTAACCCTGATAAGCAAGACTTTGCTCAGCTATCCAGGCAATTTTCATCACAACCTTCTTTTCTCCCTAGCTCTCTCCTGTTGAGCAAATAATGGAATTTGGGGGCAATGAGAGGTCACTCTGTCAAAGAAGCATTGTTGAAATATTCACTTTTCAGAAATGGTGTCTCGGGTTTTCATAAATGGAATGCACACAGCCAAGCCAGTAAAATGCTATTAAAATATGAGATTATGCTGGTGCTGGATTTATCTTCTCTCATGGTGGCAGATACATATTCTGATGCATGTATGTTTAAGAAATTCTACACAGAATAGGCTGTAGATCCAGGCAGCAGTCACTTCATCACATATGCTGCCTGCCAAGGACACACGCTGCCCTTTTATCATCCTACCATCCCAAAATAAAAAGATAACACTGTGCAAAGTTCACCAGGTAGACTGAACCTGCATAAACATATGTGCCCATAATTGAAAGGGGGAGACAACACAATTAGAGATGATTTTTCAAAAGCTAATAAATGATGTTCTTTTTTCTCTACATCAGCACTTAACATATTTTTATACAAAGTGGGTCCTAACCCCTTGGAAAGTAATAGCATCTGGTCAGGAAAGAGAGCAGGAGAGAGAAGAGGCTGTCCTTCAAAGGTGGCTTCATTATCTTAGTAAGTAGACAAACATGCCATTTAGATGATAAACCAAAATGAGCTTCGTTCCTTAAGTGCTCTATGTGCAATAACCATCCATCCATCTAGCCTTTATTGTATTTGAATAAAAAAAGTTTGCACAATAATTTGTACAGATTGTTTTATCTCTATGCTGAGTTTTGTCATTTTCAATGCTAAATGTTTGCCTGTTCTAATATTCAATACAATGAGACCTATTTCTAAAGTAAATATGAATAGGACTACATAGGCTGGAAACAGAGCTAGAGCAGAGAGAAATAGTTCTCTCACATCTCCCTAATATTCATTCTTCTTAGTGGCATTTTTCACTTCCCTACTGCTGTTTCTGACTATGTGACGAATGTTGCTGTCCTTGAGCAAGCAGGGATCACCAGCATTGAGGCCATGCTATTGAGAACACGGCTGCGCTGGGCAGGGCACGTTTCTAGGATGGAGGACCATCACCTCCCAAAAATAGTACTCTACGGTGAACTTGCCATGGATCAGTGTAAGAGGGGTGCTCCAAAAAAGCAAAACAAGGATTCCCTGAAACAACATCTCAGGCTCGGCCAAATTGATCACCAATAATGGTCCGCCCTGGCCTCACATTGGGAGGCATGGAGATGCACTATCCACAATGCTGCAGCCTTATTTGAGAATCATGCCAAACAAGTCTTGAAGAGAAATGACAATGCAGAAAGAATCACAACCCAGAAACATCACCCAAAGAGACCTTCTGCTGTGCTTTCTGCAACTGGAATTGTTTATCTTGGATTGGCCTTCTTAGTCATCAGTGTGCTTGCAGAAAGCGCGGGATGAGTCCTTCCTGAATCTTCATTTATGAAGGAAAGCCAGAGTGACTGCTGTTTCTTCACCTTTCCTCTTCCAAAATGTTTCAATCGAATCTCAGTCATATGGATCTCCAGCTGTTCTCACTCTATATGGCCAACTCTGACCACCAACCCACACCATTTGTGAATGCTCTGGAAGGCAAATCATTGTCATGCCCTGCTTCCAGAACTTGGAAGTGGATTCTGACTCAGAGACTGAAACAGTGGACATGCCAGGACCTGCTGAACCAGAGCAGGAGGATGTTCCAGAGCCATAGGCCTCAGAGACAGACAACAGTGCAGTACCAGCTCTGGCAGAGGTTCCTGCCTCTTCAGATACAAAAGACAACTTACTTATATCCACCTTCTCAACCCAGAGACAACAAAAGGGGGGCTTGAGTCAGTCTCAGCATATTTATGGGAAGCAGCAATTAATTAAGCAGCAGCTGCATTAAGCGATCTATAAATTTGCAGCACTGCCCTCCAGGGGTTGTCGGAGATTATCTGCCATATCTGTGATCTGTTGTGTTCCTGCTTGCTGTGTTTGACCCAGACTGTGTTTGTTACTCTGAACTTTGTTTGCCAAACCCTTGCCTTGTTAGTTGGATTTTGGCTTATGAACTTGTATTTCCTTGCTAGTAAAGTAAGTGCCCAACTGTATGCGGCTTTGATTCCTTTCCCTGTAATTAGCTTGACTATGCTATGCCTCTGCTATCAGCTGTGTAGTAATCAGCCTTTGGCTGGTATCCTGGACAGTGTTTGGACAAACATTTACAATATTTCTATAGATTTTTATTACCAAAAATATATACAGTTGGACCCTCATATCCGTGCGGGTTGGTTCCCAGACTTACCAAGGATACCAGATATCATGGATAACAGTGAAAATAAAGGTCTTCTGGTAAAAAAATACTACAGAGTTGTGTTGAAGGACCTAGAAGATTAATAGAGAGGATGCCTCTCTAGGCATTTTCTAGTGTGACTCTATGGTATATGTCCCCTATTTTGTGCCCTGCAGATAACTGAAACCATGGATATTAGTTCCACAGATACGGGGTTCCGATTGTATTGGCACAGCTTTAATTTTCAATAAATGCAACTAATCCTGCACTTTCATTTCTACCTAGCACATCATGTCCAATGTCTGCAAAGCGATTCCTTGGTACTCTAGTATGTTCAAAAAAGAACTAAGCTAGCAACCAATTATGAGGCAACTGCCCCATGTTAGTTACACTCTTATCCAGGTCATACTTCAATGCTGAACTCAAAGACCTGTTGACAATACAATGAGTTTTTGGTATTTTCTTTATGTGTAAATGAAACCATGGAGATTTTCAGACGGGGGGAAAGCCCCCATAGAGGTCGGGAGAGAAACGGGGCTGTTCTGTTTCCAGTGCTCCATTTTACATGCTCCCGTCCTTCTCCCGACCTCCATTTGTTCTCCCTCCATCCTGCTTTCATTTTCCTTCCATTATTTTTTACTAACTGAAGTTTCCATTAGTAAAAAACAGTGGAAAATAGTGGAAAGAAAATGAAAGCAGGACAGAGGGAGAACAAGTGGAGGTTGGGAGAAGGATAGGGGCATGTGAAATGGTGCGCTGGAAGCGGAACAGCTCTGTTTCTCTCCTGACCTCCATGGGGTTTTTTCCCCCCTGTCTGAAAACCTCCCATATCCTCAAAGGAATGAGAATTTAGAAAAAATCCTTTTGTGGATTACATCTCCCTCTTCCTCTTCCACCAGCAAAGTGGCCACTCTGACTGCAGCTACTCTTGACCTAAAAATGTTGCAGAGTCCCAAAGTGGTAAAAAACAGGATAGAAATAAAGATGATGATGATGATGATTGCTTCCAACCATGCTCCTTTGTGTAGTACATAAATTGTACTACTTGATGCTCTCCTATGTTGCCAACCTGAAAAAGTATGAGGAAACAGACTTGCTCCTGTTTCTAAATACAGTCATGTACAGCTGTACAGATCACACACAGAAGCTCCAGTGTGGTATTTATACTTTTACTTTTGAGCCAAGTTTCTAAAGAATGGCTTAAAAAATGATTTATGTACTTCATAAAAATAAAAAAGAATCTCTAGGCAATTTACCTAGCAATATAAAATGTATTATCTATTTATGTTGACATATATTTCACCATTCAAATACATTATCAAGGTGGATCTGTTTTATTTGGATGTGGTTTTTATGTAGTTTATAGCTTATTTTTTAAAAGCTTATAGCAACTGTATCCAAAGAAAAGAGATCAATAAAAGTTAGAAAGCTTGGGGAAAGCTCAACAAAAGCTAGAAAAGTTATAAAGCCCCAGAAAGCCCAGGAAAATCAAATAAAATCTTCACTTGGGGCTGAAAAGAGCTCAGAATAGGTGCTGCCTGAACATCTTGTGTAAATCAATCATTCCAAAGTGGGACAAGGGGTGACACCACTGAGAAGGTGTTAAGCTTGGGATTTTATAATCCTCATAAAAACCAGACAGAAAAAATACTAATTAAGACAAAAAGCTAAAATCCCTGAAAAATATGGTTGTTGTATTTTTAAAAGTAGGGGGTTGCCTGCTGCCTAATATAGGATTACCATATATCCCGCCTTTCCAGGACATGTCCCCCTTTCCAGTGTTAACATTTCTGTCCAGGCGGATATAAAGTCTGGAGCTCAAGGGAGGCAAGATCACTGCGGCAGGTGTTTTAATGAGCTCCGATATCATTGTTTCCCCCCCCCTTCCATATTGCTTTGATTGTTTGGTCTCTTATTTGGTTATTTCATTTCAGTGGTGTGCAGCATTATCTCCTCTTCCCTTGCACTGTTTTGGAAACTTTGTATTGCCTCTTTGCACTATTTTAAAATTTTATTTATTACCAGCCACTCTGCTAGTGACTTTCCTAGACTGGAAATGAAAGCTAAAACCCACAAACCTTTGGAAATATACTGTAATACTTTACTGTTTTGAATTTGTTTTCTCTCCCCTGTGACAACTGGTGATAGTCTTTAAAATGTCCAAGTTTCAGTTCAACTGTAAGCAGAACAATTGTTGGTATTATTAAATACCATTAAATAATTAATTAAAAATATTGGTTTTTAAATACAAGGAATGTTGTGAGTATTTCAGGTAGCAATTGTGTACATGCCTTCAAGTAGCCTGTCAACTTATTGTGACCTCATGAATTTCATAGGGGTTTTTTTAGGCAGGGAATTACTCAGAGGTGGTTTTTCCATCTCCTTCCTCTGAAATATAGCCTACAGCACCTGGGAATCATTGGCAGTCTCCCATCCAAGTACTAACCATGGATGGCCTTATTTAGCTTCCAATATTAGATGGGTTCTGGTGGCTTTAGGGTATTTAGGCAGTAGCAATTATCCCAGCTTATATAGTAGGGGTAAAGTGAGAGCTGTCATGGTGATTGGTGGTTTGAAGTAGTCCATCAATATATGTGTCTTATTTTTTGCTTTTCAAAATACAATATAATGCTACTGAATGGAAATCAAAGTAGGTGCCATGTGAGTCTGTCTAACGAATGAGTTCTACAAGCATAGTACCACATCCCAAAGTGCTCTCCCGGCTATGACCTGCCACACTTCAGTTAATAACCGTGGCCAAAATATAAAAATTCCACAATTCCTCTTATTATGCTATAATAAACTGCATGTGATTTTTTTTAAAAATGGTCTTTTCCTAACATCCTTATCATCCACTCACATAGGCCTCACTTTGGCTTTGGCCCTGTCACACAATCTCTATTGCTGTATTTAAACTACAGCACCTTAACATGACATGCTCCTCTGATATATGTATTTTTCCTATTTGCTGATGGTTATGGAATTAATTTTGCTTGCTCAGAATCAGGGAATTAACCTGTAGCCTTAAATATAAAAGCCTCTTTCTGCTCTCCAAATGCAAAGATTTTCTACAGGAAGAATTACAGAGTGTTAAGCTTTATCACTGCTTCCTTATTCAATAAAAGGTTTCAAGATAAAGCCTGTTCAACTAAATGCAAATATGGCTGCATGGGAGATTTTATGACATTTGAATGCTTCAGATGTTAAGATTTGAAAGTCCAAGATTTTGAGTAGGCCCTGTGCCTTGCCAGTGTTTGCATTTCTGGGAAACCACAAAAAGTGGGCTGAAATTACTGCACATCAGTCTTAGGTCTTGATGTATGTTGAATCTTACCAATCAATCATTTTCTTTGTCTGTGGTACTGGGAATGGCTTGAGCATCACATGTTGGGATGGTGGGATGCTATCCAGAGTATACTTGAACACAGCATGAAAGAGACAACTTACACCTTCAAGGAAAGTCATGTTCAAAATGGGGCAATAAACAACCATTTTGTTGCCTTCTGGTGGTTTTAGGGTTGTTGTTTTTTTTTTTGTAAAAATCTCATTCCATAGCATAATTTCAACCTTTATTTTCTTCAGATTTCAATTTTAATAAAAAAAGGGATTATTTAATGGGATATAATTGCAAATGTTTAAGAAGCGATCATCCCTACAGAAAGGTTGTGCTTCCAGCTGGAAAAGAGGGAGAGAATTTGAGAACAGACATCATGTTGTTGTTGTTGTTGCTGCTGCTGTTGTGTGCCTTCAATTTGTTTCTGACCTGAAGGTAAAACTTGTCGAGGTGCAATGCTAGACCCTCCTGAGGATGTACAGAGAGTCAGGCATCACTATAGGACTAGGCTATGCAGATGGCCTCATGCCCAGAGGAAAGACTCAGAGACAAAGCTTACAGCAAACAGGCTTTACTTGTCAAAGAGCAGAGCAGCACATGCAGCCATACAATACAGATATGGCACAGGTTTATATACATCTGGATGGGATACACTTATGTCTACACTTAGCTTCCCAGGCTGCCTGGACATTTTGTTCACATAGAGATAGGAGCCCTTCCAGACTCTAGTGCAGGATCTTCCGGCCTTTAAAATAACAGCTGCAGAGAGGTCAACTTGTTCTCTGTTGACAACACATTCCTTTGCCATTAACTATTTCTACATACAGAATGCAAGAATATACCTTAACATATCTCACAGGGTTTTCTGAGGGCTGAGAGCGTGTGACTTGCCCAAGGTCACCCTGTGGGTTTTCATGGTTGAGTGGGGATTCAAACCCTGCTCTCCAGAGGCACCAACAGGTAGCAGGGTTATGAGGTCTGGACAGTTGTGGAATAGTCATGGCAATGAGAGCACCACTGGCTGAGCAAGGCAGCTCCTCCCCAGTGAGCCCCTAGAACTGGCCACAGATATTATTTAGTAACACAAGTCAAGTTCTTCTCAACTAATTAAAAACATAATTGATAACCTTTCATTTTGGGCAACCTCCTTCATTTTATAAAACATTACAGTACTTTTCAATTAAAAATAATTTGAAACAACGTTTTTAAAAGAGCTTAAAAGTATTCAAGAGAACCTATTTCCTACCTACACTTTCTGGCTAACATATGGTTGGTGTGTGTGTGCGTACACATTATTAGTTATGAATATGATTGCGCCTGGCCTTATAATTATCTTTGCTAGAAGCCACACTGTACTAAAGCCACAGCATGTTTCTTATGATAAACAGTGATTTTTTTGCATTGCTCTATTTTTTGTGCTGTTCTATTGATTGAATGACAGTACAGTTGTCCCTTCATATCCATGCATTTAGTATCCACGGATTTAAGTACTGTATTCACAGCTTGAAAATATTCTTTACAAAATAATAATCCAAAAAGCAAACCTTGATTTTGCCATCTTATATAAGGGACACCATTTTGCTATGCCACTGCATATAACGGGACTTGAGTATTCATGGATTTTGGTATCCACGGGGGGTGGTGGTGGTGGATGGGCCTGGAACCAAACCCCAGTGAATATGAAGGGACAACTGTAATAGAATTATGAAGCTTTTGTTTCAAAAATGTGCCTTGTTCCACAATGAGCTGTCCATGGTGCTGATGCCTTGCTGAGCTTCACTGGTCCTATTCTGTGAGCCTCAGCCTGAAGCACCATAGTAGGTCTGGAAAGACAGTTCTTGATAGGTCTGGAATGGTCATGGGTGAGCATTGTACTCTTTGGTCCCCACAGGTTCTGTCTCTCTTCCCAAGTACTTCTCTTCTTCCTTTGCACATTGAGGCCTTACATTCTCTTATTACAACTCTTGGGCCACCTCTTAAAAGTTCATAGTGAGTGTTTGTGTGTGTGTGTGGGGGGGGGAATTGGCTCTAAAGCTTATTTGAAGGGGGGGGGGAGCTTGAGTTTTTGATAACAGTCTCCCAGTTCATATGGACTCTGTTCAATTCCCACATGCCAAAATAATGCAGATGAGAACAATAGACCTTACATCAGGACCTTATATACATGTATATAAGGTCCTGATGTAGGAGAAGGAGACCTTCGCAAAGTTCTGGTGACTACATTACATTACCAGAACATTCAACAATAATTCTGGGTCATGAAAAAAGTTATCTTTTTGAACTAGAGCCCCAAGAAACCCTGCCCCAACATAGGTTCTGGGAGCTCTAGTCTAAAAAAGTAACTTTTCTAGCCCTTGATCTATAGTCCATGTTACTTTCTGCAAAGGTGAACACAATTTATGGATCTCAGTAGCAAGGTTTTTATTGTCAGTAACTTGGCTGTATTTTATTATTAATGTAGATGTTATTTGTCTCATAAACAACCACATTATGGGATATTGGTTTCCCCTTCTCGTCCAAGAACAATCCTAGAACTAGCTTCTCTGACAGTTCTGCAGCAGGAATACCATGACAAATTGCAATTTAGGAGTAATTTCAGCAACGTAAAATGTTGCTGAGAAAAGTAATCTGTTTGACTGAGGAAGTGCCAATTTTCTTTTGTTGTGGAACAGCTCTCTTTGCAACCTCAAAGTAATTAGATGCACCTCAGAAAGGCAGCAATAGCATCCAAGAACAGCATTTACACTGCAAATATATCAAATGGGTTCTGCATTAAACTGGCAAATGAAGCATTTTATGTAGAATATTGAAAAGAGAAGGCTGTGCTGCCTTTTCTTTCTAACAAAATACAAAAGAGCAGGGTGAATTTAACTTCACATGTTGGCAAGCCAGAGTTTTCAAGAAAGCTGTACTGGAAATGTGATTTCCTTTAATGCCTCCATACTGCCTCCCTGACATTATTGGGGATGGGTTATGGAGTTGATCTCATGAGTAGAAAGCATGGGTTCTAATCCTACTGAGGTACAATATATATATATATATATATATTTCAGAAATTCCTTGATTCTTTGTTTTGCACTGTCCAGTTAATTTTTTCCCCAGGTTTTAGGGTTGGGAGAGACCTCCATCCGAGGCTCTGAAGAGCCATTATCAACCAGAAGAGACAACAGAAGTCCAGACAGACTTGATACTTTGGTTCACCATCAGGGTGATGTGTCTCCTCTCATTTCAACCATAGATTTCTTTCCCCCACACTACTGCTTGTGGTGGTAGCAAGAGGGAAGCTCAGAGAGTTCATCCCTTGGCTGCCTGGCTGCCACTATCTATTGCTCAGGTCTCCTTGGCACCATTTCTCCCTAGGCTTTTCCTTCAAAGACACTGCATTCATATCCTGGAACAGTCTAATGAAATCACAAGAGTGGCTGGCTCACCAAAGGAAAAGCTTTGGTCTTGCTATCAGCATAAGTAGAAAGAGGGGGTGCTGCCCTGATGAGTGCCCTTGCCACCAGGGGAGGAATTTCAGCATGCCCCTGAAAGCTGTCAAAACAATGCCTGGTTTCATAAATTTGTCCACAGAGTTATGAAATTCAGGCACTAAGTCATCACAACCTAAATGCCATTCAATTTAGAGCATGACGATCCTTCCACATGTTCATCTGCCCAGAGTTTAAGATGTCATATGCAGTTCAAAGTTCATAGCAATGCATCATGAAGTAGATATTTTGTGAATATATGTACAATGTGCATTTAAATGAATTTTTAAAGGAAAAGAAATCACAAACAAATGTAGAAATTAGACAGAATCAAGTGAGGACTAAACACATGGAAAGTGCCATATATGGGAAATGGACTGATGCATCCATTCTTCCTTAAATTATTCTCATTTTCCTTTGAAAACTGTGTCTCCTCTGACTGATAAGTGGCATGGTCGGGGGCCAATGAGTTGATATTAGAGTTTCAAAAACACTATATTTTACAAGAGAAAAGAAGTTTTCTCCCCACTGAAATTTGTTTTGGTTATCTGCCAACATTTTCCCCTAGCGTGTCAAAGGGGAAAGAAAAGAAGAAAAGAAAAGCATTCATGGCTGGGAAGCAGCATGCCATTCAGCCAAAACTCCTGGGGCCTGCATATTGGTCTGTAAAATAGCAATATGTCCTGAAGTATAACAGATGGATCTCCAAATGTAGCATCTGGCAGGTAGCAATGCAAGCTCCTTTTCTAGCTTCTTGATTGCTTTGTTTACCTAAGGGATGAGAGACACTTGTCATCTCCATCAAAAGGAATGCTGCCTGCTTGGAGAAATGAATACTGCTTGCATTCCCTTTGCTTTCTAGGTACAATCTTAAGAATTATAGACTAGAGAGGAGTCATAGTTCAGCAGCAGCCAAGCACATGTTTTGCTGGGTGTTGTGTAAATTCACCTTGGCATTCACAAATTGGGTCACAAATTGCAAAGCATGGTTCCTGAACACCAGGAGAGGAAGAGTTTGCTTTTCCTCAAGGTTTTGCCCTTGGGCATTCTTATACTGCTGCTTGGGAAGGTCAGGGAAGGCAGCACCTAAACCCCTTCCTCTCTCATGCACCATCCATCCAAGAAGTCACAAAATACATGAGAATCTCTTCAGTAATGTCCGTTCTAATCCCAAGGTGGTATAGTAGTTAAGAGTGTTGGATGGAAACTCCAGAAGACCAGAGTTTGAATCCCCACTGAGCTTAGGAAGCCTACTGGGTGACCTTGGGCAGATCATATTCTCCCAGCCTAAGAGGAAGGCAATGGCAAAGCCTGTCTGAAGAAATCTTGCCAGAAAATCCTAGGATACAGTTGTCATAAATTGGTTGACTTGAATGCTCATAGCAACAACAACAATTCTCAAGGTAGTAGCTCTTAGGCCAGAGCAACAGGCTATACAGATGCCACCCTGCCAACCTCTCTGAATGATGAAAGTCATGAGCTAATTCACAATCTAAGATGATAGGGCCTGGAACTGTTCTGTAAATCTATTCCCATTTTAATATTTCAAGTCAATTTCAGCATGGAAAGGTAGTTCCATCTGAAATGAAAGTAATCCATTTCTTCAACTCCACTAAGCATTGCTGCTGGCTTTGAATGCTTAGTCTGATGAATGCCAACCCAGAAAGGCACAAAATTGGCATCTATGGTTCTAACATAGCTTGATTTTGACTATGAAACCCGGCAAGAATTTCAGGGCAAGGCCATTCATATCACAGTACAACCTACCATTATAAACTGACAAAATGTGTGTCTTGGTAGCAATGTGTGCATGCAGAAGGTCCCCAAATCAGTCTCTGATACTTTCAGTTAAAAGATCTAAGGCAGCAAGGCTGGAAACTCTCTGCATATTGGGTTGTACAACAGAGGAAAACACCTATGCTTGAAACCTTGCATGCAGTAGTAGATTTGGTAGCCTATTGGTATGGTGCAGAATAAAGCAGTGTAATTTGTTTAAACACACTTGAAAACACCTTGAAAGCATAGATCAGAAATGTTTTGTTAGGGTATACCAAAGCATGCTTTCTAAATCACAGATTCCTTTTGGACACAATGATTAGAGCCAGTCCAACCATCAGTGAAGCATGGAGTGGCAGAGCAGCCCTCAGGTGTCCAATCCATCACTGGTCATCTCCTGACCATTCCCCACAATTAACCTCCAATGGCCACTTCTGTCACTTGCCTAGCACTCTATCCCAAACTGCTTGTTCCTATTGCTGCTTGTTCACCCTATGGCAGGTCCTGCCGCCCAAAGAATGATTTGAGTATCATCAGCTAGCAACATCTTGGAGTTTTCATGGATTAAAATATACAGACACTTTCTATCTCAGATAGATATTTTAAGAACAAGCTATTGGCCAGGCAATCCACAGCCAGAACTAGCATCTCATCTGTTTCCATCTCACCAAAACTGTGAGGTGAAATGAGTCTGTTAATACATGTTGACTTTTCTATAGCAGGAGAGGTGGAAAGGAGAGTTCCAGTGAGCACCAAGTGAACTGAACCAGCTTGGAAAGCAGTGTGTGGACTGCAGTAGCACCTGCTCTTCTACCATGTAGAGAAGGAGAAGAATGGGGAAACATCAGAGAAGCAGACAGGAGACATTGTTCCTCTTCATGTGGCCCTAATGCCATATTTGTTTTACGAAGTAGATTGGTGTGGTCCTCTGACACCATTCTCATTTTTTATTGCCAGGAAATGGAGTTCATTCTGTCTCTGCCCCTTCCCATGATGTTTTGGTCTCTAGTATTATGGGAAAAGGAGAAAAAAAATCTCCTTATCTCCGTTTTTTACAACATGCATACTTTTAGAAACACCTATCAACCTTCCATTCATTTGCTTAAATTGTTGTTGTTGTTGCTGTGTACCTTTCAAATTGTTTCCAACTTATGACGACCCTTAGGTGGACCTATCACAGGGTTTTCTTGGCAAGATTTGTTCGGGGGGGCTTGCCATTGCCTTCTTCTGAGGCTGAGAGGGTGTGACTTGCCTAGGGCATCCCAGTGGCTTTCCATGGCTGAGAAGGGATTTGAACCCTGGTTTCCCAGAGTCTTAGTCCAACACTCAAGCTAGCTGTATAAAAATGGGTAGTACACCTTGTTGTTGTATGCCTTCAAGTTGTTTCCCAGTCACGGCAACCCTAACACAAATTTATCATAGGGTTTTCTGGGCAAGATTTGTGCAGAAGATGTTTACCATTACCTTCCTTTGAGGCTGAGAGAGTGTGACTTGCCCAAGATCACCCAATGGATTTCCATGGCATAGCATGGAATCAAAACATGGTCTCCCAGACTCCTAGTCCAACACTCAAACCACTACATCACACTGGTGCACGCTCTCTCTCACTCTGCCTAAATTAAAGCTAAATAAATAAAATTATTTTTTTATTTAAAATGTCAGGGGATGACAGGACATTCAATCCCTGGCAGAAGCCAAAAACTGTCTCAGAAGACTCAGTAGCAACCCGTTCCCAAGAATACTCTCACACAGAGAGCGTTTTGACGTCCAGAAAAACAGGAGGTACTTTAATCTTCAAGTAGTTGCAGATATTCAAATATTTAAAATCTCGTCGGTCAAACTGCTATGCCAGGCTCTCATGAATCACAAGAAGGGAATGAGCTATGGTCTAGCTCACTTACATACACATCTACAGGGCACTGGCTTATACAACCACATGGATACATTGCATCACATCTTGTACTACATAGCATGCCCTCTAATAACCCTCCTTCTGCAGCTATGGCATGACTAGGCATGACATGGCAGTTCATGGAGTCAGCCATCATGACTCTGCATGACTTCTGCAGTTGTTTGGCCATTTTATAATGGAGTTGAGTCTCTAACTCCTGACATAAAATACAGCAAAAAAATAGGTCACACAGTAATGTTCAGAAATAGGAAAGAAAGTTTTGTTACAGTGTGAGATCTAGTCTAAGCTAGTATGATCCCTAAAGCATAAAAGATTATGGGTGGGTGGTAGCATTCTACCACAGGCAGAATGGAAAGATTTGGGTTCCACTGCCAGGTTGAATGGGCACTTTCTAGTACCTAACAAGTATGTTTTTTTGATAATAAATAATCCCACCTTTGTAAGGTAACCTTCGCTTGATTCAGACTGCCAGGAACATGAGGCTGCACAGAGATAAATCTTTCAAATATGACAAAACACTATGGTATGCTGAATTGCAAGGGCTTCCCTGTTCATTGATCAATGAAATGAGTTTCCTAGCACAGGAGTCCAATTTGAACACAGATGCTTCTTGGTTAAGTGAAGTTCTCCTATTTGGGGGGAAAAATGAATTTGCTCACACATACCTAGATCAGAACTAAGATGGAAAAGGTGAAGAGGCTAAAAGGTACAGCTCAGGTGAATGTGTTGATGAGCAATTCAAGTGACGAGCCAATAAAATCTAAAAATAAGCCACAGCTTCTCACTTGACAGATGGTAGGGTAACTTTATCTTGCTCTGGTTCACTAGAACAGGTGATATTTGTACTGGATAAGTGACATTGTGAATGTACGAAAAAACAGACCTAAACAAATAGCTTAAACCTGTGAGATGCTTCAGTTCCAGCATAAGTCCAGAGTCTATAGACTCTGCCTCTTCACATCTGTTCAGCTATGCAATTTCCATTACACCCATTTCTCAGACAACTCTTGTTCCATTTCAAACGTATCCAGGTTCCTGCATTTCTTTAGAAATGTAGACAATCCAGTCTTGAGAAATAATTCTAAAACTTACTGTCAGAGAAAAGTCTGCAGAGATATAGTACTGTCACTGAGAATGATGATCAAACTGTACCCAATAAGTTACAGGGGGGCAGATGAGGAATTAGATGTTAAAAAATAAGAGAAAGAGCTCACAATGGAAAAAGTTCAACCATCCCAAATCCACAGCTGAGGGAAGGAATTTTCTTCTGAGTTGACCTCACCACTGGGACTAAACCCTCAGTATGAAACGTCTATGAAATATGGTAGACATCTTGATAAGAGATGAAGACAGATTCTCACTCCCACCTTGATTGCAATCACCCAGACACCTCCTCAGCACCTCTAGAAGGGCCTGGTGATTATTGTACCTGTTGTAGCAAATTTAACATAAACTGCTAGACCACTTGTCATTGCAATTGAACAGGGAAGGAAGAAGAGGACAGAAGATAAGAAGTGGCTGCTAGATCTGGTACAAGGTCTTGATTACGAAGCCCTGTATTGCCTGGGTTTTACTTACCTTTAGGTGAATTTCATATTCTCTCAAATATACGCAAAATCAGGAATACAAAGTAGAGAGCACAGCAAAGCATGCTGGGCCCATAGTCCTAAGATTGATGGATCAAAACTATCCTCTGCTAGTCCTTTGCAGTCAGTCTGGTGTAATGGTTTGAATGTTGGATTAGGACTCTAAGAGATCAGGGTCTGAATGTCTGCTCAGCCATAGAAATCTGCAGAGTGACCTTGGGCAAGTCACACACTCTCAGCCTAAGAGGAAGGCAATCGTAAGTTTCTGGCAGGCAGGCAAAACAGTGCTGTTCTGCATAGCATTCAGTGTTTGAAATTACTGTTTTAAAACTGGATTCTAGAATTGCTTTTAGACTGCTTTTAGGAGTTTTTAAAGAGTATTTTAATATGTTTTTAAAATGTTTTTTTTAATCTCAGTATTGTTTTATCTCAGTATTGGTTTTTATTTGTTTATCACCTTGGGAGTCCTTGTGGGTTGAGAGGCAATACAGAAATACTTTAAATAAGTAAGTAAAGTGATTTTGCTCATTTTGAACAGTAGAACAAAATGTCCCAGGAGTACAAACAGAGTGAGATAAAAGAGAATTGGAAGGAAATAAAGAAAACAGGGAGGGTTGCCCTGCATCTAGACAAACTCTAGAGTTAGAGCAGGGATGGGCAACTGTAGACCTCTACATGTTTTTACCTCCAAGACCACTTTTTTTTTTTAACTGTGCTATACAGCAATAATCGGTGGTGATGGATTATGAAAGTTGTCAGACAAAAACAATGAAGAAGACAGTTGCCTGCTCTTGGTTTAAGATGTTGCCTCCTTGTCAGCCATCCTCTGACTATAATTTATACTGTCCCAGTCACTCCGGGGCTTTCTTGATCCCTGTTCTTCTTGGTAGATGAAATCTAGTACAGATGGATTGCTGGGTAAAGAAGAAAACATGATGCAAATTGCTTTGAAGGAGACAATGCCTCTTTTTTAAGAGGCTCACTTACACAAAAGTGTTAGACCATTGCAAATATCTCATACAATGTGATCATGAAGAAGATGGTTTATGACCAGTTGCAGCTTTTCCTGAATGAAGTTATTTTTTTCTGGCTTTTAGTCTGGTTTCAGACCTAGACAGACCATAGAAACAGTTTTAGCCACCCTGGTTGATTACCTTCTTTGGGAGAAACTTGTGGGGAATGACATCCCACTGATTCTCATTTACCTCCTTGGTGGCTTTTGTGGTTTGTGTGCAAGAGTCATTATTTTACAGAGGTTCCACCTGTATCTTCAAGGTCACTATCAGATAGCATCATCAGGAGACTTACGCTGAACTCACTGGCAGTCATACTGTGGGGTTCTGCAAGGTTTTACTGTGTCTTCTATGCTATTTAACATCTATACAAAATCACTGGGAGATGCAGTCCAGGATTTCAGAGACCAATGTTGTCAGTATGCAGATGACACCCAGCTCTACTTCTCTATTTCATCTAAATCAGGAGAAGCTGAGAAAGTTCTGGACTGGTGGCTGGAGTCAGTGGTGGGTTGGATGAGGGCTAGTAAAGTGGAGTTAAATCCTGACAAGATGGAGCCTCTGTGATGAGTTGGTTCAGTGGCCTCAGTGACAAAGAATGCTTGTGGCCACCTGTTTGGTCTGTCAACTATGGCTGCTCTTGGACTAGTGGAACATGGCCACAGTAGTAAATGCTCTGATAATTTCCTGACCATTGCAACACTCTGTACATGGGACTGCCCTAGATGACAGTCTAGAGGCTGTAGCTGGTGCAGTAGACTGCTGCCTGGATGGTGACATGGGAAATAAGGACTAACCATTAGGAAATGTCTGCATTGGTGGCCAGTGAGACACCTGGGACCAATTTAAGCATTTAATGTAAGCTGTTGTGCACCAAGCCCTAAATGGCTCAGGGGCCAGGGACTTAAAGGGCCATCTGATCCAGTACTGACTCATCCAGGATTTAAGATCAGCTGGGAAGCTCTGCTTCTGGTGCTTCTGAGCAGGCGTACCATACGTGACAGGACTTTTTAGAGCTGCACCCCATTCATGGGACTGCAGCTACTGATAGCTAAAGATCTGCTACTTCCTTATACTTTTGCCTTTCAGGTGTTGATTAAAAGGATATTTATTTGTGCAGGCTTCTGAGGAATAAACAAGTGCCCAATTTATCTTTGATTACTGCTTTTTTGTATTTTGTTGTGTACCTTTAAGTAGTTTTTGACTTATGGTGACCCTAAGACAAACCTGTCACAGGGTTTTCTGAGAGTGTGTGACTTGCCCAAAGTCACCCCGTGGGTTTCATGGCTGAGCAGGGATTCAAACCCTGGCCTCCAGACTCATAGTCCAACACTCAAACCACTGTGCCATGCTAGCTCCCTATGTTAACATTTATTTGTAATTCATGGTTTTAACTAGTTGCAATTTTAGGTAAGTGAAATTTCAGATTTTTCTTGGGATATTAGGAATTTGTAATTTATGTTGTTAACTGTGTAAGATCTTTATCTGCCCTGACATCTTCTGGGAAAGCCTGGGGTATAAATTAAAATATTATCAGTAGTAATAACAATAATAACAGAAAAAAATTAAAATTGTGCTTGTATCTACCACCGAGGTCAAATATACCTATACCCTGAGGAACAGACTGAGGGTGAATCAAAATAGATATCAATGCTAGCAGGACAAAGACAGTTATCAGTGCTAGTAGGCCTTGCTGGAGTACTTGGGCCCAAACATCTGTCAAAGGATGTCAATATTTCCTCTAATTTGGATATCTGCTAAGGCCAGGCAGATTCATGAGACAAATATCTGTACTCCACATAAGTCTATACAGCTAAAAAAAGGATGCATTGAAGAGGTATCTGTACAGTGTATTTCTGTGCTGTTAATCCATCTCTGCAAGAAAGAGGCCAGATGTTACTACATTATGTTGTGGCACATAAAACTGGGAACCTGGTATTTGAACTTTCCTTTCTGAGACAGCTGATGTTAGAAAAGTTTTCCTGAAAGCTGAGTCTAGTAATACCGCTATGAAGATGTAACCTTTTATTGCAGCCATTTCCTGGCTTCTTCCAGTATTTAAAATGGTAAAAGAGTACCACTCAAAAAGGTGATCCCTGGATAGGTGCTGGTCCATGAGCCCTCAGCTACTGGTCTACAGAGACTTTCCAGGAAAGAAAGAAATTGTTGTAGCTAATGGGCACAACAGTACCAGCATGTTAGGAAAAAAAAATACCAGTCCCCCATACTAGATAGCCTGAGATATCCTATGCAAAAGAAGCCTATAGACATTATTCAAACCTTTCCCATGACTAAAATGGCTAGAAAAAGTAAAAGTAAAAAGCAGCATTATCTTGTTTTCAAACCTAGAACCAGTGGGTTTAATCTAGGAACAAAAGCCTTTTCTTTTCAGAGGTTTGCAGCATCCTGGTAATACATCATAAATGAGAAAAAAGTAGAGTGAGAATTTTATATCTGCCAGACTTCATAGTAGGGAAATTGGCCAGTTTCTAAATCATTAATAGTAAGAAAGAAAAACCTGCAAAGTTCATTTTCTACTACTCTGTCTCCTAGATTTTGATCCTATCCATATACCTTTTGCACTTTTAAAACTGTTCCAGTCCACCCATTTCTTACCATTGTCACAAAATCTGAAAACACATTAGTGATCCTTATGCAAAGCAATTTAGTTTTGTGTGCACTGCAAATATGTATTATTCTAGGTCACTAAAGTTTTGAATGAATGTTTAAAATGTGCAGTTTAAGAAAAACATGAGATTCTCTTTCAGTAATTTACCTGCAATGACACAACAACTTCCCATTTCCCATTCTCAGAAAATACAACACAGCCAATGATAAAATGTTCTGTCCTGACTTTACGGATTTAATTAATTTCCCAAAGGATTTTCTGTTATTATAGAGTTTCCATTATTACTCATTTGTTTCTGTTATTACACATTCATATTTACCTCTCACTTCAATTATTGTTTTAGATTAATTCTGATACTATTACCAACAAGGAGGCAAACCTGTTAAAAAGAAATTCCACATTGCAATTAATACCAACCTAGGAAAACTAAGTTGTTCCATGTGCATGTGTGTGTGTTTCACATACCTTTGAGTGCTGTTTATTGTGAAAATTTATTTGGTGGAGATCATAAAAAGAATTAATGGAGCATGGTTAATTAAGAACACACTGTAATAGTGTCACAAAGACTCACACTTCTGGCTCAGACATTCAAGTCCAGGAAGCTTGTCAGGCATGCTACTGATGCAATGTGAGCATCATGGCCCCTCAGTTCATCTTCAGATGAGATCTAAACCCAAACTATCAAAGAATGCTACTGTTTTGTTCCTCTGGAAAAACTACACTCCCACTTGCTATATTGGGCAGTGGGATCAAATTATTTTGAGTGGCACAGAAATACAGGTTGCCCTCCATATTCACATGGGGAATATGTTCCTAGACGTAAAAGTGGGTCCTATTAAAATAAAGGACTTCCGGTACAAACATACTATAGAGTTACATTGGATGACCTAGAAGATGCCTAGAGAGGATGCCTCTCTAGGCATTTTTCAAGTGCAACTCTATGGTATGTGTCCTCTATTTTGTGTCCCTCAGATAACTGAAACAATGGCGCTTGGTTCCATGGATACAGGGAGGTGACCTGTATGACAAGCCAGTTTTTTTAAAAATTGGTGGGAGCAGATGGACTTATTTCAAGGCAACTTGATTCAAACTTGTGGCTGAAGAGCGGGGTATAAATAAATAAATAAATAAAAACATTAACCGAACACAGAAAGCTCTCATACTGAATCAGATCCTTTGTCATCCTTAATCAGATCCTGAATCCGATTCAGACTGGGAGCTCTCCACAGTTTCAGGCAGGATTCTTGCTTTGTCCTACCTGGAGAGGCCAAGGCTTGACCAGGGTCCTTCTACAGGAAAAGTATGTGCTCCACCATCCTGCCACATGTGGTGTGTGTGTTTGTGTGTGTGTAGTGTGGTGTTTGTGTGTGTATGTGCAATTGTATGGCAGCGGTGGAGGGGCACTCATGTCCTGGCACACATGGTATTGTGTAGTGTGGTTGCATGGTGGCAGCTCTCATGTCCTGGCACACGTGGCATGTGTGGTGTGTGTATAGCATGGTGTGTTTGTGTGTACATGCAGTTCCATGGTGGTAGAGGGCTCTCGCATCCTGGCGTGCATGGTGTGTGTGTGTATTATTCTAGGTGTGTGTGTGTCTATGTGTCTGTGTATATGCATGGTTGCATGGCCGTGGAGGGGCTCTCTGCATGGAACTAGCCATTATAGTTGATTTAAAAGGTTATATATTAAAGCATCAAATGATCATACTCTTGACATATTTCCTAAGTGGCCAATCAGTAGAATGGGAACCAAAACATACCGAAGCATTTTATATATGTTGATGACAGTGTATGTTACACCTGGTATAGCTAGTATATAGTGTAGTGTTCTCTCATTTGAAACTGCATTCTTATTTCTAAAAGTGAGAGGCTAGTTCCACAAATGCATGTCTGAAGAGCACAAAATAACACTGGACATTAATTGCAATGGGCAACTCTCCACCCCCAACAGAAAACACTACTTCCTACTTAATAGATTATCTTCCCCTCAGTCATCCAATTCTGAACTTGTTTTGCACCTAGTCATGCCCTGAATTATGTCACTGGGAGAAAGACAGAACACAGTTTCTCCTGACACTCCCCTTGAAAAGCTGAATATTCTAACCCAAATTTCTTATAAGCATTCCTTTCCAAAAGTAGCTGGTGACTGTCATGGCAGCGGGCTGGTGAATCCACTCCTGCTTTTGGATAACTTTAAGTACTCTATGCTAGGTGCTAAACCTATTTTGGGAAAAGGAACAGCACCTTGGAAAGATCCTGTATAGTCTGGATTAAAACTTGGAGCAACTTCACCGCCCACTGAGAGCAACCAATTTCCACTGTCCCTTTCTTCTAGCCCCTTACATAAGTAGCAAGGCAGCTGAATCATCTGCCCCCCTCCCATCCTTTCTCTGACACCTGGCACAATACTATACCTGCATGGCAGAGGAAAAAGCACTAGGAAAATTTCAGTACAGAACTACTTGTACTTAGTATGTGTGCAGCCATAGCAGTGTGTGTGGCATGAGAGCCCTTTGTTCTATTTCTGTCAAGCTTTCTGTCAAGCAGAAAGGCAAGAATGTTAAGGGTGTGGGAAGAGGCTTGGAGGCAGTGTATGTCTGGCTGAATGGTGCCATGCCCTGCCTCCCAGACCATGGGATGGACTGTGATTCTGGAAGTGAAGGCTCTGATGAAGAGTCTGAAAGCCTAGAGAGCATTCCAGGGCCAGAGCCAGTGGAACAGGGTGTTCAGCAGCCACAACCCTCTGAGAAAAGTACAGACTTACCTATCATCACCCCAGCCAAATGTCATCAGGACAATGAAGCTTGCAGACATTCATAACATTTATATAGAAAACACACTGCAATTACACTCAAATACCTGAGAGACTTGACTGTGCCGTAAATAACCCAGCACCTCCCCCAGAAGAGTGTGGCTGACAACCATCCTTCTTGGTAGAAGTTACACCAGTGCTCCATGATAATTTGCCTGTTGCCTTGGGCTCAACCTTCTTTTGACCTTGTCTCTGGATTTCCCTTTGGACTGTTTGCTTGGACTGCTTCCCCACATGTGCACAACTTTGGACCAGATGGGATTGCCTCTGCACTTTGTTTTGGAGAGCTTGGCAGACTCCCTGCCTCTCCCTGGAACTTTGAGCTCTCTCATGGGGAGTCTGAGTAGAACAGGACAGATGGGTGGAAAGACAGGTGCTTAAATATCTCCCCAGCTCCAATGGAAATCTAAGCCAGGGAAGAACTTTCAGAGTTCTTGAAAGCATTATGAGACTCCTGGATCTGATTTTAAACCTATGCCTGAATGTTGTTCAGTGGCATCTTTTGTGGCCATAGCTCATGGTATAATATTAATGGCTAGAATCCAAAGAGCTGCTTAAGCTCACAAAAGACAGGCCCATTAGAATGTTTGACTGACTAAAACATAGAGTGGTTTTTGAAATATAACTTGAATAATGAAGTATTGGGTATACCCCATATTGTAGAATTTACTTCAATATTTGCAAGCTGAGTGGGACCTTACTGAAGCTAATTAGGACATTATAGAAGTCTGTGTATTGTCAACACCTAGACATAGACCAGTGAAACAGGCTATTTATAAACCGCAGAACTTTTCTCTCCTCCCTACCTTATGCTAGTTAAAAAAGGCAACAGCTGTGATGGCTGATGACACTTGCTAAGAAGCGACAATGTCCAGGTGATGGATTCAGTACAGTATTAATCCATTAAGAATTCTGGAACTGTGGCTAATGATATGTTCAGCTAGCTTTCTGCTGGCTCTACAGCAGGCTGCGGGGCTGTCCGTATTTACGGTAATTTCAGCTGGCTGTTATGCGTCTTCTCCCCAAAGCCATTACAATTTTGTTCATTTATGATTAGATGCAATCAGGATTTGTTTGTTTTGTCACCACAAGGCATGAAAGCAACCATCTTTCCCACTGTTTCCACCTACTGACGCAGAAGCTGAAATGAAGTGAGATACTACCTATGAACCAGGTGTTGGGAGAAGTTAATTTTTTTGGACTACAGTTGCCAGAATTCCCCAGTCATGTTAGTTTTGGTGGCTGGGAGATATAGTTTGATATAGTACAGAAGTGGGGGGAAATTGTAGCTTTTAATTGAGCTTTAAACCAAAATGCTTTTAATCTGGTTTTTGTTATCATAGAATCATAGAGTTGTATGATTCTATGAATTGTAGAGTTGGAAGAGACCACAAGGGCCATCCAGTCCAACTTCCTGCCATGCCGGAAATCATGATAAGAGCATCCCTGACAGATGGCCATCCAGCCTCTGTTTAAAGACCTCCAAGGAAGGAGACCCTACCACGCTCTGAGGGAGTGTGTTCCACTGCCGAACAGCTCTTACTGTCAGAAAGTTCCTCCTAATGTTGAGGTGGAATCTCTGTTCCTGGTGCTTGCATCCATTGTTCTGTGCTCCCATCTCTGGAGCAGCAAAAAATAAGCCCGCTCCATCCTCAATGTGACACCCCTTCAAATACTTAAACAGTCTTTCCTCATAAGGCATGGTTTCCAGACCTTTCACCATTTTAGTTGCCCTTCTCTGGACATGCTCCAATTTGTCAATATCCTTTTTGAATTGTGGTGCCCAGAACTGGACACAGTATTCCAGTGAGGCCTGACCAAGGCAGAATAGAGTGGCACTATTACTTCCCTTGATCTAGACACTATATTTCTATTGCAGCCCAAAATTGCATTGGCCATTTTAGCTGCTGCATCACACTGTTGACTCATGTTCAACTGTGGTCTTCTAGGACTCCTAGGCTGCAGTTACACAGCAGGTTTTATTATGATAAATTTCGCACCAGTGGTGGGTACTTTACATGGTCTATGGAGGAAACAGCTGTATTTTGCTGCTCTTTGGGTTTTTTCGCTTTGAGATTCACACAGCCAAATGTGGTGGGGGCGTGGCCAAGCTTGGAGAGAAGACAAAGGAATGCCATAGGAATGTCTTCCCTGGCCCCAACTCCGTGTGCTTAACGGCTGATGGACAAAGAATGTCACCCTTTGCCTCTCCCCCCCCCAGCTCTCTGCCCACAAATCAAATTCCAGATGGAAGGTTTTTTCTCCGTGCTTAACAGCTGATCAACAAAGGGGCCAACTACATGACAGAATAAAGTGAGCGAAATTCCAGATTTCCCTCCTGTCGGAACAGAGGTGAACAGTTCTTACAATTTATGGCTAATTTGGATGATGGCTTTAGTTTACACAGACAAAGGTGGGGGGTGGTGGCCAGGAAGCTCTATCATTATCTTTAAAGCCAGGCAGAAGATGGAGAGGAACGAAAGAGGAGACAGTGCGAGTGGAAGGAAAGCAGCCAATAGCACATGCACCCAAGCGGTTCAGAATCCTTTCACTCTATCAGCTGTGCTTTTCCCTCTCTCTCCCACCCGAGCACACACACACTAAAGAAGGATCGATATCTCTCTGAAACAGTAATTATGCTAAAAGCAAGCCGGCTCATCTCTAAGCAGAAGAAAGGAAGGATTTTTAATTTCCTACTGCTACTGAGTCTCCCTCCTGACTCCACATCTAGCCAGCCCACCCCTTCATCATAAGAACCAATCACAGTGCAGCTCTGCTGCAACTGTATCAGGAAGATTGGTGGTAATTCACACGGACTTGCCATTCACACTACCAATAATGCGCTAAGTCACACTACTTTTCAAATAAACCATCAAAAGCAGTGACATCATCTGTCATGCTACATTTGGGTATTTTGACCTCCCCCCTTCTGAATGAGGTGATACTGTGGCTCGATCCGTGGGAACAATGAGCAATCTTAGCGGCATATTTAGGGGAATATTTGCCCGTGTAAATGCAGCCCTAGATCCCTTTCACATGTAGTCTCGTTCAGCCATGATTCTCTTAATGTATACATGAGAATCCAATTTGGCTAAAGATCAAATACAGTCAGCCCTCTGTACCCACGGATTTGGCATCCACAGAGTCCATGATCCATGGCTTGAAAATATTTTTTTTTACAGATTTAAAAACATTCCAAGAGCAAACCTTGATTTTGCCATTTTATATAAAGGACAGCATTTTACTATGCCATTTTATATAATGGACTTGAGCATAAATGGATTTTGAGATCCACGGTGTCTCTCTCTCTGTGTGTGTCTGTACCCAAATCCCAGTGGATAGCAAGGGCCCACTGTATAGGCTAATTAATGCAAGCATAATAAAATATTCAAATATTATAAACTAGCTATACCCGGTGTAGCATACACTGTTCGCACACACATACACATACACATGCCCCCGCACCACTGCACCACTCTCCCCACAGTCCCCGCTGCCCTCCCCACCCCCTGCCACGCCCCCTGCAGCACCTCGCTCCTCGGTGCCCTCCCCACCCACCCCTGTTGTGCTGCTCGGCACCCTCCTCACCTCACCCCTGCCACACTTCTGGCCACCCTCCCCCCGCCGCACACTCCTTGCCACCCTCCCCATCCCCATTCCCATCACGCTCTTCCCCATCCTCCCCACCGTCCCCCAAACTCCTCAGCGCCCTCCCCCGCTGCGTGCTACTCCCCACCCTTGCCACCCCCACCACCCTCCTCACCACCCCCTGCACTCCTCAGAGCCCTCCCCACCTACACCCGCCACCCTCCTCGCCACCCTCCTCACCCCCTCGCCACACTACTCAGCACCCTCCCTCACCATGCACTCCTCGCCACCCTCCCCAGCCACACCCGCTGCACTCCTTGCCACCCTCCTCACCCCCTGCCATGCACTCTTCACCACCCTCCCCACCCCCGCCACACCCCTCACTGCCCTCCCCACCCACACCCACCACACTCCTCACCCTCTCCCACCTCGCAGCCCTCGCCCCACTGCCCCTCACCACTCCCACCCCAAAGCACACACACCATGCCACATTCCACCCAATACTACTCACACCTCCTCCATGTTTAAACTCCATCTTAAAAGTCCTCATGTTCCCACCCTCAGTGTGCAGATTGGCTGCCCAACCAAGCTTTGATTGGTTGGTTAGTTTCCTAAGCAGCCAATCAGCACACTGGAAATGGCAACATACCCAAGAGAATTATATATATAGATGTACTAACCACAAAAAAGACCTCGCAGCAATTAAAAATGAAGAAATTAGAAACAACCCTATCAATTAATGCACAAAACTAAAAAAATAAAAAATAAAAATCCAACATAAATCCCTAAACATCCAGCCAATCCAGCATACTTTAACTAATGGAAACATAAGCATTAGCACTTGCCATACTTGAGGAAATAGTGGCAGTATTACACCAGTGAGAAAAGACTGCATTGCAGATGGTAGTAAATAGGGTTAATTTCAGAAATGAAGTTAGTGCATGACAAAGATTACGTTATCCTGATACACTTTTATTTCTCTTCTCTCTACTGTCCTAGCATTCTCTTTACAGTCTAATAAAGACAAAAAACCAAGTTTGCCAAAAAGCAAAGCAGAAGAAGATGGAAGTTGCTGAGAAACTGACTCTCCTTCTTCAGTGGCTAGCAGAGAAGCCAAGGGGCATTGTAATGGAGGAAGGGGACAACCTGTTCCTTTGGCACAAGCCTACCCCTATCACCTATGACTACTGGATGAGTTGTTGAACATAAGTCTGCCATAACATTTGCAAAGGTCTATACAAACACACCCCAGAGTTTCTTAGTTCAGCTCAATATTCTAGATAAAATCAAGAATCGAATTTTATGTTCATATATATTGGTGTAAGATTTTAATAATATGCTTATATGTAGACCTCCCATTTTTTCCTTTTAAAAAATTAATTAGTTTTCTTAAGGATTTACAATACAATACAATTCTCATTCTGAAATTTTTTATAGCGTCACACACGAATATAAATAAACACACACACATTTTTAGTACATTATAGTGAATTTCTATTTTCATGAGTTTGATAAAAATTGATGAATTATAGTATTCTCATTTTCCATTCCATATTTAAACATGTTTCTGAAATATATAAGTTATGCATCTTCTCTTCTTTTGACTTCCTATATGATTTCCAGCTATTTAAGGTAAGATAGTAGACATCACATTTGACTTTGGGTAAGTGAACAAAATTTAGACTCTGTAATTCACCAAATTAATTAAGAAAAGATACTTAAATTATTTGTTTGGACCCTTTTTTATATATATACAAATTCAATCAGTTTTTTTTAAAATAAAAAGTTGACCCAGGGGGTATTTCTTAGACCAAAATATCTGATTTTTAAAAATTTAAATTGCTCTACTTTTTCTTCCCCTCTCCTGTGTATTAATTTTCTTCCCCTTTCCTGTGTATTTACAGTACTATATACAATTTTCTATTGTTGTTGTTTTATGTAAACCTTTAATTTAAAGGCAAAAGAAACATATTGAGTGGGTGAAGGGCACAATGTCTTCCCACCACATGCAGAAAAGAGATCTGCTACATCTCATGTGTCATTCAATCTGCCCCTTTGTGTTCATTTACATGTGTTCATTTGTGTTCATTCACATTACATTTTTATACCTTTACAAATATAAACAGAAAAAGCTTGCCTGATGTTTTTTAGAATTCCTGAGTAGGTGGGAAGGTTGAATAAAAGACTATCATCTTTAAAATTAAACTTTAAAACCAGTGAACTGATATTTTACCACTTAGATGCAGCTAACTTTACTTGTGTCAATCAATATGAGTTCTAACATAGAGTAGGTTCCCCAATAGTTTGAAACTTCAGAGGAAAAAGAAAATTTTCAAACGCTGCTCACACAACTCACAGTTAAAGCTAGTAATTAAATGCATATATATTACATCTAGTTAATGAGCACCAGCTGTTTGATCAACAGGAATAGGCAGGAAGCTGAGCAGAAGATAAAGGTCATTGTAAAAACAAAACAAAATGAAAAAGTACAGAGCTGTTCTCAAAGTGACAGCGTGATTGTTTAGAGTAGCTTGAATTTTACTGTTCTTTAGATGTAGGAAAAATACACTATCTGCACTGCTGGAGGTGGGAGATTCTAGAGCTACCATCTAGGGATGGAATGTGCCTCTGAGTAAGGGGAGGGATTGTAATTTGACCCCATGTTTATGTGGCTCCAGTCTCTTCTGAGTATGGCTCTACTGGTTTGCCCTTCAATTCTGCACCCATCTGCTTCCCTGTTCTTTTCCAGTGGTGCTGCCCTATCAATTATATCCACGCATTCCAAGCCACAAGTCTGAGAAAACTTACCTTGGGGATGGGGGAGGATTACAGAGAGTGGATGACTACCCATGAAGACCTCACCTTTAGGTAGAATGGCCATTTACACCTTGACCAAAAACTGGAGAACCAAAATTTACCTAAAATTTCCATACGTTAATCTATATTAATAGGAACATATTTAGAAACCAACAGCCATAACTTTAATAAAAATACTGTATATCTCAACACAGTGTGGAAGTCTGTGACTAGGTGACCTGTATGGCAGCTCACTCTGTTCTAGGCCCAAGTCCTGATGGGCAACTTCAAGATCCATGATGCTCTCTCAATGTATGGTTCTTTCCCAGTAAAACTGGAGATCAACTGGACACGCCTTTAAACACAGCCCAATCATGTGAAACTTTGTTCCTCCCCTCTGACTGAGTGCTCCAACTGGGGAGAACACATATCTGCTCCACCATTTCAAAATCCCAATAAAATGTCTGGGAGAAATATTTGGACCAGTATTAAATATAAAATGTAGTCTAGGAGTCAGTAACCTTCCCATGGACCTCAGAGAGTTGCACATGTTCCTGTGCCCTTGTTTGTTTGTTTTAAAGACCCAATCTCCCTCACTCCATCTGAGACCCTTGGAGGACAATGTCACAGTGTTCTGCCCACCCAAAACAGTTTAAGCCCGCCCAGCATGGATTGAATCCCTTACCAACTGAATAGGAG
Source organism: Gambelia wislizenii (assembly GCA_030847615.1). NCBI lineage: Eukaryota > Metazoa > Chordata > Lepidosauria > Squamata > Crotaphytidae > Gambelia > Gambelia wislizenii. The sequence continues at coordinate 129,339,510 of JAUMIR010000006.1, read as the reverse complement.
CACCTCTACTTTGTTTGCCTTCATCCAGCTGACAAACACTGATTTAGATTCTGAAACAGCATTCTTGGACTGAGATGGAACAGTGAGGGAAAAGTAGACATCAATCCAAGGTGCTGGCCTTTATCTTTGAAATAGAACCTTGGAACTTTAAAGTTCAGTCTAAAATCTGGAGTAGATTTACCACACTATTGGTACCAGAGCCACCAGCCCCCACTGAGGCTTTTTTCCCATGAACTGCCTTAAGATTTCTTAGGAACTATGCCTGAATTGGTGGTATACCTACTGAGCACCCCCTTCAGGTCACCACACTCATTTTTTCAGAAAGGCTCCCAAGAGGCCATAAGGCTTTTTTCAGAAGGTGCAGTTGTCCTTAGAGAGAAGGAGAGGTGCTAAACCTTTTTGTGAAATGTAATGAACTTCCTTGTTAACTTATCTTAAGATCCAAGCCAAAATTTCATTGGACCTGTCTATACAAGGAGGAAAATGTAGATTGATGCACACTAAAGCAAATTCAAAGCAGCTTCTATTTGTCTCAACGGGTTTCTGGCAAAATTGCAGGCATGTGAAGCTATTCGCTTCTGCTTTCCCAATGGGCATGCCTGCAAATCAAGATGGCGGGTGCGAGTGAATTACTTGTCAGGCTCATCCCTGAATTCTGGTTGTTGAAGTGGAATTCATGGAGGACCCTGTCATGTAGCTGGTTCAGGCCTGGTTCCTTCCCAGGCCTTGGAATGTCTTGGAGTGGAGCCAGCCACTTGGTAGGCATGGGAACGCAGGCCTCTCCAGCAGCTCAAGGCCGATGAGGCCCAGGTGTCCCAGCAGGGGCCCTTGTCTCTGGTATCCTCCCTTTTCTGCTTGTTCTCACGCTGGGTGCTTTTATCTATAGCTCTGCCTGTCTGTACTTCAGTTTCGGCTTTGCCAATGTTCCTGACACATGAATCCATGTCAATAAAGACATTTATTGATTGCATGTGAGCGTGTGTTCTCTGTACATCACATTACTCATGTTTTTATTTTCACCAGTTGCCACTGCTGAACAGTATTTCTTTTTAAAAAAAGCATATCTAAGGTGTGAAAGTGCGATATTCCACCTAAACAAATTTTTAAAAAGAAAAAAAAAGTGTTTTCATCACCTGAGCACATGATTGCTAAAGCAATAATTCCAAGATGGCAGTTCTGGGTGCTAGCCTTGTCAGCAAGCTCTAGTCCCTGCCCACATCCAACCAATCAGCTTTTACTTCTCCTTTTTCACAAATGTAAATCAATATGGATCCGATTGTCCAAACGAACGACAATGTCCATTCTCTACAGAGGTTTTTTAAAAATACAGGGAAAGCTGCAAAGGCTTTCCTGGTGGAGTTTACAATGGATTTGCCACCCATCCTTCTGCATACTGCGATCCAGTGCAGAATGCCATTAGAACAGGTAGGATTCCAAGCGAATTCTATGAGGATTATTTTTGACTGTTAAGACAACCTCATTGACTTTATGTGTATATCATTTCTCTGTGTGCATACCTCTTCAGTTTCTATTGTGTGGCTGCCTTTCTCAGGCACTTGCCAATGTTTGGCAGATAGCACAGTGGCATTTGCATTTTAAGAAAACCTGTATAAAGACAATGATAGTAAGAAAACTAGCTATTCCACTTGTTTTAACTTTCTTCATGTGACACCCTTCTGACTAGCCTGCCAAGAATCCTGCCTGAATCATATTTTCATCTGTACAGGTTAGTAGGGATAACATGTCATTTTTGAAAGATGAGGGTGGTGGAACACTGCAGATGAAAAAATGCACATGTGAAGTGGCACAGGTGCAGTTTTTATATTTTCATTTTAATTACATTGACTGCTGAACATTTTCATGTGACAGATGCCATCAGTTCAAAAACTGCGCACTTACATATTGTTTCCAATCAACAGGGGACCAAAAACAAAGCTAAAATTCTGCTAACATGAAAAGTATATTTTTAAAAAACAAACTCTGACAGTTGCTTTTCATTTGAAAGCAAAATGTTGCAAAACAAAAAGGAAGCAGAGAGGGAAAGATTTCTTAATGAATTGTTTTGGAACAGCATGCAATTTCATTTCAACACACAAGTTTAGGCACTGGGTTCAAGAGCTCTGAAAATGCTGTTTGTTTGGTGCTTGTTGTTGTTTTATCCCCATTATGTTCTTCTTTATGTTAAGGCAGAAATACATATTTTAAAAAAAGTGAAAAGAAATTATAGCCTGCCATTGCAAATTTAGCACTACTGTACATTGCACTCTTGAGCAGTATCTTGGACTAATGATAATCTTCACAGTTTGGGTCTTATTTTGTGCAAAATTTGCACATGGATGTTTTGCACATAAAATAGGGTTTCCAGACAGAGAATATTTCCATGCAGATGTGTTATTTCTGTGCAGAAAATGCTGTTTTCTGTGCAAAACAACCATGTGCAAACTTTGCACTGAGTAAGTCCAAAACTGCAAATAGGTTTCAGAAAGTATGTGGATTTTGACAACTTATTTTGCAACAGGAAGAAAATTGCTAAAATTACTCTTTGCATCCTTAAGGAACAAAAAATGGTGAATAATTACATCCCAACTAATTGTCCCTCTTACCCAAGATTGTCTATTCTGCCTTGTAGCACCTAATCCAACTTGCAGGTACCAGAACCTTCTGCATGCAAAACAGGTGCTCTCTCACTGAGCTATGATCCATCCTCAAATGGTCCTCTTATATAGCAAAAAGCCTGAAGATCATATGTGAACCATCATATGTACTGCCCACACACACAGGCCTCAGTTTCCATACAAAGCAAAAAGACTACTTAGAAATAAATGTATGAAGTTCAAGAAAATCAGATTGTGGAAACAAGAGAGCAGATTGTACGAAGAGTACCTGCACACTCGATCTATGAAACTGTCTTAAAAACATCTGCTTGTAACAAGCAGCGGTTCCATTAAAAACTCTCTGCTGGAGAAATCACTTTGACAGAGATGGTAGAACGATCAAGTAATAATTGCATGAAGTAACAGAACAAAACAATTACCTTAATGAGAACCTGGATACGCCCAGTTGCTTTTGAAGATATATAATACCAGAAACTCAGAGTGCAAGCAGTGCTAGACTCTGTCCACCTGGCACTCTTCAGATGTGCCTTTTCACCTCTTATGCCTGTTGACATGGCTTCAAGATACAGGAACTGACCTACAATAAAAAATAATACAGGATTTGAAAAATTGCATAATCAAAATGTAGCAGAAAAACAGAAAAAGGAGGGAGGAAATGAAGGAATTACCACTGTAGTGCATGGCTCACCAGTCATCACAGTTTTCCCCCAGCTGGTCCCCTTCAGATGTCTTGGGCTACAATTCCCATCTGCCAGATAGCTAATGTTTAAGATAATAATTGTCAGCCAAAGCATCTGGAGGGTATCAGGTTTTATCACAAAGCAAATTTTGGATAATAGGATGCCTTCCTTGCACAGTTTTATCAGCATCACAGAGGTTTTTTGAAAAAAACAAACAGCAACACAATGCAAAACACACAACACAAAAGGAAAGGGGATTGGGGGATGGAGCAATATATCTATTAGTCATAAAGATCCTGTAAGTGTTCTTTTTGGCAGAGAAGAGGAAAAGCAAGCTCCTTGCAGATGTTTTCTACTGAATGGCTATGCAAGGCCAGTATCCTCCTTAAAATGATGTCCTTCTGAGATGTAGGAGGAGCAGCCCTACAGTGGCACTTGGTCCTTGGCCAATGGCAGTGGGGGCAAGTCCTTTAGTCCTTTAGTTTGCTAGCTCTGCAGTCCTAGTGAACTAAAACTGCAAATGACTTTCCCTCATTCTTCCAGCGGTTCTGTATGCAGGAAGGTAACATATTTACTGTTATGTACTATCTGTCCTTATGTAGGACAGTACAGAGGACTTTATCAGGTGCACTAAATATGTCATCATAACAAAGCCACATAAATGCGAAAGGACACACAGATCAGATGACTTTGCCCTTTTGCATTTATGTATTGGCAATAAAGTGTTCTATTTTATTGACAGCTTAAGCCATCAATAGATCCCACTGCTGCTTTTTTGCTGACATTGCCAGTGTGCGAATCCTTGGGCCATTTAAATCTCTTCAATGCAGAGTCAATGGCCTGACCAGGCAGAACACTTCCGGGTAAGATTGCGACATCTAGGTAAGTGACAAACTTTTTATGACCTTCCCCGGGTTAGTTGGAAGCTTTTTAGTGCATGTATGTGCTCGGTATGACATTCACACATTTATTTGTTTTATTTTTTAATTTCCGTGCGATAAAAATCTCATGGAATTTCAAAAGTGGAAGTGAACAGAGCTTCGTTCACTTCCTCTTTATTGCCAGAGCTTCCTTTGCTGGGAGAGGAGGTAAGTTGTGTGGGGGGACATTCTTTTGTCAGCATTAAAATTGATTTTTTTATGCCAGCAAAATAACATTTTAAGGGGATTGTCTGATAAAGTCCAGAAGCCACTAAGAAGAACCTTCCGCTTTTCACAGTTTGAGTATTGCTTCGCCTCTTGATCAAGCCACTCATCATGGTTTCTTGATTGTTGTGATCCATTTAGGAAAGTCTTATACCTGGAAGATACCTTGTAACGTGCATGTTGGGGTGACAGCTTCACTGCTACACTTTTGTCCTGCCTGGGGGCCCTTTCACATTACACATTTATAGTGTTATGATCCCACTTTAACTGGCATGGCTACACCATTTGGAGTGCTGTGCTGTTTGGTGATGCACTTGAGTCCTCTGGAATTCTGAATACCACTCTCTAAACTCTAAATCCCAAGATTTAAAAGGATGGAGCTGTGGCAGTTAAAGTGGAATCATAATGTTGTAATTGTGTAGCCTGAAAGGTCTCTAGCTTGATTATTAGTTGCAGGAATAGCACACACTGTAGTACTGTGCAGCACTAATTCTTGTTCTTTTTGTCAAGTCTGTCTTGTTTGAACCCTGTGCTATTGATCCCTGAATTGCAATATTACCTTGCTCCTGGAATTCCACCTGCCCTTTTACTGCTCTACTGTGCTTGACTTTGACTTTACTTCATGGCCCTGCTTATTGAAAAATGCCTGCATTCATAGTTCCTTACAGTGATTATCTCAAATTCATTTCAAGAGGCTATGATTCTGCATTGCCCTGATATTTGACTGAGACTGCAAATCTCCAAGGCTTACCTTGTCCCTGAGTCTAGCTTCCCCATCACCTCCTGCTTAGAGGTTAATGCAGAGCCAGAGTAGGGTATGGGGTGAACCAAGAAACCTAGTGGAAAGCTATAAAACCTAATAAGTCTGACAGTTTTTTTGTTGATTTTTTAAATTAATTTTTATTGCATTAAAAAGATAATAAATTTTAAAAATATATAGTTTTTTATAGTTGTGGTCCCCCCCCACATTTTCTTACAATTTCATATCACAATCAGCTCATAGTTAGATCTAGTTACTGTATCTTCTTACACTGACTTCCTTATGTTGATCTATAAAACAAACCATACATTCTTAAATTTTTGATCACATGATTTTTTGAATGTCCCTACTTTCACCTTGAAATGCAGGACAATGCTAAACAAGGGGAGAATTCATTCCAAGTATGTCCAGATCTCTGCATGAGATCTTATTTCATTGTCCCTACTAACCTTCATTTTCCTTTTTTTGAAATACTGAGCTGGAAAGGAAAACAAAGTTCGTTTAACATAGACTGGATGCATCCCTCTGTGAACAGCAAATAAAATATGAACAGATCGGTGGCATCTGGTGGCTCCGGTGTCAGTGGGATATTGATTCTATTCCAGGATTTAGATAATTTTAAAGTAACCTTAAATGGTGCATAACCCCCTGAGTTCAGCACCTTGGAGCTCAGTACCCTGGAAAGCTCCTTAAGTGGATACAATACACCACTGACAAGCGAGATACCAGCCAGCCATCACTGGAAGAGTGTCTTCCCATTCTTCTAATTAACACCAGGCCTGATGGCATGGCTTCCTGGCAAGCCTGGGCACTGGCGTCTTTCTCTTTGTACACATTAAGAACTGGGGTGGTGTCTAGTAAATTTTTAGACAACAGAAAAACCTCTGAGGAGAAACGGAGTAAGTGAAGGAACCTCAGAATGAGTCAAAACACTTGGTGCAATGGCTAAGAAGTAGAAATATTTTCCTAGTCTTGACTCCACAGTAATTTTGATACACATTTGAGAATCTTTATCACAAGTCACAGCAGAGTTAAAACTCGGAAAATATTCACTTCTTCTGAGCATCAGTTACCTCATTGCCTAAAGCTAATGCATAATATTACTGCCAGAGAAGGAAACTGAATTTATCTTTACCAAGATGCCCTGTGAACTGAAAAATATATATATAATACTGTGTTCCTATATTTATTTTGTTTGCATAATCTTGGTTAACAAGTAGATTTTTCACCCTCTTGAGGTGTTCCTTCAATTAAAATGGAAAAGCCAACAGTCTTCTCAACTGTTTGCTTCTTCCAATTCAAACAATGCACATGTACTAGCACACCTCCAAGAGGACTGTCCTGGCAGCAATAGTTATACTGCACATATAAACTATGGTATGGTTTGGAAGAGGTGAAGTTGAGTTATATGAGAGAAGGACAATGTGACCTATTGCCTTCCCTGCTCCTTATTGGCCCTAACTTCTACTGCATCTCTACTTGGGGCTCCTAATCAATTGCAGTGGTGACTAATGTTCTAGGTTGTGGAGAATGGACTACACCAACCACTTCCCCAGCCCAAACCAGGTTGCCTTCATAGAATCATAACATCATAGAGTTGGAAGAGACCACAAGGCCCATCTAGTCCAACCCCCTGCCATGCAGGAGTACACAATCAAAGCATTCCCGACAGATGGCCATCCAGCCTCTCTTTAAAAACCTCCAAAGAAAGTGTGGGAAAAATAAAGGAACATTGATGCATATGTGGTGGCATTGTGAGAAGATAAAGAGATTCTGGAGGCAGGTACATGAGATAATTAAAGAGATCCTCCAAACAGACTTTGAGTTCACCCCTAAGATATATTTATTAAACATCATTGAGGGGTTGGAGCAGGAGAAAAGAAAGGCTTACTGGAGAACGGTATTGTATATGATTACAGCAGCCAGACTGGTGATTGCTAGAAAATGGAAGGTAGCAGAACGCCCAACGATAAGCGAATGGAAAAATAGACTGGTAGACATGCTAGAATTAGATATACTAACAAAAAAATTGCGTAGCAAGAAAGAAAATGTGTGGAGAGAAGAATGGAAGCCAGTGGTTGAATACTGGAAAGGCAAGGGCGAATGGCAAAGTAGTTACGACATAGGCGGTTAAGCAGCTCCAGTGAAGGAAGAAAGATAAGCCGTTATAAGAATAAACAACATAGAAATGTCAAAGTCATTATAAATTTAGAACTGCTTTATGCTAAGAGTCGGATATTCACTAGAAAACAAATAGGAAGTCACAGAGAAGCTTTGGGACAGGTAACCTTGTAAATAGCATTTGTTTTCAATCTTTTTACAAAGCTGATGATATCATGTATGTTATGGAAAATTTCATATAACTTTGTAAAATTATGATGTATGTCATTTAAATTTAAGAAGTTGGTTGTCAAAGTGTAAGCGGTTTAACTGTAACATTGTTAAATATGCAAATAAATAGATTCAGACACCGGAAAAAAAAAAAAAAACCTCCAAAGAAGGAGACTCCACCACACTACAAGGCCATGTATTCCACTGTTGAACAGCTCTTACTGTCAGGGCGTTCTTCCTACTGCTTAGATGGAACCTCTTTTCCTGTAGTCTGAGTCCATTTCTCCATGGTCTAGTCTCTGGAGCAGCAAAAAACAAGCTCGCTCCATCCTCAATATGACGTCCCTTCAAATATTTAAACATGGCTATCATGTCACTCTTAACCCTCTCTGCTTTAGGCTAAACATACCCAGCTCCCTAAGCCACTGCTCATAGGGCATGGTTGCCAGACCTCCCACCATTTTGGTTGCCCTCCTCTAGACATGTTCCAGCTTGTCTGGTGCCCAGAAGTGGACACAGTATCATTTCATTTTGTCTTTTCCTCAAGAAAGAACTACTGCTGTTATGAGTAAGTATACTGGTTGTTATGGCAATGTCTTTCTGCAGTCATGACACACATCCCCTCCAACTGTTCTGATTTGGCAGTGGTAATCCCAATTAATCCTCTGTTGTCCCACTTTTTCAGCTGTTTTTAAAATGCACCAGTTTTTTTTCTTCTCCTGCCACTTTTCCCTTTTCTCCTCAGCTTACATCAATTGGTCCAAACTGGGTTCAAAGTGTAAAAGTAGTTTGCACTTAGTTAACATGGTTTTTTTGGTTATATTATTCAAGTTTGTTTTACCATATTTTTAAATTGTTTGTTTTTAATTCAGAAACTATTTAATATATTTTTAATTGGCTTAAATTTTTGTAATTATTTACAGGAAGCCCCCATTTATTTGACAGGTTAGGGATTGCAGCAGTGTCAGAAAATGGAATTGGTTGAAAAACAGAACCCACGTAGGGAACATGAGGGAATTATGGTTGCTCGCATGGGACTGCCTGCATGCACCCGTGAGTGCCAGCACCTGTCTGTGCACACACTGCTTGCTAAGTCTTTCAGTTGGCTTGGGGACTTTCCTCCCCTCTCAACTCACTTTCCAAGCAGCATACGCATGCACGGTCAATCCTAACCAAGCCTCCATAAGCAAGAACTGTCAAAAGAGTGGATTGTTCATTGAATGAATGGAACTTGTCCTTAATTTGCAAGTGCTGAAAAGTGAGTCATCAGATAACAAGGCAACAAAAGGTGAGGGCTTTCTATATTGTTTTAAATAGGTTTACTGTACTAAGAAATTAATAAAAATATCAATGAAAAATCTAACAATTAATGCTAAAATGTTAGCTATTTTCAGCAATGGTTCCAAGCTCTGTTAGAAATCAGCTGTTTGTTTCAACTATATTTTAGAAGTTATGTGAAATTCATTTGGCAAGGAAAGAATCAGAGCAAGGGCTATTTTTTTTTTCTGAGAAAGCCCTCTTGTGGTATCCTTGAATATTTGGAAATTCAGAATGACTGCAGCCATAAAAATGGCTGCTTCCTCTTCCCTCACCGATGGCCACCATTATAGCTGGTAGCACTCTGAAGGAAAAAAAGCTCATGCATTTACAGCATGGGAACATTTTTAAAGAGGCTCAGTGTTAAAAACCCTACAAACCCAAGGCAAGAAACTGCAATAGGTCTGCTGAAAGTACAGAATCACACTGTGCTATACATGAAATCCTATCCAGAAACCCAAAACTACTAGTTTCTGTGTCTTTATTTCCTTTTTATAATGTCTTGAAAAAACTGAAAATACATTTTGTTTGAAAGCAAACATAAAGGTTTTTAAAGTATCTCTTGCCTCTTCCAGTGGTGGGAACTGTGTAATACTAGGCATATCTAATCAGAATTACACATCATTGAGATTGTATTGTATTGTCTCAAATAACAGTGCTACAGAATCAGTAAAATCATCCAGAGTAACAAATAACAGGGTTGATTTCATTAATTTTTGATCAAATCATTATTTTTTTCTCCAGCATTAAATGAGACTTGAGCAAATATAACTGGAATAAATATGTATTTGTCAATTATCCATTTATGCCGGTATCTCCCTTTCCCTCTTCTTTTGTCCTTCATCTGTTGAATTTTAGATTGTAAGATCCTCGGGGCAGGACATTGTTTTCGTATGCACTATAAGGGACAAAGGACTTTATCAGACCAGGTAAATATGGCATCATAACGATGCCTAATTAAAGCCGTCCTTTTGCAGTCATATGTAGTGAATAAGGTGTACTTTTTTTATTGACTGGCCAAGCCATCAATAGATTTTCCCTGGTGATTTTTTCCAGCATTGCCAACATTGAAACTTTGTGCTCACATGAATGCATCGTGAATGACAGAACATTGTTATAGTAATATTTTATTAATTTTATAATCTTGTTTGTGGTTTTAGATTGTGCGCCAAAGGCAGGTTTTTGTGTTTATTTTGGATAGTCGTTTTTCTCCTCAGTAAAGCGCTATGTAAAGCCTATGGTGCTATATAAATAAACATAATAGTAAACATAACAACAACAACAACACTTCCGTGTGAGATTGGGATAGCCAGATAGGGGACACTATTTTTTTACCTCCCTGGTTCACTTGTAATTTTTAAGTGTGTTTTTGTGCTAGTATGAACATTTTGTGTGTTTCTTTTTCTTTATTTTTAAAATTTTCCATGTTCGCGTTTTCTCGTGAGATTTGCTGAGATCACGAGCGCAGAAGTGAACGGAGCTCCATTCACTCTCCATCAATGTTGGGGCTACCTTTTACCAGGACTGAAAGTGAGGTCTGGTAGGGGGGTTCTTTTGCTGGCATAAAAACGGTGCAAGGTATGCCAGCAAAAGAACGAGTAAAGAGGCTTGTCTGATAAAGTCCTATATACAGATTGATTCACTATGTGAACATCAGCTGCACTTTGTTTTAATTTGTGTTCCAAGCTGCCTTGGGTCTCAGGTGAAGAGATAGCCAGAAGAAGAAGAAGAAGAAGACAAACAAAAGTGTATGAAAGCTGGTAAACCACAAAATTCCATTCCGCCCTAGATCTGACTTTTTTTTTTTAAAGCAACAACTTTGCAACAATATTTAGGGGGAATAAATGCTGTCGCAACATTTCCAAGGGAAGCATCTCATTAGCATCAAGTGCTAGAAGGAAAAGGTCACTTGTAACACTATAGAAATATTGTGTAATATCACAGCAATGGAAATAATGATGTTAAGAAAGAGAGGATTCTCACAAATAACTTGAAATACAATTCAGCAGTCTATAATGAACAGAACCTCAGTTGTGAGAGGAGTGCTTGAGGTGGTGGCTGAAACATTTATTACAAACAGAAGTTTCCTTGTGAAGTAAAATGCACTTTGTATTAATGTTGTCTTGCTTTACCATCAGAAACAACATAACCACAAAAAGATACAGAGAAAATAAGGCTAGATAAAACCATTTTGAAATGAAGTATGGTGGGAATTTTTGTTAACTGCTGTCAAACCAACATTGACTTATGGCGACCCTATGAACGAGAGACCTTCAAGTTACCCTGTCATCAGCAGCCCACTCATGTTTCGCAAACTCAGGGCCGTGGCTTCCTTGTTTGAGTCTATTCACCTGAAATGTGGTCTTCCTCTTTTCCTACTGCCTTCTACAATGCCAAGCATGATTATCTTTTCCAGTGAGTCATGGCTTTTTATTTCTTCTTGATCATGGAGTGCATTCCCCTGCTGGTCGTAAAGCATTCCCACTCTTGGTTTAAATTTCACATTGATTTCTCAGATCTTATGGATGGGTCTCTTGTTCTACCTTTTTTGTTGCTATCTTTTATTTCTTCTTGATCATGAAGTGCATTCCACTGCTGGTCGTAAAGCATCCCCACTCTTGGTTTAAATTTCACTTTGATTTCTCAGATCTTATGGACTGGGTCTCTTGTTCTACCCTTTTTGTTGCTGTCTTTTATTTCTCTGCATTGATTGTTACAGTAATTTTTCTTGTCCCTGTGCACAAGTAGTTGAACAGTTGCATTTAGGTATCTGATCCTATTTCTGTCCCCTTTTAATTTGCTTCTTGTCTGTCCTTAATTGCTGGAAGAGTAATCTGTCATCCATTGAGGCTTCTTTTTTTGGCTGAAGATAGTGTCTTTTTGCAGTTGAGAGTTCTTGGCTCCCAGTCAATTAAGCTTAATAATGCAAATCTATCTTTAACATTATCTTTAAATTTTAAATGGATATTCCTCAGGTTCTATTTAATTGATCTAGTGTACAGTTGTCCCTTCACATTCGTGGGGGTTATGGGAACAAGACCCCTGCGAAAGTGAAAAAACCGTGAATAATGACTGACCTCCCCCTCCCCCGCCAAAGTGACTATGGGGCCTCCGGAGGCCCCATAGTCACTTTCCCCTGCCTTCCCCTCCCTCCCAAGGCCTTCATAGGGCCTCCGGAGACCCTCCCGAGGCCCCGTGGAGGCCTCCCCGGCCCTCGCCCCTCCCCCCCCAAGGCCTACACGGGGCCTCCGGAGCATCTCTGGAGACCCCGTGGAGGCCTCCCCGGCCCTCCCACCTCCCGACCAAGGCATACACGAGGCCTCTGGAGCATCTCCGGAGGTCCCATGGAGGCCTCCCTGGCCCTCCCACCTCCCCTCAAGGCCTACACGGGGCCTCTGGAGAATCTCTCCAGAGGCCCCGTGGTCGCCTTCCTGGCCCTCCCACCTCCCGACCAAGGCCTACACGGGGCCTCCAGAGGACTCATTTCGCTGTTTTTGGGAGGGTGGGGGCCCTCCCAAAACTGTGAATATTCAAAACCGCGAATGCTAAGTTTGCGAATGTGGAGGGGCAACTGTACTTCATTACTTTAATTTTTTTTATATTAGCAGTTCATGGCCTGGGCCACAATCTTTTTCTTTTTGCAGAGAAAATGGAAGTTCTCCATCTTTTGCATCTGATTATGTAGTGTATTTGATTTTTATATTGGCCAGCAGGTGATGTCCATGTATACAGTTGTCTCTTTGGTTGCCTGAAGAATGTGTTTGCAATAAACAAACTGTAGGGTTTACAAAATTCAATCACTTGCTCTTGTGTTTCATTTCTTGATCCTATGACAAATTTTCCTGCAATGTTTGGGTTTTCTCTGTGTCCTACTCTTGCATTACAGTCACCTATGATTGCCAACATGTCCTCCCACCCGTGTGTGTGTGTGTGTGTGTGTGTGTATGATCAGTTTCCTCCTGGACTCCAGCATAGAATCTTTCAGTTTCTTCCCCTTCTACTTCTGTGGTTGTAGCTTTCTTAATTGGTCCTCACATAAATTCTGTGAGAGTGGAAAGGACTAACTAGAGAAACTGTCTATTGGTGTGGTACAGCCACCTAGATAATGCCCCCCCCCCTGCAATTCCTCTTCAAAACAACTTGGTGCTGAAGACCCTATGTGTGGAGAGCTAGAGCTGGAATGCATGGCAATGAGGGAACTAATCCCAACACAGGAAGCTGTGATGGGAGGATTTTCTGAGAGTATGAAATGAGTGAATGTCAGTTGAGAAAGTCAGTTGGAGTTGGAGTGAAGTTAGTTGAAGTTGAGAGATGAGTCTGAGTGCTTGAGAGAGTGAGTGGCTGACTCTGTTATCTGAACAATAGTGAGAGCGTCACATATGAAGGAAATTTGGTTGCATTAGTCAAGAGACTGAAGTTATAGAGTCTTTAGTTCAATATATAATCTGTCAACAAAAGTAACAAATAGTGAAGTTAACCAGAAACAATGTTATGTGCAGAATATTGAACAGTTAATTTGCAACTTTGTGTATAATAAACAAACCAGTTTGTTTTGTTAAAAGTTCCGACTCATCGTGATTTATTCCACTCGCTAGAAAATTAAGTCACGCTAACCAACAGAAACCACATTTATACCTAATCTATCCACATAAGACTCAGACCCCAGTCTAGATAAGGAATTCTAAGGGCGATCTGAAGGTATGGTGCCAGTGACAGGCGGCCAGGCTGAGTGTTGAGGTAAACTTGGCTGGCAATTTCATCACACAAAGCATTCAATTGGTTTGGGGTGGTAGACATGGAGGAGAGAAGATTGGAAGGAGTGAATGAATAGAAAGAGAAAGAGAGTGCTTGTTCTACCATACTGTAGGAGCAGGAAATATCCATTTGCACCTCCTCACAATCCCTGTTGATTTGGCTTTCCAAGCCTTTACACACATACCCAAAAAACCTATTTTCCCTTGCCTTTGCTGGGCAATGCACATTCAGGGAAGGCAAAGCTGGTGGGAAATAAGAAGACTGGGGAAGTGAAGCAGCAGTAGAGCAGGGAATATGTGTAGCACTGATACTGCCACATCCCTCATCCTCCTCTCTTCTATGCTCAGGAGGGTGTGGAGGTGTGGCTATCACCAATGGGGAGGAGGAGTCAGAGGTGGAGTGGATGAATGGTAGTTGTTTGCAGTGACTGACAGCACATAACATAACAACAACAAAAGTAAGTCTCACAGTGGCCGAGAGAGGGAAAACAGGACATTTTACCACCCAGTGGGACACTGGGAATGGAACATTTTCAGCGTGGGTGTCCCAGGTGAGACATGGGACTTGCAGGGCATGTGCTTGTGGACTGTGAGCATTACCAGACCTTCATTTCTTATTTTCCCTAGACTAAGGAAGGGGCAGGTAATCTTTATTTCTCCATTTGTTGTAAACCACAATGCCTATACGTCTTTTATCCCTAGCCATGCGGACTGGGGTGAGAGAGCTGAAGACCAAAATATCTACAAGACCAAAGACTTTTCACCCTTGGAATAGCGGCCCAGCATCTGTGTCTTTATTCCACTAACAGCTAATCCATGCAGTTTTCATGGACTAAACAATTACTGATCTGCAGTTCCCAATTGCTCATAAGCCAAATCATGCAAAAGCCTGATTGCCAGCTTTGATCCTGCTAGGTCATTCATGTGCAGCTTGCCTCCACACACTGCATCCACTGACTGGTGTTTATGTAGTTTGCCATCTGACACCTATGCCTCAATATTCGTGTGGTGTTGTGGCTTCTTGTCAGTGCCTGAGAATCAGATGTGCAGCTACCTTAGTGAAAATGACACTACATAAAACCAACAATAAATAAGATACTCTTTTGCAACTCCGTGATAATACATACAACTCCATGATAATACAATTGAACTACAAAACAATTTTCAACATGAGCGATTTAAACAACTGTGGGTACTCTAGAGATTTTACTCAGGTTGTGATGATAAGATTTGCAAATGTGGCTGTTTAAATTTCCAGCGGCAACATACCTTTTCCATTTCCAAGTGTGTGGTCCTTAGAAGGTCTGAGAATTTGAGGTGAGCTGGTTCTCATAACCCAATCAAAGTTATCAGCAAGGGAGTTCTTCCAACCACACATTCCATTTTCAAAAGTGCAAGAGGTGCCACATTCTCTCTCATCAGTATTATCCCCACAGTCATCCTCAAAATTACAGCTTTGTTCCGGTCTGTAACATTTGCCATTGAGACACTCCAAATAGCCATGTAAGCAAGAGCCTGGGGAGGTGAAAATAAAAGAAACAAGGAAGAGATCAGTGACAAAACCTAGAAGTTACTGAAAGCTTTACCATTCAGTCCTTTTGACTTTCAGTAAGAGGAGGTGGGTTCAGAGCACTTTTACTGAAAGGAAGTCTCAGCCTCTGAAGTACCAACCTATTGTCACTTTACATTGCATGCTTCTGCAGTATATAGTCTTTGGAAAGCTTTCCAAAGCAAAGCTGAACTCATATATTTCAGGTTCTTAGCATAAATGTAGCTGCTAAGGTCTGATAGTCAAAGTGCATTACAAGGAACTCTGGGTTTTCTCAATTGGGTGACCATTTGAGGGGTTTCTAAGCAAAATTTCCTTTGATGGAGAGGCCTCTGTCACCAAGAGAGTGGCTAGAAGTGTTAATTTAATTTCCCATAATATCCCGGAGTGACTGACATGGGGAACTCAAGGGAACTGTGGGAAATTCAGAATCCGATCCAGCAATCTGTTTGCGGGGACTTGAGGCATGTAGTGCTGCTGGGCCCAGTGATCAGTATTGATGGGCATGCTTTTCTAAAAGATAACTTTGCACTACGTTTGATCAAACCTTCTCTTAGCATTTGCAACATTTGCATACCTATCCTCATTAATATGCATTGTGTTGAGTTTCTGTTTGCTTATTTTATCACATCCACTTTCTTCTTGCATCATTCTAACCTGCTGCCATTTTCCTTTTCTCTTTTCTTTCTCTCTTTTATTAGATCATATGCTTGGATTATGAGCAAGCAGTTTGCAACTACAGCCACTGATATATGTTTTACAAAGAAGACTAAGCTGTTTCTTTTCTCTGCTAGACCCTGTGTGCATGGGTTAGGCATGGGCCTGGCTGTTGTTCAGCTTCTTCCTTGCCAATTTCATTACTCTGCCTATGAGATCCAGTACTCTTTCAAATATTTACCAACATTTTTTTCTGTAACACACAGCCGTAGAGAGAATTAATCATACTGCACACTGCAGCCTGAGCAAACACTAAGCAATGCTGTGAGATCCTCCCATCCTGGCCAGCCACTTTGTTCATGCAGCATGTGGCTTAGAATGCTTCCTAAAGTCACTTGCAAGACTTTTGACTCAGTCAGGTGTCCCTTGGCAGACTAATCCATGTGGAACGGATTCCAAGAAGCTATAAATTTTGAAAACCACAGAATGATAAAAAAAAAGAACATAAAGAGAGCCATGCCAGATCAGACTAAAGGTCTATGTAATCCCACAGTGGCCTACTAGAAGCTACAATGAGCACATGAGGACATGAGCACAACAGCACCTTCTGGCTTGTGTTCCTCAGCAACTGATACCAAGGGACATAGTTCTCCTTATACTGGAGATAATCTATAGCTATTGTGACTCAAAGCTCTTGATAGCCTTATCCTCACAACATATGAAAACCAAAAAATATATATAATAGTAATTTTAAAAAATCAAAGATTAAAAATAGCAGGCTAGAAAAGTGCTTGTATTTTAGGCCTTTAGCCTTGTCATGAACTTTGCACAATTAAGTTCCATTTGTGATTCACTCTTATTTGTGGCTTGTTCCATTCTAGGAATTAGTGGAAGCTTTTATAAAGCCTGATCTTGATAATGGCTTAATGCAATAGATGCACCTCAAAGCTGCACATTTTTATTTCCAAGTTATTTATGAAATTATTTGGCTGGGAGATAGTCCCTTTGGAATCTCTTTGGCTTGGACTAAACTACAATGCTGGGGGGTGAAAAAAAAATAGATTTCACCATGAAACCGGAGAACCAGAAAAATACAGGAATAACTTTAGACATTAATAAACACACTGAGCAAAATGAAACTGCATAAACTATTTATGCCTATGCTTTCAGGATTGATAAATTATGGCTGTAGTCCCAAACAGAAACAGATTAAGCAAAAAGCCTCTTTGAAGTCACTGTGCTCATGAAGAGTAACCCTTTTTGGATTTCTTATTGTTTTTTCTTTAGCTCATGGAAAGGGGAACAATTGTTTTTAAGATAGCACAAAATATGTTTGTTAAAAACTGTGATGTCCTGTTACCCAAAATGCTGGGTGTGTGTGCAGGGCTAATCTCTTCCCTTCACCGACTCTGAGGCAAAGAACCCCTAATTCAGGGCTGCCAGGGTGAAAACTGAAGAGGGCTCCTGTTCCTTTAATGTTTGTGTAGAAGAGGGAATTTCAAAGGTGTTCCTTGTAACTTCATTGCCTGATGAGCAACACCTGCTGAATTTTCCCCCTTCTATACAACCATTAAAGGTACAGGAACTGTCTCTACTTTTCAGTATAGCAACCCTACCTGGGAGGAGGCAAGGTTGTCCACTGAGCCCTCTCTTGTATGTTACTGCTTTGGATGCTATCCTGTGTAAGATTAGTTTAGACAAGAGCATCTTGAGGATCCGAATCCCATATCCGTTGGACAGTTCGTGCGTTGGTTTGGTGTGAATCTGTTAAATTTGTGGCCCATGCTAATAATGTGTCCCACTTGGTTAAGGACAGGATGGAAGTTAGAAAGATTAAAGATGCTTTTGAGGCCTACAGTCGAATTTCTGGTGCATGACTTAACATGGAAAAGAGTTTTTTGATCAGGATTTTTGAACAGAGGACAAGATGGCAGCTGTTCCTCTAAAGGATGTGGTTGAAGGAAAGGAAGGGTGGCAAGCAGAGCAGGAGGCAAAGATGGTTAGGGTGAAGATCCTAGGGTTGAACTTTGCAGTGGGTCCCGAGGAATGGAGAGAAAATTGGTACCAGAGAGGCACTTTTCTAAATACCTACCTGTTTCGGGTGGCAGCCAACTTGGCAGCTGTTTTCTCACCTCCGGATTCAGCGATTAAAGAAGCTGATTGGGTTCTCTTGAAGTTCCTTTGGGGAATGGCCACATTCCCCCTAGTGAGAGCAGTGGCTTATGGGAAGGTAGAGCAAGGGGTACTGGACTTCCCAGCCCTGGGGCCTAAGTTCATTGCCATCTTTTCTACCCAAAATTTTGGGAAAGTTTCTCTGTTGCAAAAGGGTCAGATTCAACCTCAGGCTTGGCTAGTTTTGTTTTATGTGTGCTGGATGGGGACTAGATGGAGAAATACCTGGTGGGAGTAAGGGTCAATAAGTTTTAGGTTTCCTTGGCCTGAAAAATTGAAAGCACCAGATTATTTGAGAGAATTTGTTTTTTACCTAAAGAAATATAGAATTCATGCTGGGGAGTTGAAGGGGGAAGACAGGCCAGATCAGAGCATCAAGAGAGTTTTGTACAGGAAAATAGTGGAGGAGATTTACGTTAATGTGTGTTTGCAAAAACGTCAGGCCAAACCAGATTTGTCAGACTACCTAAAGCACCAGACTAGCCCAAATGAGTATTTCATGGATAAAAGGGTCCCCAAAAAGTTGTGAGACTTGAGGTGGAGGTTCTATCATCAGGTTCTTAATCTGAGGGGAAGGAAATAGTGGACCACAGAGGATGAGAAGACTTGTCCCCATCTGAAATGTAAAAAGGCTGAGATTTTGAGTGGCATGGCACAAAGGGAGACAATAAAACATTTTGCCCAGGACTTTCCAAGCACCCAGGAAACATGGGAGGAGGTGGCCCGGGTCCTGGATTGGCCAGATTTGGCACAACAGGCTTGGGAGACAGTGCTTTCAGAGACTGAATCTCCAGAGGGTGTCAGGGGACCGAGAAAGCCAGTGGACCAAAAGAGGAAGAGGAAGGAGTCTGGTTCCCCGGCTGTGAGTTTTTGGACAGTGCCCTGGTCCACGGTATGGCTGGTAAACCTCTATGTGATGTTGGGATTATTTTTCCAAAGACAAAGGGAGGTAAAGAGTCAAAATCTGCAGGATGTAAAAGGCACTGCTTATTATGTGAAGAACATAATTGAAAATTTAGCTCTGAGTGAAAAAGAGAAATTGCTTCCATCATTGGAAAAAGTTTTGGCCATGGGTTAATGAGACAACTCCAGCAATAACTTAAATGGATATCTTTAAATAAATATGTTGTTATTATTTTTGTATTTTTTGTATTATTTTTATTAATTTTTTTTTCTTTTCCAAATATGTATAATTGTAATGTGTAACTTCTAATTTTAGTATAAAGGTGTAAATATAATGTTCATTGGAAAAGAAAAGAGAGTGATTATAGTGTGTTTAGATTAAGAGGGAAAATGTATTAGTGTTAAGATAGATAGTTTTATTTTTGTATTAGTAAGAAAAGAGGGGGAAATTTTGTGTCATTGTTACAGCCTTTTGTGGTCAGGTATATTTTTCAGTAGAATGGTTTTATTTCAATAAAAAAAATTCTTAATCCCCCCCAAAATTCCAGTAGCCCCTCCCTCAGAGTCCTACAGTATCTTACACCTCTACTTCACAGTCAATTGCTTCCCCCTTGCTAGGAAATTCTGGCCTGCTCTGGAAGAAATCACCTGGCTGTAGCCTGTGTGGAGCGGTCAGTAGCTAGCTACCATTTCACTTGCCTGCCACTGGCAGGAATTCTAAGGCTGCTGTGTTGTCTAGTACATCAGTAGATCTTCTGCCCCATGGTCACCAGGTGGGTTGCTGGGCAATGACTCATCCTGCTTGGCTAGTTTTCCAATAAAGCCAGGCTGACTGCTTCTATTGGCTTATTCCTCCTCTCCTCCTCAACCTTCCGCCTGGCTTTTGCAAGGATGCTTGCTGCTGCCCTACCCTCTCCTGGCTGTTGCTGCTTAGCCTCCTCAGGACAGTAGCCAAGTAAGTTGCCTCCCAATAGCTCTTGCATGGCTCCTTCTTATTGGGACAGAATGCTTGCCTAGTTTTCCAGGCTCCACCCTCAAGCTCTACTCTGGGGAGTTAATCAAACGTCTTACACATTTAAAAAAAAAATGCAGCCAGCCCTCTGTATCCATGGATTCTGCATTCTTGGATTCAACCATCCACAGCTTGAAAAAATATTTTGAAAAAAACAAAACTTCCCAAAAGCAAACCATGATTTTGCCATTTTATATAAGGGACACCATTTTACTGTGCCATTGTATATAATGGGACTTGAGCATCCATGGATTTTGGCAGCCACAGGGGCTCCTGGAACTAAACCCCAAGGGCCCACTGTACTTGCACTCCATAATGTAATACAAAAAAAACCACAAACCTGATCCAGGCAAAGTTAATACTGAAATCCTATGCCCATTTACTTGAAAATAAGGCCCACTGAACTCACTTAGGCTTCTGCCACACTGCAGAAATAATCCAGTTTAACTGCCATGGCTCAGTGCTATGGAATTCTAGGATTTATAGTTTTGTGAGGTTTGTAGCATTCTCTATCAGAGAGCTCTGGTGACACAACAAACTACAAATCCTAGGATTCCATAGGATGGAACCATGATAGTTAAAGCAATGTCAAACTGCATTAGTTTTGCAGTGTGGCAGCAGCCTTAGACTTACTTCTGAGCATATGTATATAGATTGCATCCGTACTATACTAGACGTACTGCAATACTAGACATACCTTCTCAGCAGTTAGGGATGGAACTTACTTCTGTTGGATGCATTTTGGATATTAATTGCAAATAAGGTGCACTTACTTTGTAGGATTTACCTCCAAGTGAACTTATTTAGGATCGGGTGAAATATGTTTCCCATAAAGGCCAAAATACTCCATGCCAAAAGAATCAAAGGGATTAAAATAGTGATTGTGGTGATAAGCAGATCCCCTTCAATGAAGGGATTCTGTTTTTTACATCATACAAGAGTCTTCAAGTCTTTTAAAGCTTCTTTTGGATTCTGAAGCCTTTGCTCTATAATGTTTCTCCTTGAGGAGAAAGGCATGAAATGCTAATATTATAAATCTTTAAGACAGAATGGTTTGTCCTTTCATAACTTCATCAAACTGATTTCCCTCCTTTGTGGGAGTTTAAAAGCAGGCCACAACAGCACATTCAGTGCTGATTGTATAGTTTGTCATCCAACCTAAACTACAGAAAAGAATACCCAATATTCTAAAACACCACACAGAAATATATTCACAACTAAAACAGCTTCAAACTTGTCCATGTTTTCAATGTAACTGTTATTACACATGTTGATCCACTGACTCCTTTTTTGCTTTTTGGAATAGATTAACACAGGGAATCACCAAGAGAATACTAACAATCTGATGCATGCCTTTTTTTTATCTCAAGTGCAAGAAATCTGTGTAAAAAAATCACTTGGAGGTAAGAACCTAAGAGATTATGTTTGATGGCAGTTTCTTCCAGTTATGATGAACTGTGTGCTAGTGATTTGGTTGAAATTTATGGGGCTAATGCATTTATAGAACTCAAGCAAAAAGAAACAAACAACTGCAAAATATAAGCAGGAAAGCTGGAAATACAACATCTTTCCAATGTGTTTAAACATGGACTCCTTCTTAAGGGAAGTTGTCATCACACGAAAGTAACACAGTTAAATATGTCTGTGATCTCAACACCAGTGGTCTGAAAACCCTCTCTGGTTAAAATTATTGAACACAGGCACAAGACAAATCACCCCACTTCAAAAATGGCTACTCTTGTGAGGTAATAAATTGTAATAGCAACTTTCCACAAGACTTGATTAGAAACTTATCAGGAAGACATAATGAAGGATTACATCCAGAGCTGAACCTCCACAAACAGGAGGGCTTCTTCTATGGCTGCAGTTCCTGCAGAACCCCACAAATTGTAGAGAAAGGGTAAAATGGTTAATTTTTTAAAAAAATCCTTTCTTCTCTTGCAACCTGCTAGCACTACCTCAATACTCCATTCTGGAGAGTTCCGCACCTCTTCCAACCAGGCGTACAGAACCATAGAGTGGTATGGGGTGAAGAGATAATGGCAACAATTCCTTTTTCTACAGAACTGATAATTTATTTACTGACAGAGAATGACAACTTGTGTTTAAGTGGTAAGGTCTATTGAACAGTTCAAAGGTCTATTGAACAGGTCTATTAACTAGGAGCCTTGTGCATCTACAGCTGGCAAAGACAGCTAATGTTTACAATGGTAAAAGTAGCATGGGGGAAGGCAGTACTGTGCACAATGCATAGCCAGATGTAAAAGTGAATACAGGACTCTATCAGACACCAAAACAAAATCCCCCCAGGAGGACGTAAGGACAATGGCACTATACTGCTACAAGCTGGCGATACTGCACAATGCCGTCCTCCTCCTCTCATCCTTTGTTCATTCTCCCTCCATGCTGGAGGGAAAAAGGTGCCACTTTTTATTGATGGAAGATTCTGTCAATAAAAAGTGGTGCCTTTTTGTCGCTCCAGCACGGAGGGAGAATGAACGAAGGACGAGAGGAGGAGGAGGATGGTGTCGTGCAGTATTACTAGCCTGTAGCGGTACAGTGCCGTCATCCTTATGACCTCCTGGGGGGCTTTTTTTCTGTCTGATAAAGTCCACGGTACTTGTACTTTTTAAAGTAAGCTAGCACTTTTGAAATTCCCCATTGATATAAAAATGCACATTTAGAACTTCTACCACCAACCACCACCTGGTCTTTGCTCAAGAAAATTTGGGACTTTTTTTTTAATAGAACCCATCTCCCACCAAAATTTCTTTTATCAGAGATAAAGATGGCATGAGTATATATACCATGAGCAATGATCCTTATTTTAGTCTTTAATTCTCTGGAAAAAAACAACACCCAGTCTCCAGACTTATTTCCTTTTAATTTTTTATCAGCAGATGCCACCCTACAATCTGGAACAAACTAGTCATATACAACAAATCATTTATATTTCCTTTTCCCCCAATAACTAAGGCATAACGGAGTTACATTATTATTGAACTATAAATGGAGTCACTTCACTCCTTTTGCATTGTTAACAGATAACTTACAAAAAGTACAATTTGAGGGTACTTAGTGCCAAACCTAGATGTATTTTGGACCACAGATATGCTGTGCTAATTTTTAATAATAATAAGTACTAAGTACTTTGTAAATACTAAGTAAAATACTAAGTACTTTGGAGGTGCCTGAACAATAATTAATTACAGCTACAAGTATTGTAACTCACTGCAAGTTTAAAAAGTAATTTTCTAAGCTCAGCTCCTCTTCTACCCACATTTTCATTAAGTAATTTCATTTCTGTGTGAGAGCTACTTCACTGCTCTTTTTTAGCTGTTCTTCAAAGTATACCACAGCCTTAAAATGTAAAAAGGAAAAAAACCAAAAAGAGGTGATGGAAGGATCCTTATTTTTCCTAGGATGGAAAGGATTGAAAAGAACATACAGTACTATAGAATTACATGCTTTAAACTATTATTTGCTGACAAAATAAAAAAAGGAAAGCTCACAAAAAGTGGTCTGGCTATTTAACTGACAGGAGAAGCTTCTTTGTAAAGGTTCAATAACTTTTTCCACAGAAATGATCTGCAGAGGTTGTTAGCAAGTAGACTTTTTGTTCTTGTCAGGCAGAAGCGAAGAGTAATAGGCCCAAAGACATTGTCAGTGTCTCTAAGATCGAACCCATGAACTGAGAGGAATTTACAACAAATAATTATAATGATTGCACAGAAACTCTCAGAATCAATGCAGTCAAAATGGTATCTTTTGAAAGAAAATCCAGAATATAACATGATTAAAGAGAAATAACCTGGCCACTTGGCAACCCATATGGTGGCAATATCCAGAGAGGAGATGCAAAGGGAGATGCCTTTGAAGAATACTAAAGAACTTGGACATCTCTAAAGCATATCAGTAAGGAATAGGGTGGATCTTGTGCCTGTTTTAAGGCAGCTTTATTGGCCTTTGCTTTTGCTCCCAGTGCTACCTTTAAAGCTATGTGATTTAGGACCAGGATCCTTCTTTGGATACCTAAACTGTATTTCTAAATTCAAAGACATAGCTGGCATGTGTTAGGACTTTATCGGACACATCCGTTTTAAATGTTCTTTTGCTGGCATAAAAAAAAAGCATTTTTATGCTAGCAAAAGAACGTTTCCCCCTAGCATTTACCTTCTAATCCAGGCAAAGGCTTCTGGCAATAAAGAGGAAGTGAATGGAGCCCATTCACATCCTTGCTCGAAATCTCATGCAATTTCATCGCGTGGGAAATTTAAAAATAAAAAAGCAAAATAAACATCAAAAAGTGAAGCAAAGCACATACACACACTTAAAAAGTTCCAAGAACCCAGGGAGGGTAATAAAAAGAGCAAAACCTACCTAGATGTCCTGATCTAACCCGGAAGTGTTCACACTGGAGCAGGCATTGTTGGGATAAGTATGTGATTTAAATGGCCTGAGGTATCGCATGCTGGCAATGCCAGCAAAAAAGCAGCAGGGAGATCTATTGATGGCTTAAGCCACCAATTAAAAACCCTGGTTTTTGGCCAGGGCATAACCGCAAAAGGGTGACATTGTCTGATACGTTCGTCCTTTCAGGGTTATGTAGTGTCATGATGATGCTGTCTGATAAAGTCCTTAATCTGGAATATCTGTATGCAAAGGGATCTTGCAGCACTTTTAAGACTGAGAGAAAGAAGTTGGGGCATAAACCTTTGTAGCTTGCAAAATTTGAGGTAACAAGTTCAGTTTAAGAATGGTCATTGAGGGACAAAACCAGGAGGAAAGATGTTGCCTAAGATCAAGTTGGGTGGATGACCATAAGAATGGTGGAGGGAGTTTAGGAATGTAATGTGATGCTAGCTGAGAACCAGAAAGGAGATGTGATAAACTGGCCAAGCACACCCTCATGAGATTTGGGTGAAATAGTGTTATAATATGTATAGTGTGCCAGGAAACCATTGTCTTTATTCAACCCACTGTTGTTGGACTAGAATTTGTGTGTATACTCCAATTAAGCTGTTTCTTTTTCCAATCTTCCTTTGTTTTTGTTTGTTTGTTTGTTTGGCTGTTTTGTTCAAGTATAGCTGTCCTGAGGTCAGAGATGAAATGTCGAGGAATTTCACCAGAATTTCACCAGCTTACCATCATAAATATACTTAAGGAGTGAAAAGAAAACCCCTTTTCATGCTCTGGAATGAAAATGAATAATATCTGATCACTAGATCCGGTCAGTGACAAAACAGTTCATTTTAAACCATGCAACATTGGGATGAGGGGTTATTAGGGAATAGGGTCACTGAAAAGAATAATAATAATGAGCAAAACCAGAGTTCACATGGCTGTTAACATGAGTGTCAGAATTTCATATTTCACATTTTACTAATAGTGCTCACAGCAGGATTTGCAGTTCATTGTTGTCTTGCAGAATAAAATTTACTGCCTGTGTTTGCACTGTAATCCTTCAAGTTCTACAATCAGGAGTCTCTTACCCTCTCTTTTGACAAACCATGTACATTATACATAACCTAACTTGACAGTCTAGGAAATAACTATATTGAGGTGATGGGGTTAAATAACATTATATAGCCACAGTGTATAGTGACATTTGTTAAGGCAAAACAGGCTTAAAGGTAAGTGGTTGAATTTGACAGGGAAAGGTAGAAGTATAAAATGCAAAGATCTGAGTTTACATGGAAAACTGGTGTTTTTCACAAGGTAACATTTCACTTCATACAAATTCTGGCAGTACAGTATTTGATATGGGTAAGAGGGGGAAAAACAAGAAAAACCTTTGAAGAGTTTACTAGTACTCTCATATTAAATTCTATTCATTCCACATGCTTTATTCCTAGAAGTAAACTGTGTCACAAATTGTATGATCTATCATGAACAGACACAGCATGCTGAAGTGTGTTCTCTAAGCAATATAGGCTTAATGTTTGTAAAAAATTCATTTAAAAGTTCTTCCCCTGATTATTTCTCACCTAGAATAAGACCTACAACTATGAAGTGTTGTAGCTTTCAACACAGCATTCAGTCTTGTCCTAATTCCACTGTTTTATTTAATTCAGTTGCCTTCACCTATGCTCCACAAGTCAGTTGCTACAATGTCCATGTCCATCTATAACAACAAAGCCAAATGTGTGTCTTTGTGTGTTACTGCCTTTGCTACAGCTCCATGACTATAAAACCAGAACACACGAAACTCAGCATGGATATTAAGAGGACACTAGAGGAGTGTACCTGGATTTTTTTACTGGCATAATAAAATTAGTTAGTTGAAGGCTGTATGTAGTCTGAACTACCAGTCTGTCACAGAATGGCAAACTTCATTAATTTTCTCTAAAAACAAAGCAACAGTCAGGCCTGGGATTGTTATTTCTCTGCAGGGACTGTAGCTAACTTCCTTCTTCAGAATCCCAACTCTTTGAATGGGAGGTGACAGGGAGAAACTCCTGCTGACTGGTAAGGGGAAATGAATAAATGAAAATGCTGAGTGGACCAACAAGAAAGGAAAAAGGACAGGGGAAAGAGGCTGCATCTGCTCTGCAGAAATAATCCAGTTTAACACCGCTTTAACTATCATAGCTCCATCCTACGGAATCCTGGGATTTGGAGTTTTCTGTGGCACCAGAGCTCTCTGGCAGAGAAGGCTAAATATCTCACAAAACTACAAAACTTAGAATTCCATAGCACTGAGCCATGGCAGTTAAAGTGGTGTCAAACTGGATTATTTCTGCAGTGCAGATGCAGCCCAAGAGAAGAGAAAGAACAGAGAGAAGGATCATGAGGTTGGAAAGACTAAGGCACTTCTAACCCTTGTGAACCTACTGTATGTACTTCTGCCAGTTTCATAATAATGTGAAGAAACAATTTATGAAACTTCTGAACATTGTGTTTATAAGTTTTTTATTGTTGGCTTGATTAAATGTGTTGTATTTTCACTTTATACTTTCTGTTCTATATTACTCTGAACGTCCCTGGAATCAATTTTAACAAAGGACAAGTATAAATATTTTAAATAAAATAAATAAAAACAATGACTATCTGAAAAGAAATAAGTGAAATTGTGGCAGGAGAGCTTAGACTCGACCCTAGGAAAAGGATCTCTGTGCAATTTAAATATGACAGATTTACCACAGTTGCCAAAGAAAATGGCAATGTCCTGTCAGAGATTCCAATCATTTATTACTTTCAGTTCATAAAACACAATTCCATGTAAAAATGTTTAGGCAAATCATTTTCAAAATAAGTTGACTATTCTCTTTTATGAAGATCTCATTAGTGAGGGCAAGTCTTTGGTAGAAAGAGACATTCTCACCTTATTTCTTGCACTCTATTGCTGTGCATCATCATAAATTAAATTTCAGTAATGCCACGACACTCTTCACTGTACCACTTCTGCCACTTTATCCATTCCTTATACAGCCATCCTGCATATCCACATATTCTGCATCCATGGATTCAACCATCCACGGTTTGAAAATACCTCTGCCCCCCCCACCAAAAAAATCCAAGAAGTAAACCTTGATTTTTGCCATTTGATATAAGGGACACCATTTTACCATGCCATTATATATAATGAGACTTGAGCATCCATGGATTTTGGTATCCATGAAGGGTCCTATAACCAAATCCCAGCAGACACCAAGGGCCCACTGTATGTCCTATTGCCTTCAACAGATCCACTTTCTACCAATGTGATACAGGCACCCCAATTTTTTTGCCTTGCAAAAGATTGTTTGGCTCTGCTTTTACTGCAGGTATATACACAGTATTTCCTGACCTGGTCATGTGCACAGAATATATATCAGACTAACTGCTTGCCTGCAGTGAAATAAGCTCTTATTGCTTTCTCTCTTCTCTTCCCCTTCCCCTGCTCTATTTGAGCTGCATGCAGACCTGGTTTTTATTTGGTTTTTTTATCCTCCTTGTATTTGGACAATACTAGATCAGACATCATTCAGAGAATTAGCAATTGCATAAAGAGGAATTTAAAAACATGGAAGCAGTCCTGATCCAGATGGTGTTAACCACCTCTCCCATCCATGAATAAGTTATAGCGGTGAATCTTTCATAGTATTGTAAGCTACAGTGCAAAGATGCTGCTGTGGCATATCATGAACATGGATGCAATTCTTTACTGTTTTCATTCTTGAAGGAAACAATAAGTAATATTAGCAGTCTTTCTTCCCCAGCGAGAAAATCTTTGAAAACTGCACAGTTTTTGAAGACTGATTGCAGTTCAGGCCTTATCCTGATGAACAGTCACATATGTTTTGTTTTTGTTTTTGCACAGAAAACAGACACTTTGTTTTGTGCAGAAAATGCTATTTCCTCTGCAGTACTAGAGGACTTGTTCTGTGCAAAATTCTCACATGGTATATTTGCACAGAGAGCAGCATTTTATGTGCAGGAAATTTTTTGCACCGAAATTCTGGACCAGGCCAACAACTATTATGTCAGAATGCAGAGAAGCTATTGAAATCCACAAACACCTGGACAACTTCAACAGGAAAGAAGAAACCTTAAAAGTAAACAAAATCTGGCTCCCAGTTTTGAAATACAATAGAATCAAAACTCAACACTTACAAAGGAATTCCACCCAGGGACAGGGGGATTCCCAGCAGATAATGGCCCATCAACCAACCATTAGCCAAACAGACACTAACGAGCCTTGCATTTCTATACCTAGAAACTAACCATTCAATTACACAAATGTACATATACTCCCCAACAGGGGTTCACAGCATATAAACTCCACACACACTCCTACCTAACCATTCTCTGAAGATGCCAGCCACAGATGCAGACAAAACATCAGAAAGAAACTATTCCAGAACACGGCCTCACAGCCCGGAAAAAAACCAAGGAAAATCTATGGATGCCGGCCATGAAAGCCTTTGACTTCACAAAGAAAAGGATATTTCTGCACAGAAACAGCTGTTTTCTACACAAAAACTGGAGTGAAGTTTTCACATAATAAGTCAAGAACTGCAAATATTGTTATCCAGGATTCTTCTCTTCAGTGTTTCACAACACTCAAGAAAACATTTTTGACCATTTTTTGAATATTTTTGAATATTCTTTCCACTCCAAATCTAGGAGGACAGTGTCTAGATTGAGGGAAATAATAGTGCCACTCTATTTTGCGTTGGTCAGACCTCATCTTGAATATTGTGTCCAGTTCGGCACCACAATTCAAGAAGGATGTTGAGAAGCTGGAACATGTCCAGAGGACAGTGATCAAAATGGTGGGAGGTCTGGAAGCTATGCCCTATGAGGAGTGGCTTAGGGAGCTGGGTATGTTTAGCCTGGAGAAGAGAAGGTTGAGCGGTGACATGATAGCCATGTTTAAATATTTGAAGGGATGCCATATTGAGGATGGAGCAAGCTTATTTTCTGCTACTCCAGAGACTAGGTTACTGAGCAATGGGTTTAGACTATAGGAAAAGAGATTCCACCTAAACATTTGGAAGAACTTTCTGATGGTAAGAGCCGTTTGGCAGTGGAATGCACTGCCTCATAGTGTGATGGAGCCTCCTTCTTTGGAAATTTTAAAACAGAATCTGCATGGCCATCTGTCAGGCACGCTTTGATTGTGTGTTCCTGCATGGCAGAGGGTTGGACTGGATGGCCCTTGTGGTCTCTTCCAGATCTATGATTCTATGATTTTAAGAATGATAGGGGAAGAGCTTGGAATGTTGGGTTGAGGGTTACTTTGGTAGTGTTATGCATTAGACAATTGGAAATTAATTCACCATCACCATCACTAATAACTGAAATCAATTGATTGCATTGACTTTGATTAACTGGTCTTTTGAACCATTAGTTTCCAGAGCAGACCAGAGGATTTACAGAGAATGGCATGGATGTTGCGACCATTGACCTTATGGGCATATAGATTTCTATTGGCACCGTCAAAAGAACTATCTTTGTCATTTAAAATGTATCTTCCCCTGACCTGGAATTTCCCTCACAGAAGGTCTACAAAGCTCATAATACAACTGAGGAGGGGGCACTGGCTGGCTGCCTGGCTGGCTATAAAGATCAGGTAGTGAATCAAGAGTGGAGATTTCTTAAGAAGTGTTTTCAGTACCTGTGACCATAAGCAATACATTTTTATACACAACTAAATAACTGCATGCTCTCTATTTCCCCACTTCCTATCAAGAAGTATGATCTGCAAAGATCTGTGGTAGACTACATGTTTTACTCATTGAACTCCATGAGGTTTACCTCTAGATAAGTTTTTTTTTTTTTAAAGAAAAGAAAAGGATATTTCTCCCAAGGATGACACACTGTGGAGAGTATCAGATATGGTAAAAACCATGTCAGAAGATTGCTACAAGAAAAGGAAGGGGGGACCTTACCAGATGAAGTGGTCTTCCAGCATTCCAGGGGCATAGCACAGGTGTCAGTAAGGTGTCCCTTTTTATTAGCGACTTCTCCCCATCAATGGAAAAGGGAAGCCTTGTCCATGGCAGTGCTACGACCCCAGAATGGCAGAAGGACGCAGTGTCTGGTAAGGTCTTCCTTTCTGTTCTTCTAGTGAACTTCTGACATAGTTGGGAATATGATTTTTTTGCACATTCCCCAATGTCTGATAATCTCCTGTGAGTTTAGCTGTTGTTATGTGATATCAAGTGAGCACTGACTTATTGTAACCATATGAATGAAAGACCTCCAAGAAACCTGTTATTAACAGTGCTACTCAGGTCTTGAAAACTCAGAACCTTGACTTCCTTGACTGACTCAATCCATTCATAATGCAATCTTCCTGTTTTCCTACTGCCTTACACTTTTCCCAGCATTATATCCTTTTCTAATGCATCATATCTTTTGAACTTTCTAGAGAACAGTAGCTTCAGTTTAGTAATTTTGGCTTCTAGAGAGAGTTCAGGTAGATTTGAATTATGCCTCGGGCTGGCCCCAGATTCAACATTATGGCAGCCACAGTAACCTGGAGCAAATCCGTGTTGGGGTGACACATGGGGTGACACCATATCAGCCCTGCTAGCCTTCCCCCTTATCCCCAGTGCCACCACTACTGCTGCCTCAGCAACCAAGCATTCCCTGCGAGAGCCTGGCTGGTGCTTTCAGTTCTGCTGAGGTCAGAACAGGGTGCCCAGACATGTGATCAACAAGGAGGGGGTTGCTCTATTCCTTCCTTGTTGATCACATGGGTGGCCTGGTCTGACTTCAGCAGAAGTGGCAGTACCAGCCATGCTCTCACAAGGAGCTGCTTGGCTGGTGACGCAGTAGCAGCAGCTTTGAAGAGGATCCATCCCCTTCCCTGAATTGCTCAGCACAGGGTAAGGGAGATGGTGCCACATTTGCATTTGGACAACTGGACCAGGCCAAATTGAACCTAATCCAGCTATCCAGACAGCAAAAGAACCAGAGGCACTCCAGACTTTCCTGGAAACTTCAGAGCTTCCTGTGTTTTTTTCTTAAGCCAGATTAATTATTTAATAAAGCAGATTCACTGTGTGCATCATCTGGTCACATCACACCGGGTCAGAGGTAAATTCAGTTTATCTCCTTAGTGTAAACCGTCCATGGTGGTTCATGCAATCTGAAGAATTCGCCTCCACCAACACATTTCAAATGAATTGATTCTCTTCCTGTCAGCTTTCTTTACTGTTTAGCATTCACATCCATACGCAGAAATTGGAAAAACTATGGCATGGATGAGCCTTACTTTGCTGTTGAAAGATACATCATTACCCTAGAGGATCTTGTCTAGTTTCTACATAGCTGCCCTTTTAAGTCTTAGTTTTCTTCTGATTTCTTGACTACAGTCTTCATTTTGATTAATGACTGAACCAAGATACTGAAATCTTGCCAGTCTTGATGTCTTCATCATCCACTTTAAATTTATGATAATCTTCTGCGATTATTATTTTTGTTTTGTTAATATTCAAGTATAATCCTGCTTTTGCTCCTTCTTCCTTAACATTTCCCCATACTTGTTCCAAGTCTTTGCTATTTTCTGCTAGTAATATATTATTTGCATATCTTAAACCAGTTCTCACACCCTCTTCCTCGAAGTGTAATCCTACTTTCTGCATGACAGTTTGGAGTATAAATTAAACAGATAAGGAGATAAAATGCAGTGTTGTCTGACACCCTTGCAAATTGGAAACCATTCTGTTTCTCTTTATGCTATCATGGCAATGGCCTTTTGTCCAGTGTATAGGATAATCAAATACAGTCCCATTTCTTTTGGAGGATCCTTAGTTTTTTATGAGGACAGTTCAGTCCAGATTCAGGGACTTGGCCAAGCGTCATCTGCACAGATTGGCCCCACAACATTTTCAGGGCCGGCTTAACCATACCACCAAATCAGCATCTGCGGGGGGCATCACAGCTAGGGCCCCCCACCCACCTCCTCCTGCAAAAACCTCCTGCTGGCTTTTAAAAAACAAACAAACCAGAGTCTCCCAAACTAGAAAGAGAAAGAGAAAGAGAAAGAGAAAGAGAAAGAGAAAGACAAAGACAAAGACAAAGACAAAGACAAAGACAAAGACAAAGAGAAAGAGAAAGAGAAAGAGAAAGAGAAAGAAGGAGCTGCCATCCATGTGTTGAAGCTGGGGGGAGTTTGCTGCTCCCTCGCCCCCTTCTCCCAGGATCGTCAAAACACAAGCCAGCCAGGTGTGTGTCAGAGATGGGTGAGTGTGTGTGAGAGAGGGGGGAAGGGAAGTGTGAGGGTCATCTCTTTCCTTCTCTTTCTCCCCTGCTCTCTCTTCAGAAAGGGCTTCTTTCTTTCTTCCTTTCCTTTCTTTTCTTTCCTTCTACACAGATCCCCTCCACCCCATCTTTCCAGCTGTTCTTAACATGTCCTGGTTTCTCTCCCCTCCCTCCCTTTCCCCCTTTCTCTTCAGCTTCCTCCCCTTGCTGCCAACTGAGTTCAACCTGCAATCTGACTAAGGCAAACCTATCATGGGGTTTACTAGGCAAGGTTTGTTCAAAGGGGGTGTGGCTTTGACTTCCTTTGAGGCTGAGAGAGTGTGAATTGCCCAAGGTCACCCAGTGGGTATTCATGGCTGAGTAAGGATTCAAACCCTGGTCTCCATAGTCATAATGCAATGCTGAAACTTCTACAAAATACTGGCTCTTTTAACAGAAGAATATAAAGAATATAAATAAAAAATTGGAGTAATATTACTTGGAACAATGGTTTTATTGTTGTCATTAAAACACCAGTATCCCATTAGTGTTATGTGAGAGCTTTTGGGTAGAGCAGTGGTTCTTAACCTTTTCTTTACCAGGGACCCCCTTTAAATATCTTTTGTTGCACCAAGACTTAATTCAAGATTTAAAACCCTAATAATAATAGCTAACAACAACAACAATACAATTATACCATCCATTAAACTTTTCCTCAGAGGCACTCTTGCTTCTTCCTGCAAGTTTGTGGCTGGAGTGGATTGAATAGCAATGTGCAGGCGAAGCCAGCCAGCCTTTGCCTTTGCTCCTGTTACATGGCCACTCCACTACAGGGAGGAGGTGGGCCAAGCAGCCTTCAAGCCTTTGTGGACCCCCTGTGAGGACATCGTGGACCCCAGGCTAAGAACCACTGGGCTAGAGAATGCTGGAAAAGGAACAATGCAACCAGACCTTGAGAAGGGTGCTGGCAGGGGAATTCTTGGAAGTGTAATCCAAAAGTAACTTTCCTAGACTCTGAATGCAGCCTAGAATCATAAAATCATAGGGCTGGAAGGGACCCCAACCGCCATCCCATCCAATCAGCTTCTGCCCTGCAGGAACACACAATCAAAGCCCTCACGAGAGATGGTCATCCAGCCTCTGCTTAAAAACCTCCAAGAAGGAGACTCCATCACACTCCGAGGTAGTGTATTCCACTTCCAAAAAGCTCTTACCATCAGGAACTTCTTCCTAATGTTTAGGTGGAATCTCTTTTCCTGTAGTCTGAGTCCATTTCTCCATGTTCTAGTCTCTGGAGCAGCAAAAAACAAGCTTGCTCCATCCTCAGTATGACATTCCTTCAAATATTTAAACATGGTTATCATGTCACCTCTCAACCTTCTCTTCTCCAGGCTAAGCATACCCAGCTCCCTAAGCTGCTCCTCATAGGGCGTAATGGCTTCCAGACCTCCCACCATCCTTCTCAGTATCTTTCTTGAATTTTGTTGTGCCCAGAACTGGAAACAGTATTCCAGGTGAGGTCTGACCAAAGCAGAATGTAGTGGTACTGTTACTTCCCTTGATCTAGATACTCTACTCCTATTAATGCAGCCTAGAATCACATTGGCATTTTTTGCTACTGAATCACACTGCTAACTCATGTTCAGCTTGTAGTCCACTCTTCCTTTTCTTTGAGGAACTCTACACCATTACATTAATTGCTAATAAACAAAAAATATTATGTTAGTGCCTATAATATAGTTTTTAAACTAAATGATTGGTGGCAAATTATGTAATACAGTACCCCCCCCCTTATCCACTGGGGATTGGTTCTGTGTAGGCATGGATTATGAAAACTGTGGATAATAGTGAACGTCATTGAAAATCATGGGACTTCTGGTTTAAAATACCATAGAGTTGCCTTGGAGGGCCTAGAAAATGGCTAGGGAGGACACATTTTCTAGGAAGATTCTATGGTAGATGTGCTGTTTTGTGTCCCATGGATAATGAATCCATGGATACAGGGGTCCTACTGTAATCTGAGCATCGTGTACTGTGAATAGGTTAGGTTACATTGACCTGAGACAAACATATGGGGCCTCCAAAATAAAGCATAGCAGCCCCCCCCCCAAAAAATTCCTTAAACCGGCCCTGAACATTTTATTAGGCTTGTGCAGGTAAGCACTTAGTCTGGTGTCCCCACTTTCAAAGTTCTGCCTTAGGTGATCCTACTAGGAGTCTAGTCTCTTGACGACTCCATTCTATAACTCTCTGACACACTCAGATTCCCTCACTGTGTTAAGGTATGCATGCAAGGGTGTGGATAAAAGGCTTAAATCCTTTTGCTTGTCCCAAATAAGAGTAGACTCATTGAATAAATGAGATTTGTCTAAATGTCAACTCAGCAATTGAGTCAATGGGTCTACTCTAGTTGGGTCTTGCAATTAGAATCAGGTCCAAGCTCACCCTAATTTGTAGAATTTAATTATTTACCATCTTGTTGTTGCACTCCTCAAATAGATAAGATTGGCTGGCAAACATTACTCCTGGAGTTTGAATAAAACTGAACACCATATCTTCAACATGAATTTTGTTGTCTGTGCAGTTTCTTACACTGTACCATGCTCTGCTCAGCATAATAAAGGTCAAAGAGGTATGAGCTTTCAGTGCAGCTAATCCCATTGCATATGGTCTCCCACAATTCTGGCAGAAAGCCACATTAAAAAGCACTGACCTTGAAAATTTGGAGATCAAAATGTGAGCTACAATTCGTAGCAGGTAAATAAAAGGTGAGAGGGAGGCAGTCAAATTGCTAGGCGTAGCAATTCAATAGCATCTGGGGGGCTGCATGATCCCTACACTTGGGCTAAAAAAATGATGAAAGAGAAATAACACAATACATATCCATATCTACTGTCTTTAGCAATTCTCCAAATCATGAAATTCCTTGTAAAAGGGTGAAGAAATCCTTCTGACAATTGCCAACAGATTTATTTTCCCTAACACTAAGGAGATTATCAGATGCAGCTAATGTGGCGCCATAATGACACCAGCAGAATGCAAAAGGATGCCAAATCAGACAACGATGTCCTTTTGCGTTCCGCTGGCATCACTATAGTGGTTCTTTTTATTGGTTGGCCGAGATGTCAATAGATCGCCCATCCTCTTTTGGTGCCAGCATTGCTGGCGTGTGAAACCTTGGGCCATTTAACTCTCATGAATGCAATATAAATGGCCGATCTGGCACAAACTCTTCCAGGGGAGATTGCGACATCCAGGTAAGTGACCCACTTTTTTAATGACCCTTCCCAGGTTACATGTAAGTTTTAAAGTGTGTTTCTGTGCTTGGTGTAACTTTTTTCGTGTTCTTTAATTTTTTTGAATTTCTTGCACTTGTGTTTTCTTGCGAGAATGGGCGGGATTTCAGTCCAGGAAGTGAACGGAGCTCCGTTCATTCTTGGGCTGCCTGTCAATGGGAGAGAAGGCAAGTGTGATGGGGAGGGTTATTGTGCCAGGGCAGGGACAGGATTAGAGATTGTGGGACAGGAACACTTTTTGTGTTCTTGTTTTATAATTTCCAAAGGCACACTTACTGGAATGTAGGTCTCACTTAATGCAATGGATTAAAAATCAATGCTTTACTTATTAAGGATGTTTTTTAAAGTTAGCTTATAGCTAGTGAAGAAATAAACAAGCTGTCACTAATTGGTGGGTGAGAAAAGAATACAGGCAAAGTTTAAAAATACTGCAGATGAGATTATTATGGCTTGAATTTTGAAAGCAGTGCATAGATGGAAGATTGCAGAAAGTGGACTCTCCTGTCCCCTTTTCCCTTAATAAGGCCCAAATACCTTTGAAGTGTCTCCTTGAAGCATCTGGGGAAAAGTGCACGACCAGGAGACTGCAGCGAGAGCCACAATCTGCTCAAACTGACAATGGTACCTTATGCATAACAAGTTCTGTTCCTGCAAAATGTCTCTGCCCAATTTGGAGTAATTCTCCACAGTCTCAGCAGCTCTGTCTTTGTCCACAGTCCCTCTCACACTGTTTTGGAGGGTCCCTTGACCCTAGAGTATGGATGGAGTAAGTGAGGACTGTGAGCTGCATGTGACCTCCAAGGCCTCTCAACTGTGTGCATTAAAGATCTTGTTTTAAGAAGCAATGACACCAATGGCTTTAGAGAAACAAACTAAGGCTTTATTATAGGAACTCCGTTCTAAGATAGGAAAGTTACTCAGGGTGCTAATCTAAGCTAGCTACATCTCTAGGGAACAGTTCTGGGTTGGAGAAGAGGTGGAAGCATCCCTAAGAGTTTGCATCACAGAGGGAGCAGGATAGGTAGACAAGCCAGGAGGACTGTGGGTCACTCAAACTATCTAACCCTAATACTACTGCCCAGTCTGAAGCATTATTGACTCTTCAGTGTTAAGCATTGTTGTATTTCCAACATCAACACCATGCATTTCCCCCCTTGTTTGCCCCCTCAATGCCCCCAATGGAGCAGGGATATAATTCTGCCATGTTCTTCCCCTGCTCTGGACAGTTTTAGGCCTCAGAGAAGCCTTTTTTTTTTAACCAACAGAGTGACCTGGAAGTTGCATTCTGGTTCACTTCCTATTGAAAAGAAGACTTCTTTTGCACCTAAAACAATCCAGAAAAGGCTATTTTACAGTCCAACCCCCTAGGATGCATTAGGAGGAGGCATTTGGGAAAAACATGGTAAATAGCTGGAGAGGTGTGGGCTGGGCTGGTAAGGAGCCTCCAAGGTCCCCTTGGGCCAGTCTGGCCTCCTAACTCCCAACTGTTTCCACTTCTACTCTAGGGAAAGTCCCGTTTTGAAAATCTGTCATGATCCAAATCCAAAATCTTTTGCTATTTTGATCTGCTTTGTAGACTATAAATATTGCAGATGTATTAAAGATTGACTTTTAGACTTAATGTTGTAAACAATCATTTTAGAGCATGGTCCCTAGAGCATTTTATACCAGTGCGTTGACTTGGATATACTACATAAAACTAAGATTTCTTTTTTGTTTCCTGGAGTATAAATTTGTCACCACTACGATTATAAAGTATACTCCCAAAAAGTCAATAAAATAAGGTCAGTGCTGTCAGGTTGGATTGGAATGCCCCAGAACCATTAGGAGAACTGAATCCATTCACTTCTACAGAGTCAGAATATGCTCAAAATTTTAAGGGGCCACTCATTTTCAAAGAAGCACAGCAGACCTTCCTGTTAGAAATGGTGGCAATTTTGTTCAGTTCAGTTTTCTTTTAAAAATAATTGCAAACATGGCTGCAAATATGCTACTAAAGTTTTGTAAAGTTCTTGGAATGGAAAGAATTTGAGATTTAAAATATTCAGATTTGGAAGAAAGTTAATCTGAAATGGGTTGTGTATTTAGGCAAAGGAAAGGTATTACTTAACTCTTAAAAGTCTGGGGTTGAACACCTGTGATTTCAGCCATGTTTGCAATATTCAATTAGAATTATTTTCTTCTTTTTTTAAAATGACTGGTTCGACACTTATAATATTTATATGGTGGGCACAACATGGTCCTTTCCATGAAGGGACTAGCTACTGTTATTGAATTTGACTCCTGCATATGGATGGGAAATTTGTATATTTTGTGTTTTTGTAAGTATGTACTAAAATTTGCAAGAAGATAGACTTAAAGATTTTTTAAAAATGAATATAGAAGAAAGTAAAACTGAGACAACTTTCCTGTGCTACTTTGGCTCTTACTGGGACAATGTTCCACATTTAATATGTCTTAGAAGTACCTGTAATTGCTTGAGGATTTGGGAAACTCCATGGAAGCAACAGGGGAATATCTGTGCAAACCTCAACCATACTTTCTATGTTCTAAAGTGACTATTGCCGGGGGGGGGGGGTTAATATATTTGTACTTGAACACATCTCATCAAAGCTTTGCCATGTTTAGTCATATGTAACAATATATGTGATGCTGTAAAACTAAAGCAAAGAAAAAGGAGATATTTCCAAACCTACTCAAGAAATTACCTGTTGTGGGTAATTCTGTAGGTTCATCCGGTAAGAACTCGGATGATGGTAGACATTCCCTTGTTAAAACAATGTCATCAAGGGCTATAGATCTCCTATAAGCTTTCCCAACACGCCCTTCAAAGATGATCTGGAAGTCCTCGTCTGCTTCCAATAGTAATACTTGTCGTTTCCAGAAATTTCCTTGATCCTCAGACAGTCTGAACAGTGTTTTTCTGGTTTGATTTGATACCAGCACCTGGTAGACAGTTAGTGATCCAATATTTGCTCCATACATGTGGTAATAAAATATTATCTGAAAAATAAGAGAAGTAGTAAATATGGCCAAATGGTTATACACTGTTCCCTTCCTAGTGAGGCAAATCTGGCTCCTTTGTAATATGAAATAGTTACATGAGAACATAATCTCAGTAAGAAGCCTCTGACAGACTTTCAGTCAGTGTACTAGATCCATGGCATCTATTTATTCAAACATTTATACGTTAATTTAATTGTTTTTGTGTGTGGTCTAAGATGTTTTGTATCTTAAAACTGAAAAGTATTTATATTCTGTCTTTTGAGGAGAACACCTCAAGGTAGCTAAAAAGATTTCAAAAATGTACAAAGCAAACTAAAAGACAGCTCTCACAAAACTAAACAGAAGATAATTCAACATAAACAAAGCACAGCAGTCATAACTAATTAAGTAACAAAAAATACCAGAACTATAATAAAAAAATCTACTTTAGTACCACTGCCTGGAAATAATGAGTACAAATCACTAGTAAATTATAATTGCTTCCTTTTTCTCTAAGAAAGTTATAACTACAGTAGTCCCTCCATATACACGGGTTCTATATCTACGAATTTGATTATCCACAGATTGTCACTGCATATCTAGAATGGCAGTGGCCATACCTAAAATGGCACCACTGCATACCTAAAATGGTGGTGTCCATACCTAAAATGGCACTGCCCAAGCCTAAAATGGTGGTGCCTATATTTAGAATGGTCACTCACGTTGATTAATATGGGACTCTACCATCCACAGCTTTTACTATCCATGGGGTGGGGTTGGAACCAAAACCCTCTGGGATGTCCCACTGTTCATGACATGGTGGACAAGAAATATTACATGGATCAGCAGATGGCGCATGCTGTGCTTCTAGTTACTGCTCCTTGCTTTGTTGTGGATGCTAGGTAGATAACAAAATGGATGGGAGAAGACCGGAGCAATGGCTTGCACCACTGACATGCTTTTTAAAAGTAACTAGAAATAATATATATTACTTTTGAGAAAGAAGAAAGATTTACATTAACTAATGCTGCCTAACAACTTGTTAAAAGTAATTTTCCAAGCTATGTCAAATTTCCCAAAGGTGTTGGATTAAAACGGCATTTTAAAAGCCAGCTACGATGAAAGAGAGAAAGTCTCCTTGGGGAGAGGTTTCCATTACTTTAGTGGCCTTCTGAAAAGACTCTATCCACTGTAGCCCAGAACAGATATGGGTGGAAGATGCTTGGGTGATTATTAACAGATTAGCAAGCATTTCTGACTCACAGTTGTTTACCAATATCACTAATGGAAAAAAATGTTTTCCTTTCAAAATCAAGATTCCTTTGTTTTAGATGTCTGGAGTAAATATGAAGTGGGTGGTCAAGTTTGGCATGGAAAACAAATTCCTGGTTGAGAAACGCTGAGCACCCTGTTCTCCTATTCTAAAGGCATGTCTACTCCCCAGTTCACCACTATTCTGGTTAGGGAACCTATAGGATTCTAGTTAAAAAAAAGATAATTATAGCATACCAACACTTGCCTTAGAAGATGGAGCAAGCAGAACAAAACGTCTTTGATTGAAAAATAAATGTTTTTTTTTTGGGGGGGGGAGAATCAAATAATATTTTTCATTGCCCCAATACTTAAATGAATTCAAAGAATGTGTGTATTCCTGCTTAGTTTTATTGGCTTATCATCTGAAATTTGAAAAGGGGAGGGGAGAAATTATTCAGTACATCTTATTGTAAAGTGTTTTCTACTCCAGTTGTGGCCAAGATCCAAGCTTTAATGCCACTGAAGTGTTTCATTTCATTCAAACAGTGGGATTTTTCAAAAGAAGCCACTCTCTTTTTTAGAGACAGACCCAAGAACAACAAAACATAGCATTACAATAGCATTTAGTTTAATAAAAGAACAAGTTATAGTTTCTCTGAAGGATGCTTCAGTGATGCTGAATTCTTGGAAATAAAAATTAATGTCTGTCATTCGTGCTAGACATTCCTGCACATACCTTGCAATCTTTGCTTTTTCTGCTTATGATCACACTAGAAATTCTGGCTTCTTGCCCTGGCATCTGAGGGAAGGAGTTTTTTATAAAGATGTAATGACCAGATGATTCTTGCAAGGTATGATCAGCAACTGGTCCTGTGATTACTCTTGGGACACCTCCAGTTCCAAGATTCCAGTCAAAGTCGTCATTGTGATCTTGTTCCCAGTCACAAAGATCAAATTCAAAATCACAGCGCCCAATGGAAACACCTGACCAAAGGGGGAAATGAATGTACTTCGATTTTAAAATAATGAAAAATGTGTAAACTAGTTTGATAATAATAAATATATTCTTCTTATATTCTCAAAATGAAGGAAGATTCATTTAGCTAATGAGGGGCATCTTTATGTGGCTGTTGCCTCTCATACAAAGGCCATGGGCAATAATTTAAGATGCTTTTAAATTAGAAAAGAACCACTTCTTCAATATCTGCTTAATAGGCATATACAATGTGTGTGTCTTCAAGTTGTTTCTGACTAATGGTGACCCTAAGGCAATTCTGTCAGGGGGTTTCTTGGCAAGATTGAGGTTGAGAGAGTATGGCTTCCCCAAGGTCACCAAGCTGGGTTTCCGTGGCCAAGTGGGGATTGAAACCCTGTTCTCCAGAGTCATAGTCAAATGCTCAAACCACTGCACCAATATAGCTTGTTTCATACTAGAATTACCTGTGAAATACTAATACTAATACTAATATTTTAAATTTCTTACCTGCCTCTCCCTAAGGCTCAAGGTGGGATGCAACATAAATTAAAATACAGTATATGACATAAAATCATTTTAAAACACTGATAAAAACACATAGATTAAAATAAACATGCTGGATCAGTATCCAAAGAAATAATTAAATAGAGCAAAAGACTGCTGAACTAGTTCTGTTCGTTTAAACTCTGAGAATTTAGGAGATGGTGTAATTTCCATTTTACAGCCAGGGAAATCTAACCTTACTCTAAAGTATTCTATTAGCTGATAAAATTAATGAGAAAAGCACGTTGGAGACTTGTGGGGAACAAATGAATGTTCTAAAATGTTTGTTCCTCAATATATTAATGCAAAAGACTGTCTTTTTTTTAAAAAAAAAAGATGTACTGGAGCTACTTAAAATGGATTTTTTTTCCAACAGGAGAGAGGCTGATGTTTAAATCAATTGGAAGACGAGGATTTATTGATTCACACATGCGTGTAATACCACTTACTGGCTGCAGGCTCAAGCCACCATTTGTATATGTGAGTAAGCCAACAGTAGCTTCTTTGTATATATCTCAAGAAAGAGTTATCAAACTGAAACCATAAGTGGAATCTATGTTACAAGAGTAGAAGTTTTCTTGCATAGTAGGACATTCTTCTCTACTCCTGCCTGTAACTCCCCATCTCCAAAGCCTGGAGATTTTAAAG
The DNA here is from genome assembly GCA_030847615.1 of Gambelia wislizenii. Lineage (NCBI taxonomy): Eukaryota > Metazoa > Chordata > Lepidosauria > Squamata > Crotaphytidae > Gambelia > Gambelia wislizenii. The sequence goes on along the minus strand of JAUMIR010000006.1, from coordinate 129,297,238 downwards.
GCACCCAGGAGGACTGCAGGGAACTGTACCAGATGGAAGCATTTCTGTCAATGGAAGAACTTTGGACGTTATCAGACGCATAAAATACAGCATCATAACGACACCACATAAACGTGAAAGGGCATGCATACCAGACGACATTGCCCTTTTGCGTTTATGTCTTATCCAAAACCTATTGTAAATTGTGGTGTTTTTATGCCTGCAAAAGTACTCCCCCCACCAGACCTCACGTTAAAGAGACAGTCCAGGCACTAAAGGAGAGTGAACGGTGCTCCATTCACTTCCCGGTTTCAAATCTCACTGATTCTCAAGAGAAGATGCTATGATGGGAAATTTAAAAATAAAAACCAAAACCCACATACAAAGTACATGAAAGCACAGAAACACACTTTAAAAGTCCCAAGTAAATGGGGGGGGGGTGTCATAAAAAGAGTGTACCCTACTTAGCTGTCCCGATCTCAACCGGAAGTGTTTGCCCATTGATGCTGCATTCATGTGAGTACAATGGCATGCAGATTGAAACGCTGGCCAACAAAGTGCCATGGGAGATTAATTGATGGTTTGGGCCATCAATAAAAAAGTACGGCTTTTTAACAATACATGATCATGAAAGGGTGACATCGTCTGGGATGTGTGTCCTTTCATGATCATTAAGCATCCTTATGATGCTGTATTTGTCTGGTCTGATAAATTCCTATGTCAAACACTCACATCGGAATAAGCCTCTCATCGCTTGTTATCCCAAGCCCCAGACTGCTCTTTGCACTCCACAATTCAAAGTATCAGGACTCTGTGTACACCTCAGAGGCTGAGCCACTCTATACCCACTATGGATCTCAGCTGCACTGACTATGTTGGCCTTTAAAGACATAGGGCTTGTTCACATTGGGGGTAACAATCTAGGTGAAATTTGGACTACTTTGGCCTGGAGCTGTGTCGCATGAAATTTGGATGACTTAATCAGCCTCTTTAGCTCCCTTGACCAACAGCAATGCTCTTTCTTCACTTTCTTTCTTATATTTCTGGTGTTCCGGGGTTTTTTTGGTTTTTTTTTTTTTTTACTTTTTCTGCTTTTTAGGTTGTCACATATATGTTCTTTTAATATTTTATAATAATTTCTTGCTGTACTCTTTGTCTCCAGCTGCATTCACATGAGGCATTTATCAGCTCCTTCTAATCCAAATCTCATCTCTTGAGTTATATAGTTCTTAACTAGTTTTGTTAACAATCCATTACCTTCTGAAAGAACATTTTTGATGAGTGCTAATTCATTACAGACCATAAAGAATTGTCCCTGGATTTGTGGATCACTTAATTTTGTTTCTTCAGTTTGAATAGAGATAGATTTATATTTTGAAGTTGCTTCCTTATCTGCAAGCTCAAGAAACTGTCTCTGCATAAGATCTTATAAAATCTTCAATGAGTTCTTTATTTCTCATTTCAGCTTTATCCACCTGTTGAGACTCTATCATTGGAGACATACATTCTGCAAGGTTCAGCTCTGTAACCAGATCTAATTGAGAACCTAAAGTCCTATAATCTCATATTGTCCCTTTAAGGTCTACTGACCAGTCCAATACAGGTGATGTAGAAGCTGATCCATTCTGCAAGGATTCACAGAGTTTATTTTCACTCCACAAGCTTACCCATGATATTCTAAGAAGGAGTCTAATTAATAAGCTTCCTTCCAGTTTTCTGAATTGGCAATCTTCTTGAATAGTTATGTGATATTCTTCCTTTTTGTAGCCTGCATTTTAAAATTTATTACAAGATGAAATTTCATTTTAAAATATTTTTAGATTTTGAAAGCATTCTGTGTCTTGGTTATGTGTTTATGGGGGTATAATCCTAAATCTTTACAAATGTATTGGCAACATTTTGCTTCATTGTCCTGTAAATATACTGTACCACATTGCAATTCATTTAATTATCCTATCAACAGACCACATTGCAATTTGCTGGATAAGTAACAGCAACATAAATCCTAAATCCTCTTTTGGCCTAGAGTTATGCTTGTTATTTCTGTTACCTATCTTGACCTGTTGCCTGTGACCTCTTTCACTTTATTTTTTCCTGTCTTATGCCTAAACATGGGGAAAGGAGGAAGGTTCTAGTGAGATTAGTTATTTTCTAGAAATTTTATCATTTTAAAAATTGTTTTAAAAATGCATGAGCCATAGCCCCCAGCTCATTCAAAGCTTAGCCACTGGAGTGAACTGCAGCCATAGGGATGTACAATTTAATTTTTCTTTTAACTAGCTAGAAGCAGCTTATGGCCAGGTTGAAAGTGCAATAAATAGTTTATTAGCTTGCTTCAGCTCTGAATAAATTCCTATGAATATATAAAACCACTATCACTTTTTGGATTTTTAAGTATGATTAACCAGTCCATGATGTAAATTGTGCCAGCATCATAACAAAACATTACACTTAAAAAAAAGAGATACTGATGAAAATGTAAGGATACTTCTGCCTCTGCACTTTGTGTGACTTTGTGCTTTTTCTAAGGGGCTTACAGCATTCCAAAGTGGGAGTGCAGCAAGAACATTCCATCTTCTGTGCAGCCTTACCACATGACATCATGTCATTCTGGTCATGTGGGGGACCGAGGTAAAACCATGTCTTTCTGCTAACCAGAAAGCCTGCTAGCAAAAAGACATGTTTTTACCTCTGTCTCCCTCAGAACTGGGATGAAAGAACACTGGAAGAATGACAACATCATACCGTAAAGGCAGCATGGAAGATGCAACCTTCCTGCTCCCTTGCTGCTTTACTTTGGAGTGAGATAAGCCCTTAAAGCAGGCAAAGAAGAGAGAATCCTGAAATGAAAAGGGAAAAAACCCACACAATTTGGATCAGTGGAGAAAGGGGTGTTGCCATGGGGTGGGCAAAATAAGGACATTGCCTCCTCCCAAATAAGAATTCTGCTCCTGCCTTGAAATTTTCCTTCAGCCCTGGAATTTCAGGCATGGCAGTAACTTAACATTTTAGGTGAGCATTTAGAATTACAGTTAAGGAATCCAAAGAAAATGAACAGGCAGAGCTAAGAAGGGAATGCAAACAAAGCAAACAAAATCTCTGGGAGGCTTATCACATGAGGGAAGGGAAGCAGCAGTAAAGTCCGATAATAGCACCTCCCACCTTGCTTTATTGCACAATGTCAGTGTGCTTCAGCTGTTCTTCCGTTCTGGTCCCGTGGGAGACAATGGTAAATGTGAGACTTTTTTCAAACTGGAAAAACCATTAGAAAAAAGAAAATAATTGGGGGCGCAGAATTCTGATTTGAAGGGGCAATGCCCTCATTTCGCACCCACTGGGTGGAGGCATGGTCCCTGTCATGGCTCCTAAGGAATCCTGGGATATATATATTGGTGAGGAAGGAAATATTATGGATGTATATGAGAGATTAGTTAATAATAATTAAGTATAGTTTTGAGATAGGAAATATATAATTAGTTGGAATATAAGGTAATATGTTGTATTAATTGTCAGGAGTTAGAGACTGAAATGCGTTATAAAATGGCCAAACAAACTGCAGAGTTATGCCTAGTCAAAATGGCTGACTCCATGAACTGCCTAGTCTTCCTTAGCTACAGAAGGAGGGTTCTTATTGGTGTGTAAGATCATGTGATTGAGTAAGCCAATGCCCTAAGATAAAAGTGCCTCCTGCTTATTTGGACATGAAACACTCTGTGTGTGAGTATTCTTGGGAGTGGATTGCTCCTGAGTCTACTGAGACAGTTTTTGGCTTCTGCTGGGGTTTGCGTGTCCTATCATCTATAAACTCTTATAATAACAATTGTATTTTGCTGAGGTAATTAGAATTCCTTGGTAGGGAGCTCCAGTGCACTCCTATGAAATAGTTCCCAAGCTACCCTAAGAAGAAGGACTGAAGATTTAACCAGTTTAATTTTTAATATTTGCACCCACTGAGCACTAGGGATACTTGAAGAACATAAATGTAAATTCAAAACTTACATAATCTATTCCTCCTGGACTAATGTGAACATTGGAACATGGCCATCCCCTGGATTTTAAACATCTCTAAATGTGGCGATGGAATTCTCTTAATTCTCACAGTTACCTCAGACCATGGACTCACCCAGAAGCCATAGGACTACAATATCAATGTAAGTTTTCACTTACAATCTAATGAACTGAAAGTGATGCTACTATATTCATAACTCACTAGACACATGATAATGAGAGCCAGCATGGTGTAGAGGTTTAAGTGTTGGACTATGACTCTGGAAACCAGGATTCAAATCCCTTCTTAGCCATGGAAACCCACTGGGTGACTTTAGGCAAGTTACACTTCAGAGGAAGGGAAAGGCAACCCCTTCTGTACAAATATTGCCAAGAAACCCCATGATAGGTTTGATAGTGTTACCATAATTTGGAAATGACTTCAAGGTGTACAGCCACAAGACATGTGGCAATTGATGTTCATTAATGTATGGAACCATCATACTTACTGCAGATGCTTTCATTCTCATCTGAGTTATCTGCACAGTCATTCACAAAATCACAAAGATTATCCTTTGGGAGGCAGTATTTGTTTGCACAGGCAAATTCTTCAGAAGTACAATGTTTGTCTGGGATCAACAAAGGGGAGCAGTCCTCAAACAAAATATCATCCACTGCCACATCTCCCATATAACTGATGCCACGTTTTGCTCTGAAAACAACCTGGACAATGTAGAATATAGCATTATGAGTAGAAGTGTTCTGATACAAACAGGTGCCTCTAGTAATATAAATACAGTTGTCCCTCCATATTCACGGATTTGGTATTCATGGATTTAAGTATTCACGGCTTGAAAATATTTTTTAAAAAAATAATAATCCAAAAAGCAAACCTTGATTTTGCCATCTTATATAAGGGACACCATTTTGCTATGCCATTGCATATAATGGGATTTCAGTATTCATGGATTTGGGTATTCACAGGGGGTCCTGGAACCAAATCCCAGCAAATGTGAAGGGACAACTGTAATGTTGAAAACCATGAATACCAAATCTGGTAGAGAGCTTCCTCCTCCTCTCCCCACCCCAATTATTTTGAGTTTGGTTCATTTTTTGTCTCCTACAAATACAATGGCTCCTTCTATTGGGAGAATGATACGTTTAGCAGACATATTTTCTGGTGGAAAACAAGGAGGCCATTTTCATCTAAGCCCCCTTCCCTACATCCCCTAAGCCCTCTGAAGCTCTGCTCCACAGAACTGGGGAAACCTCAAGAACAGAAGGAGAGATGGTGCTGGAGTATGTGGGGTAAAGTGATGACAATAATTTCTTCTCAGGACATTTTCTACCAGCAGAGGTATTCTGAACAGAAGAACCCTTAGTACAGGAAGGATCAACTTTGCAGGCTGTACCATTGCTCCTTCAGCAGTTGGAACTGATGTCATATCACTTCTGCTTTTGATTTCAACTTATTTTAGGCCAGAGGCCTGGAAACCAAGCCTCATGAATTAACTACTTAGGAACCTGAAGCTTGGAAAAGAGAAGACTGATAGGTGACATGCCAGCCATCTTTAAACATCTGAAGGTATGTCATGTAGAATATGGAGCAAGCTTGTTTTCCAGAAAGTAGGACACAAAGCAATGTATTCAAATCATAAGAAGAGAGATTCTACCTAAACATTAGGAAGAATGCATTTTTACTATAAGTATAGGGATGTATTGGGACTGTTCCTCTTGGGAAGTCTTTAAACAGAATAATAGAATCATAGAATTGTAGAGTTGGAGGAGACCGCAAGGGCCATCCAGTCCAACCCCCTGCCACGCAGGAAATCACGATCACAGCATCCCTGACAGATGGCCATCCAGCCTCTGTTTAAAGACCTCCAAGGAAAGAGACCCCACCACGCTCGGGGGGGAGGGGGAAATATGTTCTACTGCTGAACAGCTCTTACTGTCAGAAAGGTATATACTGATCAATATACATCTTCACCATGACATATAATCTATCAAAATCCAATGTGTTCAGCAGAGATCTGGTATGTAACCTCATTGAAAATATCAGCTTGGAGGTTGGGCATCTTTCAGGAGTGCTGCAGTTGTGTATTCCACTCTGGCAGGGGGTTGGACTAGATTACCCTTATGCACCAGCCAGCTCTAAGAGTCTATGATTTCATTATTCTATAGATGTTTTTGTCATTTTTGTGAGATTGGCAGTCAATGGAGGGTAAGAGGGTCATGGAGGCAAAACTGCCATCTTTCAAAGCAGTTTTGAGCTGTCTAGTGCCATTTTTGGAATGATAAATTGTCCATAATTTTTTTTAAATGGTGGGGGTCTGGGAGCTGTAGAGGACTCCCAAGGGGCTGTAAATAAGGGTCCAGATTGCCTGCATGTGGCCCTTGGGCTGTACAATCCTCACTCTTGACTTTGTGGAAGCTACCACTGTTGTAGGGGAAAAAACCTGGATCTAATCTGATATTTCCCAATGTCTGTGATTCATGAGCAGAGAACATCTGCACGCAGGACAGTCTCTGTTACTCTGTAATGAAAACACACACAAAGAACAACAAAACAATAGAAAGGTGGAGGAAGCTCTTTGATTAGACATTGACAATGGGAATAAAGGAGTTTTGAAAACCAGTTGCCAAACTGTCCCTCTTTCAGCAAGTTGATAATGCTACCAGCTATGGTAAGGCAGTAAGAAGCAGTCAGTTCCAGTAAGAGATTTCACAAAGAGCATCATTTCCCTGTCTCCATTCTCTTTGTTTTATGTGCCATTAACAAATAATCTCCAGTCTGCAGCAGGGGCATCGTTTTCATTTCACTACTTTAGTGTGCAGTGCTGTCTCATGGACTGGCATGATGAGATTTGAAACAAGAATTTTAAGTAGTCTGAATATATTTAAGTGCAGGGTGGAGGAAAACTAAATTATACACACCTGAAAATAGGAGCGAACACCAAAAAACACTTCAGCTCTGTTCCATTGGCGCCCCTGGGGGCCACTTTGAGCCCAAAGTTCAGAAGTTACATTTCCCACTTTGCTGAGCACCTAGAAATCAAGCATTTCTAGTGAAATTTAACACATTTAATTAGCAACTTGGCTTTTCCAAATCATAATATAAAACAAATTTGTAGCTGAGCATCTTCAAATTAGCTCCTTGTTTCATTTTTCACATCAGAGGAAATCATTATAACAATTTCATGCAAGCAGCCTTGAAAAACTACGAACATGGGGTATGCTTATGGTGCGGCCTTTTTTTCTCAATGTAAGCTAATAACATCTTAGGTCAGTCCTTGATGTATTTATACCTTCAAAGTCTTAAATCTCACTCATATGTCATACTAGCAGGCTCACACACCTCTGTAGAATCTTTCTGCACATAAGAATCACATTAGCAGGGTCAATCATACTCATCTTTCTGTCCTATAATGGGAGTCCTAGTCAGAACTGGCCCTTTGCATGTGTCTCCAGGATTCAAAGGTATACAACAAGGGTGGGGAACCTTTGGCCTTCTTGATGTTTTGGACTTCAACTCCCACAAGTCATAGGTAGCATGGCCAATGGTGTGGAATAATGGGAATTGTAGTCCAAAACATCTAGAAGGCCAAAGGTTCCCCACTCCTGGTATACAACAACAGCAATGAATTCTGCTGTGGGAAAGTGGCACTCAAATGCTAGGAATGTGTGAACTCTCAGAATCTCCAAACAGCATGGCCATTGACCAGAGGATTCTGGGAGGTGTAGTCCAAAACAGTAACTTTTCCAATCTCCATGCTCAACTAAGGACAGTCAGGAAAGGGGTATGGCTGAATTGCTATAACAGGGATGGATATATGAAAAGAGACAACAGTGACTTGGGTATAACAATCTTTGAATCTTGATTAGTAAGCAAGTGTTGATCATTTCCACTTTAGATGGTTTGACTAACAAGTGATGACACTGGTGAGGAAGTCATGTTGTTTTCAGCTGACAAAAGAAGTAAAACAACCCTAATCCCCAGAACAGTAAAATTTGCTATAACTCCACAGATGTATTCAGTTTTCAAAACTAATTTTAGTTTAGGCAGTACATTAAACATCCAGTTGTTTGCATAAAAAACTTTTCCAATCAAGTTTCAAAGTGCTTGTTTAGTTTGAGCTGCAGAAGGTGCATGAGGTGTCCTCCTAGCTTCTTGCCTCAGTAAATATTCATTGAATTGTGACGAGTCCTTCCCAGGAGTCAACTACCCTAAACATGCTTCACTGAAGCTAAAGTGTCTGAACTGAGCCAAACTGACAACACTGGGAGATGGAAGTATGGTGATGTATGTCAAATCATGCTTCTAGACAGCACTGACAGAACTATACATCATCAACTCCCAGAAATGTTTTTCTTCTCCAGGATTTATCACCAGCCATAATAATATGCAATCTTAGCTCTGGGACAATCTAGGTGTTTTTCATTTTAATGGAAGACAGGGCAGTGGGATATCATCTCCCAGTTGCATATGACATGGAAAAATGAAATAACCATTCTCTTTGAATGGAAGAGTATTCATAATATGACAGAGGGATTTCATATACTGTATTAACTGATAAACTGACAGAAGAAATGCAAAAGTTGTCTCAAAAGCACTCAAGGGTCTAAGCACATCAAACACAGTGCAGCATATTCACTGCCTAATGGATCAGATGCTAACCAGAATCCAAACAGGTATCTTTGTGGTAAGATTCAGTAATTGCTCCTGTCTCATCTACAGAGTTGAAAATATACTTGGAAAAGAATTAATTGCAGTTCCAAACCTTTGGCACAGTTAGTTACTTATACTTAACAATTTTCAAAAGTGACTATTTTCTTGTTATTTAAAAGTAACTGGATGGTTACTTTTAGTTACTCTTTAGAAATATCAGAACACATAAAGTGCATCTGTACTGCTGAAGTAATCCAGTTTGATGCTGCTTTAACTGCCATGGCTTAATGTTATGGAACCATGGGATTTGTAGTTTGTTGTGGAACCAGAACTCTCTGACAGAGAAAGCTAAATATCTCACAAAATTTTAAAAAAACCCAGAATTCCATAGCATTAAGCCATAGCAGTTAAAGTGGTGTTAAACTGGATTATTTTTGCAGTGCAGATGCAGCCTGAACCCTGCAGGCCTGTGGTACCAAACTCACATACATACTATGGCCCACTCCTCTAAATACTGTATAAAAATAACTAAAAACGTTTCAGTTACATTACAAAGGAAGTCGAGAGATGCCTTGTATTACAATAATAGTGCAACTAAGTTATGCTTCAGTTATTTAAAAAAATGTAAATCGCTTGTTACTTATATCTATTTAATTCTACATTTAGGATAAATTGCAAAAGATTAAAAATTCTTGCCATATCTTTCCCCCTAGAAACAGTGACAATGGTAGCTGATAACTGATGTTGTTTGGACCTTGTTTGGACTACCATATATAAATGAGTCCCATCGTGCCTCACTTTGTGGAAGTTACAATTGAACAAGAAACCCTCTAATAAAGCATAGATTCCAGTTTCTTTCAGATTAGAAAACAGTGTTCCTAGGATTGGAATAAACCAGGACCTTAAGAACAAAACTGAGGTTTAATATTCTGTTGTAATTCAAAGCTACTATACTCACAATCCTCTTTAAATTTCCATAACTGCTTCTGTCTTTTTTCTTCCCATTGAAAATGCTTAAGAAGAAAGTGATTAGATAGCTGTAGAGTGCCTTTTAGCTACAAGCAGGAAGACTCCTCCATATGGAAATGTCAGGAGGGGTGACTGTCATGTCAGTGGGGAAATAAATCTGCTCCAGTTTTGTCCACTTTTTTTACAGGGTTATCCAAAATCCTGTCATGCCCCATGAGTCTGATGAGGCTAGAGAGTCAGAGGAGGAGGAGGACATGGCAGGGAATGGCCCTATGGACACTGGCACAGGTTTATCTACAGCTGTGCCAGCAGGGAACCCTGCCAACCTAGAGGCTTGAGCAGAGGAAGATCCTGGTCCGAGCGGATTGGCATCAGTCCCAGCAGAGAGTCCTGCCCATTCAGATAAGAATGAAGAAGAAGAGAGGGACTTACCTCCACCATCGTATACCCATCAGTGAGCTCAAAAGGAAGCTCAAAGGAAGTCTCTGAGACTTTATGAGAAAAGCCTGCTCATTAAAAAACACCCGACAAAGCCTTAATTGCTTTATATATGCTGAGAGAGGCAATGGGGGCTTTGTCAGAGATCAACTGATCATCCTGGTGAAAGCTTCCTGCTGACTTCGGTGCCTGGATTCTAGTTATCTTGACTACTGTTACCCTGACTCGTGCTTAGACCTTGGACTATCCCTGACTACTCTGCTGCCTGCTCGTGTTGACCCTCGGGCTGCTTTGGACCATGCTGACAGATTGCCATAAGCCTCTGACCTTTTGGACTGTGTTTGCATTCCTGTGAGCTAATTAACAGTTGGCTCCCTTCCCAGACTAGTGCTGTTTATACTTTGCTGGTACCTAGTTGCTTTCCAGACAAATCCTGAACCCTATCTCCAAATAGGTTCATCAACTTGAGTAGCTCTTTTAATGGTCAGATTAAACACCAAGGAAGATTCAGTTCTTTACTGATGGGGAAACATTCAGTGCTTTACTGTGACAGCTGCCACAGGGAAACTTTCTGGCATTAATAGTTAACTAGAGACATCCTGGTTTAATAACAACTTATGGAAAGGAAGAAGTGAAGGACCGACATGCATGTGCTGAAAGTCTGCATGCATCTCAGATTAATAGACCATGATATCCAGGTATCAGCAGATGGCTACCCATGGCCTACAGTTCCCAGTTATGTAGATGTGTCCTATGAAACAGGGAGTGTCAGGCTGAGCTTTTCTAAAGAGCTTTTCTGTAACAAGAGAGCCCTGTTATCATGTTTTTCTCCTGATGCATCTTAATTTCTTTTAAACAACAATAAGAAATATTTCTTTGATGAAAGCACTTGGATTTACATGACTTTGTCTGAAATCCAAGCATTTCAGCTTCACTAGGTTTTGGATTACAACTATAAGAGTTTACTTTCAAATGTATTTTCCTTTCAGGATGTGTAACACATCTGTGAAAACCTTCACAGTATTTCAACATTATTATATGCAAATTATTTCTGTCTAATACTCCATTCTTTGAAAAAATAAATAATCTCTCTATCATAGCATTATTTAACAGAAGTTTAGATAGTGAATTACAATTGTTCCATGGGCTATTAATAGTCATGGATTTCTGAAAAGGGAATAAACAGGCAGTAAAACATTCTGTTGTTAAAATTAGTAGCACTAGCATTGGATAGATGAGGAATGAACAACTATCACTCCGCTCATATTTGTTAGGAAAATATGAATGCAACAAAGGAAAAATTCATCTGCTGAGAGATGAAAAGTTTTAGGGAAGAAAATATTCCCCTTATTTTTCATGTATGCTTAGTCCTTTATTGCTATGTCCTATGTACCACGTGCTGCTGACAACACATAGTCAAATAAATGAATGATTACTGCAAGCTTGGACATAATTCTTTTTCAGGTGCTACCGTGGGTTTTTATGCCTTTCCTCCCTGTGTAGAGCCCAAAACCCCCTTCCCTATCTACTGCTAAGCCCCTGGCTCTGCCCTCATGGCTGTTCTATGTTTCTAACTGAGCAAGCAGACTTGGAGAAGGGTCTGGTTGAGTCTCCAATAACCAGAGTTAAACTATGACATTTATTATATTTTATTTAGTTAGTTATACCCTGCTCTTAGCCACAAGACTATCAGAGCGGCTTACAAATTGTTTTAAGCAATAGCTATTTACACATCTACACTGCATTAAACAATTTCCAATGTGTGTTAGCTAATTGCCCCCACAATCAATTTACCGACCTACGAAAGGATGGAAGGCTGAGTGAACCTTGGAGCCCACTGGAATCGAACTTGCAACGTGGTGGCTTGCAGTACTGGCATTTAACCACTGCACCACCAGGGCTCCACATCAGTTCTGACATCTGCCAGGATATATAAAATATGTCATGTCTGGCTATGGGAGGCATAGTTAGACACTACTCCAAGTCTGCTTGCTTGCTGCAAAGCAAGGATTAGCCATGCAAGGTGGCATTAGGAGTTTATCAGTAGGTGGGAAGAATATGGCTTAGTGTAGCATAGGTCCACATGTGGATATTTACACTACTCTGAGGTACTGTTGGATTAAGAGCTCTGTGTGTTTACTGAGACATAAATGGACTGTTGGATTAAGAGCTCTATGTATTTACTGAGACATAAATTCCACTATGTTGAATGGATCTTACTTACCAGGAAGGGTTGTTGACCACATCAACATATAGTTGAAAGCTGCCCAAAACAATAGGAAAGGATACATATTTCTCATCTATACAATGAAGGTTGGATATACACTCCTCAGCATATTCCTGTCTACTGAGACCCTCCTTGTTGTTATTGATGTGAAATGATTTCTTCATTTTTTTAAAGCTTTATTGATTAAAATAACCACAAACAACTAATAACATTGTACGATATACAATACAATAGACATAAAAGACAAAATAACGCACAAGATATATCAGAAAACACATATAACACACCAAATACATCTCTATCCTATCTATCAACATAAATAGCATATACTTACAATACCTGACTTACAATACACAGCTACGATGACACATTATATGACAATACACATATAACAAATAATCAACAAAACTTCCTGGAGTGGGGGACCGGTCCTAAATTTTTTTCCCTTTTTAGTGCACTTTTCATTATGAAAGTCCTGAAGCTGAAATGATTTCTTCATTTTGAAAGAGTTGGGGAGCTTCACCACCAACCTGGCACCTCAAATAATACAGCTTCCTTTCTTTATTTGTTGAGATTTATAAGGTTGTATCTAATGGAGGTTTTGATGAGTGAAAAGTGTTTACACTCATGCAAAGTGGGGAATTTGATTTCCCCTAATATCTACTGTGTGACCCTCTGTGTCAAAACCAGTAGTGTTCCTGGCAGTCCACCAATACTCAAGACCTGTCTTTCATGGGATATGAAGACACAAATGGGTGGAATTGGTTAAAACAAATCAGGAACCCAGCCTTCTGTAAGTAGAAGAGCTTTCCCCTGGTGCAAAGGCACTAAGGCATACAACCTTCCCTATTCTGAAGCTATGAGGACTAACTAAATAAAATACCTCAGCATATATTTTATATTCCACAGAATACTGTACAATTACAGTGCCAAAGATAAGAAATATTTTTAAAAACCCCACCTAGTTCCAGATTAATTGTGGTTTCCAGCAGTGGCATAGCTAGCTCTTTTGCCACCTGGGGCAGTCTCTGAGTTTGCCATCCCTCTCAATACACAACAATACATATATTCTGGTGTATAAGATGACCCCCCCACACATTTTAAAGGTAAAATATAGAGTTTGGGATATACTCGCCATATAAGACTACCCACCACCACCCCCTCCACGAAGCTGCGATCAGGCTCCCGATCACGACTTCGGGGATGGCGGGTGGTGGCTGGAAAGCCTCCCCCCTCCAGCAAGCCACCCTTCCACCCTCCCCAAAGCCACGATCGGGAGCCCACATGCTGGTTGGGGAATCGCGAGAGATGGCTGGCTGACTGGCTGGCTGGGGAGATTGCCAAGTCCCACGATTCCCCAGTCTGCCAGCCACCTTCCATGCCTCCCCATCCCGCAATGGGTCAGGAAGCTCCCCCCACCCAGCCAGCCATCCCTCCAATGTGACTAGGAAGCTTCCTAGCCAGCTCCTGTCCTTCCCGAGCCAGCTCCATCTCAGGTCCATATATCCAGTGTACAGTTGTCCCTTCACATTCACTGGGGTTTGGTTCCAGGACCCCCCGTGAATACCCAAATCCGCAAATACTCAAGTCCCATTATATGCAATGGCATAGCAAAATGGTGTCCCTTATATAAGATGGCAAAATCAAGGTTTGCTATTTGGATTATTATTTTTTTAAGAATATTTTCAAACCGTGAATACTTAAAACCGTGAATGCCAAATCCGTGAATGTGGAGGGACAACTGTATAAGACAACCCCCGAGTTTTGAGGAGATTATCAAGGGTTAAAAAGTCATCTTATACGGCGGAATATATGGTACTAGAAAAAAGTTGAATTGACATATAGGGAAATTTTAATTTAATTAATTAATTAATTAAATAAGGAGTAACAGGGATAAATAAATCCTTTTTAAAACATTAGTTTGTGTAGTCTGCACACCTAAAAAACTGTGATACTCTAACTCACCCCAGAAGAACAAAGAAGAATGATGTAAAAAAAATCACAAAGATATTGCACTCACTTAATGAGATCAAATTATAACAATCTAAGGCTTAGTCACCATCACCACTTGTCAGACTGGTGGGCGTTTTTGCTGTGGCTCCCTGATTGCTGCAAATGCTGCAAATGTGCAGCAGTACCAAAAATTTGTTCAAATCATAAAAAAATCAAATTGTGTCTCACATGAAAAGTGTCACCCCCAAACAAGTGCTGCTTGGGCAGGACCACCCCCTCTGCCCCCTAGCTACACCACTGGTTCCCAGCAGCAATTCCTCATGGAAAGTCCTGGTATGGCTCAAAGTTCCATTTGAAAGACTATCCAATGGGAAAGAGTTATAGGGTCCTTTTTCTCTACACAGTCATAGTGCTATGATTCCACTTTAACTGCCATAGCAACATCCTATGGAATCCTGGGATTTGCAGTTCTCACCCAGAGAGCTCTAAGGTCTCCCCAAACTACAAAGCCCAGGGTTCCATGAGATATTGCTCATGACAGTTAAAGTGGAATCATAACTGTGTAGTATGAAAGTCTAAGGCAGCAACTACTGAGCACCGTCTTGTGGTCACTTTTCTGTCACAGTGTGGGGCATGTTTTACAGATGCACTTCTAAAAAGTATGTTTGGAGCATTGGTAGTTATGAGGCACAAGGGAAGAAGAAGTTCCTTACATTGTATCCCAGCTAGCAGAGTATGAATATTCTTAGGAAAAAAAATATAAGATGTATTACCTTCAAAGTACCAACTGTTGCCCCATGCATATAATTCCAAAATACCAGCCTGCACTTGGGTCCAGTCTGAGAAATTACTGGGGTTATAATATCTGCAGTATGTCCATACTTTCCATTAGAACTGTCTGCATAGAGATAGTTACCTTCCTTGGTATTTCTGTGAAGAGATAAAATAACATTAAGCAAATATTATTGATATGTCAAAAATATGAACATGTTTAATACCTGTTGGATAGGTAAATAAGAAATACATCTCTATCGTCAATATGTGCTCTAGGCCAACCTTTAAAGAAATATAATTATTAAGAAAATAGCATTCTGGTTTATTTCTTCATAGATGATCATACCTACAACAAAGCAAAGAGAAGAGGATGGTCTTGAGCTTGTGATAGCCAATGAGTTCTTAGTCAAAGCCAAAGAAATCAGCACTTACACAGTATCCATGCATTCTGCATCCACTGATTCAACTAACCACAGATCAAAAATATTTGGGAGGGGGGGCGATTCCAAAAAGCAAACCTTGCTGTTTGCTATTTTATATCTGGTATGCCATTTTATTACACCATTGTATATAATGGGACTTGAGAGCATCCACAGATTTTGGTATCCACCGGGGGTCCTGGAACCAAGCCCCAGCGGATACTGAAGGCCCATTGTAGCTTATAGATAGTCATTGGTCCATTTATGGTGACATATTGAGTAGCGAAAGAAAAGTATACTATTAATTGGAATGCCACTTTTAATTACACCCTCACATCAGAGTCAAAGACATAGCTGTGTTAGTCTGGAATATCAGTATGCAAATGGATCTTGTAGCACCTTTGAGATTAACTGAGGAGATTTTCACACAGCCACTTTGTTCCGTTGCAGGAATGGAACAGGGTCACTGAAAATTTTTCTTTTAGACAACGTTCACCCTGTTCCATTCCCACAGCGTGGCTGTTCTGTTTTCTCCCCGTGATATAGTATTCACAGGGAGAAGTCGTTATTAAGCACCTGGTTCTGGTTCTGTAACAGAGCACGGGTGTGTGAATAGGAGCCCTGTCCCTGTTCTGGAATGACAGGGATGGGGGAGGAGTTCCATGGCAATCACTTCCTGCCATGATCGGGACATCCAGGTAAGTGGGACCCTTCCCCCTCCCCCCCCCAGTTCCTTGGTTTTTTAAAAAAATATTTTCCTATTTATTTATTTATTTATTTGACAGCTGGGGGGGGTTACTTTTGATTTCAGCTGGCCAGTTGTAAAGGCAGCCTTTACAAAAGCTGCATTTACAGCTGGCAGGCAAGGAGGAAGGAGGCCTGTTCCTGCAGAGGAATGCAGGTAAGCGTGCAAATGTTTACCTCCATTCTGTGGCAGGAATGGGAGAGGGGCTTGCGGGACAGAACCAGGGCTTCTGGCTTGGTGTGAAAATCTCCTTTGAGAAAGAACTTAGTCTCAAAAACAAGATCCCTTTGCATACTTCACATCTGATGTATAGGATCATGCCAACACATGCAACTTCTTGGTAAGCAAACTGTTTCACAGGATGAAACTGGTCTGGGAACCTATTTGTATATAATCACTTTTACTTAGGAGGCTGAACAGATATATGTTGCAAGGTATGGGGACCATCTGGATAAGATCCTGAGGAAGGAGGTAAGAACATTAGTGGAAGGAACATCAACCTTCTAAGATATGCTGATGATACCATACTACTAATAGAAAATGGCAAAGACTTGGAAGAATTATTGAGGAAGAACATACAAAAGCAGGGTTACTGTAGAATATTAAGAAGGCAAAAATAATGACCACAGATTATTTTACATAATTTTAAAGTAGGTAATGAAGACACTGAAATAGTTAAAGATTTCCTATACCTTCACTCAGTCATTAATCAAAATATGATCAAGAAATCAGAAGGCTCAGACTTGGAAAAGCAGCTATGAAGGAACTAGATAAGGGCCTGAAGTGCCAAGATTAATAATTAAATACCAAATTCGGAATCATCCAGGCCATAGGATTTCCAACTTCCATGTATGGGTATGAAAGCTGGATGGTGAAGAAAATTGACAGGAAGAGAATCAGCTCATTTGAAATGTGGTGCTGGAGAAGAGTTGTACTGATGTCATGGACTACCAAAATTATCAATAAATGAGTCTAGGGCAAATCAAACTTGAACTTTCACCGGAAGCCAAAATGAATAAACCGAGCCTTTGGCTATATCATGAGACCACATGTCTCATTGGTAAAGATTACAATGCTTGGTAAAGTAGGAGGCAATAGGAAAAGAGGAAGACCACACTATCAGTGGATAGAGTCAATCAAGGAAGCTGTAGCTCTGAATTTGCAGGACTGTTGATGACAGGGTATCTCAGAGGTCTCTCATTCATAGGTTTGTTATATGTTGAAGCTGAGTTGAGAGCAGTTAACATCAAACTTAAACTTGCTAGGAAGAAACAACTGGAATCTAGCTTCTAGCTCTTTATAACTCTGGCACATGGAGGGTGTGGTTTGTTGAAATTTCAGAATTAGTTCTATACAAGAGTAACCTTCATTAGGTATGTATGTGTTTTCTCTTCGTTGCAAGATGTTGCAGAAGATGTTATCACCAAGGGTATGGCTTTCCTCATTCCTGGGGCAACTGTCACAGAGTGATAAAGCGAAGGGGAATGGAAGAAGTATACAAGAGGTACATCTGGTAGAATTAAAAGGCAATATTCCTGTTAAAGGTTCTGCAAAACTGTTAAATGAAAGACTTACAGTATGCCGAAAGATGACCAAGTGGGCAAATAAATGAACACTGGGAAAGTTGACATGGACAAAAAATACAATTTTTGTTGATGTTTCCTTAAGCCTTTAGAGCTTGGTTTTTATTTTAACTTTACAATTTTGTTCAATCAGATCATGTGTATTTGGACTATTTGTATTTGTATTATTCCCTTCCCTTCTCCTATTTACTTTAAAAAATAGACTACACCTTTGGCAGAGATGCCTGCTTGACCATCTTATTTTTGAACAGTGCCATGTCCATTGATGGTACTGTGCAAATGAAGAAGAAATCTGTGGTATTTCCAGTGTCACCCCTCCTTCAGATGGTGCCACTTGGTATGGTTTGGCCTCTCTGCACCCTCCTAGTGCTGCCACTGGAAGAAATAATAATGTAGTCTCTCTATAGATGTTCTTGGCTCTTCCTCTCCCCACACCCAGCTGTCTCTCTCTTTCTTTTGTAGCTGCCAACTCACTGTCCACTGCTATTTTCTTTGTTTTGCACAGGCTCTGTATGTTCCTGTGTAGTGTTATCCCCTTACTCACTGACTGGCCTTCTTCCACCATGTTCAGTGGCACTTTTAAGTGGCACAGCAGCTTTCCATTGCTCTCTAACAAAGCTCTCAAAAGCCAAACTGTTCTGCCATTGCAACTGAAGCAAGTTGATGAGTTAATTTTCAGTGTTACATACTTCTACATACCTCAGGCATACAGAACCCTTTTCTTTAAATTTGTAGCTGAATTTATTTTGCTTAACTAGTGCAGCAGTCACCTATATTACTATTAGAAGGAACAAGGAGGGCCTTGCAAAATATATATAAATATGTATACCTGAAAACCTCATGATTAATCTGAGTCATGCACCTTCTTACGCATCGGGAGGGTCTCCTTTTGGCCCCATGAGCATGAGGAAAAATAGACTATGACTACTACTTCTCTGCTTCCCTCACCTCTTCCTCCCCCTCCTCACTATTATTTTTACTATTATAACTATTATAATTACGGTTAACCCAACTTTGTACCCCACCTTTCCCCTCAAATTGGGACCCAGGATTCTAAAGTGTTTTGTGTACATGTATAAAAGTGTCACACAGCTACATCTAATACTAAACTAGCCTGATGTTATTGAGTTTTCTATATGTGAATTTCTTGTGAAGTTAATATTAAATGCACATATAAAATACATGCTGTACAGCTACATGCCCAGCCTTTTCTCCCTTAATTTAGTTTTGATTTACTTAGTTTAGAACAGTCTCAAATTCAAATTTCTTTGATGTTTCATGAGCTATTGCAAACTGAGAACATAATTTGTGGGAAGCAAACTTGAAATAGAAACATTTAATTGAATGGAGGAGTAATAGATGAAACCTACAGAGCAACGTATTTTAAAAGGCCTGTAGTTTTTTTTCCAAAATGGATTTGTCAACCTGGCCCAGCAGCCTTGCAAACATAAAATGCATTCCCATAATGAAATGCACTATAGATAAATGTTGTCAGCTGTATATCATTTTTGTGGATACTCTTATGCACTAATTGGAGTATATGATGGATAAAATAAAACCAGATAAACATTCACTGGCATTTTAGGCTGGATCTAGTCAACCATAAAGCCAAGGGTGAAAATCAAGCATTTTATAAAAGAAGCAGTAATGATGAGTTAATAAATGGCAGGCATAAAATATTATACATCCACTTCCCAACATTTATTTAAAAAGGAAATATACTAGCAGTTTATAGTTACAGTCTTTTGCCCAACAAAACCTGAAGTGTCACTACAACAGATGTACACAAACTATTGTCTAAATAATGCAGAATCGAACACTGTCTTTCTGTTCATGGAAAGTAGCTCCACTTGATTTTCAGGGATTTCCCCTCTTCTCTATCACGACCCATTCCATTTAGCAGAGTCTCTTGACCTTTTGTGTAACATTTTCAGGGGAGTAGTGAGACGGGAAGTGAAGATAATAAGCTAGGAATTCTGTTTCAACTGGCAGCATTCACTGCCAGCAACTGGAATCAACCAGCAACCAATATGTGTGTTTGTGTTCATGTGCCTTCAAGTTGCCTGTCGATTTATGATTACCCCATGCATTTCATAGGGTTTTCTTAAGCAAGGAATACTCAAAGGTGGTTTTGCCAATTCCTTCTTCAGAAATATAGCCTATAGCACCTGGCATTTATTGGTGGTCTCCCATCCAAGTACTAACAGGGCTGACCCTGCTTAGCTTCCAAGGTCACATGGGTGCCTTTTGAGTATTTAGACCCACTAACCCCCCCTTCTCTCTTCTATTGATCAACTCAAGATTACTGAGATTATCCAGCAATCCCATACTTATTTACCTGTAAGGTCCCTTTTGCATTTATGTGGCATCGTTATGAAGCCTTATTTAGTGCATCTGATAAAATCCTATATTGAAAAAGATATCAAAGAAGGAGGCATTTCCAGTCACTCTGGCTTCCAGGAGCTTTTATGTTCAGAAGGCTGTTCCCAACCAGCCATATTTCCCAGTGTCTTTGCAGGGTTGGCAACCTTTTTATTCCCTTCTTCAAGGGATGCATTCCCTCAGCAGCAATCTGTCAGGAGTGAAGTTTATGGTCAACTGGTCCAGAGCCAAAAGAAGCACACTTACTCTTTTTCTCTTTCTATCCCCCTCCTTCCTCTTCTCTCTTTTCCTGCCATCCCATTCTCTCTCTTCCTGTTGCTGGCTCACCTAGTGGGCTATTGGAAAAAAAAATGATCTTCATTCATGGAGAGACCTGAGCTAATCACTGGCAAAAAGCTCTGGAAATTAAAATATGACATCAGGCCAAGGACTACAGATTGTCCATTCTTGGGATAGGGAAAATATAGAAGACCTCACACCTCTAGGGGATCACAATGAAGCAAAAGCAAGTTTGCAGGTTTGAAAATCAGAAAGAAAAGTTTCTCATCCGTGGCACTCCCAATGGGAATGACTTTCCCATTTTGTTCTCCTCCAGGTTTGATGATTTTATAATTCTGTGTGCGCATGTGTACGTGTGTGAGCATTGATACACCAGGCAAAGACCTTTTATATTTATTCAGGCCTTTCATGATACCAACATTCTACAGTTAATCTGCTGATTTCTTCCTGTGTTCTGCTGAGTTATATTGTTTGAAATTATTTTTATATCCATCCATGCTATTTTAGGTTATGCTAATATGACCTTATTACCATGTGAGCTACCATGGAAGTCTGTTAAGCTGAAAAGTGGTGTGTAAATATTGTTAAAGAAAAAAAACATAATATTTCCACATATTGGTTAATGTGTTCCAAGTTTCAAATACTCTTTCAGCTTGTAGAGGTGCAAAGCTTGGTATTACAAGCTTACCAGCTGTGAAAAATTATGTATTTCACACATCCATGTCTAGTTTGTGTGTTTTTGTTTTCTTAAGTGGTGGAACTTGAAGGCCTTAATGCTGTTTTGCCCTTGGAACATTTCATACTGAATAGCTATGAGGTTGTTAACTATATGCTCTTTAACTTCATGACAGTAATGCTTATGAGAGAAGACACAGAGATACAGTACTGTGAGATTTCTTTGCTTTTTCTCCTGAGGTCTCTTGGAGTGTTTTAATGCCTCAGTGATTTTGTGAAAGAATGCAATAAATTGCACTATTTTGACCTTGTTTGCTATACAGTTTGATTTGCTGTTTATCTCGATAATTCTTTTCTTATGTGGACAACTAGAGAAATCAACATGCTGAACTTCTAAAGTTTTAAAGTCTATATTTCAAGTATTTCAAGAAGAAATTGTGTTTTTAAAAGGTAAAAATATGAAGCCCAAATCTGAGGTGCACTTTGTGGCATGGACTTCACTGACCACCTGATGAGAAGAAAGAGATGATACACAAGTGTAGGGGTAAACTAAGGGCCACTTCATTACCGTTTAAACTGATCTGCAGCAGGGTTCAGCAGTACATGCTGAAGCAGATGTGTATTTACTCCCTCTTCAGTATTTCAAATGCAAGCAACCCCAGAACACAAAGACAAGGCAATGAATGTAGCTTGCCTCTGACCTGTCCACTTCAAAGAGTCTGAAAATGCTGACCTCTCCCTCAGGCCCTAAAAGAGAAAGCTAGTCTAGTCTTAAAGGTTGTTCCCTTTCCCATTCCCAAGTTCCAGGACCCAAAGGGCAAAACTCGACAACTCCCACTCACAAAATGTGCCTTTTCACAAAATTTGTTGTTCTTCTCTTCTTCTGGGAGGGCAAATAGTTTCCCCTCACACTCACACATACATGTACAGAAGTAAGGGGTTGAGTTATGGTATCTGAGGAATTTTCCCCATTATCTGCTTACTGTACAATACTTTTTGTTTCTCATTGGTTGTGCCCAGTCCACAATAGCCACTTAGATCATTCAGACTGGGGAGGGCTCAATTTCTGGGCTGCCAGCCAATCAAGGGCTACTGAAAGCCATTTACCCCAACACACAGTCCCTGCAGTACAAGGAGGAAGAGGGGGGAAATGGTTGTAAACAGGTCTGTTGGCTTTCATGATAGAAAGAATATTCAAAAATATTCATAAAATGGTTGAAAAATGTGTTTCATGACAGTCAGAAAACTCTAATGAGGAGATTCCTGGACTGACAAGAATCTTCACAGCTCAGAACTTATTCTATGCAAATTTCATGTGTGGATTTTTTGTTTGTTTGTTTTTTGCAGAGAAAAAAGCATTTTCTGTGTAGAAAATAATATGGTTTGTGGGGGAAAAAAAGTTCTTTCCTGCACCAAAAAAAAAAAAAAAAGCTTGACATTTTACTCAAAATAAGTTCCCAACTACAGCATTTTCTGTAATACTATTTTCTGTGCAAAAAAGTACAAACTTTTCACAGAATAATTCCTGGATGCAAACATTCCTTGAAAACTGAGCAGACGCTCAAAGACTTTCTTGCAGCAGGAATTACTCACCATTTCCTTCAAGATCAAAATTAGTGAAGTATTACAACCCTGTAAGAGACAAGGACTTCGCCACTGCCCTCTCCCTCCTCCTCCTCCTCCTCCTCCTCCTCCTCCTTCTTCCATGGCAGACAGGATACAGGGGCGTGTGTGTACAGGTCTGTGCATTATCAAGGGCAGGGGCACAAGCACTGAAGAACAGCTGCTAACAGATACTTTTTTGAAAGAATGGGCAGTGTGGTTGGCAGTGAGTGGGAGGGGATTTTTGCCTCTGCTTTTTGCCTCTGAGCTGGAGGCCATTGAGGCGTACCACTGATCCATATGGTTTCTAAGAGGCTTATCACACACCAAAGTAAAGTGGCAGTGCAGCTGGAAGGTTCCATCTTCTGTGCTGCCATACTGCATGACACTGGCATTCTTCTGTTCCAGTCCCGTGGGAGACTGAGGTAAAACCATGTCTTTTTGCTAACCAGAAAAATCTGTTACCCCAAAGAAGTAGTTTTACCTCATGACTTTATCAGACAAGTCAAATACGGTATCATAAGGCTGCCTAATGATTGTGAAAGGGCGCGCGTACCAGACGACATCGCCCTTTCGCAATCGTGTACTGTCAAAAAGGTGTACTTTTTTATTGATGGTCC
The DNA here is from genome assembly GCA_030847615.1 of Gambelia wislizenii. Classification (NCBI taxonomy): domain Eukaryota; kingdom Metazoa; phylum Chordata; class Lepidosauria; order Squamata; family Crotaphytidae; genus Gambelia; species Gambelia wislizenii. The sequence continues at coordinate 129,273,937 of JAUMIR010000006.1, read as the reverse complement.
AAACTGTCAGTTGATCCCCTGTAGCAATTTGTTGCCAGCATTGCCAACATTTGAATCCGTGCGCCATTGTACTCATGTGAATGCAGTGTCAATGGGCAAACATGATCCAAGAGATCAGGACAGCCAGGTAGGAGATGTTCTTTTTATGAAACACCCCCGATGTACTTGGAACTCTTTAAGTGTGTTTTTGTGCTTTCCTGAACTTTTTGTGTCTTTGCTTTCTTTTTCTTTTCTTTTTTTAAATTTTCCATGTGAGTGTCTCCTCATGAGATTCGGTGAGATTACAACTCTGGAAGTAACATGGACACTGCTCAAGGCAAGTGTGGTAGGGAGTGTCTTTTTCTGGCATAAAAACAACACAGTTTGTGCCAGCAAAAGAAGGGGTAGTGGCATGATAAAGTCCTCAGTTTCCCATGTGACCAGAATGGCAGAACACTGGAAGAACGACATCATGAGGTAAGGCAGCATGGAATGCAGAACTTTCTGGCTGCTTTGCTGCTTTACTTCAGCATGTGATAAGCCCCTAAGACTATCTTCTTTTAGGAGGACAAAAGATTTTCCCATGCATTCATTCAATCTACTCTATTTCTTGCCATGAAAATGATGTTTTTGACCAGGATGACAACATCTTGCTTAGTGCAACTGCTGTTGCAATGCAGATTTATAAGGTGATTCATGAGTACCTTGTTACATATTTTTCCTGTTGTAGCAGGTGGGAAGACTAATGACAGGACCGGTTTAAGGAATTTTGGGGGCCCCTGCAATGCTTTACTTTGGGGCCCCCATATGTTTATCTCAGATCAATGTAACCTAACCTATTCACCGTACAGGATGTTCAGATTATAGTAGGACCCCCGTATCCCTGGATTCATTATCCATGGGACACAAAACAGCACACCTACCATAGAGTCTTCCTAGAAAATGTGTCTTCCCTAGCCCTTTTCTAGGCCTTCCAAGGCAACTCTATGGTATTTTAAACCAGAAATCCCATTATTTTCATATTAAGGAGGCCAACACGGGGCCCTCTCTTGACCTCGGGGGCCCCTCTTGACCTTGGGGCCCCCTGCCAATGCTGATTTGGCAGACAGGTTAAACCGGCCCTGACTAATGACAAATTGCTAGCTCATCTCATTGAAACCCATTTTTGAAGTTTTTATGTAGAAGGTTAACAGAAAAAAACGTAGTGGATCTCAATCAAGATGTTGATAGGGTAGATAAATAATATAAGAATAACACTAGAGAGATGTCCCAAACAATTTGGCCCTTCTGGAAAGCAATTTGACCTCTAACCCTTTCACACTTGGCATTTGGTTTAATGGAGTTTATTTTGGAAGAGCCTCTCAGGAAATTCTGATGGTTGAAGAGCTGATCTTCACCAGTTAAGTATAGATAAGGAATGAACACTTACAACTCATGAGTTGAAACTTTGAACTTATATATAAGATTATGTTATGCCTACCTAGTGATCTATTATAGATAGAACACTCCAAGATCCCTTTCAAATCATCCTAATTTGCTGATTAAATAAAATATCAAACTTAGGCAAACATTATGCAGTCACAAAAGTTACCTAATGAGAGGTCATAACCTCCAGAAGATAAGAGATGAGAAAAATACTAAGTATGAAGATATGCAATTTGTTTGGGGTGTCAAAAATAGATACAATTAATAGCTTAACAAATAAATCTGTGTCCTCCCCCTGGGGAAGGCGGGGTGCTCAGTGGCCCCATCTCAGAGATGTGGACATGGGCCTGGCCAGGTTAGGATGCAAGGGAATCCCAACCAATCCTTCTCCCTCCCCTTTTACCCCTTCCTCCTCCTCCTGTGGGTTTCTGTGTCTGCTGATAGTCTGCTGATAGTTAACTACAGATAATTGAATCAGCAGATGATGAATCAGCAGATACAGGGATCCTACTATATGGTCTTATAAAGTCTCCTATTTCAGAAAAATAATTTCTGTGCAGCCACATTTTGGTGAACATTAAGTTCAATCATAGGTGGCTTTGGTTGCTGGGAGATTTGAGTATTGTGCAGTCATGCCTCTTCCTCCTCCTCCTCCTTCTCATCATCATTATTCCCACCACTCCCCATGGATCAAGGCAGGAAACAACAGATTAACACACAACACCTAGGCCCCATCTACACAAGTGGGAGGGGAACATAGTTCCCCACAGTAATAACAAGTTGCAGTAGTTGCGACTTGCCTTAATGGTGTTTTTGCCCCCAGCATCCCCATAAGCTTCACATCCAAGATGACAGCTGAGATGAGAGAGCCCTCCTCCTTTCCCTGGTGGTAGCAACAGTGGCACAGCGTGGGGAACTGGGGAAGGGAGAAGAGGACAAGAGAGCCCTCCTCCCTTCATTGGTCCTCGCAGCAGCAGTGGCAATCCCCAATTGCTTGCTAAAAATGGAAAAATAGTGGCTGGCGGCACTTGCCCTGTCAGCAAGCCCCACCCCCACACTTGTCCAGCTAATCAGGGTCACACTTTCTGTAGACTTGGACAGGAATTCCTATCATATTGTTGTCCCAACAAGGGGAAATGTACACCCCCTCGCTGTTTTTCAAAATCTCCAGCAAAATCTGCGAAGGCTTTTCCCTCTGAGTTTTTGCTGTTTGGGGCACCCCTCCTTCTGAAAATGGTGTGATGAGGCAGAATCCCATTAAGATAGGTAGGCTTCTCCATGAATTCAACAAGGAGTATTTTCACAGTTTAGACAGCTCCCTAATGTCAGTTAGCCTAGTCCTGGAAAAAGACTAAAGGTTTGCATTGAAAGAGTCCTGAACCTAGACCTATTTGTTACCACCCTAAATAACCTCATTTGGACATTCGGCTTGCGTACCCTAATGATGTTTTGAGCTATGCTGGCAGTGGCATAATAGCCACTGGTAGGGTCTCCCATGCCAGACAGGTCAAAACCGAAGGGTCTGACAAAGAGCGTCAAAGGGCAGGATGGGCTCTCTAGCCTTGTGGCAACCGTCCTAGGAGAAGGAAAACTCCAATCCCAAACCCGGGCAGATGGTGCTCGTCCAACCCTGTAAGGTCAACCATCTAAGAGAAGGAAACTCTAATCAAACCTACGGCCCGAGGACCTCGCTGCCACGTCCATGCTTGCAAGGCCACGGCAGATGAATCTCTGGTTTAAAGGGTGAGGCCAGTTCTGTGCACGCTGCGCTCCACCAGAAAAATCCATTGCACAGGCTCGAGGGACAAATCCATTTCCAAAAAAGCCCTGTAGCGACTGGCGAGGGACGAAACCGGCAGGTGTAAAGATGCACTGGAAGCCGCAGCCCCAACCCTGCATGCAGGCGGTTCAGGACATTGGTCGCTCGAGGCTGACCCGGGAGATGACAGTCTTGTTCGGCAGCATCCTGAATGACCAAGCAGCCTTTTTTAAGGAGAGCACTGCTTGCTCCATATGGAGAGGGGCCTAGAAAAGGTGGCCTAACGAAAGCTCATCCCCAACTACCTGGTTGGCTAGCCGCGGCCAACGGGAATCTTCTGATGCGGTCAAACCAAGGCAAAGAAACAAAGGCACACACCGGCCTCCAAAGGTGTAAATAAACTGACACTTGCATGCTGGAACATCAGAACCATGCAAGACTCTAAAGATAGTGGACGGCCTGAGCGTCGTTCTGCCCTAATAGCCCTTGAACTATCACGGCTTAATATTGACATTGCTGCTCTTAGTGAAGTTCGCTTCCATGAGGAAGGCAGCCTTAAAGAACATGGCGCCGGCTACACACTTTACTGGTCTGGCAAACCCAAAACCGAAAAACATCTTTCAGGAGTAGGCTTCATGATTAAAAACTCCATTGCCTCCAAACTCGAAACCTTGCCAACAGGACACTCTGATCGCATTATTTCCTTACACCTCCCACATGTTGTTCTCTTTAGTGTATATGCCCCAACTATGCAAGCCGACCCTGTAGAGAAAGACAAATTCTACACAGACCTACGCCAACTCATACAAAAAGTCCCTGTAGAAGATAAAATTATTATCCTTGGTGACTTCAATGCCAGAGTAGGAAAGAACTCCGAAGCCTGGAAAGGTGTCTTAGGCAAGCATGGTGTTGGAAATTGCAATGATAACGGACGCCTCCTGCTAGAGTTCTGTGCAGAACAACAGCTGACTATTACAAACACAATCTTTCAGCAGAAAGATAGCTTGAAGACAACCTGGATGCATCCCCGATCCAAACATTGGCACCTCATTGACTATGTTCTAGTCCGTCAGAGAGACATTCGTGATGTCCGTCATACTCGAGTGATGCCCAGTGCAGAATGCCAAACAGATCATCGCCTCGTCAGATGTAAACTAAATCTTCATCTTAAGTTCAAACCTAAGAGGGGTGGCATCTTAAAGAAGAGGCTCCAAGTCAACAATCTTCAACAAGCTACCATGAGAGACAACTTCCAGGCAAACCTACAAACGAAACTTGAAGACCATCCTACAGATCCTTCTCCTACAGTGCTTTGGCAACATATCAAAAACAGTATCCTCCAGTCTGCAGAAGAATCCCTCGGGTTCTCCCACAAGAAAAATCAAGACTGGTTTGATGAAAACAACCAAGAGATCCAGGAGCTGTTGGCAAGGAAGAGAGCTGCTCACCAGGCATACCTCGCCCAGCCAACCTGTCATGTAAGAAAAGCAGCTTTCCGCCTCACATGTAGCAAACTACAACAAAAACTCCAAGACATGCAGAACAAGTGGTGGATCAATTTAGCAGAAAAGACACAACGCTGTGCAGATCAGGGTGATCATAGAGGATTTTATGAAGCTCTTAAAGCAGTGTTTGGACCTACTTATCAGGTCCAAAGCTCCTTATACAGTACAGATGGTCAAACATTAATTACTGATAAAGCCTCCATCTTGAATCGTTGGGCTGAACATTTTCAAAGTCTCTTTAGCACCAACCGAGTAGTCCAAGGCTCAGCTATCCAACATATGATACAAAAACCAATGAGAAATGAATTGGACATAGCTCCCACTTTGGAAGAGACCCTTATGGCCATACAGCAGATGAAAAACGGCAAGGCAGCTGGGATTGATGGAATCCCACCTGAAGTTTGGAAACACGGAGGTCATGCACTCCACGAAAAATTCCACGAATTCCTTGTGAATTGCTGGGAAAAAGGGGAACTGCCATCAGACCTCCGAGATGCAGTCATCATCACCCTGTACAAGAAAAAAGGAGCAAAATCCGACTGCTCAAACTATCGAGGCATAACACTGCTCTCTATTGCTGGAAAAATCCTTGCAAGGATACTCCTGAACAGATTAGTTCCTGCTATTGCAGAAGAACTTCTCCCTGAAAGCCAATGTGGCTTCAGAGCCAATAGGAGTACTACAGACCTGGTATTTGCCCTTAGGCAACTGCAAGAAAAATGTAGGGAGCAGAACAAGGGTCTCTATGTAACATTTGTCGACCTCACCAAAGCCTTTGACACTGTAAGTAGAAAAGGTCTGTGGCAGATCCTGGAAAAACTAGGATGTCCCCCCAAATTCCTTAAAATGATTATCTTGCTACACGAGGGCCAGCGTGGTCAAGTCAGATATGGCGATGCTCTTTCAGAGCCCTTTCTAATAACTAATGGAGTGAAGCAAGGTTGTGTTCTTGCACCAACTTTATTTACAATCTTCTTTAGCACGATGCTCCAAAGGGCTATGGCAGAGCTTGAAGAAGACGACGGCATCTATATACGCTACCGTACTGATGGTAGCTTGTTTAACTTAAGCCGTCTGAGGGCTCACACTAAGACTCTAAACTATCTAGTCCGTGAGCTGCTCTTCGCCGATGATGCTGCCCTTGTTGCCCACACAGAAGCAGCTCTGCAGCGCCTAACGTCCTGCTTTGCAACAGCTGCAGAGCTGTTTGGGCTAGAAGTCAACCTGAAGAAAACAGAAGTTCTTTACCAGCCTGCACCACAGGACGAACACCACCATCCCCACATTGCCGTCGGCAAATCAGTGCTCAAGTCCGTTCAGCAGTTCACCTACCTGGGAAGCATCATCTCCTCAGATGCCAAGATTGACAGAGAGATCGATCACAGATTAGCAAAGGCATATAGTGCATTTGGAAGACTTCACAAAAGAGTCTGGAGCAATAAACACCTGAGGCAAAGCACAAAAATCAGTGTGTATAGAGCCATCGTACTGTCTATCCTCCTTTATGGATCTGAAACATGGGTCACCTATCGCCACCACCTACGACTTCTCGAGCGCTTTCATCAGCGCTGTCTACGCACAATCCTAAATATACACTGGACTGACTATGTGACGAATGTTGCTGTCCTTGAACAAGCAGGGATCACCAGCATTGAGGCCATGATATTGAGAACACAGCTGCGCTGGGCAGGGCACGTTTCTAGGATGGAGGACCATCGCCTCCCAAAAATACTACTCTACGGTGAACTCGCCACGGGTCAGCGTAAGAGGGGCGCTCCAAAAAAGCGATACAAAGACTCCCTGAAACAACATCTCAGGCTTGGCCAAATTGATCACCAACAGTGGTCCGCCCTGGCCTCACATCGGGAGGCATGGAGACGCAATATCCACAATGCTGCAGCCTTATTTGAGAACTCACGACGAACAAGTCTTGAAGAGAAACGACAACGCAGAAAGAATCACAACCCAAAAACATCACCCAAGGAGACCTTCTGCTGCGCTTTTTGCAACTGGACTTGTTTATCTCGGATTGGCCTTTTTAGTCATCAGCGCGCTTGCAGAAGGCGCGGGATGAGTCCTTCCTGAATCTTCGTTTGCGAAGAAAAGCCAGAGGAGAGAGATCACCATATCATATTGTGAACTACTCACACTTGCCCAAGGTGTGATTCCCAAGAATCTTAGAAAGTGGGAACATCTCTCTTTGTTTAGTACACAGAGACCAATCAGTTCTGCTGGTAAAGTCTTAAGTATAAGCCAAGACCAAACACGTATCTAAGATGCAACACTGGTTTAACTCTGATGATTAAATATGACAAGTGGGGCCTACAAAAAGAAAATGGTCTACTGTGGAGAGCTTCTGTTCAGTTGCCTATAGGAGTGGGACATTGTCTGAGCAGCCAGGGCCTCCAGTCCAACGAGAGATGCTTAGATAATGAGTCTTCTAATGGTTTTCCAGTCAGACTGTCATGGTTTCTTCCAGGAGACTCCATTCTTGGCCCCACTCACCCAAACAACTTTTCCTTTTCTTCTCCTTCTCCCTACTCTCATGGCTTGAGGTTATTGCAAACCTTCTAATACCTCACTCCTATGCATGGAAGGTGCCATTATACTTATGTATAGCTTAGAGGTGAAGAATTATGCATGATGAGACGAAATATATTGGTCCTATTTCCATTATGGTTGGTTATCTTTACCATTAAACACTCTCTCATTGAAAGACAGCTTTAATATTTCCTTTTTACTTTTAGGTTTCTTCCATACATATATAAAAGTTTGGGGACAAATTTAAGTAGATTCCTCAACATTATGTTGGAGTAATGATTTCTACATTTAAATTACTGCAATTCAAATTAAATTTTTAGCACGTAACCTACAGAATAAAGATCCAGGCTGCTGATCACAGTTTACTTTCAATTTCTTTTCTAATTAACTGATAAGTATTCTAACAAAAAACAACGAATAGCTAAGATATCAGTGGAGGAAAGCCTAAAGTATCCTAATCTTTCAGCTGTTTTTCTTGATGTCTAATCAAAATTGTGTATTTGAGGTACAAGCTACAATAGTAGAACAGCAATATACTATATATTGCAGCTGTGTGTATGTGTTTACTTGTGTTCACTAATACATATTTTAGTGTTGGCATATTTTAAACTAGAAGTAAAAGAGAGATGTACAAATCTAGTAAAAGATTAGGAGGACTTTTATTAGTCCAAATTATGTGTCAGTGTTTTGTTGTTTTTTTAATCATGCACATATACAGTGTCTTGGTAAGCTTAGATTTCTCATCCCAAAGCCGTGGATCTGTCCTGTTCTTCCCCCAGATTGGGAGGAAGTCCTGATGGGCATGCCGGCCTGTCACTGGAGACACAGACGCCATTTTCCTCACTGACTTGGAAGGCAGGAAGGGGGCCCGCAACATGTGACTGAGGCCCCCTTCATGTGACCAGCCTTGGTCACATGCTGCAGGACTCCTTCCTGCTTTCTAGGAGAGCCAGGGAGATTGCAGCCGCAGCAAGGACCAGCCTACAGGGATAGGCTACTGAGGACATAAAGGGCCCAATTCATTTTTTGGTGGCAGGAATGTTGTAAACAGGGTATTTTAAAAAAATTATATTGGGCCCTAACCTGCCTTGTGCTCCCCCCATCTGAGCCCCATATCTGCTCCGGGGGTGATGAGGACTGTCCGGGAGCATAACAGGGAAAATGCCCTGCATTGTATGGACTGCAGGGCTCTGAGATGGGAGCAAGATGGGGTATTTTGCCCATCTAGACAAGCCCCTGGATATTTTAAGAATGACCATCTCCTACATGACTCTGAGTTCTGAGAGACTGAGTACTGGATGAACACCGAATACCTGTTTCATGCCCCATACCCCAGCTGGCATGGCTGCTGAGCACATGAAAAAGAGAACATATTCCATTGGGATGCTGAGGATATAGAATAGAATCATAGAATTGCAGAGTTGGAAGAGACCACGAGGGCCATCCTAACAAGCTGCTGGGACTTCAACTTACTTATCTGAAATTATGGTTTCTAGTATGTGTTTTTGTTCTTGGGCAATGGTACTTTTGCTGTGACTTTGTATTTTAGTGTTGGCATTTGATGCTTTGATTTTAGGGTCATTTAAAGGTTGTGTGTAACATTCTTTTCATTTTCTTGCAAACCGCATTGAGTATCTTTGTGTAGAAGAAAGTTTTGTAAATCCCTAGAAGCAAAACAAACCCCCAACCCTGTCTTGGGAGACATTTCCAAATACCTCCACTGGACTTCACAGCTGAGCAGAGATCTGAGTGTGGTTTTCTACACTATAGATGTTGTTGAGGGGCTGTGCTCCAAATACGGTATATGACTTATGTGAAGTTGCATGAATGAAAATGGACTTGGATATAAGGAAACTGGAAAGGAACTGAGACAGTTTTATCTACTTTTCATTTCTGTGTATGATACCAAAAAAAGAAAAGAAAAGAAGTTTTGTGGAAATTGAATAGGCAATGAAAGCTATGTCTTTCATTGTTTTTGAACAGGTCATGATGTACATGTGCATACCAAGTCATCATTATATCCCATAAAAATGTCATGTTCTCACATATTGAGAAAAAGTACATGCATTCTGGCTTTCAAAGGAAATCATACTTTTGAGAAATAGTCTGTGGAATGTAAAAAAATCCTATGTAAAACTCATTTTCTTCGCACATATTCAAATGCTACATTATAAGAATACTCTTGGGCTAGGTTATGATTTCTGCTTCCCAAAGTGCCATTTGAATCCACTGGCATTAATTTCATGCTACCTCAATGAAACATCTAAAAAATATACATACTGTCAGTACATTCCACTCCAAAGCAGTAAACATAAACACAATGCAGTGAATGATATTTATCCTTTCATTCCACCCACTCACCCACACTGAAAAGCTAAATTGCAAACACAAACACAGTCCCAATGGTATATAATATTGCTTTTAGATTTTAAATATGCTTGGATCCATGATTCTCAATCTCTGACTTAGAAGTCTGTAGGACTACTGTTGTTTTTGCTTCTTTTGAGACACCATGTTGCCATCACTCAGAAATGCTCTTGATTTCTCTCTCTCTCTCTCTCTCTCTCTCTCTCTCTGGCTTTTCTTCGCAAATGAAGATTTAGGAAGGACTCATCCCATGCTTTCTGCAAGGGCGTTGATGACTGAAAAGGCCAATCCGAGATAAACAAGTCCAGCTGCAGAAAGCACAGCAGAGGGTCTCCTTGGGTGATGTTTCCAGGTTGTGATTCTTTCTGCATTGTCATTTCTCTTCAAGACTTGTTCAGCGTGAGTTCTCAAATAAACTGCAGCAATGTGGATAGTGCATCTCCATGCCTCCCGATGTGAAGCCAGGACGGATCATTGTTGGTGATCAATTTGGCTAAGCCTGAGATGTTGTTTCAGGGAATCCATGTATCGCTTTTTTGGAGCGCCCCTCTTACGCTAACCCATGGCGAGTTCACCGTAGAGTACTATTTTTGGGAGGCTATGGTCCTCCATCCTAGAAACATGCCCTGCCCAGCGCAGCTGTGTTCTCAATATCATGGCCTCAATGCCGGTGATCCCTGCTTGCTCAAAGACAGCAACATTCGTCACATAGTCAGTCCAGTGTATATTTAGGATTGTACATATACAGCGCTGATGAAAAAGTTTGAGGAGTCGTAAGTGTTGGCGATAGGTGACCCATGTTTCAGACTCATAAAGGAGAATAGACAGTACGATGGCTCTATACACACTGAGTTTTGTGCTTCGTCTCAGGTGTTTGTTACTCCAGACTCTTTTGTAAAGTCTTCCAAATGCGCTATATGCCTTTGCTAATCTGTGATCAATCTCTTTGTCTATCTTGGCATCTGAGGAGATGATGCTTCCCAGGTAGGTGAACTGCTGAATGGACTTAAACACAGATTTACCTATGGCAATGTGGGGATGGTGGTGTTCGTCCTGTGGAGCAGGCTGGTAGAAAACTTCCGTTTTCTTCAGATTGACTTCCAGCCTAAACAGCTCTGCAGCTGTTGCAAAGCAGGATGTTAGACGCTGCAGAGCTGCTTCTGTGTGGGCACCAATTTTTATAAGGACACTTAAAGACCATGGATATGATTTATGCACCTGTAGCTATGCATGGGGCAAACCTTGAGAAAGTTACTGTTTGAGACTACAACTCCCAGAATCCCACAGCCAAGATGACCACTGACCATGCTAACTAGGGGATTCTGGAAACTCTCATCTCCAAAAATAACTTTCAAAGCTCTGTGTATGTCCAGGGTGTTGTAGAGGGCTAAATGGAAGGCCTTCACTGGGCTTTCAATGAGGCATGTAGGCACACAGTTCTGCAGTGTGCTGGCTATTGCTGATAACAGAAACCTCATGCATACCTTCTATATACACATCCACGACATCATTCCCCTCCATAACTGTCAGCCTAAAGCTGTTTCTTCACAGAGGCCTATCATGGAGAAGAAAAAAAACCTGGATGCCTATGTTAAAGATGTATATCAGTCTTACACTGCAATTGTCCAATGCACTAGAATGCATCCCCATTTGGAGAAAGAATGACAATGGAGCAAACAGCTTCACTGAGGCTTCAGTAAATCATTATCCCATCTGCAGCCATTATCCCATCTGCAGCCTAACTCCAGGCTGCTGATTCATACTTCTCGAATGAATCAGGCAGTGCACCCTGATAATAGTGCCACCCATCTTGCCTTATCACACGATGTTGGCATGTTTCAGCTGCTCTCCCATTATAGTCCCATAGGAGATGGTGGTCAATGTGAGTCTTTCTGCTAACTGGAAAAATCTGTTAGCAAAAATACCCACCTTTACCACCATCTCCCATGGGACCAGAATAGGAGAACAGCTGAAACACACCAATGTCATGCAATAAGGCACGCTATTTTCAGGCTTCACTTCTGCTTCACTTCCTTCATGTGATAAGAACCAATGTTGTTGTTTCTTCAGGAACAGAGAGATGCTAATTCAGTGCCAAGAGGACTTGAAAGCCACATGCCAGCTGTGCCAGTCCCCACTTGTCTGCATGAAAGCTTCGAGAATTAGAAGATTCAGAGCAGGTAGTAAAGGAAGAAAACTATATACTCTCTCTTTTACAGTAAGGAACCCCTTGTTTCTAGCTTTATGTTGGTGTGCTGAATCAACTCCACAGGAATTAGATTCCCTGATTGATAGATAATTACCAATCAGCAATAACATAATTATCCATGAAAGGACCATTTGTCAGAAGAAAACTCTACAGATTGAGCTCAGAATGCAGTCACATACTCTTACTTTGAAGAATGTTCCTGGTCTCTATGAGGAATGGACCCCAGGCTTTTTGGCAAAGTTACAAGGGCAGTAACTTCTTTGTAAGTGCACCTCATATCTCTGATTCCAGAAAATAGTTTCTATTTAATTTAGATAGATTTCTGCTAGATGCTGAACGTGGAAGTTTTGAAATTACTGTTACCACCCCTTGGAACTTTTGCTATTGAGGTGGTCTTAAGATGTGAATATATACAAATAACCTTACATAAACATATTTCCTACCAACAGAGGAAACTGGGACAAGGAATGGCAGCCAAACTAAACATTTTATAGTTATGTAAGTGTGCCAAGGCTGAATGGTAAGAGATATGATCCCATTCTCCTCCATAGTATTTTTAATTTGTCTGATTTAAACTCACTTACTTTTCCTTTGATAACACAAAAACTCTCAACTTTCCCACCACCTGATTAAAAACAGCATGACAAATAAATTTGCTGGCCAAAGGGCACCAGAGATGAAGAGTTCTGTATTCTTTTTACTGTAACAGTGATTACTGACTATGAGCTAAAATTTCTCGACTGGAGCTTTTGTGTGAGTGTACTTTTTAAAAACAACAACAGTTTGTCTGCTTCTGACAAAGAGCTGAAATTAATTTGCATTTCTTCTGTGGTTTCTCCAAGACAGAGTACATCTCATTAACATTCCATCATAAATCCTCTGAGCTTGAAAGGCAAAGGAAACAATGGGAAAGAATCTCACTCTCAAGTAATAAAGATGGAAACAGACATTCTAGCACTACATCTAATCAAAGTCGGCATGATTTATTTACAGCTTTGCAACTCTTCTGCGACTTGGCACAATATGAAATTGTGGCTTCACTTGGCAAACGCTTTAGTAGTTTCAATTTCTTCCCCCTTGGTAAGGGTATAGATTATCTGACACCTAGTGCTTGCTCCTTTTGACCATCATGACAAATCATATCCAGACCTAGCAGTTTCCAGTGATTTCACCAGTGACATTCATTTAATACTCTAACAGCGTCTATCTGGGAAAATAAATTGCAGAGTCACTGGGGAAACAGCAACATAAGATGCCTGCTGTGACATCACATTTTGAAGTCACATAAAGGTTCTTAGAATGTCTTCTGGCAAGAATGCACTTGAAATTGCTTCATATAAGTGGGCCATCCACATAAATTGATCTTAAATGATCCCAGGAGTCGCAACTTGTTTTACAGATAATCACAGGATTTTATTTTTATATGTAAGCAAGCATGTATGTTTTTTTGTTTTTTTTTTTGTTTTTTTTACTGCATGTAAGAAAACAGGTAATTAAAACCTGGTAGTTTTTTTGCTCAGTATACCACAAAAAAAGCAAGATCCCTTAATGGGAGATGATGACTTGCATAATGAATCCACAGCAAACCCCCCTCCCACACTTCTTTTCCATGAGCACAAGACATTCCAGTGAAAAAGGAAGCCAAATTTTGTGATACAGATTGAGTCTCCCTTATCCAGAATTCCAAAATATTCCAGAATCCCCCCCCCAAAAAAAAGTCTGCAGGGCAGCTGAGATAGTGATACTTTTGCTTTCTGATGCTTCAACATACATAAATGTTGGGCTTGTCTACAAGAAGGAAAAAAAACCTGACTGCTCCACAATAATAGCAAGTTGCAGCAGCTGCAACCTGTCTTAATGGTTTTACAGCCCCCGAAAACCCCACATGCCTGTAGAAAATGTGGATTACTCACATTTTCAAATCTGCCGCTTCCAAACTTTTTAAAAACTATTTCTATGGTGCACAGGTGAATTCCCCAAAAAGAAAGAGAAAACAAGATAGCACAAACCTCAGTTTTATCGCCTTAATGATCACTTACTAAAGCGAAAATCCAACATGGCAGCAGCAGGCACATGCCCTATAACCCAGCCCTGCCCCCTGTGCTCATGCAGCCAATCAGGTTTGCACTGTGTCCTGCATGGGGAAGCGATTCATGTTGAATCTCTTGTCTTAATGAGCGAAAATGTGCATATCACTGAAGCTTTTTTTAAAAGTCAGGGAAAGCTGCAAAGGTTTTTCTCATGCATTTTTTCCTCTTTCTGCCCCCACTCCTTCACAATACAATGAGACAGTGTAGGATCCCATTAAGACAGCTCATTCTCTGAGCAAATACCATGAGAGGAATTTTCACTGTGTGGGCAACCTCTTTATTTCATACACAAAATTATTAAAAATATTGTATATAAAATTGCCTTCAGGCTATGTGTATAAGATGTGTATGAAACATAATTGAATTTTGTGTTGAGACATGGGTCCAGCTCCTTTATACAAATGCAAGTATTCCAAAATCCAAAATATTCAAAAATCCCATATATCTCTGGTCCCAAGCATTTCAGATAAGGGAGACTCAACTAGTATGTCAAATCCCGCAAGAAGACCATAGTCAAGGGCTACCACTCCTTTCATATTCTGAACTAATCTTTTACTCTAGATAGCCAATTCTCAAAGCACCTCTACCCCAAAACTTCTGAAAGGAAGCTGGGGGGTGGGGACAGAATAAAAAAAATAGGTAAAAGACTTTTCAGTAGGTAGGGATCTTTTTATCTTGAGAAACTTTCAGGAATTGATCATTTTTAAAGAAAAGGCTGTAATAAGGCACTGCTTGTAACTGATATTTACCTTTATTTTTAAATATTATTGTTAGCATAATTACACTTTAATGATAATCTTTTGTATGTTTTTACCTATCTGGTTTTACTTGTAAACTGCCTTGAGTCCCAATTCTGAGGAAAAGGTGGGAGAAACAGAACAACAGTGGAGGCTGGAACAACAACAGCAACGTGTCTATCTCCTTCCCTCACACGACACTATACCACACGGAGAAACCTAGGATGGCTACTTATGAATCTCCAGGTGAAAAGCTGGATTACAACAACATATATGGACACAAGTCTGCACAAATTTGCATATGCTGACTCACATGTATAGAGGTAAACATAGAAATAGTGATTATGACATAAAGAGAAATGTATCTCTATAGAGGGCCAGAGTGGGGAAGAGTGACTTTTGGAGTGCATCTACACTGTTGAAATAATGCAGTTTGACACCACTTTAACTGCCATGGCTGCATCCTACAGAATCCTGGGATCTGTAGTTTTGTGAGGCACCAGCACTCTTGGGTAGAGAAAGCTAAAGACCTTGTAAAACTACAAATCCCATGATTCCATAGGATGGGGCTACAGCACTTAAAGTGGTGTCGAACTGCAGTGTAGATTCACTCCAAGTGGCTTGGAAGCCTGTTGTCCAAGTATTAATTGTTGATAACCAGCTTCAAGGCCCTTGTTCTGTTTCTTCATGGTTTTTATCAGGGTTCCTCAGCCAGGTTTCCCTAGAACCCCAAAGTTCCTTGAGAAGTTACTATGAGTGCCATGAGAGATCATTTAAAAAAAAACATTTTTGAGCTATAGATATAATAATATAGATATAATAAATTTTATGAAGGGGTTCCATGAGACCTAAAAATTATTTCAAGGGTTCCTCCAGGGTAAAAAGGTTGAGAAAGGCTTGTCTTTATGTTTAAATTGAAATTGGCTGGATATCATTTCAAGTAGAGGATAGTTTCAAACAGAGGAGTCAGCATTACTCAAAGTGGTGGTCCCTGAGCCATTAGCTACTGGTCCCTGGCAAGTTTCCAGGAAAGAAAGAAACAATTGTACCCAATGCGTACACATTTAGTGCTGCTCCCTGGCACATTGCAAAACAATAATTGCTGGTTCACCACATCGGATCACCTGAGAAGCGCTGCCCTAAATGACCCAGCCTGAAGCAAACTCTTTAGAAAGTCTGCCCCCGCCATGTTTTTGAACATAGTGCCTGCTCTCAGACCCTGTTTAGATATAAATACAATCACATAATCCTTCTGCCCGTGGCTTCTTGCATACAAGCTTCCCTTCCAACATGTTACATGGTAAGCATTGCATGTAACTGTGACCAAACTGAATCACAGTTTTCAGGGTGAGTATGGAACAACACTTGTTTCAATCTAATGGGAAGTAGCAGTGTTGATAACACGGGGAGAAATCATACATGACAGCAAGAAGCAGAGGTAGAACGATTTACCTCAGTGACACACGGCAGACCAAAGCAGCTGTACATTCATTGTAGAAATCTGTCAGAGCTGACAGCACACAAGGAAAACATGTGTGTTTGAGCACTGGACTCACCTAGTATGATCAGCCAATGGCCTGTGATTCTCCTCGCCTGGGTGGATGTCTGATCCTTTTCCAAGGCCCCACTGGAACACATTAGCAGTATGGGCTGAATGCGTTCCTGCTGCCAAAGCAGCAGGCTGATACCATTCACACAGGTTTCCATGGTCAAAGTCACAAGCATCAGGGGCTATTGAAATAAGAAAGAAAAGAATATCGGCATGGTCTTAAAACCCTTGCAGGTTCATACAGGGAAATATGATGAAGATTATCAGACACTGTAAATATGGCATGACAATGACGCCAGGAGATCACGAAAGGGCTTTCCTTTCAGACAATGTCGTCTCTGAGTCATCATGCACCTGTGCTGGTCCCATTCCGCAATCATTTTCTTTATTCATGGGCTAATCCGTGAATAGATCGCCCATTTCTATGATGGAATGATGGGCAAGTAAAAAGCTGCCTCATTATGCTGGCACAACGCCAGCATCAGTGGAAGATCTATTCCAGAACACTTCCGAGTGCAATCAGGACATCCAGGTAAGTGACACCCTGTTTTGTACCCTCCCTGAGTTACTTGGGGTTTCTTAAGTGTGTTTTTGTGCTTACTGACATTTTAAAACTCGTATTTGACTCTTTCCCATGCGCTCATCTTCTAGCAAGAATGGTCCGGGATTTGAAACCAGAAAGTGAATGCTGCTCCAGAGAACTACATTCACTCCTGGGCTGCCAAGGGGAGGGAGCATCGCACAATCAAAGTAGGTGTAAAACATTTTATTCTCCTGCCAGGACAGGGGCAGGAGGGGGGAGAGGAGATAGCGAGACAGGGGTGCTATTTTTGTCCCTGTCTGAAAATCTCTGATCTTTCAGATAGCCTGGACCTAAGCCATGTAGGGCTTAGTTCAAAAGAACTTTAAAATCGCTATGGTTTAGAACCAGTTACCTAAAGGACCATCTAACTTTCAATGTGATCTTGCCTATACATTGCAATTATCCTCAAGGGGTCTCCCAAAGCTTTGAAAATGACAATGCTTCAGAATATTATCTCTCTCTGGCTTTTCTTCGCAAACGAAGATTCAGGAAACACTAATCAATACATTTAATTAATTGGCTAGTATTGGACCACTAAGTCTTTCTATGAACTATACAGGGTAAAGATTTTAGCTGGATGTTATTGGTTATTGTTGTTTTTGTGTGCCTTCAAGTCATTTCCAACTGAGGCTGAGAGAGTCTGACTTATTCAAGGTCACCTTGGCAAGTCGAGTGGGGATTTGGAGCCTTGGTACATTATCAGACGGGGACCAAAAAAACCATCCCCGTCTCACTATGTCACCTCCCACCCCACTTCTGTCTCTGTAACTGAATAAAAGAAAAATTATCAGACATCTACCTTGCCATGCTCCTCCCCTCCCATCTGGCAGTCCAGGAGTGAATGGAACTTGAGCAAAGCCCCATTTGCTTCCTGGAAAGCAAATTCCAACCATTCTCACGAGAGAACAATTGTGCGGGAAATTTAAAAATAAAAAGCAAACCAAACATCAAAAACAAAAGCCAAGCTCCAAAACACATTTTAAAAAACCCAAGTAACCCAGGGAGGGGGGGAAAGTTTGTCACTTATCACGATGTCTCGATCTCAACTGGAAGTGTTCGGCAGGGTTCAGCAGGGACCTCCCACTGTGGCTAGCATCGTGCCAGCATAAGGGGGGTCCTTTTCATACATCATTGTTCCGTGACAGAAACGGACAACGGGTCAATTCATGGCTTAAGCCATCAATAAAAAGGAGCATGGGGGAGGGAAGAGGCATGGGGGCATAATGCCACAGGGACGACATCATCTGGTATTCAAGCCCTTTAGCGATGTCCTGTTGTCCCTGTGGTGGCATACTTGGCACGTCTGATAATCTCCTTAGTCTCCAGTGCCCTAGTCCAACACCCAAACCACTACAGCACACTTGCTTTCTATTATTGGTTAGAGCCTAAGGGCATTATTGCACAAGGGAAGGGAAGTGGTTTTAAAGCCCAAAGCACAACATGTTGTGACTTACCTTATCAGATGATGTTGTTGTGCTCCAGCTGTTCTCCAGTTCTGGTCCCGTGGAAGATGGAGGTAAACATTAGTCTTTTTGCTAACTGGAAAAATCCATTAGACTCACCTAATGACTCACCTTTAACACCATCTCCCATGGGACTGAAACAGGAGAACAGCTGAAGACCACCGAAGTCATGAGATAAGGCAAGGTGGGACGAGCTACTCTTAGGCTTTGCTTCTGATTCCCTTCCCTTCTGCAATAAGCCCCTAAGTCTACAAGAACACTATACAGTCATTGCTAATTACGTATTATTTGAAAGAGCTAATTTAATAGTCTATTGTTGATCAGAGACTATTAAATTAGGTCATTTAAATACTATGTAATTAGCAATGACTGTATAGTGTTCTTGTAGACTTATATATAAAACTAAGCTAGTTACTTTACTATCACATATTTACAACTCCTTGGGGCTATGGTAAATTTTGCCTATTTCCAATTTCCATTGTGTTTTGCATGGCAATGAGTGCACAGATCTGTGGCAGCCATTGGTACATTTCCTGAAGTATACAGTAGGCCCCCTGTATCCACTGATTCAATTATCCACTGGACACAAAAAAAGCACACCTACCATAGAGTTTTCTTAGAAAATGTGTCCTCTACCCATTTTCTAGGTCCTCCAGGGCAATGCTATGGTATTTTAAACTGGAAGTCCCATTTTTTCAATGATGTTTGCTATTATCCATGGTTTTCAGTAACCATTGCTGCCCCCCCCCCGAACCAATCCCCAGCAGATATGAATGTCCTACTGTATTTACTTTGAAAAAGTATGTGGCAAGAACTATGAGAAACATTTCTTTTAAATCACTGGAATGGAAACTCGTCATGTCAAATCCCAGCACCCCACTGATGAAAACACCACAATTTCTTCAGCTGATAGAACTAAACTGAAGCCTTTTGAGAGTGAGAAAACCAGATATAAAACCAATACTGAGCTGGAAACTGTTGTTGTTAAGTCAGTTCCTAGTTATGGTGACCCTCTCCTAGGGTTTTCTTGGAAACATTTACTCAGAGGAGGTTCGCTGTTGCCTTCCTCTTAATTCTGAAAGAGTGTGACTTGCCCAAGGCCACCCAGTGGGTTTCTATGACTGAGTGGGAATTTGAACCCTTCTCTCCTAGACTCCTAGCCCAAAACTGAAGCTAATACACTATGCTAACTCTCATATTGCACAAAATAGCCATGCACACAACTGGAAGCATCAGTATAAATGTATTATACAATTATTAAATGTGTTTGCTTACCACAAGATGACTCATCAGATTTATCAGGACAATCAGGTTGGAAATCACACCTTTGGTTGATATTGACACATTGGCCAGTTGCTCTGCAGACAAATTCCTTTTCTGTACAATTGTTCATAGGCAGTGTCACAGGAATGGATGTCGCTGATGGCGTTATTGCAACAACTGGCAAGCTTCCTTAAGAAAATTGAAATGGCCACAGTTTTGGGCTTTTCAAATTTAATCATATACCTTTTCCATATATAAACATTGAATGACAAGGCTGCCATCATTCTGTCCCAAGTCTCTGCTGCATTACATCTTTCTTGTTTTTTTTTTAAATCTAAATTGCATTTATATACAATATCATTAGGATTCTGTAAAAGACTGATCTTGTATAAACATATGAGCCCAAAATTCTGTTGGTAGTCCCAACTAAAGTAGACTCACTGAATTAACTCTTGAACGGTGAGGCAGAACATAAGTAAATCCCAATTGATTCAAGATATCGTCTGTTTCTTTCCATTCCTGACAGTCTGTTTGGGAGACAGGCCATCACCCCTTGTAACAGACCACGGTTTTCTGCAGAAGTTATCCATTTCAATTCCTCCATTTAAATATTTCAGCTAGCAAGTGGTGTGAGGGGCCTCTGCCTTGCTGGAAATCTAGATTCAAAGGTAGTGTTTGGGATCAATTGTTCTTTCCTGTTAAAAGCCTCAATATTCTCTTGGTGACCATGGTATTAGTTTTAAGTCTGAGCGCTGTACCAGAATCTTCATATGAAGAAGAGTTTCATGAGAACATAGGGCTGAGTCTAGATTCACTCATATTTAGGACAGAATCATTGGAATCAATGGAATTTGCTAGTCATTACTAACTCAACTGATATGAGGCCAAGGTTCTGCTAATGTCAAACTGTTGGCAGAATTGACCATTTAGAGAGTGGTTTGCCAGCTTTATTGCTCACAGAGGAAGCTGTCCTCCATGAAGCAGCATTGATGACAAATCTATGGAGGTGAATGGAGGAGGTGGTACCAGTGTATTCCTCCAGCCACAGGTTGTATGACCAATTTTTTCAGTGTTTGGCTGTTACAGATCCTTGGAGCCAAGGTATTATGGGAAGGGTAGCTTGCGAAATCATCTGTTGAAAAAGCACAAGCAAATTCCTATACCACTCCTCCCCACAGTGCCTTGGCTCTGAAGACTCCTAAGAACTAGCCGCTGAGGACATAGGCCATTCAAGAAAAAGCCTGACACTGGCTTGAAGTATCCACTGGGTGATTCAGCACAGAACTACCACTGGGATATTTTGATCCACCAGAAATTAGTAGGGTTTCAAATTGCAGATTTTGCTACTACTAGCTATATTGGCTTCTACGGAAAATGTGGTTTGGCGAGAGGAGAAGAAGTTGGTGGTATAGAAAGCAAGTCCTATAGTGAAAGGTTGGGTGAACTGGGCATGTTTGACCTGGAAGAGTGTAGGAGGTACATAACAGTACTTTCCAGATATCTGAAGGCCTGTCACATAGAAAAGGTCAACGATTTGTTCTCAACTACCCTTTTCTCCTGATAAGAGTAGTTTCACAATGGAAACGATGCCTTATGAGGAGAGACTTAGGGAGCTGGGTATGTTTAGCCTGGAAAAAAGATGGTTAAGAGGTGATATGATAGCCCTGTTTAAGTATTTGAAGGGGTGTCACATTGAGGATGGAGCAGGCTTGTTTTCTGCTGCTCCAGAGACTGGAACACAGAGCAATGGATGCAAGCTCCAGGAACAGAGATTCCACCTCAACATTAGGAGGAACTTTTTGACAGTCAGAGCTGTTCGGCAGTGGAACACACTCCCTCGGAGCGTGGTGGGGTCTACTTCCTTGGAGGTCTTTAAACAGAGGCTGGATGGCCATCTGTCGAGGATGCTTTGATCATGATTTCCTGCGTGGCAGGGGGTTGGACTGGATGGCCCTCGTGGTTTCTTCCAACTCTGCAATTCTATGATTCTATGATTCTATGAATCAATTGCTTTGGGTGATAGGCAGTCTCTTTCTCACTGAAGGCTTTCAAGCAGTACAGCTGGCCCTTGGTATCCACAGATTCTGTACTCATGGATTCAACCAACCATGGCTTAAAAATATTTAGGGGAAAATCCAAAAAAGCAAGCCTTGCTGTTTTCCTTTTTATATAAGGAACATAATTTTACTGTGCCATTATATATAATGGGACTTGGGCATCCACAGATTTTGGTATCCACAGGGGGTCCTGGAACCAAAGTCCAGCAGATACCAAGGGCCCAATTTACTAGATTTCCTACATCAAGCAGGGGAGTGGTTTAGTTGTCCTACAAATCCCCTCCAATTCTGCGACTTTACTAAAAACTGTTCATGTTCTTGAACTACTTTGGTTTAGCTACAGAATCTCATTTGCTAATCCTGACCCACAATTTGGCTACAATGGAACTTTGTGCCTGTATTTCTCTTACCATTGTACAGCGTACAGTCCATGAAAGACAAGTCATCAATACCAATGTCTCCAGTGAAGCCATCCCCAACAGTACCCTCCACCAAGATCTAGGAAAACAATCATTAAAAAGCCATCTGTTACCAGTTAGACTATTTCCACTTTTAATTACATATTTAATATCCATTTACCAAAAAGATATGAAGTGTGTTTTGTCTTTTTATAAAGAGCTTAGGGACATTCTTAAGCACAGAGTGTATTTGTGGGAGAAACTAATCATGATTAACTAACTCTCTTTTGTGCTCATTTTAATCACAAAGAACACTTAAGCATTAGTGTGGTTGGCTACACAGTCATGAGTAAGCCCATTAAAATATCACTGTAATACAGAATTATGACTGGTTGTATAGCTAGTGTCCCACTATTATTAGTACATTCAGTAGTAATAATTAGATTATTAATCACAGTTACTGATTTCAGCAATCAAGTGGATAAGGCATAGTTTTAGAGGAATACCATCACAATGAACCAAAACCAAGATACTACAGTGTCACTCCATGAAACAGTGAAGAAATAATATTTTAATAAAATATTAATAAATAATAGGATTTCAATATTACTGCTCAGGTGCTTTTTGGATGTTATCCCAGTCTCGTATGAACCATTTGTCATTGAGCTCATGCAAAGCTGGAAAAACATTTCAATGATTCAAATGCATGAGCAGAGTTTGATCCCATGGAATTGATACTATGCTGGGATTATATTGAACCTATTATACTGGACCTATTGAGAGGACAGACAATCCCACAGGTGTTTAAGGGACAACTAGCAGTAACCAAATCTATGACATTGTGTTTTTCATCTTATGCTGACTATGGCAGTGCATGCTCATTTTCATTCCAGTCTAAACACAAACATATTTCTTCTGCATTATGACCAAGTCTCAAAGGGAAATGCCCATGTAATACAAGCTCCTTGAATACCTTGTCTCAAATGTTTTATTTACCATTTTAGAAGAAGATGTTCTACAATACATTTCCCCCATATTTTCCAGAAACAAAAGGCTTTCAGGGGGAAATGGTTTCTTTCTGATTTTTTCAAGCCCCCCAGGCTTTCACATCTCTTTTCCTGAGCCAGTTTCAGTTCACTTTTGTGCTTAGCTCTCTGAGCAGATACAGTGGGACTCCCGTATCCACTGATTCATTATCCACTGGACACAAAACATCACATCTACGGTAGAGTCTTCCTAGAAAATGTGTCCTCTCTAGCCATTTTCTAGGTCCTCCAAGGCAACTCTATGGTATTTTAAACTTGAAGTCCCATTATTTTCAATGGTGTTTGCTATTATCTACAGTTTTCAGTATCCACAGGGCTCCCCAGAACCAATCCCCCACAGATAAGGGGGTCCTATTGTACATTTACAGTTCCTTACACTGGTTTCCCTTTGATTCTGCTCTTAACTAATTCACCTGGTACTCTCTGATTTTAAGATCCCACTCACAGTCTCAGCTTCTAGTCCTACATGGAATTTTGTGGGGCTTACTCTTGAAAAGTGTGGCTGTCAGCCCTGAATCTGAATTACAATAGGACAACAATGGATTGTGAACGAACACATATAGTTTCCCAGTTTGGGCAGCACCATCTACACAGAGGCTATAATTTTCAACATCAGCTATGCAATAGAGGTAGTAGATCAGGATGCCATATGGTTTTCAAGGATGAATGAGGGCCTATAAAATTCTTGTAGGCACATGCCCTATAATAATGCTCTCATCAATCATAGAAAGCAGGCACATGAATCCCACTGTCTGGATGAAAGGTACATCTTAGTTTCAGTATTAGATTTTCATGCACCATACGTTACAGGCAATAATTCAGAGAATACATCCATATTTTTCCAGAACTAATGAGAGAAAGAAAAAATATAAGACAGTTCAGTGCAAGTTAAATTATAATGCAATAGATATTTTCAAAAATAAATGTTCCTCATCAAACATGTACATAAGAATATGCTCTTCACAGTTCCATATCACTGCCATTTAGGTGAGGAAGATAGGAATGGGGAGGGTGGTTCATATCTTGGGATCAATGCAACCTTGAGATTGTATGTTTAGACAATATACATTACAGGAAGCCCCCACTTATTCGGCACATTAGGGACTGCAGCAATGTCAGAAACCAGAACTGGTCAAAAAGCAGAACCCATGTAGCAAACATGAGGGAATTACAGTGGCTTGCTTGGGACAACCTGCATGCACTCTCTGGTGCCTGCACCCACCCGCATGCTCACTACTAGCGAAGTCTCTCAGCTTGATTGGTAATTCCCCCCCCCCCTCAGCTTGTTTTGCAAGCAGTGCTGCACATGCACGGTCAGTTCCAAGCAAGCCTCTGTAGGCAAGAACTGTCCGAAGAGTGGATTCCTCATCGAATGAATGGAACTCCTCCTTAATTTGCAAGTATCAAAAGATCGAGTTGTCAGATTAAAAGCTGTCAAAAGGTGGGGGCTTCCTGTACTTCTTTTTTTTTTTTTTGTCTTACAGTTAATTAGTTCTAGTTTTTAAAATGCACTTTTACAAACCTAGCAAATAATATGAAATAGGATATACACAAAATATTTTTTTAAAGGAAAATATCTAGGGATGTAGATTTGGAGTAGGAGCAAAAGAGGAACCAAATAAGAATTCTGATCCCCCAAATTAAATTTTATTTCAGTCCCACAATTTCTATCATCGCAGAGAATGAGATACTGAAAATTGTTCACACATTAGAGATTTTCACATGGGCTATATATCCCATGGCAGGAACAGAACAGGGTCGGGAAAGGTTTTCCCTTTCGGATGACGTTGAGCCCATTCTGTCTTGCATCCGTCCTGCTCCTGTGACTGTTCCGGAACAATGTAATCACAATTTTTCATCGTGAATAGTCCTTCCGTTCCGTCACTATCACACAATCACAGATGTGAGAACAGGAGCCCCATTCCTGTTCCAAAATGACAGCCGCAGAGGGGAGGTCCGTTCCGAGCAGTTCCTGGTATGATCTGGACATCCAGGTAAGTGGCCCCCTTTATTTTACCCTCCCTGTTTTGATTGTGTGATTTAAAGTGTGTTTTTGTGCTTGGTGAACTGATTTTATGTTTGGGGGAGTTTTATTTTTTAAATTTACCACCCGGCCATTATCACGTGATAATGTGATAACGTTTCAGATGGCCAATCGTAAAAGCAGCCTTACGACAGCTGCATTTACAGCCAGCCAGTGAGGGGACAGGGAGCCCGTTCCTGCCACGGAATTAAGGTAAGTGTGTGAAATATTTACGTTATTCCATGGCAGCAACAGGAGAGGAGGTGGCGAGACAGTAACGAGGCATTTTGGCCCCGTGTGAAAATCTCTTTAGAATGTGCCTTTACTGTGTTTGCATTCTCTTGGCCAACTTCTTTGCTTTGGATGCTACACTGTATATTTAAATGCTCAACTGAAGTTTTAAATTAGTACAATGGGAGGCTGGAAGGAAATTTCATGGGGAATTTGGATTCTCATTGAGGGGAAGTAATGCCCTCAATTCCACCCACATACCGACACTCCTGGAGGGATCCACCCTAAAGAGATTTTTTTTTAAGTCAGTAAACAAAGACCATGTGTTGTCATCCTGTCATCAAGCAACAGCCAGGATTCTGGCCTAGATACAGGGAATCAGAAGATGAGAGGAGCAAGCTACAGAGATCTTAATGCTGATCTGGAGCCAGAGTCTGACAGCCAAGCTCCTCTTCACCCCAAATTCCATGAAATTGCATCCCTAGAGGCAGCACCCTATAAACCAGCTCCCCAACCATCCATGTCATGCTTCCTGCTTAGAACCTGCTCACAAGTACAATGTAGGGTTGGATTCAGTTGAGTTCCTGAACTTACAGGAACAAGTTGTCTTCCTGAAACTATCCAAATTCCTGAAGTTCCACCTCGGTACTTCCTGCCTACCTAAGCTATTCTCAGGCATCTGTTATACCCCTTGAGTTCCAGCTTGTGGTCAAAATAGGACAAAGAATTCTTTCAGGAACTATAATCAAGCTAAAAAAACCCTAATCATGCTATCTCTCATAATATAACACTATGGACTTTATCAGATGTTGCAAATATGGTGTCATAAGGACACCTAATGATTGCAAAAGGGCACACATACCAGAGGACATTGTCCTTTTGCAATCATATCTAGTTAAAAAGCAGTCCTATTTTATTGATGGGCCAAGCCGTCAATTGATCTCCTGTTCCACTTTGTTGCCGGCATTGCCAGCATTTGAATTGTCACACCATTCAACTCACATGAATGCAGAGTCAATGGGCAAACACTTCCGGGTAAGATCACAACAGCCAGGTAGGGGATGCTCTTTTTTTGACACCCTCCCCTCATGTGCTTGGGACTTTAAATGTGTGTTTTTGTGCTTTACTGTACTTTTTGTGTGTGTCTTGTTGCTTTGCTTTATTTTTCAAGTTTCCCGCACTAGCAACTTCTCATGAGAATCCGCAAGATCTCAACCCTGGAAGTAAACAGAGTTACGTTTGCACTCCATTACTGCCGGGGAAGTCTCATTGGCGCTGCTAAAGGTTAGTGTGGTTGGGGTGTTCTTTTGCCAGCATAAAAGCACCACAATTTATGCCATCAAAAGAACATTAACGTGGGGTAGTGTGATAAGGTCCTATGACTTCCCAGAAAGTTGATTGTGATTAAAGACCAATGAAATATGACGCTCAAATCTCCCCGCAGTACTACAATAGTACCGGCAGGGGAGAGCATCATCCGAAACCGACGCTCTGCAGTGCAGCAGTCTCGCAACGCGACAAGGCTGCTTGTGTTATTTTTGATGCATCCAAAAAAGTCCAAAGCAAAATTTCACTGACCTCCAAATCCATTGACTAAAAATACCGTCCTTGCTCTATCTACAGTCAACGTACACAATCCAAACCATAGTGTGCCACGAATTTTAAAAAAGTGAATACATCATATAACAGTATACCCATTAACATTTCACAGATCAAAACTGAGACACATGTTGGCATCAGAGTGTGACAAAAATTATTAATGAGGAAAAACACACAAGAGGACTGCAGTGGAAGACAGAGGAGATTATCAGACAGGAACGGAAAAAGTGTTCCTGTCCCATAGTCTCCACTCCTGCCCCGTCCCATCCCTGTCCCAGCACAATAACAAAAAAATTCAGACCTACCTTGAGTAGCATCAACAGGGCAGCCCAGGAGTGAATGGAGCCCAGGAGCTCCATTCACTTCCTGGAGTGAAATCCCATGGATTCACACGAGAAGAAGCAAATCCAAATACAGCAACAACAAAAAAAGGTTACCAAAAATACATATACACACATTTTAAAACTTCCAAGTAAACCAGGG
Source organism: Gambelia wislizenii (assembly GCA_030847615.1). Classification (NCBI taxonomy): domain Eukaryota; kingdom Metazoa; phylum Chordata; class Lepidosauria; order Squamata; family Crotaphytidae; genus Gambelia; species Gambelia wislizenii. Next base: position 129,246,630 of record JAUMIR010000006.1, on the reverse strand, counting down.
AAGTTTTTAAAAAGTGTGTCACTTACCTTGATGCCCCAATCTCACCTGGAAGTGTTCTATTAGGGACCTCCCATTGATGCTGGGATCCCACCAGCGTAACAGGGCACCTTTTCACTTGCAGGAACATCTGTGACAGAAATGGAATGGGGGAATCTATTGACGGCTTTTCCCATCAATAAAAAGCAGCACTGGTGGAACAGCAGCAGAATGGGTGCATTATGAGGGGGCACGAAGTCATCTGAAAAGGGAGCCCTCTAACGATCTCCTGGCATTCATGTAACACCACTTTTAACATGTCTGATAATATCCAGAGAGGAAGAAAGTTCCAATTACAGGTGTTGGATACAGCCCATTGAATCCTGGTCCTAACAAACAGGAGCCAGTGGATTCTGGACCTAACAGATAGGAGGCAGTGGTGGACTTCCGTACAAAGACTGGCAGAATCCAGTGAAAGAAGTAGAAGACACTACCCACCTCTCCATGGCAGCATTCTACACACTTCCAAATCCAGCTCCAAATCCATGGCTTAGACACCAGCCTCCACTTAATTTAGTTTGGGGACAGTGGAATTGGAATTGGATTGGAATAGAGGAGGAAAAGAAAGGTCTGGAAGTTCTGACAGTAGACAATTGGCTTTAGCACAGAATTGCCAAAACACAACAGTCTTAGTACATAATAAAGCAATCTTAATATAGTTTAAGTTCACCTGGAGTTTAATTCTCTGCAAAATATATGTGCATGTGTACACATATTTAAAAACATATCATGCTTTTGTAGTTAATTAATCTACTCTATTGTTTGCTGTTGTAAGAAAAATGCAAGCAAACAAGAACCTTACTGCTATAATGAAAGACTGCTGTCATTTCAGTGATATGTGTTACTTATTTTGCATAATATAATTTGACACTTGAACATGAAACCATACGTTTTCATCTTTTTATAGCCTAAAATAAAGCCCAGGTCACATTGTTCAGTGAAACATTTTATTTATTTTTTTATTTTTAAGAACTGATGGACAAAGAGAGCCATCTATTTTTAGTAGAGGCTATAAAACAAAGGATATAAGAGCCAACCTCTGAGCACTCAAAATCTAATTTATCTCAAATTTAGTTATGTAGCCTGAAGTTCAAATTATAAGCTGCCATTATACTTCTGCTTACAATCGTTATGTTAAAACTAGGTTGGATCCTGCATTATTATTTCAAAATATGAACTACTATAAATATAAAGGGAAGTTAATGCTTTACAACTGTACTCAAGCATTCACGTTACCACACTGCTCCTTCATGTTTATTCCCATGTTAACTCTTCACCTTTATTTCAATATGATTGCATAAGGATGAGGTCCACGTTTAAAAATGCCTTCTCCGATATGTAGCTATAAACAATCTTTAAAGCTGTCTTCAGTGACCCTACTTCAAATGCCTCACTGATGAAATAATGTGGGAAAGTAACAGGATCTTTTTAGTACTGGTACACAACACTGAACAACCTGTCCAGAGAAGTTTGCCTAGGGCCAACCACATGGGCTTTCAGGTACCAGGTGAAGACCTTACATATTAAGTAACTCTGAGTTTTTAAACTCTTATGTGTTTAATTCCTGGGTGCTGTGGGTTTAGCTTGATTGTCTAATTTGTACAGCTTTTTATGTTACATTTTGTATCTGAACTGCTTTTGTGTTTGCTAATCTTGAACATCCAATGGACAACATGTGAATATTGCATATAAAGAAATAGTGTATTTGTTTATTTGGGCACTTATCTCCAATGCATCTCCACTTATCATTTGCAAAAACATTTTGCAAACAGTATAGAAAACAGTGTCATACCTACACGTTTTCTCCACAAAGTATCCACAGAAAGAGTCTCCAGATGTGAAACATTTTGCTGCAGTTGACAATTTTTGGCAGGGTATCTTGATGTACTGAAACACCCTTTCTTGTTGAGGATGTGAAAACTGCAAGCATTCTTTACACCCCTGTCATCACTACCAGCCAGTATAGGACCCCACAATTCTCACCAAACCGCCAGCTCTTTTATATCATTGAGAGAATGCTTACAAGGTGGCCTGAGGCGCCTTGTTTCTGGACTGTCATTGTCCAAGACAGTACCAAATAAGTATCCATACAGCTTCCCTCCTAATTATATATTCTGCCATATTTACTAATGTAAATGGCACAAATGGGGTAGGTTTCTCATCTGCTTTGTTTAAAATAGCTAAACAAGAAGTATCAGATTTTTTTTCTATGAATGAAAGCACTTTAAAACTCATTCACCAGCTGAAAATTTGCAAAATCTCATATGCTCTTATATATGCCATCTCCAGGGAATTCATTTACCATGAAGCTAATTTCACATCTCATTTATTATTTGAATGAGAAAAATAGTACCCAATTTCTTCATCTCTAAGAGCTCAGCAGACCCAATTTGAATGAAACTTACGGCTTGTCTAGGTAGACAATTTACGCCAGCTTCCCCCCCGTCTTGGAGCTCTGCAGTTCAAGTGACACAGGGCTCTTGCCACAATTCACCCCCAGACAATCCTGACCATGTCTAAAGCAAAACCAGGGAAAAGCCAGGGTAAATCCATTTATAACTTTTTAAAAAAGAAACTGGGGAAACCTGCATTATGTGGGAAAACCCAGATTAGGTCTCACCAGATGCTGCTGCTGGTGTTGCTCTGAAGCCAGGAAGGAGGCCCCCAGAACATAATCAAGGCCCCCTACATGTGACCAGCCTTGATCACATGCTGATGGCCTCCTTCCTGGCTTCAGTGAGTGTGACGTTCAACAGCAGAGGAGGTGTCTGCTGTGCGCATGCGGCGTCTGGCATGTGCACATGGACTTCTGCCTGTTTCAGCATGGCAAAAGGGGAGATCTGGGCCAGCACCAGGGCCAGAATACACAAGCTGGAAGGTGATGTATTCTGGCTGGTGCAGACAAGCCCTTACAAGGATGACCTCTACATGGCAATGAAATTCATAGATTCATAAATCAACAGTTGACTTGAAGGCATATATACACGTACACATAAAGCTCTATAAAGTGAGGATTATACATTATATATTAATATATAGTATGCAGTACTCAAGAGAACATAATACTCAAAAGAAAGTACCAATAGTTTGAAGATTTGAGATGGAGCTCTCCAAGGAGCTTCAGGACTGAAATTTTGGAAAGACATAGGGGAAATAGGAACACAGTTGCTTCCAACAACAGCCTGATCTATTTTTCCCTCTCCTGATTCCTCCATAGTCTCTGCTGTTTTTCAGAATGTATACAGCTAGGTACTATGTGGAAGACTTCTAAAACAAGAATCATGTTACGGGGAGGCACTTGAGACATACTGTGATTGAAATCATGAGCCAATGCTCATTGATAATTATTTATTTACAAAATATGGGAAAGTGGTAAATTTGTTGTCTTTATGATGGCTTTATGAAATGCCTGTAATTGCAGTGCATTTACAACTACCATATTTATTCAAAAGCTGTTGAAATGCATCTATGTGCTATGATTTGGGTCACTGCCTTAGCATTTTATTGCTGCATTTTATGTGTGGCTTTAGCCTGCTGTTTTAACATCTGCATTTTGCAATATTTCTATAGCCATTTTTTTGTTGCTGTTTTAATTTGTTTGAGACAGCAATGCTGAAAGTGTCTTTAACATTTTTGTCATTTAGAACTTTTCTAAATAATAAAAAGAAGAGATCCAATTGGCCAGCACAAAATGGAAGCTGTTGAGATGTTTAATTCAATAAATATGACTAAGATCTTTATGGTTAGAATGAGGCAAAGACAGAAACAGGCAATATTTCTATTGCAATCTGGGCTGCCAAGAGTGGGTTCAGGCCCCAGTGAAACTAATTTTGGAGTGGGTTCCTTAGTTCTTTGCCAGCAGTAGATGTGCATGATGGGTGACTGCTGCCAGTGGGTGACTGTGGGCCAGCGGGGAAAGCATCTCTATCCAGGGCTGGTGGCTTTGGATAGAGTGGGAAAGGGGCTCCTGGCTGTGTGTGAAAGGGAAGAATCCAAGGAAGGGACTTTTCTTCCATTTCCCTCGCTCCCTGACTTTCTGTGGGCTGAGAAGTTACTTCAGAGACCTGATGCCTGAGTAGCTACTAGTGGGCATTCCCACAGTGTTCCCAGTAGCAAGGAAGGTGGGCAGGTGGATGGGGCTGGAGGGGAAGTAAAGTGAACATTTGGTGCAGCAGGTGGAGGGGAAGCAGAGGAAGGTCTCCAGAGCAGCCTGGAGCTTGCCTAGGATAGAGGTGGCAGAATTTTCCTCCCAAGGAGTCTGGCTTCCTTTCTTGGCCTCCTGGCAGCAGTTTTGAGATCCTGGTGGACCAGTTATAACTCTTTTATATGGGATTTAAAATTTTCTACTACCACCACCACTACCACTACCACTACTATTTTCTTTGAAATTCTCCAATTTTATAATGGTTACCTGTAGTATGTGGGGAAATAATTATTGTAATGCAATACAATCTTGTGTATTCCCATGCTAGGTTCAGTTTAGGTATTTACCCTGCATGCATCGGTTCTCCCAACTCCCCCTTCTCTTATTTCACTAGGCAATTTCAGCCAACTGGAGCAATGGGTCATTCATCACATGACCTAATTTAAATATTATGACACTTTGTTTAAGTTCCCTTTTAAGTTAAGGCTCCATTCAGCTGCAACCATGTTGTTATTGTTGCTGTTGTTGTTTTTTGAGTTCCTTTCAAGTCACCATGTAGCCCACACCGCTCAAAGGCTGGGTGAGTCTTTTCCTACCCTAAATCCTCTTAGTTAGTTAGGAACCTTTTAAAAGTTTGTTTTAATATGTAGATTAAGATTGATATACCTTCAGTAAACTTTTGATATGCATTTTTAAACTGACTTCTTTGTAGTTTTTAATGAGTCTAATTGATTGGGTGATCAGACCACACATTTAAATGTTAATTGAGCTGTCTTTGCATTCCAATGCGTTACTCTGCCTGAATTTGAAAGAAAAAGGTTTTTTACTTTTAAAGAAGATATTTTTATTTATTTTTTAAGGGCTAGATCCCTGAATTTTTTTAATACATTTTTAATTTTAGACTCATACCTCCCAACAATACCAAAGAAAATCAGCAAATAATGACATAACTGGCAAAGGACTTTATCAGACTTGCCACCGAAAAAGTTATTTTGCCAGCATAAAAAGAAACCCATTTTTATGCTGGCAAGAAATGCTCTCCCCTGCACTTATCTCCTTTCCCAGCAAAGGCAGCTTTGGCAATAAAGAGGAAGTGAATGGAGCCTAGTTCACTTTCTCATTCAAAATCCCACACAATGAAATTCAAAAGTAAAAAAATAAATAAACATGTAAAATTTACACTAAGCATCTAAACACACTAAAAATCTTCAAAGTAACCCAGGAAGGGTCATAAAACGTTCGTAACTTACCTGGATGTTGTTATCTCACCTGGAAGTATTCTGGCCAGTCCAGCCATTGTAGGGGTAAGTGTGAGATTTAAATGGCCAGAGGTTTTGCATGCCAGCAATGCCAGCACAAAATGGCAGGGGGATCTATTCACAGCTTAAGCCATCAGTTAAAAGGTATGGATTTGCAGCTGATTTTAACCATGAAAGGGCAACGTCATTTGATCTGCATGCCCTTTCGTGGTTATGTGGCATCATTATGACAACATATTTTGAGTGTCTGATAAAGTGCAAAGACAAAAACATATTCAACATAATTGGGTTCTGCCGCCTCCCCTTCTAGAATGCTAGACCACAATAATTTGTACCAGCTTCCACATCTTGTCTGTCCTGGCTACAGTATAATGTGGGATAGGACCATCTCACTAGGCTGTACAACTGCAAAATAAATTCAAGTGTAGATAGTAAAATAGAGACACTTGAAATATGAAGAAAACTCATGTCTTTTTAAAAATTATTTTTAATAACTCTTACATTTGACACAGGGGCCTAAATCCAATTTAACACTAATGGTGTGAAAATCCCTTGTATGAAGTGGCATGGGATTGCACCTTTCCAGAAGAGACAATGAGTAAAAGATGCTGAATACCATCTTTACACAGTTGTGCAACTATTAACATAAGGGGCCTTGTGCTAATGCATTGAGATTGAAGAGATTATCAGAAGCGGGGGAATGCGCTAAAACATCGGGATTCCAACTGTGTCAGAAGATCGCTAGAAGAACAGAAAGGATGACCTTACCAGATGCCACATCCTTCAGCTGTTCCCGGGGCATAGCGCTGCCACAGACCAGTCTTCTCTTTTTCATTGATGGGGACAAGCCACCAATAAAAAGGGACATGTTACTGATGCCCACACTATGCCCCCAGAATGCTGGAGAATGGTGTCTTCTGGTAAGATCACCCCTTCCTGTTCTTCTAGTGATCTTCGGATGAAGTTTTTGCTGTGTCTGACAATCTCAAGTTAGACAACAGTCAATAATCTCTGTATTCACACTATCCTTATGCTGCATCAGAGCACTGGAAACAGAGAACACACAGATGTGTGAGCCTTCAGTCACTGAAATTTGGGATTAGAATGATAGGAAGCACAGGGCCTTCTGCTTCCTTCTTTTTACCCTTAGGCCTAACAGAAAGAGAGAAGGTAGTACCACTGAGGGTGAGTAACTTTGGATTTCAGTCCCCTCAAATGCTCTCAGTGGTGAGGTAGACTGCTTTCATGCAAAATTAAAGGACTGCAGTGAGAGGTTGTTGCAGAAATCATGTAACAGCAGACCCACGGATTGGAAAGTGAGTTTTATTACACCGGTGGGCCTGACTGGAATATCTTCCAAAGAGTCAGAACCCAGAGCTGTAGTTACAGAATCTTTTTTTACAGTATGCAAAAAAACAATTCCCTCCTCCTTCTCTTTGGTGCCAGCAGTTTCCCTTGAGACAATTTGTTGATAGTTCAAGGCAAGATAACTAAGGAACATTTAGGTACAGTTCGACCGTTATTAGAGAAAGAATTTGTTTACATCAGCATATCGTATGTTTCTGGAACATAGACTTGATTAGTAAGGAACATTGAGTAGGCCTGAGAGTTAAAGGAAAAAGACTTTGCAGAATCCCAGAGTCTCATGGGCTATCTAGTCTGACCCCAAATAGTGATTGTAAGATTACAGCATTCAGCAAATAGACATTAGAGTCAGAATGGCTACTACAAGGTGAGACATTGCCTCAGCCACAAGGACAGCGCTCTCCCCATCCTCATCTATATTTATATCCCACCTTTTCTCCAAAACTCAAGGTGTCTTACAAATTCAATACAGTTAAAATATACAGAAGCTCAACATTACAATGAAATCAAATTATCAATAAATTAATGTAAATAATTATGTAATAGTTATTTAATGATATAATTTAGTTATATATGTAATTTAAAACAATTTAAAAATAATTTTAAAAGTTTCTAAAAAAAGCACAATTAAAACTACACACCACTGTCCAAAGTACTTTCCTTAAAAATCTTCACTTTGCAAAAGCCTGTTAGAATAAAAGAAAGTCTTTGCTTGCTGACAGAAGGACATCAAGGAGGGGTCCATTCTAGCCTTACCTTGGAAGGGCATTCCTGGAACCTAGGGGTAGCCACCAAGGTTTTGAGACTGCCATTAAGACTGAAGGGAAACCACAGTCAATAGGGAAAAAACAGAAGGCTTATCTAAACGTGATGGTTTACTGTGAGTGGGTGCATATTTTCACCCTTTCGAAACAAAGCTGATTCATCTTCACCATTTCCACATCTATTCACATCCATTCAAATTGTGCTGGCACACACACTCAGAAAGGGCAATTGAGCAAAAACGTGTAGTGATGCATCTACAGACATTTTCCAGGAACTTTCAGGGAAAACCACAATTCCTTTTACTCCACAGTCTGCGAAGTTTTTAACCCCTTCCCTTCAAATACTGCAAATCCCCTTCAGATCTTGTTCGGACAGATTGTATTCTCTGCGAATTCTATGAGGAGCACTTTCATTGTGTAGACAAGCCCAAAGACAATACTTATTAGGATATTCCTTATTAGGAAAAACAAAACAAAAAAATAGATACAAAGTTCCTCATTGGGGGATGGGGGGGGGCATCTTACATCCCAGTATGGAACTGGGACAGGATGAAAATGTTGGTGGAATTCTGACAAATACAATGAATATTGACCTGACAGAATTTCACATCCCCATTTATAGGATGGCAAGATGATTCAGTTGGATGTAGCAATATGAGTCATGTATTCAAGTCAATTCAGTCCATCCTAGTTTTTATTTTTAATTCTATATGTTTAGAGCAAAGTATGTTGTCTGTCATAACATTTTTATGAATGCATCAGCAGACTTAGATTGCATAACAGGAAAACCAAACTACACTAAAAAAAAAAATTAAAAGTCATTTTTGTACCACACTCATTTTCTTCCTAAAACGTAATAAAATGGCTATCCTATAATTAAGCACACAAGACTTCCTACAGCTAAAAAATATTCTGGATTGCCAATAAGTCAATAAAGTGAGCTAAGTAGTTAGGGAATGAAAAACATTTTCAAACAAAGAGAGGGCCATCATTCCTGTAAATAACAGCAAAGCCACAAGATGAAAAATGAGATAAGATATAAGCAAATATGATAAATGCAAAGCAATTAATTTTATTCCAGTGTTTCAAGATTAAGGAAATTGACTTCAGAGTCAATGTTATTTTTCATCAGGTTGTTGCTGATGCCAAAAATAAAGGTAATTTTTCATTTTAGCACAGCAGGAATTAAATAACAAAGTCTCTGTATTGGAACAAATTAGAAACTTCTTCCTTCCTCCTCTTCTGCTTTCCTTATTCCCACCGGTAAACAAACAAACAAAAAAAGCTTGACAATTAGCTATTTTAGCTTTGGTATTTTTAAAACAATAAAATATTCAAAATAAAGTGCATAAGTGAGCATAAATACAGTTTCAAAATGTATTGCTGTTACTGCTACCATTAGCAACAATGAAAGCACTGAAACACTTCTGAACATGTTTGGCTTTAAACAGTGTTTTAGATTTGAACTAATAACAAAACACCATGCTACAGAAAGAAAGAACAAATCAAAGACAACCCTTTTTCACAGGCTTACTATCAAAGAGCATACTCCTGCCCAGCAGTCCTGATATGGCAGGAACAGCCCAATTACTCTTCCGTCATCCTACTTTTTCAGCTGCTTTTAAAATGTCCCAGTTTCTCGCTCTTCTTTCCACATTCCCCCTTTGTGATTACTTCAATTGCTGAACGTTTAGTGCAAAGTGCAAAAGGAGTTGGTGACCAGTTAACTGAGAGGGGAAAAGAAGAGGAGGGTTCAGGGAAAAGCAAACTGCTACAGCCTCTTCTAGCTTGTGTGTTCTTCCTCATTAATAACTTTTGCAACCATGATCAGATTCTGATGTTGCTTGGTCACACATGCCCTGGTTTTCATCTGTGAAATGTTGGAGTACAGTATATGAAAATGTATTGTAAAACACATGAGTCTAGGGGATTTACCACACTTTGAAGAAAAACAGCAAGGGAGCAGGAACATTCTGTTTTCATACCGCATGGTGTCATCATCTTTCCGGAGTTCTTTCATTCCAGTCCCATGTGGGCCCGAGGTAAAACTGCGTCTTTTTGCTAATAGGTTATTCTGGTTAGCAAAAAGACACAGTTTTACCTCAGTTCCCCATGGGACCAGAATGAATTTAAAAAAGGCAATATCATGAACTAAGGCAGTGCAGACAGTGGAACATTCCTGCTCCCTTGCTCCTTTTCTTCGGTGTGTGGTAAGGCCCTAGTTCACAAAGATATGTCCAGTGGTTAAATGCCAGTACTGCAAGCCACCACGTTGCAAGTTTGATTCCAGTGGGCTCCAAGGTTCACTCAGCCTTCCATCCTTTCGTAGGTTGGTAAATTGAGTACCCAGCTTGTGGGGGGCAATTAGCTAACACACATTGGAAACTGTTTAATGTAGTTAGATGTGTGAATAGCTATTGCTTAAAATAATTTGTAAGCTGCTCTGATAGCCTTGTGGCTGAAGAGCGGGGTATAAATAACTAACTAAATAAAAAATAAATAAATAAGGGGAATGTGCTGTCTGACAAAAAAATATTTGTGCAGAAGCCTTGCATGGGGATGGATATAACTGAAGTAGCTAGTGTGATGATACATATACACTTTAATCTGATGACACTAGCAGATGGTCACAGACATGAGCAAGAGGAGATTGCCTGAAAAACATAGTCCAACTATAAGGAAGTGGAACAAAACCTAAAAAAACTGACAGAACTACATACAATTTCTAAATGTGGCTGAGCTTTTGTGAATTTACAGAGTAGGATCCATGCATTGTTCTGCTGAACCTACTAGTGCGAACAAGACCACAGGTCAGGACAATTGTTGCAGAAGGAAAGAGAATTCTTTGTGACTTTTTTTGTTCTTCTGAAGCTAGAATATAGCCTTTTATGCTTTGCCACAGAAGCCCTTTCTCAAACTATACCTCTTCATTGCAGAGTAGAGAACCATAATGGGGAAGGCCTGAGGTCTGGAGCCTGGTGCTCCTCTGTCTCTCCAGAACCTCATCCCGGATATGCTGTTTCTATTGGCAGAATGATTCTACGGATGTTCAGGCTCTTGAAGGTGGGTAATCATCCAGTTGCTTGACCATGGTCAGGTGTCTCAGGTGCCAGGATCTATCCTATTTTGGGTTTGGGGTTTCTGGTCCAGTATTAATGCTCAGTCCTTGTGTCTCTTCTGTTAGATATACCAGACAGCAATTCAAAAGCCAATGTGGTGTAATAAGCATTGATCTACATCTCTTGAGACCAGGGTTCAAATCCCCGCTCAGTCATGGTGACCCACTGGGTGACCTTGGGCAAGTCACACTTTCTCATCCTCAGAGGAAGGCAAAGGGACGCCCCCTCTGAACAAATCTTGCCAAGAAAACCCCATGATAGGGTTCACCTTAGGGTCATGATAAGGCAGAAACAACTTGAAGGCACACAGCAACAGCAGCAGCAGCAACAACAACAACAAATAATTCAGAATCAACTGGAAAAAGCCTCAATTATACAAATGGCTGCAACATACACCTATGTTTGTGTATGAATTCTTGTGAAACAGAGCATCTATTCTGGCAGCTCACTTACCAGAATTCCCCTTCTCATGACAGCATGACTGACATTGAATTTGATGGTGTTTTTGTGCACGTTAAAAACTTATCTGTTGACCAATCATTTGCTAATGTTAATACCAAGGACTTTTTCAAATGGGGGAGGAAAAAAGGAGGAGGTGGGGAGAAGAACGGGGCTGTCGCACTTACAGAGCCCCATTTCAGATGAGGCAGTTCTCCTCCCAACCTTCCCCCATGCTTCCTCCATGCTGCAGGCGCCACTTTTTATTTTATTTTTATCTGTCAATAAAAAGTGGCTCCTGCAGCATGGAGGAAGCACGGGGGAAGGTTGGGAGGAGGCCGGCAGCATCTGAAACAGGGCACTGTAAGTGTGACAGCCCCGTTCCTCTCCCAACCTCTTTGGGGTAGGGGTTCCCCCATTTGAAAAAGTCCCAAGTGTAATAAGATTTGAGGAGGTACACTATTGATTTTTGTATTTACATTCTGTGTACATCAAGGAATAAAAATGTAGTGTATATCCATAAATGTAATGATTACAAAAAAAAAAAAAATGACACTGTGAGTAATATTCAAACTTAATCCAGTGCCAGCTCTATTATGGTTCCTTGGAGCCCCTTGGCAATGGAACTCTTCCTGAAGTGAAGATGCCAGATGTGGAAACAATGAATTTTCTTAGGCTGTATATCATCTTCTCGAACAATATATAAAGTGGAAGTTATGGCACTGTTCTTGTGATGGGCCCTCTGTTGCTTTGGGGGCACTGACAAATGACCAGGTTTCCTATCATCCGGCTCCTGACTATAGCTGCCACCACTTCCTAAGGCGTTTCTAAAAAGAAACAAGTATATTCTTTTCTTAAAGCTAACACTTAAGAGCAAATCTTTAATCAGTTGGGTGTTTTTTTTTAATCATTGTGAGCAGCCTTCATCACTGTCAGATTTATTTATGCCACCTTCCTAAACAAAATGATAGGGTGATGTGCAGATTTTTTTTAAAACAGAAATTACTTAAAAACTCACACTAATTGTATCCCTGCAGGAACCCTGTGAGTTTGGTTAATTGAAGAAGAAGAATTGGCTCCTGGTCATTGGCTGAGTTCATGGTTGCTTGGGGATTTGAACCAGATGGTTCTATCACATTGTACTCTTATAGCACTATATTCCATTTTAACTGTCAGCTTTGTATGGAATCTTGAGATACGAAATTTAGGGAGGGGCATTTAGAATTATCATCCATGGAACCCTTGGGCCTCAATAAACTACAAACCCCAGAATTACACAGTGTTGCCATGGCAGTTAAAGTAGAATATAAAACTATAATAGTGTAGTGTGATTGGGCTTTGGGACCCCTAAAGTCTGAAAATCTAACCACACCAGGTTTTTTTTTAAAATCAGACAGATGATGCATTATAGAGGATATGCACTGTAGATATAGAAAGATATATAGATATATATTATGATCTATATATAATGTTAAAGATTATCAGAGGGGTATACATTAAAATTACAAACTGAAGAAGAAAGAGGTCAGACCATAACTCTATGTACCAGCTTCTTACTGCTGCTTCCTATTGCTGTTGTGGTTGTTAACTGCCATCAAGTCAACTTATGGTGACACTATGAATGAGAGAGTGTCACCCTATCCTCAACAGCCTAAGTCACCCTATCCTCAACAGCCCTGCTCAGGTCTTGCAGACTTGGGGCTGTGATTTCCTGGATTTGAGTTCATCCATCTGTAATATGGTCTTCCTCTTTTCCTACTGCCTTCTACCTTACCAAGCATTCTTGTCTTTTCTAGTGAGTCATGTCTTCTCATGAGATGGCCAAAGTACAACAGTCTCAGTTTAGTCATCTTGGCCTCTATGGGGAATTCAGACTCGATTTGCTCTAAGATCCATTTATTTTTCTTTTGGCAGTCCATGGTATCTGTAGAAATCTTCTCCAGCACATTTCAAATGAGGTGATTTTCTTCCTATCAGCTTTCTTCGCTGTCCAGCTTTCTCAACCACACATAGAAATGGGAAATATGATGACATGAACAATCCTAACTTTAGTATTCAATGATATATCTTTACGCTTCAGGATTCTTTACAGCTGCCCTTCCAAGTCCTAGTCTTCTTCTGATTTCTTGACTGCAGTCTCTATTCTGAGTAATGACTGAGACAAGGTATGGAAAATCTTTAAATATTTCAGTGATATTTCATCCCCTGCTTTAAAGTTATGCAATTAATCTGTGGTAATTATTTTGTTTTCTTAATGTTCAACTGAAAACCTTTTGCATTTTCTTCCTTGACTTCCTTCAGTAGATGTTACAAATCATTTGCCTCTTTCTGCTAGTAGTATGGTATCATCTGTATATCTTAATAATACTAATAATAACAATAATAACAATAATAATGTTTTCCCACCTCTCTACGGAACGCAATCAGGAGGGCTTACAACATTTAAAATATACATCCAAAACCCTCCCCCCCTTAAAATACAATTAGATAATTCAAATTTAAAACATACTTAAAACAAATACTAAAAATAAACAATAAACAGTGGCTATAGCGAGGCTGGGACAAATTAGATTTTCTTTTTAATGGCCGGTATCTATTCAGGAAAGGCCGCTGGAAGAGATCCATCTTAAGAGCTTTTTAAAAGCTATTTAAGGTGGCAATATGACAGAACTCATCCGGCAGGCCATTCCATAATCTGGGAGCAATAGTCGAAAAGGTCCTCTGGGAAGTCGTAGAAAGTCTAGTTTTTAAAGGTTGTAGCAAATACTTCCCAGAGGACCTAAATGCATGGGGAGGATTATATGGAAGGAGGCGGTCCCGAAGATAGGTTGGACCCAAACCATTTAGGGCTTTAAAGGTGATAACCTTTAAGGTGATAACCAACACCTTGTACTGGGCCCAGAAACTGGTGGGCAGCCAGTGAAGTGATCTTAAAATTGGTGTTATGTGGTCTCTTTTGGATGCATCCGAGACCAGTCTGGCTGCCATGTTCTGTACCAGTTGAAGCTTCCGGACCAACCACAAGGGTAGCCCCATGTAGAGTGCATGACAGAAATCAAGACGGGAGGTTACCAGAGCATGTACCATGGTCTCAAGGTCCCCGATTTCCAGGAAAGGGCGCAGCTGGCGTATAATCTTAAATTATTGATGTTCCTTCCTCCAATTTTCACACCTCCTTCTTCTGAGTCTAATCCTGCTTTATGGATGATATATTCAGCATATAAGTTAAACATATAGGATGCTAAAATAGCGTCTTACCTGGCCCCTTGCCAATTGGAAACCATTCAGTTTCTGAAACTCTCTTGTTTCTTTTTGGATTTTCTCATCATAGGGTTTTTATGGTAAAAGACATGCAAAAAGGCTTTACTGTACCTCCTTCTGCATAGTACTAACAAGTGTTAGCTACGGCGCCACTGATGTTGTCTCTGAGAGATCCTCCACCAGTGTCACCCCTCACTACTGCTTCTGCCCAGTAGCTGTTTGGCACATTTAGTCTGTCTGGCTCCTCTGCAAAAGCATGTCTGACAGGGGAGACCATACCAGAAGCACTGCTATCATCATCATAGTGTATGACAGTTCTGCTTAAAGAGACCTCAAAATTGGCATATAAAAAAAACTGGTGTATTTAAAAAATGACATATTAATGATCTGGTTCATTATGTGGCCTTCCACAAGGGAAAAAGCAGGATGGTCTCAGAAAGATCAGCTGAGTGCCATGCTTTGCCCTAGGGAAGCCTAAGGCTATTTTGAAGGTGCAAAGGAAGTATTAAAGGTCAAAAAGACACAACCTCCACTGTACATTTGAAAGGGAGATGATGGCTGGATGAATCCTTTGCATGCTGATTTCAAAATTTCCTTTCCTTAATCCCCAACTTTAAAAAAGAGCAGCTCAAGCTTTTTAAATCCAATCCCTGGACATTAAGGATAGTTTGCAACACATTAGCATCTTTAGACACAGATTGTCAATCTTTAGATACTATTTTTTTCATCCCCTCCCCTTGAGGCATATTTGGGAGTATAAATATTTTTATTTATTTATTTATTTATTTATTTATTTATACCCCGCTCTTCAGCCACAAGGCTATCAGAGCGGCTTACAAATTGTTTTAAGCAATAGCTATTTACACATCTACACTGCATTAAACAGTTTCCAATGTATGTTAGACCCTCAAAATCTCTCTCAGTGTGCACAGACCCAGTTCCAGGGGAAGCTCTGTCACTCTGTGTTAGCCACCATCAGATTCCTCCATCCACTCTGCTGGACTGTTCAACGAACTTTGGACTCCAGACATGTTGTAAAACCCACAGCAAACCCTTTTCCTGCTTTCTATAGCCTTATGTGAATGCTTCTTGTGTGCCTGTGTGTGTGTTTGGTGTTAATTTTGGACTCTTAATAAAAACCATAATTAATTTCACATGTGTGTGTATTCCATCCAGGCTAGTACTGGTATACATAGGTTCAAGATCCCCTTGTTGCCCCCTATCGCATTGCTAAAGTCGAGTTGCTGCTAATTTCCCCAACATATTAGAAACTCAATATTTTCTTGGCATTTCCAGGATCACCTTCACACCCAACTTTTCACAAATGAAAATGGGGACACATGTGCCAAGCAACATCACAATGTGGTCAAAATGTCAAAGAGTAGTGAGGAAGAACATAGGATCTAGGAGAGGCTGCGGCCGTCTGCTTTTGCCTGATGCAACTGGAAAAGGCAAGATTTCACCCCACCTCTTTTCTCACCCTCCTGAGTAAACTGAGTGCAAACTACTTTTGCCTTTTTGAACCATGTCTGGCACAATCAAAGTAAGCTGAGGACAAAAGGAGGGAGAAGGAGAGGGAAACCTGAACATTTTAAAAACAGCTGAAAAAGTGGGTTAATAGAGGATTAATTAGGACTGTCCCTGCCAAATTAGGACAGTTGGGAGGTATGCCTTCAATGTGCAGAGTCGATCCAAGCATTAAGCCTGCTCAAACATTAATATCAGAGGCCCTATTTTCTCTGCCCCCCTTAGCCAAACCCATTGGGTTAGCAGGTACTAGAGACAGGGGCTTTCCCATTGGTGGCCCCACAACATTGAAACCTGCTTCCAGAGACATACTGTACATATGCCTCATCACCGGTGGCTTAAAAAAAATGACAACTGAAGATACATTTATTCCTGTCTGGACTTCATTTAATAAAGACACCTTGTGAGTCAATTTCAGAATCCTGAGCCTAGGTATAAAATGTTTCGCAGAGTTATTGAAAGTACCTTTTAAAGGTATCAGATGATGAAAGAGGTAACACATGCTTATGCAGAAATTGAGAGGTGCACTTTTTTGCATTACAAACTGAAATCCAACTTTGAGAACTTGTACTGTGACCCTCCAGCAATCCACCAAGATACTTTAAACTTTAAAAGAAAGGGGGGGGCAAAGATACTATATATTTAAAAAGCACAGATATAGGAAGATGTTTGAAAAACCTTTTACAAAAATGAAAAGATATTTTTTTTTAAAAAAACCACATTTTGGGATATGGCAAGTAGCAGTTTCACACCCTTCTATTAACCTGTAACCTACATCACCTACTTCTGTAAATCTTTTATTAAAAAAGCTCTTTCTGCCATCTTCCTTCATTATCTCCCAGAACACCATGATCACATACATTCATTATCTTGTAGACTACCAGGGGGAAGGGGAGAGCTTTTCGTAAGTTTGGATTTCAATTGGAACAAAAGGTTGGACAGAAACAGAGAAAATTGCCAGCACACAGCTTTGTGATGTAAAAGAAACAAGCCTGTTGATCTCATTTACACTGGATTGTTGCCAGTGGAATCAATTGCAGGCATCGTGATTCAATCTGTTTTTGTGGCCCAAGCAGTTCATTCCTGCACTTGTCAGACAAAATTACAACCCTTGCACAAACTTCCCATATTGCACTTTACAGCTAGGACTGCCAACCAGCCAGAAAAACTATGTTGAGTTTTTACAAGCCTCTAGCTATGAGAATAGACACAAACAGTATCTTCAACTACCTGGGAGTTGCACTTGAATGTCCCATAAGTCACTTTTTTACAGACAGTACTAAAAGCAATTGTTTTCATCCTGGGGTCCCAGACGAGAAGAACAACTCAGTCACTTTATTGGGAAGACAGAAATTACTCTGCAACAACTGTAAACTGGTTGGCTTCATACCCCTAGTTATTCATTCTATACTTCTATAAAATCCCACAAAACGGGGTCATCACAGTTCCCCTCTGTTTTAATGTAATTCCTGACTTCCCGTTTAAGTGATTAGATTGATCTTCCTCTCATTCATAGAATATGGATAAAGCCAACAGCTATGATAGCTTCCCCCCCCCCCCGAAAGGCCATGAAAGTGACCTAGATTGCTAAATTATCAATGTGGTGTAGATTGTGTGTCTCTCCTGATGTTCAGTTAAAATTCCCAGATTCCTCGCCATTGGCTATGGTTGTGATGGCTAATGGGAGTTGCACAATTCCTACCCTTGATTTCAATTTTACAGCAGTGATATGGGGAGAACTGATGGGAAAATGTCTCCCAATAACAATATGCATCCAAGTTATGTGGAAACTTGTGGATACAAGTATACACATTTCTCTACAGCGGTGAAGCTTGTCTATATCTAGTAAACATTCAAGAGATGCCCACAGCCTGCAGCTTGGCTCATAAAGGCAACCATTTCCTCATTCCAAATACACTAGTAAATGTCACACATTTGAATTCGCAGACAGAAATTGATATTTTATGACACTGTAGTGTACCTAAGATGTAACACTCCTTCCTTTGTACCCAAGCCTGTATGTAGAGGCTTCCCATTCTGGTCTGTAGCAATATGTCAATTGCTCTTGCTGCAGTCCTAAAGTAAGAGCAAGACATAGCTTCCCATGAACCAGGATCAGATGCTGTCAATCTCCTCCCCTCACTCAGGGCGAAAAAGATTAGGGAGTGTGCAGGTCTGAGGCTTATTGTTGCTGAAGTTCATGATGCTAAATTATAGCTAAGAATTATATATGGAAGATGCCACTGAGAGAATGTAACCAACTGCAAGCACTATTTAACATGCACGTTCCCTATCGTAAACAATTAGAATATATTTTGGTTTGGAACATCAACAAAGGGTGCATGTGAATAACATTTCACTATGAACAAAAACTGGTTCAAAGTGAATGTGATCAAACAAATTTCTCTTGGCTTATAAAAGGAAAAGAAAGGCAAGGCAAAACCCTCACATTCTCTTTATGTTTTCTTTCACTCTTAGCAAGCAAATCAAAGATTGAAAGGACCGTACCTGAAATGGCTCTGAACTCGTAATATAGAGCACTTTCCTTTTCCATCTGTTGCCTTGATTACCAAATGCATGCCACAGCAGATGTCCCCTTGTATTGCTCACAGTTCTCTGGGAAACTGCCAGGCTGTAAATGTGCTTTCCAAACATATGATAATGGAAGCGAAAAATGCAGCTTTTGTTGTTGCTTTGTGGAAAGGTAGCATGAAAGATAGGGCTTAGCAAAGCTGCTCTGTTTTGGAACATCTGTGGTTCTGAAGACTCTATGTAAAGATAGTATCCTTTGACTGTGCCCAGAGTGTGGTCCTTCGTTGGTCCTGTGTTAAGAGTGGAAGTCGGTCCTTGGATTCTGGTCCAATTGAAGTCATCATCCATGTCTTGCTCCCAGTTACAGAGTCCAAGCTCAAAACTGCACTGCAATTCAGGCTCTGAAACCAGTGAATTTAGTATTTTTTTAAATGCCAGAAGTACCCCTACACGCACACACACACACACACACATTTAATGGCAACTAGTATTTCCTCTCCTCTTCCCACCACTAAATGCTTTTTCAGGGAGATTATTTATTTATTTATTAAAATATTTATGCCCTGCCCTCTATCCAGAGCTCTTAGCAGCATAAAATAAAACTGATCAGCCAAATCTAAAACAGTGTAAATAACAAAAATATTTTAAAAGGCTAAAAACATATCAAATCGTTTCTGTGGAAAAGACAGATTAATATTAGTTAAACCAGTTAAAACAATTTAAAACCTTGTACATGTGAGGATGTCAAACCAATTGATGGCAGTACATGTGAAAGGGATCTAGAAGTGTTAATGGACCACAAGCTGAACATGAGTCAGCAGTGTGATGTGGCAGCTAAAAAGCGAATGTGATTCTAGGCTGCATTAATAGGAGTATAGTGTCTAGACTGAGGGAAGTAATAGTACCACTCTAATTCTACTTTGGTCAGACCTCACCTGGAATACTGTGTCCAGTTCTGGGCACCACAATTCAAGAAGGATATTGACAAGCTGGAACATGTCCAGAGGAGGGCAACCTTTATGGTAAAAAGTCTGGAAGCCATGCATGCCCTATGAGGAGTGGCTTAGGGAGCTGGGTACGTTTAGCTTAAAGAAGAGAGGGTTAAGAGGTGACATGATAACCATGTTTAAATTTTTGAAGGGACATCCTGTGGGATGGAGCGAGCTTGTTTTCTGCTGCTCCAGAGACTAGGACATGGAGCAATGAACTCAAACTACAAGAAAAGAGATTCCACCTAAGCATTAGGAAGAACTTCCTGGCAATAAGAGGTGTTCAGCCATGGGATGCACTGCTTCGGAGTGTGGTGGAGTTTCCTTCTTTGGAGGTTTTTAAACAGAGGCTGGATGGCTATCTGTCAGGAGTCCTTTGATTGTGTATTCCTGCAGAGCAGTGGGTTGGACTAGATGGCACCTGTGATCTCTACAAACTCTATGATTCTATGGTTCTATGAATTACGCCTCAAAAGCTTTAGTGAGCATCCAGGTTTTCACTTGGTTCTGGAATCGCAGCAACATTGGTGCCAATTAGCTTTTCTTCCATAACTAGGGTGCCAGAGCAGAGAAGGCTCTCTCCCATGTCCTCTGACAGCATATTGTCCCAGCTGATAGGACACAGAAGAAGACCCTTCCAGCAGACCTTAAATATTAGACATGTACCGTATACATGGAGTGGTGTTTCTTCAGGTATTGAGGCCCCAAGCCATTTATGACTCTAAATGTCATTACTATAACCTTGGATTCAGATCAGAAGCATATTCACAGCTGAAGCAAGAAAAAAGATGATGATGAACACCCATAGTCAGCTGCCAGAAGAGCTCTGCTCCTACCCTCAGAAGCAAAGAATTGAAGAGGGATTGTTATCTTTTTGACATTGCCAATAGGTTGCCTTCAGCCTTTGAACATTTTGCAGATTCCAACACAATGTGTCTGGAGCAATACATTTGGTGAGGTAACATTCGATCACTCTTGACTGCAAAAAACAGAGCCTTCCTTAGAACATTTTCAAAAACAAGTAAATGATAGGAAAAGTGAAGCATTTAGCTTTGCAAGAGCATTTCTGATAGAGCATGCTAAATTCTCCCCCCTCCTTCCCTCCCACCTTCAACAAAAGTTCACATGAAAATAATTTCACAGGCGAAGTCGAAGGCTTTCACGGCCGGCATCCATAGATTTTCCTTGGGGTTTTTTCCGGGCTGTGAGGCCATGTTCTGGAATAGCTTCTTTCTGATGTTTCACCTGCATCTGTGGCTGGCATCATCAGAGAATGGTTGGGTAGGAGTGTGTGCGGAGTTTATATATTGTGAACCCCTATTGGGGAGTATATGTAAATTTGTGTGATTGAATGGTTAGTTTCTAGGTATAGAAATGCAAGGCTCGTTAGTGTCTGTTTGGCTGATGGTTGGTTGATGGGCCATTATCTGCTGGGAATCCCCCTGTCCTTGGGTGGAATTCTTTTGTAAATGTTGAGTTTTGATTCTATTGTATTTCAAAACTGGGAGCCAGATTTTGCTTACTTTTAAGGTTTCTTCTTTCCTGCCAAAGCCGTCCAGGTGTCTGTGGACATCAACAGCCTCTCTGTGCATTCTGACATGACAGTTGTTGGCCTGGTCCAGAATTTCTGTGTTTTCAAATAGCATCTTGTGTCCAGGTTGGTTTACAACATGCTTTGCCACTGAAATGGCCCATTCCAGAAACTATTCCAGAACACGGCCTCACAGCCCAGAAAAAGCCCAAGGAAAATAAATTTCACAGGCCTCAGTTTGTTTATAGTTCCCGCTTTTAAGTACTCGCTTTATGCTAGATCTGCTGGAGTCAATATTATGAGCTAAGGAACAAAGATGGATACAATACTTTGAAAGTTACAATTACAATTTAAGGGGAAGTGTTTCAAGATCTTACCGCACTGCTTCTCATCAGATCCATCTCCACAGTCATCAACAAGATCACACAATAACAAACGATCAATGCAAGCCTTTGAATCTTGGCACCAGAAATGATCAGGACCTTCACAGTTTAACGCTGGAGGTGGCAATGCACACTTTTCAAATGTTATATCATCAATTGCTGAGACACCATCATAAAAGCCAAGGCTAACTTTATTTAGGGATAATTGAAAGGGCTGTGGGAGGCGGCCAAGCTGAATGGAAGCTTTTAGCCACTGATCTCCTTGATTGTAATATATTCTCCAGAGTACTGTAGGGTCTCTTAGTCCATCAACAAGCAATTGCATTTCTGCTGCTCCAACTGACAACCCATAGTTGTAATACCTGAAAAGGTAATATAAGACTTAGGCATTAATATCATCACCATTAAAGCACACTTATGTGAGCCTTATTGTGAGTCATAAGTTGCTTTATGTGTGTCAGACTATTGATCCATGAAGACCATTACAGTTGTCTTTCCATATCCATGGATTCAGTATCCACGATTTAAGTATTCACAGCTTGAAAATATTCTTTAAAAAATAATAATCCAAAAAGCAAATCTTGATTTTGCCATCTTATATAAGGGACACCATTTTGCTATGCCATCAAATACAATGGGACTTGAGTATTCATGGATTTTGGTATCCACAGGGGGTGTTGGAACCAAACCCCAGCGAATATGAAAGGACATTGTACTATGTTTTCCAAATAGATGTAGACGTCTGGTTTCAGGTAAGAATCCTTCTGAGCCCCAAAGTCTAAAGGTCCTTGCTTGCTTGGTTGAATTAGGATGAGATCTTACTCTTTAGTATTAGATATGGAAAGTGAAAGGTACGCCTATAAGTCACTACTTATGGGTGTACCTTTCACTTTCCACAGTCTGTGGTGTTACAACCTGCAATTGAAATGGATTTAATTGGGATTGTTGTCCCTTGATGTAAACAAGACACCTAACACTGTGAAAGAGCAAAATATTTTAATTGTGTCCCAAATGTTAAGTAAACAGAAACTGGGACTTGGTTGCATAAAATGTCATTCCTGTTGCTAGCCTCTGAAAAGCTGCATGTAGCCTCCTCCCAGTGTTCTGATAGATACCTCCCAATCTGGCAGTGGCAGCTGGTGGGTTCCATGTCAGTCAAATAGTGAATCAGCTTTGGGCATTCAATAGATTTAAAGGCAACACTTATAAAGTCTGAACTAAAACCTGGAATGGATTTGCTACCCTACTGACATGGGATCCATAGGTCAGTGCTGTGCTGTGATATATAAAAAATGTGGGAGTCTGGGAGCTCCCCCATGCATTGTCTGAGGAGTGGTATGTGGTTTTCTGCCCTCAGGTATGAATTCATTCATGCATAAAACCCAGACCTAATCTCTCTATAATTCAGTTATACAAATAGAATTATTGGTGAAACAAGTCCAACCAGTTGCAGTTATTTAATGAGATCAGGAGCACTGGCTTATCTACTCTTAGACAGCCACATTTGTTTATTCATTTAAACATACTTTGTATTTAAGAGAACTTTAGTTTCTTTGGAAAGAATTAAAAGAGCTAGGGGTTTTCTGAGACAGAAATGGCTAACTTAAATCGAAGGCCAATTATGAAAGTTTGAACAGGTTCGGTATAAAAAATAAGCACAAATATTAAGAGTAGATAATGGAAAGAGAAGGGCCAGTAGGATAAAAACCCAAGGTACAAAACAGACATATTTAAGGAAATATGGAACTTTAAAAAGTATTGCCAAAGAATTCCAAACATGAACTATTGAGCAGCTTGACATAATTCTCTTTGTACACCTTTGTACAAGGTCATCTGGGAAGTTGGAGCCAGTAAGACCAAACCAAGTTTCATACAGTCAATGTCATATAGTCGGTGGAGTATTGAACTAGTTGTTGGTGGATCCAGGTTCAGGTTTCCACTGAACCATGAATCTCACTGGGTGACCTTGTGGTCTCTTCCAACTCTATGATTCTGTGACCTTGAGCCAATTACACTCTTTTTCAGTCTAAACTACCTCACAGGAGTTTTGGGAAGATAAAACAGAATATTAAATGTAATGAACGAACTCTTAATTAAAAAAAAACAAAAAACCACAAGCGGACGGGGCTTGGAATCATTCCAGAAGAAAGCCCATAATAAAAATTTAACCTACAAAATGATTATAATTTTTCTGCCCATGCCACATTAAATAACAAAAGAAAACCCGATTCACAGCAAAGCACATTCAAATCGAACATATAAATGGAATACAGTCATTCAGTTGACTCTAAGGTTTAGTACACCAGCATATGAAATGTATAGGATAGGATGAAATTAATGTTAATGATTATTAACATTATAAATGATTATGCTAGAGCAATGTTACAAGATCTGGTGTTATGTTGCATCAATGTAGCATTATGCAACATTGGAAGCAATCACATGGCCATAAATGGGTCACAACCAGTGTCACAATGTCAGACAGCCAGACATCACAGCCGTACATACTGTATGTCCAAAGGCTTTAGTGTTGCTTTTTTCTTGAGTGACAGAATTATTCCAACTGAACTTCTAAAGAAAAAGCTAACGAACAATGAACAATGCCCCCGCCCCCGGAATATACTGTATAGCCAACTAAAAACTATGACAAACACCATCATTGCTTTCAGTTAAGAAGCAGTCGTGTGTTCCTGTAAACATAAAAATCAAACTTCGTTCATACCAGAAGGTCACTGAGCAATCTGATCCAGCCTGACTGAATTTTGGGCTTCGTAGCTGTGCAATCTGGGAGATACTGTTGCTGTTTCTTAGAATGAACATAAAATGGCCTGTTAAGAGGGAAAAGAGAAGAGAAGGTATACATCTCGGCACCCCATCCTGACAGAAAATGACTCCCATGCTTTACTTGTTTGCAAACATCAGACTGGCATCACTATGTGGAAGCTGCAAGAATCTACCAATTTAGAATTGGGGTGGTGATGAGTGTCCACATGTAGCCTATATTTTGGGGCTCCTGAAAACCTCAGAACTATTTCTTCCAATTTGTGTTTTTAAAATTCATGGATGAATTGCACACCTCAAAACATAGTTCAATGCTCCTCCAACCCTCAAAAACTGGAAGAGGAGGAAGAGGAGGAGAGAGAGGGAAGGAAAGAAGGAAGGAAAACAAAGAGGCCAAAATAATACTGGAAGTGATATGATCACTCCTGGCTGTGCTGGGTGCTCCATGAAGCTGCCAGGTAGGTGCAGGGTGACAAATGGCCCTTCCTTTTCCACAGTTACCACCCTTGGCATAGAAGCTCAGCAGAGCCCACCAATTGCTACAATTAGGGTGGGGATTTTTTTAGAAAATTCTCATGACCCCCCCCATCGAGATCTTTTCTTAAAAAAAAAAAAACTGATTGCAGCATGGGATGGGATTTTTTTTCAGAGAGGTCACACAGTTAGAAAAGTTTAGCCCTTTCCTGTCCAGCACAATTCCATCCCCCCCTACATCCTACACTTTGGCCTAATTTTTAGGAAGTATAGGTTGCTCGCTGTATCTGCGGGTGATACATTTCTAGACTTATCACAAATACTTGAAACTGCAGGTAACAGCAAATCCTATAGAATCATGCTGGAGGATCCAGAAAACACCTAGAGAAGATGCCTCTCTAGGCAGCTCCAGCATGACTCTATGATAACTTCCAGCAGCAGTTGCCATAGAGCCATGCTGGGGGACCTAGGAAATGCCTATAACGACCATATTTTTCAGATGACAGATAATTGAAACTGCGGGTACTGGTTCCATGCATACAGGGGCAACCTGTATCCACTGACAACACCAATATAGGCTTTTTAAAAATCTGAACACCAGCAGGGAGGATAAACTTTTCAGGACTGGTGCAGCATTGAGAAAGAAGGGTTAGCTTTTCCCTCCACTGACTATAGTTGAAGACTTTCAAACAACCTCACCACAGCATGGCGGTACAGAAAAGAAAATCCTTATTTCTAATCGATTGGCAGAGACATGGGGAGCAAGAAATTGATAGGGTCACAGTATTTTCCCATGGGCCAGATAAGGTCTGCAATGAAGAGGTTCCTCATACCTGCCTTAGACACAGCAGGGATGTAAATGTTTAACTATTTCATCTTTCCATGTGAGGACAAATAATTTCCACAATTTTCTCTGTGGTGTGAGTGAAAATAAATAGTTCTGCACAGTTTTTGCCTAGGAATCATATGCCCCAAATTGTTGCAGGAAATTATTCTATGCATATATACATTTTTGTGTGTGCAAAAGTCTTGGGGGTTTGTGTGAAACAAGACATTTTTTACACAAAAACAATGTTTTCAGAATGTTTTTGTGCTGAATTGGTAGGTTTTGTGCAATAAACTCAGGAGTTCTTACACAAAAAGCCTACACAAGTTTCTTGCAACAGAAGTTTGGGGGTTGCAAAAACCCTCACAATTTCCTTTTTTGCCAGAAACATGGAAGAGGGGTTCCCAAATGTTGGGATAACCATTTTTCAGCTGGGAAACAAATAATGGCAAATATTTTTTCCACCCCAGAACAACATTGTCCTCACTACTCCCATCAGATAAGAACACTGAGGAAAACCCATTGATGTGGGAGAAGTGACTCTTCCTGGGGCCCCTAATCTAGCACTGGCCCTGTCTTACCTTCAGATTGATTATAGGTGTGATCAGCTGGTGGAGCTTGTTTCTGGAATGCAGGAGGTAAACTAGTTCTGGAGCTCCTTACCCAGTCAAACTCATCACCAGTAGCCATTTCCAGCCAGCCACAGCTGTCATTTTCAAAGTCACATTTAGCAGCTGAAACATCAAAAGTTTCCTTTAGTTTACATCAGCATTATCCCCTCTAACAGCCTTTTGTGTTTATGGAAGTTGCTTGGACCCAGTAGATGCTTCTATGAATGTAAGTCAAAGGACTCAAAAAAAGGCATCATAATGATGCCACATAACCACGAAAGGGTGCGCAGATCAGACGACGTTGCCCTTTCGTGGTTAAAATCAGCCCCTAACCCGTACCTGTTAATTGACACCTTAAGTCGTCAATAGATCCCCCTGCCACTTTTGTGCCAGCCTTGCTGGTGTGTGAAACCTTGGGCCATTTAACTCTTGTGACTGCAGTGTCAATGGCCAGCCCAGTGCGAACCCAGGTGAGATTGGGACATCCAGGTAAGTTTCGCTCTTTTTATGACCTTCCTTGGGTTACTTGGGACTTTTAAAGTGTGTGTGTGTGTGTGTGTGTGTGTACTTTTTAAAACTTTATTTGCTTTATTTGTGTTTTTATTTTTGGACTTCCCATGCGATGAAGTCTTGCTAGAATTTCAAATGAGGAAGTGAACAGGGCTCCATTCACTTCCTCTTTATTGCCGTAGCTGCCTTTGCCGGGAAAGAAGGTAAGTGTGGGGGGAGCATTCTTTTCCTGGCATAAAAATGCAAGGTTTTTTATGCCAGCAAAAGAACATTTTCAGGGGCTAGTCTTGGGCTTGTTTTTCATCATAAAACCTTATGGTCCTTTCAAAGATCAGCAGCAACCAGCAAAGCCCTAGGATGCAACTCAGCCATCTTAAAAAAATTTCACACCAAGGGGAATCATTATGTACCTGCTGCTATTAAACTCTACAATGCTAAGATTATGGCTAAATTTGCAGCGGCAACTTGGATTGAGGGGTTTAATTCTGAACTAGATAATTTTTATGCCAGATTTTTAAGGGCCTTCCTTCAGATGTCAAGATGTGTTGCTAACTCAGTTTTAATGCTTGAAACAGGGGAAAGCCCTCCCTCTATGAGGGTGTGGCAGGCAGCCATGAAACTTTGGCTTAGAGTCATAATCTTCAAGTATGGTAGGGGTCTACTTAGCCATCTTGCAACGGACACTTATGAAAGCAGATGGTCCAAGCATATTGCCCAAAAAGCAACCACAATCGGGCTTTCACCATCCTTCCTTCTAAACCTGGGTTATGACATAGCCTTGAAAATGGTTAAACAAAGACTCCAGGACATTACCTTTTGCAATTTGCAGGCTAAATCCTTTCTGTCATGCTCACCTAATGCATTGCATATACCATATTAAGGGTTCATTTGCTCTGGCTGATTACATATAGAACTTGACTATGCCAATCTATCGCATATTATTTTCGAAGCCCAGATGTAATGTTTTTCCTTCAGCAATGTTGTATGGTAGATATGCAGGGCTGCCATTTGCATCAAGGCTCTGTCCATGTGGGTCACAGGAGGTGGAAACCATGTCCCATATCCTACTATCCTGTGTCCTTCATTCTCAGAGTTGTAAACAACTGATTTCTCCCTTTCTATGCCATCTATCTGGCCCTTCGGAGAGTTTCTATGTCAAATTCTTATTAGAAGATAAATGTCCTAATATTACCCTGTCAGTTGCTAAGTTCTTATCTGTGGTCATTAAGACCAGTGAGAAGGAAGTTAATAGGTGAATAAGTTGGATGAGTTCCAAAAAAGTCTATCAATAAGTATCCTAATTTTATTGGTTTGTATTATGGTTTTATCTATTAATGTACATCATGTCTGTTGTTTGATGTGTCTATGGACTATATGAATAAATTGATTGATTGATTGATTGGTCGGTTGGTTGACTGATCTGCAGCCTTTGCCCCTTACATGTGCAACATCTGTACTATTTCCTATGCTATTCTAGAGGTTGACCCAACACTTTAGAGCAGATACTAAGTGAGGTATGAGTACACTTAGAGAAGGGACTGCTGACTTCTGACAGTGCTTGTTCCATGAACATGTTTAAGAAAATAAAGCTGAATTCCCCGTTTTGAAAACTTAGGCTCTAAATATCCATTTCTTTGCAATTATGGGTCTCTTACTCTGACAAATCATTTTCAATTCCATTTTTAATCTGAGAAATATCCTGAAACACTACCAAAAAAAAAATCAATAGAGACTCTGAGGCAAAGTTTTTCACCTTCTGAATGGTTTGTCTTAATTAACTGAAGCTCCTAATGAAATAAGGGAAACTAAGCCATGACACTATTGACAAGTACCCTTAAAGACCCTTAAGCATGAACTACAAATCAATGTGTTTTTTACTTACAGCACATGGCTTCATCACTGCCATCTGGGCAATCAAGCGTGAAATCACAGAACTTGTCAGAGAAAACACATTTCCCATTCTTACATGGCAAGAATCCCAGTGGACAAGAAAGAGACAAGGAACCAGTGGTTTCCACCTTTGCTTCTCCTTCAAAAAAAATGTTGCAGGATGTTGTTGTTTTTCAAGATTTAGCAGTTAGAAAAGAGTATCATTCAAGTTGTCCCCCCCCCATATCCGTGGGGGATAAGTTCCTGGATTGACTGTGTATAAGTGAAAACGTGGATAATAGCAAACCCTATTAAAATCAAGGACTTCCTGTACAAACATACCATGGAGTTGCATTGGAGGACCTAATGATTCCTAGAGAGGACACCTCTCTAGGTGTTTTCCAGTGCAACTCTATGGCATGTGTCCCCTATTTAAGTCCCTCAGATAATTAAACCGCAGATATTGTTTCTGTGATATGGGGGGCAAACTGTATATGGAAGGGCATCTCTCATATTTTGAGAAAGAAAAGAGACCACTGGGTAATCTTGACTCTGGTAGAACACTTGCTTTGCTCTGGTCCCAGGTGCAATACCTGACATTGCCAGTCAAAGTTGTTGCTGTTGTTGTTAAATTGTATTATTTATTAAAATATTAATACCCTGTCCTATATAAAAAAAATCTCAGCGCAGCTTACAAACAACATTATAACAATTTAAAGAGTTTAAAACAATAAAAATAATTTTAAAAAGCTAAAAATGTATTAAATTTCATAATGGAGTTAAAAACATAATGTGTTTAAAGATTTTTTTAAAAAAAATTAAAATGGTGTAAAAAAGTATTTGGGATGAATTAATGAGGCCCAACAGCCTTGATGAACAGCCAAGTTTTCACTTGGTGCATTAATGAAATGAGTAGACAATAACTGGGCTAGACAGCTGCAACTAAATAGTCTATGCCTGAGTACGGTATTTTTTAATATATTTTTGTTATACATAATATTTTATATATTTTATATATACTGTATATTAATACAAACTATTTTTGTATACCTTGGATATTTTTGTGTATCCTGAGTAGGGTGTTTTTGTCAATGTTTCTTTGTTAATCAAACAAATAGAATTGTTTCACCACAAAAAACACAACGTACAAATTTTTCTTAAAAAAAAAAAAAGCTTTGCTCTTACCTTCTTGGTAGGTACTTGAAAACGATGTATTAATCTTACATGCCTTTGTTATACTGATGTCATCCACAGCAACTACAGCTTTTTCTGTTTGAACAATGGCTTGTAGTATTATCTGTGATACAAATGAAATGACCCTATTAAATGCTACATTATACATGTATACACACATTTTAAAATAATTCCTATCCAGTTGGATAAATATCACTTACAGCTGGCCTTTTCTTTTCCTTTTTTTTAAAAGGAACATAACTGCTGTCTAGCAAAATGTACAACAGAGATATTGATTTCTCATGTCCCATGTTTTGATTTTTTATTATTATTTTTTTTAAAAAATGAGGTCTCATGAATAATCATTACACTTATTATGTTACATAATCTTTTTAAAAATCTTTGCAACTGAAGTTCAAAACATTTATAATGACAGAATCTGTGATTCAAAACAAGATCTCTGATAAGTCACACTGAACTCACAGGGGCTTACCTCTAAGTAAACATGTTTAGGGGTGTGTTGTGAAGTTACGATTCTGCTATCAACTAAGAGCTGCTTGAGGATGACATGATCACATCTAAGAGTGGAACATATATGACCGGAGCGGACAGCAGTGTCCCAATATTTCCTAACGTATACCTTGATGCTACCTCGGTGCTTTCTCTTCCACTACTCTCTTTCACTGGCTGCCATTTGCAGAACAGGAAAACTTGCAATGCAAAATCATGCCATCCCATACATTTTGTATTACTGCATGCTACCAAGAGCTACCACCCAGTAGCCATAACTTCCAGTTCCATCTTAAACTTCAGTGCCCTGTCACAATTGAACATTACACTCATGGAACTAATCAGAAACTTCAGAATTAATCATGTAAGACATTTACACTACGAAGCTAGCAGAAAAAGAAAGTAATGGAGAGAAGAGAATGAAAAGATGGAAGAATCCAGATAATTTAGAATTTTATTTAACATCAAGCTCAAGACCACTTTCTTACCCAATTCACTGTCCCCAAAGTGTACCAAACTCATATCCACCAGTATCTTTGGCAGAATGGAAGGTAGGACCAGGACTAGCATAGTAACAAATCAGAGCAATGTTATTGTCAATGAAGGAACCCAGGAGCCCATTCATACTACATAATTGTAGCACTATTATTCCACTTTAATTGCCATGATTCCATCCTATGGAATCATGGGACTGGTAGTCTTGTGAGGCACTAGAGTGCTCTGGCTGAGAATTTTAAATGCCTCTCCCTAAAATGCCAGTCTCAAGACTTCATAGGATGGAACCATGGCTGTTAAAGTGGAATAGCAGTGCTATAATTCTGTGGTGTGAATTGGCCCAGCTCACAAGCTTAGCTACCTTGGGTTCCTATCTTGGCAGAAAGGCAGGATATCAACTAATTAGGCAAAGATGATGTGCATAATGTTGTTCATGTGTTTGCACGTGGTGTGCAAGAATTTTTAAAATGAATAATACAGATGCTGACACAGAGGAAGATCAAGACTGTGGCTTCAGGAGGACTTTGAGCTTTTGGCTTTATGGTGTTCATCAGTGAAACTGGATCCCACACATTGTTATTCACAGTGGGAGAAAATGTTTTGGTGACACCAACTGGAGCTTTCTCCCATCATAAATATCAAGCGGGAATGCAATTCTGATTGGGATATATTATGATTTTCATGAAAGTATTTAAACCATCTTGCATTATATACAAATCTAAACACAAAGGATATTTAGTTCTTTTTAAACTTTGCATGCCCGTCCAAAGCAATTTGCATGGCCCAAAGCACATTTCTGGATTGTGAATGCCCAAGAAGAAAAGAAGAGCAACAGGAAAACATGTAGCTAAAAGGTGCCAAGTACAAAGGTAATTGGTTTCAGAAACATCGAATACTTAAAAACAAAGGGAGTTCTAAAAATAAAGAGAGATAGCTGCATCACATTTGTGTTCTCCAAGTCCCTACTGGTAATCTGCCTCATGCATCCGCACAAAACATTCATTGGAAATTTAAAACCACCAGCAGAGAAGACAAAGTATCCAACACAGGTAAGCAAATTAGGTGCCCACTCTGGAGAGGGGTAATAGCAGCTTGGACCATAATAGCTAACATACATTTCAAGTAACAGTGGTCCAATAGCCCTGTAACTGTAAGATCAGTTTACCTAAGTTATATTCCAGTGGCTCTTAACCTTTTCTTTTACCAGGAACCCCCTTTAAATATCTTTTGTTGCTGTGGATCCCCAAGACTTAACTCAAGATTTAAAACCCTGTTTTTAAAAACAGAATTCTACCATCCATTAAACCTTCCCTCAGAGGCACTGGAAAGGGAGGGAAGGCTTTTCTTTTGCTTCTTGCTGCAAGCTTGTGGCTGGAGTGGATTGAATGGCAATGTGCAGGCCAAGACAGCCAGCCAGCCTTTGCCTTGGCTCCTGTTACATGGCCACTCCACTGCAGGGAGGAGGTGGGTCAAGCAGCCTTCAAGCCTTCGTGGACCCCCTATGAGGACACTGTGGACCCCTGGGTGTCCCTGGATGACAGGTTAAGAACCACTGTTATATTTAGAAGTACATCTAAAATAATTGTCTATAGTCCATGAAAGCTTCTACTGAAATAAATTGGTTCACCTTAAAGATGATGTCACATAAAGAAGTCACAAGTCTCCTTTTCCTTTCATCCCTTCTTTTCATACATTGTCGTTGTTGTTGTTAATGCAACTCATGTGCAAAAGTTAATTTGTAGTGAAAAATGTCAGTGTTTAATAATTACTTATATATACATGAGTCTTCAAGTACCTACCTGAAAAGGTCCCTCTATTTCCCCAGTGATGTTTCTTATATGGACATCCACTTTTGTCCATTGCATTTTGCCCTTGAAAGTTTGGTTATTTAAGATTTGCAAATACCCATCAGCAGGCATTCTAATGAAGACATTCAGCTGGGAATCCTGAGACAACTGATACCAAAATCTCATCTGTTGGGAGGATTTTTAAAATGAATATTAGGCCCATCCTGCCAGCCTTTAGCCATGTCTAAGACTTACACATCTTGGAACAGTTGTCAGCTATGAACACAAGGTATAATGGTAGGTATAATGCAATGTTCTGGTTACTGGCCTGCAAGCACACTCCTGGTTGTCCTGAAAGCCAGCTTTCAGGACTCACTGATAGTACTGGAGGATATGGGCCCAAACTCAAGGAAGCAAAAAATGCAGTTGGTTACCATGAATTTGGGATTTCTTTACTTTTAGCTCATGGATATGATTGGGTTAAATTTACTTGTT
The DNA here is from genome assembly GCA_030847615.1 of Gambelia wislizenii. Lineage (NCBI taxonomy): Eukaryota > Metazoa > Chordata > Lepidosauria > Squamata > Crotaphytidae > Gambelia > Gambelia wislizenii. Next base: position 129,213,751 of record JAUMIR010000006.1, on the reverse strand, counting down.
TATCTCAGATTGGCCTTTTTAGTCATCAGCACGCTTTATTGAGAGAGAATGAGAGAGAGAGAGAGAGAGAGAGAGAGAGAGAGAGAGAGAGAGAGAGGGATGATTGGGTTAAATTAATTTTAGCACAGAGCATCAAGGATATCTACATGCAATCCCAGACAGCAGGGATCAAGGATTGTGAGGGTAATAACTTTTACACCTCATTCACTGTTACATAGCTATAACTTCTAAGGTACCTGGAAGATGTGCCAAATATAAAGATGAGAATAGTTTTTACTTGGACAAGATTAAATGTTCTCCCTTTGGTAGACTGGATTTCTTGGGGAAAGAATAGAGCATGTAGTTTTGATTCTTTATCTATAGAGGATATTGCTCATATGTTTTTAAACTGTTTCAACTACAATTATCATAGAGATAAACAAAACATTCAGCTGCTGTTAAAATCACTGAAACTCATCTTCTCTGAAAGTTTTTTTCTATCTAGTTTGATCATTACATCTAGTTTGATAAACTGTACATTTGCAGTTGAGCAATGAAAGCCTTGAAGGCTGTATGTAAAATAACCTAACATTTGATGGTCCGTGGGTAGAGTTTGTTTATTTATTTAATTTATATCCTGCCTTTCTCTTAGCCCAGGATTCAAGGCAGCTTACAACCATTTAAAAGCACAGCACAGCTATGAAATTATTAATATATAGGTTAAAGACACAATTAAATCATAGTTCTATTTTAAAAAACACAAGTTAAAAACAAGCTTTAAAAATACATTTAAAATGGAAACACAACACTTCCCTTTCAAGTAAAAGTTCCATCTCCTGCAACATGTTAAATACAATGTGCCTCTATACTGATCAAAGACCGAATAAATTTTTATTACTATTACTATTACTATTACAATGTGCCTCCTTAAATAAAAAGATGCCTGCTTGCTGGAAGAAAGGAAGCAGGGAGGAAGCCAACTGGACCTCCCCAGGAGGAAAGCTTCATAACTTGGGAACAGCCACCGAGGAGGGTCCCTCAAGTTTTAATCTGTAGAATTATGTAATGATTTATTTGTTGAGCGTTAATTGTGTATCATGGCAAATTACTAAATTATAATAAAACCTTGAGACTTATGAAAAATCAATCAGGCTTTTCAAGTTTATGGTCAAATAATTAAAAATCTCGTGGAATCCTCAAAAGTCTTTCCTGGTTAAAGTGAGATCCCTCCCACCCTGCCTTTCTCAAGCAAAATGAAAAACACATTTCTTCCCCCCTGACATTTCTGGGAAAGGTAATATGAACAGAAGTACTGGCAACAAATATTACATAATATTTCAGAAAAGGTCATGTTTGGTATAGATCTATTTTAATATGATTGAAATAAATTTAGCCAGCACATCGAAACCACTGTTATGAGTTTATGGATTTCTGCTAAAACACATGGGCAAGGCACTGGAAAAATTCTCAACCCACAATAGCTTGGAAATGATTATTAAAATGCTCAGATTTTGCCAAAATTCCTAAACTGATGACATTAGTAGAAAATTTGACTTAAAGCAGCAGATAAATAGATGACATTTATTCTATACTGGACATCTATTCTAGACTACATATCTGTCTGGATGGTAAAGAATTGTGGAAAACACAATGGAATCAGAAGAATGGGTAGAAGCCTACTTTTGTAATCTTTGTTGACAATTTCTTTTGCATATTTTCATCTTTAATGTAAAGCGGATGTAAGAGGCAAAAGGAGAAGGGAACATGCTTGTAAATCTTCAGTAATTAGGTTTTCACATTCTAAAATGGAGAAATCGTGTTTTTTTTTCACCCTGAAGAGTAAGATTAGGTGAGATTTTGAGTTGTTGTTATTATTATTATTATTTCATTTTGGGGCCTTCTGTGTGAGACTGTTGTTTGTGCAAAAACTGTTTTCTGTGCAAAAATGTTAAGGATTTTTTTTTTGTGGGGGGGATGCACAAACCATTTTTCACCCAAAGCTGCCATGTGCAAAAAACAAAACAAAAAAGAAAACACCTCACTGTGGTTAACTGCTCTTTGAATGGGTAATGGGTTGTCTCAATGTGTCATTCAGAAGTGAGAGTCCTGACTCAACAGTAGGCCTGTTTACCAACTAAGACATGGCTCTGGGCAATGAAGGGAACTGCCAGTTTTTGGAGTGCAGACCTTTCTCCTGCCTAGAGATTTGTGTGAGGTTTTCAGGCTTCTGTAAAGATAACCAATCAGGAGCCAAACCTTGAAGCTGTAGGCTTCACTCAGGTCCGGTGGGGAAGTATATATGTGGTCATTTACCAGCTCCCTTGACACTTGCACTTCAGTAGCCTTCCCACCCATTCACTCTTGCTCTTGTTTCACACTTCTGACTTGTCACAGCATGCGGATGGAATGAATTTGTCCAGATGCAGTTGTGGGGCAAATGGGGGGGGTCTACTATTTTTAATTCTTAGGGGACCTTGGGTGTACAGGCGTGCAGGCTCAGACCTAGCTTGGGAGTGAAAACCAGCTTCACTGCCAAGTGGCAAGGAACCATGCTTGCCCAAGGGCACACAGTGGGCTTCCATGGCTGACCAGGGATTCAAACCCTGGTCTTCAGAGTCATAGTCCAATGCTTAAACCACTACACCATGCTGGCTCTACAGTACAGTTGCCCCTTCACATTCGTGGGGATTACGGCCGCCAGACCCCCGCAAATGTGAAAAAAAGGCGAATAACAATCACCCCAGGGAGTGAGGGAAAATCTCTCAAACCGGCTATTGGCTATCTGCTGGGCTTTCACCCTCCCTGATTTAAGGAGGCTTTGCCTCACCCCCCCCCTTTCATGGCTTTTCCTTGCCTTGGTAAGGATCCAGGGAAGCCCAGGGAGTGAGGGAAAATCTCTCAAACCGGTTGTCTGCTGGGCTTTCACCCTCCCTGAAAAGGTAGCCAAAGCTCAGCAGAGGAGCGGTTTGAGAGATTTTCCCTCACTCCCTAGGCTTCCCTGGCTATCCTTTCTCTCTCAAACCGGCTGTCTGCTTGGTTCACCCTCCCTGAAAAGGCAGCTAAAGTTCAGCAGAGCAGAAGTTTTAAGAAGTTTTGCCTCACCCCTGCGCTTTCCTGGCTCTTCGTTCCCTTTGTGAAGAGAAGGGAAGACCCAGGAGACAGGCAGTAGGTGAGGGAAAACCGTGAATAATCAAAACCACGAGTGTCAAAGCTGTGAATGCAAAGGGACAACTGTATAAAAGAACATAGTACAGTTTCTACATATCTGTCTGGATGGAAAAAAGAATAAAAAGAAATTATACTCCACATAATTAGATGCCTCTCAAAGATTCAGCATTATTCCATATCTATTTTATATTCTATCTACTTTTACCAGGCAATGTTAAAATAATATTTACAGTAACAAAAAAAATCACATCTAAATTCCACTAGACATTTAGGCACACTTAAGTCCATTGTTATTAACAGGCTTCAGTGCACAGAGTTCTCTGATGGATTATAGCCTAGAATATAGCTATATATATAGCTATATATAGCTATATAGAATATAGCTATAGAATCCTACTTATGGAGGAAAACTTATATTTTTTTTAAAAAATAGAAACATTAATAATATTAGAAAAATCAATAATTAACACAAATAAAATATATAGTTGGTATAATATGCAGTGAACGTTAGAGAGGCAGCATGGTGTAGTGGTGTGAGCATTGAACTATGACTCTGGCGACCCACTCAGCCATGGAAACCCACTGGGTGACTTTCGGCAAGTCACAGTCTCTCAGCCTCAGAGGAAGACAAAGGCAAACCCCCTCTGAACAAATCTTGCCAAGAAAACCCTGTGATAGGTTTGCCTAAGGGTTGCCATAAGTCAGAAATGAGTTGAAGGCACACAACAACAATGAACAACATAACATTATTAGTTATTATAACTTATCAATGATCCTGGACTATCCGTAAGAGTCTATAATGACCATGCAAATAACATGTTCTCCCTGCCCCATTTTTAAACATTTCTTTCAGAAGTCTAACATGTGAGTCAATGTTTAGACTGCTCCAGAAAAGCATATTGTTCCTTCTGTGACACCCCCGCCCCCCGCTCCTTTTCTGGTGGCTGTCACTGATAACAAGGATATTGATCACTATAATGGCCATGTTATCACTATCTTCTGCAGAGTATTGTTGGATTACAGTACAAGAGGAGTCGGGAACCTGTAGCCCTCCAGATGTTGTTGAATTCTCACATTCCCTGATCATTGGCCATGCTGTCAGGAATTAATGGGAGCTGTAATCCAACAACATTTGCAGGTAACAGATGTTGCCCATCCCTCTAGCTGGCCAAAAGGACAGATAACTAATTTATAGCAAAATAAACTAATGAAACATAAGAAAGTTACCTGGCAATACGTAGCATCACTGGGCAGTTTTGTAAATACTGGACTGCTGAAGTGAGTAATGATAGGCTTTGTGTTCGACCCTGGTGAGCCAGTCACATAAATAAAATTTCCTGAAATTTTAAAATTAGGGGGATTAAAGCAAGCATTTCATTAATTAGGCAAGCATTCCCTTAATACTTTTCTTAGGTGCATTGCTAGATCATTTTTCTTAAAAAGTGGCCTTCTTCCCCAGACCATTCATATACACAATACTTTTCAAATGGACATATAACAGCCTCATTATGACTTCATCCAAACATAACCATGGTTTGTCCTTTTTGTCATTATGAGAATGAGCCCATCAACCAGGGTGGCTGTGAGTTTTCACTTCTGTTAAGTAAATACTGTTAAGCAGTATGTTGGGAACCTGGATAAATTATGTCCTATCTCAGGTTTAAGCAAACAAACCAAGTCCAAAGTATGGTTCATGAAGCAAACAAACCAAGTCCAAAGTATGGTTCATGAAGCTTGTCTGCAGCAGTGAATTACAGTTAAGATCATTCACAATTTAGTGTTTAGAGGTGATGCTGAGCTATGGATAACTGAAATTGAAGATTAAAGCTTCTGTTCAGTTGCACCAAAGGACAAGAAAATATAATCCCAAAATTTGTCATGTAACAATTATTGTTTTTCATTACATTTGGACAAAATCAGAGGCACAGTTTCAGATTTAAGTAAGAAATCCAAAGAGATAAGGGGGAAATCACACCAAGCTTCAGAGGCACATTCCCCCTAACATCACAACTGTGATCCAGTTCTCCCCACCACCCCACTAGATTCTGCATGGCTGAATGCATCTTTAAAAAATGTTGGAGAACCAGTCATACATCTTCTGATACTTCTTTAAAATGGTACGTCAGTGTTGAGACAGCTAAAAAATACATTACATACTTATTCATAGTAAAATAAAGGACTTAGGACTTTATCAGACTAACCATGCAAAAACATTTCTTTCCTACCATATCTTAAATTATTTTTCTGCTGGCAACATAACCCATTCTTTCAAACCTACCTCCAGCAATATGAAAAGGCAGCCCCAGCATAAACGGAGTGCGGACAGAGCTCCATTCACTTCTTTGCTTGTGATTTCACTGATTCTCTCGGAAGGTGCAAGCATGGTAAATTCAAAAAATACGGCAAAAGAAAGAAAATGTACAGAAATGCACTTTAAAGCTTAAAAGTGAACCAGGGAGGTTCATAAAAAGAGCATCCCCTACCTGGCTTTTTGTCACTTCCCTACCTGGAAGTGTTCTGGTATTGACACTGAAATCATGAGAGGACGATGGTGCGAGGTTTCAAATGACAACAATACCAGCAAAAAGTGCCACGGGAGATCTATTGATGGCTTGGCCCATCAATAAAAAAGCACGTCTTTTTGACCACACAAAATCATGAAAGGACGTTTCGTCTGATATGTGTGCCCTTTCCCGTTCATTAGGCGTTGTTATGATGCCATATTTGCCATGTCTGATAAAGTCCTATATCCAATGTTAGTCCCAATTAGGCTGGTTGAAACAAGCACTGGAAGTCATGTAAGTGATGACTAACAATTGTCTACATGGACAATTTACTCTGGCATCACCCTGGCTTGGAGCCCTGTGGTCCAAACAACACAGGGTTCTTGCCCCGATTCACCTCTGGGCAGTCCTGACAATGCCTGAGGCAAAGCTAGGGGGAAGCCAGGGGAAACTATTTTAAAGCATTTAAAAAAAAAAAACCACCCAGGAAAATCCACGTTATGTGAGGAAACCCTGATGGGTCCAGTGCAGGAATGCAGGGTCCATACCTGCATGCTGGACCATATCTGTGGATGCTGGTGCCCACTGGTGTCACTCTGCAGCTGGGAAGGAGGCCCCCAGCATGTGCTTGAGGTCCTCTATATGTGACCAGCCTTGATCACATGCTGAGGGCCTCCTTCCTGGCATCAGAGGGAGTGACATGCGACATCAGGGGAGGTGTCTGTCGATAGAGGCTGGCATACATGTGGGGACTTCTGCCCATTTTGTCATGGTAATGGGGGGGGGGATCTGGGCCAGAATACACTGGCTGGAAGATGGCATATTCTGGCTGGTGTAAACAAGTCCCAAATCCTAGAATTTATCTGCACTACACAGTTATAGGAGCTTGATACCACTAATTTCATGGCTCTTTCTTATGGCATCCTGAGATCTGTAATCTAGTGAGCATTTAGGATTCTCTACTACATTCCCCATATTACAACACTAGAGCTCTCTGGCACAGAAGAGCTCTAGTGTTCCTCACAAAACTAAAAATCCCAAAATTCCATTGGATAGAGCCATGACAGTTAAAGTGGTATCAAAGTGCTATAACCCCTATTCATACATCCCCTATTCATTTCAACTCACGCCGAACAAGTCTTGAAGAGAAACGACAATGCAGAAAGAATCACAACCCAGAAACATCACCCAAGGAGACCTTCTGCTGTGCTTTCTGCAACCGGACTTGTTTATCTCAGATTGACCTTTTCAGTCATCAGCGTGCTTGCAGAAAGCGTGGGATGAGTCCTTCCTGAATCTTCGTTTGTGAAGAAAAGCCAGAGAGAGAGATTCATTTCAATGGATCTATTGTAATTAAAAGTAACTTTGGATTTAATTTTCTACAGTTGTCATATTCGCTGGGGTTTGGTTCCATGAACCCCTGTGGATATCAAAATCCATGAATACTCTAGTTCCATTATATGCAATTGCATAGCAAAATGGTGTCTCTTATAGAAGATGGCAAAATCAAGGTTTGCTTTTTGGACTATTATTTTTTAAAGAATATTTTCAAGCCGTGCTAACTTAAATCCGTGGATACGGAGGGACAACTGTACTTCCATATTCAGTCTTCAAAGAGATCTCTTATGCTTATTGCTTGAACAACGACTGATGCTATCTCTCCCTCTTCTTTGCTTTTCCTACTTCACAGAGATAGAAAATAGAAGTACCGTATACATTAGAAAGAAACAGGTTTCAGCTGGGAGCACAAAAGCTATGTTTTCAGTGCCCTATATAGTGTTGCACACTATGGCTTAAATTAGAGGCAGACAGACAATCAATTCTATTGAGCAAAGGAAATGAATCCTGCCTTACAACTCTGTGTGCGTGTGTCTAATTACAGCAACAGTAGCTTCAGAACTGTGTAAGTCTGATGAAGAAGGAATGAAATACCATATCATGAAAAATACCTTTTTTCTTAAATTAAAACAGATTCTCCTAGTCCTATGGGTGCTAAAACTGGCTAGACCAAATCACATAGCTCTGATCTTAATAGTCTTAAAAGAAGTAAAGAATGTTGCAGCACCTTAAAGAATATTTAAGCATACACTTTTGTTGATTACCCACCAATAGCATTACCTTTTCATGCTGGTGAGATTGTGTGCTCCTGTGAGGCAGGAGGTTATGCTAATTGCAACAGTGCTGCTGGTAGGGAATCCCATTTCAGACTGGCTTTTGCAGAGGAGCCAAACTAAATGTGCCAAATAGCTACTGGGCAGCAGCAGCAGTGTGTGTGTGGGGGGGTGACACTGGTGGAGGATCTCTCAGAGACAACGGCAGTGGCACCAGAGATAACACTTGTTAGTACTGTGTAGAAGGAGGCAGAGTAAACCCTTTAGAATTTCTTTTACCACAAAACCCTATGATGAGACAACCCAAAATGAAAGAAAAGATAGTGAAGAAGAAGGCAATGGGAAACTACTTTTGAAGACTTTTATTTTGAAAACCCTATGATGCAACAGTCCCAAATGGAACAAGAGTCAGTGCCAGAAGATGAGACTTTCAGGTTGGAAGGCACTCAATGAACTACTGGGATACAGCAGAGGACAACTGTGAGTAGCACTATGGTTAATGATGCAACTGGATTCAAGCCAAAAGGACGTTCAGCTTTGATGCGCACAGAGATGAAAGGAAAGTCTGAAGCTGCACAACATATATTACAGGAAGACAGAATGTAAGAAACATGAATTGAGGGAAACTAGACATAGCAAAACAAGAAATGGAGTGTATAAACATTGCAATATTTGAGGTAAACAAGCTAAAGTGGACAGGAATTGGACATTCTGAATCAAATAATTACACAGTGTTTTGCTCAGGAAATGAAAATCTAAGAAGAGATGGGGTAGCATTAATGGTGAGGAGAGATACAGCAAAAGCAGTTAAAGGATGTAATGCAAAGTCTGACTGAATAAAATCAATAATATTTCAAGGCAGACATATCAATATAAACATAATCCATGTTTATGCTCTAACTATGGAGGCAGAAAAAGAGAAAATTGAAACATTTTATGCTGGAGTCCAGAAGGAAATTCATCTCACACCCAAACAGGACATCATGTCAATCATAGGTGATTGGACTGCAAAAGTGGGAAACAGAGCAGAATGAAAGATTGACGGAAAACTCGGGCTTGGATAAAGAAATGAAGCAAAACAGTGACTGACTGAATTTTGCAAGACCAACAGTTTGTTCATTACAAACACATTGCTGCTTTTGCTGCAACAGACTAACAGAGTAACCCTTCTCAAAGTAAAGGAATACCGTAGTTAATGCAAAAGAGCTTAGTCGTCTTTTGCATATTGTTACCTACTACAGGGTTGAACTGTGGTGGGGACAAATTTGTTAGAGAATATGAGATATAGTAGTTTCTCTCATAAGCAGAAAAACCAGTAATTACATGCAGAAAGTGGGCACCAACCAGTCCCACATCACCACACCACATGCACAGGATTTCACAGAGGAATAAAGCAGGCTCAGTCTCCTTTGGTGAAACTTTACCTGCTATGGCTGCCTCCTGTGGAATCCTGGGATTTGCAGTTTAGGAAGGAGCATTTAGCATTCTCAGCTGAGAACTACAAACCCCAGAATTCCACAGGAGGCAGCCATAGTGGTTAAAGTGAATAATGGTGCTATAACAATGTGGTGCAATAAGGCTCTTTAAAAGATTTCACAACATCTCATTGTGAGAGATTCAATAACATGTGCTCTCAAAACATGGAAAACAGAGCAAAAGAACTTCAGATTACATAACTCACCCTAACTTCAACCTATCTGAGGTAAGAAGAGAGAGGTTGTTGCTAAGACCAGCAAATAAGTAATGACATGAATACATGCTATGAATAACAGACAGGCTAAGCTTGCTACTCTTACAATTTGTCCCTGTGGTGGGCTGCACAATCTTGTTTTCACCTAAACATCTGCCCAAAATGCAAGTGACTGAAATTCAGTTCTGGTTTGTACCTCCAGGTTATTTGTCTACTTTTTTTGTCTACTTTTTGGCATTCTTCATTAAGTTCTGGGATAGCAGTGTTTTAATGGATAACACTGCTGCTGCCCACAATTTCCCATTCATGCCCTACTGGATGGTATAGACTTTCAGTCACTACCTGTAGTTTCTCCATCTCAAAGAGGATATCAAGGATTTATCAGACCACTCTCTTGAAATGCTCTTTGGCCAGCATATTATGCCAGCAAATATGGCGCCATAGTGAAGCCTAATGAACACGAAAGGGTGCACATATCACATGACATCGTCCTTTCACAATCATGTCATGTTTTTATGCTGGAAACATTTTTATGCTGGAAAAAAACCAAAACAAAACAAAAAGAGACCTACTTTTAATCAGAAAGGCATCCCTGGCAGTAACAGAGCATGAATGGAGCTCCGTTTAATTCTGGGTTCCAAATCTTGCCGATTCTCGCAAGAAGATGCAAACACGACAAATTCAAAAATTAAAGCAAGACAAAGACATAAAATGTAGACACACACACAGAAACACACTTTAAAAGTCCCAAGTACTCTTCATAAAAAGAGTGTCACCTACCTGGCTGTCACCATCTCACCAAGAAGTGTTCTGTCATTGACATTGTATTCATGTGAGCACAATGTCATGCAGTTTCAAATGCTGGCAATGCCAGCAACAAAGGACCACCAATAAAAAGGAATAGGTTTTAGACATGACATGATTGTGAAAGGACGATGTCATGTGATATGTGCACCCTTTCATGTTCATTAGGCTTCACTGTCGCACCATATTTGCCTGGTCTGATAAAGTCCCAAGAAAGATCTATTCTCCCTAAATGTGCAACTTGGTTATTCAGACATAAAAGGATTTATATGCTTCCAATTTTTTGTATAAAAAGGAAAAGGAAGGGAAATGGAGGATGAAGGATCACCTTTGGTGCTGCTATATTTCAGCATAAGCTGTCATAGATTTGAATCCATTTCAGCAGATGCATATAATTTTTATGGGGAAAAACTGTATGTGTCTAATGAGTAGCGGTTATACTTACACACAGGTATTCAGATATGTAGAATTGTTTAATTAAATTCTTTCCAGGAAAAAGAACACTCAGCAAAAACAAAACCTGACATTATGGCAGACAAAGGAGATCACACCTCACCACATACATTATAGACATCTTCTATGGAAGTTATAAAGGCATATATGTACATTAGCAGCTCTACATCAGTAGACCAGCTTGGAGTTAGTTTCCCAAGAACCAACCAACATGTTGCAGAACTGATTTGAGCAAAGGTATGCTTAGAAGGCAAAAACAAGATAAGAAAGTTTGTCCTGCAGATAACGACTCCAAACTATGACTGCCAAGTCTCTGAAAACTTATTGGAATGTTAGGATGGAACTTATTGGAACATGATAGGATGGATGAACTATGGTTACACACTTGAAAGCAAGTCATTATAGCAAACCATGGTTTGGAGTTGATTCAACATCCTGGTTTGTTCCAAACCTGCTAACTACTATCTAAAATAAGGGTTAGCAAAGTGCAACCTGTTGCCCCCATGTAGCCCTGTGGACCCCCAATGCAATCCCACCTCCTCTTCACCTCCAAAATGGGAATATCATATATTCAGTCATCTCCTGCTTTTTAAAATTGCTAAAAAGCAGGCTAGAGAGGGACATTTAAATGGCAAATTGCAACTCCAGGGGGTTTTCTGGGTAGAATTTGCCATTTGGGAGCAAAAACAACTAAGTGGATGTATCAATGGTACAGTCTAACTAACTGCCCATGCCTTGTCTAAAACCAGGAAACTGTAGTTGCTTAGAAGCTTCCTGTTTGATTACTCATGCATGAAGCAAAAAATGATGTGGCGTTTTTTGTTTAGACAAATGCTCATTCATCTCTTGACCTACTAAACTGAGGTATAATTGTCTGAATGCCACCATTTGTCAGCTCTCAGCAAAGCAGTAGACTACTCATTTTGTGCCTTAACAATCCACATAGCTTGAAGCTGTTGCCATAAGTTGCATTTATTTTTCCTCAAGTGGCATGCAGTCTTGAAATTGTTTATGCTAGTAAGGAGGAAAGCTCAATTAAAGATCTAATCTGATGACTGCCAAACCATCAGCCTTTGGATTTGAATCACCACAGACAAGCTCTAGCTAGGACAGATGATAACATCTTTGAGAATCTTAAGAGCAGAGCATTTTAGATGTCACTGGTAGAGCACCAGTTTAAAAAAAGATACAGGAAGAGACAATGACAGGCTTTCATAGAAATCCATGTCTCATTTATTAACATTAGATATTTTGTTGCAAGCTGCCTAGAGATGTTATGAGAAAGAATAAAAATATTGTTAGAAATAACTAAATGAACTAGAAAGCCCAAAGCAATTATGTGTACATACACTGAAAGTGTTAGAGTTAGCAACTTTTCCATGCTTATACTTGCTAATTGCTAGTCTGCATCTTTGCAAACTAGCAATTAGCAAGTATAGGCATGGAAAAGTTGCTAACTCTAACACTTCAGCTTATGTACACATCTATTCAAACTTCCTGGGGGTTTTGCTTCACTGCTCCCACTTTTTCCTACAGCCATTTTCCTTCTTTTACCTCTCTCCATTAGACAAGATATTTCATTATCAACAAGTAAATGATAAGTAAGGTAATTTTATACATCTATAGAAATTGTTTTTCTATGCTAGGCCCTGTGCTGAGTGGGCATAGAACTGGTTGTTGTTCAGCTTGTGGCTTGCCAATCTGATTACTCTGCTTGAGAGATTCACTAGTATCTCTCATATTACCCAACAGGAATAATTTCAGGGGCAGTTAGAACTGGCTGAGCTAATTCCATTCCATTCTATATGTGAAGAATATTGACAAGCTGGAACGTGTCCAGAGAAAAGTGTCCAAAATGGTGAAAGGTCTGAAAACCATGCCCTATGAGGAGTGGCTCAGGGAGCTGGTTATGTTTGGCCTGGAGAAGAGAAGGTTAAGAGGGGACATGATAGCGATGTTTAATTATTTGAACTGATGTCATATTGAAGAAGGAACAGGCTTGTTTTCTGCTCCTCCAGAGGCTAAGGAGATTATCAGATGTGTCAAAAGTGGTGTTACAGCAATGCCAGGAGATTGCAAAAGGACTCCCTTATCAGACAACATAGTTCCCCCCTCATTATGCACCCATTATGCTTCCATTCCACTGCTTTTTATTGATGCAAGAAGCCATCAATAAATCCCCTGTTTTGTTTGTGTTCCAGATTTGCCTGTGTGCCACAAGGTCCCCATTATGCCGCTGAGATCCCAGCATCAATAGGAGGTTCCTGCCAGAACACTTCCGGATGACAGCAGGACATCCAGGTAAGTGACACCCTTTTTATTACCTTCCCCAGGTTACTTGAGCATTTTAAAGTGTGATTTTGTGCTTGCTGTCACTTTTTAAACATCACTTTTATTTTTATTTTTGAATTTCCACGCTCGCGTCTTCTCGCAAGAATCCACAGGATTTCGATCCAGGAAGTGAACAGAGCTCCGTTACAACTCCTTTCACTCCTGGGCTGCCCTGTCGTTGAGAAAGGAGGTAAGTGCAGTGGGGAGGGTGATTGTGGTGGGACTGGGACTGGACAGGGGCAGGAGTGGAGACTGTGGGACAGGAACACTTTTTTCATTCCTGTCTGAAAATGTCCTAGGACACAGAGCAGTGAATTCAAACTAGAGGAAAAGAAATTCCATCTCAGCATTAAGAAGAACTCCCTGACAGTAAAAGTTGTTTGACAGTAGAATATGCTGCCTCAGAATGTGGTGGAGTCTCCTTCTTTGGAGGTTTTTAAACAAAGGCTGGATGGCCATCTGTCGGGGGTGCTTTGATTGTGTATTCCTGCATAGGAGTCGGTTGGATGGCCCTTGTGGTTTCTTCCAACTCTACGATTCTATGATCAAGATGCAGGGAGCAAGGAATAGAGTTACAATTAGTTTGGACAAGCACATTTGACAGTTTCTCATAGAAAAGCTTTCACTAGCAGCAATAGTAGGGAAGGGGTGAGTAAGTCTTATTTCTGAGCCATGTCAGTTTTGCATGGCATTAATCATCTTGGCTTCTAGGGAAATTTCATGCCTGGTTTGCTCTAGGGCTCATTTATTTGTCTTTTCAGCATGCCATCGTTTCTGTAGGACTCTTCTCCAACACCACATTTAGAATTAGTTTCCTATCAGCTTTCTTCCCTGTCCAGCTTTCACAACCATACATAGAAATGGGGAATACAATGCCATGGACCATCCTAATTTTAGTATGTGTTGATATAACTTTACACTCCAGAATCTTGTCTAGTTCCTTCATAGTGGCCCTCCCCACTGCCAGATGTCTTTCATAGGCAGAAAATCTCCAGCAATGGTGAGGGAAGATCCCTCTGTCCCATCCCCATGAGACATCAGGAGGGCGTGGAGGGGAACATGGTCAAAGTTTTAGGACATTGTAGCCTTCAACATACTTGGCTGTTCCTCTCACCTGCCTTATGCAAAATTGAGAGTGACCCAAGACGGCTACCCCTGCATATGTTTTATGGATTTGAGGATACCACATTTTAACTGCAACAGCAGAATACTAAAAAGGAGGGAACCAAGGGACTGGGATTTAGCTCTTTTAGGTTTCTTCCTCCAGCAAAGGTAAAACCTTTTTTTTATTGGGACTGCATTTGGCTGGTTTTACCTATACAGTACCTACAGATTTTCCAGATGCAATAGTATAGAGGCTTTTTGAGAAATTCACTGTTCTCTGCCTAAGAAAGGGGCAGGTACCCACACACAGGACAGAAACAGCCTGGATCTCAAAGGAAGTTGCTTTTTCGGTTGCTAATGGAGTTTAAATTTTATTTTCTGGATGTTACAACTCGCCTCCCAGAGCCCACATGGCCAAAGAGTGGCCTCTGCCTACATGGATATCCCTCTAGACCATCTTAACTGACAACAAAAACAACACTATGACAAAATGTAGCCCTGTGACTCTAACATAGTCATTTTTTTCTTCTCCTGTATGATTTTTAATACCTTTTTTAGTGGAGCGTCAAAAGGTTGCATCATGTATTTTGTGCATTTTTGTTGGCCCAATAAAAGTATCACTGTTTTGTGGATTTTGGATGTTATTGTGTCTAGGGAGTTTCATTACTGAGTCTGCCAGCCTCACAGGATCTTCAACCCCCTACCCCAACAAAACAGTCTGTCTGCCACAAAAGCCTATGTCAATGTATTTATTGCTAATCTTTTCACATGATTCTATTGCACTGGAAGAGACTACAACAGCTAGAATTGTTCATATGATTGGACATGCTATATTCCTGTGGTTATTTAGATAGTAGCTCCCATCCCCCCCAAAAAAAAATAAAGAAGAGAAGAAAAAAGGGTTCTGTATCTGAGAGCTTTAAAAAAAACCCATCACCCGACAGCTTTAAAAATGGAGCTTAAAATGAGGAAAATACCATAGCGTGACTTACCACTATCACTTTTTGTTGTGTGATCTTTCAAAGGAAGACCAGAATTATGAGAAGCTTTTCCATTCATTATATTCCACTGTACTTCCTCTGGGTTTAATGTCTTCCATTCACATAGGTCAGACTCGAAGTTGCATAGAGTGTAATTGGCTATTGGCAGCAGAAGGAGGAGAGCTAAGGAAAAGGATCTTACAGAAAGATATGTTCTGAAAATGCTATTGTGTTAATAAAACAACTATGCATGTTTTACATTCAGAGCCAAAACATTTCCTTTGAACCAATATATCCAATGACTTTGCAAATAATCTGTGAGCAGCTGCAGCATAGTTCTTACAGAGATGTCTTTATTCATTATGAAGACCTCAACTTTCAGAATAAAATCTGGGGAAAGGTTTTCTAACTAATAAGTAATTTGGTACATATATATATAAATATGTTCCTGGCAGCTGTAAAACTTACTTATTTTAGGGAGAAATTCATCAGGAATGACACAGAGGAAGCAATTTATAATGAAATCAGGCTATTTGAACAAAAGGAGATAGTCCAGTGTTGGGTGGCACAACACTGCAGTGTTTTGTTTCTAGTTCACTCATTTAAGCTTAAAAACATGCAGTTGCTTTACAATAGGAAGACAAAAACAGCAGTGAGAAATGTCTGGGCTGACAGGCTAACCCAGATGTAGGGGAATATTCAATCAAACATGACTCTTTCATATCTTTACATGTCTCTGTACCAATCAGTAGTGCTGAAAACAGGTTGTGGGGCTGACTGAAATTACGTACTGTTGGTTTTACAGGGAAGCATATTCTGATGTCCCCTAATGTTTCAAAACATTCCTACACAACAATTTCACACAAAAAGATTGCCATTGTATATTGTTACCCAAATTATTGGGGGTCCATGGGACTCACCCAGAAAATATAATATTAAAATGGGGGAATTCTGATATAGCTGCGAGAGGTCAGGTAACTTTGTGATTACTGGGGAACTGTGGGACCCACTTGTAACCCAAAAATATGATATTAAAAAGGTGGGATTTTGATATGGCTGTGAGAGGTCAGGTAACTTTGCGAGATCTTGTGCACCTATGTATACTGGTACTCCAAGCCAAAATGATAAAAATGTTTTTTATTGGGAAAGAATCACATAACCATTCACACATGCACTCACACTCACAAGCTATCACACAAGGTGAAGAATTAAGAAGTATTTGGATAGAGCAATAGATTCAGGCTATGATTACCTGTCCAGAGAGCAGAGATTCATACAGCAAATAGGGACTCAGACTTGTATCTGAGGGTCACACAGGAGACGAGCAGAGTGATGGCGTGTTGGGAACTGTGCACACAGTGGCACAGCAAACCGGAAGAGTAATAGCGTATGAGGAACTGTACATACACAAATCAAATGCTATGATTTGGGGGTCATATTTATACCCAATATCATGCCCATAAGGGGTGTTCTGAGTGTAGAACAATGCTCAGGAGAGCTTCCCACAGTTAAGACAAAGGAAACTTTGGTTTTGCTGATTGCCGCTGAGCATCAGAACATTAAGACTGATGGGTTTATGGCAGCCTTCATATTGTGGGTAGGAAGAGGTATGAAGGAAAACCTTTGCAGGATAATGGGTGTTCCAGCCACTTAATAATAATAAAATTTTATTTCTATCCGGCCTCTCTGCAACGCAATCAGGTCAGCTTACAATATAAAAACTCCATAATTACAATACCCTTTCCCACCCACCCCTTAAAATAATATTAAATTATAAAGGATTAAAAACATACAATAATTAAAAATATATTAAATTAGAAAAAAATTAAAACATACAATAATTTTTAAAAATCCAATTACAGCTCAGAGGGAAAGGACAGCTGAGTCTTGGGCCAGGATAGATGTTTAGGAAAGGCCTGCCAGAAAAGATCCATCTTGACAGCTTTTTTAAAGCTGTCTAAGGTGGTAATAAGATGGATCTCGTCCGGCAGGCCATTCCATAATCTGGGAGCGGCAGCAGAGAAGGCCCTCTTGGAGGTCACTGACAGACTTGTTTTCATAGGTTGTAACAGATTCCTCCCAGAGGACTGAAGTGTGTGTGGGGTCGTACAGAAGGAGGAGGTCCCAGAGATAAGTTGGACCCAAGCCATGTAGGGCTTTAAAGGTCATAACCAACACCTTGTACTGTGCCCGGAAACTAATAGGCAGCCAGGGGAGAGCTTTTAGCACAGGAGTTATATGCTCTCTTCTGGAAACACCAGAAATCAACCTGGCTGCCATGTTCTGGACTAGTTGAAGTTTCCGAGTCAAGCACAAGTGTAGCCCCATGTAGAGCGCATTACAGAAATCCAGACGGGAGGTTACCAGTGCATGTACCACAGTTTTGAGGTCCCTGGTTTCCAGGAAAGGGCGCAGCTGGAGTATCAGCCGAAATTGATAACAGGCACTCCTGACCGTCACATTTACCTGATTAGACATCTGGAGTGATGGGTCCAGGAGCACCCCCAGACTGCGAACACATTCCTTGGAGGAGAGTGTAGTTCCATCCAGGATTGGAAGTTGTATTCCCAGACCTGGTTTTGGGCCCATAACGTTAGTCTGAATTCAGTCTCAATTTGTTTTTCCTCATCTAGTCCATTGCTGCTTTAAGACAATCATTGAGAGGAGAGATGCCATCTGAAGTCAAAGCTGACGACTGAGACATGGAGAAGTATATCTGGGTGTCATCAGCATACTGATGACACCACACTCCATGCCTGCAAATGATCTCTCCCAGCGGCTTCATATAGATGTTAAATAGCATCGGAGACAGAATGGCACCCTGAAGAATGCCACAGTTAAGCTCTGTTCTGGAACAGCAACTGTCCCCGAGCCTCACCCTCTGGGATCTGCCTGAGAGGGAGGAACAGAACTACTGCAAGGAAGTGCCTCCAATTCCTAACCCCCTCAGACGATCCAAGAGGATGGAATGATCTATTGTATTGAAGGCCACTGAGAGATCCAAGAGCATCAACAGGGTCACACTACCCCTGTCGATACCCAAGCGGAGGTCATCAGCCAGAGCAACCATGGCAGTCTCCACTCCATATCCCATCCTAAAGCCAGTTTGAAATGGATCTAGATAATTCATTCAAGACAGCTTGAAGTTGGGAAGCGACCGCCCTCTTGATCATCTTGCTTTAAAAAGGCAGCAAGGAGACTGGCCTATAGTTGTTCCTGTCCAAGGGGTCCAGGGAAGGCTTTTTCAGGAGTGGCTTAACCGCCACTTCCTTCAGACAGGGTGGAACGGACCCCTCCCTGAAAGACGCATTGATAATATCCCTAAGGAGTACTCTCAATGCGTCACACCATTGGGTGGCCAGCCAAAATGGACAGGGATCGAGGGGACAGATCGTCTTCCTCACTCTACCATGGAGCTTGTCCACTTGTTTGTTTTGGCGTCTGACTTACTGCCAGGTGTGTCCAGGAAGATTAGCACATTCCTCCCTTACAATTGTCTAAGGGAGATTATCTTAATCCTGTCCTGGGTATATTTGGTTTTAGGGAATATCTGAGACATCTCCACAGGCTCTAGTAACCTTCACTTGGCCCTATGTTTCCATTACCCTGATCTACTTGGAACCATGTGAAGCATCCAATAAGCCAAATTATGAATTATGAGAGGGAGGTGGTGTAAGGCCAGGTAACAACCTACATATTCCCATCCTTCTGTACTTAAAGGGAACAAAACTTCCTTTCCTTTAAAAATTCCTCAATATGCTTTGCTGGTGTGATTATGACGGTTAATTCCTATATAGAGGCACAGTGGTATGGTGGTTTGCATGTTGGACTAGGACTCTGGGAGGGTTTTCATCCCTTCTTGGCCATAGAAACTCACTGTGTGACTTTGGGCAAGTCATACTCTCTCAGCCTCAGAGGAAGACAATGGCAAACTCCTCTGAATAATTTTTGCCAATAAAAACCCATGGCAGTGTCCCCTTAGGGTCACCATAAGCTGGAAATGATTTGAGGGCACACAACAAGAAGAACAAATTCCCACTATCCCTAGAGGACTAGTGCAAGTGCAGAGGAAATATACCTGGGCTTTGACCAACCTTTTACAAGAAAACACTGAGAGCAGGGAAGAAAAGATTGTTCGTTTAGTCTTTCACAACAGTATAGATTTACATAAGGAGGAATGATCAGTAATCAAAGACACATAATGGTTTTTGCTTGTATTCCTTATCTTGCAAATATGTAAGTCACACAGATGGGAGAACATATGCTAGATTTTTGGAAGCTTTCTTCCTGCAACAGCAGAGCTGTAGGATGTTTGGCTGCCAGGGGAATAGCTGTATGAAATACAAATAGAAGGAGCTTAGCACAAATTTGAAATTGAAAACAATTTCATATTATCAGTTGGGAAACTTATGGGGAAACAGTCAGAGAAAGAAAAATAAATGAATATATCCAATCTTAGATTTATCTAAGGTAAAAAGAAATCCCTCCACTGATTGTATTTATCAAAAGTGTATAGTAGCAGAGACCTTTCCTACTGCAACACAGCCCAAACCAAGGCTGGGGGATCTCCATAAGTCCAAGTGCAAGACTCAGTTTCAGAGACGTTTCCACTGCAGGCCAGTAGTGGGTAAGGCTAAAGAGGAAAGGGAAGGACCAAAAGTTCCAACTTATTTCAGCTTAAGGCTCTGACTGTTAGAAATGAAGCCTTAGAGGGGGCATTTCAGCCTTTTAGCACTGAAATTGAAACTGAAAATGGGGAAAGAACATGCAAAGGCTGGGAAAATACTGAAGAGTGGAAGTCATGATGAAGCAGGAGTGGACCACTGGGAAATCCCAGAGGGCTGGATTGGAGCATAGGAGAGTCAGATTTGACACCACATCCAGAGGTTCTCCAGCTAGGGCTTAAAGGATGTTTGCTTTTGTCCTGTGTCTTCAAGTTGTTTCTGACTTAGGGTGACTCTATGTTTACCTCTCACAGTTTTTTCTTGGCAAGATTTGTTCAGGGGTGAGGGTTGCCATGACCTTCCTTTGAGGCTCAGAGGGTATTATTTGCCCAAGGTGGGTTGACTACACTGAAATTAGACTGAAATGTCAAAAGGGCAGAAATAGGCTGTTCTCTTGCTTGTTTCTCTTCTGAACCTGTTGTCTTCTCTTCCTCACTCACTGCTGTGCACGATATTTATATTCTGGCTCATGGCAAACAGTGAAACAGCATACAGTAGTTGTATGACAGGACCAAAGGAACAACAGGCAACAGGGCTGCAGTTCCCCTCTTTATCATGCAGGCCTCTGGGTTACAAACTAGCAATACAAGGCTGATGGAAATCCTGAAATCCTGAAATCAACTTCAAAGTCCTCCTCAAGGCTAATTATAAACAGTCCAGCTATTCAGTCCAACAGTAAGAAAACAAAGTATATCATATTTTTAAAATTTATTTATTTATTTGGCTTAGGCCAGATTTAAGGAGAAAATGTCACTATTTTTTAAAATTCTTGTAGCAATAGCAATACTGCAAACAAGGGTATCTAATTAAACCAGTTGATTTAATTACTCAGAAAAGAATGGCAAAAAACAACAAAAAACAAAACGGTTATCACTAATAGTCTTCAGACTTCCTTGTGGTCCTAAACAGCATTACAGTTTCCAGATGTGGACCAGGCAAACAAGAAAAAGGATAAGGAAAAGAGTAACACACCATGACATCATATTTACATGAGATAATTTACTGTTATTGGTACTTTAAAACACATACCCAGTTTCACTTCTCTTTCTTTTCTATAGATAAACATATACATTTCTTCAACCAGACAAAATGCTAACACACTTCCCCCATCCTGTTTCTGGTGTGTGGGTTTCCCCCACACCAACTATTTCGTCTCATCAAAATTTAATCAAACATTTTGTTATGCACAGAATCCCCAAAATAGGAATGGTCCATAGCAAATCAGAATGAGAGACTGCAAAAGCACACTGATCCTCACTTATTTAAGACTAGAACACGGAGCAATGGATGCAAGCTCCAGAAACAGAGATTCCACCTCAACATTAGGAGGAACTTTCTGACAGTAAGAGCTGTTCAGCAGTGGAACACACTCCCTCGGAGCGTGGTGGGGTTCCTTCCTTGGAGGTCTTTAAACAGAGGCTGGATGGCCATCTGTCAGGGATGCTTTGATCGTGATTCCTGCATGGCAGGGGGTTGGACTGGATGGCCCGTGTGGTCTCTTCCAACTCTACAGTTCTATGATTCTATGATTCTATTTGAATGTATTTCTTCAGCCAGCCATCAAGTAAGCAGTATTTTGAAGGGACGCTCTCCTGGCCCTCTAGTATTGCCAAATATTACTTGAAATATGTTTAGTTTTCATAGAATATAAATGGTTTTTCTTTTAACAGGCCCTCCTTCAATTTTTCATCTTGATATCATGCATAGGTAGGTAAATTAATGTCACAGTATTCTTCATTATGCAAAGACATTTATGAGGTAAGAAATCGAAACTGTTCATATTCTAATTTAGGTATTTTATAAACTGATCAGTAAATTCTGAAGCCAACCCATTCATACATGCCATTAAATACACACACATTCCTCCGTACATGCACATGCCCCCATTCCAGACACATACACCATACACATACCCAACATACACAATACACATATGTGATCCATATAAACATACTGCACACATATCCCATATATATCTCATCTACACACATACAAGTACATCTCATCTACAAACATGAGATGTGCACACACCTGAATGGCAGACAGACAGACCAACAGACATTACACATAGGTGCAGCCACTCACACAGCTCTTCCACACAAACAAGGCACACATCCATTCTTCCATCCATATACACAGTGTAACCAACCCCCCTGCACACAAATTTCAATCTGTAAGCAATTTTTGGTACACATCATAGTGTTGTTGTTACTTCTCACCTGCTTCTCCCTATGGATCGATTAAAATACAATTAAAATACAAATTAAAATTAAAAACAGATTAAAATACAACAGCAGAATGGATGCAACACCAGTTTAAAAAAACATTACCAATTAAGAACATATCTCTCAATCTCTGGCTTTCTTCACAAACGAAGATTCAGGAAGGACTCATCCCGCGCTTTCTGCAAGCGCACTGATGACTAAAAAGGCCAATCCGAGATAAACAAGTCCAGTTGCAGAAAGCACAGCAGAAGGTCTCCTTGGGTAATGTTTCCGGGTTGTCATTCTTTCTGCATTGTCGTTTCTCTTCAAGACTTGTTCGGCATGAGTTCTCAAATAAGGCTGAAGCATTGTGGATAGTGCGTCTTCATGCCTCCCGATATGAGGCCAGGGCGGACCATTGTTGGTTATCAATTTGGCCGAGTCTGAGATGTTGTTTCAGGGAGTCCTTGTATCAATTTTTTGGAGTGCCATTCTTATGCTGACCCGTGGCAAGTTCACCGTAGAGTACTATTTTTAGGAGGCGGTGGTCCTCCATCCTAGAAACGTGCCCTGCCCAGCGCAGCTGTGTTCTCATTATCATCGTCTCAATACATACCATCAGTTAAAAGAGCATATAAAAATGATACATATTTAAAAATAATCAATTCATACCTTGAAGCTTATAATTTAAAATCATCTGGATAAGCATGCCAGAAGAGATTAGTCTTTAGTGCTGTTTTAAACTCAGACAACATACCCAGCTGTCAAATCTCTCCTTGGCAGATCATTCCACAGTCTGGAGGCAGCTGACGAAAAAGTCCTCTGGGTGATAGTTGCCATCCTAGTCCTGGCTGACTGGAGTAAATGTCCAGTAGAGGACCTGAGTATATGAGGTGGTATATACTGCTACCTGGTCTTACATTCTCTCTCTCCAATAATTCATAATTCGGTAATATCGGACATCCTCCCAAGGTCTAGGTAGACCAGGGCAAACCAAAATTGGGTTCAAGCAGGGGTCACTCAGGACCTAACAAAGATGTCTTAGAAATTCCCAACAAACATGCAAGATGAGGTTAAGTGGAGCCCCCTAGGAGCAGAGTCAACAAGGTGGAATGTGCTAATCCCCTCTTGGACCCTCCTAGCAGTGAGTCATACTCGCAAACAGTGACCAGAACCCCCATTGTCCACAAAATGGCTTTCCTTGCACCTTTTCCTCTCCCACACTAAGAAGGCTGCCATAAACCCATCAACCATAATATCTCAGCCATTATCAGCATTCAACAAAGTCGAAGTTCCCTTCCTTTAATGGTGGAAAACTCACCCAAGTATTGTTTTACACTTAAGCACCCATTCAGGATATGAAATTGGGTATAAATATTAGTCCCAAATAATAGCCAAGTATGCACAGTTTTTTATACGCCATCACTCTGCCAGACTGCTGTGGCATCCTCAGATTCTTGCCTGAGTCTTCTTTGCTGCATGAAGCTCTGCCCTTCAGGACTGGGAATTACAGCCCAAACTTCCCCAAATCTATTCCTCTATCCAAATATTTCCACCTTAACTCTTCATTATCTTTGTATGGTCTCTTCTGAGCCTGAATGTGTGGGTGAATGCTTCCATCATTGTTTTCCAGTAAAAACCATTTTATTTCATCTTAACTCTGAGCCTCGTCAGTGAGTACTGGCATACACAGGGGCTGCATCAATAGAAGTATAGTGTCTAGATCAAGGGAAGTAATAGTGCCACTCTATTCTGCCTTGATCAGGCCTCACCTAGAATACTGTGTCCAGTTCTGGGCACCACAATTCAAAAAAGATATTGACAAATTGGACTGTGTCCAGAGGAGGGCGACTAAAATGGTGAAAGGTCTGGAAACCATGCCTTATAAGGAAAGACTTGGGGAGCTAGGTATGTTTAGCCTGGAAAAAAGATGGTTAAGGGGTGATATGATACCCCTGTTTAAGTATCTGAAGGTGGGTCACATTGAGGATGGAGCAAGCTTGTTTTCTGCTGCTCCAGAGACTAGCAATGGATGCAAACTCCAGAAACAGAGATTCCACCTCAACATTAGGAGGAACTTTCTGACAGTAAGAGCTGTTTGGCAGTGGAACACACTCCCTTGGAGCAAGGTGGGGTCTCCTTCCTTGGAGGTCTTTAAACAGAGGCTGGATGGCCATTGGGCAGGGATGCTTTGATCGTGATTTTCTGCGTGGCAGGCGGTTGGACTGGATGGCCCTTGTGGTCTCTTCCAACTCAACAATTCTATGATTCTATGAAAGGTCCCGCAAGTTATCTGGCTTCTCGCAGTCATACCTTTGAGCTAAGTAAAATTCCCCAGTTTAATATTGTAATGTTAGTGTCATGGGTCATGAGAAAGTAATCCTGTAGGTAACCTGAATGCAAATCACCTAGGGTTTTAAAGGTAACAGCAAACACTGTTTACCTTGACCAGAAACTAATTGCTAGCCAGTGGAGTGATTTTAATATTGTTACTCTTAGATGTGTTAGTAACCAATCTGGCTGCCATGTTTTGAACTAATTGAAGTTTATGAACTTGGTACAGAGGCAGCTTGATGTACAGCAGATTGCAGAAGTCCAACCTTGAAGTTAACAGCATGTGTACTACCATCTGTAATATATGTAATATATGTGTTTTGATCATGTTTATACATATAACAATCACAGAAGTGATTGTCAGGCAGGCATAATTATTGCTTCCACATCTTTGGCCTAAGAGACTAAAGATTTTTATGTTGTCAAGCTGCTTGACAAATCAGTATTATCTTACTTAGATCTCTAAAGGCTTATTACCAAGGAAACAATTTTCATCTTTCTATTATCACACTCTGATCCCACCCCCACAATTATGCATTTTAAAAAAAATAACTGTGGCTTAATACTATGCACCATCAGTGCATCTGAAGTGGGCTGAAATCCATGCAAGTACATGCTAAAATAAATTAGTTAGTCTTAAAGGTGCTGCTAGATCCTTGCCCCCTTTTCCTTCTCTGCTCAGTTTTTATGCTGATGCAGACTAACACAGCTATCTCTTTGAAAACTACATCTTATTTACCATTTAAATAAGAATCCAGTATATCTCACCTAGGTTGGCCACATGAAAAAGAGGATTGGGGTCCTGTACTTTTATTAGTAGATTTATGGCCTAACACCCTAAAGGTGCCAGATCCCATCTGATTTGGGCAGCTGAGCAGGGCCAGCCTGGTTAGTACTTGGAAGGAAGGCCACTAATGAATACCACATGCTGTAGGCTATATTTCAGAGGAAGGAACTGGCAAAACCACACCTGAGTATTCCTTGCCTAAGAAAACCCTAGGAAATTCAGGGAGTCACCATAAGTAGACAGGTGACCTGAAGGTGTGTGCGTGCACACACATACTTTTATTAATAATGTGTAGGAGGAAATTTCAGCAGGTGTATCTTGCCGTGCTACTGTTAAAAGTACATGCACCTTGCCATCTTTTTCATATGGCTACTCAGTGTGTCCTAGTGGCCTGCAGGCTCATGGATAAGTTGAAGGATCCGTCTGCTCTCTCTTCTTATCTTGCTTTATTTTTGTACTAGACTTTAACTATATCTGACTTTATCTCTTCCCCAGACTAGACCACTGTTCAACACAGCATGCCTTCAAAAGGAGAACTGTCCTCTCATGGCTTCTCAAACAGAGAGCAGTCCTCTCTGTTGGGCAGGCTACGTAGACACTACTTGTCCAGATGACAAGGATGAGCTCCCCAGAGCTTGGAAGTAAGTAATTGCAATAACAAGTTACATTTAAGTAATTC
This sequence comes from Gambelia wislizenii, assembly GCA_030847615.1. Classification (NCBI taxonomy): domain Eukaryota; kingdom Metazoa; phylum Chordata; class Lepidosauria; order Squamata; family Crotaphytidae; genus Gambelia; species Gambelia wislizenii. The sequence continues at coordinate 129,187,899 of JAUMIR010000006.1, read as the reverse complement.
CTTTTCCCCAAAGCTATGGTATAATTACATTACATCAAAAATGTAAGTTAATGTGGGATAACTGCGCTCCTTTTGTAGTATAATTTAACTTTTAGCTACCTTTACAGTTATGTGGATGTAGTTTCACTAAATGGCAGAGGAGAAATATCACATATTTAAAGTGCTAGCTTTGTGCCTCATATTGCTCCAAGGAAAAAATCATGTGTTTTCTCTTTTAAAAACAATTATGTTCATTCATTCTGTGAAATGGGGAAGTAAAAAAAACTATTAAAAACTGTAAGTTAATTAGCTACTTGAAGGCAACGTAGAAAAGGGAAAAGTAGTGAATTGCTTTATTTAATTTATCATTTATTTTTATTTTAGGTATTTATACCCCACTCTTCAGCCACAAAGGCTCTCAGAACGGCTTACAAGTTGTTAAGCAAGAGCATTAAGCGGTTTCCATTGTTTGTTAGCTAATTGCCCCTACAAGCCGAGTACTCATTTTACCAACCTATGAAAAGATGGAAAGATGAGTGAACCTTGGAGCCCTTGGAATCGAACTTGGATTGTTGTGGCTGCAGTACTGGCCTTTAACCACTATGCCACCAGGGCTCCCTTTTCAAAGCAACTTTCCAAGTTCTGGGGCATCCTTACTGATATTCTGTGTGGTAGGTGGGAGAAGTATTTAAGGACATTTTCAGACACGTCTTACCGCTCTAGATGCTTTCAAGAGAGTTTCAGTGCTGCCACGTGGCAGGGACTCCATTTCGGACAATGCCGTCCCTCTGGTGAAATCGCCCATGTCACTTCCGTGTAGGATTGGAGGCAGCAGCACCATATTTCGCCATATTTTATTCATGGAAGTTGTCCGTGAATAAAATATGGTGCGGCTGCCTCTAATTCTACACGGAAGTGACACAGACGATTTCGCCAGAGGGACAGCGTCGTCCGAAATGGAGTCCCGGCTGCGCGGCAGTGCCGAAGCTCTCCCAAAAGCTTCTAGCGCAGTAAGACGTGTCTGAAAATGTGCTAAGTTGCTAAGGCAACAGAGACTTGCTGCTGTTTTGGTTCAGCAGGCCAGGAGAAGTTGTACCAGCTGCTGAGCACAAAGGAACACACTTCAAGGCTCATGATACTCCTGAGATCTAACAGAAAGAGATATGGGTATCAGTATGGTTGGGATATATCTTCAAAAGGAAAGAGAGCTGAAAGGCAGAAAAGGACATTTCCCTGAGAGTGAGGTGATTATTGGCCAGGAACGGAGATAGTGAAATTTCCTTTCCTCGGGAAGAAGAGAAGTAAGGAGTTTAAATGAAAGGATGGGATAAGAGATCTAGAGTAAGGGAAAGGAAAGGAAAGGTGAAGAAGGTAGAAAAATGGAGATAAGTGGAGAAAAGAAACGTACCAAATTAATTAGGGAAGATGACAGATAAAGGGAATAACACAAAAATAGACAAAGAAACTGTAAGGGTGAAGCATTGTGACCACATGAGACAACAAATGAGAGCTAATGAGAGAAGACTAATACTAAGGGATAAGGAACATACATAAAAATTAGAAGAGAAATTTTGAAATAGGTGAAGTGATATGTATTGTTAAAATGTATTGTTATATATGGTTATAATATGACAAATGATATGTACTGTCAAATCATTGTACACAAAGTCAATTTAATACAAATTGTATAATACTTTGGAAAACTGGATAAAATAGAAAGGAAGTTCAAACAAGCAAAAATACAAAAAAAAAGAAATCAGATAGAGATTGGAAGTAAATTTAGTTTTTGTTGTATGTAGGGTAGTCATGTAGTGATAAGAGAGAAACATAGGATTGAGACTATGAGTGACTTTTTGGGGTGATAAAGTAAGTTACGTCTTATGTGACTGTGTAAGTAGATGTTATATGTTGTTAAATTGTTTGTATATATTGTTATTCTGTGTTTTTTTAATACGTGTCGATAACTTAATAAAAAAATTTAAAAATTTAAAAAAATTCCTTTCCTCAAGTCTGAAATCTCTCCAGGTAGACCGGAGAGAACCACATCCTGAAAAATACTCCTCTTGATCCAGACTGACTGCACCTAAAAGGTTGGTGAGTATTTTTCAGGATGTGACTCCCTCTCCATTCTACCTGGAGAAAGGAAATTTCATCAACCTTTTTGGTGTACCAAAAAGGGGGGTATTAAAAGCATGCAATTATTTTTAAAGCCCATTAGCTCATTTAGGGACTAATATTCATGACAAAACAAAATTTACCATTCATACTCTTAAGAAACTGCCTTCAAAGGGAGCTTTTCCCATCACAGGAATTTTTTTAAAAAAATCTTTTTATTTTTGCAGAGATAGGAGGGAATTACATAAATTCATATCAGCCAAAATGCTGATGCATCTCATATTTTTGGATAAGGATCTTAATTTCAATCCATGTAGAGGGTGGGAAATTGTTTTGAGGTAATAATAGCCCTCAGAGTACATATAAAGTACCACGCTGCTCCACCAAAGCATATGTTATGCAGATGTGTTTACATATTTATCATTAGCAGTCAATTATTATACTCCATAGCCATTTTGTCAAGAAAATTAAGATAAAACCTGTATTAGTAATTATTTAAAGGAAGCAATTATATTACAAGGAAATCAAGTGAAGAATAGGAAATAACCTGCCTATATTAAATAGCTCATTTCTTATACATTCACTGGGTTTCATTATCTGTAGCAAGGATAGCCATCCAAGCATAGGTACCAAAGAACTGAAAGGGATGAGAGTTGACTGAATATAGCTGCTTTAAAAAAATTCAAATATTGCATAGGGCATTTGTATTTTCTACCGTATATGGCAACAGATAGCCAGGATCATAAAGACTGCATTTATTTATTTATAATCCATCTCTTTCTCCCAGCAAGAGATGCAAAGCTGCTTCAAAATTTTTTAAAACAAAATCTAGTTAAAATCGTATTAACAAAAGTTAAAAAAAAAAACACAATTCAACAGAGAATTCTGTATAAAAAGCACTTACATAAAACAGCTTAGAATACATTCAAAATGCATTTGAGACATAATTAAATGATAAAACCATAGCACATTAACATATACTTTTTCATTTACCTGTGACCTGAGATTCTGCATATGCTCTCCCACTAAGTTATGATTCCTCATTAACATAAGCTGATTAAACAATGACAAATTATACTTTATTTTATGAATCCATTGCATAGCTGTCAGCCAAACACATTGTGTTAACCCTCCTTTTTTCTTTTTTTTTGCACAAATTTCTAAATTATTCTGATAACAGTTTTCCTTGGTATTTCACTAAAGTGTGTTCAGTGGTGATTATGAATGTTCTTAGTTTAAATGAAAAAAAGTTACCAACCAAAACAGTTTTAGTATAGTGACATTACTCAAGGGCTTCTAAATAACTTTTTAAAAACTATGCTGAAATGAGTTTTCACAGTTTCAAAACTGGCAATGCTAAATTAACACAGCTATATTCCAGGATTTTTTTTAATGACTTGTTCCCCAAAATGTTACTTCATTTATATTATACTCATTTTCACCTACCTGAAGATGCATGATTGCTAGCCAATTAGTGTTGATTGCCTAAATAACACTGCATGATCCCTGATTGCCTGGGAACACACATGTTACTAATTCAAGAAGGAGCAGTAACCAGTAAAAATGGCAAGGTTTGAAGAAGGGCAAAAATTCACCAAGTTTAAGTGGTTTTTTGAAGAAAAAAAAAGAGACTATTTGGTACAGTTCTAATTTCTGTTGGTATGTAAATTATACCACCATGGTATTATACCATCACAACAGGACTTCATGTTAATCACAGGTGATTGGAATGCAAAAATAGGAAAAAGAGCAAAATGAAAGATTGTAGGAAAATTCGGGCTAGGATAAAGAAATGGAGCAGGAGAACAACTGATTGAATTTTGCAAGGCCAACAGTTTGTTCATCACAAACACATTCTTCAAGCAACCAAAGAGGTGACTGTATACATGGACACCACCTGATGGCCAATATTAATATCAAATAGACTAAAAAATTTGAAGAGGCATATAGAGAAACTCCATTCTCTCTGCAAAAATAAGACCAGGAGCAGATTGTGAACTACTAAGATCAAAAATTAGATTAAAGCTAAAGAAAAATACTAAGACATCCAAAATACAGTTGTCCCTCCACATTCGCGAACTCAGCATTCGCGGTTTTAATTATTCGCGGTTTTGGGAGGGCCCCCCCGGGGCTCCATGAAGGCATCTTCAGGTAGGTGAAAATGAGTATAATATAAATGAAGTAACATTTTGGGGAACAAGTCATTAGGCTCCTTGGAAGGCTCCGTGAAGGCCTGGGGAGGGTGGGGGGAGTCCGCGGGGGTCTTCACGGAGCCTTGGAAGGCTCCGTGAAGGCCCCGGGGAGGGATGGGGGGAGGCCTTCATGGAGCCTTGGAAGGCTCCGTGAAGGCCGGGGGAGGCCCCGGGGAGGGAGGGGGGAGGATGGGGGGAAGCCTTCACGGAGCCTTGGAAGGCTCCGTGAAGGCCTGGGGAGGGTGGGGGAGGCCCCGGGGAGGGAGGGGGGAGGATGGGGGGAAGCCTTCACGGAGCCTTGGAAGGCTCTGTGAAGGCCTAGGGAGGGTGGGGGGAGTCCGCGGGGGCCTTCACGGAGCCTTGGAAGGCTCCGTGAAGGCCCCGGGGAGTGATGGACAGAATCTACTCTAATTCTTACTAAAATCTATCCGCAAATATGGAAAACAAACAACAGCACAAAGACTGGAAACACTCAATATACATTCCAACCCATAAGAAAACAGACACTAGTGAGTGCAGTAACCATAGGACCATTGCATTAGTCTCCCAAGCAAGCAAATTAATTCTCAAAATTCTACAACCAAGACTTTTACCATATATGGAATGAGAAATGACCTATTCCCAAACTGAGTTCAGAAGAAGAAGAGACACTAGGGATCATATTGCAAACATGTGTTGAATAATGGAGTGCCTCAAAGAATTTCACAACAAAATCAGCCTGTGCTTTACAGATTATAGCAAAGCCTTTGGTTGCATAGATTATGAAAACTATGGATCATTCTTAAACAAACTGATGTGAAATGACACTTGATTGCCCTGATGCATAACCTGTACTCAAGACAAGAGGCTACTGTTAGGACAGAATATGGAGGAACAAAATAGTTTTAAATTGGCAAGGGGGTCAGACAAGGCTGCATTTTATCACCCTATCTGTTTAACTTGTATGATGAACATATCATACATAAAGCAGGATTAGATGCAGAGGAGGGAGGTGCAAAAATTGGAGGAAGTAGAATCAACCACTTAAGATACGCAGATGGCACCATACTACTAACAGAAAATAGCAAACAACTTGGAATGATTACTGGAGAAAGTCAAGGAAGAAAGTGCAAAGGCAGGTTTACAGTTTAATATTAATAAAACAAAATGACCGCAGATTATTTAGATAGCTTTACAGTACACAAGGAAGACATTGAAATAGTTCAAAATTTTTCATACCTTGGCTCAGTCATTAATCAGACTAGAGATTGCAGTTAAGAAATCAGAGGGAGACTAGGACTTGGAAGGGCAGCTATGAAGGAACTAGACAAGATCCTGAAGTGTAAAGATATATAATTGAATACTAAAGTTAGGATGGTCCATGCCATTGTATTTCCAATTTCTATGTATGGTTGTGAAAGCTGAACAGGGAAGAAAGTGATAGGAAGCCACAGTTGTGAGTCTTATTACCCAGCCTTATACCCCTTCCCTGTAATAATTCATAATTTGGCAATATTGGACAGCTCACAAGATCTAAGGTAGACCAACGCTGATCAAAATTAGGTTCAAGTGAAGGACATCCAAAGTCCTAACAAAGTTGTCTTGGAAATTCCCCAACAGACATGGCCAGGATGGGATTAAGCAAAACTTCTTAGTCAGAGTAGTTAAGGTAGAATGTTCTAATCTCCCCTGGACGGATGTGGCAGTGAGTAATACTTCAAAACAAACAGTGGCCAGAATCCCCATTATCCACAAAATGTCTTTCCCTTGCACCTTTTCTTCTCCAACAATACAGAGGCTGCCGTAAACCCATCAACCTTAATGTCTCAACCATTAGCAGCAATCAGCAAAGCCAGAGTTTCCATTGTTTAACTGTGGGAAACTCATCCAAGCATTGTCGTACACTCAAAATACCCCTTAAGGGTACAATATTGCATATAAATATTATCCTCAAATAATAGCCAAGGGTACTACAGTTGGACGCTGTCACTCTGCCGGAATTTTGTACAACCTTCAGCTCCAAGTCTGAGTCTTTATTTGCTGCACGAACCTCTGCTCTTTGGACAGGTAATTATAGCCCATCTCCCCGGCTCTATCTCTGCTAACCAAGTCTTTCCTCCTGATTCTTCATTAGCCTTGCATGGTTGTCTTGTGAGCGTGAGTGCATGTGTGAATGCTTCCGTGTTTATTTTCCAATAAAAAACATTTTTATTTTACTTTAACCCGGGAGTCTCGTCTGTTAGTACTGGTATACACAGGTGAAAAGGTCCCACCAGTTACCCAACCTCTCACAGTCAATCCTTTGAGCTAATTAAAATCCCCCAATTTAATATCATATTTTCTGGGTCACAAGTGGGTCCCATGGAGCCCCAGCAATTCAGGTAGCAGTCTGCAAGACCTGGACAGGGTTGTTGATGATAGAGTGACTTGGAGGTATTTCATTCATAGAGTCGCCATAAGTTGAAGTGAACTTGATGTCAATTAACAACAATAACCAATGTAAATAATTATCCTTTTCAATATTTCTGTCTATACTAAAGTATATTTCTCTAGCCTGTTTGCCACCATTTTATATGATATATACCATATTATATGATATATATTGATTTAACTTACCACAAGTTGCTGGATCTTCATCGCTTCCATCCACACAATCTATCTGATAATCACAAGCCAAGCTAATGTCAATACATTGACCGTTGGCACAGGAAAACTCTTCAGAAGAACAAAACCTGGGCAGTTCTGATATCATGTTATCCACAAAATGGGAATGACCCAGACAAATATTGCTTGTCATGTCTTCAATTGTTCCTTCTAAAAAAAGCTGGGAGAACGGATAGTAATTTACATCTACTAAACTATTAATAGGGCTTATTAATAAAGTCAAAAACCCAACAATAGCACTATGATCTACAAATAAAAATGCTAAAGCACTAACTGCAGCATAATAATTACAATACACCACTTTCTATTTTTTTTTAAAAAAAATGACACTGGTTTAGGAGTTACTAATAAATGTAATGTGTCCAGCTCAGTAGTGCAGAAATACCAAGGTAATACCTTGCACCGTGGTAGTAAAATGAAACTTCTTATTTTCTATCCTATGGATGGAGATTTCTCTCTAATAGGGGTGTGTTTATGGAGTTTTGGGTAGCAATGATATACACTAGCCTGGAAAGACATAAAATTTCCTTTAGTTTTTCTAGCTGAGCTATTTTGCGCATGAATACGTTAAATGGAATATTATCTGGATTCCTGTGGTATATCTGCAGACTGTCTACTTACCTGTCTGTAAAGCATCAACTAATTAGAAACCATTTTTTTCCTTTATGTTGAATATGTGGATTACTGTCGCTTGTATATACTTAACTACTACTGAGCGGGATACATGACATTTATAGATATGTTAAAAAGCCCATGCCTAGGGAATTTTTACATAAAAGGTAGCACTGTTAGCATTCGTTTTCATTACAAGAACTAACATCTTTTTCTTTTTTTTTTTTGCCCAGTGACTACATACAATTTATTTTCTCATTTGCTGTCAAACCACAAGATAGCCCTTCTGCCTCTTTCTATGTATTATGTCCCTATATATGTGTGTAGGTAAGCTACCTAAGTTGAGAGGTAGTCTGATGTGCTGGTTTGTGTGTTAGGCTACAGGTCTGGAGGCCAGAGGTTGAATCCTCACTCAGCCATGGAAACCCAGTCTCTCAGTCTCTGGGAGAAGCAAAAGCAAATCCCCTGTGAACAAATCTTACCAAGAAAATCCCATGATAGGTTCACTTTAGAATCATCATAATTTGGAAATGACTTGAAGGCACACAACAACAAATAAATATACCACAAAGGTCCATCTGATCTTGGAATCTAAGCAGGGTCAATCCTGGCTAATACTTGGATGGGAACCATCAGTGAACACAGGTGCTGTAGGCTATATTCAGAGTAAGGAATTGACAAAACCACTTCTCTTTTAAGTATCCCTTGCCTAAAAAAGCCCTTTGAAATTCATGGGGTAGCCATAAGTCAACAGGTGACTTGAAGGCAAATACGTGTGTGTGTGTGTGTACAGAGGTAGGTAGCAGTTTTCATCAATGCTCAGTCCAATGTGCTTAGCAACCAACATGGAATAAATCTAAATGAATGTAATGGGACCACTTCCAAGAAATCATAGAAATGATTGTTGTGATGTGTCATCAAGCTGATTCTGGCTTATAACAACCCAATCCTAGGGATTTCTGGGCAAGGGGTGTTTGCTATCTTCTGATGCCGAGAGAGTGTCACTTGCCCAAAGTCTCCCAGTGGGTTTCCATGGCTGAGCAAGATTTCAGGCCCTAGTCTCCCCGAGTCCTAGTCCAACACTCAAACCACTACACCATGCTGGATCATACAAATGTTTGGATCACCCATTTATGTAAGCCAAATAGGCTAAAGATACCACATCCCTGATATGATTTTCACAACTGGCATGATGTTATACACACACAAGTGGATCTACACAAGAGCCTTTCAGATTGCTGAAATGAAGAAATACAGCTGAGAAAGAGAATCACATCAGTGAACATAACACATCTTGCAATGAGAAAGGAGACATGAACACAAATCAAAATCATCACCAGAGAAGCAAAGCTAAATGCTCAGATTTGGTGTTCTTACAGAATCTCCCTTTGAAGGCTCCCTTACATCCTCCCTTTGAAGGCTCACATGAAATCAACACATAATATATTTCCACTATTCCAGTTTAGCCAGAACCTACCTATGGGTGTTTAATGCCAACACAAGTAAAATGTGACACTTTGTTATTAATGTGTGTCTTTGTGTCAACTCTGACTTATGGTGACCCTATCATAGGGTTTTCTTGGCAGGCTTTATTCAGAGGAAGTCTGAGGTTGCCTTTAGGTGGAGAAAGGTGACTTGCCCAAGGTCACCGAGAAGGTTTACATGGTTCAGCAGGGATTTAGATTCTGGTCCCTAAAAGTCCTTGTCCAGCTACACTACACCATACTGGCTCCATTGCCTTCCTAATTCTGCTAGTTGTGATTCTGTTCACCGGGCCAGAGCTGAGCCACAATGCAGCTATTTGTAAAACAGATTGCCTAAATGAGCTATCCAAAGTGCTGAACCAGTTTTGGGCCTAGAGATCACCGCTTTGGATAGCTCCTTTAAAATGTGGACTAAAATCCAGAGCAAATCCACCACAATTCCCCCTGCAGGTCTCTAGTCCCACCCACAAAAGATGAGCTAGGACTTTTTCAGACAAGTAAAATGCAGCGCAAGTTGAGCTGCATTTTTACTCACAATCAACGTGGCGATTTTTACTCACGATCAACGATAGTGAGGCAAAATATTCCACTCAAATGTCCCTGCGGTACTGCAACAGTACTGGCAGGGACGGGCGTTATCCGAAAGGGACGCCCTGCAGCGCTGCAGCCTCGCAACGTGGCGAGGCTGCTTGTGCTGCATTTTACTTGTCCGAAAAAGTCCCTAGACAAGGACAAGAAGACTAATGGGAACATGTAGTGGAAAGCAAAAGCACTCTCCTGTAGCCTTAAAATATTTAAAGTGCCAGACAGGTCTCTAGGTTGCAATCTGGGAACCATCATGAGTAGATGGTAGTTTCATTTAAAGCATAAGAATAAACAAAAAATATCTCAAGGTGAGAGAGCTGGCAACTTCAGGCCTTGGAGTTCTTTTTTAAGACCCTGAATTCCATATTCACAGTGCATTAGGCAGCCTTCTGATTCATTCCCTTACTTAACTTGCATAATCAACTTCAGAATATATATGTACACGTCTCTGTGTTTGTATGTATATATACAGTAGCACCCCCATATCTGCAGGGGATTGGTTGTGGAGACCCCCGCGGATGGCAAATTCCCCATATAATAGAGAACACCATCCCAGGGGCCATATAGCCTCCTCCCCCTTCCTTTCCCCCTGTCATGGCCCCGCCGTGGCAACAGGAGCCATCCCAAGGGAAGGGGGGGTGAGATTGCTCCTCTCACTCCTACTCCCTTCACCTCTGCCATGGCCCCGCCATAGCGGCGATTGCAGGGATGAAGGGGGAATGGGAGGAGGCTAGATCACTCTCCCCTTCCCCCCGCCACAACCCTGTCACAGGGGAGGAGGCTAGATTGCTCCCTGCTTCATCCCCGTCATGGCCCCACTGCAGTGGAGATCACAGGAACGAAGGGGGAAGGGGCTAGATCACTCTTGCTTTCCCCCTTCGCCCTCTGCCATGGCCTCGCTGCAGTGGTGATCGCAGGGGAAAAGGGGGAAGGGGCTAGATTGCTCCCCCCATTCCTCCCTTTTCCCCTTCCCCCTTTGCCTTCACCATGGCACCGCTGCAGCTGTGATCGCGAGGACAAAGGGGGAAGGGGAGGAGGCTGGATTGTTCCTCCCTTCCCCCTTTGCCCCCACAATCACCTCCGCAGCAACCAGGATCCCTCCCAGGGGAGAGGACAGGAGAGGTGAGATTCCTCTCCTCCCTTTCCATGCCATCACCAACTGCAGATAACTGAATCCGTGGTTGGTGAATCAGTGGATGTGGGTGCTACTATATTCTTTTAAAATAATATATACACTAAAGAATATATATATTCTTTATATTAAAGAAAATTTACACTAGCAATTGAAACTGAACTAATCAAATAGGGTATGAATTTCACAACAGTATTAGAAGTCGGAAGAAAGAGGGAGGTTATCAAACAAAGTTGTCAATTTTTGTTATTCTGGAAACTGATTTGATGCAGGAAATTTCCAGGAGGTAATATTTCCTGCAGCATGATCCAAAATAGCAGGTGGGCCTATACTTTCTGAATTTCCATGCTGTCTTTCTAATGGACAGCTAAATCCTGCTATAGTGCTGGCACACTTATTTAGCTGCAGCTGGCTGGATAAACTGGAAAGTAAAAGCAGTTGGAACTACTGCTGGCAGATCTACATGACCTCACACCCCAGAGGATTAGTATCCTCTGGGAATAACTGAAATCCAGAGTAGTATAGTAGTTAGAGCATTGAATTGGACCAAAAAAGCACCAGGTTCAAATATCCACTGAACCAAGGAATTCACTGGATAATCTTAATGCTAATGATTCTCTTTCATGTTAACACGCATGGCAGAGAGGATGTAAAAGAGAACAGTTACATAGATCATGTACACCTGGTCTCTTTGGGAGGAAAGGGGAAGTGGAAGAGAAATGTTATGAAGTACAAGAGATATTTAAGTTAGATTTGATGGGGACAGGTCTTGTCTGCCATGGGATCAGTCTATACTTTCTCGAAGGGGAAAGCCAGAGCTCATGTGTTCAGAAGACTCTCGGTGGTTCATCGGGCAGAATTACCTCTGGGTTATGTGTAAGGTATGGCAACTGAGATACTGGATCATCAGTACCCATCAATTAGTCTACCCCTTCTCTTTCCAGATACATGCAGCCTGCCTGCCAAATGCTGGATGGACTACTGGAGTGCTTGAAAGGGCCCCTGCAATCCCAAGCACCTTGCACACAAGGAACCTTTCCTTCTCTTCCAAGGTAAAGTGTTACAAGGATGGCAAGTGTTACAAGACAATTGCTCTGTTCATAAAAATTATGGGTGCATTCAACAGAATTGTTCAACATGGAAAATTCCATGTATATAGCAGACCTTATAGATCTGAGTTGGGAAGATATTGTGTTTTCAGGTTCAATATTGCTTTTAGTTTACATTAGAACCTTCAATAACCACCTGTTCTAAAGATGATAGAATCATAGAGTTGGAATCATAAAGTTGGAAAGAGCCCCAAAGGTCATTGAGTCCAAACCGCCCACTCAGTGGAGGAAATCTAGTTAGAGCATCCCCAGCAGGTAGCTGTCCAGCCCTTTTAGGGGGGGGGGATCCAGAGAAAGAGACCCCACCACATCTCTAGGTAATTGGTTTCATTGCTGAACAGCTCTCACTGTCAGGAATATCCTTCTAATATTCAATTGAAATCTACTCTCCTGTAACTTAAAAACCATTAGACCTGGTCCTACCCTCTGGAGCAGCAGAAAACAAATCTGAACCTCCTCTCTGCAACAGCCCTTCAGATATTTAAAGAGTTCAAGTCATGTCACCCCTCAATCATCTCTTCACCAGGTGGGACATACACCACTCCCTCCACTCTTATCATCCTTGTTGCCCTTCTCTGAACCTGTTCCAACTTGTCTATACCGTTCCTAACCAATCCCCTTAGAAGGAAAGAATTCAGAGCACAGAATTTTGGTTTGAGTAGAGTACCAGAAATGAAGGGAGCTTATAGTCCTGCACAAAAACACACTCCTGGATACCCCAGGTGATCTTTTGATCCATATTTTCTTGGACATGGGATCATCTTGTTCCGACTACTGTTAAATAATCTACCAGTCTACATCCTTGCCAATCCACTCAAATCACTCTTGAGTTCTATCAGTTGAACCAGATATAATTTCCAACCAGATTTACTGTATAACACCAGGAAGGATCCCTCTTTCAGGGATTCTTGAATTTTTCTCTTACCTTGTTTCTACCAAGCCCTGCTGGTATTTGTATTTTTGCTTTCACCCATACGTTGTTAGTTGGTGTACTGGCTCTCCACAGCATTATTTTTTCATCCTGGCAGTAACAGAACATAGATGTTCATCTATGTACACAACTATTCATAAAGGTATTTACATACACATGCACGCACACATACACATAATTTGTGGCTTCTGTTTAGTTGATCTTTCCAACTCATAATCAGAAGAGGCCATTTTGAGCACTGGAGAAACATGGTTATCTGTATTTCTTTGCTGTACTTACTGTTCTGATTTCATGGACTTCAGGGAAGACAAGGCATTATAGTAATTAGGCATAATAATTGAGCAATTATCAGGAGATCATAGAATCATAGAATTGTAGAGTTGGAAGAGACCACGAGGGCCATCCAGTCCAACCCCCTGTCATGCAGGAAATCTTGATCAAAGCATCCCCAACAGATGGCAATCCAGCCTCTGTTTGAAGACCTCCAAGGAAGGAGACCCCACCACGCTCCGAGGGAGTGCATTCCACTGCCAAACAGCTCTTACTGTCAAAAAGTTCCTCCTAATGTTGAGGTGGAATCTCTGTTCCTGGAGCTTGCATCCATGTAATGTAAATGTAAAATAAACTCAATGCAAGGTTACAAGGTGGCAGTGGGGGGAGATAAATGTGTGTGGCATTTTCCCCTTTGGGCAGAATGTTAATGGGAATCTCAAGTCTACCCATACACCCCCAAAATTATTTAGAAAACAAAATGTGTCTGTATGAATGATCCACAGGAACATCAGTTCTCCGCCTGATTGTGACCTTAGAAGTGACTCCCACTGGAACACAAGTCCGAAATCCCTTCTTATATAAACAGTCTGATTGGATCCTTGCAACTTTAAGCAAAGATGGTCCAACAGTTGAACATGTAATTTAGAAAACAACAAACTGGTCAGTTAATGGGGTTGTTAGGATCAAACATCCTACTATTTTTAAAAAGAATGCCCAAATTATCCACTTTTATTCTGAAGAAAAATATAAAAACTCAGCTGGGTCAGACCAAAGGTCTGTCTATTCAGCATCCTGTTGTCACAGTGGCCAAACAGATGCCTATGGGAAGTCCATCAGTAATGCATTCATGAAATATCATGCTCCATAGCAACAAATATTCAAGAGACATGCTGCTTCCAATAGTAAAGGTAGCATACAGCCAGAATGGCTGGTCACCATCGGTAGCCTTATCCTCTATAAATTTCTCCTGTTCCTTTTAAATGCCATCTGATTTAGAAGTCCTCACGTACACTTTTTGGAAACAAATTCAGTTGTTTACAATTTCACAAGCAGAATTCTAATTAGGAATTTGAGGCACTGCTTTGCAGTGGTTCCGTGCCTTCCTCTCGGGCTGATCCCAGAGGGTAAGGCTCGGGGACAGTTGCTCTACCAGAATAGACTGTGCTTAACTGTGGTGTTCTTCAGGGTGCCATCCTGTCCCTGATGCTATTTAACATCTGTATGAAGCTGCTGGGAGAGATCATTCAGAGGCATGGAGTGCGGTGTCATCAGTATTCTGATGACACCCAGATATACTTCTCTACGTCTCGGTCATCAGCTTTGACTTCAGATGGTGTCTCTCGTCTCAATGATTGTCTTAAAGCAGTAATGGACTGGATGAGGAAAAACAAATTGAGACTGAATCCAGACAAAACGGAGGTACTAACAGTTACAGGCCCGAAACCAGGTCTGGGAATACAACTCCCAATCCTGGATGGAACTACACTCTTCTTCAAGGATTGTGTTCGCAGTCTGGGTGTGCTCCTGGACCCGACGCTCCAGATGTCTAATCAGGTAAATGCAATGGTCAGGAGTACCTGTTATCAACTTCGGCTGATACTCCAGCTGCGCCCTTTCCTGGAAACCAGGGACCTCAAAACTGTGGTACATGCACTGGTAACCTCCCGTCTGGATTTCTGTAATGCGCTCTACATGGGGCTACCCTTGTGCTTGACTCAGAAACTTCAACTAGTTCAGAACATGGCAGCCAGGTTAATTTCTGGTGTTTCCAGAAGAGAGCATTAAACACCTGTGCTAAAAGCTCTCCATTGGCTGCCTATTAGTTTCCAGGCACAGTACAAGGTATTGGTTATAACCTTTAAAGCCCTACATGGCTTGGGTCCAACTTATCTCCAGGGCCGCCTCCTTCCGTACGACCCTCTCCGTGCACTTCGGTCCTCTGGAAGGAATCTGTTACAGCCTATGAAAACAAGGCTGTCGGTGACCTCCCAGAGGGCCTTCTCTGCTGCCGCTCCCAGATTATGGAATGGCCTGCCAGACGAGATCTGTCTTATTACCACCTTAGACAGCTTTAAAAAAGCTTTCAAGTCGTATCTTTTCCAGCAGGCCTTTCCTGAATAACTATCCCGGCCCAAGACTCGGCTGTCCTCCCTGAGCTGCAATCAGATTTTTTTTAACTATTGTATGTTTTAATGTTTTTTCTTTCTAATTTATATATTTTTAATTATTGTATGTTTTTAATCTTTCATAATTTAATATTATTTTAAGGGGTGGGTGGGCTAGGGTACTGTGACTATGGAGTTTTTATATTGTAAGCCACCCCGATTGCGTTGCAGAGGGGCGGGATAGAAATAAAATTATTATTATTATTATTATTATTAATTCCATTATTCCACAGGCAAAAATCAAAGCACTGGTTATGGATTACAAAGCCCTATACAGCTCAGTTTCAATTTATCTGAAGGACCTCTTTCTCCCTATATGAGTATGTCCATGTCTTGAGATCTAATGGAGAAGCCCTTCTGTCTGTTCTGCCACCCTTCCCAGTACATCTGGAATGTGAGAGAGGGCTGTCTCAGTGGATGCTCTCTGGCTCTGGAACCCGCTTCATAGAGAGGTTAGACTGGTACCTTCCTAGCTAGCCTTTTGTAGGCAGGTGAAGACTTGTTCTGTTTAATTATAGGGATAGTTTAATTCTATTTCCCTATGAGGAAATTTTTATATTTATCTGTTTCACTTTTGTAAGCCCTCTTGACTCCTAGATTTGAAAAAGGTAGGGTGAGGATGATGAGGATTTCAATGGACTGTGCACAAAACTGTTTCCTTTTGTTTGTCCTGAATGTCCCACAATTTATCTTCATTGGATGATCCTTCATTCTAGTATTATGGTATATACAGTATAGTTTGATATAACTGTTATCATGACCCTCACCTTTAGTCTTTCTTTTTCAAGCTAAAATGCCCCAAATGTCTCATATAAGTGAGCTGTCCAAGTCTTTTGATCACTCTGTTCATCTTTTCTACAGATTATATATTTCTACAATAGAATTTCTACAATATACTTTTTCTAAAAGTGCAGTGATGAGAACTATACACAAGTGTGGTTGTATTATAAGCTTGCATAAGGACATTATCGTACTGTCAGTTTTATTTTGTTTTGTTTTGTTTTGTTTTCCAGATGATCCCTCAAAACATGATTTGCTCTTTTTGTTCAACAGCAACTCCATACTGGATTTGATGTTTTTGTCAAACAACTGGCCATGATCTACAAGCTAGATAAGACACCTGTGCAAGTTTCCCACCAGAAATTGTCCTCTTCTGGCTATTATTTGCCTCTCTAGATGATCCTTTCCATCCTTAGCTTCACACCCCATGTATCCATCACAAGCACAGATTACTTGTGCTCAAGAGCTCATGACCAACTGGGCTCAAGCTGTGGCTCAGGCCTGATTATGATTGTGGGGCCTTGGCTGTCCTCAGAATTATTGACTGATGGACTGGACTGTTCCTTCTGAATTAAGAATCAAAGTTCTGGTTGCTGTTCCAAGATGGGGTCCTGACACCTCTTCTTGGGTCCAACTTCTTTAAAGTTCAGAGATACATTTTCATCATGTCAGAATATGTGAAAACATTGCTAGATGTTCTGTGTGTGCCACATGGGACGGAAAGAGTTCTCTTTGTGGCTTCCATCTGTCGGTGTTCTCTCAGTTTAATTTGTCATCTGGGGTGGGGTGGGGAAAATCAGCTCTTACTTTGTATTTATGTAGTTCATAGTTTTGCTGTTTTTAAAGTCAGCCAAAAGTGATGTTCTTTGATGAAATGTACAGATTAATTCCTTAGAAATTGGATTTAAAATAAATATCACCCCCCACACACACACCTACCCCAACACATACACACGCCATTAAAGTTATTTTGGTAATGAGAGATGGGGCTAAGCTGAAACTGATTCAAGATGTAAGAGGCCCCTCAGCTAATTCCTCAGAGTCCGAATGCCTCATTTTGTCTCATTTCCAGTCACAAAGCCTTGGATAACATTCTCCATTCCTTCTGGGAAGAAAAAGTAA
Organism: Gambelia wislizenii; assembly: GCA_030847615.1. Classification (NCBI taxonomy): domain Eukaryota; kingdom Metazoa; phylum Chordata; class Lepidosauria; order Squamata; family Crotaphytidae; genus Gambelia; species Gambelia wislizenii. The sequence goes on along the minus strand of JAUMIR010000006.1, from coordinate 129,170,777 downwards.
GTAATATGGTAATAGATCATCTAAGTGTCATTATGTTCTATACACTGCCCTACAGTTCACTGTCTTCCATCCTAAAAAAAAGAAAAAGAAAAAAGTTCCCAGTACCTTTGTGGCTCAATTTTGGCTGATTTTTGAGGGTTTGTTCATTTGTCATAAAGAATTCGGTGCCATAGGTTATAGGGTTATATTAGTTTTTCCAGGTTCTGATTTTACAACAGCAGCAACCTTGAATGTCTGTCAGTAAGCAGCCAGACATACTTGTGTTTTTAAAGAGGCACCAGTAAAATGTTTTGCCTCACTGGTTAAATGCTAAGGAAACCAACTCTTACTTCCACAATTCCCTTGGTGGGGCTATAAATTTCATTCTAATATTTTCTGTATCAGTACTCTTGTTCCAGTAAGTCATTCTTAGCAGCAGCTGACATTGATATGCAGCTCCTCTATGCAACTTGAAGGATATGTATCATGGGTGGCACAAAATGTTACAACCCTTTTGTAAAGCTGCTACTGAGGGAATGTAGGAAGGTGACAGAGACCTGCATACTCTCTATTATTTTCATGCTTCTCTCACTATCCTGCTGTCATATGTCCCATTTCAAAAAGAAGGAATGAAACCATGCAGAGCACTAGCACCACACTGAAACCTGCAAAAGAATTCATCATTGCTTTTTTTTTAAAAAAAAATGCTAGCAGACCCAGAAGGTATGTTCAGCTTTGCTACTGGTCATTAGTAAGCCATGGCTCTCCTTGCCATAAATTGATTGGCAAAGAATTGATTGAACAGTATATTGTGTAACTAAACAGCTTCTCCAAAACTTCCTTCTTATTCCAGGCAAATAGGATGATATGGCAATACAGAGGTAGGGAAGTGAAAGGGAGATAGCATATATGACCTGCAAATGCAAGTCTACTATCTGAAGTTGAATTACAGATGCAATTTTTTTCCTTACCTTATTAGTATAAAGCACTGCTTTGAGGACACTGCTATGTCCCTGGGAGTAATAAAACCAAAAATGGCAGTTATCTCCATAGCATTGGCACATAGAGCCATTCCGGTGTGTACTTTCATTTGGTGCATTTTCTTCAGATTTCTCCCATTTATAGTGGCCTACAAAAGAATCCCCCCATTAGTTCTCCTTAAAAGACACTATTGGTTTTCTGAAATTAAAAAGGAGAAATGCATATTCTATAGACTGACACTGCAGTGCAACTTCTGTAAGAAAAGCTCCTTGAGGTATCTTGATGGCCAAAGAAACATTGAACTGTTATAGGTATACAACCCATAAATTGCATACATGATGTTGGCCTCACAATGCCTTCAAGGAGGAGCCTGGTCTGAGAGTGTTGATTCTGGTTGCCTTCAGAGGACAAAAGGCTGGCATCTCCCATCTCCACTGTACACATGTAAGACAAGGCCCAGTTAATTGTTCGATCAAAGGAATGCAATTTCTGCCATTTAGCAAATATAAGAAATTATAACCGGACCACAGACTTTGGAAAACAAAATTATGAAAACATGTCTTTGAAGCATCCCTAGTTTATAGTAAGTCTGGTTGTACTCCATACAGATTACATAGATCAGATTAAATATTGAGCAATGGTAAACACGATTAAAGAAATATGAGCAAGAAAAAAAGGGGGGGGTTGTTGTTGTTAACTGCCATCAAGTTGACTTCAACTTATGAATGAGAGAGGCTTCTAGAGAGAGTTCAGGCCTGATTTGCTCTAGGACTCTTTTATTTGTCTTTTTAGCAGTCTACAATAGCTATAGAATTCTTCTCCAGCCCCACATTTCAAATGAGGTGATTTTCTAACTATCAGCTTTCTTCCTGTCCAGCTTTCACAACCATACATAGAAATTGAAAATATGATGGCATGGACCATCTCACTTTAGTATTCAATGATATATCTCTACACTTCAGGATCTTGTCTAGTACCTTCATAGCTGTCCTTCCAAGTCCTAGTCTTCTCCTGATCTCTTGTCTCCATTCAGATTAATGATTGAGCCAAGGTATGGAAAATAGTGCACTTTTGTGCCTGTCTGCTCAGAAGTGAGCTCTCTCAAATTCAATGGAATTTATTCTCAGGTAAATATACAGAAAATTACAGCCTAAGATTTTTACAGCATTAAAGGGAAGATTTTTCAAAAGTTGTTCATTTTTGAAGAAAGTACCAGGAGATCTATACAGCAGTTTCTGGGCAAGGCATTAGTTATAAAGTTGTGCAACCAAGTTCAGAAGCACATTGGTTTATGACTAAAGTTGGAAACCAATTTTGGATCTTTCTGACCTTTGCTCTTAATAACAGCATTTCAATGGAGATCTAAGGGAATGACTTATATCTTCCATATTCTCCTTTATATATCAGAAATAAAAAGAATAGACATTTCTTCTTTATCAAATATTTCATTACTTTTTATTCCAGAGTACTTTTCTACCCTGCTATTTTCAGGACCTGATAGTTAAAATATTCTGGGAAGCATCCTTCATTATTATTGAGTCTAATGTGTCACCCTTCATCTCTGTGAATATTATTTTAGATACTAAATACAGAGCTCATTCAAACAGTTTCCATCAAACAGAAAATACAATGGCACTGCAGCCAAAGGGGCAAGTGTAGGTTCTGAAATGAGGTCAGAGCACTTATGTTTTTGCTCCTGATGTGCTGTGCAAGTTACTTAGTTTCCAATATTGTGGCATACCTCCTTCCATCTCTCTTCGTGTCATTTCATTTGACCTTAGCAATAACATATGGCAGTAGTCAATGCTAATTTGAGCTGATTGGCCAGTCAGCAGAAATTTAAGGCAATGACATCCACGAGATTCTGGCAGTTTTTTGATCATGCAGAAACTGTGACTCTTTGACCTCTTCTTCTTTACCCTGGCCTCAAACAAAAGTTCAGGACCTTTCTTAGCCAAAGGACAAACAGTTCCAGGAAGGGAAAAGTTTCACAGCTTTCTGCTACAGAGTGAAAGTTTGTCAACAATGTTACAATATTATTATTTTGGTTGGTTTATTTTAGTATTGGAGATTGATCACCAGCAGTTCTTTTGACAATAGCAGTCAAGCCACATTTATTTGGGTGTGTGTGTGTGTGGAGTGGGGGGAGAAGTCACTTGACCCTGATCTTTAACATCCTGCCAAGATGGATTGGGGCCCAACCTGTTTCCTGCCTCCTGCTACAATATACAGTATTCCTGAACAGAAATACTCCTATATGTAATAAATAAGAATACATTCCAAGTAGGAGGCTGTAACTGCTTTTTCATCAGAATAAATTGGCCATTTTAAGCATGCTTTTAAGCAGCATGATTAATGTAACATGTAGTTTGTCTCTTATCCAAGGCAAGAATCACCTTAGGTACTACAAATCAGTTAGATGGGACTTTGATTCCTACTGTGGCTTCAACAAAATATAAACAATATTTGTATTGGTGAGGAAAGACTAGCATAGCAATATATTGACAGCACAATCCTATGGATGTCTACTCAGACATAAGTTCTAGGTGGGACTTATTCTTTGGTAAGCATGTTTAGGCTTTCAGCCTCAATTGAGATATTTCAACAATGTTAGTGATGAGTTCCTTTGCAGTCATGGTATTGGATGGCCAATGCTGTGGTCTTAATATTAGTATGTGTCTCATCTCTATCTGACTTTCCTTTTCCAGCAACTCAAGACCAAGCAGCTCACTGACTGTATCTAGGGTAAAAGATTAGATTCTGTTCAAGCAGGTTTTGTAATACTGCTCATTTGTATGCGTCTGTATATCAGAAACTCTTGTCAGAGTTATGCTTTGAGACAGCTATATCCTTGAAGCTTATTCTACCCAAGTCCTTGCATCTCATTTTGGAGCTGTCAGTAAACTTTCCCTTGACGATGATTACCATTTTAAAAAGACCAAGTTTATAGGTCAGTCTGTGATGAATAAATGTTATGATAAACCAACTTACATGCCCAAAGGGTAACATTCAAGACAGGATAACATGAGCCTAATTTGTAGGTGTTAGTGTAACAGAGCACATCTTATATTACAATAGCCAAGTGGAGGCCATTGAGAATTGCTTCCATTTGATAGAAACTCCACTCAGTAGCAACTCCTGGATTTGCCCGCCGATCCAGGAATCTCCAAAAGCAGTACCTGTGGCTATCAGTACTGTGCCAAAATTTCTTCAACATTTTCCCCCAACTATTTTCTTTCCATTGGATAGGAACCTTTGAAATGACGGGAAATTCCAAATGAAAGGATGTGCACACAGCAAGCCCTCCTTTACAGACATTTCCCACAAAGGAGAGGGCAGCCATGGGACAGAAATTGCACCACACAACACTGTGGGTGGATCCCAGAGACATGGCCCCACTTTCTCCTTCCACATTAAACTCTACATCAAATGGGCAGGAACACTCAAAAGGGCTAAGGATTTATTTCAATGTCAATGTCCTACAGATCCATGTGGAAATGGTTCCAAGACCACCATCAGTTCAGTGAAATGTATGCATTCATCTGTTGCCTCTCATTTCCTTGTTCTCCTTTCACAGAAAACAGAAGATGACTCAAAGTGGTTGGTGTACAAAGTAGTCGTGTTCTGAGGTTGAAAATTCAAGTGGAAAGTATTCACCACTTCAATTAAATGTTACAGTAGTTTCATACCATCACAATATGAACGGTTCTTAGCCATCCATGAGAAGTGAAACAGAGGACTTCATCAGAAGCACTAAATATGGCATCATAATGACGCCACATAAACATGAAAGGGCACACATATCAGATGATGACGCCCTTTCACATTTACCGTATATTCCGGCGTATAAGACGACCCGGCGTATAAGACCACCCCCCCAATTTTTAAGGTAAAATGCAGAGTTTGTGATATATTCACCCTATAAGACGATCCCCCTCTTCCAACGCATAGCCCCCGCATGCCCCTCCTGCGCTCCCTTCCAGGAGGGAGCGCAGGAGGGGGATCCGGAGGCTGTGCGCCCAAAAGGGGCACGTTCGCCCCTTCTCCCAACCTTCCTGGAAGGTGGGGAGAGGGGAGAATTGCGGGTTTGGCCGCATAGCCTCCGGATCCCCCTCCTGACCTCCCTTCCAGGAGGGAGCGCAGGAGGGGGATCCGCAGGCTGTGCGGCCAAACGGGGCACGTTCGCCCCTTCTCCCCACCTTCCTGGAAGGTGGGGAGAAGGGGTGAATCACGGGTTTGGCCGCGCAGCCTCTGCATGCCCCTCCTGCGCTCCCTTCCAGGAGGGAGCACAGGAGGGGGATCCGGAGGCTGTATGGCCAAACGGGGCACGTTCGCCCCTTCTCCCCACATTCCAGGAAGGTGGGGAGAAGGGGCGAATCGCAGGTTTGGCCGTGCAGCCTCTGCATGCCCCTCTTGCGCTCCCTTCCAGGAGGGAGCGCAGGAGGGGGATCCGGAGGCTGTGCGGCCAAACGGGGCACGTTCGCCCCTTCTCCCCACCTTCCTGGAAGGTGGGGAGAAGGGGCGAATCGCAGGTTTGGTCGCACAGCCTCTGCATGCCCCTCCTGCGCTCCCTTCCAGGAGGGAGCACAGGAGGGGGATCCGGAGGCTGTGCGGCCAAACGGAGCATGTTCGCCCCTTCTCCCCACTTTCCTGGAAGGTGGGGAGAAGGGGCAAATCGCGGGTTTGGCCGCGCAGCCTCTGCATGCCCCTCCTGCGCTCCCTTCCAGGAGGGAGCGCAGGAGGAGGATCCGGAGGCTGTGTGGCCAAATGGGGCACGTTCGCCCCTTCTCCCCACCTTCCTGGAAGGTGGGGAGAAGGGGCGAATCGCGGGTTTGGCCGCGTAGCCTCTGCATGCCCCTCCTGCGCTCCCTTCCAGGAGGGAGCGCAGGAGGGGGATCCGGAGGCTGTGCGGCCAAACAGGGCACGTTCGCCCCTTCTCCCCACCTTCCTGGAAGGTGGGGAGAGGGGGCGAATTGCGGGTTTACCTCAGCCGCTGCAGAAGCGATCGAGCGGCGGCTGCGGCAAACCGCAATGTCCGCCCCCCTCCTCTGTCTTCCGTTGCTCCCCAAAGGGGGAGAAGGCAGAGGAGGGGGGCGAATGATCTTCAAAACACTTTGCTTCACCCCCCTGCCCCATCTCCTGCCTCTTCGCTCCGTTTGCGAAGAGGCAGGAGATAGGCAGGTGGGCGAAGCAAAGTGTATCCGGCATATAGGACGACTGTCAATTTTGAAGGGCACTTTTGAGTGCTCAAAAGTAGTCTTATACGCCGGAATATACGGTATATCCTGGCCAGAACCTGTACCTTTTTATTGATGGCTAAAGCCGTCAATAGATCCCCCGTGGTGTTTTAGTACTGGCACTGCTGGCATGTAAAACTGTTGTATGTGGGGAAATAATCATTGTAATGTAAAAGCAATCTTGTGTACCTCATTCACAATCTTAGATAAGTCTAGGGTTTTTTCCCTCCATGCATTTTGTTCTCCCAAAATTCCCTTCTCTTGCTTCACTGGGCACTTCTAGCCAACTAGAAGTGCTGGGTGATTCACACATGACCTAATTTGAATTTTATTGCTTTTGTGTAAACTTTCTTTCTGAATCTGTCTCTCTATGAGAATGGATGCATTTTAAGCTTTCTTGTAACCATGCCATGATGCATCGGAACCCAGCCCACGGCTGTAGGCTGGTGAGTCTTTCCTACCCTATTCTTAGTCAGTTAAGGACCTTTTCTTAAGTTTGTTTTAGTATGTAGATTGAGATTGATAAACCTTCAGTAAACTTTGTTTTGCATTTTAAACTGACTCCTTTATTTTGTAATGAGTCTAATTTAACTGGGGGATCCCAGATCTCTGAATACACTTTCAAATGATAATTGAGCTTAAGTCTGCTTGCTAACCGCACTCTGCATAAAGCGTGAAGTCAAAGGTGACTGAATGTTTTTTAACTGTTTTTTAAAGGAAATAATTCTTGTTGTTTTTAAAGGACTAGATCCTGGAATTTTTTAATGCAATTTTATTTTAGACTCATTACCTTCCAACAGAAACCCTGCGCCATTTAACTCACATGAATGCAGCATGAATAGCCAGTCCAATGTGAACACTTCCAGGTGAGATCATGACATCCAGGTAAGTGATGCACTTTTTATGACCCTCCAAAGTTTACTTGGAAGTTTTTAAGTGTGTGCATGTGCTTTAAAAAACTTTTTGTGTGTGTTATTTTTTCTTATATTTTTGAATTTCCCACACGATAAAGTCTCATGAGAATCTGCAGGATTTTGAATGAGGAAGTGAATGGAGCTCTGTTCACTTCCTCTTCATTGCCGGGGAAGCCTTTGCCAGAAGACAAAGGTAAGCATGGTGGGAGGCATTTTTTTTTGCCAACATAAAAATGGCTTTAATTATGCCAGCAAAAGAACATTTTTAAGGCTAGTTTAATAAGGTCTGCAGTCTTTAGTACAACCACTTATTGGGATGGAAGAAAAAGTTATTTGTGCATTTTGATAACTCTGATTTTTGAAAACCAAGCTAGTATGCCAACAACTAAAAACCTCAAGTAGCTAGGATTTATTTTATTTATTTTTTACCTGTGCAAGAGGAAGAAAACCTCTTGTTTGGCAAATCTACACTAAGAGCACACTTTCTGCTGGGTTGATAACATTTCAGCTGTATAATTCTATGCTGTGCTAAAATGCTGTACTTGGTTCTATAACTCTATAATTATTCAGCATAATTGTGGACTGCTAATAAGATAAACTAAAAATGCAGTAAAGCTACCAATTACCACTGCTGGAGAACAACAAATCTCAAAATACTATAAGCAAACAGGTAAAATAGATCTCTTGCTATTCGGACAATTAAATGGACAAGTGGCTGGCAATTACTTCTTCTGTCCAAGGTCTTCCTTAGTGCAAAGGCCATTCATTTCAATAAAGTTCCCACGGGCACAAATGCCATAAACTCTGAGTTTAATAACACAGAAAATAGCAATCACATAGCTAGAAAATATCAGTCAAGGTCAGAAAAAGAAGTTTATTGTATCTATGAGTTTATTTAAAAGAATTACTCATATCTTGTATAATCAAATTTGTTCATGACTACAGTTGTCTAAACTTATTCACTGTGATTTAATTTTATACCCTCTGCTTACAGAGCAGGAGTGCTGTATGCAAAATTAGAAAAATAAACATTTATGTGCAAATTTGAACCTTAGCGCCTGGCTTTTGGGGATACTGGCATGCGACGCTGGGTTTCCTTTGCAGTTAAGTTATTCAATTGATACCTGCTGTCCATTTAATACTGAAATAAACAGAAGGAAAAATGCACTGTGCATGAGCTATCAGAGGGAGACTGAATCAGTTAAAAATTTTGGGTATGGTCCCAAAACAACAAAGATAAAATAACTATGCATATGTATGCTTTCACTCCTCTAACCTTAAAGTACTTTAATGGAGTTGTATAAAGATACTGTATTGCACAAAGTTGAATATGAATATAGTCTTGAGTCTAACCATTCAAACATCTGTCCCATCAGGTATTATCTAATCCAGCAGTCATTGGCAATCCAAAGGTTTTCTCAGTCATGCCACACAAGAACCTTTTATATTGAGACACTACAAATGGAATGTACAACCTAATTTCTATCCTTCATGTCTCATTACTATGCTATTTACTTTTAAAAGGAATGCATTATTATATTCATATACAGGTCGACTCCCGGATCCATGGGTGAATACATTCCAAGACACACACACCATGGATGCCTGAATAGGGATAATAGGGAACCCTATTATTTTCAATGAGAAGAATGCCAGAAGTTGACCATAGAATCACATTGGAGGACCTAGAAATGCCTAGAGCGAACAAAGAGAACTTTTTTTTTTCGGACATGGATAAGTGAAACTGTGGATATCGAATTCCATGGATATGGGGGTCAACCTGTACTCACTTAAGAGAAAACTTTTCATTGTGCTTTAATGGGCTGCCTTAAGATTTTTCCATATCCATGCAAACTCCAAGAATACGAGGAAACTGTAGCTGTCAAAGATAAAGATCTGCAAGGACCAATTGGGCAATGTCTCCTCCGTCACCCCACCAAACTGTAGTATGTGGGGAAATAATTATTGTAATGTAATACAATCTTGTGTATTTCCACGCAAAGTTTAGTCTAGGCATTTACCCTGCATGTTTAAGTTTACCCAACTCCCCCTTCTCTTATTTCACTAGGCAATTTCAGCCAACTGGAGCAATGGGTCATTCATCACATGACCTAATTTAAATATTATGACTCTTTGTTTAAGTTCTTTAAGTTAAGTCGCCTTGTGGCTGAAGCCATGCCATGATGTTCTAGTTGTTGGTGATTGCAGTTGTTTGTTTTTTCAAGTCACCATGTAGCCCACTCCAGACAAAGGCTGGGTGAGTCTCATTCTACCCTAAATCCTCTTAGTTAGTTAGGAACCTTTTTAAGTTTGTTTTACTATGTAGATTAAGATTGATATACCTTCAGTAAACTTTTGATATGCATTTTTAAACTGAATGTTTTGTTTTTAATGAGTCTAATTGATTGGGTGATCAGACCACACATTTAAATGTTAATTGAGCTGTCTCTGCATTCTTAATGTGTCACTCTGTCTTAAATTTGAAAGAAAAGATTTTTACTTTTAAGGAAGATATTTTTATTTCTTTTTAAAAGGGCTAGATCCCTGGAATTTTTTAAAATACATTTTTATTTTTAGACTCATACCTCCCTGCTTTAATGGGCTGCCTTAAGATTTGTCCATATCCATGCAAACTCCAAGAATACCAGGAAACTGTAGCTGTCAAGGATAAAGATCTGCAAGGACCAATTGTGCAATGTCTCCTCTCTCACCCCACCAAACCCTTTTGTCCCCTGCATCCCCTCCCAACAGAGCCATTGACTGGCTAGTGAAGGGTAGTGGCAGAGAATCATCCAGTGAAGTTCCTATAGCTGACATAATCCTCCAAAATCTCCAGGGAACCCCATGGAGATCCTGAAAGATGCCCTTTCCCCTGTGCTTTTAGTATCTTCCCAAGATAACAAGTGTAATAAGAATTAATTAAAATTTTCTAACGAGCAAAAAAGTGGGAAAAGACGAAGTGGGATCAGAGAACCTCATTTTATTATCATTCATACTCTGAATACATTCTTTTCATTTCAGTTTCTTACCTTACTAACTTTTTCATTCCATATCTATGCCAGTTCTATAATAACTCTTCAAATTGATTATACTTAATACCAGCTGACAAATATATTAATTTCATTTTCTTACCATTAGTGTTGTTGCTTCCATCCTTCAGAAGAATTGATTTTAAACCATGATCAAGTAGCTGTTTCACAGGCACCCAGAAAACGTGGCTTGCAAATTCATCAGCATTCCAGTCACAAACATGAATCTTAAAATTACAGATCTGCTGAACTGAATGAGAGAAACAATGTTTTAGCCTCTTCAGAAGCTAATCGTAGAACATATTACCTTTATTTTCCAGCTGCCCAGAGAACTTTGGTTATAGGACAGCTTAAAAGGCATGTATAAATATATTTTAGGAAATTCATACATCACCTTTTCCTGTTCACCTTGCATAGGAAACATACTTAAAACTCCAACTTCCCTGATCTGAGCCTTCTAGTTTTACTGGACTACAACTCTCATTATCCACAGCTAGCAGAGCTAATGGCCATGTTGATAATGGTGGGAGTTATGGTCCAACACATTTAGAAGGCAATCGGTCAGGGGAAGGCTACTGTTTTGAATGGTGTCATTAGTATGATGTTTCCCCTAATGTAAGGCACTTCTCACTAGTTTTCCCATCTAAAGTAACTCATAGTATCTTGCTGTAGAATAAGCAGCATTTTAGTCCTTTGGCTCTTTCTATGGGTGTATGAACACTGCACAATTATAGGAGTTGTATACCTATAAAATTCCTATGGAATCCTGGAATCTGCAGTTTCATGAGTTACTTGTATTTCTCTGACAGAGCTCTCTAGTGCCTCACCAAACTACAAAGTGGTTTCAAAAGTGCAATAACTGTGCAGTATAGATATTGCCTATGACAGATAGCAGCCAGTCAGAAGAGGGGGGGAAACCCTCATGTCAGGTCTGAGGAGAATATCTGTAGGGGAACAGAGGCTTAAAAGAGCCTCTTGAAAGAGCAGTAAGTAGCAGATATTGTGTTGCATTGCTGTTCTTTACAAGAACGAAGGAAGCAAAGTCACACAGAATTCAGAGTGTTTATTCTGGAGATTATCAGACACAGGCAAAAAGCCCACAAAAAACCCATGAAGATAACGTCACCATACTGCATGGTTTAGCACACATCATCCTTGCATGCTACCTCTGTGCAGACTCTGTGCTGCAGCAGAGAACAAGCCATTGCTTTTCATTGGAGGAAACTTGCGTCAATGAAAAGTAATGGTTTATTCTCCACTGCAGCACAGAGTCTGCACAGAGGCAGCAAGCGAGGATAAAGACGTTGTGCGAAACCAGGACCCGTTCCCAGTACAGTGATGTCGTCCTTGTGTGCTCCTGTTGGGCTTTTCAAAGCATCTGATAATCTCTGTCTATCTGTAAAAAGTTCCCTTTCCACATAAACCAAGACAGCAGAGAAAGATGAAATTAAGAAATCTAGCACTAAAGCTCTTGAATGGTCTCGGTGCATCTGAGGCTACAGGATTACAACAGTTAAATAAGTCTGGACTAGATCAGTCTCTTGCATGGGGAACCAACAACTAGAACCCCTTGTCAGAGCAGGATATAGGTATAATAAGTAAGGGTATTTTTAATATTAAAAAATAGCATTTGCCTCTGTTTGGATAGTTCACACACAGTGACTCCTACCCCCTCACCATCAACCAGTACTCTTTCCCTTTTCTTATGTTTTTTCCCACCCCTGCCTGTTTTCCCATTTCAGGTATCTAAGTTTAAAGATTTTCTGTCCCTCAGGAGCTGCAGCACAAAAGAGAGTTTACAGAGGTCATCCATATCAGTTCAGAAGGACATGTTCCTGTCACAGAAGGAATATAAATACAGAAGACTAAAAGGAAATCATTCTATTTTTCCTTCTATGAGACACTTTTATACCAAAATCTTAATAAAATGCTACATTTAATAAATCTTACAACAGAATCCCCCATGCGTAGCATTCAAAGGGATGCTCGATGCATTAATGAAGAGCTTTCCATCGAGAATGTGGGTCTCATTGCAGGCATGGCATGTCTGCTTACACAATGAAGTCTTATCTGCTAAGAGAAAGATCAAAGCTTAAAGAATAAAACTTGAGATGGCTGCATATTGATTATCTTCCTACCTTCCTATCAACTAAAACCCCACAGTAAGACTGGCCACAGCTGAAAGAGGAAATATTTATCATACCTACTGTGGGCAATGGCAAAAATGCAAATTCATTACATGATTATATAAAACCTGCTCCATCTTGAATTTTCTAACAGCTAGGTGAGACATTATACAATACCATTCAGTGTAGTATTTCTCAACTTTTAAAACCAAGTACACCCTCAGATGTTTGAGCAGAGTAACAGAGGAGGAAAAGCTATTTAACACTTTTCATTCTAGCCCCTTTCCCACTCAAAATCCCCCAGCGGATTTTCTCCCCTTCTGGGATGGGAGAATGATTTTGAAAAGGAGATTGGAATGTCAGAAAAGCATTTTGAAGCATCAATTGTCCTTATTATTCCCTTAAATTGCATAGTGAAAACCAATAGTTGGGAACAAGACATTGATTCTCTACAACTGGGAAAGGGAATGTCCGGCTTACTGGACTGCCAGTCCCATAACTCCTAGCCAGTATAGTCAATGGGAAGATATGATAGGATGTGTAGTCCAACAATATCCGGAGAACTCCAGTTTCCCCATCCCCATTCTACAGCATTTGAGCAGCTCCAGTCTATTAAAGCAAATCCTTCCATTTCAGTGGTGACTAGAATGGGTGTTTTGAATCCTACTGATAAGGAAATAAAGGTCATTTATCAATGGTGCAGCCAGGCTATCCATCTCCATGCCCCCAAAGGATATATATAATCTCCTTTTCTTCAACACTGTTGGAGATTAAATGGGAATATTTGATCTTCAATCACCCATCCCCACTTCCTGTCAACTGTGCCTGCTCCCAACAGCTGCACAGAGCACCAGAAATCCTATTGCAAGATCAGGGGAGAGGAGGGAGTGAACAACCACACATCAGAGGTTGTGACAGGAACAGCTACTGTTGCTACACATCTCCATTTGAGCAATGGGGGGTTTAAAAGTATGTGTCCAACGTCCCAGATTACAAGGTATCAGCCACAGAGAAAGGTGACATCTTCAGAAATGAATACATGTCAAAAATGTTTTCTAGAAAGTAGAAATATTCTCAGTCTTGTCTAACAATGTTGACCCTCCATGATCCTATGGGCACATACACAAAGTTGTGTGGTTGTTGTTTTTTAAAGTCTGACTCATAAGTTTATTCCCAGAAAAGGTAACATTGCTTATCTATTCTGCTCTAAATATTTCAAAAAGTCTGTTCACAAATGCCAAATATTAAGTTAAGAATGGCTACCTTTGTTAGCAAACAAACTCTGAATATAAATCAGCTTATTTTCTAACTAAAATCAAATAACACACTGGACATGTTTAGCTCATGCACTCAGGAGGTTGACAAATAGACATCTATAAACTGGAAAAGAGTAGCAAGAGCCAAAACTGTTCATGGGAAAACTTAATAACAAGAGTAGCTAGCAGGGAGAAGCCCAGTTTTTTAGAGTTAATTGAAATAGCACTACTTGACAGGGGAAAACAGAAGAAGCCCATTTTAACCATCTGTGGCAAGTAAGTAATAAAAAAAGAAACAGCATTCTATTGATTGAAATGCACACCATTGCTGTTGTGTGCCTTCAAGTTGTTTCTGGCTTACGGTGACCCTAAGTCAACCCTACCATGGGGTTTTCTTGGCAAGATTTGTTCAGAGGAGGTTTGCCTTTGCCTTCCTCTGAGGCTCAGAGAATGTGACTTGCCCAAGGTCACCCAGTGGGCTTCCATGGTCAAGTGGGAATTTGAACCCTGGTCTCTAGGGTCATATTCCAACACTCAAAACCACTAAACCATGCTGTTCTCTGCCTGTTGTTATTACACTCATATTCAGTTTCACATGCTCATGAAACTAATGGGTAAATGAACATCTGGAAATCTATGAGTGTATGGTGTGAACCACTTGGTTTTGAGTAGAAAGTAGAATAGCCCACCATCCCTCACAGTATCAGAAGACTGGTGTGAAGATAGGTTGAACCAGTGGCTCTTAACCTTTTCTTTACCAGGGACCTCCTTTAAATATCTTTTGCCGTGGACCTCTAAAGACGTAACTCAAGATTTAAAACCCTGACAACAATAATAATAATATAATTACACAACACATTATCCTTTCCCACAGAGGGACTAGAGGGGGAGGGAAGACTTTTCTCCTCCTTCTTCCTGCAAGTTTGTGGGTGGAGTGGATTGAATGGCAAAGTGCAGGCCAAGCCAGCCAGCCTTTGCCTTGGCTCCTGTCATGTGAGATGAGCAGCCTTGAAGCCTTCATAGACCCCCTGTGAAGACACTGTAGCCCCCTGGGGATCTGCAGACCACAGGTTAAGAACCACTGGGTTTAACTATTTCAGTACCATTCTGAGACTGTGGCTGAAGCCATAAAGGCTTCCTGCATATAGTAGAGAGAGAGAGAGTGGCAGGATCTCTCAGTACAAAATACAAAGCTGCTGGGAGTCCCTTATCCCTTGTGACTCATTCTTAAGTAAAGAATATTTATATTTTATCCTGTGAACTGAACCTTCTCTCTTCTGCTGAAGGGATTTCTCTTTCTTTGGCTTATGTTCTCCCTGATGGCAAGCGCTGACAGTTTTCAGAGCTTTGAGGGAGAAGTATACAAAATCCATAGCAGCCTGGGCTCATCTTTTGCTCTCGCTTGAGGGAGTAAGGGCTGCACAAGGTGCTGGCCCTTGAATCTATGCCTCATTGTACCATGGAAGCTATTGAAACAACAACTGAGGGGCATGTCTGAGCTTTCTTATCCTTTTATTGGTTATTATCTGCTACCATGGTCTGTCGTTGTCGCCTATAAACTTAGTGTTACTCTTTCACACAGAAAGGAGGAAAGGAGGAGGAGGGAAAAAAGAGAAATGTGACATCACCTTTAAGACTAACTGGTTTTTATTTTAGCATGAGCTTTGGTGGCTATAAACCACTTCTTCAGATGCAGTACTGATTGGGTTTATAGCCATAAAAGCTCATGCTAAAATAGAAACCAGGTACAGGCTAACCCCCGTATTCGCAGGGGATACCTTACAAGACCCCCCATGGATACCTGAAAACCGTGGATAATAGGAAGCCCTATTATTTTTGATGAGATGAACACTGGAAGTTGACCATAGAATCACATTGTAGGACCTAGAAATGCCTAGAGATAACATTTTTTCAGGCGTGGATAAGTGAAACCATGGATACAGAATCCATGGATATGGGGGTCAACCTGTAATCTTATAGGTTCTGCCACATTTCTTTTTTTACCTCCCCCTCCCTTCCTCCTTTTTATGCCACAAGAGACTAAGGGGCCGTCTACATGGTAAAAAAAAATATGTACAGCATTCGGAAGATCGATCATGTGTACACATGGCCGTTCGGATGCATACGTGTCTTTCGGAAGGGGGGCTAGTGAATCCCCCATAAACTACATGGATTTCAGTGTTCAGGAGGATTAGTGAATCTCGAGCTAAAATCCATACAGCCGTTCATATTGTCGACAGTATGTACACCCCATCCGCACACATATGAACAGGAAGTGTAATCTGATTGGCTGGCTGAGCACAGGAGGTGGGGCTAGCAAAGAGGGGAATTGGGAGCAGCCGCCATGTTGGATTCCCAGCTAAGCGAGAGTCCAGTAAGTCCATGAAATGGAGATTTTTACATATATTTATTTTTATTTTACATCGTAAATAGGGAAAACCAACTGTCTGCAAAACAGGCACCTTTTAAAATAAAAGAAAAAGCTGTGGGAGATTTAAAACCACCGCTTGGATCACTGGCTCCAGCCTGCTGGGCAAGGGGGGTTATATGGAGTTGCGGGGGTAAAAAAATCATGTAGGAAGATCATATACATATGAATGGCTGCTTTTTCGGATTTTTTACCCCCAAATGGATTTTTCCCCATCTTGTAGACGGGGCCTAACATGCCAACTTTTTTGGAATCTTTCATACAATAATCTTTCCTTATTATTCCCACATTATGTCTGACTGAGCCCTGCCTGGATTAGGTCCTTAAATGATTACACTCCCCCAAGAGTGCAACATCCCTTTTCTTTTCATTTTTAAAATCACAATGTTTTGTTATACTCATTTGCCTATACACAAATGCAGATGTTTGTAGCAGCAGTAGCAATGCTCCAGGGTTTAGCTTGATCCACATTTCAAAGTGAGTTGACCTAATCCACATTTCAAAGACTAAACTGTACAATCTGATGCATTTCACACTCCCCCAATTTTTTTTTACACAATTCTTTTCTCAACAAACATACTAAATGTATACAAAGTGCATATTCCAGGTGAAAATACATTTTAAAATGTGTGCCTTAAGAGAAAATATGTTTGGAAATGCATGTTTTATGAGAAAATATATTGACATTCATATTTAAATACAGTACAAATTTCCAAGTAACCAAAAAAGAGTGCTGATTAAGGTGGCCATGGAATGGAATGGATTAGTAAATGATCAAATATGAACCTGACGTGTTAGGATATTCTGTTATTTATATTGAGTAGATTGCAGCAGACCCCCAGTGCAACATGAGCTTCTGTTACAAAACGGGACATAAAACATGCAGGATGCTCCAGTAAAGTGATAAAGCAGAACTTATGTTTATTATGGCAGAGAATACATCTTAGATAGGAAAATTATATAGACAGGAGATAGTTATCTGACTTTGGGTAAAAGAATCCCTAAGGCTGACTCTCATGCGTGCTTTTTGCTTCTGAGACAAAGGATTGTAAAACACTAAAACTTGTGAAGTCAAAGGCTTTCCATGGCTGGCATCTATAGGTTTTCCATGAGTTTTTTCTCTGAAGATGCCAGCCACAGATGCAGGTGAAATGCCAGGAATAAACTCTTCCAGAACATGGCCTCACAGCCTGGAAAAAAACCACGGAAAACACTCACATTTCTTGGCACAAAAAGCGGGGGGAGTGACCTCTGCATGCAAGCAGGAAGTAAACACAGATCAGAGAAACACAGAGAGAGATGTAAACAAGTGTTGATGCTTCTTCATTTCCACCAACATGAACTGGACCCATCCACCCCAAAGCAATAAAAAAAGAGGAACAACAATAGGTTGCACCCATAGGTGATCTTTGCACTAGCAAAAAAATACTTCTATTCAAGAAAGGTGGAACACTTGAGCTTGCTGATGTCTCCTACTTATTGCAGCCCCCACCCCACAAGAAACAACTCATGAGCGTAGAGGATGCCTCTGGGAGAAGGAAGATGGTACAGAGGGCTACAGCTAGAGAGAAATGGGGAGAAAAGTAATGGGATGTCCAGCTTTGTACAAGCAGACATGCTTTCCCTATCATGAAAGCATTACTGGATAATTCTAACAGTAATAGGGTTTTCATTTTCATTCTTCTTCCAACTTCACAAACTCCTTGACACTTAATATTGTACATTGCGCTATACTGTAAACTAATTTTGGCAGCTTATTAAGCCAGATGAAAAAAAAGAGAGAGAAATGATCAATACAGTAGCACCCCAGTATCCACAGGCGATTGGTTCCGCCACCCCTGTGGATACTGAAATCCATGGATAACAGTGAATGATGAACATCCATTCCCATTCACCACCACCCCGCCAATTCTTTTGGGCCACTGGAACCCCCCCCCCCATGGGGAAGTGCAAAAGGAGGTGAGCTCTCCTCCTCCCTCCCTTCCCCATCCAACCCCCCACCAGCTCCGCCACACCACCAGAAAACCCCCCATGGGAAAGGGAGGTGAGATCTCCTCCTCCTTCCCTCCCCCACCCACCCATTCCCCGCCGTTGCCAAACATGGATAACTGAATCAGCAGGTAGCAAATCAGCAGATTTGGGGGTGCTACTGTACATCTTTTGAAATGAAAAACCTTTCAGAAACGGGATGGGTATTAGGGATCTATAACAATTATTACTAAACTACTGTATTAGCTGTAAAGTGCTATAAACCTTACAGCTATGCACAGACACTGGGGTGTTGTCTAGACAGTGAAAATACTACTCACAGATTTTGCTGGGAACACCTTTTGTCCAAATGAGATCCCACAGTGATTCACCTTGTTTACTGTGCAGGAAAAGCCTTAGCAGCTTTCCCCATATTTTAAAAAATAATATGAAGAAATGTGCATCAGTGCCCATTAAAACAACCAATTCGATTTGCTGCACAGTCTCAGAGAGGGTGGAACTAGATATCTGATTGGTCAGATGTGTGTGAGGGCTGAGCATTCCAGCAAGGCAACACCAGGAAGTGCCCTGTTGGGTTTTTTGAGTTAGCAATTGTGTTTTTTTGCTCCGCCAATTGGCCAAATATTTTTTTTTTTAGCAGAAGGTCACACTTGCACATTGCTGCTTTAATATATATCTTTTTAAAAATAATTTGCAGTGGCAGCAGTGTTTATCACTCTAATTTACCTGTCATCTTGATTCGTGAGCATCTGAACTTCAAACTGGGGACAGCTTCCCAGCATATCATTTTTTTCAAAACGTTGTGGAGACAATAGAATGCAGCTGTGAAAATAGCTATAATGTGCAGGAATGAGCATTATTTCCACTTGTATAGATGAGCCCTGGAACTTCAGGAATACATGCCTAAGTAATGAGTGACCACTGTGTTGTTTTCTCTAAAACATTCTACTCAAGTCTAATGTCACTCCAAAGAAAGAATCCATGTAGTCTTTGCCGTCTTTAAGTATACACAGAAAATATTCACTCATTATACATGTTAAATACTTCAAACTAACATCTGCATATAGAAATAAAATGTGGAGGGGTGAGTTTGATGCAAAGTCAACCAGAACCCACATGAATTACTTTCTCCTGTACCATTCAGGATGGACATGCCTTTGAAATGAACGGCACCCTTCAATGTTTTGCTTGGTAGGTTTGAACAGAATTGTCATATAGTTTCAATTCAACACTGAAACCTATAGACTCCAGAAGCAAGAGCCTTACATCAAACTGCTACACAAATCACACAACATTTAGCCTACTTTATTCCCTTAAATTGGTCTGCTGCTCTCTGGAGTGGTGTGGGATGCTTTTCTACTGCTAATATTCAACTGGTAATCCAGCCAATTTCTATATGTAGAATAGGGGAAGGAGCACAACTTTCTTCTAAGGCAGCAAACTCTCTTTGAATAGATCCTATTCACATCTTGGACTTTGATCACAACTCCAACTGAGCTATGTAGAACTTCCCAAAGGATAGCTCTTAAGCCTTGTGGAACTATGCATCCCTGAGCTGGCCAAAAGGGCACAGTTTAAGCCTTGTTATCAAAGGAGTGCATGTGTGACCAACTCAGGGAAGCTCCAAAATTGGACTGAGCTAAAGAATCACCAGCATCTCTTCCTATACTTCCATAAACATACTGATAGAGGAGACAGATTGTAAGAGTGTCATACCCCCCCGCTTCCCAGACCAGATTATGATACAGACAGAGGCAGATGAAAAGGGTGTCAGGCTTAGCTCTCAGGACCCAGAGGCAGATCCTGACAGGGAAATGGAGGAGCAGAGGGACATGCCCATGCAGGAGACAAACAGTGATACATCCTAGCAGCCACAAAACACAGATACAAACCAGAACATACCAAGAGCAATTCAACACAGACAGGAACAGGAGAGTGTGCTACACTCTAACTGGATTTATACCGTATGCTCATCAATCAGGCAACAGCTGAGAGAGAATTCCAGACCATAAATGTGGCTTCCTCACTCTCAGCCAGGTGTTGCTGACAACTGGAAGCAACTTTTTTTTTTTAATTTCTGGCTCCTGCTTCTTTGACTTGTGAACTCTGCTTTGTGGACTGACCTCATTACTGGATACTCCCTCTGACTGATGCTTTTGATTTACTGCCTTACCCTACTGACCTGGACTGCCTAGACTCTAATAATGATACATGCTGCCTGGTGAGCTCCTATTTCACCCACCAGGTGGACTTCTCTGCTAACTTGCTCCTGGTTGGTTCCCAAGACAGGACAAGAAGGCCCATGCTTGCAGTGCTACTCTCCAGTGAGACATTTTGTTGCAATCTCCATTAGTCATCAATAATAATGATGATGATAATGATAATGATGATAATAATAATAATAATAATAATATCATCATCATCATCTTATATCCTACTGTTTTGCTAAAAGTACCACAAAAGTACCATTAAAAGTACCACTTAAATTACAGGGGAAATCTAAAAATATGTCCCACTGAAATAGAGCCACTTTTTAACAGCAACTTAAGTGAAAACAAAATGTAAAGGATTATTTAAGCTTAGATCTAGGCAGTGGATGAACTTTCCATAATTACTGGACTTTATCAAATGCACTAAATACGGCATCATAACAATGTCACATAAATGTGAAAGGGTGCACATATCAGATGACATCACCCTTTCGCGTTTATGTCCTGCCTAAAATCTGTACCTTTTTATTGACAAATGAAATCGTCAATAGATCCCCAGTGGTGATTTAGTGCCGGCATTGCTGGCGTGTGAAGCCTCACTCCATTTAACTTACATGAATGGCCAGCGCAAACACTTCCGGGTGAGATTGCAACATCCAGGAAGTGACCTTCCCTGGGTTACTTGTAAGTTTTAAAGTGTGTTCCTGTGGTTTTTAAAAACCTTTCCTGTGTTTATTTTGTTTTTGGTTTTTTAATTTCCCATGCAATGAAGGAGATTTTCAGACTACACTGTTATAGTGTTACTATTCCACTTTAACTGCTCTGGCTTCCTCCTGTGGAATTCTGGGGTTTGTAGTTTAGTGAGACCTAATATCTCTCTGGCTGAGAGTTGTAAATACCGCTCCCCAAACTGAAAATCCCAGGATTCAACAGGAGGCAGCCATAGCAAATAAAGTGGAATAGTAACACTATAACAGTGTTGTCTGAAAATCTCCGAAGTCTCGTGAGAATCCATACTGTTTTGAACAAGGAAGTGAACGGAGCTCCATTCACTTCCTATTTCATTTCCGGGGAAGCCTTTGCTGATATTAGAGGTAAGTGTGATGGGGGGGGCGTTCTTTTGCTGGCATAAAAAATGATATATATTTTTTTAATACCAGCAAAAGAATATTTTGAAGGACACATCTGATAAAGTCCACTATTAGCAAAGTCTTACAGTAGTTCGATCATCCTTGGAGCATAAGAGTTTGAAATACTTCAGATTTTTTTTAATTCTGATGGGAAAGCTTTTAAGAACCTAGATGGCTTTGGGGAGGGAAGGTATTCTCTTTCCTAACAGCCTCACCATCGCATAAAATATTTAGTCAGTACAGTTAAGTAATCCTTCCCAATCTCCAGTCAGTTAATTTTAACTCCTCAAAAAATCTTTCACTGAAACTGAGGATTTGAGAGCTAGGCCACAATTGCAGGTGGATAGGTTATTGGAGAAGGAGAAATAATAGGCCCCAGGCTAAAATTTTTCAGACAAGAGGATAACACAGTAGCAGAAGATGGGAGAAAAGCTTAAAACAAAACAAGAAGGGCTGTTTGGAAAATGGGGGTGGGGAATAGAGGCTTAGCATGAGGCATATGGAACATCGCCAAAGTATCATGGCAGGAAGATGCCAGATGTAAGGCCAATTATCTGAAGAGCAGCAAATTAGGATGAACTGGCCTAGAAGAGAATCTTAAGTGCCCTTGAAAGAAAAACTGAATGGAGTGAGAAAAGGCTGGTTTAAGAGGAAAAGGCAGAATATCCATAAAAATTGTATTCCAAATGTGATATAACCCAGCAAATTTAATGATCCAGTTCTCATAGACATGTATCCAAAAGTATCAACAAAGGATAACTTGTGTTTTTGAGGTACTCAGCACAAATTCATGAGGTAAAAACAGAACTTCTCATCACTCTAATCAGTCCCAAGGTAATGCTTTTCAATTGGGACACATTGGGAGGGCAGCCAAATACTAAAGTACAGTATGTGTGAATCAGTCCCAGGCACAAGGAAAGCTGCTTTATACTGAGTTGGTCTATTTTCTACTTTTCATGTACTGTCTTTCTGAAATAGATTGATCATTCTGAAAAAGCATTGATCTTGAAAGAGGATACAAGGGTTTCTAAAAGAATGTTGTCAACAGAGCAACAAGACACAGATGCTCTCAACCCTGTAGTGCTATGAAATTCTGAGCTGTACACCTGCCAAAATTCCTTCCTGTATCCAGCTATTAAAGATACAGGAGTGAACTCTTGTCCTCTGTTGAATCATCCTCTCTTGCAATTGCATCCATTCACCCAGCAGCAAACAGCCAGAATCGTTTGACACCTGACATTTTGTACTCAGGCATGGCTATCCAGGCACAAAATATATGAGAGTGCCACCTTAGGGTGCATTTCATGTATTCTTAGTGGGAAAGATCATTCCAGCACTTCTATCTTTTAAAGGGATGGGGAGACTTATTTCTCAGGAAAGCATACCTTCCATCATTTCACAGATGACAACTGAAACACTTATGGCCAAACAAGATCAGATTGTAGTCAAGATGGCAAATATTATTAATGAGGAAAAGCACACAAGCTAGGAGAGACTACAGCAGTTTGCTGCTGTCTGAGCCTACTGGGAAGAATAAGATGTACCCTCCTCTCATCTCCTCTCCCCCTGCTGTTAATTGAGTGCAAAGAAGTTTTGTATTTTGAATTCAGTTTGCAGCAACTGAAGTAAGCTAGAGACAAAGGGGAAAGGGCAGGAGGAGAGACAAACTGGGACATTTTAAAAGCTGCTGGAAAAAAATGGAATGGCAAAGAATTAATCAGGACAGTTAGAGGATATGGGAAAGTGACCTTCAGAGAAGACTTTGCAGTACTGCATCTATATCAAGCTACTAATGTCAGGCATGATATTGCCCTTGGAAAAGAGAATTGAGATGGGAAACACAATTGTACAAACAGAAATCAATTATCAGTCAGCTTTAGAGTACCTGGCCCTCTTTCATCACTTTGTGCTGTGTCCAATGGGGCTAGGAAAGCTTTAGATGCAGAATTTGTTTTTCAGCACGTATAAGGTAAACTTGCCAACCAAGGATCCAGCCTGGTGACCTATTCCCAAAGTGATTCCCAACTGTCTTGGTGACACTTGGAGCAGGGGCCAATTGAATTTCTCTATGTGGATCATGTGGGATTATCTATATGCCATGGTAGGAATTTGTAAAGTTATACTGTATTAGTCTGTTGTTGGGAAAAAAAAGCACTTTAAACACTAAGGCAAATTACAAATTTACAAAGCATCTTAAAGACTAACATATTTGCTATTACATTCAAGTAAGTGGTTTTCTGCTGCGCTCTTCAGTGTATGAAGAACTCCTGGACCCCAAGGCAGCAGTACAATGAAGAGGGCTGGGCCAAGTAGTATGCCCTTGCGGTTTTCTCAAATTGTTATTAATGGTAGAAGAGCCTGGACAGGACAATTTGAAGAAATACCCTGTATATTGTACCCTGCAGTAAAATAGTATGTTATTTTCTATGTCAATTTGACAGTTGTGTAAATTAAATACGAGTAAGAACCTGCAATATATTTGTTAATTAATCTGCCTATATGCTTTGTATGGATTACTTTTGTTATTGCTGTTCTTTTTTTACTGGCGTGCTTCTGTGTCACCACATTGGCATTCCTCTCCCATACTTTCCATCACGCCCACTACCACTCAGCAAAAATATTTAGCAATGTTCGCTGCACAAACTGAGCCCATTTGTCTGGTAAGTTTTCTGAATTTGTTCCATAGCAATGCAATGGTGGAAGGCTGAAGACAGTTCCAGTTCACAGAGTGATTGCTCTTCTGCATGGGGAAGGAAGGGAGACCTTGAAATACCGGTTGAGTATCCCTTATCCGGAATTCTGAAATCAGAAATACAGTAGGGCCACATACTACCCAAACTCTTATTAAGCAGTTTTGGTTATATCCAAATACCACCTTGTGCTGCTTGCCATTACTTCACACTATCTTATACTGCTTGTGCCACTTATGCTATCTGGTGCTGTTCATGCTACCTCATGCTGGCAAAGAGGTCGTGGTGGCAAAGGAGTCAAGAGAGAAAGGTGGGAAGCCAGCTGTGTCCCTCTCTGCTGAAGAAGGATGGAGAGTCCTTCTTTGTCCAAGATGTTGGAAAAATCCAGCATTCTATCTCTCCCACTCACTTGCTATCAGAGCAAGCAGGTGCTAGATAGGATAGGATTTCCTGCATGTTAAAATCTCATTGTTTCCCTCATTCAAACAATTAGTTCTATCTTTGAAGTGCATGGCTGTAAATAGTTTGCAACCAAGCAACAAGACCATGTGACCTAGGATACTTCCTTTTGGTTTTGGTCATATCAAGATATATCCCTTCTCTGCTCTTGTTATCACTTTACCATCTTAACAACAACTACAACTCTATTTCCCATCTTGGCTCTCTACCCTTCTCCACTGCCATGATTCCTTCTCATTGAGATGGCGAGTCAAGTTGAAGCTCTCTCTTACCCAGATCTATTCATTAGTTAGTTAGGATATAGGCTCTCCATTAATATGTAGATGCGTAGCCATTAGTAAAGTTTTAAAGTCTTTTAACTTTAAGCTGCCTGCCTCTTTTGTTTTGAGTTCAGGGCAAAGTATCATATGATTGGCTCATGCTTTTAAGCTGTTCCCTGCTACAAGAAAGTTAATTCATAACAGTTTTAACTTTTATACAGTTTCCCCAAAGGGCTAACACCCTGGGACTCTCTAATTCTGCAACACAAGAGAGGTGTGAGGGGGAAAAAAGGGTTCCAGATTATACATGGAATGCATTATATGCAAAGGATCCTGGATGGCTGAAAGTCATACCTTTGCTTTCTGATGGTTTAATGTAGACAAACTTTGTTTCATGCACAAAATTATTAAAATATTGTGTATAAAATTACCTTCAGGCTATGTGTATAAGGTGTACAGTTGTCCCTCCACATTCACGAACTTGACATTCGCGGTTTCGGTTATTCGCGGTTTTGGGAGGGCCCCCCCGGGCCCCCCCAAAACCGCGACACGGGGCCTCCAGAGGCCCCGTGAAAGACCTGGGGAGGGGTGGGGACGCCTTCGCGGGACGCCCGGAGGCCCTCCGGAGGCCCCACGAAGGCCCGGGGAGGGTGGGAGGGAGGGCCGGTGAGGCCTCCGCGGGGCCTAGGAAGGCCCCGCGAAGGCCTGGGGAGGGTGGGAGGAAGGCCCAGGGAGGGTGGGAGGGAGGGCCGGTGAGGCCTCCGCGGGGCCTAGGAAGGCCCCGCGAAGGCCCGGGGAGGGTGGGAGGGAGGGCCGGTGAGGCCTCCGCGGGGCCTAGGAAGGCCCCGCGAAGGCCTGGGGAGGGAGGGGGAGGGGTGTAGTTATTCGCGGATTTTTCACATTCGCGGGGGTCCGCGGAACGGAACCCCCGCGAATGTGAAGGGACGACTGTATATGAAACATAAATGAATTTCATGTTCAACTTGGGTCCCATTTCCAAGATACCTCATTATGTATATGCAAGTATCCCAAAATGCAGAAAAATCCAAAACATGGAACACATCTGGCCCCAAGCATTTTGGATAAAGGATACTCAACCCGTAGTATACCAGATTGGATGCTCACCAACTGTAATGTGTAACTTTTTTCTAAAGCTGTTCAATGAATCTATAACAGAGACAGAATATATAGATATGGAGATCTGCTTCTGAATTCTTCCTTTGAATCAATAAAGTAAGGGAAAGTATATTTAATATCTTCAGTATATTTAATTTACTTCTGAGAACTGCCAACAGCAGTCCGAGGAAGGAATGTTTATTCTGCTAGGCAAGAAATTGTCTCTTCTTTTTTTTTTTCTTATGACTTTACAAATCCCAAATGAAAGCCACTGTAGCAATAGCAATAATAATACAGTCCTCCCTTCAAATTCGTGGGGGTTACAGGTGGAGCACCCCTGCGAATTTGAAAAAAAAGTGAATAATGGGGGCCTGGAAAGTTTCCCCACCAGCTGCCCAGCCAACTGACCACCCCCACCCCTTCCAAAGTGGTGGAGAGCCTAGGCAAGCCTCCGTGCCACTCGCCCAAGCTGCTCGCAAACCCTGCCAGCTGGGGCCTTGAATGGCTTGGTAGGGGAGAGGGTGACTCGCCTGCTCCCCAGTCAAGCCGCTCACAAACCCCGCCAGCTGGGCTCTTGTGAGGCTTGGCTGGGGAGAGGGCGACTCGCCTCCTCGATCAAGCTGCTCACAATCCCTTCCAGCTGGGGCCTCGAGTGGCCTCCTCCCCAGTCAAGCCACTCGCAAATTCTGCCGGCTGGGGTCTCGAGCAGCTTGGCTGGGTAGGGGGCGACTTGCCTCCTCCCTGGTCAAGCTGCTCGGAAAGCTGCCAGCTCGGTTTTAGTTGGCTTTCCTTCCCTGTGGAAAGGAAAACCACCCACTCACCCTCCTCGCGGCTTCGGCTTTTCCCCCATCAGGGAAGGAAAAGCAACCAAGGTTACAGCACGCGTGTGGGTTTGGAGGGCTTTCCTTCCTTGTGGTGGGATAAGCCGAAGCCACTCACCCCCTCCCTGCGGCCTTGCAAATCCATGAATTCTCAAATCCATGAATTAGCAAGCCACAAATTAGAAGGGACAATTATATTTGTGTCTTGCCTACTTACTCCCCTTGTCATGGGAGAGAGGCTTGCGTACCCTAATGATGTTTTGAGCTATGCTGGTGGTGGCATAATAGCCAGCAGTAGGGTCTCCCATGCCAGACAGGTCAAAACCGAAGGGTCTGAAAAAGAGCGTCAAAGGGCAGGATGGGTTCTCTAGCCTTATGGCAACCATCCTAGGAGAAGGAAAACTCTAATCCCAAACCCGGGCAGATGGTGCTTGCCCAACCCTGTAAGGTCAACCATCTAAGAGAAGGAAACTCTAATCAAACCTACAACCTGAGGACCTCACTGCTACCGTCCATGCTTGCAAGGCCACAGCAGATGAACCTTTGGTTTAAAGGGTGAGGCCAATTCTGTGCACACTGCGCTCCACCAGAGAAATCCATTGCACAGGCTCAAAGGACAAATCCAGTTCCAAAAAAGCTCTGTAGCGATAGGCAAGAGAGGAAACAACAGGTGTAAAGATGCACTGGAAGCCGCAGACCCAACCCTGCATGCAGGCGGTTCAGGACTTTGATCTCTCGAGGCTGACCCAGGAGATGACAGTCTTGTTCGTCAGCATCCTGAACGACCAAGTAGACTTTTTTAAGGAGAGCACTGCTTGCTCCATATGCAGAGGGGCCTAGAAAAGGTGGCCTAACAAAAGCTCATCCCAAACTACCTGGCTGGCTAACCACGGCCAACAGGCATCTTCTGATGCGGTCAAACCAAGGCAAAGAAACCAAGGCACACACCAGTCTCCAAAGGTGTAAATAAACTGACATTTGCATGCTGGAACATCAGAACCATGCGAGACTCTGCAGATAGTGGGTGGCCTGAGCGTCGTTCTGCGCTAATAGCCCATGAACTATCACAACTTAATATTGACATTGCTGCTCTTAGTGAAGTTTTCACCTCCATGAGGAAGGCAGCCTTAAAGAACACGGTGCCGGCTACATAGTTTACTGGTCTGGCAAACCCCAAACCAAAAAACATCTTTCAGGAGTAGGCTTTATGATTAAAAACTCCATTGCCTCCAAACTGGAAAGCTTGCCAACGGGGCACTCTGATCACATTATTTCCTTACGCCTCCCTCATGTTGTTCTCTTTAGTATATATGCCCCAACTATGCAAGCCGACCCTGTAGAGAAAGACAAATTCTACACAGACCTATGCCAACTCATATAAAAAGTCCCTGTAGAAGATAAAATTATTATCCTTGGTGACTTCAACGCCAGAGTAGGAAAGAACTCCGAAGCCTAGAAAGGAGTCTTAGGCAAGCATGGTGTTGGAAATTGCAATGATAACAGATGCCTCCTGCTAGAGTTCTGTGCAGAACAACAGCTGACTATTACAAACACTATCTTTCAGCAGAAAGATAGCTTGAAGACAACCTGGATGCATCCCTGATCCAAACATTGGCACCTCATTGACTATGTTCTAGTCCGCCAGAGAAACATTCGCGATGTCCACCATACTCGAGAGATGCCCAGTGCAGAATGCCAAACAGATCATCACCTCGTAAGATGTAAACTAAATCTTCATCTTAAGTTCAAACCTAAGAGGGGTGGCATCTTAAAGAGGAGACTCCAAGTCAACGATCTTCAACAAGCTACCATGAGAGACAACTTCCAGGCAAATCTGCAAACAAAACTTGAAGACCATCCTACAGATCCTTCTACTACAGTGCTGTGGCAACATATCGAAAACAGTATCCTCCAGTCTGCGGAAGAATCCCTCGGGTTCTCCCAGAAGAAAAATCAAGACTGGTTTGATGAAAACAACCAAGAGATCCAGGAGCTGTTG
Organism: Gambelia wislizenii; assembly: GCA_030847615.1. Taxonomy (NCBI): domain Eukaryota; kingdom Metazoa; phylum Chordata; class Lepidosauria; order Squamata; family Crotaphytidae; genus Gambelia; species Gambelia wislizenii. Next base: position 129,142,153 of record JAUMIR010000006.1, on the reverse strand, counting down.
GCAAAGAAGAGAACCGCTCACCAGGCATACCTCGCCCAGCCAACTTGCCATGTAAGAAAAGCAGCTTTCCATCTCACATGTAGTAAACTTCAACAAAAACAACAAAAAGACATGCAGAATAAGTGGTGGATCAATATAGCAGAAAAGACACAACGCTGTGCAGATCTGGGTTATCTTAGAGGATTTTATGAAGCTCTTAAAGCAGTGTTTGGACCTACTTATTGGGTCCAAAGCTCCTTATACAGTACTGATGGTCAAACATTAATTACTGATAAAGCCTCCATCCTGAATCGATGGGCTGAACATTTTCAAAGTCTCTTTAGTGCCAACTGAGTAATCCAAGGCTCAGCTATCCAATATATGATACAAAAACTGATGAAAAATGAATTGGACATAGCTCCCACTTTGGAAGAGACCCTTAAGACCATACAGCAGATGAAAAACAGCAAGGCAGCTGGGATTGATGGAATCCCATCTGAAGTTTGGAAACACGGAGGTTATGCACTCCACAATAAATTCCACGAACTCCTTGTGAATTGCTGGGGAAAAGGGGAACTGCCATCAGATCTCTGAGATGCAGTCATCATCACCCAGTACAAGAAAAAAGGAGCAAAATCCGATTGCTCAAACTATCGAGGCATAACACTTCTCTTTATTGCTGGAAAAATCCTTGCAAGGATACTCCTGAAGAGATTAGTTCCTCTATTGCAGAAGAACTTCTTCCTGAAAGCCAATGTGGCTTCAGAGCCAATAGAAGTACTACAGATATGGTATTTGTCCTTAGAAAATTGCAACAGAAATGTAGAGAGCAGAACAAGGGTCTCTATGTAACATTTGTCGACCTCACCAAAGCCTTCGACACTGAGTAGAAAAGGTCTGTGGCAGATCCTGGTAAGACTAGGATGTCCTGCCAAATTCCTTAAAATGATTATCTTGCTACATGAAGGCCAGCACGGTCAAATCAGATATGGCAATGCTCTTTCAAAGCCCTTTCTGATAACTAATGGAGTGAAGCAGGGTTGTGTTCTTGCTCCAACTCTATTTACAATCTTCTTCAGCATGATGCTCCAAAGGGCTACGGCAGAGCTTGAAGAAGAAGATGGCATCTATATATGTTACCGTACTTATGGTAGCTTGTTTAACTGAAGCCATCTGAGGGCTCGCACTAAGACTCTAAACTATCTAGTCCATGAGCTGCTCTTTGCTGATGCTGCTGCCCTTGTTGCCCACACAGAAGCAGCTTTGCAGAGCTGTTTGGGATGGAAGTCAACCTGAAGAAAACAGAAGTTCTTTACCAGCCTGCACCACAGGAAGAACACCACCATCCTCACATTGCTGTCGGCAAATCTGTGCTCATGTCCATTCAGCAGTACACCTACCTGGGAAGCATCATCTCCTCAGATGCCAAGATTGACAAAGAGATCGATCACAGATTAGCAAATGCATATAGCACATTTGGAAGACTTTACAAAAGAGTCTGGAGTAATAAATACCTGAGGCGAAGCACAAAAATCAGTGTGTATAGAGCCATTGTACTGTCTATTCTCCTTTACGGGTCTGAAAATGGGTCACCTATCACCACCACTTACGACTCCTCAAATGCTTTCATCACCACTATATACGCACAATCCTAAATATACACTGGACTGACTATGTGATGAATGCTGCTGTCCTTGAGCAAGCAGGGATCACAAGTATTGAGGCCATGATATTGAGAACACAGCTGCGCTGGGCAGGGCACATTTCTAGGATGGAGGACCATCGCCTCCCAAAAATAGTACTCTACGGTGAACTCGCCACGGGTCAGTGTAAGAGGGGCGCTCCAGCAATACAAGGACTCCCTGAAACAACATCTCAGGCTCAGCCAAACTGATCACCAACAATGGTCCCCCTGGCCTCACATCGGGAAGCATGGAGACGCACTATCCACAATGCTGCAGCCTTATTTGAGAACTCACGCCGAACAAGTCTGGAAGAGAAACGGCAACGCAGAAAGAATCACAACCCGGAAACATCACCCAAGGAGACCTTCTGCTGTGCTTTCCGCAACCGGACTTGTTTATCTCAGATTGGCCTTTTTAGGCATCAGCATGCTTGCAGAAAGTGAGGGATGAGTCCTTCCTGAATCTTCATTTGTGAAGAAAAGCCAGAGATAAACTTAGTAAAACCACCCAGACCAGTCTCCAGCATGACAAAACCAAGTAATAGAAATAAAAATGCATGTACCAACATTTTCTAAAGCTAGCACCACAACACAACCAACACTTAAAACTTAAATGCATATCCAGCAGCAGGGAGAGTGAGAGATGCAAGCAAGCAACTCCTTAAGATAAGATATGATTTAATGGAATATCTTTCTTATTTTGTTATTGGTGCTGTTTCAAATAAATATTTACACTACTGCCATATTTCAAGGGCTGTTAGACTGCAATCTTGTGTTTGGTTATTTATGTTTATACCCTATTTTATTTATTATTTTAATTTGTAGCCTGTCCATAACCTTATGATCCTGGGAGTAGGATGAATATTATATCAATAAATTGTATATGTACTAAAGAACTGATGGACCTGATTGTTTTGTATAGAACTGTTTGTGGAAGCTGAATTTAAGAGAGGCATAAATACTGCGTTCTGGGACATAATATGAGTGCTGCAGTAACAGAAATGATTAAGCCCCCCAGCACTGCATCATAACAGACAATTTTAGATCATCTTTGAACTCTACAACTTCTAAGGTCTTGAATGTGCTTGGTAAATATCCTAGTAGTTTTTGTAGATTTTAGTTGTTGTTTGATGCCTTCCACTCCTAATAGTTGCCAGTAAAATCAGATGACTGTAAAGCAGACAATGATTTGGAAAACATATTTAGGGCAGGAAAACACCAGTCTGGTACATTTGGCATTCCTTCCCCACCCTGAACCCTTCACTGCTGTCTCCAGGGTTCATTAACAATGGACCAGAGATTGCACAAGGGAAGCTTTACTGCTCTATATAACTTACCCCCATAAACTGTAAACTTCACAACCAATTGTTAACACTGTCAGACATTTGCCAGGACACATACTCAAGCAGCAGATCCAAAGCCAGCTCTTGAAGCCTCCTAAATTGGCTAAATCTTCCCTCCTTGCTGTCATTTCCTATTCTCTGCCCTGTCTGACCAAACAAAAACAGCAATGATAATGCTCACCTTGCTTTATTCCTCTGGACTGAGCCCATAGTGTCAAGGCAAACAATCCAATAGTAGCACAACTGATGAGGAGGGTGTAGGGCTATTCAGTGATGCAGAGTACCATACAGTGCCTAGAAATCCTGATCAGGAGCTGACACCAGTGGCAGGAGAAACAAATTAAAGGCTTTGCTGTAGGAACTCCATTGAGATAGGAAAGGACTATCTCCATTGTGCTAGGAGATCATCAGACGCCACAAAAATCCCAAGAGTAGTGACAACAACATTACTCTACTGCGAACGGGTCCCAGTTTCAAATGGCATCATTGTCCTCGCTTTCTGACTCCGTGCTGCAGCCGCAAGTAAGGCATCACTTTTCATTGACAGGAATTCCCTGTCAATTGAAAGTGACACCTTATTTGTGGCTGCAGCACAGACCCAGCACATGAGGATAACGATGTCTGAAACCAGGACCCATTTGCGGTATAGTAACGTTGCCCTCACATGCTCCTCTTGGGGTTTTTACCACATCTGATAATCTCCCCAGGCTAAGGACATTATTAGACAAGGCAAAAAAAAAAGGTGTCATAAGGACACCTAACGATTGCGAAAGGGCATGTGTACCACACAAGGTCGCCCTTTTGCAATCATGTCCTGTAAAAAACATACTTTTTTATTGTCGGCTCAAGCCATCAATAGATCTCTGTGGTGCTTTTGTGTTGGCATTGCCGGCATTTGGAACTTCACACCACTGTACTCACGTGAACGCAGTGTCAATAGGCAATCCGGTGAGAACATGTCTGGGTGAGATCACGACATCCAGGTAGGTGACACACTTTTTACTACCCTCCGCAGTTTACTTGGAAGTTTTTAGTATGTTTAGGTGCTTTTTGAAACTTTTTCTCTGTTTTTTTTTATTTTTGAATTTCCCATGCTGTATATTCTTGCAAGAATACATGGGATTTCAAAGAGGAAGTGAACTGATCTCCATTCACTTCCTCTTTCATTGCCAGGGAAGCCTTTGGATGGGAGGGAAGGTAAGTGTAGCTACTCAGATGATGACTACAAAGAGATTGTGCAAAGTTTGAACAAAGAAGTCGAATTGAAGGAACTAGGAAATGCTACATACTACCTAAGCATACAGATTCAAAGAGAAGAAGATGGTTCTTTCTTGCTAAGTCAAAGACAAAAGTGTTGAACTTTTAGAAACTCTTGGAATGCAAGATGCATATAGTGTGGCAACCCCTATGGTGACAGATGTTCTTAAAAGTGATGAGAAAAGTGAACTTTTGCCAAACAATACAATGTACAGAACAGCAATTGGAAAACTTTTGCACTTAGCCACAAACACCACACATGATATAGCTTATGCTGTAGGAATTCTTAGCAGAAAAGTGTAGGATTGGTTTTGATATTTATATTGAGCAGATTGCAGCAGACCCCTAGTACATCGTGAGCTTCTAGTACAAAACAAGACATAAAACATGCAGGATGCTCAGTAAAGTTATAAAGCACAACTTACATTTATTGTGGCAGAGAATGCATCTTGAATAAGAAAAGTAGATAGATAGAAGAGAGTTACCTAACTTGGAATGAAAGAGTCCCTACAGCTTGGAGTGTTTGTAAGACATCTTGAGACAGAGTTGCCTCAAAGTATGCTCAGAGTTGCCTCAGAGTTGCCTCCAAGTATGCTAGCTTCTAGCTTCTTAGACAAAGGGTTGTAAAACACTAAAACTACTTGAAGCAGAGAGAGGGAAGGGACCTTTGCAATAGAAGGGAATGAGCTAAGATTGGTTGGCATGCCTACCTATGGTTTAATAAAGAAATAGCTAACAGCTTTAATGACCATTATATTAGATGTTCCCTTCTGAGAGTTTGGAAAAAATACAAAGCAAGATGTTCTAAAAAACCCAAAAAAACTGGCTGGATTTCTCCTCATGAAGCCTTTTTATAGGAGGGAACAAATATCAGGAATAAAATGGTTGAAATATGAGAATCTAATAACTTGGAGGAATACTCAACCTCTCAGTCACAGAAAGAATTAAAAATAGAAGGTATTGAATGTCACTGGTGGTTATACCACCAAATAAGAGAGAAATTAAGACTAGATGTAAGAATTCATGAAATGAATCAACAAAAATCAGAGTTAGAAAATATACTGACTACAGAGGACTCTAAATACGTATCAACAATGTATAAATTAATATTGAAATGGGATTGTGATGATGAGTTAATCAAAGATTGAATGATTAAATTGGCCCAAAATGTAAAACATCCATTATTAGAAAAATGGGAGAAAATCTGGAATAAAACTATGAATTTAACTGTTGTAAAGACCTAAAAGAAAATTGCTGGAAGATGTTCTACAGGTGGTATCTAACACCGGATAAAATACCGTAGCATGAATTTATATATAACACCCCCCCCCGCCAATAATAAATGTTGGAAGTAAAAAACAGAAGTTGGAACACTTTACCACATGTGGTCATCCTGTAATTGTGCTCAAAAATATTGGATTATGATTCATACAAATACAGAAAAGATTCTAAAAATAAAATTTCATATACCTCCTGAAATCTACTTACTATGCTTCTTTGAAGAAGATATAAGAACATATAAAAATTTTATTTTATATGATACTAGCAGCAAGAATTACATTTGCCAGGTATTGTAAAATGGATAACACTCGTACAAAAGATGAGTGGTTAATAAAGGTGATAGAAATAGTTTACCTAGACAAATTAATGCAAATAATTAAGGAAAATAGTTTAAATACCTTTGAAAATGAGTGGAACACTTTCAAAGAATTTCTTAGTGAAATTTGAGGAAACTGGGAAAATCTGGGACTTCTTATATGGAGATCAATATATAATTGATGAATATACCTATTCCAAAAGAGTTTATCTCGCTAGCTGTTGCAACAGCTAAGATAACTTAAGTAAGTAAGGACATTAAGATATTAAGAATAAACTTAAGCAAAGGATACTTAATGGCAAGTTTCGAAAGAAGTAGGAATGAAGATGAAAGGTGAAGACAGAAAAGGTAAGAAGGTGAGTGTGGGATATGTAAGGATTTAGGATTGTTAATATGTCTTATTTGTGTTTTTTAACATAACAAATTAATAATTTTGGGTTTTTTTCTTATTTTATACATATATGTATATGTTTTTGTATATTTGTTTTATTGATATAAAAAGTATTGAATAAAAAAATAAGCCTTAGTATTTTTTATATGCCCAGCATACAGAAACATAAGAATGAAGATTTCTTTGTGTGTGGCAGATGACACACATGGAATCAACTTCTTTTGCCCTGCAACTCATACTTAGATACATTCGTAATGAGATGAAAACAATCAGATTACCATTATATCATTTGTTGCACACCAGTGGCTCATCATAAGCTTAAAACATCCATGTAAATACAGTTAAAACAATTGCCTCAAGTCCCCAGTTCATTGTACCAACCCTCAGAACATTTCCCAACCATTCTTGCGTGTTTGTCTTTTTCATTTCTAGTTAAGCATAACAGCAATAATTTAGCACAATTTAAAAAAAAAGCATTCTTACCGAAAATTAGCAAACACCCTTCAGTGACTGAAAGATCATCAATAGCAATGGTTTCTCCTGGTGTCCAAGGTTCAAATATTTGTCCTTGAACAGAAAGCTGCATAACCTTTAGCAGAATATTTGGAAGACATATATATTCAGTAACAATACTGTCAATTACAATACTCAAAGAATTTTACAACAGGGGCTGTGTAGAATCTATGGCTTTCTCTCAGTACTTCTCTACTAAGGTCAATTTTACATGGCAGAGGTCTTTTGCATGCTTCTCAGTGCCCATTCCTGGCATCAGTACTGAGGGGGCAGGGAGGTGAAATGGGGGAATAAACATCACCAAATCCTACCCAGTATTTGCAGTGTGTAGAGCAGGGGTGGGCAACCTGTGATAAACGGGTTCGATGCCACCCTGCTGGTTCTGTATCACCCCTGCAGCCACTAACAAAAGAAGGCCAGCAAGTAATCTTTCCAGATGTAACTTTAGAGACAAGAAAAATGTTCACTTTTGAGTTCCCACAGATTTTTTTAATGGCTTTAAAAGACATGAGGGCAGTGGCTGATGATCAGGGTAAACAGAATTTAGCCCTTTTGCTTTACATCAATATAATCTGGGAAGGAAAATTATGTTTTCTCCTTTCTGATACCTGGAATAGGAAAGGGAAATGCCTCTCATTGATCAATATTGTTACAGTTCTCATAACTAGGGAATTCACTCACTTATTTAATAATAATAATAATAATAATAATAATAATACATTTTATTTCTATTCCGCCCCTCTGCAACACAATCGGGGCGGCATACAGTATAAAACTCCATAATTACATCGATACCCTAACCCACCCACCCCTTAAAATAATATTGAATTTTAAAAGATTAAAATAGAGATTTTAAAAAATCCAATGGCAGCTCAAGGGGGAAAAGACAGCCAAATCTTCGGGCCGGGATAGCTATTCAGGAAAGGCCTGTCTGAAAAGATCCATCTTGACAGCTTTTTTAAAGCTATCTAAGGTAGTAATAAGACAGATCTCGTCCAGCAGGCCATTCCATAATCTGGGAGTGGTAGCAGAGAAAGCCCTCTGGGAGGTCACCAACAGCCTTGTTTTCATAGGTTGTAACAGATTCCTCCCAGAGGACCGAAGTGCGCTGGGTGGGTCGTACGGGAAGAGAATATTTATTCTAAATTTATTCTAAATTTATTTTAAATTTACGGGAATTTAGAATATTTATAATCTGCTCTTCAACAAAAAAATGCCCTAGTAATAGTTACCAAATACCTTACAACCCAGGTGCCATAAATGTATTAATAAAGCCTGCCAATGTGGTATCATACATGGTTCATAGGATGTGCTTAGTTTGGTGGATCACAAGTTGTGCAAGCCAGTTTAATATTCACTGCATACTAAGTGCTGATTTTTTTTTAAGTGGTTGTCTATAGGTACCTTGAGGTTCATTATCACGTCCTCTCACTTCATCTACTAGCATGTGACAATTTAACTAATTACAATTGTACTTACACGCATAACTGCAAAATTGATATTTCAATTAAATCATGAAATAAAGTCAAGTAATACAATAACACCAGCCATGCATTTTTAGCAGAATCTACCCCTTATTATTCACCCATATTAAGTTTCTAGTGCAAATTCTCTTTAGATGACATTTCACCTATCCCAGTGTCAGAACAAACCACAGCAATTTGCATACCTCAGCATTCAAAGTATTATTGATTATGAGCACAGCTTTTTGCCACTGATTTTTAATTCCGTTCCTTTCTTGCCATATGGTCTTTACAGTTCTGTCAGAGGGAGACTGAAGTCTCACTGTTAGGGTTCCATTTATTTGACCAATCCAGTAGTAAAATGAAAGCTAAAGCGGGAAGAGAAGAAATTATCTAAGTGTGTTGCCAAATCACAATGACAACAAGCAACATGAAAAGATACATCCAAATACCTGACAGGTGAGCTGGTTGCTAGCTGCAAAGATCACCCCAATTCTCAGAACTGCAGGAGACTGGACTATTCTAGAAGACAATGTAAGGAAGTGGGCTGTTGAAGAATAAGACAGATTTGTCAGTACAGTATTTTGTTTCTTAAGCTTTGTAGAATTTTTCTGGAAAACTATGAATGGGGGGGGGGGCAAATGAATAGAACAGATCGGATGGCAACTGGCCTACAGTCTGCTACTAAGCCCTGTTTATAACAACTGAAAGTCACACATGCGAGAACACAGTAAAACAATCTGCTTCATGGTCTATGAACAGTTTGATCTTGGTGGAAATTTGTTGTTGTGAGATGAGAGTTCTTGGTAGAAAATGAGCAATACAGTATCACATTTACTTATAGATTTTTCTCTTTCAGATGTTGCTAGTGCTTTCAGATACATTGAGGCAATTTTTAAAAAGGAGTTGAGAAGTTTGTTGTTGTTAACTGCCCTTGAGCTGGTCTTGACTCATGGCAACCCCATGGATGAGACATTTCCAAGACCACCTTTCCCAACCACCCTACTTAGGTCCTGTTGGTTCAGGCCTGTGTCTTCCTTGATTGAATCTATCCACCCAGTGTGTGGTATTCCTTCCTTTCCTTCCTCCATCTTTCCTACCATTGTTGACTTTTCTAGTGAGCCGTTCCTTCTTATGATGTGTCCAAAGTATGACAGCCTCAGTTTGGTCATCTTGGCTTCTAATGAAGGAAGCCCTGGTGGTGCAGTGATTAAATGCCAGTACTGCAGGCCACAAGGTTATGAGTTTGATCCCAGAGGGCTCCAAGTTTGACTCAGCCTTCATCCTTCTGTAGGCTGGTAAAATGAGTACACAGCTTGTTGGGGGCAATTAGCTAAAAATCATTGTAAACCGCTTAGGGAGTACTTTGGCACTGATAAGCAGTATATAAATATCAATGTTATAGCTATTGCTATTTGCTAATGAGAATTCAGGCTTGATTTGTTACACTGAAGTAAAGCACAACCTGTCAGAAAATTTTAAGGTCAAAAGCTTGAATAAGCTGTCAGAAAGCATTTGGTTCATTTTGTTTCCTTCGCACCTCACCCCACAACTTCTTCTGCCTCGTTCCTTGCTCAACCTTACACCTTTCACAACCTCTCCATTTCTATCCATAAAGCTACCATCCTCTCCCTTATTTGGCAAAATGTTTTCTGAATCACCTCAGGCCTCAATCTAGTCGCTAGTTCCCACTAGAACAAACCCATTGAGTTAACAGTATTCAGACAAGCGTTGACTACTACTCAGGAAGTAATTCAATCAGTCTGCTCTAGTCAGGACCATCAATTAGGTCTAGGGTGCATCTACACTGTAGAAACAATGCAGTTTGACACCACTTTAAGTACTGTAGCTCCATCCTATGAAAACCTGGGATTTGTAGTTTTACAAGGTCTTTAGTCCTCTCTGCTAAGGAGTGTGGGTGCCTCACAAAACTACAAATTCCAGGATTCTGTAGGATGGAGCCACAGCAGTTAAAATGGTGTCAAACTGCATTTTTTCTACAGTGTACATTCATCCTAGCTAGTCTCAGGTTTTCTACAGGTATCTAATATGGGTCAATCAGTTTGCTTCCACTGGTAGGAACTTCCCCTGTGTGGGGTTCCACTCACAGACAGTTCCTCCAGTAGAAAAGGCAACTTTCATCAATTTTAATTTCACAGCCTCTTGTGTCCCTGAAAATCTGTTCAGATGGGCTGTGGATTTTTCAGAACAAGCAGCTTGCAGAGTTAACAGAGGAAATGGAGGGATTGCCTTCTTTCTTTTTTGCCAGAAGGACCCTCCACTACATCTGAGCCATGAGCAGGAAGGCTTCTTCTTCTTCTCTTTACAGATACCTAATTAAGATCTATACTCTTGTCTTCTGATAACACAGATCTCACTGCTATTTACCAAGCCCTGACTTCTCCCATTTCAACATTCTCCTGTGCACCTTGCATGGTTATGTGGTGTCCTTATGATGACATATTATGCATGTCTGATAAAGTCCTGGGGTTTCCATCTCCTGCTTTGATGACCACTTAAATTCAATAAAGTGACCAAGAATGCTTAACATCAGAAACCAATTTTATGCTATACTTTCCAAGTCTTAAAATTAGAGATTCAGGAAATGTTTAAAGATGATTTTTGAAAGAAGGGTAGAGTGAAGAGGTTTCTGCATGAACAAATGTGATACTGAAAATTCTTTTTAAAGTAATTTTTATTGTAAGTTTTAAATACATTAAAAAAAACTACAAATATTAGGAAAAAAGGAAAGCTAGAAAACTGAAATACCATAAAGTAAAAATTAAAGCATACAAAGCAAAAGTAAAGAAAGAAAAAGAGAAAAGAAGAAGAAAAAGTTACTTCTAAGAAGAAAAGGTTACTTCTAATCTTCCTTTTGGCAGTTATATATGCATATAGTTAGTTATTCATACCTCTCTCTCCAAAATTACTACATGATCCTTTCTTTCAATAACCTATCCCTTCTGATCATCAAAACCATAAGTTACCAGGTATTTTTCTTTCTCAAAGAGACAAAAATTCTTGTCAGCAATGGTAGCATGGATTCACAGAACATTTACAGCCAGGAATCTTCTGGGGATAATTTTTTATAGATAAAGATGTGATTATGTCAGGTATACAAATCCTGTAATAGTAATGAGATAATTGCTCTCTTCTGCTTCTACATGGTTAGCCTTATTCCTCATCATTCTTATTGTTTCAACTAAGTACTCTGGGTCAGCTACAACTACAAGGTGTAAATTCAAGTGACTCAAGGCAAGAAATGACCACGAGGTAAAGACTATCAAAGAATATTAGATTTTTGAAGTCAACTCTGACTACATTTGCACATAACAATAAGTCATGATCCCTTGCTTATTCCTGGCTTACTGTGGATGAATTTTACTGTGGGCTTGTAATTGTGGTGTTTTTTTTTAAGACCACAAACAAACATCCATAGTTCAGATATCATGGTAACCTATCTTTTTGGCTCCTTTTACCAACAAAAGGAGGAGCAAAGCAGAGCAACAAGCAATGGCAGTAGATATGCTTATGCCTAACAAGAAAATAAGTTGTTCTTACCTGTGTTGTTCCCATTGTGATCTGAGCGAGGTGATCCTGTGATGTTAATTCCATTTCTCCTTACCCAGTCAGTAGAGTACTTCCCATTATTTATCATTTTATACAATTCATTCTCAAAATCCCATTTTCTATGATAGCAACCTAATTTTAAAAGAGTAACTTTGATAAGTTCTACCACATAATCAAGATATGCATTCCATAAAATCTTCTAAAATACACTTATTGTCATTCACTACATGCTGTTTATGTAAATCTTGTTCTAATATCTAATAGTTTATGGCGTCCCAAAATACATCTTTAAAATAGCTATTACAACACAGCAGCTATACACTCTTATCTTACATGACAAATATCATCTCTGTGTGAATAAATGGATAAACATAGAGAAGAAATGCACAAAATAAATAAGAAACCAGGTGAGGGTTTGTGTTGTTATGTTACCGACAGTTTATCACCAACTTGATTTAGCTTCTTTCTATAACTACGATTCAAAGAGGCAGAGAAAAAACCTCAGTATTGTCAGTGTTTACTGCCTGGCAACTGATCTCTCACTAAATATACCCTGGACATTTTCAGATGCCCCTTACCACGCAAGAAGCCTCCGTAACAGCAACGAAGCTGCTGAGTGGCAGGGGGTCCATTTCGTACGACGCTGTCCCTCTCTCGGCATCGTCCGCGACTGTTCCGGGTAGGATTAAGGGCGGCCTTGCCATTTTTTACTCATGGAAGTTGTCTGTGAATAAACATGGTGCGGCCGCCCTCAATCCTACCCAAAACAGTCATGGACACTGAGAGAGGGACGGCAGCATCCAAAATGGACCCCCTGCCATGCAGCAGCTTCATTGCTGTTACGGAGGCTCCTTGCGTGGTAAGGGGCATCTGAAAAAGTCCCGTCTTCTCCCCTCACTGGTTTCCTCCCCCTTGCTGAATACCATCTCTCTTCCCTCCTCCCATACTTGCTTCCTGCTCATGGAGAGGTGACAGTATTCTTGGGAGGAAGAAAGAGGAAAATTACCAATTAACAGAAGAGGGGGGGTGAACTTAGGGGGTAAATATGTCTGAGGAACATGGTGCAGAAAGCATTAGTGTCACAATCACCTTCACTTTTCCTGCTTTATGGGGCTGACATGCTAAAGATTCAAAACTTTTCAGACATCTGTTAAAAGCAACCTGACTGGAGAGGGGTTTGTGAAGAAGGAGGAAAAGACTATATGGCATGCATTTCGTATTCTGCCACTTATGTGGCACTACGGACTTTATCAGATGCACTAAATATGGTGTCATAATGACGCCACATAAATGCAAAAGGGCGCACGTACCACACGACATTGCCCTTTCACATTTATGTCCCTGCTAAAACCCGTACTTTTTAATTGATGGCTGAAGGCATTAATAGATCCCCTGTGGCACTTTATTGCCAGCATTGCCAGTGTGTGAAATCTCACGCCGTTGTACGCACGTTAATGTAGCGAGAATGGCAGGTCCAGCGCAAACATTTCTGGGTGAGATCACAACATGCAGGTAAGTGACACACTTTTTATAACCCTTCCTGGGTTACTTGGGTCTTTTAAAATGTGTGTATGTGCTTTGTGTAACTTTTTGTGTGTTATTTTAGTGGGATTTCATTGCCAGGGATTAGAGGTAAGTGTGGTGGTGGGCTTTCTTTTTTTTGGATTATTTATTTATTTATTTATTTATTTATTTATTTATTTTGGCCAGCAAAAGAATGTTTTAAGGGGCTCATCTAATAAAGTCCTATATTTAACTTTAATATTTTGAGGAGAGTCATATAGCATTTGTTTTTTTGTTTATTATAGCACTTGTCTATCAACACTCAACCCACCAGGGCACCTAAGCTGAATCCACACAGGGGCCACATCCCAGCTCCAGTGCACAGTATCCTGCCCCAGTTTGAGCTCCATTAACATCACACTCTCCCATTTGAATCCAAACTCAAATTGTTTTTGAAAGGCACACAGTTCCCCCTCTGAAGTCACCTCTACAAAAGGATGTCTCTACCATGTTCACGTATTCACTGTATCAGAATATTTTAGTTCACACAGCCACAGTGGCTGCATTTTTTTTCTTCCCAGCATGCATGTGGATAAATGTATATTTTTATATCCATCTAAACCAATAGCCTTGCTTGTTTTCCTGTCATTATTACTGCCCCCCTGCACTCCCACTGGATGGCTTTTATATGGCTCCCTTGCTGGGCTTCCTCATGCCACTTTCCTTCTTTTCTGTGCATGTGTGTCCATCTGTCTATCTATGTGTTTGCATCTGTCAGGAGAATTAAATGTATCCTCATTCAGTTTAGGCCACAACATTTAATGTTCCCCACATGATCTTCCCTCAAGATTAACAGGATTTTTTAAAAAGACCCTATGGAATGGAACAACTTCGGCTGATATGCCAGCTGCGCCCTTTCCTGGAAACCAGGGACCTTGAAACTGTGGTACATGCACTGGTAACCTCCTGTTTGGATTTCTGTAATGCGCTCTACATGGGGCTACCCTTGTGCTTGACTCGGAAACTTCAACTACCTCAGAACATGGCAGCCAGGTTGATTTCTGGTGTTTCCAGAAGAGAGCATATAACACCTGTACTAAAAGCTCTCCACTGGCTGCCTATTAGTTTCTGGGCACAGTACAAGGTGTTGGTTATAACCTTTAAAGCCCTACATGGTTTGGGTCCAACTTATCTCCGGGACCACCTCCTTCCATATGACCCTCCCCATGCACTTCGGTCCTCTGGGAGGAATCTGTTACAGCCTATGAGAACAAGGCTGTCGGTGACCTCCCAGAGGGCCTTCTCTGCTGCCGCTCCCAGATTATGGAATGGCCTGCCGGACGAGATCCGTCTTATTACCATCTTAGACAGCTTTTAAAAAGCTGTCAAGAAGGATCTTTTCTGGCAGGCCTTTCCTAAATAACTATCCCGGCCCAAGACTCGGCTGTCCTTTCTGAGCTGCAATCAGATTTTTTTTTAACTATTGTATGTTTTAATTTTTTTTCTTTCTAATTTATATATTTTTAATTATTGTATGTTTTTAATCTTTTATAATTTAATATTATTTTAAGGGGTGGGTGGGCTAGGATACTGTGCCTATGGAGTTTTTATATTGTAAGCCGCCCCGATTGCGTTGCAGATGGGCGGGATAGAAATAAATTATTATTATTATTATTATTATTATTATTATTACAGCTAGTTTGTAAACCTCTATTCCCCAATCTAGCCAGAATTACTGATGTTCCCCATGTTTCTTTAAATCTATTTCCTGCTGTGTCCAAAGGAACGTATTCTCCAATAAGGCTGTAATACTCTACCCCCTTACCTGGAAATGTCCCACTGAATTCAGTTGGACTTACTTCTATATAGGAACAAATAAAATTGCACTTTTAATGAAAGGTAGGGCAGAGGTGTTGTCAGGGATGCTTGGAGGTCCTTCAGGTGGGGGAGGAGATCGATCCTTGATTGTTCACAACTTGAGCCTGGTGGGTGGGAGGTGGGCAAAGTTCATAGCAGGAAGAGTCCCAAAGGGGTTTACTTAGGCATCCACAGCCACCAATCATAGTGTCATTATCTTTTTGTAGTTCAGTGTGTGTATGTATTCCGATATCCACATAGTCAGATACCCAAAGGCTCACAGGGCTTCTGAAATGGAGGCATCTCTTCAGATATTTGAATATATAGATATTTGCATACATACATAAACTGAACTGCAAAAAAAAAAAATGTTGACACCACACTTGCCATATGTAAATGCCAAGGTAAACCCCTGTGGGATCCTTCCTGCCATGAACTTTGCCCACCTCTTACCCATGCATACACTTAATGTTAGTTCTGAAAGGGACAGCTCCATTTCAGAAAGCCTGTGAACCTTCGGGTATTTGAATATGCAGATATATGCATACATACACTGAAGTTTTAAAAGAATGGTAACACCATGCTTGCTGTACCTGTGTAACCACCCACCAAAACTGTCCTGCCCTTCAATCATCCCATCCCCCAATTCGACCCCAACCCTGATTTGGGGCACAGGGCAAACATTTTAAAAACCTGGTTTTTGCTAGAAACTGCAGAGTAACAAGGGTGTTTTTTAAAATTGCATTCAAGCCCTTAGGTGTCTAAAAGAAGTACTTTCATTTCAAAACCAGAGGAACATTGTGTGTTCAAACAGGACAAGGATCAAAGTAAGGATGAATTATTTTGCAGGTGTAGATTCATCCCTAGATGATATACAATGAATACAAACATTCAAATCATTAAATGAATGAACTTTTAAAAACAGACTAAGCATTGAAATCCGAAACAGACAATTTAAACAGTCAGACCAAAGGCCAAGCAAATTAACACACTCTTAGCTACCTGCTGAAACTCAGAAGGGATGGAGCCAGCTTGACTCTGCATAAGAGGGACTTCAACGGTTGGAGTGCTGCTGCAGAGAGTGAGCCCAGTTGTGCATTCCTACCAACTTAGCCTTATGGATTTCTGTATTTTTCTCACATCAAAAGACTTTCATTTTGCATATTTGATTGACAATGTTCAGAATGCATTTCTTCTGCTATCTTCCATTGCATCCCCAGCTTTAAGTTTATTATGTCTATAGTAGTGGGAGGGTCACAGAAACAGTGAGCTATGAATTATGGGGCCCATAGCCACCTTGAATCCCATGTTGGGAGAAAGCTGGGATATAAATCCAATAAATAAATAAATAAATAAATAAATAAATAAATAAATTTGTGCCACCAAGGCAGTAGCCACCATGCTGCCATACCACCACATCCTCATCCTCCTACCAGAGTATATCAGAGTGGATCACTCCTGTTAAGCTGTGGAGAATCATAATGCTGAATGAGATAAAAAGGGGCAGAGGCTGGTAAAGGAGGACCACTATCACATATAACATCAGCAAAGTTCCGTTTGAAAGCAATACTCATCTACACCAGGCATGATGTGCTGGCTCCCCACTGGTGTATCCTGGATCTGGATCTGGATCTGGCCCATTCACACACACTGTTACTTGGAAAAAACAGGCCAGAGTCCAAACAGGACACCAGCCCATCACTGAAGCTGCCATTGCCATTTTCTTTGCAGACATCAGAAAGGGGGCCCGCAACATGTGGATGCAGGCCCCCTGCATGTGACCAGCCTCGATCACATGCTGAGGGACTCCTGCCTGGCTTCTGGGAGAGCCAGAAAGCTGGTGGTGGCAGTGAGGAGCAGTGTGCTGGATGGGCTCCTGTAGACACACGGGGTGCAATCTGGTTTTTACTGGGTAAACTGGGTTAAACGGGGTATTTTTAAAAATTAGTTTATTGGGCCCTATTCTGGTTTTTCCCCCCATTCCAGCTCTTTCTCTGCCCTGGGGGTCATTTGGACTGCCCAGGGGAAGACTGGGATAACTGCCCTGCATCATTTGGACTGCAGGGCTCTGGAACTGGGGCAAGATGAGTTAAATTGCCCATAGTGACTAGAGACGCTATACCAAAAAAACAACAGGATTGCATCAGTCTTTATTTTAAATTGTCAGATGCATTGCAGCATAAAAAAACAATGGCTGCTGTTGGGAAATAAGGCTGAACAAATGTAGACAAGGAGTGAATAATTAGGATTACCAGGTGTGTGGTTTATTTTTTTAAAAAAAATGCAACATCCTATGTATAAATAGCCTTCTATAACAGAGGACAGTGCTCTGTATGGGACAGAGATTTTCACCGTTAACCTTTCCATGGGTCACATCTCCCTGTCCCATTCCCAAAGTAGCTCTATATTTGGCTGTACATCAGTCAAAATGTGAAACAGAAGTGACACTACATCACTTTTACAGCTGCCATTTTGGTTGATATACATTCAAACGTAGAAGTACCTTGGAGGAGGCATTTGGGGATAGTCTGTGGTGTTTGGGCAATTTTCAGGTGGACTCCACAGGACTTGCAGGTTGCTTCAAGGGAGGTAGGTTTTTGGGGAGCACGCTTTCCTTACACCTGCTGTACAAACCAAAACATCCAGTTTTCTTCCTAGTAAGTAATCATCTCTATGAATCAACCAATATATCAGCAGCATTTACAGCAAAAATACATGACACTATTTCAACCTAGTGTTGAACTATGTGCAAAACAGTTTTGGCCATGCAATTTAAGCATATAACCAAGATTTTAAAAATCTCTAAGCACATGGCACATGTTAACATGTTAGGGATAAGCCAACATGGTATAGTGGTTTGAGTGTGTTGAACTAGGAGAGGCCAGCAGTTTAAATCCCCATTCAACAATGGAAACCCACCGCGTAATCTCAGGCAAGCCACCATCTCTCAGAAGGCAATGGGCCTGTCTACATGGGCAATATACCCATGTCTTTCTCCCGTCTCAGAGCTCTGCAGTCCTGACAATGCAGGGCATTTCCCCCACTCTGCCTTTGGGCAGTCCTCACCACCTCTGAAGCAGATACGGGGCTCTTTGGGGAGAAGATGGAGTAGGTCCTAATACAACATTTCAGAATAATACCTGTTTGACTCCATTTCCATGTGTCTGCAGGAGCCCTTCCCAGCAGGAGTCCTGCAGCATGTGACTAAGGCTGGTCACATGCAGGGGGCTTTAGTCACATGTTGCTTTCCAAGACAGCAAGGGAAATGGCGGTGGTGGCAGCTGCAGCAATAGGCTGGCATGCCCTTCAGGACCTCCTTCTGTTCTATGGAGGGAATGGGGGCACAACATGCCTGATCCACAGGCAGGATACACTGGTAGTGAGCCAGCATATCCTTGCTCGTGTAGATGATGAGCCCAATGTCAAACACCTCACAAATCCTGCTAAGAAAACCCTGTGATACAGTCATCATAAGTCTACAAAAAGTGTAGATTAGGTAATAGGAGTCAATGGACTTTATCAGACAAGGCTATAATTGCACAATTATGTCATCAGAGTAGCATGAACAGGTTCCTGCTATCACACAATGTCATCATCCTCCCATGGTTACTGTGTGCTCCAGCTGCCAATAACACATTCCTTTTAATTGGTGGGACAAGCCATCAATAGCTCTCCATATCAATATGTTTGTAGTATTGAAGAGCAGGCGAAAACACATCCCACTTTAATCGTGAGATTACAACATGAACGGGTGGTCCTCTTTTCCCCCTCCCCATTCCCAGCAAGAAAACATTCAGGCGAAAACATGAAAATGATCTACAGGATGCTCTGTTAATGAACTGTCCCATTTCGTTTGCACGTTTTTAGGTTTGTTTAAGTGTTTATGTGTTGATTTAGTTGGTAAATTTAGGGGGTTTTAGAGATTTTAAGCACACTTGTATTTTCTCATGCAACATGCCAAAATCTGGCCCATGCTAAATCATGGAAGTAAAATCCTGTTCTTAAAGCGCTAGTGGTGGTCATGTAATAATTCCGTGGTGGCAGTATTGTGCAATTACAGCAAAGTGTGATAATAAGTAATAATGCCACTGTTTCTGCTTTCCTCAATAGTGGAATTACATCATTTTTAGATGCTATTCTGATAAAGTCCAATGAGTTTTGGCCATAATTAACCTCACTCCCAATGGTTTCAACAATCAAGTTTGACTAAGTCTGAATTTGAGCCTTTCTTATGTTTATGCTTTCTAAGGCTTTGAGGGACATCTCCACCTTCCAAAGGTTTCAGTTTATACCCTGGGGTCTTGATCACATGGCCTCTTAAATCCTGGAAGACTACACTATAATGAGGTCTCTTTAAACATCTGTGGCCTGAATTTCAATAGGCTATTAATGTAAGCATAATGATAGATAAAAAGCATTACAATTTATTAGATAATGCTGTCAGAGGGCCAGCCATACATTTTACAGTGTTCAGTTCTTCGTAAATCAGTTTTTCAGTATGGGGCATTGAGTGTTTACGTTTTCATTAGCTCTTTGAACTCACTTTCATATCTAAGCTGCTTCTGCTTTGGTACTGTGTAAAAAAGAAGATGAAGACAAATGGCTGGCAGAGAGATTGTACACTGAGTCAGGTTTAAGATAACTAAAATTATTCATGGCTAGGGGAAAAATGAGAAATATCTTCTGCTAAAAATATATACATTCCATTCCCCAAAATAGATACTGTACTACCAACCTGATTCTTTTAAAAGTATCTTTTGTAACCTGGAACACTAAATCAGGTACAGTAGGTGTTGAACATACTTTTATATTTAGAGGGCACTAGGAGATACTGTGAATAATGATGTATATATCTCAAACAAGAAGGGAAAAGGGATTTACAACAAAACACACTTTTGGCTCCATATTGTGTGTTTCAGCTTTATCAAAACATGTATATCTCTTCCCTTATAGTCTTCAAAGATGACAACAAGGGAAGTAAGAAGTGGTCAACACTCCCACAATGTTTCCTGCTAATTTATTCACTCCCCAACTTTTGTATATTAACCATATAATAAAGTCCTGTCAGAGCTTGTAAAGAATTAGTTACAAAGAATTAGTAAGCTGTAGTCAGTACATTTTTTTGGAGAACAAAAAGTATTAGATTTGATAATTTAACAAGGGATCATTTCACTCCTACTGTGATATACTGTAACTGCAACATTTTATTCATTTTTATAGTTATACACGTGGCCTCACTAAATAGTGAGTAGTGAGGAATACTGCATGGTTCAAGTTCTGGATCATGTTGTGCCTTATGCTGCTGCCTCGTGCTCTGTTGTGATTGTTGAGGTGATGACAAAGTGGACAGAAGGAGAGTATGTTTTGTACCAAGGAACAGTGGTTTGTAGCATTTGCTATTTTTATTTTTAAAAAGCAAGCCTGCAAGTTAACTATTATATAACTACTATAGTTTCACCTCCTCAGAGAGGTGGGAAAGTAAAGAATTATATTTTTTTAAATTGTAATCAGCTTCTTTGGGGCCTTGCAAGGAACTAATCAATGTTTAAAGTAGTTTTCCAATCTCTCCTGTATAAAACAAATTAAACCATAGATTGGCCAAGGTGTCCCTCCAAATGCTGTTGAACTGTGGCTCCCATCATACCTCATCATTGGCTATGCTGCCAAGGGCTGATGGGAGTTGCAGTCCAACAACATCTAAAGAAGTTGCCCATCTGTGGATTAAATGTTTTGTTTGCCAACAATGGACTGTGCCACTTTTTTGTTGTTCAACCAGTCTTTTTAAAGTCACTTCTTAGAATGTCTAAGCTAGAATATAATGAAAATAGTACTTTACAATGTATTTCACTACAATATAATATAATATAATATAATATAATATACAGTACAATATAATGTACTGTACAATAGATAAATAATTTAGGCATTTAAATTTTAAAAGAACATCGTATTTTGCTGTTTTATCATTGTTTTGAAAGCTAAGCAAAATTCAGAGATAGTATTTAGTGTGTTAAACATAATCTACTTGGCTGATTTTTAATAGTGTGATCCCATAGGTACCTATTGAGAAGTATATCTCATTAAATTAAATGGAGCTTAGTTTCAGGTAAATGGATATAGGATTCTAGGTTAAATGGATTTTATTGAGGTTGCAAATGGCAAGCAGAAGGAACTTCATGTTTGTCTAAAATGTTATTAATTTATTCATCCGTTCACCCAAGATTGTTGTGTTCCTGTACATTGATTATGTTTTCATGTCACACAAAACAAAGGGTGGGCAACCTTTTTGAAAGTGAAGACCATATTCCCTTATTAGAAAAGGAAACTAGGGACAGGCAGTATACCCTGTCTTGCCCCCTCTTAGAGCCCTGCAGTCCTGTTGATGCAGGACATTTGCCCCATTCTGCCCCTAGGCATTCCTCACCACCCCCATGGTAGATACAGGGCTCAGATGGGGCTAAGACAGGGTAGAGCCCATTACAACATTTTAAATTAATACCTCTTTTAATCCATCCCTGCCAGGAAGGAACAGATCGGGCTCCGCATCCCGGCAGGCCAACCCTTGCAGCTCCTGCTGGTCTGCCTTGCTCTCCCAGAAGGCTAGAAAGAGTCCCGCAGCATGTGACCAAGGCTGGTCATATGCAGGGGGCCTTGGTCACATGATGGAGACCCCCTTCCTGCCTCCTGAGATAGTGAGGGGGATGGTGGTAGCAGCTGCAGCAAAGGGCCAGTGTGCCTGTCTGGGCTCCAGCTGATTTGGAGGTGGTAACAGGGGAACAACGGGCCTGATCTGTGGCCAAGATATGCTGGTGGGGAGTCGGTGGGGAACCAGCAGGGAGCCGGTATATCCTGGCTCATGTAGATGAGCCCTGGATGTTCCTGCCCACTTTTGGATTTGACCCTGCTCACTCCCAGTATGTAGTTCCCCAACCACTTTCCATGATGGTTATGCTTCCTCCCATCCTCAAAGGAAGAGGAGGTGTGACCCCAGTGCTTGCAGCAACTCATTTCTCCTCCCTGTTCACATTACACCAAACCATTGACATGCAAAAATTCCATTTCCTTTTTTGGCCGTTGGATTTGCCATTATATCATATCACTTTCTTTTGCCTCATGTAGATGCAGGAACTGTTTTAGAACTTTTTAAGTTGACAACTGAGATGATTATGTTTTTTCTTGTGTGTTTGTGCTTGCATGTTTATTTTATGTCCTCTCCAAGCTCTGGCAGTTTGAAACTACCCATGTGGTAAATCTGCAAGTAGTTTGCAAGTTTGGGCCAAAAAGATTCCTTCTCACATTTCTGTGATTGCAACTCTTTGTGAAACATCACCAGAATATTGCTGAAACTGCAACCTAGCAAAGCATTATGGTGATGAAAATACACATGTTTTAAACAAATGCTTTTATTCAGTAATTAATCTTCATTACAGTATACGAAAGGACAGTGATGCTGACATGCACAATATTGGGTGCTGAAGCATTAGTACTAAATTGTGACTTGATGATCATGGCAATACTTGTGAGAATTATTTTTATGAATAGAAATTTTTGCTGGCCTCTAGAATTTTTCTTACCCTTATATCAAGAGATAAAGAAATGCAAAAAGCCTTGAATATGGAGGGAAGTGCTCTGTTATGTTCTTCTGCTTCAATTTAATGTTGCTTTTTATGATGAAAAATATGTAGGAAAAGTAGGCAGTAGATTCCTTCCTGAACTACAAGCATCAGTTCACAATACAGACAGAGCAACATCTGGTTTGATTATTCCCTGAAAATGGAATGCTGGGACTTATCTACATGGGCTAAATACCCTGGTTTACCTCTATTCCAGAGCCCTGCAGTCCAGATGATGCAGGGCATTTACCACGATATGCCCCGGGCAGTCCTTACTAACCATGGGGCAGATACAGGGCTGGAATGGTGCAAACCAGGGTGAAAACTGGGTATGAAAATACCCAGTTTAATCCGTTCCTACTGGATCAGTTCCCATGTGTCTGTGGGAGTCCATCCCAGCATGCCATCCCTCACTGGCACCACCAGCTCTCTGGTCTATTGGGCCTCAAAATTAAGGGGCCAAACTTTGCCTAACAAGCCAGATTGGCGGGGGGAGGGGACAAAATGAGGTGTTAGCAAGCTCCCTGCTGAAAATCCATTCCTCCTAACACCCCTGGCCTAAACTCCCACAACCAGATCATGCAGCTGTACTAACAATCCACTAGCCAGTTGCCCAATCTCAACCTCCTGCTGCTCAAACTGCATGATGGCAAGAAAAACCACTGCTTGATCTGCTGTGTGCTCTCCTCCATCATCTGCTTCAAGTGAAGCATCATCCAAAGAGAGAGCAACAGAGGACAGCCAGAGCTTATGAACCCTCTAGCTCTCCCCCTCCCCCCACTCTGTGCCTTACACATTCATCACTGGCCTCTCCTCCATTGGAGGCCATCAAAGGTGGGTTCTTCCCTATAGCCCTTCATGCTGCAAGGGTCTAGTTCCTCATTATCGAGGCAGGTGCCATCCATTCTATATTTGTGCATTTCATTTTTCCTGCCTAAATGCAGAACCTTGCTTTTATCCTATTTGAAATTCATTTTGCTAGTTTTGCCCCAGCAGTCCAATCTGTTAAGGTCACTTTGAATCCTGATTCTGTCTTCTGGAGCTTTAGCTACCCCTCCTAATTTTGGTTCTATCTGCAAATTTAATAAGCATTTCCTCTGTTCCATTGCCATCGTCATTTATTGTTCTGTCTAAACAAACAAAATAATCCTCATGGAATTCACATGGAAGGTGGTCTGTCTAAACAGACATTCACATCTATACATTGTACTCAGAAGGGGGAAGGCCAAATTATTGATAGGTAAATTCTGTTGGGGAACTCTTCACGGCTTTTCCTAGAGTTTTTAAAAAGCTCCATAGGGGATGTGAATGTCCGCTCATTAAGACAGTCGCATTCACATCTCTGAGTTTTTCCACAGGAGAGGCAGTGGAAGCTGATTGGATGGATGAGCATGGGGGGTGTGGCTTGCAAACACGGCAAGCGCCTACTGCAGCCACATTGGATTTTCAGCTAAATGAGAGATCAGTAAGGCAATAAAACAGTGATCTTTTCCTGTCTTTTCTCTTTTTTCTGTTCTTTTTTTCTTTTTCTTAAATATGAAGTATCACTTATGCGCACCATGGTAACTTTTTTCAAAAAAAAATCAGTGGCAGCAGATTTAAAAGTGCAAGCAATTCACTTGTGGCTGCCACCTTGGCTAGGAGGCATGCAAAGTTTATGGGGGCTCTAATAATCATTAAGACAGGTTGCAGCTGCTGTGAATTGCTACTACTCTGGAGCAATCCATTTCCCCCCTCATATACACAAGCCCTATAAAGATGCTGAACAACACTGGGCCCAGGACAGAACCCTGCAATAACCCATTTATCACTTTTCTCCAGAATAACAAGAAACCATTAATGGGTATTCTTTTGATTAAGTCCATATATTAGCTACAAATCCACTTAACAGGATCATTATCTAGCCCACATTTTACCAACTTGTCTACAAGAATATTGCAGGAACCTTGTCAACAGCTATACTGAAATAAAGGTATGTTATATCCACAACATTCCTTTGATCTACCAAGCTTGTAAGTCTGCTTAAAAAGAAGACTGTGACTTATTTTTGAGAAATCCACACCTGCTCTTAATCATTGTAGCACTCTTTTCTAAGCAGTAACAGATTGACTGTTTAATTATCTTTCCTGGAACCAGGGTCAAGCTGATGAGCTGATAGTCACCTGGCTCCTCCCCACCCCACCACCTTTTTTTTAGATGTGGACAACATCTGTTCACCTTCAGTTTGCAAGGACATTATATATTTTCCAGGAATTCTGGAAAATTATAGATAGAGGCACTAAGATTACACCTAAATTAGCTAACACACATCGGAAACTGTTTAATGCAGTGTAGATGTGTAAATAGCTATTGCTTAAAACAATTTTTGTAAGGCGCTCTGATAGCCTTGTGGCTGAAGAGCGGGGTATAAATAAATAAATAAATAAATAAAAAATTAGTAGTTGTGACTGCAGTTCATCTGATTAACAGGAAAACTTACTCCCCCAGTCTGGTCACAACCAAGCTAAAGTAATACTATCAATCTGAGCCTACTGCACAAAAAATAACCCTTTAGGTGCCACTAGAAAGTTGTTAATATTTAGCAATGATGTCTGATCTGGCAATGGTGACACATACCTTGGTTATATCCCATTCAGATTATTGTAATGCACTGTTATTGGGGCTGCATTTGAAGAGTGTTCAGAAACTTCAATTGGCACAAAGAGCTGCAGCTAGAGTGTTAACTTGGGCTGGCTGAAGGATCATACAACTCCCACTCCAATAGCTCACTGGTCTCTTTCTGGGCACAAATCAAAGTGCTGGTTATGACATATAAAGCTGTATATATCTTAGGTCCAGGCTGTCTGACAGATTGTGTCTCCTGATATGAGCCTGCCCAGCACTTGAGGTCCACAGGAGAGGCCCTCCACTCAGTCCCACCACATTCACAGGTGCAGTTGGTGGGAATATGAGAGGGCCTTTTCAGTGGCTATCCCTAAGCTTTGGAACTCCCTCCCTACAGAGGCTAGAATGGCCCACTCATTGCTTTCCTTCCATCAGAAGGTGAAGATCTTTTTTTCTTCAGATAGGTTTTTAGAACTGAAGGCTTTGTAGCAAAAGGCTGTAAGTGCTGTATTATTTAAAATGGTAGTGTGTATCTTTTAAAATCTGTTTAGAGTGTATGCTTTTAAAATGGTTAATAGTTGGGTTTAGTTTTAATCTTCGTTTTTTGTATATTTTTAATTGTAACCTTTTAAATGTGCAAGCCACTTTGAGTCTTGGGGAAAAGGTGGGATACAAATAAAGTTAATACCACTACCACCAGCACTAATCATCACTATCATATTCAATAAACATTAATCTTAATTTCAATATGATCACAAAGTTTTTTTCCTCCCTAAACAAAAGACTTTATCAGACACCAGGAAACACGGCAAAAAAACTGTGTCCCAAATCATGTCATAAGGACAGGACTATAACAGAAAGGGCAACATTATCAGACACCTGTGTCCTCAGCTGTTCCCTGGGGCATAGCAATGGTGTGGATGGGACATCACTTTTTTATTGATAGGCTAAGCCATCAATAAACAGGGCCACCTTATTCATGCCCATGCTACACCCCTGGAATGGCTGAAGGATGATGTCATCTGATAATGTCACCCATTTATTATTGTCACATCCTTCTGATGCATTTTTTCACACATCTGATAAAGTCCAAAGGCCTTCCTACGACTACAGTAGCACCCCCGTATCTGCTGATTCGTTATCTGCTGATTCAACTATCTGCAGATGGTGTCGGGGGGGGGGTGGATGGGGGAGGGAGGGGAGAAGGCAAGATCTCGCCTCCCTTCACCCCCAGGATCACCCTCCCCTCCGGATAGCTCCCATGGTGGGAATGGCGATGGGAAGCATAGCAGGAATAGTGATGGGGTGAAGGAAGGGGAGGAGGAGATCTCGTCTCCCTTCTCTCTTCACTCCTGGGACTGTCTCCCATGATCGCTCCTGTGTCAGGAATGGCAACAGGGGGGTGAAGGGAGGGGAAGAAGAGATCTCACCTACCTTCTCCCCTTGCCCCGGAGATTGTCCCCTGAGATTGCTCCCGTGTTGGGAATGGCAACGGGGGATGAAGGGAGGGGAGGAGGAGATCTTGTTTCCCTTCTCCCTTCGCCCCCGGGATCTTCCCCCAGGATCGCTCCCATAGCGGGAATGGCGATGGTGGGCATTTGCTATTATCTGCGGGAGACCCTGGAACCAATCCCCCATGGATCGGGGGTCCAACTGTACTATAGACATCTATAGGAAATCTATAATTGTAAGACTGTCCTTTCCATAGACTTTCCTAAATTATGAAAAAATGCTGCCTGGTTTCAATTATGTCCACACTCCCAGCCCTAACCTCCCTCCTCAAAAGTTTTACAAAATGTTATTACAATTGATCTGAGAAAAGTGAATCAATTACCAATATTAGACTACATCCAATTGCTAGCCTGAATAAGGGTAGACCTATAAAGTCAATGGAATTTATATGAGTGTTAAGCTACTAGGTTCCCATTGAATTGGTCTACTCTAGTTTAGACTAACAATTGGATTTAGACCACTGAGTCATCCAACACCATTTGAGAAGCCAAAGATGTGTACAATAGTCTACTTAACATAGCAAAAGAAAACCCACTGAAGTCCAGTGGCATCTACTTACGTTGCTCTGCATGAATATCATCCTTATTACATTGGCTGCTGAAATCATACATCTCTTCTGAGGGAACCAAACTGCCATTACGATATTGAAAAACATCTCCCTTAGAAGGGCAAAATATTGCCAGATAGAAATACAATAAGGCACAGGCCTTGCTGACTTTGAACATTGGAAACAATCCTGTATATACCCCGTCCTTGAATTACTGCAGCAATTTATTACCCTTCAGAAAATGTACACAAAATGCCATATCAAAATACAAATGCATTTAAAACTTTAATGTTTAGAACTTTCTATGTCTGCAAGCCATCTTCTAATGCTGCATACAGCTTAGAGAAAGCATTTTATTTTTCACATTCACATAAATGTAACCTTTACCCAGATTGTTTCACATTTTATGGCATTGTGCTGTAGTTTGTTGCCTTATGGTGCCTCCCAATTGTATATGATTAACTCATTGCTTACAGTTATTGCCTGATAGCAACAAAGAGCACCAGATAAATTTAATAACAGTGGTAGTACTAAAGGCCATTTCTTCCTCTTTCAGAAATCAAATGGCAGGAGTAATGACCTGGTTTTTAAAGTATTGCATACATACTTGTGGGTTGTTGTTGATGTTGGTTTACAAAAGTTCTTTGTAAGATTCTCAAGTACTAGTAATGGCTCAACATTAATTAGATTTCTCACAACATCACAATCCCTCTTGGCTAGGAAGCACAAACATCAGTGAGGGAGATTACAAGCCATCTGCTTAAATGCTAATCCTAGCAGATGGCCACTTCTGACCACAGAGTCCCCAGCTTCTTCTGCTTCTCCTCCTCACTGTTGCTTGCCTTGTCACTTGCCCCTTCAACTATGTGAGCTACAAACAGAGTGAAGAGAAGGGACATCTACCAGAATTCAAATGTCAGCCCCTAAGGCAACTTCCTCTGAAGAAGGAAGCTGGATTTGCGATGATGCCTAGTACTAGTTGGTATACTGAAGAATCAATATCCCAGGGGGAGCAAAGCTAGACTCTCCTTCACCAGAATATAACTGACCCACAGGGCTGCCAGAGGGACCTTGCTGCCCTTTGTCAGGACTCTATTCTGAGCCCAGTGCATCACTTTCAGATCGTCAGGAACACTGATGACAGCAGATCCAGGCAGAAGCTCAAGTCCATCAACATAGTGCCTGACTAGCAGCCCAGGGCCAACCAACCCATCATGGAAGAATGAGGTAAGCCTGAGGAAAAGATCAGAACACTGGCCCCATCTATACGAGGCAAAAAAACAACAACAACCCACAAACAGATTGCTCCGCAGTAATAGCAAATAGCAGCAGCTACAATTTGTCTTAATGGTGTTTTGCGCCCCCCCCCATGCTTCACATGCCCACTGGTCAAGATGGTGGCCATGAGTGATTTACTCATATTTTTACTTGCCTTAATTTGCCACCACTGGACATTTCTTTTTAACTATTTTCCATTGTGTGCTTGAGCGATATTTTGCCTGTAGGGGAAAAAAAAAAGTGGAATAAAACAACTCCCCATTTTATCACCTTAGCGATCATTTGCTAAGGCAAAAATCCAACATGGCAGCATTGGGTGCTTGCCCTGTTAGCAAGCCCTGCCCCCACACTCATTCGGCCAATCAGCTTTGTGCTTCCTTTCCTATGGGGAAGTGATTCAAAGTGAATTGCTTATCCCAACAAGCAGGAATGCACACACCCCTCGCTGTTTTTCAAAAACTCTGGGGAAAGCCGCAAAGGCTTTTCCTGTTGAGTTTTTGACGTTTTTGGCCCCCTCCTTCCGAATACAGTGAAACAATGCAGAATCGCATTAAGATAGATAGGATTCTCCTCACATTCCATGCAGAATATTTTATATATTTAGGCATCCCCTCAGAAAAATTACTCTGTTGGACTACAACTCCCAGAATCACCATGTCCAGTATCGTTCCCAAGTTCTGGAGGAGGTGGGATCTGGAGAGTGGAACTTCTGTGAGAAGTATCTGTTGCCAGCTGCACAGTGCTGATGCAATAGTTACTGTAAGGCAACTGTTAAGTTCTTGGCCCTTTTTATCCAGCTTGAATGGGAGATAACACAACCTCTGCTCTCCTTTTCTTCCTAGGTGGGGTTTTTAATTTGAGCCCTCATGGGCAAGCAAGCAGGGCAGAGCACAAAGCAAGGCAGCAGTGGCAGAGGTTTGGAGGCATGGGTGAGTAGTGCCTTACATTGTTTTGCTTAAAAACTGGAGTTGGCACTATAATAATGTCTGAACTTTATGAATCTGGCTTTTCAGTTGTGCATATTTGGGAAATGGAGTGGAAGGAGGATTCTGCATTTTCTGTCTGATGTCATTATATGTAACGACCCTATTATTCTGGGGGCAGGGGGGAAATCCATGTATCTTGTCAGCTTCTGCTTTACCAAAATAGGAAAGTTACCCAGAATAATTGCCCAGGAAGAGATTTAACAAATAACACCTGGTGTTGTACTGTACATTCATTTGCTACAAGCAATATTCCTGGACAGTAGATCACAATGGGAGCAGGACTGTGGTAGGAGAACACCAATCAAGTGCTCCCTGGAAGGCAGATCAGCCAGTGACATCTCTTCTCTGGAGAGGTAAATTGGTGCACTGGGATTTGCATTGGTAATGTGAAAAATCTTGCCTTGAGATATAGACACATAGTAATCAAATCCTGGATAGTACCTGAGGGCATAGTTGGAGCAATGCAAATCCGTACAACTTCAAGGAAAGGTAGTCCCAGGCACAGAAATATGTTATTACGGTGGAATCTGAAACTCACCCAAAGGGCAAGTTTTGCATGATGTTCAGCTCTGCTGAAAGCCTAGGATGTCAATATCTTTCTGTAATTATATCTCATACATTCCTCTTTAACATCCTGCCTTCCGGCAGCAGCGTGACTGTAGAATGTATTTTTGTAAGTACTTCAGTAATTTAATATTAGTCATGGAATAATATTAGTGTAATTTAATATTTGCAGATGACACCCATATGCATGAACTTTAATAGCTAAACCCTCATAAAATATGAACATTCAAGTAAGCCTCCAAGATTAAAATTCCAGCTCACTCAATCCTCTTGTCTGATCCTTGGCTCTTTTTTTGCTGCTTAAAGTCCTTTCCTCTTATGTACTGTCTTTACCCCTGGCACACATTGCCCCAAAAAGAGGACATTAAGAGCACAATCTGAAGCATGTCTGCTCATATGCAAATCAGTGGGTTCAATAGTGCTTCCTCACAGTTAAGCAGGCAAAGGATTGCAACTTTGGGGTTTGCTTTGGAGTGGGCATGCTTAAAATGTTTTTTAAAAGTCAATCTCTTTTCAAATAGGGGTTCAGACCTCTGCTGTTTTGTTCACAGGAAAATTTCTAGGCATGGAAGGATGTTATTGATTAATTCTGACTTAGGAGTTGTCTAGACGATGAACAAAACCCTCATAGAATTAGAGGAGAATACTTTTTATCCCAATTAGATCCTGCAGTGTTTCGCTGTATTTAGAAGGCGAGGGGCCAAAAACTCCAAAAGCTATGCAGGAAAAGCCTTTGTGGCTTTTCCCAAAGTTTTTTTTTTTTTTTTTAAGTATGTGGAAAAGCGCATTACTTCTCATTTGGACAACCAATTTGCATTGCTGCACATGATGGCAGTGGAAAGCTGATTGGATGCACTCAGGAGGAAGGCTTTCCAGCAATGAAGTGGCCAGAAGCACCATTTTGGAGTTTTGCATTAGTGATCATGCACTTTTTCACTGTCCTGAGGCAACCACACAGCTTTTTTTAAGTGGAAGGCCATACTTGTGCACCTTAGATTTACATTTAAAAAAAAACAACTCTGCAGCAGCAACAACTTGTGAAGAATAATAACACGAGCAATTCACTCCTGGCCACCATCTTGATCTGCAGGCGTAGCTGTTTGTGAACTTCAAACACGGATAGCTTCACATGCCAACGATTTTGCTAAAGGGCTGTGGAGAAAAAAGAATGCTGCTGCAATTTTTTATTAATGTGCAGGAATCAGCATTATATCTTCTCATCTAGACAACACCCTAATCTACTGGCTCAAATTTGTTTGTTTGTTTAGAGAATGTGTACTCTGCCCTTCAGCCAAAAAGGCTCCCAGGGTGGCTTACAAATTATTAATTTATAGTTCTCTGCCTTCAGGCTTATAGCCTAAATAAGACATGACACAAAAAGAAAAACGAATGGCAGTTGGGGAAGAGATGTGGGCTGCTCTTTTCTCCCTCACAGGCCAGAGCAATGGTAGTCAGGAAAGAGCAAATACATCTTCTGAATATACTGTACATGCAATTTGTCTCCTTATAGTATATAAATTATTGTACTCCAGAATCTTCATTTCCACATTTTTCCTTCAAAAATAAAACTTAACAACCAGTATCCATAGTCAACTGGTTGTGATCCAGTTGTTTTGTTTTGTTTTTTAATTAAACAATCTGTGAAAAGCAGCCAAAACATGCAGCATTTTGTTCAAAACTTATTCCATTGAAAGTAGCAGGTTTATTTTTTCAGTCGTTTGCTTACCAGAATTAGACATTGTGATGATATGAACCTTGTAAATCTCTATTGAGCTACTTTGGGAACTCTAAAAAGGAGGAAGAGGGGGGAGGGGGAAAAAGAAATGTGGTAGCATCTTTAAGGCTGCAGCTGCACTGCAAAAATAATCCAGTTTGACACTGCTTTAATTGCCATGGCTCAATGCTATGGAATTCTGGGGTCTGTAGTTTTTTGAGAGATTTAGTCTTCTCTGTCAGAGAGCTCTGGTGCCACAACAAACTATAAATCCCAGGATTCCATAGGATGGATCCATGATAGTAAAAATGGTGTCAAACTGGATTATTTCTGCAGTGCGTCAGCAGCCTTAGGACTTTTTTGGATGAGGTTTTATAACGCTAGCAGCCTCGTCCCCGTTGCAAGGCTGCTGCGCTGCAGGGCGTCCCTTTCGGATGATGCTCTCCCCTGCCGATACTGTTGCGTAACCGCAGGGATGCTGCAGCGTTTTATTTGGCAGTTTTCTAATCATGATCAACTTTCGTGATTAGAAAACCGCCAAATATAATGCTGCAGCATCCCCGCGGTTACGCAATAGTATCAGCAGAGGATCAGCAGGGGAGAGCATCATCCGAAAGGGATGCCCTGCAGTGCAGCAGCCTCGCAATGGGGACGAGGCTGCTAGCATTATAAAACCTCATCCGAAAAATCCTTAGACTCACTGGTTTTTATTTTAGCATGCACTTTCATGGATATAAACCCACTTCTTCAGATCCAGTGTGTATGTGTATGTGCTTTCAAGTCACCTGTCAACTTATTGCGACTCCATGAATTTTATAGGGTTTTCTTAGGCAAGGAATATGCAGAGGTTGTTTTGCCAGTTCATTTCCCTGAAACATAGCCTACAGCTCCTGGTATTTGTTGGTGGTCACCCATCCAAGAACTAACAAGGACTGACCCCTCCTTAGCTTCCAAAATCAGATGGGATCTGGTGCCCAGTTTCCCTATTCTGTCTGTGACTCCTTTGATGTATGGTAAAAATACCTTCTCTTTGGGTGGCTGTTTTTCTTCTTTATTCCTGTGGTTTTTTCTGGGTCCGGCTGCTCTTGTGATGTATGATCTGGGATGTCCTAGTCATCTGCAATGCCATTCTTGGATGTCCTAGTAATCTGCAAACCAAACCAACGGTTAGGCCAGAAGGTATACAGAAAACCCACACACATGGACAGATACCTACACAAGAACTCCAATCATCACCCGGGACAAAAAAGAAGCACAATAAAAACATTGGTAGACCGTGCAAAAAGGATATGCGAACCCCACTACCTGGAGGACGAACTGAGGCACCTAAACTGGGCCCTACAGGCTAATGGTTTCTCCAGATCAGACATCACAAGAGCAGCCAGACCCAGAAAAAAAAACCACAGGAATGAAGAAGAAAAACAGCCACCCAAAGGGAAGGTATTTTTACCATATATCACAGTCACAGACAGAATAGGGAAACTGATGAGGAAACACAACCTCCAAACGATCTACAGACTGACCAAGAAAATCCAAGAAATGCTACAATCTGTGAAGGACAAAAGAGACCTTCTCACAGCTGCAAGAGTTTACCGCATACCATGCAGTTGTGGACAAGTTTACATAGGGACCACTAAACATTGTGTGCAAACACGAATCAAGGAACATGAGAGACACTGCAGAATGGGCCAGCCAGAAAAATCAGCAGTAGCAGAACATGTTATAAACCAACCTGGATACAAAATGCTATTTGAAAACACAGAAATCCTGGACCAGGCCAACAACTATCATGTCAGAATGCACAGAGAAGCTATTGAAATCCACAATTTACACAGCAGATTTATTGCGTCAACTTGTGGTTTAATTAGTTTCCGCAGTTGTGCCAGTCAGGTTTTTTTTCTAATTATGTCGCTTTGAAGTTCAGACTTGAATAAGTGTGGAGGGTGTGGCTCTTTGTGTCTCTGTAAATCTGCCTGTAAATGAACTCACTCCATAAAGCAGAGGGAGAGTAATCTCTCTGCTAAAAGTCTTGCTGCCATGCCGTGGATCGCAAGTTTTTCCAGCTGCTCTCTCTCTCTCTTTCTCTATTTCCCCCTCCCTCCCTCCCCCAAGGAGAGAGAGAGAGAGAGAGAGGGAAAATAGCAGTTCAGCTTGCTACAGCCCTTTGTGAAATGGTTTCTCTCCCTCCCCTGTGCAGAGGATAAAAGTGACAAACGAGCTTTTACATACTTTCAAACAGCAGAGGATGAGAAGGAATGCTCCCTGAATGAAAGTTGTTGGGAATCCTTTTTTTTTTTTTCAAACTGGATCGCAAAATAGCAGACAGGATTTTTGCAAGTTTCTTCTCTAATGGCTACTGTCTTTGCCTCCTCCCTGCCCCTCTTTTAAGCCCACCCCTGCATCATCAACCAATCAAAATGCAGCTGTGCTTTAACCCTTAGCGGAATGCTAGTTTACACTGCCAATAAAGCACTACATTGCAAATATTCCTGCGAAAATAGCGACATGCCCTGCCACGCTATATTTGGGTGTTTTACCTTCCCCCCTTCTGAATGAGGCGATGCTGTGCTGCGATCCGTGGGAACTATGAGCTATCTTAGCGGTATATTTAGGGGAATATTTGCCCATGTAAACGACCCCCTGGACAACTTCAACAGGAAAGAAGAAACCTTAAAAGTAAACAAAATCTGGCTTCCAGTTTTGAAAAACAATAGAATCAAAACTCAACACTTACAAAGGAATTCCACCCAGGGACATGGGGATTCCCAGCAGATAATGGCTCATCAACCAACCATTAGCCAAACAGACACGAACAAGCCTTGCATTTCTATACCCAGAAACTAACCATTCAATTACCCAAATTTGCATATACTGCCCAACAGGGGTTCACAGTACATAAACCCCACACACTCCTACCCAACCATTCTCTGAAGATGTCAGCTACAGATGCAGGTGAAACATCAGAAAGAAACTATTCCAGAAGACAGACTCACAGCCTGGAAAAAAACCAACGAAAATCAAAATCCACATTGCCCTAAATTTTCAAAGGGCTGGGCGAGGCAATACAGGTCTTTCAGATCTTTACAGTGGTCAGTGAATGTTGATGCGTGAAAACAGTACTGTATTACAGACTGCTTTTGCTAACCACTGGTTAAAAAGACACGTTGTGTATGCTTAGTTAAATGACATTTTATACATTTAAATATATTTAGTAAAATTATCATAAGGAGCAACATGCAACAATCCACACATCCTTGTATCTGTTAGGCCAGGTTGGGGTAACTTCTATGGAATAGAGGGTTACATTGGACCTCCCTGTTCTGGAACCCATCATGGACCACACCACTGCTATGAGAGACTACAGCAGTTTGCTTTTACCTGAGCCTGCTGTGAAGGGCAAATTTCTGTCCCCTCCTCTCTTCTTCCTCCTGTTAATTGAGTGCAAACTTTTTTTGCACTTTGAACTCAGTTTGCAGCAATTGAAGTAAGTGGAGGACAAAGGGGAAAGTGGGAGAAAGAGAGAGAAACTAGGACATTTTAAACACCGCTGAAAAAGTGGGACAACTAAGGATTAATTAGAACTGCCCTTGCCAAATCAGAACAGTTGGGTGTGAATGTGCAGCCCTGAAATGGTTGTAGACCCCACACCTTGTCTTAGGGGATGTGAGCAGTCAAGTAATACTTTGGCCTCTCTTTTTTAAAAAAATGAAAGTATTACCCCAGATGCCATGTGACCCACTAGTGGCATGGTTAGACCCACCACTCCAAACCAATTCCCACCTGTAATCTAGTTATTGTTGGGCAGGGGGGGGGACGGCTTGAAATCAATAGTGTTATTTTATCTTACAAAATAACAGTGGCATTGTTTGTCTGAGGGAATAAAAAAATATTCTTTCCCAAGTGGAAATACTGCTATGCTTGTAAGGACTACAAACTGTATTAAATTTAATAGGCCTTGAATGGAGTGCATACTCTGTGCTAGCAAATCTGGAAGTGCCTAGCAGCAGTGTATATACTCCTTTGATATATAATCCCACTTGGTATTCTATTTAATGTTCATTTTTAATAAACATGGGGAATTTAAAATATGCACTCGTCTAAGTATGTTTACACAAAAACCGGGCAGGGTTTTTTGCATAATGCAGGAGAGAGAGAAAGAAGGAAGCACCCAAAACAAACAAGTTATCTGACCAAAACAATTCTGAAACAGATTGGAACTGATTGCATGGTTTGCAGATACTGAGCTGTGTAACTGAACTGTACAACTAACTGATGAGGAGGCAATGCTCCACATACATTATGCATATGCTTATGTAGATTCTTAAGACTGAAAGTGCTAATCTTAGAAATGGTAATATGATCACATATCCTCCAATATTTCATAGATAATAGCAGAGACACGTGTGGCCAAGCAACATCAGAATGAGGTTAAGATGGCAAACATTATTAATAAGGAAGAACACACAAGCTAGAAGTTAGAGCAGTTTGCTTCTTCCTGAGCCTACTGGGAGGGGCAAGATTCTGCCAGCTCCTCTTATCTTCCCATGTGCTGAGTTAACTGACTTCAAACTACTTCTAGCTCATGTAAAGGCACTGATGTTGATCTATAAAGGCCTATATGGCTTTGAACCAGGCTGCCATATGAACCTGCCCATTCTTTAATATAGTTAACAGAGGTCCTTAATTCATGCTTCTGATATTCAACAGGAAGCGGTAGGGGATGGAGCCTCCCAAATGGTTGCACCCTGATAGTCAGTTGGCCCCTTTTTGTTTACCTTTAGCCATTAGATTGAAAACTATCCTATTCTTCTAATTTTTCTGTTCTCATGACATTTTAATGGACTGTGGATTATTGCTGCTTCACTCTTTCCCCTCCCCATCAATTGAAAGTGACACCTTACTCGTGGCTGCAGCACAGGCCGAGCATGTGAGGATGACAATGACGTCTGAAACTGGGACCCATTCACAGTACGGTAGTGTCGTCCTCATGTACTTCTCCTGGGGTTTTTGACCACGTCTGATAATCTCCTAAATTTCAAGTTGTTGACTTTTTATTGTTTTGCTCTGTTCAGTTTATTTCATTCAGCAGCCATGCTGGTCAAACTGAGACATTAAACAGAATACCATGAGCTTGCCTTCTTGTGTAAATTTTGTTTAATAAGTATTGTGGACTGTGTAGACAATCTG
This sequence comes from Gambelia wislizenii, assembly GCA_030847615.1. Lineage (NCBI taxonomy): Eukaryota > Metazoa > Chordata > Lepidosauria > Squamata > Crotaphytidae > Gambelia > Gambelia wislizenii. The sequence continues at coordinate 129,104,991 of JAUMIR010000006.1, read as the reverse complement.
AGATACTTCAGTGTTTAACTATTTGTCTCCAAAGTCAGAGGAGAAGACAGAGGCTAGTGCAATATAAGAAAACAGTTGGCTTTAGACCTAGGTAGCATGCTTAAGATGATGATATAGTCTCTCACACACCCAACTCCCTCCCACTGTCTCACATTAACAAGGGCACAGGAAAATCCCTTATAATGAATCCATTGGTTTAGTTAAGTATTGCCTCTCTTAATTGGCAGCAGCTCTCCAGTGTTTCAGAGAGAGGTCATGTGCAGCATGTCAGAGATGGAACTTGCAACATTCTACATGTAGTATGTTCTAGCACCAAACTGCACATATTTTACCTCATTACTGATCCTTATTTCACTATCTTTCCTGTACCTCCTAAGCCAGAAGAGATAATTGGGGTAAGGCAAACCTATCTCAGGGTTTTCTGAGACTTAGGGGCTTACCTACACGGACCAAATACAGTCAGCCCTCTGTATCCACGGATTCAACCATCCATGCATGACTTGAAAATATATATTTTTAATTCTAAAAGGCAAACCTGGCTGTTTGCCATTTTATATAAGGGACACAATTTTACTATGCCATTTTATATAATAGGACTTGAGCATCCACAAGTTTTGGTATCGGGGGGGTGTCCAGGAACCAAAACCCAGTGGATACCAAGGGGCACACCCCAGCTTGCTCCTGTTCCATAGCCCTGCTGGCCATATCATGCAGGGCTTTTGCCACAATCTGCCCCAAGGCAGTCCTCACCACCCTCAGGGCAGATATGGACTGGAATGGGGCAAGCCAGGATAGAACCCTTTACTGTTTTTTAAAGAAAATACACAGCTTAATGTGCTCCTGCCAGGATGAGACAGATCAGGCCCTGTGTGTCTATGGGATCCTGTCCTGACATGCCAGCCCTTGCTGCTGTTGGTGGTCACCCTTGCTCTGCCAGGTCCAGGCAGCAGGCCTGCAGCATGGTACCAAGGCTGGTCACATGCAAGGGGCTTGTCACATGGTGCAACTGGATGCCTGGAGCCGGCAGAGCAGAGAAAATGGAGGCAGTGGCAGCTGCAGCAATGGAGCAGCATTCCTGAGTGGGCCCCAGCCTGTTTTCTTCAGATAACAGGGGCAGAATGGGCCACCTCTGCAACCAGGACAAACCAGCAGGGAGCTGGCGTATCCTGGCTGGTGTAGATAAGCCCTAAGGCTGCTGCCACAAAGAGATTTATCTTTCTCTGTCAGAGAGCTCTGATACCACAACAAACTACAAAACCCATGATTCCATAAGATGGATCCATGATAGTGAAAGTGGTGTCAAACTGCATTATTTCTGCAGTGTGGCAGCACCCTGAGAGCATGACCATACTCAAAGGAAAAGTGGCAAAGCAGCAGAAATGTTCTGTCTTTCCTGCTGCCTTCCCTCATGGCATCATTGTTTTTTCATTCTAGAAAACAGTCTTTTTTGCTAACCACAAAAACCAATTTGCAAAAATGTGCAGTTTTAGGTCAGTCCCCCACAGACCGGAATGAAAGGACGCCAGAAGGACGCCAATGTCATGCAGGAAGGCAGCAGGAAAGATGGAACGTTTCTGCTGCTTTGCCGCTTTTCCTCGGAATGTGGTAAGGCTCTGAGAGTGTGTGACTTGCCCAAGATCATTTTCAAATGCATTATTAACTTGCCATCAAGTTTTTAAGTGCCCCATATATTTCTAAGGAACTACTGAAGTTTACATTTTTAAAATGCAATTCTGAATTGTTTCTGAAATATTCTTCTTAAATATTTTACCGCATGGTTTCAGTTCTTATATACAGTAGTTTCCAGAAAGTAACATTTTGCAATCATACCAAGTTTGTAATAATTTGTTTGAAACATACATCTATGTTTGGACTAATTGGAGTGTTGAAAGACCATGTAAATAAATATGAAGACACACCAATAAAGGGATGTAAAGCTTCTATTTTTAATCTTCTTTTTCCAAGTTCACAAAGCATGTGCTCTGTTAGTATTGTTAAAAGTATTAAAAGATTTGGTCCATAAAAGCAGCTTTAATTGCTTGTATCGGTGTGAAAACAAGGCAATTAAGGCTTATTATGTAAATATGATACAGTTTTAAAATGTTGATGACAAAATCACAATTAAGTAGGATCAGGAATTAGTGCTTGTTTTGATTGCACAGACTGCTGACCTTAACTTCATGCATTTGATGTTCTTTCCATTTTCACTGATCTGATACCTACGTAGATCCAAAAGTAATCCAACCAACCAATCTTGCTTGCCAAGCTAACACCACAAAGGTGGGCAAGTTAGTGGGGAAGGTTAACACTTTAAGTTCATCACTAATATGCTAAAATATCTAATTCAATTATCTTTACATTAGAAGGTGGGTGTTTTTAACAATTACCTTGATTTAGAAATGGTGTTTGCATTTATATCACTAAAAGCTTACTAAAAGCCTTAATTGGTTCCAGGCACTGGTTTCCATGAATCTCACATAATATATCACTTATTCTCCAACATTTCACAGAGGAAAACTGGATACATGGGGCCAAGTAACATCGGTGTGGCCAAGATGGGAAAAGTTATTAAAAAGAAAGAAAAGGTAAAGTAGGGGCTTTGTCTACATGGGCAATTTACCCTGGCTTGTCCCCATTCAAGAGCCCTGCAGTCCAGCCGATGCAGAGCGTTTACCCCATTCTGCCCCAGGCAGTCCAAATGACCCCCAGGGCAGATATGTGGCTGGAAGAGGGGAAGCTGGGATAGGGCCCAACAAATCATTCTAAGAAAATACCCAGTTCACCCAGCAAAATAGCGCCCTGTGCATCTGTGGAAGCCTGTCCCAGAATGTCACTCCTTGCAGCAGCAGCCAGCTCCCTGGCTGTCCCGGAAGCCAAGCAGGGGTCGCTCAACATGAGACCGAGACCTGGCGTCTGCATCAACAGAGGAAACAGTGACAGCAGCCACTGCACTGATGGGCCAGCATCCTGTTTGTACTCTGGCCCATTTTCTTCAGGCAATGGGGGTGGGGTGGGGAGTTGGTATATCCTGGCTAGTGTAGATGAGCCCTAGGAGAGGCTTCAGCAATTTGCTTTTGCCTAGGTTTACAGGGAAGGCAAGATTCCACCACCTCTTCTCCCTTCAACTGAATTAACTGAGTACAAACTACTTTTGCACTTTGAACTCACAGTCTGCAGAAAGCTGAGAAGAAAGTGGGGAGGAATGGGAGGAGAAGAGAGAAACCGGGGCATTTTAAAAGTAGCTAAAAAGTGGGACAACAGAGGATTAATCAGAACTGTCTCTGCTAGATTGGGATAATTGCATGATATGATATCACACTCCTTACATTCCTATGTATAGAGGTTCATATTGGTGCTTTGATGAGATGTGCATAATGCACTGTAATTACAGTTACAGAAAATATTAGTGAATGATTAGTAACCATCTTCTACTAAAATTAACACTGAAATTTCAGCTATTTTTAATGGAGATGGCTATACTATTAATTGTGCTTTCTGCTCATATTCTATTGTAAAGTGTATGTTTGTTTCAAACCTTATTATATCAAAATGGGGCAATATAAATCTATATCCAAGATATCTAAGTTCCACCTGCCCCCCTCCAATTTACACCTGCTATCTGCACAAGTGATGGGTGGATCGATCCTTGATGTTAAATTCAGATTTTTGTTTGTTTTATATGTCTGCTTAGGCTGCAATCTTATACACTCTGGGTGGGAAACCCATGGTCTGCATGTAACCTTTCTGTCCCCCTTTTGTGACCAACACCACATCCCCACATTGTTGCAAACATGACAGCTGCCACTGCTGTCTGCAACGATACAACAACATCTCCCCTTCCTTTCTTCATGTTTCTGGAAGCAAAGCAAGCATACAGAATGACCATTGTTGTTGTGTGCCTTCAACTCATTTTCGACTTATGGTGACCCTAAGGTGAAACTATCCCAGGATTTTCTTAGCAAGATTTGTTCAGATGAAGTTTGCCTTTGCCTTCCTCTGAGGCTGAGAGAGTGTGACTTGCCCATATCACACAGTGGATTTCCATAGCTGAACAGTGATTTGAACCCTGGTCCCCAGAGTCTTAGGACTTTATCAGATGAGGCAAATAGTGGCAAAACCTGTGTCATTTAGGACAGGACGACAGCAGAAAAGGCAAAGTTTTCAGATATACTTGTTGCTTACCTGTTCCCACTACACTGCACTGGTGTGAATAAGGCATCACTTTTTATTGATGAGCAAATCCCAGGATTCCATAGGAGGCAGCCAGAGCAGTTAAAGTGGAATAATAGCACTATAAAAGTGTAGTGTGATAACTAGACTCATCAGTTAAAGTGGAATCATTGTGCTATAACTGTGTAGTGTGGAGATTAAAAGCATTCATGTCCCACAATCTCCAGACCTGTCTCTGTCCCAGCACAATAACCCTCCCCATCAGAATTACCTTCTCTTGGGTTAAAAGTCCACCCAGGCAGGAACAGAGCTCTAATGGAGCTCCGTTCACTTCCTGGATCAAAATCTTGCCTATTCTCACAAGACGTCACGAGCACAGGAAATTTAAAAATAACAAGAAAAAAGTTTACACAAGCACATAAACACACTAAAAAGATAACAAGTAATTCACAATGGAAAAAGAGAAGGAAGGAACACTGCCATTCTTGGATGTCCTAGTCATCCGCAAACCAAACCAATGGTTATGCCACAAGGTATACAGAAAACCCACCCACACGGACAGGTACCTACACAAGAACTCCAATCATTACCCAGGACAAAAAAGAAGCACAATAAAAACACTGGTAGACCATACAAAAAGGATATGCGAACCCCACTACCTGGAGGATGAACTGAGGCACCTAAACTGGGCCCTACGGGCTAATGGTTACTCCAAATCAGACATCACAAGAGCAGCCAGACCCAGAAAAAACCACAGGAATGAAGAAGAAAAACAGCCACCCAAAGGGAAGGTATTTTAAACCATACATCAAAGGAGTCACAGACAGAATAGGGAAACTGATGAGGAAACACAACCTCCAAACAATCTATAGACCAACCAAAAAAATAAATCCAAGAAATGCTACACTCTGCGAAGGACAAAAGAGACCTTCTCACAGCTGCAAGAGTTTACCGCATACCATGCAGCTGCCCGCCCACCTGCCTGCTGCCTTCCCCGGCCTTCCTAAGCAGGCTCCAGGGCTTCAAAGCCCCGGAGTCTGCTCAGGAAGGCCGTAGAGAGGCAGGGCAGCCTCTCGCCCGCCCGCTGCCCTCCCCGGCCTTCCTAAGAGGGCTCTGGGGCTTCTAAGGCCCGGAATCCCCTCAGGAAGGCCGCAGAGAGGCCGGCCAGGCTGGCCAGACACCCTCCCGCCGCCTCCCTCCCGCTTGGGGGGATTGTGGGAGCAGCATTTTTTATTTGCAGTTTTCCCACATTCACGGGGGTCTCAAGACCTTAACCCCCGCGAATGTGGAGGGACGACTGTACTTCTGTTTCTCTGTAGGTGAGAATAACACTTCATAGTGTTTTAACTTTCACATCACATATTAAGTGGCATTAAGCAGATGTCTGTTCCCATCTGACTCATAAAAGCACTCTAGACCAATGAAAGGTAAGATATCCAGATGTTTTAGTCAGTGTTGTAGAGTCGCTATGCCAAAATTTCAACTTCAACTCTGGCTCTGTCTATACGGTAAAAAAATACGTATGGCATTCGTAAGATCAATCATCCGTACACACAGCCATTCAGATGCATACCTGTCATTCGGAAGGGGGGCTAGCGAATCCCCTGTAAACTCCGTGGATTCAGCATTCGGGAAGATTAGTGAATCTCGACCTAAAAACCGTACAGCTGTTTGTATTGTCGATGGTCTGTACACCCCGTTCGCACACATATGAACAGGCAGTGTAATCTGATTGGCTGGCTAAGCACAGGGGGCGGGGCTAGCAAAGAGGGAAAGCGAGAGGAGCGAGAGGAGCGGCCGCCATGTTGGATTCCCGGCTAAGCGAGAGTCCGGTAAGTCCATGATTTTAACATTTATTCCTTTTTATTTTATATTGTAAATATGGAAAACCAACTGTCTGCATAACAGGCACCTTTTGATTTTTTTTTTTTTTTTAAAAAGCAGCACGAGATTTAAAACCGCCACTTGGATCGCTGGCTCCAGCCAGCTGGGCAAGGGGGGGTCATAAAGAGTTTGAGGGCAGTTAAAAATAGTGTAGGTGGATTGTATGCATACGAATGGCTGCATTTTCAGATTTTTTTACACACACCCCCATGGATTATTTTTTTTAATTGTGTAGACGGGGCCAGAGTGCCACATCTCATTCATAGGCATTGGTTTTCAGTGGTGCAGTTGGAGCAAATGCTCCAGGACCCTCAGAAGCTAGGCTCCCCCATGCTACTGCTGGCACTTCACACATACGTGTGCCCGCATACACACGCACATGTACGTCTTCTTTTGAAGCTATGAGAAGACAAATGCTCCTGGGGAGAGTAGGACTGTCAATGTCTCTCCCCCACCCTCTCCAAGGATGTGCAGCATTACTGCTCATTCCACCTCCGTTTCTCAGCTGATGGAAAAGGTGGGTGGTATGTACATGCTGATGTCTCTGAGATTCCTGACTTGGTCATGCCAGCTGAGAAACAGGTAAGGGGTTAGCAGGGCCACCCCTGTTCTCAAACCTAACAAGGGCTGGCTTCAGCCCCAGGAAGGGCTCTCTTTGCTTCAGGAGCATTGACAAAGTGATCTGCCACAGCACAAAGCCAAGCTTCTAGTGGGAAAGTTCACGCATGTGCACAATGAGGACCCTGCTTAATTGTAGTTAAGTGAGCAGAGAGTCGTGTCGAATAAAATCTACTTCTGTTATTATAGACTTGCATTAGTCCTATATTCATGATACTACGTATAACAATAAGGAAGAGCTGAACCTACAAACCTATCCAAGAAAGGCACTAAGGACTCTATCAGATTTGGCAAAAATCACACGATTACAATGTTATGGTAGCGTGAATGGTTTGTGCTATCGCACAATGTTGTCATGTTTGCGTGGTTGACCTGTGCTCCAGCCACAAATAAGGTATTGCTTTTCATTGACAGGACAAGCCATCAATAGCCCTCAATATCGCTCTTTTTGTGGTATTGAAGAGCATGCAAAAACACATCCTACTGTAACCGTGAGATTACAGTGTGAACGGACGGTCCTCTTACCCCCCCTCCTTCCCGGCAAGAAAGCATCCGGGTGAGAACATGAAAACTATCCACAGGGGCACTCTTTTTATGAACCATCCTGGTTTGTTTGCATGCTTTTAGGTTTGTTTAAGTGTTTGTGTGTTTGTTTGCTTTGAAAATTAAGGGGGTTTGGGTGTTTTTAAGTGCGCTCGCATCTTCTTGTGAAAACAGCTGAAATCTCACCCATGCTAAATCACAGAAGTAAAGTCCCATTCTTAAAGTGTTAGTGGTGGTCATGTGATAGTTCCGTGGTGGTTCTTCCATGCAGTTATAGCGACGTGCGATAATAAGTGTAATAATGCCACTATGTTTCCATTTTCCTCATTCACTGAATTAGAGCATTTTTAGACTCTAGTCCGATAAAGGAGATTATCAGACATAGCCAAAACCATGTCAGAAGATTGCTAGAAGAACAGGAAGCCCCAACATTATCAGATAACATTGTCCTCCTGCATTCGGGGGGTGTAATGTGGCTGTCATTAAGACATCCCCCTTTTTATTGGTGGCTGGTCCCCATCAATAAAAAAGGGAAGCCTCATTCATGGCAGTGCTATGCCCCTGGGATGGCAGAAGGACATGGCGTCTGATAATATCACCCTTCCTGTTTTCCTCCTGTTCTTCTGGCGCGGTTTGGAACGTGTTTTTGACGCATTCCACCATGCCTGATAATCTCTAAAGTCCTGAGAAAAGGCTATTTTTTTTCTTTTGTTAGTACTTTTTGATGCTGGTAGAAAATGGCTGCCACAGTGGGTAGTGTTTCATAGTTTAATAAACTGTGGCACACTATGAAGAAGTACTGTGAAATTCTGACTCGCTCCCCCCACCATGAATGATAGATTGAAATAAAAAGAAAGCAATTCTACATCAAAGTATATCAGCACCCACTTATAGTTTAATAAGAAATCTCTTCACCCCTCACAAACCAGGAGCAAGAATCTTTGGAGAACTGGTAAATTTATTTAAACCACCAGGGAAATAGTGGAATGATTAAAAATTTAGCTCCAAATTCAGGGAGATCTGGGGAAACAGCAGGAGCATTCACAGCTCAACTGAGGAAGCTTTCTCAAAGTTGTTATTATGATACGACTCTGATACATACAACTACATAAAGCTTTTATCTTCTAGAGGCAGATTTCAAATAGAATTATCTGACCATGCTTCCAGTCTTGTACTGAGTTGCTAAAAGAGAAATTGGCCTTGATTCAAAGCAAAGGCCAAGATGAGATATTGTTATAGGGATTATGGGCACCAGAAAGTTGACATGTCTGAGGGAACCAGCATAGGACTGGTGCAAGCTGTGAAGGTGGAAAAAGTTATTTTCTTGTAGTGAATATATGATGGTCCTATGGGGGAGAATCACTTCTTTTCCAGTTTGCTGAATATACAGGAAACTGCTTATTCTGCAAACTGGGATCAGAGAAAATGGCCATATGGACATACTGTGGTAGTCTTTAGTTCTTTAAAATGGACAAGAGCCCTAACAAAGATAGGTTATTACTGAGTCATAAACTCAGTCCATTGCAGTACTGGTTCCACAGACCCATATTGTATTGACATCTGTCAGTGAAATTTTAACTATTAAAATAGGATCAATGTAACTTAAAATCTCTTGAGCAGGAAGCTGTGAAAGGCTTATCAAAACCTGAACAAGTCAACTAGCAATGTCTAAGGAAGAACCAAGAGCATCCCTCTCTTAACTGTTAATTTTATACGATAGTAAAATGCATCCAAATTGATTTAATGCCCATTAAATTTCTATGGGGGGGAGCACAAGAATATACAGTATAATAAATAAGGCATCAGCCATCAATCAGGGCAAGAAAAAACACAGTTATCATGAATAATTTAAGACTGAAACAACTCTGAAGATGTGAATAACTTAATATCAATTAATAAGCCAAAAGCATAGAGAAATAAGAAAACTTGGGCAACCAATATTGCAGGATCAGAAATAAATTTGAAACACAGTTTTTGCTTAATTCCATATAAAGTGCCTGTTTAAAATGGCCCATTTTTATTTTACTTTAAACAATTGTACAATATAATTCATACTGGATTTCAGGGCACTGTGCTCCATAAAATAAACAAAGTAAACACAAAACCAAGAAAATAATAAATAAAACTGGCTCATTTAAATCAGTAAATGAAAATATTTGTGCAAATCTTTTCACAACAAGTAATGAGAATGGATTCCATTTAAAATGTAACTTTCCAAGCTCTAGTCACAGACAAGTATGTTTATTCCCTTTAATAAAGTTGTCCTTTGTTGTTAATACAAATGCACACTCTGGCTCATTCTTACAGAAAAAGATAATTAAAGGCAAGTGGCCATAACGCACTATCCACACATTTAGGTTAAAGGTAAACCCTTGGTTCAAAAGAGGAACTAAGGGAATCTTATAGGAATTTAGGTGGGAGGAACAAAGGGTAAAGAGGCAGCCAGGCTGAACCCTGGGGTAAAGTGGGGTTGGTCCTTTGAGGTTTTCCCTCGACCACCTGGTTGTTGTGAGTTGTCGCAAATTTGGTGGCAACATCACATGTATATAGTACAACAATGTATATACAGTTGGCCCTTCATATTCACTGGGGATTGCTTCCAGGACCCACCATGGATAGCAAAATCTGTGAATACTCAAGTCCCATTATATGCAATCGCATATCAAAATGGTGTCCCTTGTATAAAACGGCAAAATCAAGGTTTGCTTTTTGGATTATTATTTTTTTAAAGATATTTTCAAACCGGTGATACATAAATCCATGTGAATAAAGATATTTTATAAAGATATTGAAAATAAAGATATTTTCAAACTGTGAATGCATAAATCCATGTAAATAAAGATATTTTATAAAGATATTGAAAATAAAGATATTTTCAAACTGAGAATACATAAATCCATAGTATCCGTGGATACTACATCCATGGATATTGGAGGGACAACTGTACTGTACTTACAGTGACATGCTCTTTTATTTTCCCCTTGGCAAAATAGCCATATAAGACATGTTGGCTTATCACTGCTTCTTCATTCTTGAAAATGAAAAATAATACTATTCAAAAATAACAAGCAAGGTGATGACACCTAGGAATTTTGGATTAATGACATGCTAGTAAAAGTTTACCAGAAGCACAGGGAACAGTGGAACAGCCTCACACTAATTCAGGAGATGATCAAACTACATGGTTGTAGCACTATTTTTCCACTTTAACTGCTCTGGCTGCCTCCTGTGGAATCCTGGGATTTGTAGTTTAGGGAGGGCATTTAGAGCTCTCAGCCAGAGACCTCTTAGTCCTCACTAAACTACAATTTCCAGAATTCTACAAGAGGCAGCCATAGCAGTTAAAATGAAATAATAGCACTATATTTATATTGTGCTATTTATATAGCACTATATTTATATAGCACTATATTTATATTTATAATTTATATAGCACTATATAGTTATATAGTTATATATAACTATAAATAAATTTATATTTATATAGCACTATATTTATAGCACTATTTTATTTATTTTTATTTTGTATTTTTTAAAGTATGTTTTAATTTTTTAAAAATTAATTAATTGTATTTTAAGGGGGATGGGATAGAGGGTCTGGATGTATATTTTAATTGTTGTAAGCCGCCCCAATTATGTTCCGTAGAGGGGCAGGATATAAATGTATTATTATTATTATTATTATTATTACTATAACAGTGTAGTGTAATAAAGTCCATAGTCTATTTATCCAGCTGGCCAATAATTTCCTAATCTGATGGTCAGCAAGTGCTTCAGGCAGCCTTTCCTTTCACCAGTTTCATGATCCCTCTTTAAATGGAGATACCAATGACCAAACATAGACACTTCTGTACACAAATATATATTCCACTTTGGTACAACTGCCATTATTGTACACCCATTTTTCGAATCCATTTTTGCTTGGTATCAGGGCCAGGAGCAAAAGAAATAGCTAGTGGCCATAACTCTGTTTTATTATCTCCACAGAGTTTGTGTAAACATGTGGAACCTGTAGCGTATCTTATTTTTCTTTGTATATTCTAATCTCTGTGCTAGGTATAGCTGAGGTATTGCAGCCAACCCCAGCGGTAGCCCTTGTTAACTTTTGTGTCACTGAAATAACAAATTGTCCTTCTTTTTTTACTGTGTACTTGAACTGGTCCCAAATTTCCAGATATCCTGACACAGCTTCTCTTGTTTGCTTGCTAATCAAGACCCAACACATGGGGGTTGTCTAAACTGTCAAAATAATCGTAATAGAATTCGCTGGGAAGATTATCAGTCTTAATGGGAAGCTGCATCAATGCACCATATTTGGAAGGGGGTGGGCGCAAAAAAATTCCAAAAAATACCAGAAAAGCCTTTGCTGCTTTCCCCAGATCTTTTAAAAAGCTCTTTTGAAAATGTGCATTCCCACTTGTTGGAACAAGCAATTTGATTTGAATCACTTTCCCATATGAGAGGAAGTGCAAATCTGATTGGGTGGATGAGTGCAAGGGGCGGGGCTTGATAACAGGGCAAGCATCTGCTGCTGCCATGTTGGATTTTCAGTTTAGTGAGTGATCACTAAGGTGATAAAATGGGGTGTTGTTTTTTCTTTTTTCATGTGTAAAGGCGAAATATCGCTTGTGCGCACCATGGAAATAGTTTTTTTTAATGGCGGCGGTGGATTTAAAAATGCAAGTAATTCACTTGTGGCTGCCATCTTGACTAGAGGGCATGCAAAGTTTATGGGGGCTGTAAAACTGTTAAGACAAGTAGCGGAGCAATCTGTTGTTGTTTTTTCAGGCTCATATAGACAAGACCTGGATATCTCTTCTTTTCTAAATTTACATATCTTACTACACAAGTCCAGCTTGTTTGTAAAGTTTCAACACTTTATCCAATCCCCCTACCATGTTCTCTCACTTGTCCTTGCAATAAACAAAGTCATCATCTGAATGGATGATGTCAAAGGATGCTAGGCAACCCTGACACAATCTCAGATATTCTCCTTTGGAAGTGTGCTGAGATGGATGGGAGGTTGGTAGGTTAAAAGAGAAGCTAATTGAAACAGTTTATTTAAAACTGGGTGATGAAAGCAGACAGCAACCTAGATTTAGTTATTTATTTCTTTATTTGGCAAGTGGCATGTGTCAAAATCTAGCTATAGTGTCAAGTTTTTTTTTAAAAAATACCTTGGCTTCAGATTACTGAGTTAATGATTAATTGATTTCTATAAGCATATGCCTTTCTCTACAGATGCATCCAAGAGGCACAAGAACCGTTTTTGCATACCAATCAGGAGAGTCATCTAATTGGAAGACAATCCCCTCCTCCCTCCATTTTAGCTAACTCATTTTTCATTTGGTATTTGGACACATTAGGATACTTTTTGACAAGAAAAAAAATAGTGGTGGCAGCTTTGTTTTCTAATCTCCATAAAGTTTATGTAATCCTGTTTAAAAAACAAAACAAAACACTGCTGACATATTTTGTTCATTTTCTATGTACTTTCTAGTCTTCCTGCTAGGCATAGCTGATGTATTGCAACCAAATCAAGATTAGAAAAAAAGGGAATTTAGGCATGTCTTGGGGGGGAAATTAGTGTACTCATGGTTACATATGAATTTCAAGAACTATCTGCAATAAGCCATTCACTAGAAATGGTAAGTTATTTTCTAAATGGTTTTCCAAACTGATTTTCCACTTTAGATAGCAGAGTAGTGAATAGCAAAGTAGCCTGAACCTAGTGCTAGCTCTTCTTCAGAGGACTTGACAGAAGAAAAACAAATGTCAGACCACCTCAAAGACTTGGGAGATTATCAGACAGGAACGAAAAAAGCATTCCTGGCCACAATAGCCTCTCCTGTCACTGTCCTGGCAGAAAAAGAAAACTTTTCAGACCTACCTTGCTACCATCCATAGGGTAGTCCAGGAGTGAATGGAGCTCTAATGGAGCTTTGTTCACTTCCTGGAATGAAATCCCATCCATTCTCATGAGAAGACGCAAGCACGGGAAATTCAAAAGTAAAAACAAAAATACAAGAGAAAAAGTGACAGCAAGCACAAAAACACACTTTAAAACTTCCAAGTAAATCAGGGAAGTTTTTAAAAAGTGTGTCACTTACCTCAATGTCCCAATCTCATCAGGAAGTGTTCTGGCAGGGACCTCTCATTGATGCTGGGATCTCGCCAGCAAAATGGGGCACCTTTTCAGTCACAGGGACATCCATGACAGAAACAGAGCAGGGGGTATATTGATGGCTTAACCCCTCCATAAAAAGCAGTGCCAGCGGAACGGCAGCAGAATGGGTACATAACGAGGGGGCGACGACATCATCTGAAAAGCAAGCCCTTTAGCAATCTCCTGGCGTCATTATAATGCGGTTTTTAGAGCATCTGATAATCTCCTTGATCTCTAAAATCCACTTCAGTATGACCTTTACATACAGAAAACTAGTAAAGCAGGGGTGAGTTATTGGACTGCAACTCCCAGGCTCCCTTGTCCCTGGCTCTGCTGATTATGGCTATGCATTGCCCCACACAGCGGGGGATGACGGGGCTCTAGCTTGGGGTCTGGATGCCTGAGATAAGGAGGGGGCCCAGTGTGACATTATTGTAAGTTTTTTATTATGTAAATCCATTTTTTTCAAAAATAAATATAAATATTACTTTGGTGTCATAATTTAAACTGACTTATTTTATTTTTTATCCTAAACCCTATAGAGCATGTCGCTGCCCTTAACCTTAGCAGTAGGTAAGGGGCCTGCCAAAGATCCTGGCCTGGTTGCCCGCTTCAGGATGGGGGGGCATGTGGCTATTAGCTAATGAGAGAGACCTCTGCACATAGATTAGCTGGTTCCAAGAAGTAAAAGCCTGAGAAATAAATATTTGTGCACTTGTCTTATTTCTAAGGTCCTGTCTATACGGTCAAAATAATATGAACGCGATGCGTAGTATTGGTGATCTGTTCAAATGGTTCACACGAATATCTGTCATTCAGAAGGGGGGCAGCAAAATCAACCACAAAGTCCATGTGTGTCGTATCCAGGGCTTCATACGGAATTTTTGAAAAGCCCTGTACAACTTCTGAATGTGCAACCATTTGAACACTCATGTTCACACAGATACGAACAGGCAGTGCAATATGATTGGCGGGGCTAGAAAGAGGGAAACCAGCTGCAGCCATCATGTTGGATTTTCGGCTAAGTGAGGGTCCAGTAAGTTGATCAAAAGGCAATCTCATACTCTTCTTTTTTGTTTTTTTATTTCACTGTAAATACAAAGTGTTGCTTGTGTGTACCCTGGGAAACTGATTTTTTAAAAAAATAATTGGCTAGGGTGTCATGCGGCATTTAGGGGGACTCTTTTGGCCGTGTAGACAGGCCACACTGTTGTGAACGCCTACCTTTCTGAACATGTTCATATTTCCCCCCTTGTATAGACAAGACCTACGATAAGGATAGCTCTTACTGTTCTGTGACAGACAGATGCCCCTCACTTCTTTTTTTACAAGAAGCTCATATTCTGTAGGGAATCATGTCTTACCTAGCTTGCATTCCTCCTGAGAGATTCTTGATTTAGCTCACCCAAGAGTGCATGCCTTGGGTATCTCTTTGGGAAAAGGATGTCGGAGGCCCATGGAGCAACACTCTGGTGCATTTGGGAACCATTGCAACTACAGTTGTGAGGATACTGACTGCCAAATAAGAGATATTATAGACTTTTATTTGCATATACTGTCTATGTTCTCTATTCATATTCCAACAGCACAATCAATATATCATGTTTTCTTCCACACAAGTGGTCTCACTTTCTCTTGATAATCTCAGAATCTTAGGGTTTCCATGGCCAAGTGATGATTCAGTCCTTGGTCTTCCAGTGCCCTAGCCCAACATCAAACCACTACACCACAGTGGCTCTCATGTACAGCAACAGATCATTACAATTCCTAGACCTTTATCACACCACCCGCTTAAATCCCATTCTTTTGCCAGCATAACTTTGCCATTTTTATGCTGACAAAAGAACTCCCCATGCCACACTGACCTTGCATCTGCGCTAAAAGCTTCCCTGGCAATGAATGAGGCGTGAACGGAGCTCTGTTCACTTCCTCTATTGAAATCCCATGTATTCTTGCAAGAATACATAGTGAAGGAATTTTTTTTTAAAGAACACTCAGAAAGTTTTTTAAAGCACAAAAAACATTTTCAAACTTACACCTACCTGAATGTCACAATCTCACCTGGAAGTGTTCTCACTGGACCGGCAATTGATGCTACCTACATTTACATGAGTTCAATGACGTGTGGATTCAAATGATGGCAATGCCGGCACAAAAACACTAGGGAGGATCTATTGATAGCCTGAGCCATCAATAAAAAAGTATGGGTTTTGGTCAAGACATAAACGCGAAAGGACGATGTCGTCTGGTATGTGAGGCCCTTTCACCTTTATGTGGTATCGTTATGATATAATATTTGGATGGTCTGATAAAGTCCCTAGTCTTGTGACATTATCAGATGAGTGTCTAAATATGCTGTAATTCCGCGAATGAGGATAGTGGAAACATCATGGCATTATCACATGTCACTGTAATCCCGTGAAAGAACTGCCATGGAATTATCACACAATGACCACTGGTGCTTTAATAATGGGAGTTTACTTGATTTAGCATGTGTAAGATTTTGGCAGTTCTCGCAAGAAGGTGCGAATGTGCTTAAAACTCCAAGAACACCTTAATTAACAAAGTAAATGAACACACAAGCACTGAAACAAACCTAAAAGCATCAAAACTTAACAGGACAGTTCATAAAAAGAGTGTCCTGTGCTTCGTTTTCATGTTCTCACCCAGAGGTTCTCTACTTGAGGACCCTTCATTCATGCTGTAATCTTGTGATTACAATGGGACGTGATTTCGCACACCATCAATAGCGAAAACAAAGTATCTTTACTATCTATTGATGGCTCGTCCCATCAATTAGAAGCAATGCTTTTTTCATGGCTGGAGCATGGAGTAACCATGCAAAGATTATGGACATTTTCAGATGAACCTTGCTGTGCAAGGATTGCCTAGGAGAGGTTCATTGCAGCAGCGTGGCAGAGGGTCGATTTCGGACGACGCTGTGCCTGCTGCGAGATCGTCCGTCCCTCTTGTGCTTAAGCTTGGAGCCTGCCGCGCTATATTCGGCAAGATTTTATTCACGGAGGTTGTCTGTGAATAAAATCTTGCTGAATATAGCACGGCAGGCTCCAAGCCTAAGCGCAAGAGGGACGGACGATCTCGCAGCAGGCACGGCGTCATCAGAAATCGACCCTCTGCCACGCTGCTGCAACGAACCTCTCCCAGGCAATCCTTGCGTGGCAAGGATCATCTGAAAATGTCCTAAGTCTCCACTGCATATAAGAATAATATCTTACTGGCAAGGTAGCCTACTCAATAGACCTGGGACTTTTTCGGATGAGTCTTTTACAGCGCAAGCAGCCTCGTCGCGTTGCGAGGCTGCTGCGCTGCAGAGCGTCCCTTTTGGATGACGCTCTCCCCTGCTGGTACTGTTGTGTTACCGTGGGGACACTGCAGCATTATATTCGGCGGTTTTCTAATCATGAAAGTTGATCATGATTAGAAAACCGCCGAACATAATGCTGCAGTGTCCCGGCGGTAACACAACAGTACCAGCAGGGAAGAGTGTCATCCGAAAGAGACGCTCTGCAGTGCAGCAGCCTCACAACACGACGAGGCTGCTTGTGCTGTAAAAGACTCATCCGAAAAAGTCCATCAGGATTTAAGCATTTGGTTTAAAGGACCCAAGATGAGACAGGGCTTCTGTTTATGCATTTTCAGCCTCACTACCTAAACTAGGGACAGATAGTCCTGCCTATGTGTACATATTTTAAGGTGCACATTGGACTGTCAGTAAAGCACACTTTCCTACAAAACTTTAATATTATACATGGTCACATTTCACAATTCAGAACTGTAAAACTTTTCAGATATAGGATGGAGCTGAGGCTTCTGTTGACATTTTTCATGTTTTATTTCCCTCCTAATATTCTTCCTTTACTATTCTAGATCTTATCCCTCACATCTTTTTTTATTAGCTCACTGCTAACTTAATGCCTCGCTCAACTGATCTTATGCTTAATGAAACTACAAGTGCATCACAGCAAAGAGGTCAAAGTCATGAATTCTAGAGTCTTATCACTGTTGAAATTTTACAGAGGTAATCAGTAACAGTCCTAGAAAAGAAAGGTTCAGCCAATGAGGTCACATAGCATATTCTCAGAGTAAGGGCCAAACTATATATGAAATGATTCACCATTAAGAGTAGGATTTTTCTTATAAATATCTGGTGTTGGGAGTCCAATTCACATAGGCCCCTTGGAACCCTTTGTCTTCCACAGCAGTCCTGGGGTACATCCACACTACACAAATAATCCAATTTGAAACTGGATTATTTGTGTAGTGTGGACTAGGCCCTGATCTTGTTCAGGGCACCACAACATGGACAATAAAGTTCCCATTGCTATGATTACAAGTTTCTAAGATTTTAGAACTGTGTGGTGTGAAGGAGGTGCCAAGAAGGCTCTGCTCAAGCCCTGCCCAACAGCTACTGGAGATTCCACAGACTAGTGGATAGCTACTGCAGCACCCAGAAGCAACGTCAGAGGCAGGTTCCATCCGGACAGTCAGTTACTTGGCAATGGAGGAGGCATATTGTTGGTACTGGCTCAAAGGCAGGGATAGAAATGGAGCTCCTCAGATATAAAGAATATTAACAGTGAGAGCTGGAGAAATGTGAGAAGGGAAAGACAGTGCAAAGAAGCCCCAAAGCTGGGCAGATGACTCCTGCCCTGACTGAGAGAATGGCTGGAAAGCCTATTCATTGGGTTTGTAGATTTGTGGATTGCTCTCATCAGCCTAAGTAATGTGTACTTCCTGGCAAGCCAGAGGATCCTCCCCTGATCACTGGCCTGTTCCTAGATTTGTGGCCAGGCTCAACTCCAGTTATCACCACAAGATCCTTGGTCTCAGTACTGCACATAATAAATTGGAATGGCTTGTAGAATCTAGAGACTGGGACCAGATGTGTCCTTACATACCTGATGAACCAGCCTGATCCTGCATGTATTCACCTTACCAGAAGGCTTAATTCCATGCATACTTACCATGGCCAAAGTCCCATGCCTACTTACATTAGAGAGAAGTCCTGCACCTAGTTATCTTACAATAGGACGTGATTCAACACCTATTTACTTGGTTCAAAGGGCCTATACAATTCTGTCCTGTGACTGAATCTATGTATTCACCATGGGAACCAGTCTCCTTTTACTAGGGGTAAATACCACGTTTTATGGTCTGAGCTGCCACCATCTAGCAAACAACCAATCCAATTCCCAATAATGTGATTCTGTCTGGAAGTCCAGAAATCAGCCATGGCTACAAGAGGGCTGGGAGTTTAGCTTCACTTGAAAGGGCAGGATGGGTTGCCCAATCCCATGAAAATAATCTGGATGAAACTTTCTATAGGCCTCTTGAAGAAGTCCACTTGTGCCCCAGGATGAACTCAACAAAACCACTAAAACTATTTTGTTGTGGTTTAGGGACAGAATTCATGGAAGTAAGCAAGTACTATGTTGAAACCTAAAAAAGGGCCGCCCAGACAGTGGAAGAGACCACAGCTCAATGGTAGGATACATATTTTCCATCCAGTTCTTGCCATCTCCAGTTAAAATAACCAGGCAACATGAGATGGGGAAGACCTATCTATACCTTAGGACTTTATCAGATGCAGCAAATATGGTTTCATAACGATGCCTAATTAATGCAAAAGGGCGCACATATCATATGATGTCATCCTTTCACAATCATGTCATGTCCAAAACCCATTCTTTTTTTATTGACGGGCCAAGCCGTCAATAGATCTCCCATGGTGCTTTGTTGCCAGCATTGACAGTGTTTGAAACTGCACGTCATTGTGCTCACGTGAATATAGCATCAATGGGTGCACACTTCCGGGTGAAATCGCGAAAACCAAGTACCATACGCTCTTTTTATGAACCTTCCCCGTTCACTTTTTAATTTTAAAGTGTGTGCCTGCGCTTGTGTGCACATTTTGTGTCTATATTTTTGTTTATTTTTCAAATTTACCGTGATCATGTCTTTTCACAAGAATCACTGAGATCTTGAGCCCAGAAGTAAACAGACCTCCATTCGTACTCTGTTTATGCCGAGGCTGCCTCTTTAATGCTGCTCAAGATAGGTCTGGTAGGCGTGTCTTTTGCTGGCGTAAAAATGCCACAAAATATGCTGGCAAAAAACGTTAATGGATAGAACTTTTGACAATGAAATGAGACAATGGCAGGCAAGTTGGACAAAGACTGTGATTTGGGATAAGGCAATTTCCTAAGTTCCTATACCACGATGATTCTAAAACCTTTGTAGGTCACAGAATCCTTTGACAATCTCATAAAAACCATGGACCTCTTCCACAGAAAAATGCACTTGAACACTGTTTTTCAAGTAATCAGAAGGTGATCAAAAGGGGAAATAGAAAGTGGCTTCTGGCTTTCTTTTCTGTGATTGTAGATACACACAGTATAATTATACCCCCCTCTCCCTAAGATTACATGAAACACTTCTTCAGAAAACCAAATCCTGCTAATTCTCAAAACCCAAAGCTATCAAGCCATTTTCTTTTCCCACAAAAAGTCAATCAGGGGTTTCCAATCTCTTTTTTGCTTATGTTTTTTTTAAAGAAAAACTTTATTTGCTGATTTATTTCTTTATTGTTTTGTAATACTGTATAATTTACTGAATCCTCTCCTGCAATCACAACAGCATATAATGGACCAAATAATGCGGCCATCTTGTGGCAGATGATTTAAATTGCTGAAGACAGCAGCCATCTCCACACAGAGAAGTGCTCAAGTGCAATTCACAGTATGAAGTGAGTAATTTTCTATCACCATCACCATCTGAAGGACAAGAAAATGTACCATAGTGGCAGATACAAAAAAAAAAGGCACATCTACAAGGTCTTTCCATGGAGGAGTCATCATTCAGACTTCAGAAAGTGGCTGGCCTTCACTGAGTCAACAGCTAGGAAAGAGGAGAAATTTATTTTTTAAAAACCAGAATTCATCTAAATCTGCAAAATTGAAATGTTGGAGGAAGGAAAAATGCTCCTGTTCCATGAGGATGAGGCAGAGTTTTGTTTCAGTACCACAGGTCAGAAAGTTACCCAGCCCATAGAATTTGAATGTGAGAGAAAGCACAATTGGCAAACTTGCCTGTCCCTGACCAAAACAACAAAAAAGAGGGGAGGACTCACTTGTGTGTCCAGGGATGAGTTCTGCTCTGCATGAAATAACCAACCGGCACACATTATATTATAGAGTGGAAGAAATAGGCCACAACTTTTATTGGTTACAGCTATAGATAGGGTTGGTGCTCACATGGGTCTGGGTCTCGGCACTGAACCTGTCGATGAGTCTGATCCTCTGGACCACTGCCAGAACAAAAGCGCAAAGAAGCACTGCTTAAGTGAACAAGCAGGCTGGAACTTAAATACCCTCCCACCTGACCAAAGTGAAAACTAGCTAGTTCACTCTGGCCACACCTACCAGCCAATGAATTTAAATTCATTTGCTAAGAGTTCCTGCCTCTCCCCAAAGCTGCATCCAGCCATGCAGAACCCCGGGAAGAAGAAGCCAACAGACATGATGCCAATAAAACCCTCAGCATTCTGCTCCCATCCTGGACTGCAATGATGCCACCCAGTAAGTCTAGCAGCTCATTTTCTGAAGCTTCAATTTATTTTCTGATAAAATGTTCAGCATTTAATGGGCTGAGGGAAAACAGATTATCTCCATGCCCACTATGATCGTCCTTTTAATTTCAGTGGAATCATTCTCAATAGTGAATGGATTGATCCTTCTTCTGTAAGGAACACGTTGCCTTACTTTTTACATATGACAGGAAGAGTCTAGCCAACATATTGGCTGAGCTCTAAAGAACTCCTTCGGTATGGCAAATGAGAATTTTGGCCTCCCTTCTGCCCCTTTGAATAGTAGATGCCCAAGCCATATCAGAAACAGCTTTTTGGAATTCACTTCAGATTCATAAGTAGTTTGATGTGTGGCACAGCTGGCTTATGTTTAACAAATACCAGTCTCAAAGTTGCCTTAGGCATGTGGAACTAATAATGCAGTCTTTTAAAACCCATCCATTGGCATTGATATTGAGACAACACGTAAATTGTAACCAGAGGATGCTCACAGAATTTATTTTATTTTATTTTATTTTATTGCTATCTGAATTTCTTAGACGTTACTGACGCAAACTGACTACAGTCCTTATGGAGAATATTTGAAAGGCTACATTGATGTGAAGAGAGAAATCCTCATGTGAGCCAGGAAATCTTTTCCATCCTCAACAATCTGCCAGCCTTAGATTTTTCTGTGCAACAGTATAATGAAGGCAAGTTTCATCTCCCTCACTTTCTTCAGAGCTAAATGTCTTCAAAATGAAGTAGAATTAAGACTTGGATATAATTATGACAATAAATGTTAAGCTTTAAGCCAGCCAAGCCTTTTTTTTCCCTGACACTACATAAAATATGAATGAATGTGACTTAAATTGGAAAATCATTCACTGTGTAATAGAAGTACCAAATAGGTTTATATATGGGAAGCAAATGGGTTGGAAATGAAAGAGCAAGTGCATTGGGAATAGAGTACTTTTCTTCATGTTCTACATTCCAAAAGTCCAAGATGATTTTTTTTTTTTAACTGGGTCTTTCCCTCCACTTGATGCAGAAATGTAAGACTTTTTCAGACGTCTCAAATACAACGCAAGCAGCCTCGTCGCGTTGCGAGGCTGCTGCGCTGCAGGGCGTCCCTTTCGGATGACACTCTCCCCTGTCGGTACTGTTGCGGTACCGTGGGGACATTTGAGCGTTATATTTTGCCAATTTTTACTCACCAAAGTTGATCATGATTACAAACCGGCGAAATATAATGCTCAAATATCCCCGCGGTACAACAACAGTACCGGCAGGGAGAGCGTCATCTGAAAGGGACGCCCTGCAGCGCAGCAGCCTCGCAACGCAACGAGGCTGCTTGTGCTGTATTTGAGACATCCGAAAAAGTCCGTACTGTCTTACTGTATAAAAAATAAGCCAGCAGGTAGTACAGTCGTCCCTCCATATACATGGATTTCGTATCCACAGATTCACGGCTTTAAAATATTCTTTAAAAATTAATAATCCAAAAAAGCAAACCTTGATTTTGCCATCTTATCTAAGGGACACCATTTTGCTATGCCATTGCATATAATGGGACTTGAGTATCCATGGATTTTGGTAACCACAGGGGGTCCTGGAACCAAACCCCAGCAAATATGAAGGGATAACTGTATACTAAGGGTTCATCTACACAGGCCAGAATACACATCCTGTCCATGAATAAGCCCCTTTCCTCCACGTTATCAGCATAAAATGGGAGGAAGTCCGGAATATGAGGGCATTTAGCAAATGCTCCCCCACATTGCACTTCAACTCCTTGGAAGTACAGCAAATTAGCAGAGTTCATTCACACACGCAGCAGTGTTAGCATAACAATTCCAGCATGCACAAAGAGAGCTTATCGATAACCAACACCCTATTTGTACCCCAAGTTACTTGTTTAGCCAAATAAGTACTCAAAACACACAAAAGTGGTTAAAAGGTATAAAAACTTCATTACTCACAGTTTCAGAGCATATCACATGGAATAATATCAGCACAGCTTCAAAGCAGACTAAAAACTACTTAAAAATGACTAAAAACTACATGGTTACAAAAGAAGATATGCTGGACCCCTGAGTGGGAGGTCCACTCTCAAAGAAGTCAACATGGCATGTGGGGAGGAATAAAGCCTCGTGAATAACTTCTAGACAAAGGGTGCAGCTACACGATCATAAAAAAAATCCGTATGGGGGGCAAAAAATACAAACAGCCTGTCGTTCATATGCATACGAACCGGCTATATGATTTTTAACCCCCCTAAACTCCGTATGACTCCCTCTTCCCGAAGCTGGCTGGAGCGAGCAAGCCAAGCAGCAGTTTTAAATCTCCCGCCGCTTTCTTTTTTAAAAGGTTCCTGGTTTGCGGACAGTCGGTTTTCCGTATTTACAATATAAAATAAAAATAAATAAACATATAAATTCACTGACTTACCGGACACTCGCTAACCAGGAAACCAACATCTCCCAATTCAGCCACTCCCAATTCCCCTCCGTGCTAGCCCTGCCCCCTCTACTCAGCCAGCCAATCAGATTGCCCTGCCTGTTCGTATGTGTGTGAACGGACCGTACAGACCCGTCAGCCATCCGAACGGCATACAGATTTCTCTTCGCGATCCGCTTTCCCTCCCGAACGCTGCGTATTTCAGGGTGGAAAACCAGCCCCCCTCTTTTGCATTTGTGTGCATCCGAATGGCCGTTTGTACCGAAGCGCGAACTTCCGCACGCCGTACGTATTATTTAAATCGTGTAGACGGGACCAAAGGAGAAGACTTAGACACTCCCCTTTCCCTAGAAGCCTAATCACAATATATTAAGAAGTTACATCAAACACCCTGTTGGCTTCTGTCAGTTAACCCTTCAATAGCAAAAGCATTTCCACTTATTGGATTGCAAACTGTATATTAGAACACAGACTGCCATGTCAGTCTGTTGCTAAACCGCTGCCCCACTCTCCACAGCCAGGAAGCTAGCCCGCAGCATGAGAGCAAGGCCCTCCAGCCTGGTCACAGGTGCAAGCCTGCTTCCTGGATCTGGAAGAATAACGGCAGATGGCAGTTGCAGTGATGGGCTGGCATGGCAGTCTGGACTCCTGTAGTCACACGGGGCCCAATCTGTTTTAGTTTAGCTGCAGCAGTTTTTCCCAGGAATTTTTAAACAAACAAACAAACAATGTAATAGGCTTTAACCTATTTTGATCCTCTCTTTGCCCCAGAGGTCATGGGGATTGCCTGGGGCAAACTGGGGCAAATGCCCTATGTCGTCTGGACTGCAGGGCTCACAGATGGCATCCAGGTGAGGTAAACAGTCTGAGTGGACATGCCCTAAGAAGTAAATTCCATTATGTTCAGTGGGCCTTTACAAAATTGCACCCTTGACCAAAGGAACATGCGCAGGTCTTAATATAGAATGCAGGTTTGTTAGGGAAGATAGCATATACTACCTATTTGTATCTTTATGTGTCACTTAGTGCTAACAGTGTATCAATCAAGACTGTAAAACTTCTGTAGTTTGAAAGCCATATTCTCCACATCGCCCATATCCTAGAGCCTTGCTCATTTCCCCCCTAACCCAAGTCTCAATGGCTTCTGAATTTACTGCCATTTCTGTGTTCACATATGGCAATGCACTGCACTTTTGTATCCTTTTGTGTTACCCAGTCACACATATTAATTGTCCTATGCTGCTTTTACTGCTATTACTTCTGTTAGTAATAGGGCACTTGCTACTGTTAGTAATAGGGCACTGTTTAGGTTGTTGCAACAACAAGAGTTTACCTCTTTGGCCTAGTGATGTACTCTTAAATCCTGGCTGCTGGGATGGTTCTTTCAGATAGTTTATTAATTTGCATGGTATGAGCAACTGAAGTCATAGATAGGGCCAGGGAATGAATTTGGTGAATCTGAATTTCAAAACAGACTCATTGAATCTACATTTTCTAGATTAATACAGGTATATAGATCAGGTATGGCTATGTTTTGGCCGACAGTCCCACTGAATTCTACAAGAAACTAGTTAAAGGGCTGATTCTCTTCCTTTTTCTTTTATTACAAGTATGGAATGCCTAGCACATACAGCTCCTGCTGCACACATTACAAATGTGACTATTGTTCCCCCAGGAGTGATAGAATGTGATAATATGCCTTTACTGTCAGGGAGATTGTGCAGAAAAAAAATAACTTTGGCTGTGGATTTTAGAAGTTTTTTTAAAGAAAAGGACAGGAAACAGACTTACTAGTGAATAAATGCTCAAGGGACATAAACCAGATTAAAACAGACCAGACCAGCCCTAGCCATAGGCCACACTGGCATTGTTGCAAAGGACCTCACAAATTCTCCAGACATTATCTTTGATATCCGTGGTGTGATGTTATTAAAGAAACACATCTCAGAAGCTTTCCTGGGTTTGTTAAACTTTCAGGATAACAAACATCTTCAAGATCTTAAATGTGTGATCACCTTTTGATAAATGAATGAATCAATCAACAAGAAAAATGTAGTTTCAAAAGCTCACTTGGCTATAAATATGGCTTTCTTTCTGTGTATTAATACATTTTTTCAAGGTAGTTAGGACTGACATTGAAGAAAAAAAACATTTATCCTCTTGTGAGATCCCTAGCTTATCATTAACCTGCAGGAAGGGTATAAGATGAAATCTCTAGAATCAGGGGTAAACCTGACATTGAGACAAAGTATGTCCAATACGTACAGGGATTAAACCTTAATTTAAAAACATATAGTTGCACACATGTATCCAACTGAGGTATACGATTGTAACCATTCAATGGTTCATTCTCTGAACAATTTTTCTGTGATGTGATAGCCTGCCTCTGGTCTGCTTTGTCACATCCCTGAAAAAGTACTCAGTGATCAGATAAATGGGTTTCCACCAGGTGTTACTTTTCTTCCCAACTCCAAAGGCTAGCAGTGCATGCAGGAATTTCCCCAACTCCAGAAAGTGGTCAGGGAGGAGAAAGTGCTTCAGGAATGTAGTGTTACCCAAAGAGCTCTTGGAAATTCCAAGAAAACATCGAGTTTGGAAATTAGCAGCAACTCGACCTTAGCAATGCAATGGGACAATAGAGAGAAGGATCTTTACACCTTTGTATACCCCAACTAACTCTGAACAGACACACACACAAATGCAAAATGAAAAATTAACAATGATATTTATTAAAGACTTAAAAATAACAACACCAAGCATGTACACATTCATACAAGAAGCATTCACAAGAAGCATTCATACAAGAAGCATTCTTCATACAAGAAGAAGACCACCAGGAATGGAAGAAAAGAGGTTGCCAGAGGGATAGAGGGTTTCTGGGGTGATATGACACCTGTCTTGAAGTCCAAAGTGATTGAACAAACTGGCAGCATGGATGGAGCAATTGGGCCTGGCTACACATAGGGGCAGAGTGTCCCCTGGAAATTGAATCTGTGTGCAATGAGGCATGATTTTCAGCCCATACTTATACCAAAAATATGCCCTGAGGTGAGCAAGTTTCCTGGGTTGAAACAACAGATTCCAGGAATCTCCAGGGACTGCACAATGAGTTCCAGGAAAACTCCTGGTCTTGACAATAGGTCTTAATGTGTTTGTAACTGCCTTAATGTCTCAGTGATTAGATTTATAAAAGTTTGAGTTGCCTCTTTTGATGGCTAAGTGATTGGAGAAGGGAAGCTGGATACCTGCAAACAAAGGATTACTCCATCCATCTATTGTCTGCCACTTGGGCGTCTGGTAGAGACAATGTCCTTTTGACCTCTTGAGGTTTCCTCATAGTTTGGAATTTTCCAGTAGTCCTTCCTGGGAGAAGCATGGTTTTTAGCATGTTTCTCTTGGGATCCATACAGTGGGTCCCTGACCTTCCACTGTTCTTTCCACTGAAGACCACATTAATGAGCCAAATTATTAATAAGCCAATTTTGGGGTTTCTGGGGGCAGGGGAATTATTAGGGGTGCTAATAGTAGCAGGGCATCCCATCCATGGTTCAGGTTGGCACCATCTGTCAGCTAGTTTGGACTGCATGCTGGATATTCCCATGTGATGGAATACCAGATGGTGAGCACAAGCGAGAGATGACCATCTCTTTCATGTCCTGTTCATGACCTATTAGTACATGTCTGGTGTCCTCCAGGTCAGTGCTTCTCAGGCTATCTGATGTGTGGAACCAGCTTTTTTTTTTTTTAAATGTGCCAGGAACCTGTACCACATTTGTGCCCAATGGTTTCCATTGTTTATTTCTGGAAACTCTCAGCTGATGGCTCAGGGACCTGCATTGGTACAGGAGCCACCACTTTGGGTATCACTGCTCCATAGTTTTGGACTACAGCTCTGCTCATCCCTCAGAACTGACTCTACTGGTTGGCCGTGCTGGGAGTTATCATCCAAAACATCTGGAGTGCACCAGAAAGGGGAATTCTGTTCTAGTGCCATGTGGCTGGCTGTTGCTGCTAGAAACAGACTCCTGGACATTTGCTGAGTCAACCACATCATTTGTTAGGTCTCTATGTGTTTAATGTGTAATTAATTAAACATTGTGGGGCTGGACAGACATATTTGCAACAGAGTTTCATTGATACTGAGGTGAGTATCCACAGAGAATCTGGGAGTGTAATCTGCACTCTTTCCAGGCCCTCCAAACCTCTTTGTTGGACCTGGTCATTTTCACCAAAGCAGAAAGGACATTTTGGCCACTTCTGGTTTATGTTTTTGGCTACCTGGGACTTTCTTTGAGATGGAGGGGAGGGACAAAATAGCAAATATACAGGAAGCCCCCACTTATCCAATAGGTTAGGAACTGCAGCAATGTCAGAAACTGGTCAAAACTGGAATTGGTCAAAAAGCAGAACCCATTTAGGGAAGATGAGGAAATTATGGTGGCTTGCTTGGGACTGCCTGTGTGTGCCTGCAGGTGCCTGCACTCGTGCAAAGTCTCTCAGTGTTTGGTGACTCCCGCACACCTCAATTCACTTTGCATGCAGCATGCACATGGACGATCAGTCCCAAGCAAGCCCCAGTAGGCAGAAACTGTTGAAAGAGTGGGTTCCTCATTGATTGAATAGAATGTGTCATTAATTTGCAAGCATTGAAAAGTGATCCATCAGATTAACCAGCTATTGAAAGGCGAGGGCTTCCTCTATAGAGAGTCACACTTTTTAGATGCCCCTGGAGGCATGTTTCTCCATTTTTAACTGCTTGTTAAAGAAAACAATGAGCAGATCAGAGGGAACTGTGGGCTGGGACCACCCAATACCAGTGCATGATCTAGGACTTTATCAGACCACTGCCCATTATTGTTCTTTTGGCAGCATATTTTGTGCCATTTTTATGCTGGCAAAAGAAACCCCACCCCACCAGACCTTACCTTCCACATCGTGAAACGGCAGCCCAGGCACTAACAGAGAGTGAACGGAGCTCCTTTCAATTCCACGTTCATGATCTCCATGAATCTCATGAGAAAATGCAAGCATGGGAAATTTAAAAAGAAAAGTAAAATAAAGACATAAAATGTTCACACAAGCACAAAAACACGCTTTAAAAGTCCCAAGTGAACTGGTGAGGTTAAAAAAAGAGCATCCCCTACCTAGCTGTCTTGATCTCACACAGAAGTGAGATTCACACTGCATTCATGTGAGCACAATGGTGCAAAGTTTCAAACACCAGGAACGCCAATACAAAAGTGCCATGGGGAGATCTATTTATGGCTTGGCCTGTCAGTAAAATAGGGCAGCTTTTTAACAAGATATGATTGTGAAAGGATGATGATATATGGTATGTGTGCCCTTCACAATCATTATGCATCCTTATGACATCATATTTGCCACATCTAATGAAGTCCTTAGACTATTTTCTTTTACTATTTCTGCTCATTTCATTTTTCCTTCTGATATCTGCTGGATTCCCTTCTGTGGCCACATGAATAAATCCATCTTAGAAGGCCCATGCCTTTGCTCTTATGCACCTGTCAAAACTATTTTGTTCCCGTGAGTATCAAAATGCAAATCAGGTAGTATCTCAGTGTAACAAATGTATGGGGGCATTCCTTAATGTGCTGCACTCCATTTCCTCCATTGCTGCTTATTAGGTGAGGGCTGATAATGTTTTCAGCCTGACATACTTAATGATGAATAGAGCTTTTATTACCATCAGTGAAGGCATGTTTACTTTCAAGGTGCTTCACAGTCATATATTAATATGCTACATTGTAGTTATTATAAAATGGAAATGATTTCTTTAGCCCTTCCAAAATAAAGTACACATCTCCAGCTTCCAAAATATGCCTTTCTCTTGTCCTTTTGTCCTCTTCCTCCTCTCAAGTTTTCCAAGTTTAGCTCAGAAAATCTTTGGGAACATAGACCTTGGTGAAGTGACATGAAGCTGAGCATTATGAACATCTTACACCAGTGATCTATCTTTTTCACTGGCTCCCACTGTGTGCTGGCTTTGACCCTCAGGGCCCTTCAAGATATTCTGCAACATGCTATGGCCACATAAAAGGCCATATCTACAGAACCTCAGAAAGTGGAAAGGCTTACAGAGTAGAAGAGACTTTTAGATTTCCTAGAACTAAAGACAGATATAATGTCCCCATGGACAAGTAGCCATCAATATCCTTGCAGCTGAAGTCTGAGTCAATTGAAATGTCCAAAGACTCTTCAGAGATAGCCCCATGTACAACATATTTATAGCATATTGCAATTATTTAATCGGAGCATATGTTATAGCCATGATTGACTTACTCAGGAGTAGTAACAATTGGTACACCACTTTACATTGAGCCAAGATATTCATGGCATAGCTATCACCTGGGCATTCAAATGGAAAGTACTTCCAAAGTGAAAACCTGACTGAAGGGGAGTACCACCTCATCAAAAAGGTTGAATTCTTGTTCCAGAACCTATCTCCCTCTTGAACAGGAACAATTCTGTCTTGTCTATATTAATCTTCAGCATATTTGCCCTAGGTCAGCTCAATCTCAACCCCAAGCACCAAGTCATAACATTAACAGACTCATTGATATTTTATGAAAAGGATACAATACATGATGACATCCACGTATTGGTGACCAACACACCCTGGATCTCGGCATCATCTCTCTCATTTGTTCCATGTAGACATTAAAGAACATGGGGAAAAGACTGCTCCTTCAGTGACACCATGTACTGATGGCCAAAGAATTAAGCAGGACTTCCTGGGAGTTGCATTCCACAAGCATCAAGAGGGGCACAGTTGAGGAAGACATTTCCATCACTTCCTGAATTCAACAAATTTGTTCACTGAGCTGCACGCCCACACCACACTGAACTTCATGTGGTGTTGTTTGTAAACTTTTATTAAACTTTTTAGTCTTAAATGGATCAGTCAAGTTCAAGTGAGGAATCAGTACAAAATGTACAATTCATAAAACAATTCGTAATAAATGCAACAACTGACAGCATTTTGAAGTATTCTCTGCTCATTAGCTTTCCAGAGAGCTGCAACAGGAAGAGGTTGTGGAGAAGGTTTATGTCTTGAACTGTGCTGGCTGCTGTTTGTATATAAGCTGTTGTGTGTGATCCAGAGCTAGGGATACCTAGCATGATCCTATTGAAATCAATGGGACTTCAGTTGCTTCATGGACTTGTTCTTAGTATAACAAAGTCTCCACCAAATCCAATGTTTATCAAATATTTGTAGTGCAAAGTCTAATATAATTACTTGCAGGCCTCACTGTCATCAGTAGCACTTACTCCCTGCTAAGTCTGCACAGAACTGCAGTCCTAAGAATTTGCGAAGTTCTGCACACAGCAATAAAAAGAAACATCTTGCTTACATGCTCAAAGTCAATGAAAGAAACAGGACTGGTCCACTGGTGCAGTGCCCTGGTTAATGATGCTGCACTGATAAACAACTCAGTAGCAGCCACAGATAAGACAATATTAGCACGAATTTTCTGCCTTCAACTCACTATGCACAAAAACAGTCCCTTCCAATGAGACTAGCAGGGACAAGACTGATAACAGTTTCTACAGAGGATCTTTTAGCCATGAGAAAAAAGATAATAACCTTCCACTATAGTTAGAAAAGGTTGCTAAAGGAACCTTCTAAATAATAGTACCTTTAACAATGAACATTAAAAAGGAATTAAAAGCAAAGTTTTGTGTGGCTTCAATTTTTTATATGCTCACAATGGCAGTTTGCACTGATAATATTGCCACTCTGAAAGCAGACGTATAGAACTGAACTACCAATTATAATTAATGTAAAGAACTACTAATGGATGTAACAGGGTTCTGTCCTGGGCCCAATGCTATTCAACATCTTTATCAATGACTTGGATGATGGAATTAGAGGCATACTTATCAAATTTGCAGATGAAACCAAATTAGGAGGAGTAGCTAATACCCTAGAGGACAGGATCAATATTCAAAATGACCTGGATAGACTGGAGAGCTGGGCCAAAGCTAACAAAATGAAATTCAATACAGAGAAATGTAAGGTACTGCACTTCGGGAGGAAAAATGAAATGCATAGATACAGGATGGGGGAGACTTGGTTGAACAAGACTACGTGCGAAAGGGATCTAGGAGTCCTAGTAGACCAAAAGTTGAACATGAGTCAACAGTGTGATGCGGCAGCTAAAAAGGCTACTGCAATTTTGGGCTGTATCAATAGAAGTATAGTGTCTAGATCAAGGGAAGTAATAGTGCCACTCTACTCTGCCTTGGTCAGACCTCACCTAGAATACTGTGTCCAGTTCTGGGCACCACAATTCAAAAAGGATATTGACAAACTGGAGCATATCCAGAGAAGGGCAACTAAAATGGTGAAAGGTCTGGAAACCATGCCTTATGAGGAGAGACTTAGGGAGCTGGGTATGTTTAGCCTGGAAAAAAGACGGTTAAGAGGCGATATGATAGCCCTGTTTAAGTATTTGAAGGGATGTCATGCTGAGGATGGAGCAGGCTTGTTTTCTGCTGCTCCAGAGACTGGAACACGGAGCAATGGATGCAAGCTCCAGGAACAGAAATTCCACCTCAACATTAGGAGGAACTTTTTGACAGTAAGAGCTGTTCGGCAGTGGAACACACTCCCTCAGAGCGGGTCTCCTTCCTTGGAGGTCTTTAAACAGAGGCTGGATGGCCATCTGTCAGGGATGCTTTGATCGTGATTTCTGTGTGGCAGGGGGTTGGACTGGATGGCCCATGTGGTCTCTTTCAACTCTACAATTCTATGATTCTATGATTCTATGATAAATGAGATAAATAGAGCTTTGGGAACATGAAGACTTATTTTCTGGGTCCTTCAGGACGTTTTGCCAATATGATTGATTCTACTATTTGCTCTGTCTCCTAAAGATAATTAGAACAAAACATTACTCCATCAATCTGTTATACTGCACCAGAGCTTGGAAAGTTACTTAAAAAAATTAATTTCTTAAGCTGTAAACAGAAGGACCAAAGGAAGTAGTAAGTTACCGATATAACCACCATGTTAATAAAGCAGTTCTTTACTTTCCTGCTTCTCAAAATTAACTAAAATAACTTTTGGTTATAAATGTGACAAAGCCCAGTCCTCCCATCCATCTAATTATCACAGCAACACATCACAGCAACACATCACAGCAACACTCACAATGCATTAAAACTACATACAGTTGGCCCACCACATTTATGGGTTTAACTTTTGTGGATTTGATTATGTCCAGATTATTTGCTGCCACCTCCCCCCATTGCTGTGCCGTGCCATTTTTAATAGGGACTTGTGAGATTGAGAGAGACTGTGAATGTACAGCGAGGCTTGTAAGTTCCTATTAAAAAGGGCATAGGGCAGCAGCAGAGGTGATGGCAAGCCCCCCAAGCCACCTGCGTCTGCCTTGTGAAGGAACCCCATGTCCTGAAGGCATCTGTGTTAGGCTGAATCCGTGGGTTGTATTTTTGTGTGTGTGTTAAATATGGTGGGGGTGGGCTAAAGATATTTGTGGCTTTTCTGCATTTGTGGGGGTCCTGCTCCCCTATCTCCAGCAAATGTGGAGGGCCAAATGTACTTATTTCTGAGCAGTTATTTCCAAGATCAAGTTCCCACTGCATTCAGAGAAAGTGAAGTTATGTGATACTATTTCCTAACCACAAAATGAACCACCGAATGAAACTGCAGTAATACCGTTGTTGGACTTTATCACATGAGGATGGTAACTCAAAATTAAAGCTGGAAAATAGCATATTTGGCCAGTAGGTATCACACAATACTGTATCTGTCCTGTTGCTTTGCCTTTTAATCATTGTTAGAGCTCACCTTTTCATTGACAGGAAAAACCTGTCAATGGCTCCCAATATTTCTGCTTTTGCACTGTGGTAGGTAGTGCAATAGGTCCCTTTTGCTGCAGTTCCAATATTGATTCCCCTCCTCTCCCCTTCACTCCCCCTGTTCCCAAGCAGACTGAAGTTGCTTTTACAGCCAGCTCTCCACAAAGCTTGTATCTGCTGCTTAAATAGCTCTACCTCCTTACCCCTTCCTCCTCTCTGCCTCCTGTCCTGCCAGCAGCAGCCCTTTCATTCTCTTTCCCAGCTCTCAGGATTAGGAGTGGGGAGTTGGAAGTCAATGGGCTAGGAAGGAGCTTATGATCTGGCTGAGACATTGTGGTGGAAAGCTGTGAAAGGGAGTGAGGGGTAGCATTGTGGGTAAGGTAGGAGATTGAAAGGCATGCATACGCTGGGTAGGGCATATGTGGGGAGGAAGATGTGGTTAGTGAAGTAGTGCAGAAGAGTGACCATGGATCTCCAAAGCATCATAATAACACAAATGCAGAGAAGTGTGATAACGGTTATTTTCAAACCGGTATGTTCCCATTTGCTTCACCAACAAGATTTCTGCGAGACAACAGGATGGTGTGATAAAGTCCAAGGTGACAAAGGGAAGTCTTCATAAGAGTTTCTGTTTCAGAAGGTTTCTTCAACTGATTCTACATGAGAAAACAAATCACTATTATATGACAACGATGCTAGTGATAAGAATGATAGTGACGATTTCAGGATGAATACTGAAGGAGACTATAAAATAGTCTACCTTTTCTCAGTGCTTTGATACTCTATTGTGTATCAGAGCTTTACAATATAATTATATATAAGAAAATAACTGATAAATAGAAAATTAATTGACCTGCACCAAGCTTGGAGATACCATTACAAAAAAACTACACCAAGAAGCTGGGGCAGTTACAAAGCTGGAACAATTATGAACCAATTTTATAAGCACTCTATGAATGTAAACATTTCTCTTTAAAGAATATTTACCATGGTGTTATTTCCCCCCATGAGCTAAGTATTCAGCTATGAATTATGCCTAACTCTATATCATATTCCAGCTCTATATGCAAAAGGTCAGACTCCTAAACAAAGAAATGACTCTAAATGCCACCATAAAAAACACAAATAGGTTTTCAGGAGCAAGTCAAACTAAGATAGAGGAAGTAATTAAAAGTGACTGCAGAGTAAGCATTTTGCCTGAAAGAAAACAACATCCATTATATATCATTTGCATACAACATGGGGAAGATGTTAATTTCTTTGTAAACAGTCATGTTTTTAGCTGTGATGTACTGGCAAGCACTAAATGATGTGGATGTACATGCATGCCAGCAAATATTAAGTTATTCATCTGCTAAAGAAAGGGAGAGGGAAAGAGAGAGATGAAAGGAGGGAGGGGTTAGTTGTACTTCTGAAGAAAACAGCACAGATCATACATACTTAATTCCTACTATCAAAAGCATTATGGAAGGGTTCAAAATGTGGAAGCCATGTTGTTACCTGGAATATATTCCATCAGAGCAGAATGAGCTACATTACCAGTTTGAACCTGGTAGCAGTTAAGATCTGCTTCAGAGGTATGTCTCTGGAAGTCTCTATCCTCTGAGATCAGGCAAGCATCTACTTTTTGATGCTTAAACTGTGGGAATGTCATGTCTCAGTTGCAGAACAAATGTTTTATACATGAGGCTTCCCAGGACCAATTCCCAGCTTTGCTAGGTAGGACTGAAAAAGACCCTTGTATGAACTAGGGTTAGACATATTTGTGCAATTTGCATCAGTGGACATCCACACTTTTCCCATCTTTTTTTCTAATCTGTCCACTCTATCCACTGAGGGAAATTATCCATGCCCTTCTTTGTTTACCTTTTCCAAATATCCACAAGTTTGTACTTGCACACACTGCTTGACCAGAGTGCCCAATCGCATTAACACATATTTAAGAAAGAGCCAGTGTGGTGTAGTGGTTTGAGCATCAGACTATGACTCTTGAGCCCAGGGTTCAAATCCCAACTCTGCAATGGAAACCCGTTGGGTAACCTTTGTCAAGTCATCCTCTCTCAGACGAAGGCTGAGAGAGCCTCTCAACGAATCTTGTCAAGAAAAACCACCTTAGGGTCACCATAATTTGGAAGCGACTTGAAGGCAGAGAATAACAATATTTAAGAAGTATTTTGCTTTCACTGAAATGTGTTCATTTTCTAGGCACATTTTTTTTAAGTGCAGTTTTCAGGGAATATGTCTACAGCTTTTTATCAGAATGAGGATTTCACAGCTGAAACTGCATTTAGCAGAGTCCATAAAGTGCAGATCAAAACCAGACTGTTGAACCTCGGTCTGAATTCAGATTCCTCATCAGCTCAAATCTGGACCCCTAGAGAGCCACTGTGCAAGAGATTTACTTTAAGAGGCCAATGGTTTGACTCAGTTCAAAGCAGCCTTCTGAGCAGCACACTGGGTTTACTGGTTTTTGACAGAAAGCTGTCCTAAGCACTAACTCTCTGCAGGACCTTGCAGGCTAAAGGTTTTAAAAATGGACAATTGACCAGAGTGACTCCAAGTGAAAGAAATCAGGTTGAGGGCAAGCTGGTTTTGCAGCAAAAACCATTATTTCTTGATTAAAAAGACAGAAAAAGATAGCAGTAGATATTAAATACAAGTTGTTAATAGCAGTTTCTCAAAGGAAAAAGTGGGGAACAATGGCACAGATGCTAAAACCTTACTCCTGACCAATCTAAGAAGGGCTGAAAGTATGCAGCTTAAGTTTAAGGGACTACTAAGACACACATGGATTTTCTCACCCTCTGATGTGAAGAAAAGTCCAGATCTCCTGGAGAGAGGTTCTGAAGAAAAAGTGGAAGAGAAGAGAGAGAGAGACCCTCCCCCTTTCTGGCCTATATATAGCCCTTTTCTAACTTGGGTATTGTCCCCTGGAGTAAAGGAGATACCTCTAGATGAGGAATGCTATTCTATTGGAGGGTTCAAAAGGTCCCATGTGCCTGACCTGTGCCTTTCACCCTCTGGGCACTGGCAGTGACTCTTAGATGGCCTGGGAGAGATGAACAATAGAGTTGCACACCTTGAGACAGTGCCAATCACATATCCTCTTTGAAATCCAATCAAGATTGCCCAACACCTCTGGAAACTGCACAATAACTTACAATTGGAGGGTGTACCAGTCTAAGCAAGTTTGGCAGAGTTTCCATTCAGTGTAGGTAAGCACTGATTGCTCACAATGAGACCACTTCCTTGTCAGCAGGGGGGGGGGGAATTCCAGTTTGTCCTTTAAAATGAGGCCTGACTTTCCAAGATGGACAGGGATCCAGGCTTTTCACTGGCCTACCCTTTTCAATATATGCCTTTTTACTATGTGTGCAGACTCTGACAATAGACAGTTTACTGCCTCAAGCATCAAAAGTATACTTGCAATTCAAATTTATCTAGCATAACTTGTAACATCAGTTCAAAGCAGACTTCTATTCCTAAACTGTGAATGTCCCAGTGGTCTATGTTTGCTACCATCCTCACCATTTCTTTAGGTAGTAGGTGAAGTCTGCCCTGACATTTCACTATTCTAGCAGCTTTAAATATCTGAGGCCTTTTAAAAAATTGCTTTTACTGCTTTGGTGTTTTAAATGATGTTTACTAGTTGTTTGTTTGATTGTTCTTCTGCTGCATTAAAAGCCATTCCATGAGTCTATGGCAGAAAAGAATAAATAGCATGCTCTGTGAGCAACTCAAGGCTCATTCTTGCCAGGCAGCTGTAAAATGCATACTTGCTCTTTTCTCCTTCACTGGCTACATTTAAAGTCCTGAAGCATTTCTCTTCACTACCACCCCACACAATTCACACAAAGCAAGTGGGGTGAATCCAATAACTAGCTGCCTCTAGTCATCAGAAAACATCAATGCTCATTTAAACAATCTTTTAGCCTTCAATGTATGTTAACCTCAGGTATTCACTTGCCCAAAAGTTTATTTTTCTTGTCCAAATGAGATGCTTCCAACAAAGTTTTCAAACTGTTACCCAAAATACTGGAGGTCTGTGAGGACCCTCTAATATACTAATATTAATATGGGGAATGAATGCACTCAACTTGGCAAAATGAGAGATGTCTACTGGCAGGACCTTTTAGACCTATGTATACCGATACTAAAGAGGAGACTCTAAGCCAAAAAGTACAATTAAATGATCTGTATTGGAAAATAATATCATAACATTCACACAAACACTCAGGATTCAAGCATTCACACTAGGCTAACAAAAGTAGTAGGAAGTATTTGGATAGAGGAATAGAATGAGGAGATGATGGGTGATATGACATCTGTCCTGTAGAGCAGAGATTCTTGTAGCAATGGAGTCTCACAATTGGGTTCTGAGAGTGCACAGCAAACTGGCAGCATGGATGGAGGAAGTGGAACTGTGTACAATTTGGTGGTGTCTTGGGGTTATATTTATATTAAATAGTTCCCTTACGGGGATAGGAGTTGTACTTGAAATACAACTGTTTTCGGAGGTTCCCAGGCTAAGACAAAGGGAGCTCTGGAAGAATTAATGATTGCTATTGATCGATACTTTGGAATTGAATAAGAAACAGGCCAGGTCTATTGTTGGAGGAAAAGGAGAGGAAAATCCCATTTACAAGCAATACGGGTCTCTTGCTGTCACTGAGTGGATTAGTGATGACTCACTCCAGTGTTGAGTCTTACTTGAGAGTGTTTGTTTTGGAAATTCCCACAGGCCCCTCCTTTGGTGCATCCATGAATCCCACCTTGATATGGGGAGGGGGGGTCCCTGGTATAACTGTAACCATTTAGATGGCCATCTTAGCCAAATTATTAAATATAGCCAATTATTTGACATTCCAAGATGGGGGCTGTCAGTACATGTAACAAAACTACCCTTCCTTTCTCACTGCCTTAAGGATAACAAAAGGGAAAACATACATATTAAGGGGAAGGTATAGGTATCACCTAGCAAGCTGTAATAAAATGTGACCTTTGCAATTAATGGCGTCCCATTAAACTCAGTGGAACCAGAAACTTCACAAAGTCCCTACATTTCACAAACAACGCCAAAAGGGATTTGTGGCAGAGAGGCTTATTACTTAGGAGTACAGTAAAGCTTGAAGTACTTGCATTAAGTCTGAGCAGCCTTGGCAAAAAAAAAAAAAAAAAAAGAGAGAGAGAGAGAGAGAGAGAGAGAGAGAGATATCTGGTTTCCTCATTATGAGATCTGTACCCTTTATCTAGAATCAAATGAGATTATAAATGAAGAGAGATAAGATATATTTCCTGCATAAAGAGCCATATAATTCCTTTTCTCCTTTAAATAATAGATTCATAATTCTTCTCAACACCAAAGTAAATGATGTATTAAAATATTAATAAACATACCGTACATATTTAATAATACTAATAACACATTATAACTGTCCTTATGCTTGGTAATAACCATGTGACATATTTAAACATAAGTTACTGATTGGATTTCTTTTACTGGGTGTTCTTTGAAATAAATCATCTTAACAGTGTTCCTGAATACTGTACAGTATACCAAAAGTAGGACTTCTAGGTTGGGTGGGTAGAGGGTAGATTAGATAGGTATTGGTAGATCTCTGAGTGATTTGTAATATATTAGCAATGGTCTTCACCTACCAGTTGTTTAACAATCACAAGCAAAATTCCCACTCAAACCCCCCCCCAAAAAAAACTGTCTGTCACGGCTAGCCTTGTGACAGTTTCTTGTACTTTAGCGTCAGTGTTTCTCTCTAGGAATCTGCTAAATCATCTCACCAGGGTTCTGCATGACAAACAAGAGAAGTTCAAGAAAGAAATCTCAGTTCTGCAATCATATCTCTGGCTTTTCTTCGCAAACGAAGATTCAGGAAGGACTCATCCCGCGCTTTCTGCAAGCGCGCTGATGACTAAAAAGGCCAATCCGAGATAAACAAGTCCGGTTGCAAAAAGCACAGCAGAAGGTCTCCTTGGGTGATGTTTTTGGGTTGTGATTCTTTCTGCGTTGTCGTTTCTCTTCAAGACTTGTTCGTTGTGAGTTCTCAAATAAGGCTGCAGCATTGTGGATAGTGCGTCTCCATGCCTCCCGATGTGAGGCCAGGGCGGACCACTGTTGGTGATCAATTTGGCCAAGCCTGAGATGTTGTTTCAGGGAGTCTTTGTATCGCTTTTTTGGAGCGCCCCTCTTACTCTGACCCGTGGCGAGTTCACCGTAGAGTAGTATTTTTGGGAGGCGATGGTCCTCCATCCTAGAAACGTGCCCTGCCCAGCGCAGCTGTGTTCTCAATATCATGGCCTCAATGCTGGTGATCCCTGCTTGCTCAAGGACAGCAACATTCGTCACATAGTCAGTCCAGTGTATATTTAGGATTGTGCGTAGACAGCGCTGATGAAAGCGCTCGAGGAGTCGTAGGTGGTGGCGATAGGTGACCCATGTTTCAGATCCATAAAGGAGGATAGACAGTACGATGGCTCTATACACACTGATTTTTTTGCTTTGCCTCAGGTGTTTATTGCTCCAGACTCTTTTGTGAAGTCTTCCAAATGCACTATATGCCTTTGCTAATCTGTGATCGATCTCTTTGTCAATCTTGGCATCTGAGGAGATGATGCTTCCCAGGTAGGTGAACTGCTGAACGGACTTGAGCACAGATTTGCCGACGGCAATGTGGGGATGGTAGGTATGTTGCCATTTCCAATGTGCTGATTAGCCATTTAGGAAGCAGACCAACCAATCAAAGCTCTGTTGGGCAGCCAATCAGCACAATGGGGGCGGGAACATGTGGAAGCTTCAGTACTTTCTAAACATGGCAGTACAGAGGGGGTGTGAGTAGCGTGGGGGGATGCTTTAGTGCATGGGTGGGGCGGCGAGCCTGGAGGGGGCAGGGGTGGGGCATGAACCTGGAGTCAGGGGGGCATGCGCCTGGCATGGGGGACATGCCTGGCTTTGGAGGTGGGTGGGGGCATGCACCTGGCATCAGAGGGGTGGGGTGCATGCCTGGCAGCAGGGAGGGTAGAGGCATGTGCCTGGTGGTGGGTGGGGTGGGTGGGTGGTGCGAGTTTGGCAGCAGGGGTGTGGGGCACATGCCTGGCAATTGGGGGTTGGGGTGGGGGCGTGTGCCTGGCAGTGGGGAGGGGGCAGGAGGGGCCGAGTTTGAAGGTATATGTTACACTGGGTATAGCTAGCATAAAGAAACATTCCTATATAGAACCTCACACATGACAAAAATTTCTCCAGGAAAAAAAAAATATCTATGGCATGTAGTTTGGTTCTATGAAGAAACAGAAAGAAAATAAAGTATCTTTCCTAGTGCAGACCTCCATGGCCCAGAACAGAAGAGCTAGAGGGGGGGAGGGGGGCTGCATGGGGCCAGAAGCCAATTTTCCCATCCCCATAAGCTGCATACCCCAACATAGCAAGCCCAAATATCTCCATTTGCTTCATGGTTTCTTCCTGTCACCATTTTGAGGTGGACTGCAGAGGCAAATGGAGGCATTTGGTGGTAACACAGGGTTCTGGGGTGCTTGTGGGAGTGGGATGAAGATATTTTCACACACTTGGGTGGCTTTCAGCATAATTTTGGAGTACAAATTGCCTGAAAATCACACTTTTTTTAAAAAAAAATTGGGTTGGGGACTTTGGGGACCAGAAAATTGGGGTCTGGGGGCTGTATGAAGCCTGTGTGATACACTATGCTCATCCCTGGCATAAGCAATCACATTGTGAATCTGTCCAGCAACACATTTGAAGAAGGCAGAGAAGTCCCTTCTTTCAGGAGATCTATCTTTCGATCCCTCCAAACCCATACTAATGATACAGTTCTGTGGTGATCTGTAGGTTTTCCTCTGAGAGTGACAGAGGACACCAATTCATCCCATCCTGGGAGAAAGACAAAGCAAAGTATAAATCTAATAAATAAATACAACAAACCAGATTCACAACCATCAGCTCGCTCTCCACAATAGCCATTACCTCATCACACAGAAAATCTCCATTCAGCACGATAGAAACAGCACAATATAGATCCTTTATATACTAAGTGCTTTTCGACTTATTCTGGGTAACTCTCTGAAATTATCAGTTAATCATGAATTAATATACTGGCTGCTGCTGTTGCAATGCAAA
This sequence comes from Gambelia wislizenii, assembly GCA_030847615.1. NCBI lineage: Eukaryota > Metazoa > Chordata > Lepidosauria > Squamata > Crotaphytidae > Gambelia > Gambelia wislizenii. The sequence goes on along the minus strand of JAUMIR010000006.1, from coordinate 129,063,576 downwards.
TCAGGAAAAGGGGAGAAGAAATCAAACGCACATTGGAAGCTGCTTATTGCAGTGAAGATGTGTAAACTGCTATTGCTTAAAACAATTTGTAAGCCGCTCTGATAGCCTTGTTGCTGAAGAGTGGGGTATAAATAACAAAACAAAACAAAATAAAATAAAATAAAAAGTGCTGATGTCATAATGTCTCATACACGCAAATCGAGGAAAGAGCAGAATGATAAGCTTAGTCTATTGGACTGCCTTTGTCATAATTAACCTTGCAATGAGAAAGCCTTTTTATTACTGCAGTGCCAATTTTTTATTTATTATTAGATTTATATCCCGCCTTTCTCCCATGATGGGATTCCTACTGGGAGAGTGGCACCTGCCTCCCAGGTTCCTGTCTATTATTTCCCTTCTTTCTCGGCTGATAATCTTTCTCCTGTCCATACTGGTTACATAATTCAAGAGGTGTAGGAGATATGTGTTATCCTACCCACATCTAGATTATTACTACAGGTTTTTTTTTTTAATATAACTATTATTCAGTTGAGTTAATCCAATATAGCAAAACAAGGCCATTTGGACAAATGTAACAGATTCAGAGCAATGATGCATTAGTTTTGAAATGCTTTAAGGTTTTATATTATTGCCTTTCTTATGTCTTTATAATATTTGTCATTAGGAAAGCATCATCCCCAGCCTCCAATCCACCTCCTCATACTAGAACAAGTGGATTAATGAATGTTTCCCCTTTGTTTACAGGGATGAGAATCCATGTTCTTTTATAACAGAATGTAAGGAAGATTTATGAACTACAGTACTCTGGGCTCCTTTTTGGACATCTGAAATTAACAACGACTCACTCATGAACCAACTTCTTTCAAAGACCAGTTTTTTTCTACAATGTACATCGGATAGAGAATTCAAAGCAGAATGTAATATTTTTTGCTATCACCATGAATGAATCCAAGTAACATTAATGCTAAAAGTAAATAACATCACTTCTGAAGGGAGGGGGTGAATTGGTGAGTCCCTTCCTAGCTTTCACTTTTCGGGCCAATTTCAGGCCACAGCAATTGGAGAGTGTCTTTTTTTAATGGAGAGACTTAGGTAATGTCTCTCCAATGATAAATAACCTTACGATAAGCCATAAGTTGGAAATGAGTGAAGGCACACAACAGCAAGTATATAGGGAAGACTTCCACAAACCAATTCTCCATGCCATTCTCTCACACAACATAGAATGCCTTTTAATATGCTAGCTTGTTTAATTTTTAGAAACTTTTTTAGCATTAGGGTTTGGGCTATTTTGTTTTGAATCTACATTGTAAGTTGCTAAGGGTTCCATGTTGGGAGAAAGGTAAGGTAATAAATATAGTTTTTTAAAAACTTTATGTTTATAAAATGCTGCCTGCTGAAGTGTAAAGGTACCAGCTAAAACTAAACATTCATTCATTTTTCTTCCAAACATTTGTTTTGTTCATATACAAGAGTTGTGAAGATTGATTCAATTAACAAAATACATTAAAACACATGTGTTTAATTTACTGCCTTTTATTTAACTGGTTGACAACCTTAATTACAACCAAATCAAACCCTGAAAGCATGGCTCATTGGAGATTTATGTACATGTTGCAATTATTATTATTCTGCAAATACCTGCCAATCATACTTTATAGTAAGGTAGATCTTCTAATAACATCTCCATCCCTAACGTGCATTACAAGATAAGACTAGAGTCCCTGCGAAATGCATTCCAATAATACTTTAATTCCTTTCAAGAAAAGTATACAACAGCAGACATGTTATATCCATTTCTCAGATTTATTTCTCTTCCACTTCCATTTTAATACTGATCAATTCTAACTGTGTTAGTGGAATCCTATGTATGGCCATTATATACTACATAGTACCATACCTACAGTGCTACATAGTAGACTGCGGTCAGACCCACCCCCCACTATAGGTTACATATAACTGTAGGTTATATATTCATAACTGCCCAACAGGATTCCAGCCAGTGTCTTCTACAAGACTGATGTCTGGACATAACTTAAATACTGTATATTGTTTGGCTGAGATCTGAAACCCATTTATAGGGATCATAGAGTTGGAAGAGACTACAAAGGCCATCCAGTCCAACCCATCCAGGGCCATCCAATCCAATCAAAGCACTCCGACAGATGGCCATCCAGCCTCTGTTAAAAAAACAAACCCAAAGATGGAGACTTCACCATACTCCGAGGCAGCGTGTTCCACTGTCAAACAGCTTTTATCATCACAAAGTTCTTCACAATGTTTAGGTGGAATCTCTTTTCATGTCGTTTGAATCCATGGCTCCATGTCCTAGTCTCTGGAGCAGCAGAAAACAAGCTTGCTCCATCCTCAATATGACATCCCTTCAAATATTTAAACGTGGCTATCATGTCACCTGTTGACCTTCTCTTCCCCAGGCTAAACATACCCAGCTCCCTAAACAACTCTTCATAGGACATGGTTCATAGACCTTTCACCATTTTGGTCACCCTCCTCTGGACACACTCCAGCTTGTCAATATGCCTCTTGAATTGTGGTGTCCCAGAACTGGACACAGTATTCAAGGTGAGGTCTGACCAAAGCAGAATAGAGTGACACTATTACTTCCCTCTATCTAGACACTATACTTCTAATGATGCAGCCTAGAATCACATAGGCTTCTCTGGCTGCCACTCACATCACTGACTCATATTCAGCTTGTGGTCCACTAAGACTCCTTGATCCCTTTTGCATACACTGCTATCAAGCCAGGTGTCACCCATTTCATTTTTTTCTGCCTAAGTGTAGTACTCTATATTTCCCCCTGTTTAAATTCATTTTGTTAGTTTTGGCCCGGCTTTCTAATCTGTTCAGGTCATTTTGAATTCTGATCCTATCCTCTGGGATATTAGCTACCCCTCCTAATTTGGTGTCATATGCAAATTTGAGAAGCATGCCCTTTATTTCATCATCCAAGTCATTGATAAAAATGTTAAATAACACCAGGCCCAGGACAGAATCCTGTGGCACCCTGTTAGTCACTTCTCTCCAGGATGAAGAGGAGCCATTGGTGAGCACCCTTTGGGTTTGGTTGGTCAGCCAATTACAAATCTGCCTGACAGTGGCATTGTCTAGTCCACATTTTACTAGCTTGTTTGCAAGAATATCATGGGGGATCTTGTCAAAGGCCTTACTGAAATCAAGATATGCTACATCCACAGCATTCCCTTCACCTAGCAAGCTTGTGACTCTAACAAAAAAAAAAAAGAGAGAGAGAGAGAGAGAGAGAGAAGATTAGTTTGGCATGACTTGTTTTTGAGAAATCCATGTTGACTTTTAGTGATCACTGTATCCCTTTCTAAGTGCCTATAGGTTGTCTGTTTAACAATCTGCTCTAGAATCTTTTCTGGTATTGGTGTCAGGCTGACTGGACAGTAATTATTTGGATCCTCTTCCCCCACCCCTTTTAAAGATGTGCCCTCCTCTAGTCTGCTGGGATTTCTCCTTCAGGAATTCTCAAAAATTATTGAGAGTGGTTTTGAGATTACTTCTGCCAGTTCTTTTAATACCCTTGGATGAATTTCATCTGGCCCTGGAGACTTGAATTCATTTAGAGTAGCCAGGTATTCCTGTACTACCTCTTTACCAATTCATTCTGCATTTCCTCTGTTAATGGTATTGGGGCTTCTATGAAGTAAGCATGATGTGGACGGCAGTCTGATATTTTGAAATGTTGCTCAAAGGTTCTAATTACATGCTAAAAATCTTTCTATATATAATGACGAATACTGAATTTTATTAGTATTATTAAATACTGAAGTGTGTCATTCCACTAGAATAAATAATGTGTTCACAAATACCTAGTATGTGCATGGGAGGAAACCAAGTTTTTTTCCAGTGATTTACCAGCTGCATAAGTGCTTGAAAAAGCAATAGCATTATCCCTGATATAAGCTCAGACAACACGTTTTTCAGCTGGTGGAGCTTTTTTTTAGACCATACATAGACATGTAGGCATTTTCATTTTGAAATGAATAATTTTTAACCATCACCACCCCTGCACACACAAATCATAAAACTCAAGTCATTGGTCTACATTTTCAAAAGAATATAATAAAGCTTGACATTTATTTTACACCTGCATTCAACTTTCAGGGCCTGTGAATGCTCATTTTTTATGTGATTTATAGTCTTCCAAACTTGTGGGATAGTATTAGAAGAAAGAAAAGGAAAAAGACTTTGTAAACAGGTACTGTATATGTAGAGCTAGACTGCAGAGCTTTCTGCAAAATATTAATGGCAATAGAATAGCCCTAAAGAAAAAGGTACCCTTGCTTTCTATGATTTGCATACAAATTGTATGGATTTTGTGAGTTAGTTGTAGATTTTGTAGTCATCATGACATAAAAACAATCCCCATATTCTCAGCATATGGAAGCTATAAACAATAAACATATATTTCTGAAATCAGTTTTGTGAATAATGAGCCACTTCTGAATGCCAGGCATGTTTACCAGAAGAAGACCTTGGAATTAATTAGTTACAAATAATTTGTTACAATATATTCAAAAATATTTCAATAACTAAAGAATTAACTGAGTTAAGTTATGATTGTAAATTACTAAGGGACAAATGTATCCCTTCTGCAGTATAACTGTAACATGTTAGTTACTTTTGTAGTTGTGGAGGTGTGGGCTCACTAAATGGTAGAGGGGGACTATCACACGGTTCAGATTCTGAGTCATGTTGTTGTCTTATGCTCTGTTGTAATTGAGGGGGAATGTGGTTGGAATGTGACGAATCTGTAGAATACATTTTTTTTTAAAAAAAGCTAACTTATTGTTGTAATTATTATTAGAGTTTTTGTTTAAAAAGTAACTCTTTCATCTGAAGAACCACATCTTCCTATGTAGCCTCCCTAGGTACTAAGTTCAGGAGAACTTCTCTCAGTCCCACCATGTTACCAGGCGTGTTTACTGGGAACACAAGAGAGGGCTTTCTTGGTGGCTGCTCCCAGGCTTTGGAACACCCTCCCTAGGGATAGGAAAGTAAGAATGGTTCCCTTCCTTCTATCCTTCCACTGTCAACGCTTTTCTGTTCTGACGGACTTTTAGGAATTTACTGCTATTGCTTTGTATATTTTTGAGTTTTAATGGTTATAAATGGCTTTAATTCTATGGGCAGTTTCATCTCGTGTTAATAATGGTCTTTTATGTGTTTTTACCTCCATCTTTGGAGGTAAAAAAAAGTGCTTTTAACTGTGGACTTTATCAGACAAGGCAAAAATTGTGTCACTACAATATGATAATAACATAATGGGCTGAAATTATCAGATGACGTCATTGTTGTCCCATGGCCATCATGTGCACCAGCCACAAATAAGGTGTTATTTTTTATTGATGGCTTAACCCATCAATTGATCTTCAGTATCACTTTTTTCACAGTATTGAAGGCGTGTGAAAACATATCCCACTGGAATTGCAAGAATACAGAGTGAATGGACGGTCATCTTTTCCCCCTCCCTGCTGCCAGGGAAAAAACTTCTGGGTGGCAATGTGAAGACAATCGATAGGATGCTCTTTTTAAGAACTTTCCTGTTTTGCTGGCAAATGTTTAGGTTTGTTTCAATGCTTGGGTGTAGATTTACTTTGTTATTTAAGGTTGTTTTTGAAGTTTTAACTGTGCTTGTATCGTCTTGTGACAACTGCTGAGATCACGTGCCCCAGCTAACGTGGAAGTAAACTCTCATTCTTAAAGTCCTAGTGCTCGTTGTGTGATAATTCTGTGGCAATTTCTTCATGTGATTACAGCAACGTATGAAAATGAGTATTATAATGTTTCAGCTTTCCTCACTCGCAGGATAACGGCATTTTTACACATTAGTCTGATAAAGTCCTAAATTTATTTACATTTTTATAAGCTGCCTTGAATCCTGAGTACTAGTGAAAAGCCATGATATAAATTAAATACAGCATCATCAACAACAGATTCAGTGCCTCTGGGAAAAGGAAACAACTGCGGTTCCAATGGTGATAGGTGTTCTAACAGCAATTCCAAACAGACTGGGGAAAAAAACCTGAATGAAATCACCATTGATAGGACCACAATAGCACAATTACAAAAAGTGGCACTTCTTGGAATGTGCCACATTATCCGACATTACCGTACTGGTTCCTAAATTATTGCACATGATCTAAATCACTGATAGGCCAAAACTCCAATCGGTAACACCTGGTAGACTGTGAAACTAATGATGATATTATTAATTTTCTTCAAATGTAACTAACTACTTTTGGGGCCTTGAAACTATAATTTCACATTTTAAAAATTATTTTTTAAAGGATCTTTCCAAGTCCTGCTCAGAAGGAAGTCCATGTGCAACTTTAGTCGTTAACTTGTTACCCAACAGATTTTCCCATAACTCTCACTAAAATAATGGAAACATTTGGTCTCTCATTCATTAGAAATGCAATAAGCATTTCTGAGCAGTGCAATCACCTGTTCTCTGCCAAATAAATTTATGCATTACTACTTGAATGGATTCAGTATGAATTGGCAGGACCAGTGTTGTGCTCTGTGAGAGAAAAACCACTAAATGTTGGTTTGGGGAGTTAATGTGCAACACACAGAAGAAATATAATATTTATGGAGTGAGATCCTTTGCCCCTTTGTTGTCTAACTGGCAGCACAGAGGCCAATTAACTAGAGATGGCTAATTACCCAAAAGAAAGTATCCCCGGAAGATTCATTTCAAAAATTGAGGTGTTTTCAGCCATAACTGACCCAATGGCATCCATCCCATGAACATCTGGTTAGATATTGTAAACAGAATGGTGGAGAATGTAGATGATGGGAGTGTGGGTTGGTTTCTCTTCCATGGCTGCTTAGCAATAAAGTGCATAGTGCAACATAATGGTCCTGTGCTTATTTTGTGCCTAAGTCCATTGGGTCACTAAGGCTGGTGTCACCCCTCCCCTGTGACAGTGTCAGCTGCTGTGCTTCAGCCTCTCTGCACTCCCCTAGTGTCGCCACTGCCTATGTCTCTCACTCCAGTGGGTGTTACTGTGGATACCAGTGGGTTTCCCACTGCTTCTTGCATGTGCTCTTTTCAGGGCTCTGAATAAACAGATCAGTAAATATAGCTATATCACTAGATTGTGTTTAGAATCTGGCAGAAAGTAAGCCTTCTCTGTACAATCCAAAGATTTCACACCCCTTGCACAGAGCAGAAATCTATGCTAATAGAGATATAGCATGCCTACTCCTTTTTTTGTCCTAGGTACCTCAAGTCAGCAAGCCAACATGGTGTAGTGGTTTGAGTGTATTGGACTAGGTTAAACCAGGAGTTTGAATCCCTGCTCAGCTATGAAAACCCACAAGGTGACTTTGGGTAAGTCATACTCTCTCTGCCTTAGAGGAAGGAAACCTGCTCTGAATAAATCTTGCCAAGAAAACCCTATGATAGGGTCACCATATGTCAGAGTCAATTGGAAGGCACATAAAACAACAGACCAAAACCAAACATACTCTCCCTTCCCAGAAAAGAAAAGAGAAGGAAAGGAAATGACAGAATCTAGGTATTAGAGAGAGCCTCAAGACTCTAATACAGTTTAGCCTCTTGCTAATACTGGACCTTTGACATTTATTTATTTAATTTACATTCTTCCTTTATTATAGCACAGGACTCAAGGTGGCTTGCAACATAAATTAAAACAAAGCACAGCTAAAACTTCATCACCCTTCATAGGGAAAAACCAGAAAGGACCATTGAACTTATGTCCAATGAGTTTCAATAAGAACTTTGGCTGGCTGTGCAATAATATTCCCTCATTTTCACTCTTTCATACAAAAATTGGTGACTGCATAATTTTTTTGTAATTACCTTTGCCTTTACTGCTTTGCTTTGTAGTGCTTTGATCATTTTTCCTTCCAGATAGTTCAGGAAACTTTAATATTAATTTAAAAATCAGTACTGAATTATGCAATTCAACAAATATTTAGAAATGTATTGTGTCACATTCATATAACTTCTTGGAGCAATGAGACATTCTAAGAGGTCTTTGCTTATATGGATTTGGCTCTGCTTGGAAAGAGGTCACTGCACAGCATGTAATTAGGCTGAAATATTGACATTTAGTTAGAAACATAATTTTTTACCAATGGTAGGAGCATAAATTAACACTCTCTGAGACATTCACAACTCCCACATCAAATCTTTGGGCATACAGGTGGGATCCAAAAATGCTTCCAGAGTTCAGACTCAGCTCTCCATCTCTTTCTCAGTCTTAGGAGATTATCAGATGCATAAAAAGTGGTGTTACAGCAATGCCAGGAGATCACAAAAGGGCTCCCTTACCCAACAACATTGTCCTCAGTTGTTATGTACCCATTATACTGTTTTTCCATGGGCACTGCTTTTTATTGATGTGAGAAGCTATCAATAGATCCCCTGTTCTGTTTCTATTCTGGATTTGGCTGTGTGCAACAAAGTGCCCCATTTCACTGGTGAGATCCTAGCGTCACTGGACGACTCCTGCCAGAAAACTTGCAGGTGAGATAAGGACATCCAGGTAAGTGACACACTTTTTATGACCCTCCCTGGGTTACTTGTACATTTTAAAGGGCATTTTTGTGTTTCATGTACCTTTTTTTGTTATTTTTATTTTTTAATTACCTGCGCTTGCATCTTCTCACGAGAATCCTCAGGATTTCACTCCAGGAAGTAAATGGAGCTCGGGTTCAAATCACCAGAAGAGAAGGAGCTCCATTTACTTCCTGTCATCAGAAGAGAAGGTAAGTATGGTGGGGAGGGTGATTGTGGCAGGACAGGGACGGGACAGGGGTAGGGATGGAGATTGTGGGACAGGAATCCTTTTTGTATTCCTGTCTGATAATCTCCTTACCCAAATTGCTGTTTCCTGTCTTTCCTCTCACAAATAAACATAGCTTACCCCTTCTTCCTGGTTATAGGGAACTGTGGGATGAGAAGGAATGTGAATGAGTAATCTTCTCTGACCATCACCTAGCCTTCTTGGGCCATCTTTGTTCATGTGGAGGCACATCATGGCTACCAACACACTCCCCTGTTTACTCTAAAAGACTTGGTGTTGCTTCAAGGCATCCCATGCGGACAGTAATCTTCAGAGAAATTGAGGAGGCAGGGAAGCCATGACAGTAGATTCTATTATAAACCTGTTTTCAACCATTCATTGTTTAAAAAATTCATATCAAAACTGTGGGGGAGTTTAGATCAGTTTCTTATTTCTATGGCAGAAAAGAGTACTATTTTTCTCATTTCTCTCCCTTTAACTACAGCCATGCAGTTTCTAGTACTTCTATAAATAACCTAAACATTGCCTCCAGCTAGGAAAGGTTACTGTGTCTTTCTGAATTTTTTTTTTAAATAAAAAAGTTTTAAGCTTTCAGTCACAGTGCAAGCAGCAACCCTGAAGAGAACTGAATTTATTCTTCTCACAGGTCTCCTAAAACTCTGCAAGTTCTGTGTGCATTCTCAAATGTACAGTTAGACTGCCGCAAGGGCAGTAGTCACCAGGAACCATTTTTCAAAGACAGACACACAAATAACAAACACAAACAGAAGGGTATGACCATAGATTAAGTACTGCTTCTACACTGGAAAACTGATCTGTCATAATGATGACAGGAAAATGATATGGAAGTGCAGATCAAAGCCTGCACAGTCGCTAGTAACCTAATCATGTCAAAATGACATCTGCAAAACGTTAAGAAAAAATAATCTTTTGCTCATCTGCGACGATGGCTAAGATTGGTGTTTTGAGAGGCAGTGAGGTATGATGGATAAATCAGACTGGGAATCTCGGGTTCAAATCACCATACAGCCTCAAATCTTAATGGGTGACCATAGGCTTTCCCACTCAGCCTATCCTATTTGAAAGTGTTCTTATGAGAATAAATTAGATACCTGAAAACTAATTTATGTTGGCCTGAGCCCCTTAGAGAAAGGATGCAGTCGGACAGAATAAATAAAACAACATTTTCATAAGGAAATGCCAGTATGGCTTAATTTCAACTGCAGGGACCACTTTACATGGTACAATTTTAGATAGATTTTAAGTTAGCATTTGTATGAAAATGACAAAGAGACCATGTTGTATTGTGGCTAGAGTGCTGGATTGAGATTTGGGAGATCTAGCCCCTACTCAGCTATTGAATTAACTGGGTAACTTTGGGCCACTCATTCTCTCTTAAGCCTGAGATACCTCACAGAGTTGTGAGGATAAAGAAGGGAAGAGAAGCACCATCTACATTCTTTGAATTCATTATCAAAAAAGCAGAATATAATTGCAACTATTTATTGATATTATGTTTTTAATCTATGTTTTTTTAACTGTTATAATTTAATAATGGTAACAATTTAAATCTTTTTTTAACATTTGTATCTTTTGTAATGTTTTAGTTCTAATTTTTTTTAATTATTGTAAACCACCTTGAATCCCATCTTGGGAGAAAGGAGAGATATCAATCCAATAAATAAATAATAAACAAATAAAGAGTTAGGAAACTATGGAGATTATCAGATGGGGACAAAAATAACATCCCTGTCTCGCTATCTCCTCTCCCGCCCCACTCCTGCCCCTGTAACAGTATAAAATTAAAAGTGTTCAGACCTACCTTTGCCACTTCTTTCCCTTATCCCAGGAACCCAGGACCTTTCCCAGGAAATCCCAGGCTTTCTTGTGAGAGGAGAAGCACACAGGAAATTCAAAAAGAAAAAGAAAAAGAAACATCAAAAAGTTACACCAAGCACAAAAACACGCTTTAGAAAATACAAGTAACCCGGGGAGGGTACAAAAAAGTGTGTCACTTCCTTGTCCCGATCGCACCCGGAAGTGTTTGGCACGGACCTCCCAGTGACGCTGGCATCGCGCCAGCATAACGGGGCACCTTTTCACTCACCTGTCATTCCATTACAGAAACAGAATGATGGATCAATTTATGGCTTGGCCCATGAATAAAAAGGAGCACTAGGGGAACAGAAGGGGCATGGGAGCTTGATGACTTGTTAACGACATCATCTGATAGGGAAGCCCTTTCATGATCTCTTGGCATCCCTGTGCTGCTATATTTAGGGCGACTGATAATCTCCTATGGTTGGCTACAAAGTGTTGGTTGTTACCTTTAAAGCTCAACATGGTTTGGGTCCAGGTGACCTACAGAATAGCCTTCTCCCATATAATCTGCCCCATACACTCAGGTCCTCTGGGGACATTTACACCAGTGAGCCAGGACTACGCAGGCAAGGGGCACCCAGAGGACTTTTTCTTCAGCTACCCCTAGACTCTGGAATAGCCTGCCAGAAGAGATTCAACAATTGCATATACTGTCTGAATGTAAAAGAGCATTAAAGACAAATCTCTTCCGGAAGGCATATCCAGATGACTTTTAAATTGTGAATTTTAAACTGTTTTAATATGTACTGGTTTTATTTGTTCTTTTAAACTGATTATTGTATGCGTTGATGCATTTATGTATTTTTAACCAAGATGTATTTAAATTGATATTAATTGTTTTGTGTGTGGATATGTTGTTCCCTACCTCGATCCATGGGGAGAGGTGGGTAAGAAATACTACTATTACTACTACTACTACCAATAATAATAATAATAATTGAACAGGCCATTAATTCCCCTCTGATTACTAGATTGTGGGTCCAGAGATGACCTTCCACTAGTTGAATGCCTCCTCAAAGGGTAAAAGCATTCTTCCTGATTCAAGCTCTTTGCAAAGAAAGGAAACCAAAATCTAGCAGCTTGCTCATGGGGTCCTATGGGGCCGTCCATAAATGAATATTGCAAACAAAAGCATAATTTAAGTTCAAAATACTTTTTTAAAAAAAAACAGCAAATTATATATTAAACTGAATAAGTACCATGCATCCAATGAGGTGCCAGTGTAGGACTTCACTGTAGAACTGTTCTATGCATGCTGCTCAGTAGTATAGCAACCTTGGAGGCAAACATTAAAGCAGTATATTAACAGTACAAAACAGATGGAAATGCTTGATAGCAATTCCATTATGAGGAATTTACCCTTTTGTCCCCTTCTTAGTACATAATTGAAAATCTTGCTACTGTATTCAAAGGTGAAAAGGGCCTAATCCTAATCCCTGGCAATTGCAGCTCCTCTCTGTTCCAGCTCTCACTCTCTGAACTGAACTGCTAAGTAGTCCCTTCCTTAGGGTTTTTCCACCCACTTGCCCAAACTATAATTCATAAGCCTTACATACACTAAGTATCACAATGCTTCTGTGTAATATCTTGAAAAGTTATGCTAGGACCACACAACAAGTTTGCATTAAGTTTCTGTTGTGTAGAGTCTTCCAAAAACTCTTCCATGGCTGTTTGCAAAACAGCAACATCACAAAAATTGCTTACACTCATGTATCTCTGGATCCAATTCAATGGGAGTTGTGGCTCTTTTGACTTGTAATCAACGGGTTCAGCTTAAAATACAGTATAAAAAGTATGGCTCACCATTAGTGTACAGATTTTTGAATGTTGCTTCCTGTACTGAAAATGCTGTTCGCCACTTTTAAAAAGTGCAAATTTTCCACAGAATAAATCCTAGATTATGAATCGTCTTTCTCAGAGTGGGAAGAAAATTGATAAAATTATACATTGCTTCTTCTGAGAACAAAACTGTGAAGAATTATAGTCAGTCCTCTGTATCCACCCACAGATTCCACCATCCACAGCTTAAAAATATATTTTTTTATTAATTCCAAGAAGCAAACTTTGATTTTACCATTTTCTATAAGGGACACCATTTTACTATGCCATTGTACATAACAGGACTTGAGCATCCACGGATTTTGGTATCCATGGGAGGTCCTGGAACCAAACTCCAGCGGATACCAAGGGCCCATTGTACATTCTTATTATTAACCAGTCCAGTCCCTTGATGGTACCAAGAAGTCATAGCTTTTGTTTTTGTTTTTTGTTTTTCTCCAAAACAGCTAAATCAGATAGAATGAGATAGGTTGTCAGTATATGAAATATAAACAGTCCCTAATACCTTTCTCAAATCATCATTTCCTGCTCCTATGAGTCGCCAAGTAGCTATAATGTGCTATCTAGCTATCTGGTTAGCTTCTGCAGCACTTTTTTTTTCTTTTCTGGCAAACCATGCATTTTTGTTGAACTGCATTTTGTCGACTGTGAAGTACCACTTCCACAAATCTACTGTAAGCAGCATGTTCTTTTTAAAACTTAAAAAAGCATGTAACGGTCTTTTATTTTGTTCAGGCTCTTAATCTGAACAAAGGGACAAATAGGGCTAGAAGATTAGGTAGCTGCTTACTGTAGCGGTGGTGAATAGTGTAGAGATATTCTCTTATTTGGAACACAAGTCAGTCCTTCCAAACAAATTAGTGATTTGTAGCCATGGCTGAAAAGCTTATGAAGCTGTTGAAGCAGAGGGAGGCCTCCGACTGGAAAGCAAAACAAATACTTCATGATCTATAATGGTTTTCTCAAAGCTTTCTCATGGAACAGAAAGAGTCCAGAACAAACCCATTGCCTTTGCTTCAGAGTGATAAGACATTGATGGGATTTGCAACAACCTCATAATGTTTAGACAGATATGGTGTATAGATTTCCTTAGGGTATGGGTCAATGGATGGTCACTGATTGCATATTTGAAAGAGCTTAGGGGTGGGGGAAAAGGATTAGTGTAGACCCATTAATGACTGGGTTGTCCATATAATTCTACCTGGGCTTTCCCACCATCATGATCCTAGACACATCTCAGGTCATTGTGACCCTGACTGTCCATCCCAGGTCAGCACGACCTCCAAAAGTGTCCAGTATGTGAAGTTATGAAATCTCACCAGACAGGTAGTATGTTACGCTAACAGTTTGGACGCTCCAAACTTTGGCCTATACTGGGTTCCCAGATTACTTTCATTCATAAAATAAATACAGATGTAATTATAATGCATTAATTTAAAAAAATTACCAATTAGTAAACACATTTGTAGTGCAAACAGGGGGGCAAACAGGAATACTTGGCTGTGGGGAAAAGTGTCCTACCAGTACCAAACAGCATTGCTCAGCCAAGACGGAGATGCACAAATTGAAGATTACACACAAAGAAGGGCTAGCAGCGTTCTGTAGAGCTGACTGTGATCTTTGACTTCCCTCCCAACCAAGTGCTGTTGGATAATCTTTAGGTCAATGTCACTTCCTGTGTCTACCAAACAATTACTTCCAGTTCTTTTTGCTCAGCAGCAGTGGCTGGATACTCCTTTCAGCTCCTTAGTACTACAGAGATAATTAAAGAAAACAAGATTGCCTGGACCTAACATGCTTTGCACCCCTGCTTTCCTTTTCCTTCCTTATCCTGAAGGATTCAGATTAACCATTGCTGATGGGAGCTTATTATTAATTTGGCTCATCAGCCATGTAAATGAATTCTCAGGGGATGCACTTTGATTTAACTTAGGCAATTTGGGAAACAGATTAATTTGGGCAGGTTCCATAATGGGCCACCATTCAATATTTTATGTGTTAGAGAAGACTCCAGTACTGAACATTTCACCTTTCAATGACAAAGGAAATTCTGTTCTTTAAATTTACTTTCCCTCCTGCATAATATTTTTATTATACCAACAGCATGCTAGAGAGCGAGCACAGCACAGATATAATACAGGTTTTAGCTATTAGACACCCACAAGGAAATCAAGGCAGGGAAAAAGAAAGAGTCATAAACTCTGTTTATTTGTCTGAACATAAATGGGATGTGGAAATGTTGGTGCATATACATAAGCCCTTTTCCCCAAATGTGTCCAACCCAGCAGCATTGAGACCATTGTGCATCAAACACTGAGGTCTGTTGGGGGTTGTGTAACCACATTTATACAGGAGATTATCAGACAAATAAAAAAAAAATCCAAGGTGCTCACAGGAACAACGTCACTGATGAAAAGCGGCATCTTTTTTGTTGCATCGTAACAGAGGGAGAACAGAGGAAGCACAAGAAGAGGATGGTGTTGTGTGATATCAGGACCCTTTGGTGGTACAATGATGTCATTCTCATGAGCTCCTTTTGGGGGGCAGGTGTCAAAGCATCTGATATTATCTCCACAGTTACAGAGCTATCATAAGCAGGAACCCTGGTAAGTCTATAGAATAATGCAGTTGAAATGGATCTTGGAAGTCATCTAGTTCAACTCACAGTTGAATGGAGGCTCTGTAATACAGGGTGAAAGAACAGCATCTCTCACAGATGGCTACCCTGCCTCTCATTAAATGTTTCCAAGGAAGGGGAGCCCACAATTATGCACACTGTCCATGGAATGTAGTCACTGCAGAATGAGTCAAGATCTTGGAAATGTAAACTACGGATGGTCCCATGGAATCCACAACTGAATGATGAGTGAATACTTAGGTCAATTTCATTGATTCAATGGATCTGCTATTAGAATTCAGTCTCTCTTTTCCCTAAAATTCAAACTAGAAGGAATGGTAAACAAGCAGACTTCCAAGCAATTAGAACAAATAAATTATGTTTTATCTGTTTTGCTACTGAGAAAATTATGTTTTTCCAGTTGGTGGACATTCTTATTCTCAACAAATATAGCATTCTTCTTGTAAGAGCACATAAGGGGACATAACAATATAATTTCATAGGATAACCTTGAAAAAAAGTCTAAATATTTCAATTCGTCTTCTTTTGATACCAATAGTAATAACTTATACTGGTTAGTACCATACGCCATTAAAAAACTCCCCCCAAAATGCCCAGGAGACCTCATGACAACCCTTTGAGGTAGGCTGGTGGGTTTAACTCACTCACCCGCTGCTCGTTCTGCCCCTTGCCAGCCCTCCACTGCTCATTCTGCCCCCCTCACTCATTCTGTCCCTCCCACTACTCGTTCTGCCTCCCACTACTTGTTCTGCCCCTTCCCCCACTTTTTCAGCCCCTTTCCCCACACGTTCTGCCCCTCCCACCCCACCCCCTGCACTCCAAAGCACACAGACACACACCTCATCCACCCCCATGTTGCTCACTCTCCAGCTCCAGCTGCCATGTTTGAGATCTACATGGTTCCGACCCCAGTGTGCTGATTGCCTGTCCAACAGATCTGTGATTGGTTGGTCAGTCCCCTAAGCAGCCAATCAGCACAGTGGAAATGGCAACATACCTAAGAGAATTATATAGAGATTTTCTCCCAGAGAATTTTCTGTCTATATATTCTAAGGAACCAAATATATTCCTATCATTCCTTAGAACAATGGTGCAAGAAAGTAGGGGGTGGAAGGAGAAGAAATAATGAAACACTTTGCAAAACAAACGTTTGGTGAACTATGCCTACCAATCGAGCACAAAAATAATAATTTTTAAAAATTACCATGCCCCCTATAGTTTACAAATCTTACCCAAGCCATGTTGTTTAGGTTTGAATATCCATTTAGTTCTTCCCAGCCAAACCTAATTACCATGTCAACTAGTGTGAGGCGTAAGGCCAGAAAACCCTGCAAAAAAATGGAGTGGGAGGAACCTACTGAGCCTGTGATGCTCAAAGTATTGATTCACAAAGACAGTGATAGATTTTATAATTCAATAGGCAGGCTTCTCCCAGCAATAAGCATATTGATTCACTCAAGGTCGTACACTGGAAATTTCAAAATGGTGGTGGTTATCATGGAAGAAATGGGTAGTCGTTATTCACTTAAAAGGACATCTAACCTTCTGTCTGATGGCTGGAGCACAGCAATTAATAAGAATTAGATGACAATATTTTGATACTCAAAAAGTTATGTTTTCTCCAATTGCTGCATCCACCACCAGGATGATCTCTTCTGCTGACTTTCCTACCATTTTGTGAATGACTATCCAGTTTAATCTGTTGAAAGAGAACATTTCTAATCACTGCCCCACGGCAAAGAAGGGGGGAAAGATGTATGTATACTTGCAGTTTTCTGTGTATTTCAGAGGATAAAATTATAAATACAGAACTACAATAAATAAAACACTATGAAAATAGAGCAGTCCTAGATGTGAGCTATCATGATACAGACAGAATATAATTCCATAGGGATGAGGGGGAAAGAATCAGAGTGAAAGAATTTGTATTTCCTATCCCTTGCTGAACTTGTACCAGACAAAACAGAAAATAAATGGACAGCTTGTCCATTCTGCATTGTTTGACACTGTGCCCACTCTTAATTCCCTTCCCCCCATTTGTTTGAGGGGAAATAATAATGATATTTTTAGGACTCTTGCAAATTTTGGCCCATTCGTACACTGTGTCCTGGGAAGGAGGGGGATTTTGATCTAGTGAATCCAAATATTTCTCCAGTCCATCCTTGTAATATTCTAGACCTCGTCTCTAGAGGTTCTAGCCAAACAAGCTGAAAGATGCTCTGAAGTGAAATGAAGTTTCTGGTAATATGAAGCATAGATTTATCAATTATAACTAAACATCCTATCTAATGGGCCATACAAGGGATTATAGAAAACCAGGCAGAGGTAAAGAGGACTGCTCAACTACCTTCTATAAGTTTCTAAGCAGACTAGGAGAGCCAGCATAGTGTAGTGATTAGAATGTTGGGCTGGGAGACTGTGGTTCAAATCCCCAGTCAGCCATAGAAACTCACTGAGTAAGCTTGAGCAAGTCACACACTCTCAGTCTCAGAGGAAGGCAATGGCAACTCCCTCTCTGAGGTTGCCACAAGTCAGGAATGATTTGAAGACACACAACAGCAACAACAAGAATCAGCTCAGAATACATACATATAGCTATACACATCATTTAAAAAACAAAGCAAGAACCATCCATGTCTACAGCATTTCCAGTTTCTACATATGGTTATGAAAGCTGTATTGTACAGTGAAGAAAGCTACAGGAAGAAGATCAGCTCATTTTGAAAAGTGATGTTGGAGGACTGTTCTATGGACACCATGCAACCTGAGTGCAAAGAGAAATAGTAGTTTGCTCTCAATTAACAGGAGGGACTTTTTCAAATGGGGTAAAAAAAAAAAAAACCCGAGGAGGTCGGGAGAAGAACAGGGCTGGTCGCACTTACAAAGCCCCATTTCAGATAACGCTGTCCTTCTCCGTCCTCCTCCTGACGTTCCCTCGTGCTCCGGGTACTGCTTTTTATTAACAGAGGTTTTCTGTCAATAAAAAGCAGTGCCCACAGGATGAGGAAAGGTTGGGAGGAGGTCAGGAGGAGGACAGAGGAGGATGGGGCTATCTGAAATGGGGCTCTGTAAGTGCAACAACCCCATTCTTCTCCCAACCTTCTCGGGGATTTTTGCCCCATTTGAAAAAGTCCAAGGAGAGGAGTACAGTGGAATGTTGCCCTTCCCAGTAGACTCAGGCAAAGGCAAACTGCTGCAGCCTCTCCTAGCTTGTCCCTTCTTTCTCATTACACTTGGCCCTCCATATCCACAGATTCTGTATCTATGGATTCAACTATCCATGGCTTGAAAATATTCCACAAAAACAAAAAACAAAAAAAGAAACCTTGATTTTGCCATTTTATATAAGGGATACCATTTTACTATGTCATTGTATATAATGTGGCTTGAGCATCAATGGATTTTGGTATCGGGGGGGGGGGGGTCCTGGAACCAAACCCAAGCAGATACCAAGGGCCCACTATAATAGCTTTTGCCCTCTTGACCATAGTCTGGTGTTGTTTGGCCACAAGTGTCCTGGTTTCCATTTGTGAAATGCTGGAGGGTATAGGAAAGCTACTTTTAAATGTGACTATGACATTTATAATGTATAGCCACTACATTTGGGCTTTGGAATCATAACTGTGATTAATTACTTTTAAAAAGAGTTTCAAGCACTGGAAAAGATTCAGGCTCAGTTCATGCCTTATTATAGTGATACAGCTGTAGCTTTCATGTGTGTAGGTTTTTTCATGCCATCTCAATAATGTCAGGATAATATGGATGGACCCAATAATTATTCTGAATGATATCTGGAAAAGATTGATATTGGTTCAAATACTTTATTTGTCTGTTTTGGTATAGATCCATGATATCTTGAAATGAAAATATGGCCTTCAGGTTATGCAAGGTCTTACAGCAGAAATCTTTTTTGTTGTTGTTGTTGTTGTTCCGTAAGTTATGTTTTAATCAATTTAGTTTTTGTTAAAAAAGAAGAGAGAAATAACAGTTAAGGCTGAACTCTAACTCAGATCATTGTTATAATACAAATAGTTTGCTATTGATAGTAACCTCTGTCTCAATGATTCATTAGAGGTAGCAACCACCCATATCTTAGTTCATCAGAAGTTTATTACATTCCAGTCTCCTAAAATGCTGAGTCAAAGTAACATAGTAATGGAGAAAAGTCTAGAAAATAATTTATCCAACTAGTCAGTACACTTGTAAATGCCTTTCATAGGAGGTTGTATTTCTCATTTCTCCCTCTTATTATATCTAAAAGTTCACATCCTTTGGAGAATACAAATCCATTCAGTTTCTATTTTGACCTGAAATACCTGAAATTTCCTTTGTTGAGATCATCAGAACTGATTGTTTCTAAGCTCTGAAACCTTGGCATAACAAGATTATTTCACAAGTATGCTCTCTCTAGCACGCATTTTTCTTATAAGGACTTTATCACACAAGGCTTGTACAGTGTGATTGCAGGTGTATAATACTTTCTATGGCCATACCTTATCACACAATGTTGTCTCCGCCCTGTTGCCAGTTTGTATTCAATGCGTTGTTGGAACTCACCTTTCCATTGATGGGGAAAACCCATCAATGGCTCTCAGTCTTGCTACCTTTCCATGACAACTCTCTGTGTGATAGGTCCCTTATGCTGCAGTAGCAAGATTCCAGCGGTCATGTGGCGCGAGTGGGCACGATCCTCCTCCCCTCCCTCCCCCCCTCTCTATTCCAAAACAGGCTCTTTCCCCTTTTATTTTCTAATTCTTTTCTTCCTTTTTTTATTCTCACCCCATAGTATTGCCATAGGACTTTTTCGGAGACATCAAAAATAACGCAAGCAGCCTCGTCGCGTTGCAAGGCTGCTGCGCTGCAAAGCGTCGGTTTCGTATGACGCTCTCCCCTGCCGGTACTGTTGTGGTACCGCGGGGAGATTTGAGCGTCATATATCATTGGTTTTTAAGCACGATCAACTTTTGTGCTTAAAAATCGACGAAATATGACACTCAAATCTCCCCGCGGTACCGCAACAGTACCGGAAGGGGAGAGCATCATACGAAACCAATGCGTCCGAAAAAGTCCATAATTTCAAAATTACGTCCAAAAGAAAAAGAAAAAAACACTGAAAGTCATGATGGATAAGGCATAGGTCAGAAAGGTGGAACTATGGTGCCAGTGAGGAAAACAGATCATGCAACTGTAGATGACCAAAGCAGCACAATGGCGCAATTCAAGAGGATTGTGATAAGGAACATTCCCAAATGGGTGTGTTTCTATTCCCTGAACTAATGCTGTTGTGACAAGACAGAAGGCTGGTGTGATTAAGTTCTTAGACTGCATCTAGAGAACTCCAGGAAAAGTTTTGCTCATGTACTAGATGTTGGGCTAGCCCATTATATCTCTTGGAAAGCCACTCCTGGTGGTCACTCAAGAGGTCTTCTATAAAGTGTGTAATGTATCAGAGGAAGCCACAGCTAGACAAAGAAATTAGAGATCCCCCCCCAATTCTTGAAAGTAAGTACCTTCTACTCACAAAAGAGGCTCACTGTATCCAATTTAATGAAGAACCGCATTTACAATATGTTGGAAGAGACTTTTTTTTTTTTTACATTTTACTGAAAAAGACAAAAAAAAGAGTTTAATCTTTCACAAAACTACCCCTCTCCCAGCCATCTGTCAAAGTTGCCTTCTGCTTTGTTTTGCATTATGGGAGGCTCTATTCTTCATTACAGAGTCCAGGTGTTGAGACATGTGCCATAGGACTACCAGTTACATTCTTTCCCATATTACTGCAAAAGAAAAAAAGATGCCAAATGTTTGATCAGTGAACCTCTGAAAGATGTTTACCGGTTTATTTTACCTTTGAGGAATACCTGTGTGTTCATTTTCCACTGTGCTCATCGCTGACTAATATTTTCTGGTTACAGAAACCCATGAGCTAAGCATTTGAACAAAAAGTATAAAGGCCTTGCAGCTGTTCTAACTGCAGGTGTAAGCAAAATAATTAAATGTAACTAAACAACATGCATGTAGAGGGACTGAGGGGAAACCTATTGTACAATAGCACTATTGCAAGTCAAAACCAGTTACTAGCAGAAGGCTGGATAAGAAAGGAATGGTTGTTTCCATTATATCAACAATATAGCAAACTAGAGAGGGGTAAACAAATATAGGTCTTCATCAAATTGCAAGCTGCAACTACAGTAAAACCCACTAAAGAAACATAATTTACATAAGTGTTGAGCTATCAAGTTCTCATTAGTTTAGTGAGACTACCCTAGCTGAGATTAGTGATTGGATGTATTTGGTCATTTCCATTGGGAAGTGGGTGTGGAATGATGCAGATCCAGAGTTCTAGGGTACATCTACACTGTAGAAATAATGTAGTTTGACAACACTTTAACTGCCATGGCTCCTTCCTACAGAATCCTGGGATTTGCAGTTTTGTGAGGCACCAACACTCTTTGGCAGAGAATGCTAAAGACCTTGTAAAACTACAAACCCCAGGATTCCATAGGATGGAGCTACAGCACTTAAAGTGGTGTCAAACTGCATTATTTCTACAGTGTAGATGCACCCCTATTCTAACACTTAAACCACTACACCATGCTGGCTCTTCACCAAAAAACATACTAAATAGAATTAAAATAACAGTGGTTATGAATCTAGCCACCACAAAATTAAAAGAGCAGAGTAAGACCAAGAAAAACTACAGTTCAAAGCTCACATGGGACATGATATCAAAGAAGGTGACAGAATTTCAAAGGACTTTATTAGACCACCCCCACTAAACCCTGTTCTTTTACCAGCATAATTTTGCTGTTTTTATGCCAGCAAAAGAATGTCCAATGCCACACTGACCCTTCCTCCCATCCAAAGGCTTCCCTGGCAATGATGGAGTACTGAACTGAGCTCCATTCACTTCTTCATTCAAAATCCTGCATATTCTTGTGAGAATACATAGCGCAGGAAATTCAAAAATAAAAACAAAAATAACAAATTAAAGGTTTTAAAAAGCACATAACACACTAAAAAAGTCCCAAGTAAATTGGAGATGGACATAAAAAGTGCATCACCTACCTGGATGTCGTGATCTTATCCAGTAGTGTTCTGGCCGGACTGGCCATTGATGCTGCATTCATGTGACTTCAATGGCAAGCGGATTCAAACACCGGCAATGCTGGCAGTAATGTTCTAGGGGAGATCTATTGATGGCTTAAGCAACCAATAAAATATTATGGGTTTTGGCCAGTACATAAACATTAAAGGGCAACGTCATCTGGTATGTGCACTCTTTTGCATTTATGTGGCATCATTATGATGTCGTATTTGATGTGTCTGATAACGTCCAAAGATGGGGTGCCACCACAAAGAAGCCCTTTTCCCAGTAGACATGTGCCTTACTTCTGACAGTGAAGGAAGAAGATTTTCAGATTTTCAAGTAATGGGCTAAAGAAGAGACAGGCACAGCTCCATCATGCCTAGGTCCAGAAGCAGATGAAAGGCCCTCCCTCCATCCCAACTGCTACTGACCGGGCCTCAGAAGAAGAGGCAGTATCTGCTGGAATTAATCCCAACCCCACTGCCATTATATTTTCCTTGTATGATGTATTGTAAGCCTGAGGGTAGGGAACTTGCACATTAATAATTTGTAAGCAGCTCTGAGAGCCTTTATGGCTGAAGAGCTGGGTATAAATACTCTAAATAAGTAAATAAAGTTCAAGATATAGCATTATATAGCACATTGCAACTACTCTCAAGCTTGGAAACAATGAATTTACAAGGAATGTAACTACACGTATCTGGATACATTTTGGCCAGTGGCAGCACTAGAGGGGTCTGGAGAGGCCAAACCATACTATGTGACACCGTTGGAGGGAGGGGTGACACCAGCCTTAATGATGTCACAGTTTTTGGTAACCAGGGTGCAACAAAGGATTTTATTATATGGGGCTGAAATAGCGGAATTACAACACAATAATATCACAAGTGGGTTCCCATTATTGCACATCATCATCCTCCTGTGATCCATGTGTGCTCCACCCATTAATTAGGCATAACTTTTAATTTTTATGGGGGAGGGTGGGGTGGGTGGTGTTTGGGGATTTTAAATTGTATTGGTATTTAAATTTTTGTAAGCCTCCCCGATTGTTTTAACAGAAGGGCGGGATAATAATAATAATAATTATTATTATTATTATTATTAATTGATGGGCAAAGCTGTCCATAGCCCTCAATATTGCTCTTTTCATGGTATTGATGAGTGTGAAATAATCACATCCCATTGTAATCCCACAATCCAGCAAGAGTGGGCAGTCCTCTTCTTCCCCTCCCCTTTCCCAACAAGAACACATAATTAAACTTCTGGGGGAGAACATGAAGAGGACTGTCGCCTTTTCTTGGTGCCTTTTTATGTTTATTTAAGTATGTATTTGTGAATGTCTTTGGTTATTTATTTGTTCTTAGTGTTTTAAAGCAAAGTTGCATCATTTTGCAAGAACAGCCAAAATCTTGCCCATGCACATCTTGTGGAAGTAAGAGAAAAATTTTCGTAAAGGCACATATGCCAACCAGCAGAAGGCATTAATACTCTGTCATTAGAAGGCAATGCGAAGACAAGTGTTACTACAGCGTGAGTTGAAATCCCATTCTTAAACCACTAGTGGTGGTCACACAATAATTCTGTGGCAGCAGTATGGCGCAATTACAGCAACGTGCAATAATTACTGTAATCCTGCCACTATGTTTCCGCTTTCCTCAATTGTGGAATTTTTCAGGGTGCTGGGAAATACAACTTGGAAATTTATACCATAAAGAGCTAGTATGGTATGCTACAGCCTGCAAGGGCCAGTAATAGGAAGGCTAAATGCATCTGGCTAGTATATCTTGATTAGGCCTGGGAGACTAGCGTGGGAAGGAAGAAGGCCAAAGACTTATCTTTGTGAGAAAATGTGTGTGAGAACCACTGTCTCTGTGCTATTGACTTGGATTTTGCTGAGACTGTGCATTCCAGTCTGGGCTGTACAGTGACAGGACTGCAGTATGCATTGTGCTGTGATATGTAGTCTGTATGATAGGAGTCTCAAACTCATTCTAAATATCACTATAATATGCTTTAGTAAAGAGAAATAGTTTAGACACACGTCTGTGTCTGTGTGCTCATTTCTTCGCCTGATGATTGCAACTCTGCTACAACAACTTTTGATGCCTGGTCCTCTTGATATGCTCAGAGGTACCGGTGTGCTACCATGTCATTTTTAGATGCTAGTCTGAGAAAGTCCATAGTCACATTGCAAAAGTAACTTAATGTGAAGGTACTTTATTGGTGTAGTTAGTATCAGCTTTCAGTTAGTTTCAGAATTTACTTTTAACGCATTATGAAATGATTCTGACAATAAATTGCTTGTTTTCTGTAATGCACTCTACATGGGGCTACCCTCATGCTTGGTCCGGAAACTTCAACTAGTACAGAATATGGCAGCCAGACTGGTCTTGGGTACATCTAGAAGAGACCATATAACACCAATCTTAAGATCACTTTACTGGCTGCCCATTAGTTTCCGGGCCCAGTACAAGGTGTTAATTATCACCTTTAAACTCCTAAATGGCTTCGGTCCAACCTATCTTCGGGACCACCTCCTTCCATATAATCCTCCCCGTGCACTCAGGTCCTCTGGGAGGAATCTGCTGCAACCTTTGAAAACCAGGCTCTCTTCGACCTCCCAGAGAACCTTTTCGGCTATTGCTCCCAGATTATGGAACGGCCTGCCGGACGAGATCCATCACATTACCACCTTAAATAGCTTTTAAAAAGCTCTTAAGACAGATCTCTTCCGGAAGGCCTTTCCTGAACACATACCTGGCCAGTATGTTTTAAATGTTTAATTATTTGATTCTTTTTAAGGGGTGGGTGGGATGGAGGGGTTTGTATGTAGATTTTACTGTTGTAAGCCACCCCGATTGCATTTTGTAGAGGGGCGGGATACAAATCATTATTATTATTATTATCAAAATTCTTCTAGTTTTATATCATTCTCTTATCAGTCCAAAGTTTGTTTGTGTTTTTTTTTTGTCCCCAAAATACATTGGAAAATAATATAAGAACAAAAAGCAGTGCAACAAGTAATATAGCAAAATATAGCCACTTTGGGTTTCGTACTGGGATACAGGGGAATGAATGAATGAATGAATGAATAAAGAGTAACAGCAATGAGTTGCCTTTTAACACTGCAACAGGAGCAAATGATTTTTTAAATCATTTAAGCTTGGTGTGGCATGAACAACTATACATATAACGTCTTGTAGAAAAAAACCTCTTACCATCTGTCTATGAGAAAAGGACTACTGTATGTGGGAATGCCAGGTTCTTTTGCCTGAAGAAAGACATGAAACATTTGCTGAGGATAACTACATGCAGAAAGAAGTCTTCAGAGTTTAGGAAAGTTACTTTTGGGGGGCTACCACTTCCTGAATCCCCTGCCATCATAGCCAGTGCAAAAAAAAGTAACTTTCCCAAGCTATGGAAGGCCTTGTGACCTTATGAACGGAAGGCAACTGACCCTATGCCCTTTTGTTATTTAGAGCTGTATTCTACTGGAGGGAAGGGCTAGCTGATGGAATCTAATTCATTAGGATTCTGTGTTGCTGGAATCTCCTCTAGAAATATCTTAAAAGCCGTTCCATTTTTATCCTCTAAAGAGCATTTGGAATGTGACCCCAGTGGCCCACACTGTCTTCTTCAATCAGACCCACCTTTCTTGTTATCTGCCACCTGCAGGGGTCTGCTAAAGTCAAAGTCATTATTTCTGGAGCATGATGATCTTAGTGTGGAACACAAGCACACACACACACACAGTCTCCCACCACAATGGAGCTCTCTCTTTTCCCCCCCCTCTCTCACATAGACCAAAGTAATGTACAGTATATCCATTTTAGTGAAAGAGATTTCTGTTTGTATTGTTGATGCTAATGCATAAATATAAGTACAGATAGACCCCTGTATCTGTTGGGTATACATTCTTACACTTACAATGGATAATGGGAACATCAGATAATAGCAAACCCTATTAATATACTTACAGCCCAAGCATTGCATAGACCTAGAAGATGCCTAGAGAGAACACCTCTCTAGGCATCTTCTAGGCCCTACAACACAACTCTATACTCAGCTTCCAACCACATAGCTGTGCTAGAGGACCTAGAAGATGCCTAGAGAGACCATATTTTTCAGGTGTGGGTAAGTGAATCCGCAGATATGGACCCTGCAGATGGGGGTGGGTGGGAGGTGAGGTCTATCTGTATAGGCCTAATTCATATTTCAATTGTTAATCATCTTGTAGAGTAGACTTTTCACTCAATAGTAACTAAATAAGTCACTAGGGATGCCTGATTAAATAAAGCATAGGTCTCTTTAATGGCTGTATAAATGACAACCAACATCTGCTGAAATTCCCTCTTCTATCTAAGGGACACAAGCCTTGTGTTTTATTTCACCTGGCAACCCTATAACTCATATGTGCAAGTTAGGATGGAAATCATTCATAGCCAAAAAGCTATAGTAAGCAGCTATGCTTTTTCTTGACAATGGAAGGACAGCAGCAGTGGCACAATCTACAACTGTGGTGCAACAACAATATTAAAGAGAGCTGATATGATGTGGTTAATGGGAAGGAATCATAGAATCATAGAGTTGGAAGAGACCACAAGGGCCATCTAGTTCATCCCCCTGCCCTGCAGGAATACACAATCAAAGCATTCCCAACAGGTGGCCATCCAGCCTCTAACCCTGGGGGCGCAGTGGTTAAATGCCAGTACTGCAAGCCACCATGTTGCAAGTTCAATTCCAGCGGGCTCCAAGGTTCACTCAGCCTTCCATCCTTTCGTAGGTCGGTAAATTGAATACCCAGCTTGTGGGGGCAATTAGCTAACACACATTGGAAACTGTTTAATGCAGTGTAGATGTGTAAATAGCTATTGCTTAAAACAATTTGTAAGCCGCTCTGATAGCCTTGTGGCTGAAGAGCAGGGTATAACTAACTAACTAAATATATATATATATTTAAAAACCTCCAAAGAAGGAGACTCCACCACACTCCAAGGCAGTGCATTCCACTGCACAAGAAGGGTGGAGAGATGTTTGCAGAAGTGATCCAGGGATTTTGAATCATTTTTATTCAGGTACAAGCAAAAGAGAGAGCCAACATGGTATGGTGTTTTGAGTGATGGGCTAGGACTCCAGGAGACCAGGGTTCAAATGCTCACTCAGCCATGGAAATTCACTAGAGAGATTATCCGACGCAGCAAAAGCCATATCAGAAAATTGCTAGAAGAACAGGAAGGGGCTACCTTACCAGATGCCGATGTCCTCCAGCATTCTGGGGGCATAGAGTGGCTGTGAGTAAGGCATCCCTTTTTTTGGCGGCTTTTCCCCATCAATGCAAAAGGGAAGCCTCGTCCACGGCAGTGCTATACCCTCAGAAGAACAGAAGGATGTTTATTATACAATGGAAAGGCGAAGCCAGCCATAGTCAGGCATGCATTCTCGACTTTAGGTGATTTCAGTAAACTCAGGGAAACACTGGGGGTGATCCCATGGTCAGGAATATTAAAAGAGAAGAGACCTCAAGATGGATGGGACTTTCTCAAAAGGGAGATACTGAAGGCACAATTTCAAACACTACCATTGAGGAAGAAAAATGGGAGGTGTCTCAAGAAACCAGGATGGATGACTAAAGAACTTTCAACAGAGCTAAGTTTTAAACAGAACATGAATAGGAAATGGAAAAAGGGGGAAATCACCAAAGAATTCAAACAGATAGAGGACACGTGTAGGAGTAAAGTCAGAAAAGCTAAAGTGCAGAATGAGCTCAGGCTTGCTAGAGAGGTTAAGAACCATAAAAAGGGATTTTGGGGGTATGTCCACAGCAAAGGGAGGAAGAAGGAAATGGTAGGGCCACTACGTGGAGAAGATGGCAAAATGCTAACAGGGGAGAGAGAAAAGGCAAAATTACTCAACACCTTCTTTGCCTCAGTATTTTCAGAAAAGGAAAAGGGTGACCAACCTGAGGATAAAGGAACAGAGGACACAAGAGGGGAAATCCAGCACAAAATAAGCAAAGAGGTAGTACAGAAATACCTTCTTAATCTAAATGAATTTAAATCTCCAGGACCAGATGAACTACATCCAAGAATATTAAAAGAGCTGGCAAATGTAATCTCAGAGCCATTGGCAATAATCTTTGAGAACTCTTGGAGAACAGGAGAAGTCCCAGCAGACTGGAGGAGGGCAAACGTTGTCCCCATTTTCAAAAAGGGGAAAAGGTAGGATTCCAAAAATTATCGTCCAGTTAGTCTGACCAGGGAAGATTCTAGAGCAGATCATTAAACAGAGAGTCTGTGAACATTTAGAAGGCCAATGCCATAATCACAAAAAGTCAACATGGGTTTCAGAGAAACAAGCCATGCCAGACTAATCTGAACTCTTTTTTTGATAACATTACCAGCTTGGTAGATGAAGGGAACGCTGTGGATATTGCATACCTTGATTTCAGTAAGGCCTTTAACAAGGTTCCCCATGACATTCTTGCAAACAAGCTTGTAAAATGTGGGCTAGATAAGTTAACTGTTCAATGGATTTGTAATTGGTTGACCGGTCGAACCCAAAGGGTGCTCAACAGTGGCTCCTCTTCGTCTTGGAAAGATGTGACCAGTGGGGTGCCACAGGGTTCTGTCCTGGGCCCATCGCTATTCACTTTATCAATGATTTGGATGACGGAATTAGGGGCATACTTATCAAATTTGCAGATGACACAAAATTAGGAGGAGTAGCTAATACCCTAGAGGACAGGATCAAAATTCAAAATGACCTGGATAGACTAGAGAGCTGGGCCAAAGCTAACAAAATGAAATTCAATACGGAGAAATGTAAGGTACTGCACTTAGGGCGAAAAAACGAAATGCATAGAAACAGGATGGGGGAGACCTGGTTGAACGAGACTACATGCGAAAGGGATCTAGGAGTCCTAGTAGACCACAAGTTGAACATGAGTCAACAGTGTGATGTGGCAGCTAAAAAGGCCAATGCGATTTTGGGCTGTATCAATAGAAGTATAGTGTCTAGATCAAGGGAAGTAATAGTGCCACTCTATTCTGCCTTGGTCAGACCTCACTTGGAATACTGTGTCCAGTTCTGGGCACCACAATTCAAAAAGGATATTGACAAATTGGAGCATGTCCAGAGGAGGGTGACTAAAATGATGAAAGGTCTGGAAATGATGCCTTATGAGGAGAGACTTAGGGAGCTGGGTATGTTTAGCCTGGAAAAAAGACGGTTAAGAAGCAATATGATAGCCCTGTTTAAGTATTTGAAGGGGTATCAGGTTGAGGATGGAGCAGGCTTGTTTTCTGCTGCTCCAGAGACCGGAACACGGAGCAATGGATGCAAGCTCCAGGAACAGAGATTCTACCTCAACATTAGGAGGAACTTTCTGACAGTAAGAGCTGTTCGGCAGTGGAACACACTCCCTCGGAGCGTGGTGGGGTCTCCTTCCTTGGAGGTCTTTAAACAGAGGCTGGATGGCCATCTGTCAGGGATGCTTTGATCATGATTTCCTGCGTGGCAGGGCCCCTCATGGACTGGATGGCCCTTGTGGTCTGTTCCAACTCTGAAATTCTTTTATGATGTGGGAGTCTGGTAAGGTTGCCCTTTCTGTTCTTGTAGCAATCTTCTGACATGGTTGGGAACACAATTTTTTGTTGTGTTCCTAGCATCTGATAATCTCCTAGATGACTTAGGGCAAGGCACATTCTCTCAGCCTTAGAGGAAGGCAATAGCAAACCTCCTCTGAACAAATCTTGCCAAGAAAACCATGTTCTTATTTCACCAGAAATGACTTGAAGTCATGCAACAACAACAATATCAGTTGAAGAAGAGCCAGTGTGGTGCAGTGGTTTGAGTGTTGGACTAGGTGGACTCCAGAGTTCAAATTCCTACTCAGCTATGAAATCCACTGCATGACTTAGCACAAATCACACTCTCTAAAGGCTCAAAGGAAGCAGTGACAAACCTCCTCTAAACCTCCAGAGGGTGTCAGGGGTCCCAGAAAGCCAATGGGCCGAAAGAGGAAGAGGAAGGAGTCTGGTTCCCCAGCTTTGAGTTTTTGGACAGTGCCCTGGTCCACGGTGCACCTGTTAAATCTCTATGTGATGCTGGGTTTATTTTTCCAAAAACAAAGGGAAGTAAAGAGTCAAAATCTACAGGATATAAAGGGCACTGCTTATTATGTTAAAAACATCATTGAAAATTTAGCTTTGGCTGAAAAGGAAAAATTGCCAAACCATCATTGGAGGAAGTTTTGGCTGTGGTTTAATGAGACAACCCCAGCAATAACGTAAGGAATATCTTTAAATAAATATGTTATTATTATTTTTGTATTATTATTTTTATTCAGTTTTTTCTTTTCCAAATATGTATAATTGTAATGTGTAACTTCTAATTTTAGTATAAATGTGTAAATATAATGTTTATTTGGGGGGGGGAAGAGAGTGATTATAGTGTGTTTAGATTAAGAGGGAAAATGTATTAGTGTTAGGACAGATAGTTTTATTTTTGTATTAGTAAGTAAAGAGTTGGGGGGGAATTTGCATTATTGTTATGGCCTTTTGCAGTTGGGTGTATTATTTTGTAGAATGGTTTTATTTCAATAAAAAAAAATCCTAACCTTCCCCCCCGCCAAAAATTTCCTCTTAACAAATCTTGCCAAGAAAGGCCTCTGATAAGTTGAAGTAAATTTGAAGGCAGATAACAATAAAAAGTAGAAGAGTATTTATTTATTGTTACAATAGGTGTGTTGAAATGGCAATGAGGGCTAAAGCATTTGTGAAAAATAAATCTGTTTTGTATTGGATGCTGCTATTACTATGCAGATGGTGTTTTTACTATGCGATATGAAGATTTTTCCTACTATGTCATAGAGTATGCAATGTCTGTATACTTACTGTATGCCAACAATCTATTTGTCTATTAAGAAAATATGAGTTTTATTGGCTTTTTAAAAATAGGGCAGTGGAATTTATTCATATATGAGCCTGGTCATAGTTAGCAAGCCATCCACAAACTGCTCTATAAAATTAGGATTTTAAAAACCTCTTTGGATGGTTTTAAGCAAGATAAATCATTTTTCCTATACAGTGGTATAAAATTAATTCCCAAATGAAATTTCCCTGCTTCCATTTTAGTTAATATTGGAAGAATCTCTACAAAATAATTCCCCCATCAATCTTTGCTGATACTTAACTGTAATACTGGCACTGATCCGGATTCTGCTTTTAAGGACACTTAGCCCCAAGCAAAGGGTTTTACTACTGCAGCTACTCCCAGGAGCATACAATGATACCATATCAGAAACCATTAAATCATAAATGAATATGGGTCATCTGCAAATCCATCTGCTGCTCAGAAACTAAAAATGAGAAGCATTAAAAAAAAAAAAAGCTTTTGCTTTAACCATGCAGAATTTCCAGAGATCGAAAAAGACAGAGAAGGCAATTTAACACATTTCTAGAAGCCTAGGTATCTAAATCAATCAATCAATCAATCAATTGAAACTGTTGCTTTTAAAGTAGATCATCTAAATCTCAAAAGCCAGGCTGTGCCATATCCAAGGCAGTGGTGGGAAAAGTTATTGGTTAGACAACAACTCTCTGAAGCCCTCTAGTCAGCATGGCCATTCCCAGAATCCTGTCTATAGTTCAAACTTTTCCAAGTCCTCTTTCAGGGTGTCTGATTGCAAGTTTAGATTCAGAGTGGCATATAGGGGTATAGCTACAAATGTGGGGGATGAGATTGGGCTCCCAAATAAGAATTCTTCCCCCTCCCCTGAAATGTTCCTTCTAGCATTGCAGAATGAGCAGTAGCGGCACGGGTGTGTGGGGGGGGGCAGACAGGCCAAACCACACCAGGTACACCATCAGGGGGAGGATTGACACCAGCCTTAGCGACGCCACAGAGAGTGAGACAATGGAATTGTTTGCACTTAGGGCTCTTGCATTTGCTGTGTTTGCTTTCCCTTGATACAACGCAAGAAATTTGGGGACTGAAGACAATTCCCTCATTTTGTCCCTCCCTCATAGCTACACCAGTGTGTGATATCTTTCATGTGACCAGAGACAGGCTAACTTTCTTCCCACAAAAATGGGCTGGGATACGGATAAAAGACTGCATAATTTTACCTATCTGTCTTCTATTTTGTCTCTCTCTTTCTATCTTACTGCTTCATTATATGTCTGCATTATTAATATCTATATTTGCTTTAAATAAATTTAGAAAAAAGGAGAAACAGACTGCGATATGGATCTGACCATTCCCTTCCTCTGGCTGGAGCAGTTTTGCTTCTAAATGGTGAGAGGTGTCTAGCAGTGGAACAGACTGTCTTGAGCAATGGAAAACTCTCCTATAGCTGGAGGTATTTTGACAGAGGCTGGATGGGAATGTGTCAGAGCTGCTGTTACTCCATCTTGCTTTATAGATCCTGAACTGAGCTGGAGGCTGGACTAAATTACCTTCTAAAGATCCATCCAACTGTATAACTGTGTCATCTGAAGTTAACCAGTACAGCATCTCTTTGACTCCTTGAGGTCATCTGTGCGAGGGGGGAGGAACTGATTGTTCCGCAGTAATAGCAATTCGCAGTAGCTGCAACTTGTATTAACAGGTTTACTGCCCCCATAAACTTTGCATGCCCCCTAGCGAAGAAGGCAGCCATGAATGAATTACTTGCATTTTTAAATCTGCCATCACCAAACTATTTTTTTATAAAAAATGTTTACCATGGTGTACACAAGTGATATTTCACATTTACAAAGAGAGAGAGAGAGAGAAGATAATACAAATCACCATTTTAATTAGCAATTGCTTGCTAAGGCTAAAATCCAACATGGTAGAAAGTGCTTGCCCTGTTAGCAAGCCCCACCCCTGTGCTCATCCAGCCAATCACCTTGCACTTCCTCTTCTATGGGAGAGTGCAGCAATGAGAATGCAACTGTCTTAATGAGCAGGAATGCACATTCCCTAAGGAACTTTTTTAAAACTCTGGGAAAAGCCACAAAGGCTCTCTGCGTGGACTTTTTGCTGCTCTCCTTCCAAACATGACGCATCGATGTGGGTTTCCATTAAGACAGATTGTATTCCCAGCAAATTCCATGACCTATTTAGACAGGACCTTTGTTTTCATTTCACCAGGAATACTTCAGAGCCAATGTGGAATAGTGGTTGGACTACAACTCTGAGAGTTAGGACTTTATCAGACAATGCAAATAAGGTGTCATAAGGAAACCTAATGATTGCGAAAAGGTGCTCATACCAGACGACGTCGCCCTTTCGTGATCATGTCCAGTTTAAAACTCATCCTTTTTTATTGACGGCTTAAACCGTCAATTTATCCCCATGGTGCTTTTGTGCTGGCATTGCCAGCATTTGAATCTGTGTGCCATTGTACTCACATTGTTACAATGTCAATGGCTGGACCGGCCAGAACACTTCCAGGTGAGATCGCGTACCCAGGTAGATGATGCACTTTTTATTTTTAAAATATATTTATTTATTTGAGCTTTGATACAACGTAAGATTTCACAAAATTAAGCTGATCAAATTTAATTACAACTTAACATAACAATGTATCTTATAAGATCTATAGCTTCAACAAAAGAGATTTGCCACCAAAACATATATCTTCTCATTTTCTTTCTCTCTATTTTCCTTTCATATTGACCTCCTCAGATTTACTAACCCAAAGATTTTCTTATATAATTGTATTCTCCATCTTATCTTTTGCTTCTTAATACCTTATTCCCTTTCCCCTTACCTTTGTAACCTAAACCGATTCTTCCTGTACCATTTGTAATTTCCCATTTCCATTAACATTGTCTTCCCTAACTTTCCCTCACTCCAGAAACCAGCCTATTTAACTTTCTCTTCAAAAATCAGTTTTGAATATTCAAACTTTTTTCAAATATTCTGTTATTAATTTCCATTCTTTATCCGTCTCCTCTATATTCCCATTGTTTATTATTTGTGTTAATTTATCATTGTTTTTCATCTCTAACAACTTGTTTACCCGTTCTTCTATTTCAGGTGCTTCCTTCTTTTTCCACTTAAGTCTTGCAGCTGAAACTAAATACAGTATAACACCAGTCTCCAATGTTTCCTTTCTGTTTATTTCTCTAACACTGAAGTTATGTTTCACAAATATAATTTCAGGTCCATAATGAAATTAATCCCCAACATCTTTTGTATTGTTTTATGTATCTTTTCCCAGAATTTCTTTATAACTAGGCATCCCCACCACATATGATGCAATGACCCAACCTCTTTTTCACATCTCCAGCACTTCTTGTTTTCTAATTTATAGATTTTACTTAATCTTGCTGGTGTAAGGTACCACCTATGTGCCATTTTTAAATGGTTCTCTGATGCACTTTTTATGACCCTCCCCGGTTCACTTGGAAGTTTTTAAGTGTGTTTGTGTGTTTTTTGAAACTTTTTGAGTGTTCTTTTCATTTGTTTTTTTAATTTCCTGCACTAGGTATTCTCGCGAGAATCTGCAGGATTTCAGACGAGGAAGTGAACGGAGCTCCGTTCACTCCTCATTCATTGCCAGGGACGCATTTAGCAGGGATAGAAGGTAAGTGTGGCATGGGGGGTTCTTTTGCCAGCATAAAAACAGCAAAGATATGCCGGCAAAAGAAGAGGATTTAAGGGGGGTGGTCTGATAAAGTCCTTAGAACTGAAGATGTGCATGAGCTGAAGTCAAATAGAAATAATATGTCTACTTCAAGACTGTTTGTTTTTAATCACTAATCCTAGCAAAAATTGCTTTGTTTCAACACCTTGCTCTTTGCATAGCATAGAATTCCTCCAAATGATAATAATTTAAAATATATATATTTTGGGAGGGGCATTACAAAGTTCAGTCAGTACATTCCCCCCTCTCCATTTAGATCAGAGATTTGAAATGTTGCTGTTTTGCACTGAGATTTATAGTCCAAAAAGTAACTTTTCAAAGCTTTGATTAATTTCTGCAGAATGCTAGGGTGGAAGGAGCTTGTAGATAATAACTGCTTCAAGCCAAATCAGTCATTTGCTTTTACAATGTAGTCTGACTTTCCTGACACATCAAACAAAAAGCTAATACAAATTTGAGATTAGCTTTCTGGTTTGAAATTGCCTTTTTATATTTATATAAATAGGATAAAGAACAAGTTGTCGGTGCAGACCCTTTTATCTGAACATTTAATTGGTGGAAGAAAAATATGATTAAATGGTGTGTTTTCCTATCCATCCTATGAACCTCCTATGCCTTGAAGAATTAGAGGGGTGAATTCTATTACTCTGTGTGCACTAGCAAGACATCCAGGAGCATGTGTGGGAGGGAAGGGGAGGAAAAAGGAATATACTAATTCAGTAGGCCCAGGTAATTATTGAGAGGAAATGTGATAGTAAAAATATCAGGGTGGTTTACATCTAGCCAAGTTCTGTTCTGTTTTTTGATTTCAGGATGTAGATAGTATCTGAAAGACTTCAACCATAGGCTGTATGAACTACTGAAGAAAAACTATCACACTATGCTGTTATAGTGCTATTATTCCACTTTAACTGCTATGGCTGCTTCCTGTGAAATCCTGGGATTTGCAGTTTAGGGAGGGGCATTTAGCATTCTCAGCCAGAGAGCTCTTGGGCCCCACTAAACTACAAACTCCAGAATTCCACAGTAGGCAGCCATAGCAGGTAAAGGTGGAATAATAGCACTATAACAGTATAGTGTGATAAAGTCATAAGAAGCAAGATTACACTCCACAATTATAGTGATATTATTCCACTTTAACTGTTGTGTTGGCCTCCTGTGGAATTCTGGAGTTTGTAGTTTAGTGAGGCCTAAGAGCTCTCTGGCTGAGAATGCTAAATGCTCCTCCCTAAACTGTAAATCCCAGGATTCCATAGGAGGCAACCACAGTAGTTAAAGTAGAATAATAGCACTATAAGAGTGTACTGTGATAAAGTCTTTATACCATAACTGTGCTACTGGGATTGTAATGTTGCCTTTCATAGGACTTTATCATACGTTGCATAAAGATGCATATATCACATGATGTCATGCTTTCACAATCATGTGTAGGGAATAAGCCAATCTTTTTTATTGATGGACCAAGCCATCAATAGATCTCCCGTGGTGTTTTTGTGCTGGTATTGATAGCATTTGAAACTATGTGCCATTGTCCTCTCATGTAAGGGACACTCTTTTTTTTTTTAACCTGCCTGATTTACCTGGGACTTCTGAGTGTGTTTCTGTGCTTGTGTGTACTTTTTGTGGAGTTTTTTGCTATATTTTTAAATTTACCTGTGCTTGCATCTTCTCACAAGAACTGACAAGATCACGAACGCAGAAGTAAACTAAGCTCTGTTCATGGTCCCACCTGGGCTGCTTATTGACATTATTACAGGTAGGTCTGATAAAGGGGCTTCTTTTGGCAGCATAAAAACACAACAAAATATGGTGGGAAAGAAACGTTTATAGAAGTTTGTCTGATAAAGTCCATACTTCAGTTTTGTTTCCATAATTGTAGAGATCATTCATTCTATACCTTTTCCACAAAGGGGCTGGTTTTGGATAGTCGCCTGGTACATCCCTCTCATATTTCCCAACACCTCATCCTTAATTTGGGGCTTTTCTCCACTCTTTATCACTTTTCCCCACCCTTCGTTTCCACTTTCTAAAAGATTTTTTTTACTGCCAGTGCACTCAACATGTTCCAATCAGATCCCTTGCTACCGTGCCACTTTAAAAATAAAGGAAGAAACAAGGAGATTTGGCAACCACCAGAGAAGGCTTCATCCCTGGCGTGCCCAGTCCTTCTTTTCACTTACCCTTCTGGACATAAACAGAATGGGTCTGGAGCAGAGCAAACCATGAATAAACCTCACCTACTCCTTGCTCCAAATCATGAAAACTGGTGGCTCTCTCCTCTTCCTCACCATGGCTGCCCTCCACATCCTCTCCAGGTTCTGCCTTCACTTAAAAAAAAAAAAAAGTGAAAAAAGCACAGGATCGCTAGCACTTCTGGGTGCTTGACTGGAATCCCGCTCCTGAGCACATCTGACCAATCAGGCATTTAGCTCTGCCCTCTTCAGACTACACAACAAATCAAATCATTGTACAAATGGGTGGGAATCTGCATTTCCTGCAGGATTTTAAAAAAATGTTTGGGGACAGCTACAAAGGTGAAATGATGTGGGATT
The DNA here is from genome assembly GCA_030847615.1 of Gambelia wislizenii. NCBI lineage: Eukaryota > Metazoa > Chordata > Lepidosauria > Squamata > Crotaphytidae > Gambelia > Gambelia wislizenii. The sequence goes on along the minus strand of JAUMIR010000006.1, from coordinate 129,026,111 downwards.
GGTACAAAAGGTATTCTCCTTGAAGTCTATGAGGAGTATTTTAACCATTTAGACATATATGATATAGGTGATCCTATCACTTAACATCTTAAATTTTACTCAGAAGTAGCTGGAAGGACCCAAATTTGACCTGAGTCAAATTTGCTGGAATAGGGATGTTTACTTCTTTCTTCCCAATCCCATTTTCCTGAGCTAAATATTTCCCCAAGATATATGAAGTGGTTATGTCATAGTTAAAGTTTCAGGGTTACTCAAGAAAGAGAATGAGATATTTTTCTTTCAATGGGAAGAGCATTTAGATGAGGAAATGCAGAATTTTGAAATGCCCTCCCCATTTTTTAATTTTTTTATTATTATTTTTTTAGCAACAACTCCAGTAAGGTAGCACATCCAGCATGGCTGCCTGAGGGATTCTGGAGTTGTAGCCTGAAAGGGTAAGAACTTTGCTGTCACAGTGCCCAACATATGCAGCCCCTTCATGGCTTAATAGCCTGGCTTCTTCTCAAGCTGTTGACCATATTTCCCTAGTCTGGATAAAATAGCTAGCTACTGTATATTTAAGGGAAGGCTTCCTAATCTGTTGGTTTCTGCCACAAAGAGGCTTTTTTATATCTCAGTTTATTAAGCCAAGATACAATTTTCTGAAAACCATCACTGTGATAAATGACTCAACCAAGTCAAACGGGGGAGGGAGGGAAACTCTGCAAGCTGAAAAAAGAAACTTAGGGCAAACCAAATGTTTTCTATGGATAATTACAATGCAAGTAACTGCATTTATGTACGCTCCTTTGTCAACAGCCTACATATATTTCTTCAGTAGGGCTGAGCTTAATGGGAATTACTTTCCAACAATACGCTTAGCAACAACATATTTTGGGATGAAGTCTCCTGTTGGAGAATCTGGGGAGAATAGAAGGCAAGAAGTTTTTGGTGCCTTTAATCCAAAGGAACTTTGCATGATTAAGGAACTTTGCATGATTATCTCCTCTATGTTCAGTTCCACAAATATTCTATTCTTCTGGGATTCTTCTGTTTTTGCCTCTATGGCATATTCGTTAAGGGAACCCATTCTCTTTAAAGGGAATGTGAGGCTGCCTTCAGAAGCAATGGCAACATTCACAAAATAGGCAATTGTGCAATTAAGCATCTAAGGGAAAGTTAGTTACCATGGAGAACAAAACATTGTCACCGCCAACTGAATTCGCCAAACCTACCTGCTAGAAGCTAATTGTAACAAAGCAGAAACTCATGTTAATTACAAAACAAATTATCTCCTGCCTGCCAATCAGGTTTAATGTAATGAAAAATGCACTGCATTAGATTAGTGGAAGCACAACCCTCAGAAAGCTAAATGGTCTCTGCAATGTACTTAAAGGCACCCTAATCAACCCATTTTAATTGCACACACACCCATCAAGAGGTGAGCCCATGGCATTGATATCCATGGCATTTATATCAGAGCTCTGAACAGTTACTTTTTAGACTATAGCTCCCAGAGTGGAGAATTCTGGGAGCTGTATTCTAAAAAGTAACTGTTCCATGCATGGCAATCACTCATCAAGCAAGGATGCTTGTAGCACCTTTGAGACTAAGGAGATTATCAGACTAGTCCCTTTGACCTTTTTTTATGCCAGCAAAAGAACACTCCCCACTGCACTTACCCTCCCTCCCATCCAAAGGCTTCCCTGGCAATAAAGAGGAAGTGAACAGAGCTCTGGATGAGAATGTGAAAATGATCTACAGGCCACTCTTTTAATGAACTGTCCCCTTTTGTGTGTATGCTTTTAGGTTTGTTTAAGTGTTTATGTGTTTATGTTGGACATTAAGGGGGGTTGGTGTTTTTAACTACAGTTATGTCTTCTCACGAGAACCACAGAAATCTCGCCCAGGCTAAATCACAGAAGTATAATCCCATTCTTAAAGCGCTAGTGGTACTTGTGCAATAATTCCATGGCTGTAGTATCACGCAATTACAGCTACTTATAATATGCCACTATGGACTTTATCAGAGCATCCCCATTATTGTTCTTTTGCCAGCATATTTTAAAGCATTTTTACACCAGCAAAAGAACCCTCCCCACCAGACCTTACCTTCCATAGTGTTAAAGAAGCAGCCTAGGCACTAATGGAGAGTGAACCGAGCTCCGTTCACTTCCGCGCTCATGATCTTCGCGAATCTCACAAGAAGATAGAAACACAGGAAACTTAAAAATAAAAGTAAAATAAAGACATAAAAAGTTAACACAAGCACAGACACACACTTAAAGAGTCCCAAGTACACAGGTGTCTCATAAAAAGAGCGTCCCCTACCAGGCTGTCCCGATTCACTCAGAGGTGTTCTCTCATTCACGCTGCATTCATGTGAGCACAACAGTGTGACATTTCAAACACCATCAGTGCTTGCAACAAAGCACCACAGGAGATCAATTGATGGCTTGGCCCATCAATAAAAACGTGATCTTTATTTGCAAGCTATGATCATGAAAGGATGACAACATCTGGTATGCGTGCCCTTTCGCGATAATTAGGCATCCTTATGACACCATATTTGCTGCGTCTGATAAAGTGCTATGTTTCCACTTTGCTCAATGGTAGAATTACAGAATTTTTGGATGCAAGTATGATAAAGTCGGAAGTCTACTAAATCTTATGCTACAATTTCTTTCTCTCAGTTAGTCTCAAAGGTGCTACAAGATCCCCTTGCTTATTGATATTCCAGACTAACATGGCTATGTCTTTGAATCACTCAGTAGTAGGCACAAGAGAATTTTCTCCTTCGCATTCCTTTGATTGTGAAGCTTCATTCTTTGCCTCCCAAATTACTATTTATGAAGATGAATTCTCTCTCTGGCTTTTCTTCACAAACGAAGATTCTAGTAATAATAATAATAATAATAAGATTAGTCCATACACAGCAATGAAATATTTTACTGGGGTGTTTACATGCCCCTTGCACATTGATAAAAAACATCACACACCAACACCAAAACTTGATACAGCCTCATGAGTCCCTTTGTCTCAAACCTGCATCCATACAATGCTTTTATTCATGCCTTGAAGTGTATGTGTGCATCAGTAACACCACACGGAAGAAGAATCTTGATGCATTCAGGCCTACAACTACATCAATACTGAGAAAACACTGCAGAAAACAACAACACATGGACACAGATCAATAAGGTGGACAGGGAGAAAGGATGCTAATGACTTTAAGGAACTGAAAGCTATAGCAATCTTCATGTGTAAAGTGCTCTGTATGAAATGCAGAAATAAAAAATATGAGGTTAACCAACATAAAGTGTCTAATGTTGTCAGTCCCACTTTAGAAACAAGGTCAGATGTTTTGAAACTTCAAGATCTGGAGAATGTTTAGATAAGAATTGTTGGAAAATTTCCAGTATGTAGACCTAGTGAACTTTCCCCACCCCCCAAACATACCGTAAATGCTCTTTCCCCCCATAAGTACTTAAATGCTAGTTCTGTCCCGTTGGTGGGTGGATGGTGTTTCTAAGATGTAAGAATAGATGGGACATTGATATTGTCTGTGTTTGTAATCTGAGGATTATGACATCTGTAATCTTTAATGAAGCTTTGCCAATTCTTCAATAATTTAAGATGACAACTGTAGCATAACAAGTCTATACACAGCTTAAGGATACAAATTTCAATAAGCATCTGTTTAAGCATTTGCTCTGTGCTGAGAGATTAGACACCCTCTCTTCTCTTCTTTTTTTTTTTGATTTCTTTGATGGTGGAAAAAAATGCTGTTTATGTTTTCAAGACAGAATCATTTAATAATCTTATAAACTGAGAGAGGAAACAAAAATAATTTCTATATTGAACAATAAGCCAGTTCTTTGTGGTTGATTCCCTTGCCATAACTGATTGAACTGTGCTAATTTTTTAAATATGAAATATCCAAAAGGCTGCAAATATAACAAACATCTATGCCAAGTCTATCACAACTTTTGGGAGGGAAACATTATTTCAGTTAAAGGGTGAAGGCTGAGACATTCTACCCAGAAAGTTATTCTTCAGAAAATGTTCTATATCCTTCCCATTGGGCACATTTTATTTGTTTCTTTGTTTGTTTGACTTATATCCTGCCTTTCTCCCAAATGAAACTCAAAACCGCTTACACTATAAACAAAATAGCTAAAACAATATGCAATACAAAACATTTTCAAAACATTAAACCACCAGTCCTATTAAAACACTACTTTTAAGACATGAATCTTAGAATCATAGAATCACAGAGTTGGAAGAGACCACAAGGGCCATCCAGTCCAACCCCAGGAATAAACAATCAAAGCATTCCCAACAGATGTCCATCTAGCCTCTGCTTAAAAACCTCCAAAGAAGGAGAGTCTACCACACTCCAAGGCAGTGCATTCCACTGCTGAACAGCTCTTTCTGTCAGGAAGTTCTTCCTAATGTTTAACTGGAATCTCTTTTCCTGTAGTTTGAGTCCATTGCTACGTGTCCTAGGACTTTTTTGGAAATTAAAAATACAACGCTAGGAGCTTTGCCACGTTGCGAGGCTGCAGCGCTGCAGGGCATCCCTTTCGGATGACGCCCGTCCCTGCCGGTACTGTTGCAGTACCGCAGGGACATTTGAGCATTATATTTAGCCGATTTTTACTCACGAAAGTTGATCGTGAGTAAAAATCGGCTAAATATAATGCTCAAATGTCCCTGCGGTACTGCAACAGTACCGGCAGGGACGGGCGTCATCTGAAAGGGACGTCCTGCAGCACTGCAGCCTCACAACGTGGCAAGGCTGCTAGCATTGTATTTTTAATGTCCGCAAAAAGTCCCTAGTCTCTGAGGTCTCAGAAAACAAGCTTGCTCCATCCTCAATATGACATCCCTTCAAATATTTAAACATGGCTATCATGTCCCCTTAACCTTCTCTTTTCCAGGCAAAACATACTCTAAGTTGCTCCTCATAGCACATGGCTTCCAGACCTCCTACCATTTTGGTCACCCTCCTCTGGACACATTCCAGCTTCTCAATAACCTTCTTGAATTGTACTGCCCAGAACTGGACACAGTATTCCAGATGAGGTCTGACTGAAACAGAATAGAGTGGCACTATTACTACCCTTGATCTAGACATCATGCTGTGATCACAAAAAATCAACATGGATTTCTCAAAAACAAGTCTTGCCAGACTAATCTTATCTCCTTTTTTGATAGAGTTACAAACTTGATAGATGAAGGGAATGCGGTGGATGTAGTGTATCTTGATTTCAGTAAGGTTTTGACAAAGTCCCCCATGATATTCTTGCAAAAAAGTTAGTAACATGTGGGCTAGACAATGCAACTGTTATGTAGATTTGTAATTGGTTGACTGACCGAACCCAAAAGGTAGTCACCAATGGCATCTCTTCATCCTGGAGAGAAGTGACCAGTGGGGTGCCACAGGGTTCTGTCCTGGGCCCAGGGCTATTTAACATCTTTATCAATGACTTAGATGAGTGAATAGAGAGTATGCTTATCAAGTTTGCAGATGACACCAAATTAGGAGGGGTAGCTAATACCCCAGAGTACAGGATCATAATCTTGTCCTCTCGCCTCAGCAAATGTCAGATACTACACTTGGGCAGTAAAAATGAAATGCACATGTGGGTGACACATGGCTTGATGGTAGTACATGTGAAAAGGATCTAGGAGTCTTAGTGGATGACAAGCTGAATGTGAGTCAGCAGTGTGATGCAGCAGCTAAAAAATCCAATGCAATTCTAGGCTGCATTAATAGGCATATAGTGTCTAGATCAAGGGAAGTAATAGTGCCACTCTATTCTGCTTTGATCAGATGTCACCTCGAATACTGTGTCCAGTTCTGGGCACCACAATTCAGGAAGGATATTGAGAAGCTAGAACGTGTACAGAGGAGGGATGGTGGGAGGTCTGGAGGCCATGCCCTATGAGAAGCGGCTTAGGGAGGTGGGCATGTTTAGTCTGGAGAAGAGAAGGTTGAGAGGGGACATGATAGCCATGCTGAAATATTTGAAGGGATGTCATACTGAGGATGGAGCAAGCTTGTTTTCTGCTGGAGACTAGGATATTGAGCAATGGGTTCAAACTACAGGAAAAGAGATTCCACCTAAACATTAGGAAGAACTTCTGACAGTAAGAGCTGTTCGGAAGTGGAATACACTGCCTTGTAGTGTGGTGAAGTCTCCTTTTTTAAACAGAGGCAGGATGGCCATCTATCGGGGATGATTTGATTGTGTATTCCTGCATGGCAGGGGGTTGGACTGGATGGCCCTTGAGGTCTCTTCCAACTCTATTATTCTATGATTCTATGACATCTTAAATACAATTAAAACATATGAAATACATACTAAAAAAAATTAAAACCCAGCATACCTCATTGCATGTCCCTCTACCCCAATCAGTTAAGGCTGAACGCGTGTGAAAGAACACCCAACTGTCTAGAAGAAAGTTTCAAGTAAAGAAGGAATGCAGAACACCTCTAATTCATCATGTTGGGAATGAGGAAGAAAGAAAGAAGGAAAGAGAGGGAGGAATCTCTATGTGACTATGGACACATGGAAGTTTCTGGAGTCACATGGTCCTGTTGCCTATACTGTATACATTGATTTTTGATGAGCATGTTTACATGATCATGTTTACAATCTATAGTTGAACTAATGGGGAAAGCTTGAGAGGCAGGAGATTATCAGATAGGAACAAAAAAGCATTCCTGTCCCGCAGTCTCCTCTCCCATCCCTCTCCTGTCCCTGTCACGCCATAATATTAAAAGTTTTCAGACCTATCTTTTTCACGTGTCCATGTCTGCCCAGGAGTGAATGGAGCTCTAAAGAACTCCTTTCACTTCCTGGATTGAAATCCTGGCTGTTCTCGCAAGAAGACGAGCACGCGGGAAATGAAAAAAGAAAAAGGAAAATACAACACTAAAAGTTACATCAAGAACAAAAAGAAACTTTAAACATTACAGGTAACCTGGGAAAGGTACAAAAAAGTGTGTCACTTAACTGGATGTCCCCATCTCACCAGGAAGTGTTCAGGCAGGGAGCTCCCATTGACCATTTCGCTGGGGATCACGCCAGCGAAATGGGCACCTTTTCACTTGCAGGCAAATCCATCACAGAAATGGAACAGGTGATCCATTGATGGCTTAGCCTGTCAATAAAAAGCAGTGCTGGATGAACGGCAGCAGCAGGGGTGCATGATGAGATGTGAACAACGTCATCTGAAAAGGAAGCCCTTTATTGATCTCCTGCCATTGTGATAAATGCCATATTTAGTGCGTCTGATATGAAATAGAGTAGAAAGGTTCAGGAAAACCTTACACTGTTCAGTGCCCCAAAATTGCTCTAATAGCAAATGGGAGAGGCGCTTGTGAAGGTGAAGGTGGTGCTTAAATGGAGCAGTATCCACCCGCCAAAAAAATGTGCAATTATCTGTGTGCATCTATGGACATTATCAGACAAGCTCCTTAAAACATTCTTTTGCTGACATAAAAAAATCAATTTTTATTCCAGCAAAAGAACGCCCCCCACCACACTTCCCTTCTCTCCCAGCATAGGTTTCCCCAGCAATGAAAGAGGAAGTGAATGGAGCTTGTTCAAAATCCCACAGATTCTCACAAGACTTCAGCCTTTTTCAGATGCCCCTTACCGCGCAAGAAGCCTCCGTAACAGTAATGAAGCTGCTGCGCAGAAGGGGGCAGTTTTGGACGACGCCTTCCCTCTCTTGGCATCGCCCGTGACTGTTCCAGGTAGGATTGAGGGCAGCCACACCATTTTTTACTCACGGAAGTTGTCTGTGAATAAAAAATGGCGCAGCCGCCCTCAATCCTACCTGGAACAGTCATGGACAACGCCGAGAGAGGGATAGCATCGTCCAAAATGGACCCCCTGCTGCACAGCAGCTTCGTTACTGTTACAGATGCTTCTTGCGCTGTAAGGGGTGTCTGAAAAAGTCCTTCATCATGTTTTTGAAATTCAAAAAACAAAACAAAAACAACACACCAAAAGTTTTTAAAGCACATACATACACTTAAATACTTACAAGTAACCCAGGGCGGGTCATAAAAAGTGTATCCTTTACTTGGATGTCAGTATCTCACCCAGAAGTGTTTGAGCCAGACTGGCCATTCACACTGCATTCATGTGAGTACAAAGGCATGAGGTTTCACACTCTGGCAATGCTGGTACTAAAGCACCACAGGGGATCAATTAACAGCTTCAGCTGTCAACTAAGAAGTATGGGTTTTAGCAGGGACATAAATGTGAAAGGGTGACATCAGGTGGTATGCGTGCCCTTTTGTGTTTGTGTAGTGGCATTATGACACTGTATTTAGTTTGTCTGATAAAGTCCTATGTGAAAGAGAAAAGTAATTGCCATGTAAACTTTTCAGCACCATTTAATTTTTTACTTAAGAAAAGCATGCATATAGAGATGGTAGAGTAACATAGATTCAGGTACATATTTTTTCTCCTTAGACACATATTGAGGTCCTAGGGTCCACCCTTGTGTCTATACTACCATAGAAGCAAATAGCATTAAGACTGAATTCTGTGGGAGAGGCTAAATTGGCACACTTAGGACTTTTTCGGACGGGGTTTTGCAACGCTAGCAGCCTCGTCCCCATTGCGAGGCTGCTGCGCTGCAGGGCGTCCCTTTCGGATGATGCTCTCCCCTGCTGATCCTCTTTTGATACTGTTGCGTAACTGCTGGGATGCTGCAGCGCCATATTTGGCGCTTTTCTAATCATGATCAACTTTCGTGATTAGAAAACCACCAAATATAATGCTGCAGTGTCCCAGCAGTTACACAACAGTATCGGCAAGGGAGAGCGTCATCCGAAAGGGATGCCCTGCAGCGCAGCAGCCTCGCAACGGGGACGAGGCAGCTAGCGTTGCAAAACCCCATCCGAAAAAGTCCATTGTATATGGAATATAGTTGCATACAAACATACAAATCCTTCTTCAATTACAGCTTCAGCCTACCCCTTGGTGAGTTTCACACCCTGCTTCAAGAATTAAATTATGTTCTTCAATTAGTGATATCTTTCCTTCTGCAGTTCTAGTTTCCACTCCATCAAAGAACTAGTTTACTAAATCAATTTTAAACTCCATTAATTCCAACATTCCACCCTCCTTTTTTAAAACAGACTGTTCTGGGGCTTGAACTTTTTGTAGCAGTGTACATGTTTATGGGGCACAAGTTGAAAGCTGTCTAAAATATTGTACTGTAATTCAAATGTGGGGAATTGTTCTTTAGCCTGAGGCCCAAATTAGAATTCATTAATTAAATTTGTATCCCTCCTTTTCCCCAACATGTAGCCCAAGACAACTCACAGTACACGTTAAGACAAATACAGTCAGAACAATGGGCAATACAAACATTAAAAAAGTTAAATAAACAATCATAATAAAAACATAAATTGAAAATAGTGTTCATAGGCAGTCAAAAAACAGTAATACAGTTAGATCCGTGTATCCATGGAACCAACATCCACAGTTTCAGTTATCCGTAGGACCCAAAACAGGGACACATACCATACAGTCATCCTAGAAAGTGCCTAGACAGGCATCCTCTCTATGACATCTTCTAGGTTCTCCAAGGCAATTTTATGGTATTTTTTACTGAAAGTCCATAAGGTTTGCTGTTATCCATGGTTTCCATTATCTACTATATCTGGGAACTGAACCCCCCCAGATACAGGGGTCCAACTGTAATCATAAAACTTCAGCACACCCTAATTAAGAGACCTTCTTCAACATATACTTAACAGCCATATGCCTGCCTAAATAAAAAGGTCTTTGCCTGTCAGTAGAAAGAAAGCATGGCAGCAGGGCAATGAAGCCTCCTATGAGAAGGAATTCCACAATCTGGGAGAAGACACTGAGAAGGCTCCCTCCAATTTTCTCACCAGATCTGCCAATGATGGTGGTGGGACCAATAAAAAACCCTCCCCCATGCATCTTAAAATTCAGGAAGGCTCATATCAGGAGGTATCCAGACCATCTGATTTTAGAGAATATATATTCTTGCGGGCTGCATTCCAGCGGTAGCCAGGAACAAAGGGTGGAACTACAAACACCAACATATGTTAGCTTAACGTTCTTGCTATCAGTAGCTTATTTATTTAATTTATATCCCGCCTTCCTCCTTGTACAGGATCCAAGGCATTTAAAAAATAGGGTATAGTTAACAATTATACAAAAAGTAAGACATAATGGAGGAAAGGATAAAAACACAACCCCATTAAAAACCATTTCTGCCACATAAAACATAAGCCAAAGGCCTGCCTAAATAAAAAAAATTATGAGGTCTGTCTATTAAATAACGAGACTGATACATTAACCCATTTTTATGTATATGTATTACAATTCTAATGCTTATCCTCTTCAATATAGTCCTCGTTCACATTCACACACTGATGCAATCTTGTTTTCCACTGGTTGAAGGCCTGGAGCAGATCAGTTTCTGTTAGCTGTTTCAACACATTTGCCATTTTCTTCTCTGCATCAACTGATTCAAAACGTCCTCCTTTAAGCACCAATTTCACTTTAGGAAAAAGAAAAAAGTTGCATGGTGCGAAATCTGGCAAATATGGAGGATGTTCAAGTGCAGTACGGTTGTCCCTTCATTATTCGCTGGGGTTTGGTTCCAGGACCCCCTGTGGATACCAAAATCTGTGAATACTCAAGTCCTATTATATGCAATGGCATAGCAAAATTGTGTCCCTTATATAAGATGGCAAAATCAAGGTTTGCTTTTTGGATTATTTTTTTTAAGAATATTGTCAAGCCATGAATACCAAATCCGTGGATACAGAGGGACAATTGTAATGCATTTATTGGTGAAAAACTGCTTCACAGAAAGTGCTGTGTGGTGAGCAGGTGCATTGTCTTGCTGAAGAATGAAACCATTTTCCCATAGTTCTGGCTTTTTTTTCCCCCTAACTCTTCCCTCTCAGTTTTTTCAAAACTTCTTTATAATGATGCTGGTTCACTGTTCTACATTCTGGAACACATTCTGCCAAAATTACACTTCTTTGCAGCACTCTTTTTGCTCTGATGTGAGAACCCTAGGGACCATCTTGGCACAAACTTTTCTCATGTTGATTGCTGTAGATTTGTTTCTACAAATCCAGGCAATCTGGCCTGCCATTGTGGATTGGTTAATGGGAACAACTCATTAAAAACTGGGAAGGATCTTTGGTTGGACTGGGGAGGATCTTTGGTTGGATCATGCTGGCTGGCAAAATATTTTTTAAAATGGATATTTGGAACTGTTTCAAAGAATGGACTTTCAGTAACATGTTTTTTTTAAAAAAAAAATAGGTATTTTTAATTAGGTACTTATACCCCGCTCTTCAGCCACAAAGGCTATCAGAGCAGCTTACAAATTGTTAAGCAATAGCAATTTACATATCTACACTGCATTAAGCAGCCTCCAATGTATATTAGCTAATGTTATAATGTTGTGATGCTTTTAATTTTTTGATGCATGATTTTAATTTTGTGTGTGTATGTTATAGATACAGTAGTGGCTCAGCTGCATTTTAATGATAATATTTTATATGCTTTTAAGTCCCAATTCTGAGGAAAATGTGGGATAAAAATGAAAACATCATACACATACACACACAAATAAAGCAACTGAACAGCACCATTTTTCAGGTAGAACCTGAATCCCAGCAAGATAATGTAAAATTGAAACAGCTTTAATAAAATGATGGAAAACTGGCATTTTTCAGAGTGAAGCATCAGACATTTCCATTTCTGATATCAGTTGGAATGAAAGTGGCAAAGAGCATGCACGGGCAATTCTAGAATTCATAGGCTTTAAGGATGAATTCAAATGATGGTGCTGGAGACAGGTATTTTATTGTCCTCTAAATTAAGGCCATACAGTGTCAAAGTATTGAGTCTCTAAATCCAGTTTTCTCTTTTTCCAAGCATGGTTGGATTATCGGATTTCTCCACTGGAAATATAGCCATGTTGGAAAGGTTGCGTCTCTTACAGTTAAAATGTTTTTCAACAGGCTGTTCCAAATTCTTGGTGGCAGTTGTTGATTTATGGTTCCTGTAACTTATGTGGTGATCAATGGTAGGATTTTCAACATATTGCATGTTGTATCCAAGAAACATATAAAAGATTAGTGGAATTACAAGTCTTGCCCCCCCCCATGTAATAGATTTTACCAGTGTTTCTGTTTATTTGGAGATATATCTAAAACTAATAACAATAATAATTCAGTAGCTATGGTGGTTATTTTGGAAGATTATTTTGGAAGATTTGGAAGATATATCCTCAATGGTAGTCAATATTCTGTATCTATCATGATTTTCTTCTGTACTCAATGTGGGATCTAAAGTCATTATTGGTTTGTGTGTGTGTGTGTGTGTGTCTTCAAGACTTATGGAGACCCTAAGGCAAACCTATCATGGGTTTTTTTCTCAGCCAGATTTGTTTTGACTTGCCCAAGATCACCCATTGGGTTTCCATGCCCGAGTAGGGATTTAAACCTAGTTCTTCAGAGTCATAGTCCAACGTTCAAACCATTATACCATGCTTGCTTACACTAATGCTTCCCTATTGAAATCAATAGGACCTCACTAATGTAACAGGCCTACTTTCCATTTTAGTAGAATACTAACTGACTACTTTGTTCTATCACCATAGTAACTGCCCAGTTCACTGGAACCATAACGGGGCATTTTCTATACCCTCCAGTATTTCACAGATGAAAACTGGGACCCATGTGCTCAAGCAACATCAGAAAGTAGTCAAGATGGCAAAAGTTATAAATGAGGAAGAACATACAGCCTAGGAGAGGATGGAGCAGTTTGCTTTTGCCTGAGCCTACTGGGAAGGGCAAGATTCCACTCCTTCCTATCATGGGGTTTTCTTGACCAGATTTTTTCAGAGGGAGTTTGCCTTTGTCCTCTTTTTAGGCTAAGAGAGTGTGACTTGCCCAAGTGGGTTTCCATGGCTGAGTGGGGATTTGAACCCTAGTCTCTAGAGTTGTAGTCCAACATTCAGACTACTACACCACGCTGGTCAAGCTATAATATTCGTTTTTAAAGGTTACTACTACCAGTTGCAACATTAGATTACCTTAACTAGTTACTGTCACCAATACAAAATGAGTTAGGTTTTGCTTTCTCTCTTTTCTGACTTTATGTTGCAGACCTGAAGAAAAAAATGCAAAATAAGAGAACATTTTTATAGACACCTGAATGGGGAAAATAAGCTTTATGGAACACTTCACCTTAGGAATGCATTTGTGCTGGTATTTTCCCCATAAAGTGCTTTCAGTGTGCCCTGGTGGTCATCTGTTACTTTCCAGAATAAACAGCATTTTATTATAGGTTCTGACTCTGAGATTTAAAATACAGCAACGGTATACTCTCCCAGACCTGGGAAAACTAGATATTATATGAAACTGGCACCTTTCTATAGAATGATATTTTTATTTGCAGTTAGAACATATGAGATTTTCCTGATGTGCAATAACGTGGTAACTCGTGATCACAGAGCTAAAGGTAACAGAAAATCAACAGAAGTAAACCAAGATACCACGCAGACAAACATACCGTAAAGATGGTAAACTGAGCTGGAATACCCAACTACTTTTTCTCATCTATATGTGTCAACCTTTTAAATAAAAGGTCACAAAACACTGTGTGTAGACTAAGCACACTCATTGTTTCAGCAAAGAACCCAATACTTTGCAGAATGGGAAAGGCACTAAAATGGAAGCTAGTGTTGGTTTCTATCCATATCATTCTAGATTAAAATAATGGCCTCTAGTTTTACATGTCTTTGTTTGCAGTTCCCAAGATTAGCCTCTAAGCAACAAATCCACTACTTTAACCTGGAGCTGGAGGGAAATAATTGCTCCAAGAAGAAATTGGCATTCCAAAGCACGCAGGGGGTAATAAAAATGTCACCGTAGTTTACTCCATTCCTTGCAACAAGGCTTATCGCCATAACAATGGAACAAAGAGTGTCTAGACACAATGGATTTGACATGTAGTTGACAGTGATTGGGGTTGATCTACTGGCCAATTTATATCTACTGATGATTTGGTACAGCCTTTGAGTGGGTCTTTTATAGTCAACTGAAATGTGAATTTTCTGGAAAGCCTCAACTTTATTAGAAAGTTATCTGTTCTCTTTTCCTGTTAATAAAACAAAAGGAATCCCAAGATGCCTTTTACACCTCATACATCAAATCTTATCTGAGAGGAAAACATTTTGTCAGAGCTACTGCTTGAGGCAATACAATATATTTTTAGTGACAAAAGAAAAGTACTTTGATTAAACTTTGCTCTCTCTTTTCTTTTCATAAAGGGCTATTTTAATACTATATTGCTGCTTTACAGAATAAATGCATTGATAGAGATCAGTGCTCTTCTTTCAAATCAGAATTAAGTTGCTGGTTGACTAGGCCTCTGTGTTCAGTCTCCTCTTGATTAAAATTACTAATAAAGTGGTCCCCTGCACCTAAAAATAAGATTAATGTGTTTGATGCCTGAGAAGAAAGAGGCAAACTAAAGTACTGAGCTAGCAGTTATTCCACCCAATTGGAAATGGTTTATTTCATATCCACTTTTTCATTTGCCATGACATTGGACTGACTACATCAAGGGTAAATAACTATATTCTCATAGTTTTGCAGATACATTAGGTCACAGGGCTGCCAAGTCTCTAGGTGATGACTAAAACTGCAGGGAATTGCTGTACTTCTCCAAAGTCTTCAGACAGGGAAACAAATCTCACAGCAAGCACTGCTGGGTAAAATGAAAGACCGATTTTTATGCGTGGATAGGGCCCGTGATGCCATTTTGAGCAAGGCATCAGCATTATGACTTGTAAAACCTTTGGAAGCAATGACACTGCTTCTGGACTGCCATCCATCCCCTATCCTCCAGTGGGCTGGTGTTTAAGCCTTCCACAAGCTTCACCAATAGTGTGAATCCTGGGGAAAACTTCAACATGTCAGTTTGATAAAGTTCCATAGTACAGGTTGACCCCTGTATCCATGGAGTCAGTATCCATGGTTTCACTTATATAGGTTCTCTCTAGTACAAGAATATATGTTCTATCTAGGCATTTCTAGGTCCTCCAGTGTGATTCTATCGTCACTTCCAGTGTTCTTCTCATTGAAAATTATATGGTTCCCTATTATCCACAGTTTCAGGTGTACACAGGGAGGTGTCTCGGAACATATCCCCTACAGATACAGGGGTCAACCTGTATGTTAAGAGGAAGAATGGCAGTAACCGCTCCAGCTTTGGGGTACAGTTTGTTCTCTCCGTGGCCATCTACAATCGGTTTCTCCTTCTGAATTGTCACGTTAGCTGGGTTTTACTTGAATTCCCTTCATGCCCTTTTCCAAATCTACTGGGACAGAAGCATCCCCAGTCCCCTTCTCAACCCTTGCCTTCTCTCTCTCTCTCTCTCTCTCTCTCTCTCTTTTTGTAACATCATAAAGACCCACCCTTGTAGTGCCATAAGAGCCCATACCATGACATCACAAGGATTTGTCCCTAGATCTCAGTTTGGCTCTGCCATCTATGGAAATGGAATGCTGCTGACAACCCTAAATCCATGGTGTCTACTATAGTGCTCTCTCGTGTGTGTCCCTGTGCACATTAGTTCAATGCGTTAAACAAGAACCTGTCAAATTAGGGTTTGAGTTTCCATATATAGGACAATTATAGTGTACAGTTGCTTGTGTCCTTCGAACCCAACAACCACTAGAGGTGAAACAACAGCCTGAATCCTATTGATTAATTTGAACTAGAGCAAGACCTACTGAATCAATTGTTGAGTCAGCACACAGGTAAATCCCACAGATTCAATGGGTCTGTTCTAGCTATGGCTAACAATAGGTCAATGTCTGTTGCTATAGTTAAGTCAGTTCAGACATCTTTCAAAACACTTTTCATAACCGGTGGTTAGCAAACCTATGTCAAATTATGGCATCTGTTCATCATTTTTGACCTTTCATTTATTATGACCTGTCAGTTCAGGTATCATATCTGTACCAGAGTTGTTACCTTACCTGTAGTTTGCTGCCATGCTGAGTTCACATTGGCTCATGAAATTCACCACTCATTTGAATTTCAGAAATATATTTCAGAGAAAGACATTCTGTTAGTCTGCACTTACCTGGTAATTACTAGTGTCAACTTTCCCCTCTTTTTTCTCTTAACCTCTTTCTTAGGACTTTATCAAACCAACACCACCCATTAATGTTCTTTAGCCGGCATAAATTGTGGCATGTTTGTGCCGGCAAAAGAACCCCCACTACCAGATTTACCTTGAGCAGCATAAAAGAGGCTTCCCCAGCAGTAATGGAGCATGAATGGAGCTCCATTTACTTCTGGGGTTGAAATCTCACTGATTCTTGCGAGAAGACACTAGTGCAGTAAATTTAAAAATTAAAGCAAAAAAAAAAACCCACACAAAAAGTACACACAAGCACAGAAACACACTCACAAAGTACATGGGGGGGGGTCAAAAAAGAGCATCCCCTACCTGGCTGTCCCGATCTCACCCAGAAGTGTTTGCCCATTGATGCTGTGTTCCCATTATCACAATGGCGCAAAGTTTCAAACACCTGCAATGCTAGCAACAAGGCTCCACAGCTGACCTATTGGTGGCTTGGGAGATTTTCACACAGGGGAAATAACCCCCATGGAGATCTGGAGAGAAAAGGGGCTGTTCCGCTGCCAGAGCTTCATTTCGCACACCCCTTCCTTCTCCCCATCTCCCTTCTCCTCCCTCCATCCTGCTTTCATTTTCCTTCCGATATTTTCCGTTAGAAAAAAAATAGCAGAAATATCAGAAGGAAAATGGAAGCAGGATGGAGGGAGGATGAAGGGAAATCAGGAGAAGGAAGGGGTTTTGCGAAACAGAGCGCTGGCAGCAGAACAGCCCTGTTTCTCTCCCGATCTCCGCGGGGGTTATTCCCCCCGTGTGAAAATCTCCTCTGGCTGTCAATAAAAAAGTATGCCTTAATGGCAAGATATGATCACGAAAGGATGATATTGTCTGGTATGTGCGCCCTTTCTCAATCATTAGACGTCCTTATGATGCCATATTTCCCACATCTGATAAAGCCCTTAGAGTTTTCCTGACCTATAGGAGCCACCGCCCCCATACTTATGAAATATAACTAAGGGCCAACTAGAGCAGATCCTTTGAATCAGTTGGTGAATGGTTAGCCAGCATGTACATAAATTCCATTGATTTAATTAAGACTAACAAAAGGATTTAAGCCTACAGCATGATATAATATTGGTCCAAATAAGGCACTGATGCGGAAAACGAAAAGCACAGATATAGGATGGGTGACACCTGGCTTGATGGCAGTACGTGCAAAAGGAATCTAGGAGTAGATTTTCCTTGGGTTTTTTCCAGACTGTGAAGCCGTGTTCTGGAATAGTTTCAGCCTGCAAAAAAACCAAGGAAAATCTATGGATGCCGGCCGTGAAAGCCTTCGACTTCACATTGAATCTAGGAGTCTTAGTAGACCACAAACTGAACATGAGTCAACAGTGTGATGTGGCAGTTTTTAAAAGTCAATGCAATTCTAGGCTACATCAATAGGAGTATAGTGTCTAGATCAAGGGAAGTAATAGTGCCACTCTATTCTGCTGTGGTCAAACCTCACCTGGAATACTGTCTCCAGTTCTGGGCACCACAATTCCAGAAGGATATGTACAAGCTGGAAGGTGTTCAGAGGAGGATGTCCAAAATAGTGGGAAGTCAGGAAGCCATGCCCTATGAGGAGCACCTTAGGGAACTGGGTATGTTTAGCCTGAGGAAGATTAGGTTAAGAGAAAACATGATAGCCATGTTTAAATATTTGAAGGGATGTCATATTGAGGATGGAGTAAGCTTGTTTTCTGCTGCTCTAGAGACAAGGACACAAAGCAATGGATTCAAACTATAGGAAAAGAGATTCCAGTTAAACATTAGGAAGAACTTTCTGACAGTAGGAGCTGTTCAGCAGTGGAATGCACTGCCTCGGAGTGTGGTGGGGTCTCCTTCTTTGGATGTTTTTAAACAGAGGCTGGATGACCATCTGTCGGGAATGCTCTGATTGTTTATTCCTGCATAACAGTGGGTTGTACTGGATGGTCTCCTGCAACTCTGTGAGTCTATAACTTTATGATTCTATGATCCAAGCAGTCCAAGATCCAAACAATGAAAGGAGTCCTGAACAGAGTCCAACACTGAGAAGGGAGTTGACAGAAAAAATAGTCCAAGATACACACTAAAGGTCAGAGATCCACAAAGCCAGAAACATCAGTCAGAATCATCATCAGGAAGTATTGGAGCTGTTTGTCTTGGCTACAGCTGGTGTTAAATCAGCCCAGCTGGCCTCATTATTTTAGCATCTTCCTTTTAAAGAGGAACAAAGTATTTCCTGATCTTTTGTCTGGATGTTTTAATTTACAACACTCTACTACAGGGTGAAGACCATTTGCTCCTGATGTTATAATTTACAACACTCAGTATCCTCCTCCTGATCTGCAGGTACTCCCTGGAATGAACCAGCCTTTCTTTTTGCCAGTGCCATGACAGAACTGCCAGCTTCCTCTGGGTCCTCTTATCTTGGCACTTATCTTTCCCTTCCATATCCAAGGAAGACTCCTCCAGGTAGGATGTGACAGGCATTTGACTAGGCACTAATTTAGCATGATGGCTGGACTGACACTCTCCAGGTAATGCATAAGCAAATCATCATCTCCAAACACAGAAACAGTTGTAGGCTGAAAAAAATTTCCTAGAAGAGTAAAATGTAACTTTCAGTTGCATAATGGTGATACATTGATGATAAATAACTTACTTGCAATCTTAGTACATTTATACTGTCACCGTCAGAAACTATGCATCATTCTTTTGGGAACAGAAGTACATATACAATCCCTAGAAAGCCCTCTGTTCTAGATATTATCGCAAAAAGTATGTCAACAAACCCTTAAGCCATTTTGGGGGGTGGGAAGCACCTTTAAAATGTCACTTTGCTATACAGGTCCTCTTTGAGAAAAAATGTTATTTGTATGCTGGAAAGATAGACCTAAGGGAGCATGCGGCTCACTTAGGAAAGCATCTATTGGTCTTAGTCAGATGGCCTGGTGAGCATGAATGATTCCTAGCAAGGTCCATTTTAAAAAAAAAAGTTGTTTTTTAACAATGACAATCTAATTTACAATAGAAATAAAAACAGTATACATTCAGAGAATATGTTCAGAGAGAAAGGAAAGAAAGGAGAAGAAAAGAGAGAGAGAGATAACTAAGGACTTTTTCAGACGTCGATCTGTAGCACAAGCAGCCTCATCCCCATTGCAAGGTTGCTGCACGGCAGGGGGTCTGTTTCGGATGACGCTGTCCCCTGCCGATACTGTTGCGGAAGTGCTGGGAGGCTGCAGTGCCATATTTGGCGATTTTCTACTCACGGTCAACTTCCATGAGTAGAACAGTTAAGCTCATCAAGTATTTGGCTATAAGGAAATGTCCATGATAATGTATGTTCAACATGCTAGGAGAACAAGACAAATACGAACCTAAGTGCACTTCATGGAAAGCAATCTCCAGAAGCCTTAGATTAACAGATTTAAGAGCTGTATTCAGCCCCAAGTTGGAAAGGAATAAAGCAGAGAGACCTATTGGAGGCCGCCTTCCTCACTAAACATTTAGCCTAAGAACTTACAAATTCATCCTGTACCAAATATTTCAAGAGACTGAGGAGATTTTCAGACGATCCTTGCCGCAGATCCTTTGTCCGTGAATAAAATCTTGGCGAATATAGCGCGGCAGGCTCCAAGCCTTAGTGCGAGAGGGAACAACGATCTCGCAGCAGTGACGGCATCGTCCAAATCGACCTCCTGCCACGCTGCTGCGATGAAACTGTCCCACGTGATCCTTGCATGGCAAGAAACGTCTGAAAATCTCCCTAGTCTCTTACCATAAACACAAACCTCCATCCATAACTTTAGAGCAAGCCACCATGCTCTTGAAGAGGACTTTCCCCGATTTCTTCCTTCTTCCTGCATGCCACCCTCTGCTGCTGCTTTGGGACCAGTCCTCACTCTGGCTGCAGTCAATTGCAGGTAAAATCTTTTTCTTATTTCAATCCACAGATGTTCAGATCCACGGATACCAAACCCATGGATACAGAGAGCCCACTGTACAGATTTATAGGCTCATCTTCTGTCTTTAGTTTACAAAGCCATTAATCTGCTTTTTAAATTATATGTTCATCATCTTTACACATCTCTAAATAAATTTCATTTTCTCCTGCCTCTATTACTGCATTTCTCTATTACCTTGATTAAATCTATTCTCAAGTTGTAGATAAGCAAACAAATTAAGATCTTTGCCTTCCTTAAGAAGCATTTCTCCTGATTTAAACTTCCAGCTATCTTGTTCAGAGTACAAAAGATCATCATAAAACATCCATCTCCAATTTTAACCCATTCTTTCCTTTAAAAAGTAGTAGTGGTGGTGGTGGTAGTTTCCTGTGGTGAAATGGCTAGTATTTTCTTAGGAAAAGTCTCTGCTTGTATTTATATACCGAACTCATAAAAGAGCCTTTCTAATGCAATGATTTTTAAATTCAGTATGTGCCTTAACTTTATCATACCAAAGATAACCATGCCTTTCAAATCTAAAATCATGACCTTCAAGTTCCAAAAGTTACTCATTTCTAAGCAATTCTGTTTCTTATAATAGGGAACATTTGGAAGTAAAATAAAGTCTTGGCAAAATATTTGCTTTTATCACTGCAGTTCCCCCAAAAAGGGATAAATTTAACTTTCTCCATTTTTCTAAGTCTCTTTTAATTTCTTTGCAGACATTTTCTTAATTGTTTTAAAATGATAGAGTATTGTTCTTTGTAATTGTAACTCCCTGGTATTTAATCTCCCCTTTTCCACTTTGAAATTAGAAAGAGCAATTAATTCATTTCTTCTTCCAAAGTCATATTTTTAGTCAACAACTTTGTTTCATCACAATTCACTTTAACCCCTGGAACATGTCCCAAATGCCTTAATTTTTTCCAAAAGAGCCTTCATTGAGTCCAATGTGTTTTGTGTCATTATCACAAGATCATCTGCATAAGCCCTCAGTTTACACTGTTCTTTTTTTAACCTCACTCCACAGATTCTGTCCTCTTGTCTGATACCTCTCAATAGGTCTCAAGGTCCTTTTAAATCTTAAATCAATGGTAAAGGGGAAAACTACTCAAGCACTGTATTTCTCACAAGCCAAATATAAGGCCAAAGGCAAATTTTCTGGTGCTGGCACTAAAATAAAGTACCTAGTTCTTGGCAGGAAAAAGCTTATTGGATATTTGGAAGCGAACATTTAGGCATTTATTAGGACAAACTCATTTCACTTCTTGTCAGGACAGACATATTGGACTGAATTACTAACAGGACAAACCTGAATGAATGTTGGCATGATGAACATATGGTGTCAGCATCACAGCTGGCATGGGAAGCATTTCAGACCCTCTGTTCAATCGTAAAAAGATCAAAACCTATGCTGGTTTTGAGATGAGGCACTTTTCTCCCCCATCCCATCACACCAATGGCTAATTAAATAATGAATACTGTCTTGTTTAAGGACAATAGGTGCACAGATGACTGTGCTTATAGTGCAAAAGAATAGCTAGGAAAAGCAAAATCAGTCCAGGGTCATACATACAGAATGAGCAAGAGCAGAAGGATGGTTGAAACTGTTGGGGGTTGAAACCTGAGAAGTAGGAGATTTTCACATGGGCTATATATCCCGTGGCAGGAACAGAACAGGGTCGGGAAAGGTTTTCCCTTTCGGACGATATTGACCCTGTTCTATCCTGCATCCATCCTGCTCCCGTGACTGTTTTGGAACAATGTAATCATGATTTTTCATCGTGAATAGACCTCCCATTCCGTCGTTATCACGCAATCACGTGCGTGTGAACAGGAGCCCCGTTCCTGTTCCGAAATGACAGCCACAGAGGGGAGGTCCATTCTGAGCACTTCCTGGTATGACCTGGACATCCAGGTAAGTGACACCCATTATTTTACCCTCCCTGTTTTGTTAGTGTGATTTAAAGTGTGTTTTTGTGCTTGGTGAATTGATTTTATGTTTGGGAGAGTTTTATTTTTTAAATTTACTGCCCAGCCGTTATCACGTGATAACGGCTAGGATTTCAGATGGCCGGTCGTAAAAGCAGCCTTATGACGGCTGCATTTATAGCCGGCCAGTGAGGGGAGGGGGAGCCCGTTCCTGCCGCGGAATTAAGGTAAGTGTGTGAAAGATTTACGTTATTCCATGGCAGGAATGGGAGAGGAGGTGACGGGGCAGTAACGAGGCATTTTGGCCCCATGTGAAAATCTCTGTAGTCTGAGTTCCTGTCTATATGGTTTAAAAAAAAAAACTAGAAGGCTCTTTTTTAACTGTGAAATTAGATGCCCCACCCCCTCAGACCATGTGCTCAGGGAGAGCAAATGGCCAAAAACAAACTCTGTTCCTCTCTGTCTTCCTCTGTACCTTTAAAAAGACAGTGAAAAAATGAAGGCTGACCACTCACCTTCTGCTGCTTTTCCAAACCACAGAATTCCCTTTCTGGTCTAATCAATTAAAAGTATTTTAAAAATTTTTAAATAATATTTCACTAAGATCATCTTGCTATTTGTTCAAAAACAAATATTTAGTCCTAACTTGTAATTGCACAAACCATAATAGAAGGTTGGCCAACAGAAGCTGCTGTATCTGTGGGGTTGTGTATGCGAGGCTATAAAATGTGGATTAATGCACACTAATGCTAATTCGCAGCAGCTTTTCTTTGTCTCTACAATTTTTTTGTAAGATTGCACGCATGTGAAGCTATCTGCATTTGTTGTTCAAACGGGTATGTCTTTGAATCAAGATGGTGAGCACAAGTGAGTTACTCGTGTTTTTATTCCCACCAGTTGCTGCCACCACTGAACAGTATTTTTTTAAAAAAAGCATATCCAAGGTGCAGAAGTGCAATATTCCACTTAAATAAACAGAAAAAAAGGGGAGAAAGGCTGTTTCATTGCCTCAGCACACAATCGCTACAGCAAAAATCCAACGTGGTAGTTCAGGGCACTTGCCTTGCCAGCAAGCTCTGCCCCTGCACATGTCTGACCAATCAGCTTTCCACTTCTACTCTTATCAGGAATGTGCAGCAAAGCGAATTGGTTGTCCCAATAAGTGGGAATGTGCATTTCTTTCAGAGTTTTTCTTAAAAAAAAATACA
The DNA here is from genome assembly GCA_030847615.1 of Gambelia wislizenii. Taxonomy (NCBI): domain Eukaryota; kingdom Metazoa; phylum Chordata; class Lepidosauria; order Squamata; family Crotaphytidae; genus Gambelia; species Gambelia wislizenii. Next base: position 129,002,827 of record JAUMIR010000006.1, on the reverse strand, counting down.
GGAAAAGCCGCAAAGGCATTTCCCTTAGAGTATTTGGCATTTTTGCACCCCCTCCTTCTGAATACGGAGGATTGATACAGGATCACATTAAGACAAATCATATTCTCCACAAATTCTTTGAGGAGTATTTTTGCCATATAGACAACACCTGTATCATAGTGGGAACTATTTGGGCTGAATCTGCACAACTGAATTAATCAATTGTTCACATTTGGTTCCCTGGTGAACTATCCTTTGATCAGCTTTGGTTCGCCTGCCTTGATTCATTTCATGTCAAATGTTGCTTGACAGCACATAGCCTGACCAATTGGACTTTGTAAATCTATGCTTCATTTGCCTCCTTCCGTCATTTCATGGTTTCATCTAGTTCATTGGGCCAGAAAATTCCTGTAAAAACTACATTTTTAAAGCTCAAGAATGATCAGCTGCTGCAAATTTGCAGTGGTATTTCTAAAGCAGCTCAATAGCATCAGCACCTTTTTAGATATGGCCCCATCCACTGACATATTCACTAATGCTGTCATCACTATGACTTATTTAAATTACTAGGCAATTCTCTAATCCACTGCCAAGTACATCTTGCAAATGTCATCAATTCAACCCAACTTACTCTTCTCTTCTCCAATAATATGCAAGACAGTTAAACAGAGCAAGGGCTGTGGAATATGCATGTTTGCTTGCAGGAGGATGAGATGGAACTGAATAGCCCAGAACTTACACACATTTTCATAGAATCATAGAGTTGGAAGAGACCACAAGGGCCATCCAGTCCAACCCCCTGCCATACAGGAATACACAATCAATTTTCATTTGATGAAGACATTTACACATTTATTTATTTATTATTGTATTTATACCTCGCTCTTCAGCCACAAAGGCTATCAGAGCGGCTTACAAATGGTTAATTTAACAGTTTAACATTCTATTAATTTAATTTTTCTATTACCCTCACAATTGCACCTAATTGCACAGACAGATTGTGTTTTTAATGTGTATAATATGGTAAGGATGTTCACATATTTGCAGATTCACTCTTAGATATGAGCCTTTTGCAGCATTCTGTTATGGTACCATCACTGCCCTATGCCTGTTTACTCAGAAGTAAGTCTAGCTGCTCTCTTTCCCTGTTGTTTGTTTTAAAGAAGAGGTGCATGGGGCGGTAACCTATTTAATGCACACTCATTCAGAACCTGAAGTGTTTCGCTGACTTTAGTAGCATGTACACTCTTCTACCAGTGGATAGTTTTAGCCTTACACCAATACAAGAAAAACAAGAAATTAAGAGGCTGAAGCAAATACAGTGGGAGATGTTATCCTACTCCAGCTACATATTAAACAAACAAACAAACAACAGACCTTCAATCCATGATTATTCACCTTGCTCCCAAAATGGTGGTCATTGTTAACTGATCTCTAGAAGCCTTGTGGTTTTATGCTATTGATAGAAGCAGTGCAATGAGATTTAAATGCAAATCAAACTACAGTACAATTCATACATAAAAATAAGGATGAAGACTCCACCTGGTGGCCCAGTTCTGTTGGCTTTAAAAGGCTGGGCCTATAAACCATATGTTAACACTTTCAGGTTAGAAAATGTTGGCTTTAAATGCAACTTCAAGTTTTTGTTTTTGTAAAAAGTCCCTTTCCCTGTTATTTATTTCAGTTGTTTTCTGCTCTGAAGCTTATACCCCAAATCAGTAAAATAAACACAATGCAATAACATGTTGTTGTTATGTGCCTCCAAGTCAAAGCCAACATGTGGTGACACTATCATAAGGTGTTCTTGGCAAGATTTATTCAGGGCAGGTTTGCCTGAATCTATCCTACAATAATGGGTAACCCCTAGTGGTATCCTTTCCAAGTACTAACCAGACCTGGCCCTGCTTAGCTTCCAAGAGTATATAGCATCTGGTGCCATTACAATTCAAATGCAGCACAGGTCCACTGACTGTACTGGAGAGAGCCAAAATTTACAGTCAGGATGAATGGCCCAATTTTTGTGTGTTTAATTTTGCTTTGTTTTGCTTTTCTAATCGAGCTTGATCTAAAGAGATGGCCATAGTTCGGGGAGGGGGGGATGCAGAATCATTCAAAAAGAAAAGCTCAGATCATTGATTATAGGGACTGCAGCTCAAGCCTACAAATATAATCTACTCAAAAGTAAGCCTGCCTGGTTTTCCCAGGAAACTGGGCATAGGAGTGAAAATTGGCAAGACATCCTCTGTGAACCCATCCTCTGGATCACTGTCAATTACAATTTTAAAAGACAAGTACTCACAAAACAATTATATATATTTGTATATATTTGTATCCATCCACACCAATAAATCAAGTGCTTGTTTTAAACATCCAGGTACACCATTAATTGTATAGATCTAAATCCAATTGTTAGTCCCAAATGGAATACACCCACTGAATTAATGGAAACTTGCTATGTCAAAATAGATGTGTCACAGTGTCAGTTCTCTAGCTACTAGTTAGATGTAGTCAGGATTGTTGCTGTTTAGTTAGCCATACTTAGGCCAGAAGCCTACTGGTATTAGCCAGAGACTTGACATGAGTGATTTGGGTGATGGGAGGGATTGGCTGGCTCAAGGTCTTTTCTGCCTGGGAAGAAAATGGGAGTTAGAAACTGTCCAGCCAGCCCAATTAGTGCAGGTGGACAGTGACAATGGTGCAAATGGGGGGAATAGAAACCTTTGCCTGATACTATAGCTGTGGCTCTGGCAAGAACTTGTTAGATCTGTCAATGAAGTGCTACCATTCACTTTGATGCCTTGCAATAAAGCATTTGAACTATTGCCTGTTGTCCGAGTTGTCCACTCTGATTTGGGACTGCACATTGAGAGCAGGCTCTGTAGTAGGGATTAAGATACTTGCTTGCCCAGCTGCAGTGGATAGGAAAATGGAAACTGAAAAAACTGAGTGAGCCAACTCAGATGACAAATTACCACCATCACCTGTCCCTCACCACAGCTCTTTCATGATCTGTTACTAATCTTGCACAGAGAGCAATGCCTAACTTTAATGACCAGCTCTGTAAGAACTTTCATTGCAAAGTGCTGTTTGGACTCTTGCACAGCAGACCTGTCAAGGAGCAAAGCCCATCTGCCTCTGCATCAGACCATCTTTGCATTTTATTTATATTGTCAGGCTGGAGACCAATGTCTAGCCTTTTCCCAGCTTATTTTTAATGTCCAGATTTCCAGATCATTCTGATTGAGAACCAAATTGGTCAATCCATTCAAATTGGTACAAATCAGTACAAATCATTCTGATTTGCTTCATTATTCAGGATTTGCCTGAATCAGCTGCATAGCCCTAGGGCACAGCGTGCTGTTGGACCACTATATTCCACCATGCATACAGAATTATTATGTCAACAAGTTGCTCCCAGACATTCAAACAGTTTTAAACATAGGGCAATAGAGTTCAGGAACTTGAATAAAGTAAGTAGATCAGCATCATCAGCCAGAACAGAGGCTATAATTAGATTAGAGCAGGGAACTGGCTATGTAGAAAATGTTGTCATGTTGTCAGGCTGGGCATCTTGCAAGATGAGTTAAGAGTGAAGGGAATAAGACAAGGCTTGCCAGGAAGGTGTACCATGATTTTTGGTACAGAGCATAGAATTCAGCATCATAGTTGTCGGTTTTTTAAAGCCTTTACTATAACACTGTTTAGCACTGGTAAGAAAATCCTTCTAAGATTTTCATTTGCAGTTCCTGCTATGCTTTGCTGTTTCAGTCTCTTTTTGTTTCTTTTTGTTAACCAGGAACCTAGTTAACAACAATCATTATATCTTTCTCTTGTCTGTCCACAAGACATGAATGCGTCTACCTTTTCAGCACTGTTCATATCCTGAGTAAAACATTAAAAAGAAGGTAATGTTATTGGATTAGATCCATGTTTGCTCCTACTAGCAGGATCACTTCTTGAACAGAATTCTGCTTAGAATAATCCAATTGATGGCAAGGGAGTGGAGGATAATATTTTCCCCCTCAGATCTCAACTACACCAGCCAGCATATGCTGGCTCCCCACTGATGTATCTTGGCTGCGGAGCTGGCCCATTCTGCCCCAATTCCCTACAGAAAATGGGCTGGTGTCCACACAGGAACTCTGGCCCATTGCTACAACTGCCACCACCACCCATTTTCCCTGCTCTGCCAGGCCCAGGCAGCTGGCCGTACCATGTTACAATCCCCTCACATGTGACCAACCTTGGCCACATGCTGCAGGCCTGCTGCCTGGACCCAGCAGAGCATGGGTGACCAACAAGAGCAACATGGGACAGGCTCCCATGGACATGCAGGCCTGGATCTGTCCCATCCCAGAGGGAATGCATTAAACTGGTATTTTTAAAAAATGTGTTAGTGTCCCTAATGATCCTCAGGTCCAGAACCCCCAAAAATTGGCTTATTAATACCCAGCTTGTGGGGGCAATTAGCTAATACACATTGGAAGCTGCTTAATGCAGTATAGATGTGTAAATTGCTATTGCTTAAAATAGCTTGTAAGCCCCTCTGATAGCCTTGTGGCTGAAGAGCGGGGTATAAATAACTAAATAATAATAATAATAATAATAATTTGGCATATTAATGTGGTCTTCCATGGGGAAGAGCAGTAAAAAATCAGGGATTCACAGTAAGGATCCCAAAAGGCATGTGTTAAGCTATGCATCGCCCAAAGGAAGAACTATTGACAAATTCCAAACTGTAAGGAAACATAATGAGGTCAAGAGGACATTGTTTGCACACACCCAAGTGACAGACAATTGATCCCATCACTGGTGGATGGAGTAATCCTTGATCTGAAGATATACCTTCCCTTCACCACACACCCAGCTATTAAGGAGACATCTCGAGCTTTGTGAAACTAATCACCAGAACATTAAGAATAGTTGGAACACATTAGTATCTTTCAACAGCTATTGTCAACCCAGGAGTTTTTCCTGAGACCCATTGTTTAATCTCTGAGAAACATCTGGAATCCATTGTTTCAACACATGAAACCTCCTCACCTAAGGGCACATTTTTTCTATAAATACTAGTCCAAAAGCATGCCTCATTGTGCACATAAGCAGTTCCTGAACACACTAAGGACTTTTTCAGACGTCTTAAATGTAACGGAAGCAGCCTCGCCACGTTGCGAGGATGCTGCGCTGCAGGGTGTCCCTTTCGCATGACGCCCGTCCCTGCCGGTACTGTTGTGGTACCGCAGGGACATTTGAGTGTTGTATTTCGGCGATTTTTACTCACCATCAACTATCGTGAGGGGACCGCCTTGATGGCGGATGGCATGGGTCGTGATCATGGAGTGAGGCATAGTTCTAGGACAAAATCAAGTTCTAGTTCAAGTTCAAGGGAGACCACGCCTCCAGCTCTTAACTGTCACTTGTTTTCAGGGGAGGAGAGAGAGTCGAGCGGATCGGATCGGCCATCATCTCTCTCCTCCATGGGAGTCGGGATTGACCGACATGGCTATTGGTCCACATGGGTGGAGCCAATGTGAGATCACGACCCATGCATTATCGCCAACCATTTATTGCAAGTTGCAGCCTTTTTATTGCCAACTATGTCTTACTAACCTGTATTTAACCCGTGTTTTCTGAATATGTAATCAATACAAACATAAAATTGACACTGTGTTGGAGTGTTATGGGGGGGGCATATGGGGTTGTACGGTCTGGGTCTGCAAATGCAGTCACATCCATGGACATCATTCATGTTCTCCCCAGAAGGATAGTTTTGCATGGTTTATTAAGCCTCTTTTTTTTTTAAAGGAGAGAGAGTAATGAAAAGCTTATTTGGTTTTCTCAGTCCTTTGGTGCTTTTATCTGCGTACACAGTTTGAGAGATAACAGCTTAGCTTGCTCTTGTTTGGATTGATTGAACCTTTCAGATGAGCTCTTAACAACACCAGTAAAAGCAAAGCTGTTATTGTGAACAAAATTTATGTGTGTCTTAGTTTAAAAACCTAAACAGATAATGACTCTGATTCAAAGTGAAGCTCACTATCAAATCATTTACACAAGCATTGCCAGTATAGCTTGAGTTAAGCCATGTGTTTGCTACATTGTGCAGAACTCTAAATAGATAAGAGTCACAGTGATCCATGAGAGTCAATTCATGGCACTCACTGGGTGATTATTCCAATCACAAAAGAACCCAGAAAGACAACAACTTTTAAATAAGCACCTTTCCTTGGTGCTACAACTGCAACAAAAGGATAACACAGCAACCTTGGCCACAATTAACATTCCCAGATCTCAGGGTTTGGAACCTTTTCTCTGGTCCTCAAGGTGAGGGTAAAGAATCTTAGGGCAAAAGCATTGTCTTGAAAGAAATATGTACATATTGGCTTGAATCCTGTTGGTAGGCCTAACTAGAGTAGACCGATTGAATTAATGGAATTTGCCTGTATGTTGACTTATCATTCAACTGTTGAGTCAATGGGTTTATTCTAGCTGGATCTAACCAGTGGGAGCCAGGTCATTTTATATATATATCCTAAGGCCCTGAAAGCTATTATAGACTTTTCCTGTTCAAAGCAGAGCTTGAAACACTTCATTTCATTGTTCTACAACTCTTATGTGTCCTTAAAATCAGTGCTTGCAGAGGTGTTGAAAAAAGAAATGAAGAAAAAGTGTGTGTATTTCTGTTCAAAGTTTGGACAACTTAAATTCTTACCACAGAAATCTTTTTGATTTGTACCTGATTTGGTGTTTATTAGTTGAATGACTGGCTTTGACAAACTGTAGTTGATGCTTCATGTATCATACTTAATGTCATCTCTATGGACTCTCTCCTAGGACTCAGGTTTGGACCTTGAAATCTCAGGTCCTGAAATACTCTTGGCTTGGCAAACTTAGCCACAAAAACTGTAAAATTGAGATCCAGTATGGTGTAGTGGTTTGACTGTTTGACTAGGACTCCAGAAGACCAGGCATCAAACCCTCAGCCATGGAAACCCACTAGGTGACCTTGGGCAAATCATACTCTCTCAGTGTAAGAGGAAAGCAATGGTAAACCTCCACTGAATAAATCTTGCCAAGAAACCCCCTTTAATAGGGTTACCATAAGTTGGAGTTGACTTGAACACATATAACAACAACATAAAACTAGCTTTAGGAGCTTGAGAATGTTAAACACCTTTTCTTCATAGAATCATAGAATCATAGAATTGCAGAGTTGGCAGAGACCACGAGGGCCATCCAGTCCAACCCCCCTGCCACGCAGGAAATCTTGATCAAAGCATCCCTGACAGATGGCCATCCAGCCTCTGTTTAAAGACCTCCAAGGAAGGAGACCCCACCACGCTCCAAGGGAGTGTGTTCCACTGCCGAACAGCTCTTACTGTCAAAAAGTTCCTCCTCATGTTGAGGTGGAATCTCTGTTCCTGAAGCTTGCACCCATTGCTCCGTGTTCCAGTCTCTGGAGCAGCAGAAAACAAGCCTGCTCCATCCTCAGCGTGACATCCCTTCAAATACAGTCGTCCCTTCACATTCGCGGGGGTTCCGTTCCGCGGACCCCCGCGAATGTGAAAAATCCGCGAATAACTACACCCCTCCCCCTCCCTCCCCAGGCCTTCGTGGGGCCTTCCTAGGCCCCGCGGAGGCCTCCCCGGCCCTCCCTCCCACCCTCCCCGGCCCTCCCTCCCACCCTCCCCGGGCCTTCGCGGGGCCTTCCTAGGCCCCGCGGAGGCCTCCCCGGCCCTCCCTCCCACCCTCCCCGGGCCTTCGCGGGGCCTTCTTAGGCCCCGCGGAGGCCTCCCCGGCCCTCCCTCCCACCCTCCCCGGGCCTTCGCGGGGCCTTCCTAGGCCCCGCGGAGGCCTCACCGGCCCTCCCTCCCTCCCTCCCCGGGCCTTCACGGGGCCTTCCTAGGCCCCGCGGAGGCCTCCCCGGCCCTCCCTCCCTCCCTCCCCAGGCCTTCGCGGGGCCTTCCTAGGCCCCGCGGAGGCCTCCCCGGCCCTCCCTCCCACCCTCCCCGGGCCTTCGCGGGGCCTTCTTAGGCCCCGCGGAGGCCTCCCTGGCCCTCCCTCCCACCCTCCCCGGGCCTTCGCGGGGCCTTCTTAGGCCCCGCGGAGGCCTCACCGGCCCTCCCTCCCACCCTCCCCGGGCCTCCCTCCCACCCTTCCCGGGCCTTCGCGGGGCCTTCCTAGGCCCCGCAGAGGCCTCACTGGCCCTCCCTCCCACCCTCCCTGGGCCTTCGCGGGGCCTTCTTAGGCCCCGCGGACGCCTCACCGGCCCTCCCTCCCACCCTCCCCGGGCCTTCGCGGGGCCTTCCTAGGCCCCGCGGACGCCTCACCGGCCCTCCCTCCCACCCTCCCCGGGCCTCCCTCCCACCCTCCCCGGGCCTTCGCGGGGCCTTCCTAGGCCCAGCGGAGGCCTCCCCGGCCCTCCCTCCCACCCTCCCCGGGCCTTCGCGGGGCCTTCCTAGGCCCCGCGGATGCCTCACCGGCCCTCCCTCCCACCCTCCCCGGGCCTTCGCGGGGCCTTCCTAGGCCCCGCGGACGCCTCCCCGGCCCTCCCTCACTCCCTCCCCAGGCCTTCGCGGGGCCTCCGGAGGGCCTCCGGGCGTCCCGCGAAGGCCTTCCCACCCCTCCCCAGGTCTTTCACGGGGCCTCTGGAGGCCCCGTGTCGCGGTTTTGGGGGGGCCCCGGGGGGGCCCTCCCAAAACCGCGAATAACCGAAACCGCGAATGTCAAGTTTGCGAATGTGGAGGGACAACTGTACTTAAACAGGGCTATCATATCGCCTCTTAACCGTCTTTTTTCCAGGCTAAACATACCCAGCTCCCTAAGTCTCTCCTCATAAGGCATCATTTCCAGACCTTTCACCATTTTTGTTGCCCTTCTCTGGACAGGTTCCTTTCTTTCTGCACCATCACAACCAGCATGTCATATGGCAAGATGCTGTTGTATAACTAAGGGGCTGTTTCAAAAATGATCTGTGAAATGGCAAGGAAACAAGCTATTTAAAGGGGCAGAAGTCTATGATTTAGCTGAAATAGCACAAGGTCTTGTATAGACTCAACAAAGATTTTGTATCCCTGCCATGACAGCTGTGATATTCATAACAAAACACAGTAAGGTATTTGTAGTTGCATTATGGGGGCTATATAAAAAATTCTATTGTTACCAATGAAAACATCCTTGATAACTAGGATGTTGCTTATATGTAAAGTATTTTATGAGAGGTTGTGTGGTACATTTGTTGTAGTATAGGACTTGGTGGATCTACATCCAGATCCACAGTGAGCCATGAAACCAACTGGGTGACCTTGAACCACTTATACTCTCTCAGTCTGACATACCTTACAGGGTTCTTCTGAGGATAAAGTGAGGAAGGAAAAACATGTACACTGTCATGACCTCACTGAAGGCAAGGTAGATTATAACAGATATAATAAGCTTAAAAAATAAGTAGATATTAGGAAGTTAGGTCCCTTCATTTTAGTGAGGCTTATCCTCAAGTTAACCTTTTTGGATTACATAGCAAGGTACAACTAATTGAGTACCAAGTCACCCAAATCCCTTGCTGAAAAGATGATTTCTGGGTCATTGAGATAAACAATGGCCCCTACTATTCATTTGTGTAAAAGTAAACAAAGGTTTTGATTGCTTTTCCTTGCTGTTGTTTACTGCTCTCAAATTGACCTCGACTCATGTCAACCCTGTGAATGGGACTTCTCCAAAACACCCTATCCTCAACAGGTCTGTTCAGATCCCACAGACTCAGGGCAGTGGCCTCCTTGATTGAGTCTATCCATCTGGCATGTGGTCTTCCTCTCTTCTTCCTCTCTCTCTTCTGCCTTCTTTCATTCCAAGCATTATCATCTTTTTTTAGTGAATCATGTCTTCTCATGATGTGGCCAAAGTATGACAAGCTCGTTTTAGTTATCTTGGCTTCTAGGGAGAATTCAAGCTTGATTTGTTCTAGGACCATTTGTTAGCCTTTTTAGCCATTCACAATATCTGCAGACCTCCCCTCCAGGACCACATGTCAAAAGAGTTGATTTTCTCTCTATCAGCTTTCTTCACCATCCAGCTCTCACACCCATACATAGTAATGGGAAATATGACTGGATGGAGAATTCTAACTTTAGTGTTCACTGATATATCATTGCACATCAGGATCTCACCTAGTTCTTTCATAGCTGCCTTTCCCTGGCCTAGGAAATTATCAGATGTGTCAAAACTGGTATTGCAGCAATGCCAGGAGATCGCAAAAGGGCTCCCTTACCAGATGATGTCATCCCCCATTGTTATGCACCCGTTCTGCTGCTATTCCATGGGTACAGCTTTTTATTGATGGGAGAAGCCAACAATAGATCCCCCATTCCGTTTCTGTTCTGGATTTGGCTATATACAACAAAGTGCCCCATTTTGCTGGCGAGATCCCAGCGTCAGGGGGTGGTTCCTGCCAGAACACTTCCTGTTCTGAGACTGGCACTTCTGGTTCTGAAACTGGGACATCCAGGTAAGTGACACACTTTATAGGACCCTCAGTGGGTTACTTGTACATTTTAAAGTGTGTTTTTGTGCTTTGTGTAACTTTTTGTGTTGTTTTTGTTTTTATTTTTGAATTTCCTGTTCTTGTGTCTTCTTGCGAGAATCTGCAGGATTTCACTCCAGGAAGTGAACAAAGCTCCATTAGAGCTCCATTTACTCCTGGGCTGTCCTGTTGTTGGAAGAGAAGGTAAGTGTGGTGGGGAGGGTGATAGTGGCGGGATAGGGGCAGGAGTGGAGATTGTGGGACAGGAACACATTTTACGTTCCTGTCTAATAATCTCTCTAGTCTTCGTCTGATTTCTTGACTTCAGTCTTCATTCTGATCCATGATTGATCCCCCCTCTCTCTGGCTTTTCTTCGCAAACGAAGATTCAGGAAGGACTCATCCCGCACTTTCTGCAAGCACGCTGATGACTAAAAAGGCCAATCCAAGATAAACAAGTCTGGTTGCAGAAAGCACAGCAGAAGGTCTCCTTGGGTGCTGTTTCTGGGTTGTGATTCTTTCTGCGTTGTCATTTCTCTTCAAGACTTGTTTGGCGTGAATTCTCAAATAAGGCTGCAGCATTGTGGATAGTGCGTCTCCATGTCTCCCGATGTGAGGCCAGGGCGGAGTGATCCCTGCTTGCTCAAGGACAGCAATATTCATCACATAGTGAGTCCAGTGTATATTTAGGATTGTTCATATACAGTGCTGATAAAAGCGTTCCCAACTTGCCATAGGCAAATCTGTGCTTAAGTCCGTTCAGCAGTTCACCTACCTGGGAAGCATCATCTCCTCAGATGCCAAGATTGACAAAGAGATTGATCACAGATTAGCAAAGGCATATAGCGCATTTGGAAGACTTTACAAAAGAGTCTGGAGTAATAAATACCTGAGGCGAAGCACAAAAATCAATGTGTATAGAGCCATTGTACTGTCTATTCTCCTTTACGGGTCTGAAACATGGGTCACCTATCGCCACCACTTACAACTCCTCGATGATTGATCCACAGTATGGGAAATCTTTATTTCAATTTCCTCATCAACTATATTGAATTTATGCAAATCTTCCGTTATCATTGTTTTCTTAATGTTCAACAGTAAGCCTGCCTTAGCACTTTCTTCTTTGACTTTCTTTAGTAGTTGCTCCAAGCCTTTGTTATTTTCTGCTAGTATGGTGTTGTCTGCATATCTTAGATTGTTGATGTTCCTTCCTCTGATCTCTTCTCCTTCCTTCAAGTCTAAACCTGCTCTGCATATGATATTTTCTGCATACAAGTTGAACAAGTAGGGTGATAGATTGCAGCCTTGCCTGATCCCTTTCCAATTGGGAACCATTCTGTTTCTCGGTATTCTGTTCTAACTGTAGCCCCTTGGCCTGAGTACAGGTTCTGGCATTGGGGCAATAAAATGTAGTGGCACACCCATTTCTTTCAGATCAATCCAAAGCTTTTCAGAATCTATGCAGCCAAAGGCTTTGCTGTAGTCTATAAAGCAAATGCTGATTTTCTTCTGGAATTTTTTTGATGTGCTCCATTATCTGGTGTATAATTGCAGTGTGAACCTTAATGCCTCTTTCTTTCCTGAACCCAACTTGCGCCTCTGGAATTTCTCACTCCATATATGATAGGAATCTTTGCTGTAGAATTTTGAGCATGACTTTGCATCCATGGGAGAGTAATTCAGTGGCCCTGTAGTTACTGAATTTTTTTAATGTCTCCTTTTGGGGGATAGGAATGTATATTGATCATTTCTAGTCTGTGGGACATTGTTTTCCATATTTGTTGGCAGATTTTAGTTAGAACTAAAGTTGATTCAGTCTCTGTAAATTGTAGGACTTCTATTGCTTTGTCATCTGTTCCTGAATCAGTTGTACTTTGCTATGTTCCCTATTGCTCTGGCATTCCTACTGGCATTTATTGATTTTTCAGGAAGATGCAACAGCACATATAAAATTTATTCTGAAACTGCTTTTTAAGCATTTCAAGTTTTACAATATATTCTCCTGGGTAGTTACAATCATGCTTACCATTAAGTGGGTTATTAATTATACTCTTCCTTTCTTCAGCTCTTAAGCTTATTGACTATATTTAAATACTTTATTATGAACATATATTAACTCATGAACACTTTAAGATTTATTGGTACTGTAGCAGTCCCTAAGGAAATATTAAATCTACAACAAACAAACAATAAACTTTAGCTGATTGATCCTTACAAGAGGCTCAGGTAGTTACAGGTAGTTTTCTATTCTACCCATAAGGTCGTGAATATTTACTTGCCCAAGGCCAAGTAGCCAAGAACACTTACCAAAGATAATCCTTTTGGCATAGGAGAGAGAAGGGCTAGCATTCCTTTCTTCTCCTTAACATTTTTTTTATTTCCTCCCATTAGCTTCTTTGCCAGCTTCCATTGTTCCACAGCTCTTAAAGATTAATATCTAAAATGTATGGAATACAGTTGTCCCTCTGTATCCACGGATTTGGTATCCACAGATTTAAGTATTCATGGGTTGAAAATATTCTTAAAAAAAAATCTAAAAAGCAAACCTTGATTTTGCCATCTTATATAAGGGACACCATTTTGCTATGCCATTGCATATAATGGGACTTCAGTATCCACGGATTTTGGTATCCACAGGGGGTCCTGGAACCAAATCCCAGCAAATATGAAGGGACAACTGTATAACAAATGTAGCAAGAACACTGGACATTTTTTTTAGTAGCTCTTGGAAAAGTTACTTTTTGGACTGCAGCTCCCAGGATCTTCTTGCCAATATAGCCAATGGGCACATGATTTAGTCACCTTGCTGAAGCTAAACAGGTTTGGGCCTAATTAATCCTGAATGGGAGACCATCTGGAAACCTTGTGTATGGGCTCATCTACATGAGCCAGAATACGCTGGTGTATTCCGCCTGTGGATCAGGTCTGTTGCACCCCCGTTACCTAGACAAAATGAGACTGGCATACCAGCTGGTCTCTGCATCTGCTGCTGCCTCCCAAGTCCCATTCTCTGTAGCTGGCCATGACACATGACCAGAGCCCAGCCTTGGCCACATGCTGAAGACTCCTTCCTGGCTGCAGAGAATGTGATGCAGGTAGCAACTGCAGCGATGGGCTGCTTTGCCAGTAAGGGCTCCTGTGGCCAACTGAGGCCCTATCTGTTTTTGGTGGAAATAAACAGTTTTTGGTAGGTGTTGTTAAAAATGTTTTATTGTCTTTACCCCATCTTAGCCCCATCTTTTCCCCAGGGGTCATGAGGACTGCTTGGAGGCAAAATGGGGCAAAAGCTCTGCATAATCAGGACTAGAGGGCACTAGGATGGAGGCAAGATGGGGTAAGTAGCCCATCCAGACAAGACCTATGCTTGCTTTAAATTGCATGCTGAGAAAAGGAAGGATATAAGTATATGGAATAAAACAAATAAGTATGGAAGTACCTAAAGTATCTCCCTGGATCCCATTCATGGAGTAAAGATTCAGATGCTTTGGAACAGACTCCAAGTGTCCTGATTTGGCAGGGATAGTCTCAATTAATACTCCATCATCCCACTTTTTCAGATGCTTTCCAAATGTCCCACTTTTCCCCTTTGTCCACCCCTCTCCTGTCCAACCTTACTAGGTTGTCACAAACCTATCAATGTTCTATCTCTCTGCATTTAAAGCAAGCAGTTGAGTTTGGGTTTCTTTTGTCCATTCCATGAGAAAGCCATCCAGGCTTTGTTATTACTAACTCACCCCTCCAAGGCATGGAATAGAGTATAAATATTAGAGCCTCAACAATAGCAAGCTGTTCCACAGAGTATGAACCTGGCCACTCTCTTTCTCGGCATGCCACAGATCAGAACATCCTGTGCCACTCTCAGATGCCTGTCTGAGTATCTTCGCATCATGGAACTTTCTTCTCCTCGAGACTAGTAAATATCATCCTATCTTCCTGGACCTCTCTCTTTATACAACCTTTCTGCTTTACTCTGCTATAGCCTTGTGTTGTTCTTCAGAATGTACATTGTGTATTTTAGTTTACTTTCTGTATTATTCCAATAAAATACTTTAGTTTTCTTTAACTGGAGTCTCCTCTATAGTTAGTACAGTTATACATAGGTGAAAAGATCCCCAAAGTTACCCTCCTCTCACAGGCCTCCTATCTGAGCTAATAATTCCCCCAAATATTAAAGGAGATTTTGGTATCACAGGTGGGATTCTAACATACCCCCCACCTCTTAGGATAACACTCTGATATTGCTTGGCCACATGACTCCTGGTGGCTTGTGGGGGCAATTAGCTAACACACATTGGAAACTGCTTAATGCAGTGTAGATGTATAAATTGCTATTGCTTAAAACAATTTGTAAGCCGCTCTGATAGTCTTGTGGCTGAAGAGCGGGGTATAAATAAATAAATAAATAAAATGTTAGAGGGCAAGCTATAGCAGTTGTTGAAAGAGGCTTAATTGGTTTTGACATTAAAGACTATTTAGTTTAGATTGGTAGAGGAAAGTTGTTCTCCCTATTAGTCTGAGGAAATGTTATCATGATGATTGCTCCAAATTTACAAGTATTTCTTACCAGAAAATAAATCTATATTTCTTTTCTGGAAGCATAGCTTATATTTTTATTTCCAACAACATACTTTCTGAGTCACACACTTTTATGAACTGAACACAATTAAAAACATTCCATATTCCCTCATTTGTCTCCACATTTTAAAAAATAGCTTGAATTTATGAGCTGGTAATGGAATGTCCTCACTTAGCATTTCTAATCATATTAGGGAAGAATTTATCAGGTCTCATTCCATTTCTCTCTGCAGAAAAATACAAATAAGCCATTTACTATCTCATTATCAAATTAGTGAAAAGCTTTTTGACTAATAGCTAAAAAGGAAGAATATAAAAAATCTGGAAAAGACTATTGTGGCTGCTTGAAAATGGACACACAGAGGCAGACTTTATTTTAGGATCATATGTGTCATATGAAATATTAATCATTTTCACATTGCATAGAAAAGTGTCTTTTTCATGTAGTTAAGATGCTGTTCATATTAGTATACTAATATGATCACCAGCTTCTACATAGTCATAATGTAATATTATATAAGAAATATAGATTAGTAAATTACAGAAAGAGTTGTTTCTGCCACATGAACCTGTCTGAACATTAAGAATAGCACCAGAGGTCTGTTCTGTGTCTTGTCTCCTTTTGATCTATATCACAAAATACAGGGTTTTTTATGTTCTTGTGGGTGCATCCAAACTGTTTAAAAATTCCAGAAAATCCCAGATTTTGTTCCTGTTCTTTCTTATTTTATTTTGGAGAGCCATACATGTTTTATTTATTTCCAAAATATTTTCTGTCAGCTCCTGCTACTGTCAGCTCCTGCTACGATCAAAGACTTTTTTATACCCGCTCCCCAGTATAAAATTAGAAAGAACAGGAACAGAATCTGGGACTATTCAATCAGTCCTGAATGCACCATATGTCTAGGCTGCAAAAATTTGCCTTCCAGTGAAGATCTACCATTCTCCATATGTCTTGACTGATGTGAAGTTTACTCCACTCTTCAGTGGAAAAGACTCCAAGAGCAGCAGGCAGATCCATTAAACATTTAGGCATACAACCTAAAAGATAAAAATGTAAAAGGAAAGGGGATGGAGAGGGAGGGGGGGATCACTTCCAGGCATCACCTCTTAATGTTACAGTTCTTAAAGAGATTACTGGACAATAGTTCATAGTTATTTTTAGATAATAACTGAGGGAGAACAAAGTCTCTCAGCAGAGCCAATGGTGAAGTCCTGCTTCCCTCCTTGTGACAGCTGCTTAGTGGTAGTTAAAAGAAAGCCAAAAGCAACTGATATCAGCATAGTTCTGTGATGGCGAACCTATGACATGTGTGTCACCACTGACATGCATAGCCATCTGTGGTGACACGCGGCTAGGCCTCCTACCCCTTCCCCCCCCGCAACCTCACCACCCTCCCTAAAGTGGCGGGCAGGGCTTTGAAGCCCCGATCACCACTTTAGGGAGTGGGGGAGGGGGAAGGAAAGTGGCGGGCCCCGATCGCCACCACCACCCCTGAGGCCTGCCTGCTTCCCTGGAGCCGCCTCGGAAAGGCCGGGTAAGGCAGCAGGCAGATCGGTGGGACTCTGCCCGGCCTCACCCCGGCCTTCCCGAGGAGTCTCTGGGGCTTTGAAGCCCTGGAGCTGGCTTGGGAAGGCTGGGGAAGGCAGGAGGGTTGGCGGGAGTCTGCCTGGCCTCTCCCCAGCCTTCCTGAGGGGGCTTCGGTCTCTTAATAGCATGGGGTTTTGTTTTGTTTTTTGCTTGTTTTCAATAAGTATATTTTTGCTTTGTGGTTGCTTTCTTAAAATGTGATTGTTGGCCATGTTGAGTATTTCACATAGAAAAGCAATATATAAATATGGTGACCTCAGGCCCTTTCACATCACACAATTATAGTGCTATTATTCTTACATAACTGCCATGGGAACATCCTATAGAACCCTGGTACTTGCAGTATACGGAGGGGCATTTAGAATTCTCAGCCAGAGAGCTCCTATAGTGTCTTCCCAAACTACAAATCCCAGGATTCCATAGGATGTTGACATGGCAATTAAAGTGGACTCATACTGCTATAATTTTGTAGTGTGAAAGGGCCCCTGTATACCTCAGAAGAATGACCATACTGTAAGTCAGACATAAATCAAATTTAGCGAGCTGAAAAAGTAAGCATTACTAAATCAAATTTAGTGAGTTGAAAAGGCAACTGAAGCATTACATATCTTACAGTTGTAACAGTTATTCAGTGATTTTCCAAAAGATTACACTCAGACCATCATATGTATATACTGCCTCCACTGAACAGTGACCAAAAGGCAAGTGGTAGATGGAAGGCAAGGGGTAGATGGAAACTCACATTTCAGTCAAGATCCAAAGCAGTAGCAATGTCAGGTACATAGGAGAGAAAGTTGTGGCTGTCCACTGCAATGGAAACTGTTCTAAGAATCACCCAATGTTTGGAAGTTGTTTGGGATTTGGAAGTTTGGTATGATAAGTTGTTTCATAAGTGCTGAATTTTTTTCTATCCATCAAATGGAAAAGTTATAATGAAATTAAAAAAAACCTCTACAACCACTGGCTCATCTACACGGGCCATAATATGCTGCTTCCCTGTTGGTGTACTCTGCCTGTGGTTCAGGCCTGTTCCTCCCCCATTATCAGCATTAAACAGGAGAAAACCCAGACCAGCACGCTGGCTGTTCTCTGGTGCCACCACTAACCATGTTGCACCCTCTGGATCCATGAAGCCAGCCCACAACATGTGAGCAGGGGTCCCTGCATGTGACCAGCCCGATCACATGCTGTGGGTGTTCTGAACTCACAGTCACAACTGCCTGAGGAGCATCAGCGGAGGAATGCAGAAACAACAGGGTAAGGGTTGCAGTTCTAGCCTGATGCCACTTGTCCACAATAGAAGCAGGAAAAATTAAGAGCCAATCCAGAAGTCAGTCACCAATAGTCCATACAGTATACCAGAGTAGTCAAAATCCACTCCAGAGTTTGATTACCAATTGTCCATACCAGATGCCAGGGAAGTCAAAAGCCAGTCCAGAATTCAGTAGTGTCAGGTCCTTGGTCTAAGTCATGGTCAGCAAAGGATTAAAGCAACAGTCCAGAAGTCCATTCAAAGTCAAAGCTAGCAAGAATCCAGGAGGAGTACAACAGTTCAAGATAAGCAGTTGTCAGCACTGGCTTGAAGGAAAAACTGCTTCCAGATTTATAGCTAGAGTTCCAAGATCAGGTGGAGCTGATTAGGGAGGCAATAGGCCAGTGTTTGGTATTTAAATGCAGCTGGGCATGGCATTTGTCTCTTGGACATACAGAGAAGTGAGACAGCATGTCATCTGTATCATCTATCACTGGCTGGCAGACTGTTTGTTCTTCAGAGGGAGGTTTGTTTTCTTTCTCTGGTTCAGCTGGCTTCTTAGAGGGAGCTGGAGTAATCTCTGCTTCTTCAGACTCAGCTATACTTTCCTCCTCTGCTTCATCTGTGTTCTCTGCTTCCTCTTCCCCCTTCTCCTCCTCAGCCAGGGGATTCATGACAGTGCGGGACAGAAGAGCAAAAGTGCAGAAGAGTGACAGCAGACAGCAGCTGCAGTGATGGGTCAGCATGTGGGAATGGGCTGCTGTGGTCTCATGGGGACTGATCCATTTTTCTGCTGGTAGGAGTGATTTTTCACACATATTATTTTAAAACAGTGTAAAAGGCTTTATCCCAACTTGGCAGGGCCAGTTTAAGGAATTTTGGGGAGCCCTGCAATACTTTATTTTGGAGGGCCCATATGTTTATCTCAGGTCAATGTAACCTAATGTATTCACAGTGCAGGATGTTCAGATTATTACATAATTTGCCACCAATAATTTAGTTTTAAAAAACTATACTACAGGCACTAACATAATATTTTTTTGTTTATTAGCAATTAAGCAATTAACAATAAACAATTGAGTAGATTTCCTCAAAGAAAAGAGTGGACCACAAACTGAACATGAGTTAGCAGTATGATGCAGCAGCAAAAAAAAGCCAATGTGATTCTAGGCTCCATTAATAGGAGTATAGTGCCTAGATCAAGGGAAGTCATAGTGCCACTCTATTATGCTTTGGTTAGACCTCATCTGGAATACTGTGTCCAGTTCTGGGCATGACAATTGAAGAAGGATATTGAGAAGGATGGTGGGAGTTCTGGAAGCCATTATGTTCTATGACAAGCGGCTTACAGAGCTGATCATGTCTAGCCTGGAGAAGAGAAGGTTGAGAGGTGACAATGATAGCCATGTTTAAATATTTGAAGGGATGTCATACTGAGGATGGAGCAAGCTTGTTTTCTGCTGCTCCAGAAACTGGGACATGGAGCAATGGACTCAAACTACAGGAAAAGAGATTCCACCTAAACATTATTAGGAAGAACTTCCTGACAATAAGAGCATTTTGAACCTGCTGCTGCCTGGGAGTGTGGTAGAATCTCCTTCTCTGGAGGTTTTTAAACAGAGGCTGGGTGGCTGTCTCTTGGTTGTCTTCCTGCAGGGCAGAAGGGGATTGGACTGGATGCCCCTTGGGGTCTTTTCCAGCAAGAGTGCCTCTGAGGGAAAGTTTAATGGATGGTGTGATTGTATTATTATTATTATTATCAGCTATTGTTGTTGTTATTATTAAGGTTTTAAATCTTGAGTTAAGTCAACAAAAGATATTTAAAGGGGTCCCTGGTAAAGAAAAGTTTAAGAACCACTGTTTTAGCCCAATGGCTCTCACGTAACACTAATGGGATATTAGTGTTTTAGTGACAATAAAATCATTGTTCCCAGTAATATTACTCAATTTTTTATTTATATTCTTTGTTTTTCCATTAATAGAGCCAGGGTGGTGTAGTAGTTTCAGCATTGCACTATGACTGTGGAAACCAGGGTTTGAATCATTACTCAGCCATGAAAACCCATTAGGTGACCTTAGGCAAGTCACACTTTCTCAGCCTTAAATGAAGGCACACCCCATTTTAATAAATCGTGACTAGAAAACCCAATGATAGGTTCACCTTAGTCAGAAATGGCTTGAAGGCACACAATAACAATAATAAGAGAAGTGCGTGCAAATGTATAAACGTTCTTCATATAAAAAGTAGATTTTTGTTTCTATCATGGTACGATCCAGATTGTTAGAATGATTGGTGGGTCTTATGATATGAAAGATTGAGAACCACTCCATTTGTCCAATTTTCATTGATTAAACATAAAAGAAAGCATGAAAAATGGGGTAATCCTACCAGCTTCTCAGTCAGCCACTATAGCTGCACTTTTAATCATCGTATGATATGGGAGACCACCAATGAATCCCAGGTGCTGTAGGATCTATTTCAGAGGAAGCAACTGGCCAAACCACCTCTGAAGATTCCTTGCCTAAGAAAACCCTGTGAAATTAATGGGGTCGCCAACAGGCAGCTTGAAGGCGCATAGGCAAAAACATTCCTTTTGTAGTTTGAACTCAGTTGGTAGCAAAGGGAGTAAGCTGAGAAAAAATGGAGAAAGGGAGAGGGGGGGCAGGCAGAGAAACCGGGACATGTTAAGAGCAGCTGGAAAGATGGGCTGGAGGGGATTGATCTGGAGTGGGGCTGCCCAATGGGGTCCCTTGGAGGGAAGAAGAGGGGGGCACCCTTCCTCCCAGTGGAGGCAGGAGAAGGAGAGAAGAGAGATCTGACAGGAAGGAAGGAACAAAGGAGAGAAAGAGAGAGGGGGGCACCCTTTCCCTGAGAGAGGAGGGGAGAAAGAGAGGGAAAAAGCAGAAAGAGAAAGGGGGTGAGCCCCACCCAGAAGGGGGGGAGGGAAGAGAAAGAGAGAGGCCCTTCTTTTGAGAGGGGGGTAGGAAGAGATGGGGTGACCTTCCAGAGAGAAAGAGGGGAGGGAGACCCCCTTCCATCCCTTTCACTGTGAGGGGGGTCTCCTTCCCTCCCTTCTCTTCCACTCCCCCCTCCCTGAGATGCCCCCTTCTTCTCTCCCCCCCTCCAATGCATTCAGGCGGGACTGTCCTGCCACAGTGCCGCTTTCTCTCCCCCTTCCCTCTTGGGCCAGCCAGGAGGGGCTTCAGTGGCCGGTGGAGGGAGGGAGGGAGGACTGGAGGGCGGCGGGGTGGGACGGGGGGGGGATTAACCCATCCTTGCCTTCAGGACATGGGGATACAAGTGACAAGCTGGTCTGTAGTAGAAGAGAGTGGGCAGAAAGAGGTGTGAGTTTTCAGTAGGAACTGGCAAGGTAACCTGGAAACCTTTCTGCCTCCTTCCATTTTTTTGTTTCTCCCCACCCCCATGAAAATTGTCTCACTACACCTCTAACAGTTATACACCCCTGCCTTAATGCTTACTTTGACCTCGACTATAAATGTATTTCTGTAAAACCTGTAGTTGAAGAGCTTGCACGTACTCAGCCTAGCAGCCTGGGTTTCCCAAATGAAAGGAAGCACGCCTCTGATTGGCCAGACAAGCACAGGGGGTGGTGCTTGCTATCAAAGCAAGCAGCCTGCAGCCACCATTTTCCCCCAAGCGATAGCACTGTCCCCTCCTCTTCTTCCTTCCCAGGTTCCCTCCCCCAGCCTGCCGCTTACCCACCCAGTTTCTCATCTGCCTAACCACACACACACACACACACACACACACACACACACACTATACACAAAAGCAAGTACTGTATATTTATTTTTCGGCATGTATGTCAGAAAACTTAGGAGTTCACCTTTTTCTCCCAACATAGTTATTTGATTTGATTGGATCCTTCTCCATCTATTAATAATAGTAGCGGCTGATAGTTTCCATGTAAGTGGGGTACTGAATCCACTCCAGGTTTTAGTCCAAACTTTTTTAAAAAATATCGAAAGTTCAGAACCTATTTGGGGAATAGAGTTCAGCAGTCTGGAGGCAGCTGATAGGTTTATAGTTTGGACTAGAACCTGGAGCTGAACTGCCATTCCACTGATGTGGAAGCTACTAGCTACCACTGATTAATAACACCAGGTGATGTCCTATGCTCCAATCAGCAACAGACATAGGAACCAGGTGGTTGGAGCACAAAACTTGGCAAGTATATAATTCAGTCCTGGTCAGTCACAGGATATCCAGAAGGATGAAGGAAGAAGTGATAGAGTGATTGTTAGTCAGTCCAGAAAATGTTCAACAAGTCAGTACAAGTAAAGAAAGCCAGCAAGAAATAAAGCAGAGTCATAAATCATAGCCACTCCAAGGTCAGGAGAACAAGAACACCAAAAAGTACTGCTAGTCACCAAGACAGAGGGTTTAAAGCAATAAAACTTCCAGGGAGTGGCTGGGAGATTTGTGGGCAGCTGTTTCAAGCCACCAGGTGCCTAATCAGGTCAGCATGTCTTACTTAACAACTGTTGGGAACAACACAATCTCTCTGCTAAAACTGGCTTGCTCATATGATTCCACATATTTGCCAGCATTTGGGGGTTCTTCTTGTGAGTGTAGCTATGAGAAGTGATATTAGTGCATACTAAACTTACCACTGCTCCTAAGTACACAGTTCTCACATTGTGGATGGAACATCTTGTGGTATAATTGGTAAGCAAAGCATACCTTTTTAGCCTTTCTAACATGAGAATGCATTCATACAATTGTCTTTATGTGTCTGATAATTTTTTGGTCAGCTGTTGCTGTTGTTAGTTTTTGTTTCTTTCTTCTTTTGAGGGACACCATTGTGCCCTGATATAAGTTAACAGGTCTTCCAGCTTCTCCACTTAGTAATTAATTTCAAAACATTTGCTTCAAAAAGGACAGTGAGCTGTGGGGTTCTGTGGCTGACAATATCCAAGGGAGAAAAGAAAAAAGACAGGTGACATGATGAGGCTATGATGAGCACAGGGAGGTGAGAGAAGCCAGTCCTCACTGGAGAGATGAAGACTGACATGTTCATTACCAAAATCTAGCCTAGTTTTGACAGTCGGAAGATTAAATATGACAAATGGGAGGGTGTGTGTGAAAAAAGATTTTATAAAGTGACTATCTGGAGCACGAAAAAGCAGTATGTATAGAGCCATTGTACTGTCTATTCTCCTTTATGGGTCTGAAACATGGGTCACCTATCGCCACCACTTATGACTCCTCAAACGCTTTCATCAGTGCTGTATACGCACAATCCTAAATATACACTGGACTGACTATGTGACGAATGTTGCTGTCCTTGAGCAAGCAGGGATCACCAGCATTGAAGCCATGATACTGAGAACACAGCTGCACTGGGCAGGGCACGTTTCTAGAATGGAGGACCATCACCTCCCCAAAATAGTACTCCATGGTGAACTTGCCATGGGTCAGCATAAGAGGGGTGCTCCAAAAAAGCAATACAAGGACTCCCTGTACCAACATCTCAGGCTCGGCCAAATTGATTACCAACAATGGTTCGCCCTGGCCGCCCATCGGGAGGCATGGAGATGCACTATCCACAATGCTGGATAGTGTGTCTTATTTGAGATGACTTCTGGATATATAAACACACCCTAATGCCTTGTGGATTTAATCTGGATCTTCAACATTACATGTTTTCCTTTCTTTTATTTAAAAAAAAAACGTTTATAGAGTCCTCTACATTTTAAAGCTGCAATTCTATACTTGTTGAGGAATAAATACAGTAGTGGTTTGGGTGTTGGGCTATGACTCTGGAGATCAGGATTTGAATCCCAATTCGGTCATGGAAACCCACTAGGTGACCTTGGGCAAGTTACATTCTCTCAGCCTTAAAGGAAGGCAAAGGCAAAGGCCCTCTGAACAAATCTTGCCAAGAAAACCCCATGATAGGTTCACCTTAGGGTCACCATGGACTTTATCAAACCACCCCCCAGAAAAGTTATTTTAATGGTATAAACTGTGGCATTTTTATGCTGGCAAAATAACCCACCACCACCACCTCACTTGAGCAGAGTCCATGAGGCTTCCCCAACAGTAACAGAGCACAAACAGAGCTCTGTTTACTTCCAAGGTTGAAATCTCCTGGATTCTTGTGAGAAGACGCTCGCACGAGAATTAACAAAAACATATAGACACAAAACGTTAAGAAAAGCACCAAAACACACTTTAAAAGTTCAAAGTACATGGGTGGGTCATAAAAGAGCGCCCCCTACCTGGCTGTCATCATCTCACTCAAAAGCATTTTCCCATTGACGCTGCATTCAGGTGAGTACAATGGTGCATGGATTCAAGCACTGACAATGCTCGCAGAAAATCACAATGGGAGATCAATTGATGGCTTGGGCCATCAATAAAAAAAAGTACGGCTTTTTAACAATATATGATCACGAAAGGGTGATGTTGTCTGGTACATGCACCCTTTCGCAATCATTAGGCATCCTTATGACGCCGTATTTGACTGGTCTGATAAAGTCCCCCCATACGTCCTAAATATCTTGAAGGCACAAAACAACACAGAAACAGTTAACAGAGTGATATTTTTATAGTTGTTTTGTGGGGGGTTTTCTGGGCTGTGAGGCCATGTTTTAGAAGAGTTTATTCCTGACGTTTCGCCTGCATTTGTGGCTGGCATCTTCAGAATGCATCAGGAGAGAATGCATAGGGGAGCTATTGAAATCATAAACACCTGGACAACTTCAACAGGAAAGAGGAAACCCTAAAAGTAAACAATGGACTTTTTCAGATGCCCTAAAACTTGTCAGGGGAGGGTGGGAGAGGTACATGGCTATCCAGTGGCAGGGGGTCAGTTTTGGACACCGCCATCCCCCTCCTGTCGTTGTCCATGTTGCTTCCGTGTTTGATCTATGGCAAACGTGCCACTTTTTACTCACAAAAATCTTCCATGAGTAAAAAATGGTGCATTTGCAATAGATCGAACACGGAAGTAACATGGATGATGACCGGAGGGGGACGGCGTAGTCTGAAACTGACCCCCTGCTGTGGGATAGCCACGTACCTCTCCCACCCTCCCCTGACGGGTTTTAAGGTGTTTGAAAAAGTCCAATGTTTGTCTACCAGTCCTGAAAAACACGAAAATGAAAACTCAACACATGCAAATGAACTTCCCCCAGGGAGAGGGGACAATGGACCATGAGCTAAATAGACACTAATCCACCTCGCATATCCTCCCACCCTAAGAAGTGAACATCCGACAACGGAATACACAAATTTACATGCTAATCCTCTTCAACAGGGGCTCACAGTATATAAACCCCATATACCCACATTGCCACCATTCTCTGAAGATGCCAGCCACAGACACAGGCGAAACTTCAGGAATAAACTCTTCTAGAACACGGTCTCACAGCCTGGAAAAAAAACCCACAAAAAACCTATGGATGCTAGGGTGAAAGCCGTGGACTTCACAAAGTAAGATTTATTTCTCAATAAACAAACATGGAGGGGGATGAGAACATTGCAGTATTGCCTTCCCAAGTAAGAATTAGGAATGACATTTTCCTTCCTCAAATTTCTAGCATAGCAGTAACTTAAAAGTTCAGCTGAGCATTTAGAAATACAATTTAGGCATCTGAAGAAAGGGGGAAGGCAAATTTATCAGTGTAAAGACAACAAATATAAGAGTCCTAGTGTGAACAATTTTCAGTGTCACATTTTCTG
Source organism: Gambelia wislizenii (assembly GCA_030847615.1). Classification (NCBI taxonomy): domain Eukaryota; kingdom Metazoa; phylum Chordata; class Lepidosauria; order Squamata; family Crotaphytidae; genus Gambelia; species Gambelia wislizenii. The sequence goes on along the minus strand of JAUMIR010000006.1, from coordinate 128,977,200 downwards.
TGATGCTAGAAACTGGAGAATGTATTGGAAAAATTCATGGCGGACAGAATTCTTATTTGGGAGCCAAGATCCTCTCTTCCCCCGCCACCATAGTTAACCCCTTATTCTGCTGCACAGCCATAACCTTTATTTCTAATGTTCAAATTCCTTCCCCTTTGATGTACTCATTTTCTGTCATGGATAATTTCATGAAGAACTTAAACTACATCAGAATGCAGAATCAGAATCAATTTCGGTATTGCATTAAATATGAATGAAATGTATACTAGACTCCTGCACGCTGCCGCTCATGCTTTTATTGTATTTTTAAAAAATGCTTGCTTCTATGTAATACTCTCACACAAAAAGCATCTATATAGGCTAGACAGGATTCAAATGAAGCTTGAGACAAACTCGTCATGACTTTCCATTGATTTAAATAAGAACTAAGTTTAACAAACTTAAGTTGGGATCCAATTTATTAACAATATTTGATCTCTGGCATCTTGGCTCAACTCAAGATGAGAGGGTTTATAAATCATAGCAGGACTTTTGATGCAGATAAGTGATGTTAGCAGTTCCATAATATGCTTTTGCTTGTTTTTGTAAGAGAATATTTAGGGTGAAGAAGTACAGAATAATGTTTCTACAGACAAGCCTTTTTCTAAAGTATGAATTCATGCTCTTCAGGTACATTGGTAAATTCCATAAATCAAGACCAGTTCATGACATTTTATTGCCTGACACAAGATGAAGCCCCATTTCACATTCAGAAGCTCATTTTACTATTAGTTGAAGGTTGGCAATGAAATAGAATCTGCCACCATATCTTGAATGCCGCAGGCCAGTTTAGGATAAGAGGACAGGTAATGCGGCACACATAATTCTGTTTTCTGAAAGAGAGGAGAATATCTTAGGCTTTCTGAAGGACTGACCAGGGGGTTCTTGGTGCTTAGCAGGACACCCACCCACACCCAGCATCTGCTACGTGAGGTGGTTGCCTCACTGCTGAGTGGCAGGGCATTTTCCATTACACCTTGGAAAATAAGAATATTTTTACTTAAATGGATTATGGCAACATGTGTTGGTTTAATTAACTTCCACAGACAATGAAAGTCTCAAAGAAATTTCAATGGCCCTGAAGAAGTTATAGCAATTAATGATGTAGCCTGATACTGTGTTCTTAATGTTACTATAAAAAGGGAAGGAGCTTCTGCAGTTACGCAAGTTGCCAGATATAAGCATCTTGTGTATATGAGGTTCTACAGCAGACACACTGGGTATGTCTAGGTCATGCCCAAACTATCTAAAATAAAGCCCTTGTTTTCAGTAAGGTCCACATGTTGGTGGTTCACCATGTAATCTAGGGATTTCTTCTCTACCCTAAAACTTATCCCATATGTATATATACATTTAAAGTCATATAAATGCTTTGTTATTGTGGATTTATAGCCTAAAGAAGATACAATAAATGTCACACTGGGAATGTAGATGCATTTTTTATAGATTAGGAATGTCAGATTTAATAGTAGGATTTGATGTACACATTCCTGAGGCTCTGTTCAAGAGTAATGCAATTAAATGTTGTAGCAAAATGATAAAACCATGGTTTTATAGGTGATAAATAAATTTCCTTCTAAAGGCCAAATACTCCACAGTTTTAAAAACAAGTTTCACTTTTGCTGTAGTTAAGAATTTGGCAGTATTTTTTTCCCCTTTCAGGGGAGAATGATCACTTTTAAGTAGAACAGAAGTACTTCAGCTTAGCATGTGGAAATAGAGATTGATAAAAGAGCCTATTAATATTTCTGCAGTCACTTTGAACTGTAAGTTATAAGTATGGATGACATATTTCAGTGCCTTTCTATATGATGGTACAGTGCTACAGAATGCTAAAGAATGTTGACTCTGGTATTTGTTGAGCCATTGAGTAAGATAGACACAGTTAACTCCCTCCCTGAATGGGCCTGGGACAGAACTCCTCTCTAGGTTGGCTCTGCAGTTCCAAAACCTTGGGCTCCTGTCACTTGCCTTGTCCCTTTATCTTCAAGATCCCTCCTTGGATCTGGTATTTGGGGTTCAGGGTGATCTCTATTAAGGATGAGTGTCTGTGTGGGTCACTGGGTTTGATGTGGTAAGTGTGACCAGTCTCCATATCAATTCTTAAATGGAACAGCCAGGATATTATCAGGCTAGCATCTAAAAAACACTGTAATTCCACAAATGAGGATAGTGGAAACATTGTGGCATTATTACACTTATTATCGCATGTCACTATAATCATATGAAAAAAAATGCCATGGAATTATGGCATGCTGACCACTAGTGCTTTAAGAACAGGCGTTTACTTCCATGATTTAGCATGGATGAGGTTTCAGCAGTTCTTGCAATAAGACGTGAGTACACTTAAAACTCCAAAAACACCTTAAGAAACCAAGTAAATTAACACACAAGCACTGAAACAAACCTAAAATCATGCAACAGGACAGTTCATAAAAAGTGTCCTGTGCTTTGTTTTCATGTTCGCACCTGGAGGTTTTCTTGCTGAGGACCACGCATTCATGCTGTAATCTCGCAATTACGACGGGATGCGGTTTCACACACCAGCAATACCGCAAAAAAAAAAAAGTGATACTGAAGATCTATTCACGGCCTGCCCCGTGAATGAGAAAAATGCCTTTTTCACGGCTGGAGCACACTGTAACCATGTGATGATGATGATGCCATGTGGTAGCAGGACCCGTTCATACTACTGCGGCATCATAATCCTGTGATTTTTTTTTTTTTGGCTGAGTCTGATACTGTCCTCAAACACAGTTGTACAAGGTAAACATGTAAAGGTTTATTATAGAACAAATAAGTTAAACAAGAAATCCATCCATACTCTTTCCTCATATACAGCTCCCAAAATGCTATTCAGGTCTTCACCGTGTCCTCTTCTTAGCTATTGCCACCTATACCCATTTAACTGCCTTCTTCCTCTGAACCCAATCTATACCACCACCAAGTAAAGTTGCCATCTGACTTTTTTTGTATATAGAATGTGTGCAGTGGTTAGAGATCCTGATTAAGGAGCAAAGACACCAATGACTTATGACTTTAACAGACACAGCAAATATGATGCCATAACGATGCCTAATGAACACGAAAGGGTGCCCATATCACACAACGTCATCTTTTAGCATTCTGCTCCTGTTAATAAGAATTGTTTTTTATTGATGGGCAAAGCTGTCAATAGATCTGCTGTGGCATTTATGTGCCAGTATTGCCAGCATTTGAAACTGCGTGCCATTTTTCTCCCATGAATACAGTGTCAATGGGTGGTCCCGCTAAAACACTTCTGGGTAAGAACGCGAAAGCCAGGTATGGGATGCTCTTTTTATGACCCTCCCCGGTGTACTTGGAAATTTGTAAGTGTGTTTCTGTGCTTGTGTGTACATTTTGTGTTTTAATTTTGCTGGGTTTTTTTTATTATTATTTTAACCATGCTTGTGTCTTCTCACAAAAACCACTGAGATTACAAATGTAGAAGTAAACAGCACTAGCGTTCATGCTTCAGTAATGCTGAGGCTGATTTTTGTCACTATTACAGGTACGTATGATAAAAAGGGTTATTGTGCTGGGACAATTATGCTTGAAAATATGGTGGGACAGAAACGTTCTCCAGGTTCGTCTGATTATCTCCTTAGAGAAACAATCTAAAGGCTTTATTAAAGGAACTCCATTCTAAGATAGAAATATTACTCAGGGTTCTAATCTAAACTAGCTGCATTCTAGGGATAGCTAATAGAGAATTCTGGGAAGGAGAAGATGTGAGACAATATCCTTAATAGTATCAGTTTACATCACAGAAGGAGCAGGATAGGTTGACAAGCAGGGAGGACACTTTGGGTCACTCAAACTATCTAACCTTATTAGTACTGCCGGCTCTGAGGCATTCTTGACTCTTCAGTGCTAAGTGTTGTTGCATTTCCAACATGTTTTAATATTATTTTTATTAGTTTACTTGCAATACTAACACAAAGAGATAAACACAAAACATAAACAGAAATACACTGCCATATGGCAAAACAGATTTCAGGCCACCCCCTATATCCATGGAACTAAAATCCATGATTTCAGTTATCCAAGAAATACAAAATAAGGGGACATTGTATAGTGTTGCGCTGGGAAATGTCTAAAGAGGTGTCCTCTCTAGAAATCACTAAGTACTCCAGCACAACTCTATTGTATGGTTGTACAGGAAGTCCTTTATTTTAATAGATTTTGCTATTATCTGCAGTTTCACTTATACATGGTACGTCTAGGAATGCATCCCTCACAGATACATGGAGTGACCTGTATATTGAAAAGAAATGCTCTTGAAGGCAGAAGCAGTTTTCCAGTAGAGCAATTTTTTTTCTTTTCCAGTAAATAAGTGTGAATCTTCATTTTCCAAAAAGTAAGGTATCAGAGATCCCATAAAAAATCTTTTCCATGTTTATGTTGAAACCTGGGTGGTCTCAGAATGTCAGCTACAGTATTTACAAATGCAATAAGAGGTGGCCATATCTTGACAAACTCTTCTGTCCTGGTTTTCTAAGAAGTTTACACTCAGCTGTTAACTTTTCATTTAATGGCTGATCCCACTGCCTCTTCCACCATTCAAGAGCTACTTCCTCAGCATGCTTCCTTCCTTTAGCTATAATCAATCTTGCCACGGATAATACAATACTGTAGATGTTTAAACTTTTATGATGCAAGTGTTCATTACTGTTTGTAAAAACCAATAGAAATAGTAGGACAGCTGACATACTTGGAAGAAGACACTCCTGTGCCTGAAAGATCTATGGCAGCCACTTGTACATTTCTAAAGAAGAGAACAAAAAGTACACCACTTTGTGTAACATTTCCACATGCAAATTTATAAATATTCACTGGGATCCTATATCCCCCTTTACTTAATGTAACTTTACATATACTTAGCTAAGTAGGCAGAGTTGCTAAGAAACCCTGTTTTTGAAATGCAAAGAGCCATATCAGGATTTCAGCAAGAATGCCCATGTCAGTGCGCAATGTGCCTCAGTGCGCGATCTCCATCAGGCACTTTGTCATCTCTGCTATATAGTAATGTAACAGCAGCCTCTACTGGATATGGATGTTACGAAATTGATCAATTCTAATTCCTACATATGTAAGTCCACTTATGAAGACAAACATCCCATACAGGATTCCGACCATAGATACAAATTTAGAAATAATGAAATACAATACATCTCACTATAGTGGAGAGTAGGGGTGGAAAGATTATTCACAATCATTCACTCCTAGGTCAAAAAATCAGTTCCCCGACTGTTGGAAATCTTCCATGAGGAAGAATAATAGACCAATTGAGAATTTTGCACAATTTTCTCCTGGTGTTCAAACACCCCAAAATGTTGTATAGGAATTATTCAATGGAGAAAAACACATTTTTGTGCACCTCTCCACCCACCCCTGCTTTCTGTGAAGTAAGCGAGGGTGTTTGTTTTTTGTTTTTGTTTTTGGTAAGAAAATGTGGTTTTTCTCTGCAGAATAATTGCTGTGCAACACTACAGGACATTCAAATACAGGGAGAGTATTGCAGAGGAATGTTCATTTTCTCCTGAAGCATGGAGAAACTTACCTTATTTATTTGTCCTTGCATGTGAGGACAAAATAGTTGAGGATTTACATCCCTAGAGAGGAAGACTGTGACCAGGAGAACTGTGTGTACCTGTTCAGTCTATCATCCAGGCAAAAATTGTTCACAGGCAACTTCAAAGCGTCTGCTATCCTTTTATGTGATCCTTGGATAAAGTCCTTCAGAAGAAGAACATCTTGAAAGAGAATATTCTCTCCATAAAATAGGGTATATGCCCCCCTGAGGACTTTATCAGATGTGGCAAATATGGCGTCATAACGATGCCTAATGACCACAAAAGGGTGCCTATACCGCACGACATTGTGCTTTGGCATTTTTGAGTAGTGAATAAGGCATTCCTTTTTATTGATGGCCCAAGCCATCAATAGATCTGCTGTAACGTTTTGTTCGCGGTGTTGCAGGCATTTGAAACTGAGCTCTCATGATTACAGCATTAATTGTCAGAAAACTTCTGGGTGAGATTGTGAAAACGAGGTAGGGGATGCTCTTTTTATGAACCTCCATGGTTCACTTTTAAATTTAAAAGTGTGTTTCTGTGCTTGTGTCTATGTTTTGTGTTTTTGTTTTGATGTATTTTAAAAATTTACCACATTTGCGTCTCCTTGTGAGAATCAGTGAGATCTCAAGCCAGGAAGAAAATGGAGCTCCATTCTTGTTCCATCAATACTGGGGATGCCTTTGAACACTGCTCAAGGTAAGGTCTGATAGAAAGGGTTCTTTTGCCAGCAGAAAAATGGTTTAAAATATGCTGGCAAAATAATATTTGAAGAGGCTTATCCGATAAGGTCCTTAGAAGGAGCTAGTTACCTTCCAGAGGGCAAAAAGGATCCAGGCGAGACAAGAGTTTGTGAAATTGTTTATCAGATTCCTGTTCCGCAGGGGTGGACAACCTCTCCCGATGTTGATGAACTGCAAGTCCCATCACATTAACCATCAGCAATGCTTCCTATGATTGATGGGAATTGGAATCCAGTAATGTTTGAAGGGCTGCATCTGTCCACCACCTTGATTATTTACAAAAGATCAGGTTATGTAAACAAAGGGAAAATGCTCACCAGCATATAACCCAAAGAACAAAAAAAAAAAAAAATCTCACTAATGTATAGTTAAGAAATTGAGAATCCATCCCAAACTGACAGACCTGGATGTGAATCAGTATATATTCAGTGATCTGTAAAATTATCACTCCATGTAATATTTTCTATGAAAAATAGTAATAAACCTATTTTATGAGATATGAGAACTAGACAGCTATACAAAAATAGCTATTATATGGAACAATGATTTCATATATCACTTAATAGAAGCTGCTTCACATCCAAGCCTGTAAGTTTGGTACTGATCCCCATCCCTACTCTTCAGGGTCCAAAACTGGCCAAATCCCAGTGGGGAGGATATATGTCATATGCTTTTCTTTATTTTATTTTATTTTTAATGTAAATGCAGCTATGAGAAGGGGGAAATCTGTCCCAGAGTACTGCTGGGAGGTCATAGAATTAATTCAGCACTTTTCCTTTGCACTGCTATCATGCTTCTGCCCTCCCCAGCTGTTATTTGCCCCATGTAGCGGGGGGGGGGGGATACACAAACACTAGTATGATGTCTGCTTGGCTTGTCCTCTGTCACTCAAGTACTTTAGGGCACCAAGTGTCATGAAAGGGCAACAAATTGTTATTTTAAGTATTCAAGTTTTAGTATTGTTGCTATGAGGGGAAGAGATGCTTGTAAGATTTTGTACCTCAGGTACCAAAAGTAACTCGATACTCCTTGGGTATCATGCCTGTTAATTTGTTAAAGTGTCATTTGCTCAGGATAATCCTGCAAAAAGCAGCTTCAGAGAAGGTTTTAAATCACAGAGGACAAGAATCTTTTTCTCCTAGTATTTTGTATATTCCTCCTTAGTCCTCAAATTTAAAGGAGAATCTCTAAACATTTTTTGCTTTCCCTATAGATTTTATGTGTCTTCTATTCTATTTTCTTGTACCCGTAAGCTTTCCTGAAAGCCCCCCCCCCCACTTTTTTTTGTGTGTGTAACACTCAGTAATTTCAAGGACTTTTGTCTCTATCATTTCACAGTTCCTTTGGCATGTCCAACATAGCAATGTCACTCCTATGACAACTCAAACCACCATCAATTAAAAGTGATGTTGATGGAATTGTTCTGTAATTGAATATGTCTTCCCTGATATATGAATATATATTTTTATAAAGTGTTAAAAATGGCATATCCATTGATGCAGGCAGCAGACAAAAAGCCAGTAGGCAAATACTTCCATTCACCAAAGCAGTTATGTGTAATAAACTACAGGTAAAGGAGAAAGATAAATAAAAACTGATATGTGTCCTCCAGGATAGGACCATATGTTTTCTGCTTCACAAAGATAAATATCTAATTTTTCAAACCCCCCTCTCTTAGGGTAATAAAGAAATGGCATATGGAAATGACTGCATATCTGACAAACAATACTTATTTAGTAGTGTATAGAACTGTTATATAGTACATTTTCTCCTTGACCCTTAAGGCCCTTTCACACTACATAGTAATAAAACTATGATTCCACTTTAACTGCAATGGCAAGGGAATCTATGGAATCCTGGGGTTGTAGTTTGGTGAGACACTACAGGAGCTCTCTGGCTAATAACTCTAAATACTCCTCCTTTGTGGCATCACTAAGGATGGTGTCACCTAGTGTGGTTTGGCCTCTCCGCATACACATCCCAGTGCTGCCACTGTTCCCCCTTAAACTACACATCCCAGAATTGCTTTGGAATCATAGTGCTATAATTGTGCAGCATGAATGGGACTGCTATGCCAGGTAGGACAATTGTCAGGGATTGTGGGGCCACATTGGCTCACCCACGGGACATTGGAAGGTCACACTTACCATATTGCACACACACACATGTGATTTTTAAACATTTTGTGCTAAAAATGCACACCGCAGACCCAGATGTGTGGGAGACAAGTTTGTCATGCTCCCATCTGAGCTGTTTTAGCTCAGGAGATTATCAGATGCAGGGGAACATACCAAAAAATCATGTTCAAAACCATGTTAGAACATCACTAAAAGAACAGAAAGGGAGATCTTACCAGACAGTGCATTCTTCAGCCATTCTGGGGGCGTAGCGCTGCCATGGATGAGACTTCCCTTTTCCATTGATGCAGCGAAGCCACCAATACAAAGGGACACCTTACTGATGTCTGTGCTATGCCCTTGGGATGCTGATAAGGTCACCCCTTTCTGTTCTTGTTGCGATCTTTTGCTGCGGTTTTTGCTGAGTCTGATAATCTCCCCAGTAGAGGCCACTTTTAAAAAACAAAAGTAAATCAGAAGTCACCTGTGTGATTATTTCATGGTATTTATAAAAGTGTTATTCCTGCATCTAAAATAGTCCAGGGGATCAAAAACATGGTGAAAATCTTTACCACAGTTCTTCCCAAACATTTTTAGCAAAGCATTTGTGTTTTCCCTCTGAAATGAGGGGAGACAGAATGTGGTCTACAATTTGCCAATTCCATTTTACACCTACAATGATTGCATTCTTATGTAACACTAAACCATAGTTTAGAATGATGAGAATAAACTTATGTAAGCTTGGTTTTCTTCCAGTGGTACTGCTTCTGGTTTGTTTGTGTGTTTTTTTAAAAAAAAACAGTGTTATCTTTGAACTGTAAACATGTTGACCTAAACTACGGTTTATGAAAATGAATCAGTTTCATAGACCACAGCTTGTTCACCAGGTCTCCAAAACTGAAGGAAACATCAAGCCCACTTGAAGATCTATTCTTGTTACCAGCTGTTACATCTGTCACGCGCTGTTGAACATGAACAATGGAAACATTAGCTTCTTCATAATAGAAGAGAACAAATTTAAAAGCCAATTCATTGCCTCTAAAAAGGTGATTCATTTATTGTTTTAGGGCAAGGGGGAATTTCATTAAACTGGCTCACAGCTGGAAAGACAACTGCAGCTTGCACAAGCATTCCATGTATAATTGTAGTAATTGTTTCCAAAAAAGTTCATTGTATAATAAGAAGGGCAGTTTAATAACAAATATACAAGTTTTGCAGCTTGGATGCTGATAGTATCTGGAATGATACTACGATCCACTTAAAAAATGTAATGTGTAATTTATAACATTCCAGCACAGTCTCAAATTTGTGCTGGTGCACTCGAGCAGCTTGTTCTACCTAGAAAACAAAATAAACAGAAGTACTAAATATTCTTATATTGAAAATAATGTACTTAACAGCTGAGGAGAAAGAAAAAAAGGAATAATTCTCTATGCCTCTGCAGCTAACAACCACCACTTCTCAGAACATTACAGAATCAGATTTCTAAAGTGACATTACAACAGATAACAATTCAGCAAGCTCACGCATATCTTAATTTTTTAATGTTACTTAAGGAATTTGACTTCAGTGAATTCAAGGAGATTATCAGATGTGTCCAATAACCTGGGACAGGGACGAGGGGAGATCGCTATGTGTCTTCCTTTTCAGATGATGTTGTCCCTGTCTGGGAAGCTCTCGTCCTGCTCCCGCCCGCCCCCCCCCCCGGCTTCTTCTTATTCACGGGGGGAAGCTGTGAATAAGAAGCCTGTTCCATTATCATAACGGAATCACGGGTGTTTGAAAATGTGCCCCGTTGTGCTGGAGTGATGCCAGCGGCACTTGACATCACCAAGAGGTCCGTGCTGAAGACTTTCGGGTTTGATAGGGACAGCCAGTGTCACCCTTCCCCCCGCCCGGGTTCCTTGGGGTTTGTACTGTGTGTTTTGGAGCTTGCTTTTCTGTTTGATGTTTTGTTCTGTTTTTATTTTCAAATTTCACGCACGATCGTTCTCTCGCAAGAACGAGTGGAATTTGGCTTCACTGATGTAAAAGCAGCTTTACGACAGCTGCCTTTACTGCAGTGAAGCTGAGGGGGGATGGAAGAGTTCCTATAACAGAATAAAGCAAGTGTCTGAAAAAAAATCATTCTGTTACAGGGATCGAAGTGGGGCGGGAGTGATACGAGTGGGGGGTAGCGGTACAGAAACAGTTTCAAGGGACACGTCTGATAATCTCCCAAGTCTCTAACAAACTGAATTAACACCTACATCAAATCCAGGCCCCACTTTTTAAGATTTGGCCTCAATGCCATTTAATTTAAAAAGTGGGGTGAGCAAAGTGCAGCTTACAGATTTCATGCTGACCCAAGGGCCATTTATGTGGTTCCCCAGGGCTACCAAGGGGGTCAAAACTTTGTTTGTCATTTTTATTGTTTGTGTCCAAAGGCCTGTGCAAGATTTTCATCATGGTTTGCACCCTCCACACCAATTTAGGCCCAGGGAGGCTTTTTTAAAAAACCAGGAGTGACTTCCAGGCTTTGTCTAAATGGTGAAAATAATCCTCATGGAATGTGAGGAGAATCCTACCTGTCTTAATGCGATCCCACATTGTTTCACTGTATTCAGAAGGAGGGGGACCAAAACCATTAAAAACTCTAAAGGAAAAACCTTTGCAGCTTTCCCCGAAGTTTTAAAAAAACAGCGAGGGGAATGAGCATTCCTGATCCTTTGGACAAACAATTCGCTTTCAATTGCTTTCCCATAAAAGAAGCAGCGCAAAGCTGATTTGCTGTATGAGCATGGAGGCAGGGCTTGCTAACAGGGCAAGTGCCCAGTGTCGCCATGTTGATTTTTTGCCTTAGCAAGTGAGCACTAAGGCGAGAAAACGGGATGTTGTTTATTTACCTTTTTATTGCAAATGCAAAATATTGATCCAGCACACAGTGCAAATCGGGGTTTTTTAGTTGATTTTGGGAGGTAAAAATGCAAGTAATTCACTCGCGGCCATCACAGGCATGCAAAGCTTTGGGGGGGGGGAACATTAGTACAAGGTGTAGCTACTGTGAAATGCCATTACTGTGGGACACGCCATTTGAGGGGGGGGGTCATGTAGATGGGCTCCCAGTTGCTTCCTCTTTTTAAAAACTTGGTGATGGGCATGGGAGGGGCATTTGATGACAATTATTAAAAGTTATGAGACAGTACAATGGAAGGAGGAGGGGAGAAGAGTCTAATATGGTTCCCCCTAGCCTCCCACAGTTGCCCATCCTGATTTAAAAAATGTGAAAGCCACAGTTCCATGCTTTCTATAATACAGAATGGCCTCAGTCCAGAGAAAGTTCGTCATGGCTAAATCTTCTTGAAATCAGTTTAGTTATGATCAACCCTCATCCAGGCAGACTAGACATTTTAGTCCCCCAGAGTCATAATTTGTTGCAAAGTCACACAAAACAAGACCTACAAGGCTGACACATTACAACATTGTCACCTGGAAAGCAGTAAACATATCCCTGAGTTTCTGCCACTTGTCACATACAGATTGTGTTTTGTTTTGGTTTTTAGCAGTCAAAAACATATTGGACAGACATTGTCACAACAAATCCACTGCATTTCTGTTGGTTATGCAACAATAAAAATCATAATCATGTTTATATGTCTTTACCTATGTTTTTGTAAATGATCTTAACTGCATTTTATTTTTTTTAAGCTGCTTTGAATCCCAATATTGGAGAAAAGGGCAGGTTATAAATTAAGAAATAATATTATAATCACACTTTTTTCTGAAGAAGGAGAACTGACAGTTTTTTGAAGAAATAGTCCACCTTATGTGGAGAGGTGTAGTCCAACCTCCTGCCTTGCAGGAATACCCAATCAAAACATTTCTGACAGATGGTCATCCAGCATATGTTTAAAAACCTCCAAAGAAGGAGACTCAACCACACTTCGAGGCAATGTATCCCACTGTTAAACAGCTCTTACCATCAGGAAGTTCTTCCTAGTGTTTAGATGGAATCTCTTTTTCTGTAGTTTGAACCCATTGCTCTGTGTCTTAGTCTCTGGAGCAGCAGAAAACAAGCTTGCTCCCTCTTCAATATGACATATTTAAACATGGCTATGATGTCACCACTTAACCTTCACTTCTCCAGGCTAAACATACCCAGCTTCCTAAGCCACTCCTTATAGGGCATGGCTTCCAGACCTCCCATCATTCTGGTTGCCCTCCTCTGGACATGTTCCAGCTTGTCAATATCTTTCTAGAATTGTGCTACCCAGAACTGGACACATAATCTGAGAACAACGAGGAAAAGTGATAGAAGGAGACAGAAAAGAGGAGACATTTTAAAAGTAGCTATAAAAAGTGGGACAACAGAGGATTTATCAAGACTGTTACTGCCACTTTGGGACAGTTGGAGGGTAAGAAGTAGGGCTATGGCCAAAGTGGGCCATAGCCCAAAGTGGGTGGAGTTTGCAAGGATCTGCAAGGAAGTGGTTTAAATCCTGCTGGTGTCTCTTGGGCTGCCGTTTCAACACCTATGGCCTAGAAGAATATTGTCATTCATCTTGCTCTACAAGGCGATGTCAGTATGATCCTTACTATCCCAGAGATGGGGAATTTAAGAGGAGAGCAACGGTCCTTTCACACTAGCCCAGTTATAGTGCTATGATTTTACTTTAACCACTATGGCAACAGCTGATGGAATCCTGGGATGTGCAGTTTAGAGCAGGGTATTTAGAATTCTCATTCAAAGAGCTGGAACACCTCACCAAATTACAAACACCAAGGTTCCATAGGATGTTGCCATGGACATTAAAGTGGAATCATAGTGCTATAACTGGTTAGTGTTAAAGGGCTCATAGTCATGATACTACCCAAACACTTTAATTTTAATATGGGTTTCACAGGATCAGCACCTACCATATTACCAATGAACAGGTGGGGGAAACTGCATTATGCCTTCTACTAGATTCATGCGTCCCACATTTCCACCCCGATTGCGTTTTGTAGGGGGGAATATAAATTATTATTATTATTATTATTATTTCTCCTATTTTCTATTACAACAGCCTGACCATGAAAGAACTAATTTCGGACTTTTTCGGACAAAGAAAAATAACGCAAGCAGCGTCTCCAGCTTGCGAGGCTGCTGCGCTGCAGTGTCAGTTTCGGATGATGCTGCCCTCTAGCGGTACTATTGCGGTACCGCAGGGAGAGCTGAGTTAAAAATCAACGAAATATGACGCTCAGCTCTCCCTGCGGTACCGCAACAGTACCGGCAGGGGCGAGCGTCATATGAAAGGGGCGCTTTGCAGCACAGCAGCCTCGCAAGCTGGAGAGGCTGCTTGTGTTATTTTCCTTCGTCCGAAAAAGTCCATAGACTGGTACTATCTCTGGCCCCAGAGATAAATGTATTTAATAAAGGTAAGGTAACCCATTTTGCTTTAGCCAAAACTACTTCCAGTTGTCGTTGTGGGACACACAGTTTCCACCTATGCTACTCACACATGCCACTATCTTCTTTGAACATAATGGTCCCAAAGACTGGAGATCCTCTAGGATATAGCTCAGAGAGCTGTGGTACATGACAGGGACTAGGAAATGCCTTGCCATGCATGAGCAGAAGCATCTTCCACTATTGTAAAGCAGTAATTAGACACAGCATGCCTAAATACCCTAAAGACACCAGATCCCATCTGATCTTGAAAGCTAAGCAGGGTCAGCCCTGTTTAGTACTTGGAAAGGAGACTGCCAACCAATACCAAGTGCTGTAGGCTACATTTCAGAGAAAGGAACAAGCAAAACCACCTCTGAGTATTCCTTGACTAAGAGCACCCTATGAAATTCATGGAGTCACCATAAGTCGACTTAAAGGCACACACACACAATTAGATACAATTCACAGACATTAAAAACACAGGCACTTTGTAGTCCTAAATACTAGGAGTAAGTAACTTCTAAGATCCTGGGGACATTTTGGCCCCCTCCCATCAGGCCACATCCCACACCCCTATCCCCACACACACACTCCAAAATGACAAATAGCACCCTCAGGCGGCTCAGGGGCAGTCTGAGATTTAAATCCCCCCTCCCTCACTCCATACTAGACCTTTTTCAGGCCAAAAAAAAATATTATTTAGAAACAGGAGGACACTGGGGACTCCGAGAGGACATATGCAGGCCCACACTATACACACATACCTGGAGTAACTTCAGTTCAATTCATTGAGCCTTCCTGATATGTAAACCTGCATAGGATCATACTGTTGATCTATCCTGTTATTTAGAGAGAGGATTCAGAAATGCAGAATAGCTTGTAATATCTGCACTTTGTAAAGATATACTGTATTAAAGCTGCTGTTTTAATTCTGATGTGTTACTTCTTGGTTTTTCACAATCTGGTAGAGAACTGATGTCTCAGGTATCTTCCTGCTAGCCTCTATAATTACCATCATGTTTTCTTGTTTTACTTCCTGCTGTCTTGCTGCCAGAGGCCTTTGCTACCTGCTAAGAAAAGCAAGGTGGGTCAGCTGAGAGCTAATTTATTTAACAATCCTTCATTATGATTCTTCACTCTGAAAGCATCCAGGAGTTTTTAATCTGTGTATTTGTTATAATTATCTTCCTGACAACATCTTTCTGATACAAGTGCTAAGGCAGACACTTGTGTATGGGGAATGGTGGGGGGGATTGCTTCAGAGGGAACTTTGCCTCACAGGAAGCGGGTGCCAATTAAAAAATGACAGTCATCTCCATCTCTCTGAAAGTAGCTTGTTTCTCGTTTCCCTGCTTCTATTCGCCTCTTTCCGCTCATTCCAGATAATTGAAAAATTAATTGAACTTATTAAAAATAAAACATCTGGGTTATGGGTCAGGAATTACAGTAGTCTGGGTAAGTGATGATTACAGCACTCAGGAGTACTCAAAACTATAGGAAGATCGACTTCTCTTAGATCATTAGGAGCTTGAAGTGGTCCGGAGAAACTCCACTTTTGATTGCCACTGACACTGGATAGGTTGTATTCATATTGGAGAAAACTGTTGCTACTATTGTACTATGAAGACTCTCTCTTTTCAAATTAAAAGGCTGCTGAAGTCTCAGTGGATGCTGCAGGCAATTTGATGTCCCAGCAAAGAAAAGGCACCACCACCAGGATGGCAGATCTGCTACCAGAGGCTGCTCTGGTGTGACAGTAGGAAGCCTCACAGCTGTTGCTGTTCTGCCTGGTATGATTGTGCCAATGGTGCCACTGAAATAGAAAATGCCAGGCCCAGGGAGTAGCCATGGACTGTCAAAGATCCAGTCTCCCTATTGCCCGGTCCACACCCAAACAAGCCCTGGCACCACACCAGTTATGAAGCTGGTATAGTTAATTCCCTGTCATTGCAACCAATAGGATGGGAATAGTCAAACAGTACAGGGAAGATGTAATGTGTTTGATGTGGCAGTGGTTTGGCCATGAAATCATCTCCTCCTTCTCATTCTCATCTTCCACCACCACTATCAGATTGCTCTTTTAAGCTATTTTTATCCACTCTTCAGGCCAGTGGTGGCTAGTGGTTCAGCACTTGGATAGCTTTTTTGAAGTTCAGATTAATTAAATAATGGTTTATATCATGGTACTCTTATATGCCCTGACACTTCCTCCCCTCCAACAATTCATTAATTGGCAATATTTCATTATTTGACTTAGATTGACACCTGTCGTGTTTAGCAGTGGACCAGGGCAACCCAAATATAGGGACTAATGGAGGTTTGCTCAAAACCTAAGAAGAGGTCTTGGAAATTTCCCAAAAGCAGACACACCCAGGAAGTAATTATGTGGATCCCCCACAGATTGTAGTTAAGGTGGAATGTGCTAATTCTCCTGGACACACCTGGCAGTGAGTCATACAGTAAAACAATTGAGTGACCGTAACACCCATTACTCTGTAAATGGTTTTCCTTCACACCTCTCCTATACATGAAGTGGAGGTTGCCTGAAATCCATCAGTCTTAATGTTCCAACCATTAACAGCAATCAATGAAGCCTGAGCTTCCATTGTCTAAGCTCTGGGAAGCTCACTCACATATTGTCTTCCACTCAAAACACCCCTTAAGGGTACAACATTGAGTATAAATATTACCCCAAAACACAACCAAAGTGTGCAGTTTTCTACACACTGTCACTCTGCCCATTTTCTATGCAACCTCAGCATCCAGTCTATTTGTTTTTGTCAAACAGGTATAGTATAGCCTATTATCCCCAAATCTATTCCTCTATCCAAATACTTCCTCCTATCTGTCATTAGTCTTATGTGATTGCTTGGAGCATGAGTGTATGTGTGAGTAGTTCCATGATTATTTTTCAATAAAAACCATTTTTATTTTATTTCCTGGCTTGGAGTCTCGTCAGTGAGTACTGGCATACACAAGTCCAAAGGTCCCATAGTTAACCAACCTCTCACAGCCTAATTTGAGCTAATTAAAATGTCCCCTATTAATACCTTAATTTGAGTGACATGAGTGTGTTCCCATGAACCCCACGTAATTTGGGTAACACTACTCAAAGTGGTGATTTGTGAGCCGGTGCCATTTTATGAGCTATTGGCTACCAGTCCGCAGCAGGTTTCCAGGAAAGAAAAAAGTAGTTGTAGCCAATGGATAAAAATGTGGTACCAGAGCCAGTTCTTGCATGTCTTCAAGTCATTTCATACTTATAGTGAGAGTAAGGCAATCCTATCATGGAGTTTTCTTGGCAATATTTGTTTGTGTGGGGTTGCATTTACCTTCCCCTGAGACTGAGAAAATGTGACTTGCCTAAGGTCTCCCAGTGGGTTTCCATGCCTAAACTGGGATTTGAATTCTATTCTCTAGAGCCATAATCTAATGTTCAAACCACTACACCATGCTGGCTCCTACCAAAGCTGGTTATGTTTGCAAACAAATACACACACAAACACACACTTTCTGGTCTCTCACATCAGAACAAATTGTGTGTGCAAAAGGTCCATTCAGACCTTCAGATGACTGCAAAGAGACAGGAGGCAGGAGCCTAATTTCTTCTTCATATTTTTGGTAACTGCCTACAACCATTCTTTTCCTGATTAAAAAAATAAAATAAAGTGAGGATTATGGTAGTTTATAACAGTGCAACTAAAACTAAGGGTCCATTGATCAGTGCTGGCCAATGAGCCATCAACTGTAGTCCCAGCAGAGTTTCAGGAAAGAACAAAACAACTATAGCCAATGGGCACAAATATGGTGCCAGCCCCTAGTGCACTGGGAAAAGATTATACCTGTTGGTCTGGTACACCAGATAGCTGATGAAACACTGTTTCATGTAACTCAGAGTAGTTTACATACACAATACATACACAAATCAATAAGCAAAATATAAATCAATAAAACACTTTTAAAAAAACCAGTCAGAATGATGGGATTTCAGATAATTTCTGGAATTTCTCATTAAAATCTGGGAATTTAGAATTACTTGAAGTTGTTTCCAGTTCCTTAGGAATCCTCTGTTGTTTCTTTTGTGTTGAATTTACAGATTTATATGATTTCTTTTATTGATTTGCATTGAACTGATGGAGCTCTGCACCCTTCATTCCTTCTGCCCACCCCCCATACCTTGCATAAGTATTCATTGATTTTTTAAAAATATGCAAAAAAAGAAAGAAAACTAAGATGATCATATCAAGATATTAACATTTGTGCTGTTTTCCGGATGCCCAGCTGAGAGTATTTGTGCTCAAGTACTGGAAGCTGTGGGAGATTTGACCCTTTGTCTTAACATCCTTAGTAAGATTTGTTTGATTGTAGACCATTGGGCAGTACATAAAGGACAGAGAACAGAATAAGAGGTTATTCTCTTATTTTGGAAAATATATGTTTGATTAATCATTATGATAAGTGGAACATTTTTGGAAGCTCTGCAAAAATCAATGGCATCTATTACCTTATTAATGACTGATGAAATGATTACAGCAACAACTGAATTAATACTCAGGCAATTGTCTTGAATTATTAGGGATCATGGTACATATCATTTGCATCAATACAAAATTCTGCATTACTCAAAGTCAGAAGGAGCAAAGGAAGCACTCTCTCTGAGAAACTGAATTAGAGAGATATTTTGTTGACATATCTCAAGCTTTGTCACTTTCCTCTCTTTGCCTTCTTTGACGAAACTTGTGATATGCTGCCAATATATGGAATTGCAAGCCGATGTTGTGCTCATTTACAGCACAATCCTGTCCATGTTTACTGAACACAAATACTCCCAAATATGTTTGTACAGAGTTAAAGTTTTATAGCTTTGCAGCCAGTTGTCCAACTATTCTTCAGACAGCTTCTCAGATAAACTTTGTGTGACACGTTCTATATGAAAATAGAGCAAGCATTTAAAATCTGCATTTGACACCATTTGTTCAGCGTGTTACTTAGGATTAGAATCTCCAGTTTAGACACTGCTAATAATAATAATTACATGCATACCTCAGTTAACAAGGCCTCTGACAAAGAACCCTTTTTTAACAGTCTTTTTGTACCCACCTAGCCTTCTCTTTTCATCCTGGTTCTCTGTCTAGCTGCAAGTTTTTCAACAGCACTGGAATTGGGAAGATGGTGAAGGAGGGCTGGAGGAGCACAGACTTTTGGTGCAGGGTTCAACAATAGGCCTGCAGTAAACAGTGCAACAAAGTTTGGGCTAGAAAATAATGGGATTCTACTCTAGCTGATCGTTCTACAGTTGTGTGTGCCTGCCTACAACAGGCAAGGTAAAAAGCTGCCACTGCTGTCAGAATCCTTACTGAGCATGTGTGAATGGCAAAACAGAAAGAAAAGGGAAAAGCAGATACATCTGCCTCACCAGCTCCCTCCAGCATGGTTTAAAAGCATAGATCTATAAGTTTGGCCACCAAAATGGAAATCATGTTTAGCCTGGAGAAGAGAAGGTTAAGAGGTGATATGATAGCCATGTTTAAATATTTGAATGGATGTCATAGTGAGAATACCGCAAGCTTGTTTTCTGCTGCTCCAGAGACAGGAGATTTTCAGATGCGATTTTCGGGTCTATATATTCCAAAACAGCTCCGTTGCTGCCGCGCGGCAGGGGAGCAGTTTTGGACAACGCCGTTCTTCTGCTGAACCCCTCCGTGTCACTTTTGTGACAGAATGGAGGAAGCCGTGTCATATTTCACTCACGATTGTTGCCCGTGAGTGAAATATGATGCAGCTTCCTCCATTCTGTCATGGAAGTGACACGGCAGGGTTCGGCAGAGGAATGGCATCGTCCAAAACTGCTCCTGTGCTGCGCGGCAACAACAGAGCTGTTTTGGAATATATAGACCCAAAAATTGCATCCAAAAATCTCCTAGGACACAGAGCAAAGGACTCAAACTACAGCAAAAGATTCCACCTAAACAGTAGGAAGAACTTCCTGACAGTAAAAGCTGTTTGGCAGTGGAATGCACTGCCTTGTAGTGTGGTGAAGTCTCCTTCTTTAGAGGCTCTTAAAGAGGCTGGATGGCCATCTGTCGGGTGTGCTTTGATTGGGTATTCCTGCATGGCAGGAGGTTGGACTAGATGACTCTTGTGGTCTCTTCAAACTCTAAGATTCTATTATTCTATGAGAAAAGCAGAGTCTGGGGAAGAAAAAGTTATCTCTAAATGCGTTTTTGGAAGAAGCCTTCAGGTAGTCTCTAAAAGGTTCAAAATGTTTTTGATTCCTAGTGCAAGGCTTATCTGACCTGATTATCTCATTTTACATGTCCATGTTGTTAGTTTTGGATACAAAAAACTTGCTCTTCCTTTTGCGGTGTAGGAACTGACCCCTATTCTTTTTATGTTATTTCTACCTCTGGTACCAAATTTTCTGTTGAAGAAAAGGCCCAGGAATACATCTGTTTCATTAAATGAATGGAATAGAAGCTTTATTGTTGTTGTGCAGCTGACAGAATGGTATCATTAAAAGAAAATGGATCTTCTTAGTGGTGGAACCCAGTTTTTGGAACACTGTTCCCCATGTGGCGGGAAAGGCAGAATTTTGTCAAACTTTGAATGAAAATGATGAAAACATCTTGGTTTACATACACAGTCCTTCCATAGTTGGTCATGATTACACCTGTTCTGTTTTTTTATATTGATTTTTGGAGCACTTACTATTTTTAAACTGTTTAAACTGCTTTTATAAAGTATTGCATGCATGTTTTGATGACAATGGTTAAGAGATTCATTGTTTCAAGGGTTCTATAAAGACTGCAAATAAATAGATAAACTCACAGATGCAAATTTCTCCTCTTCCCACCATTAATCTTGGAACTACTGAAGAGTGAATTTTCATGATCAAACCCATCAGAAATATCCCTTTAACAGAAATTACACAAGGAAAAAAAAGCAGGGGGAAGAAAACAACACTGGCAATTGAGAAGCAACTTCCCATACAATTACAACAAATCTTGAAATAACACATTTTTATCATGCTTCTTAATCATCTTTTGGGCGTAGGTGAGTTGGTGTTTTGAAGTAACTCACTTCTAAGTGGAAAGAAAGACTGATATTGAAAAAGGGATAAACATGCCTGAACAGAGAACTGCTTTCTGTAAGTTATGAAGTAACTTATGTGTGTTTTCTAGCTGAAAATGGAATACTGCCTGTAATTAGAATTGCCACTGCCTTTTGCAGAGCCAGTGTTACGCATTTAAAAAAAAACACCCATTACTTTCAGTATATTAAGGCATAGAACCTAATGCCTAACTTCTAAATCCCAGAAGGACTGGTCTTCGATCACATTTTCTGTTTCCATCTCCCAGCTTTCAACCTTTCACTTCAAATATTGCCTAATCAATCAGTTGCTCACACAGCAAAGTATAATTCTATTAATCTGAGAGAACAGGATAGATTCTAGAGTGAGAGTGACATCAGAGCAGGGATGTAAATTCTTAACTGATTTGTGAAGATGAATGATTATAGTAGTTTTCTACCACTGTGGAAGAAAATGAATATTCCTCCAGTGTATTCTCCTCATATTCAGGTATCCCAAAGTACAGTATTGCTGAGGAATTATTTTGCATAGAAAAACATGTGGGGGGGGGGTTGCACACAAAAAAACAAGTTTACTATCCAAACCCTCCATTTTCTGCAGAGAAGACACTTGTTCCTTGTCCATGAAATATTTTCCAGAAGAATTATTGTTTGCATTTTTTTAAAAAAAGCACATAGTTGGCAGCCCCATCTCAGAGTCAGTAAGGATGGGGGTGGCTAGCAAGCTTCCCCCACCTCTGGGAAAGGTGGAGGGGTGGCTGGCTGGCGGGGGGGAGACTGGCCAGCCACCTCCAGTGCCTCCTCAACCCATGCCTCCTCTGGCCAGCCCTATTGCGGGCTGGGGAGTCACTGGAGGTGGCTGGGCAGCCTCTCCCCATCCAGCCAGCCAAACCTCTGTGCTTCCCCAACTCACAATGGGGATGGCCAGGGGAAGCACGGAGGTTTGGCTGACCGGCTGGGGAGAGGCTGGCCAGCCACCTCCAGTGACTCCCCAACCCGTGCTTCCCCTGGCCATTCTCAATGCAGGTTGGAGAGGCGCGGGAGGTGGCTGGCAAGCCTACCCCCAACCAGCCAGCCAACCCTCTGCACTTCTCCAACTCGCGATGGGGCTGGCTAGCCTCATTGTGGATTGGAGAGGCATGGGAGGTGGTTGACAAGCCTCTCCCCACCCACCCAGCCAACCCTCCATGCTTCTCCAACTCGCGATGGGGCTGGGTAGCCTCATCGTGGGTTGGAGAGACGTGGGAGGTGGCTGGCAAGCCTCTCCCCACCAAGCCAGACAACCCTCCGCGCTTCTCCAATTTGCGATGGGGCTGGCTAGCCTCATCACAGGTTGGGGAGACGTGGGAGGCGGCTGGCAATCCTCTCCCCACCCAGCCAGCCAACCCTCCCAAGCGCGGAGGGTTGGCTGGCTGGCTGGGGGGAGGATTGCCAGCCACTTCCTGTGCCTCCTCAATCTGTGATGGGGCTGGCCAGCTGGCTGGGGGTAGTCTTATACGGTGAGTATATCCCAAACTCTATATTTTAACTTGAAAAGTTGGCGTTGTCTTATACGCCCAGTTATCTTATATGCTGGAAAATACAGTACTGTAATATCTGGCCTAGCAAGCCATATTAGAGTGGAGCTAGACTGAGTCATACTTAGAATACATCTGCTGAAATTAGTGGCATATTACTCATGACTGATTTGTCTTGTTGATTTCAATGAGTCCGCTTTAAGTATGATTAAGCCTGGCTCCAGCCCATTAACAATCACCAATTTTTGGCAGCAATCCATGTAAACATAATTTAAAACATAGATGATATGACTCCCTGGTGGGAAATCATAAGCTATAAATGTGGAGTAATGGGCCAGATCGTTTTTCCCCCCCATGCAGGTTTGTTGGGTGGAAGCTCTGCATTAAACATTTTAGGGTCAGAAAATCAGAAAACTTAAATCAGAGAGACAAATTGAAAATGGGGCATAACAAACTACTCATCCCATGTCCCATTGTTGACATACCCGGTCTACTGTCTATTCTGACTGGTGATGGCTCTCAGATGGTCTCAGAAAGAGGATTTTGCCCACAATCTGCTGTCTGAAGCTTTTAACTGGAAGTCCCAAAGACAACATTCTGAGGAAAGTGCCAAGGACAACACACAGGAACTCCACAGTAACCCAAATAAGGCTCTAAGGCAGCAGCAGGAAAGTTTGATATTTTGGCCATGCTGGCTGGGGAGCATGGATGGGAGTTCTAGGCCAAGGCATCCACGGAGTCAAAAGCTCTCCACCCTTGCCCTCAAGCTGCTCTCCGAAGTCCTGAACATTCTTTCTTGTCCACATTTAACTGATAAGGCCATTAATGGCCCATTCACCTTGTCTGTGGGCACACAGATAAACTGTTAGAATCCCAGCTGTTGAAATTATTGTGTTCATTATTTATTTATTTTAAAATAAGGAACTCCTTGTCCATCACCAGTAGATCATATGCAAGCATCACTGTGTGGGATTGTGTGTGTGTGGCTGCATGTGCACACTTCCACAAACTTTTCTTTAAATATGGGAGAATGGACCCAAGTGTAGATTTGTGTGTTCTGAAACTTGCCCAGACTGGCACCAAAAGATCTTGCTGCTGGAGGCAAAAAACAAGATAGCAACCCCTCTCATTTCATGTACAGGTCGACCCCCCATATCTGTGGATGATAACACTCCAAGACCCTCTATAGATTCCTGAAACTGTGGATCATAGGGAACCTTATTATTTTCAATGAGACAAAGGACAGAAGTTGACCATAGAATTGCATTGGGGACTTAAATGCCTAGAGAGAACATATTTTTTTCAGACATGGATAAGTGAAACCATGGTTTCTGAATCCTTGGATATGGGGGTTAACCTGTACTATACAAAAGCTAACTGGACTAGCAGCTGAATCTTTCCTCAACACACCCTTACCACACTGGAAGGCAACAGCCTAGCATTGGTGGTGCAAGTTTCTCTCTTCTCTGTGTCCTAATCCTGGGATAAATTCCAGGCCCAAGTTTAATGTTCCCAAAGCTCGTCTTTTTCTTCTGATCCCAGCTCAGAGCTGTGGATGAGTTGTAAACTGGGGCTGGCTACAGGGAGCACATAACTCCCTTGTTGGAACAGCTCCATTGGCTGCCAGTCCATTTCCGGGCACAATTCAGAATGCTGGTTTTGACCTATAAAACCCTATATGGCTTGGGTGCAGGTTATTTGAAGGACCATATCTTCCTTTATGAGTCCATTAGAATCCTTTGATCATCTGGAGAGGCCCTTCTCTCTGTCCCACCACCCCTTCAGGCTCATTTGGTGGGAACGAGGGAGACGGCCTTCTCGGTGGCTGCTCCTGGAATTCGCTCCCTAGAGAGGCCAGGATGGCACCATCTCTGCTCTCCTTTCGGAAACAAGTAACATCATCGTGTCATGCGGCAGTCACAATTTGATGATGGCTGGGCTTGTATGTGTTGTGTAGTTTTGTTTTTAAGATGTATATAGTTTTCTTATATTTTAATATTTTAAGTGTTTTTAAATGTTTTAACATTCTCAATTGTTCAATTTGTTTTTTAAAATTTTATATTTACATTTTTAATGTTTATGTATTGTTTTAAAATTCATTGCTAGCCACCTTGAGTTTCTATATTGGGAGAAAGAAGGGATATAAATAAATATAATAAATAAGAGTGATCAATATCAACAGCATCTAGCTGTAGGACTGGGCTTGCAAATAATCAATGCTTATAGCAGAATCAAAGTAGGCAACTCTCCCATATGGCTGAGTGGTTATCTCTCTCTCTGGCTTTTCTTCGCAAACGAAAATTCATCCCGCACTTTCTGCAAGCACGCTGATGACTAAAAAGGCCAATTCGAGATAAACAAGTCCACTTGCAGAAAGCACAGCAGGTCTCCTTGGGTGATGTTTCTGGGTTGTGATTCTTTCTGCATTGTCGTTTCTCTTCAAGACTTGTTCAGCATGTGTTCTCAAATAAGGCTGCAGCATTGTGGATAGTGCGTTTCTATGCCTCCCGATATGAGGCCAGGGCAGACCATTGTTGGGGATCAATTTGGCCAAGCCTGAGATGTTGTTTCAGGGAGTCCTTGTATCACTTTTTTTGGAGTGCCCCTCTTGCGATGACCCATGGCGAGTTCACCGTAGAGTACTATTTTTTGGAGGTGATGGTCCTCCATCCTAAAAACGTGCCCTGCCCAGCACAGCTGTGTTCTCAATATCATGGCCTCAATGCTGGTGATCCCTGCTTGCTCAAGGACAGCAACATTTGTCACATAGTCAGTCCAGTGTATAGTTAGGATTGTCCATATACAGTGCTGATGAAAGCGTTCAAGGAGTCGTAGGTGGTGGCGATAGGTGACCCATGTTTCAGACCCATAAAGGAGAATAGACAGTACAATGGCTCTATACACACTGATTATCCTCAGGTGTTTATTACTCCAGACTCTTTTGTAAAGTCTTCCAAATGTGCTATATGCCTTTGCTAATCTTTGATTGATCTCTTTGTCAATCTTGGCATCTGAGGAGATGGTGCTTCCCAGGTAGGTGAACTGCTGAATGGACCTAAGCACAGATTTGCCAATGGCAATGTGGGGATGATGGTGTTCATCCTGTGGTGCAGCTGGTTATATATGTAAACTCTAAGAGAAGGAATGACCATAACCTGAATCAAGCCTAGTTCTTAGAATGTCTTTAACTCTTTCATTTCACTTGCAGACTATTTGCTTTCCTCTGTTCATCCAAAGGAATAAGGTACATTTTCCTCATCAGGCCCTTGAACACCCACCCACCCACTCTTGCCCGCCCCTGTTTTGATGCCTATACAACCAGAGAACTAAAACTGCCTTGAAAGAAAATGTCAAACAACTGCAGTGGATTAAAGGTCATTACATGAATTACAAATCAGTTTATGCTGAGTTTTCCACTTCAGTACTGGTCAAAAGTTCATCTTTTTTACAGTCAAGAAAAGTCATAGTGCTTTTCTGGCCACTGCATAAGAATGTGTAGCAAATGTTTGTTTCTGAACCCCCTCTCCACCAATACACATACACATCAAGGAGATATAGCAGCCCCAAGTGGCCCAACTAGATAATTTTGACTTCATGGTCAAGTGGGAACACCCACTTTAGATAGCCATGCATATTAGTCGAGTTATGAAGCATACAATGAATATTTAACTTCTGGCTTCCTCCTCCCCCATGCACATGTTACTTCATGTTTTACAACTGCATCAACATTCCTGACATGTGAGATCAAACAAGCAAAACAAAATAGTGTGCCAGTCTGACAAAAATAAAATACTCTTGTCAGTGCTTAATTTCACATTTCAAATTCACTGAAATCACTGAAATTGGAGCTGGAATCTACTTGAAAGTTGTCCGTGTATGTTTGAGAGAGAGAGAGATTTAAAAGCACACAAACAGGCAGGATCTACTATGCTAAACAAAACATCATTACTTACCCTGCAAGTTTATTTGCATGATTGAATACAGACATATATGGAGTTGTCTAGATGGTGAAAATACTCCTCATAGAATTTGAGGAGAATACCTTTTATCTTAATGAGATCTCGCATTGATTAGTGGGTGGTATTTGGAAGGAAGGGGGCAAAAAACTGAATACTCTGTAGGAAAAGCCTTTGTGGCTTTTCCTGACTTAAAAAAAACTCAGAAGGAAATGTGCATTCTCACTTGTTTGGACAACTGATTTGCTTTGCTGTGCTTTTCCAATAAGATTAGAAGTGGAAAGCTGATTGGTTGGACATGCTTGCCAGGAAGGCAGCGCCTGGAACCATGATGTTGGATTTTCATCACAGTAAGGCAATGAAACAGCCCCCCATTTGTTTAAGCAGATCACACTTCCGCACCTTGGATTTGCTTTTTTAAAAAAAATGCTGTTCAGTGACAGCAACTGGTGGGAATAAAAATGCAAGTAATTCACTCACGCCTGCTATCTTGATTCCCAGGCATACCTATTTGAACATCAAATGCATATGGCTTCCCATGCCTGTGATCTTCCCAAAAGTCATGGAGACAAATGAAAGCTGCTGCGAATTGGCATTACTGCACATCAATCCACATTTTATTGCCTTGTATAGACAAGCCCATCATAAACCTGTATAAACTGTATGTTTTAGGGATCACCAGTCTGTAATCCTGACCAGGAAGCTTGAGGAACCAGTGACTAGACATTGTAACTCAGAAAACCATAGCCTCTCTGTTTGTCTGTGTTAGGAACTCAGGTGCCATCTCTGTCAAGGCTAAAACATGATAATAAAAAGAAGTTAAAATACAGCTAAATAAACCATCACATTAAAACACCATTTAAATACCACTAAATTTTTAAAAAGCATAAAACCATTTAAAAACACAACAATAAAGTTTAATATACAGCAACAACAACAACAAAAACACCCATGAAAAGGCTCCATGTATCCAATTAACAATTAAATGCCTGATTAAATAAAAAGGTCTTTGCCTGCCTGTGAAAGGAAAATAGAAGGAGGCAACCTAGCCTCCTGTGGAGGGGAGTTCCACAGTCTAGAAGCAGCCACAGAGAAGGCTTTCTCCCACATCCTTACCAGATGGGCCTGTGATGGTAGTGGGACCAAGAGAAAGCCCTCTCCTCAAGGATCTTAAGATGTCACAAGGTTTTCTATACAGAGATAGGATCTTTCAGACCATCTTTGTTTATTTTGATGTATTTATGTATGGATAAACCATAGCAAATGAGCTCCAAGTTTATCTGTGAAAATGAACAAGTAAAAAGCCATAAAGAAAGCTTATCTGTCTATCTATCTATCTATCTCTATATATGTTATAATGTTGCTTCTTTCCCAGCTAGCTCAGCTTTGGGCCACATTCTCTTCATCTACACAAAATGCTGGATTCCTCCTACTGAATTTGTTTACTGAAGCACTGAGTGCTCTGTTGCAGCTGTATAATTGTAAACACTATTGACAAATAGCATATTGCTTAATGATAAATTAGCACTGTTTGGCACCAGCAGCATGGTAATGTATAGTACTAATGCAGTGTCTAGACAAGTAAAGGAAAATGTGTTCTACAAATTGCAATGGAAATTAAGGGGATAATTAACAGATGCTAACTTCCATTGCCTATTGGGATTAATGCTCTTCTAGGCATTCCTTCCTTAGCAGTTCCTAAGAACTTTCAGCATTTTCACCCTCACTCTAGTGATCATGTTCAGGCATTTTTCCAGAATGTCCATGCCCCGCTGCCAACCATGAATGCGGAGGGAGTTTTCACACCATCTGAGGGGTAGTGCTCTGCTGAGCCCAGCTTAGCCTAGGGACAGAAATAACAAGTCTCATAGTGGCTGGGATTCTCATGCCAAATCCCAAGAGGTCTCACGCCAAACGGATCCTGTGAGATTGCAGCAGACCCACTTTCTACTCTGCTGTTTTAGTTCCCTCTTCAGCACAACCCACCCAACCTTCCCTAAAGTCTCTTCACTCCCTGTGATGCCCCAGACTGCTGCTGGTCACCCACTAGATACTGGGAAGGAATCCCCCCCCCATGTTATTGTTGCAATTTTTAATACTTTTGCAGGTCTCTGGCTTCATTGTGGTCTGCTCTAGGCTTCTCAGTTTTCTTGGTTGTGGATTATAATTCTTGCACTACTTGTGCTGTTGCTGCTTCATTACAAATGTCAGGCCTCTAAATTGGTCATGGAAACCATGGAGGGGATAGGGATGATGAGGGTGGGAACCCTGCAGGTTTGGGTAACTGCAGTTACAGCCCATTCTGACTATCTGAGCAGTCTTTCAAGATTGGCTATGCCCTGCTGAAGTGTGAGCCCATTCTGACTTGGGCAACATCTGAGACTTTCCTAGATATTGGGGACCAATATTGCATATGGCTTCTCCCATCCACTCAGGGTAAATTTTGGTTTTGCATGCCATACAAATTAAAAACATGACCTGCCACTTTCATCCATATACCTGAGTTTAGCCTCTCTGTCCCCACACTATTTGATTCATAGATAGATGAAGTTACTGGCCTTGTTCTAAGTTATTCTTTTCAAATTAGAGCTGGAAAATGTCACTTTTTTGGACAGCAGTCCTAGAATCCTTCATCCAAAATGGCCATAGGATACTAGGAGCTGTATTCCAATAAGGTAGCTTTTCTTTAAGTTTTGCTTGAGACATCTTGTCCTTATTTATAGCCTTGTGCTTCTGCCTAATAGGCAAGCACAATGAACCCCTGGGACCCACCAGCCGCTGAAAGACAAGCAGATACAGGTGGCAGCCATCTGCAAACAGGGTAGTACCCATCCACCAATCAGGCTGTGGTGGATACTTAAAAACAGAAATGGATGGATGGCAAAATAGGAAAGAAAAGGAGGCTGGAGGAGTAAGGAAGAGCCATTGCAAGGAGGCAACTGGAGCTGCCAGAAAGAAGCTGTTATTGATCATCAAGTCCGCTTCAATTTTTGGCAGGGTTGTGGCTTCCTTGACTGAATCAATCCATCTTTAATGCAGTTTTTTTTCCCTTCTGCCTTCCACTTTAGCAAGCATTATTTAGCAAGCATTCTTTTCTAATGAGTCACGTCTTCTCACAATATGGCCAAAGTACAAAAGCCTCCGTTTAATCATTTTGGCTTCTAGTGACAGTTCAGGCTGAGGGCTACCTATCTCACAGCCCATCCAGATTCTTCAACAGCACCAACCACCAAATCGCCCAAGTTATCAGCCTCCTCTCCTCTCTAGCTATGACAGTGCTTGCCATCATCTCAAACTACATCCTCCATTATCTTGGGCCAGCATAATCTGGGCATTCAAGGTAGCTTCATTCAAGCCAGTAGCAGCTGTTCTTTGTTGGAACTGGTGGGGCAGGGTGGCCACTAGAAGGTATACCAAGGCCAACAGTAGGTGGGAACCACCCATTCTTGTTTTGTCCCTTCCCTCCTCTCTTGCAATGACACTGAAGTACACAACTCCTTAACATTTTAACATCTAAATGAATTTTAGAACAGTCTTTTTGTTGTTGTTGCTTCAGCAGGCTTCCTCACTATCATACTTGATCCTCTGCTGGAGTGGTGGGCTCCTGTCACCCTTTCTGGACATCAGATAGGCAGAAGCAGGGGGCATGTCCCATTCTCACTAGTAGACCAGCTTCTGTGGATTCAAAGTTTGCCTTTAAAGCTGTTGACCAGGTGGGCCAAGAAGTAGAGCAGGTCCAGTAAAGCTTAGCCAATCTAATATATTCATTGGTTAAGGCTGAATAAGGCAGGTCCAGTAAAGCCTAGCCAATCTAATAAGTTCATTGGTTAAGGCTGAATAAAGCTAAAAGCTGATTCCTCAGCTCTCAGTTTAGGCAATATATGGCCTGATGTTGCAGGACTACAGCTCCCATCATGCTTGACCATAAAGCATGCTGGCTGGTGTTGATGGTAGTTGGAGACAAATATCTGGAAGACCACTGTCTCCCCACTCCTGTATAGTTAAGGTTTCTTCCTGCATTCCTCAAGTAGGGACAGATAAAAATCTCATCCTGCTACAGCCCCATTTTAAGTCTCTTTTCACATCCACTAGAAGGCCTTCTTTAATTTATCTTCCTTCCTTAAAAAATAAGACATAATCCAGCCCATGTTTAATCACTTTAAATCCTATTTAAGAGAGCTAGGAACTTTAAATCTTTTTACTGAATTATGTTGGTGGAAACAAAACATGAATTCACACTTGGCAATCAACTGAGGGCTTTATCAGATGCAGCAAAGATGGTGTCATAAGGATGCCTAATGATTATGAAAGGGTGTGCATACCAGACGATGATGTCCTTTCACAACCACGTGTAGGAGATAAGGCATACATTTTTATTGACAGCCCAAGCTGTCAATTGATCTCCTGTTCCTCTTTGTTGCCAGCATTGCTGGTATTTGAATCCTCGCGCCATTGTGCTCATGTGAATGCAGCGTCAATGGGCAAACACTTCCGCTTGAGATCGCAACAGCTAGGTAATGGACGCTCTTTTTATGATACCTCCCATGTACTTGGACTTTTAAAGTGTGCTTTTGTGCTTGTGTGAACTTTTTGTGTCTTTGTTTTGTTTGTTTTTTCAGATTTGCCACACTAGCATCTTATCGCAAGAATCACCAAGATCAGGAACCCGGAAGTAAACAGCTCCGTTCGTGCTCCGTTACTGCTGGCAAAGCCTCATTGACACTCGTTAAGGTAGATCTGGTTGGGGTGTGTGTGTCTTTTGCCGGCATAAAAACACAGCAGAATATGCCAGCAAAAGAACTTTTAAGGAAGGTTGTCTGATAAAGTCTTGAGACTTTTTTTTCCTGGTTCCACTTGCATAGTACATTGCATTAGCCCTTCTGAAAGTGTCTTTAGGTTATAAATTGTGTGAAATTAAAACCATTAAAGAATGGGAAGTCCCAAATTCTGTTCTCCTCCCCCTCTTTAAATTACAATCTTGTCTGCTGACATTTTGTCATTTTTTTTTAGTGAAGATGAAGGATTTAATCCACCTGATATTTGTGATAGACCTAACATTGCATAACCAAGTCCTTTAGTGCCACCTAAAGATCATAGCTGAAATAGCAGGCGATAAAGCCCACACTAAGGATAGCATATTCAGAGTATATAAGATGCTAAACTGGACTGGAATCTTCAGAATATCTCAGGACTACAAAGATCAGTGACTATGGGAAACAAGGTCAAGGATTGGAAACCTTTAAGGAAGCTGTAGATCATTTCATTCAAATTGTCCGCACAAGGCAAAGCTTCCCAAATGACAAAAAAAGAACCATGGGATTAACATAATGAAAAGAGAACAGGGAAACTGGTAGCTGGTAGCTGTTTCAAATGATTTAATCCAGTGTTCTTCACTCAAATGATCTCTAGCATCTCAGACAGAGGTCCTTTCTACCACCTACTGATTCATCCTTTTAGCTGGAGAGGCCGTGCCGTGTAGAAGATGGAGTGCTTGTTTTTCTGCTGCTCCAAAGATTTGAATATGAATCAATGGATTCAAATTACAAGAAAAGATTCCACTTAAACATTAGGAAGAACTTCTTTACTGTAAGAACTGTTTGAAAGTAGAATAGACTGCACTGGAGGGTAATGGAATCTCCTTCTTTAGAGGTCTTTAAACCAAAGTTGGATGGACATCTTTCAGGAGTGCTGTAATTGTGTATTCTTGCATAGCAGAGGTTGGACTAGATGGTCCTTCTGGCCCCTTTTCTACTCCAAAATTCTATGATTCTATCCCAGGGACTTACTTCTGCATGCTAAACACACAATCTACCAAGGAACTATGGGCATCTCTTGCATACATCATCCACACTTCTCCAGTGCTGGCTTTATGCTAGGCAAAGGGAAATGGTCACCTAAAACAGCAGATGCTGGGAAACAACAGAAAAGTGCTGAAGAAGAGAACTATATACCATGAAACCTACCCTGCACTATATAACTTAACCTGCTGCCTTTAGGCAAAGGGTAGAACACTGTTCATCACCAGCACTGAGGAAAATTCAGTGGCCAGTCCAGTCAGCTTTTGTACAAGGAATGGCAGTGAGGTGTCATAGTGCTCTTAGCTCCAGGCAGCAAAATACCTTGGGGTGGTCTTGTGCTTCTCCTTTTGCCATGTTGTTTCTCTTTCTGATAACCATTTTTTATATCTCTCAAGCTCTTTAGTCTCTCTGACATTGAGCCTGGCCTTTTAACTCTCTCTCTGTCTACAACACAGAGAGACTCTTATATTTGAGCCATTTGCTCCATTCCAGAAATAATATAGCAAATCAGCATCCTTCCAAATAACATGTTCCTAGGATCTCAGGGTGTGGCTATACGATCATAAAAAAATCCGTATGGGGGGCAAGAAATACGAACAGCCTGTCGTTCGTATGCATACGAACCAGCTATACGATTTTTAAGCCCCTAAACTCTGTATGACTCCCTCTTCCCGAAGCTGGCTGGAGCGAGCAAGCCAAGCGGCAGTTTTAAATCTCCCGCCGCTTTTTTTTTTTTTAAGGTTCCTGGTTTGTGGACAGTCGGTTTTCTGTATTTACAATATAAAATAAAAATAAATAAACTTATAAATTCACGGACTTACCGGACGCTCGCTAGCCGGGAAACCAACATGGCGGCCGCTCCCAATTCCCCTCCGTGCTAGCCCCGCCCCCTCTACTCGGCCAGCCAATCAGATTACCCTGCCTGTTCGTATGTGTGTGAACAGACCGTACAGACCCGTCAGCCATCCGAACGGCGTACGGATTTCTCTTCGCGATCCGCTTTCCCTCCCGAATGCCGCGTATGCGTATTTCAGGGTGGAAAACCGCCCCCCTCTTTTGCATTCGTGTGCATCCAAACGGCCGTTTGTACCGAAGCGCGAACTTCCGCACGCCGTACGTATTATTTAAATCGTGTAGATGGGACCTCAGTGAGGATCTCAGGATCTCAGTGAGCAGGAAGAGAAGGAAATGCTGTGAGATAAATACTGGTGAAAGGCAGGCATAATACAGGGTTATGGAAGAGGGCTTGACAATGGAGTATCTTGGAAGGTGGTGGACAGCCCTATTGTGGAGACTTTTAAACAGAGCTATATGGCCACCTCTCAGATGTGCTTTAGTGGTATATTCCTGCACAGGCTAGGGTGTGTGTGTGTGTTGGACTAGATGGCTCTTGGGGTTCCTTCCAACTATTCTGTTCTGTTCTATATATCCCATCTTTATCCCAAAGCTGGGACTCAAGGAGCCCAGATACAGCTTCCACTCATGGCAAGAGAATGGCATCATGCTGAGAGCATCTGCTAAGACATTCTTCTCTTCTGGAAGATGGATCGTTGATATGTAGATGCCTCTGCTAATGCACCAGTTCCACAGATGGAGCATGAGATGTAGCTGGGTGTTCAATTTAGTTCTGCCCTGCTTGTTCTCCACTGTGGTGTTGTCACACAGAGGAAGCTCAAAGGCCCAAAAGGCCTTTTCCACCACTTGCGTCTTGAGAGCACGAGTGCTCCCAACACATCCTCATGGTGACTCCCAACACCTCCTCATGGAGAAGCCCTCTAAATGAGCTCCACATCTTTCCGTAGAAGCATCCATGGTGACTACCTTCTCCAACATATCCTAACACCTCCTCATGGAGAAGACCTCCGAATGAGCTCCCCATCCTTCCATAGAAAAGTCCATGGTGGCTACCTTCTCTGAAGCATAACAGGCAGTCTTAATGGCCATCTTTCTTTGGGATCTTGGCTCCATGAGAGGTACACATTTAAAGGAAGTTGACGAAGCCATTCTGAGGCAACACAGCTAACTGGAACTACCAAGTCCAAAACAAAGTCCATTACCAAAGTCTGAAGCAGTCTGTAAGTAAGCCACAAATCAAACTCCAAAACCAAGCCAAAATGCAATCCAAAGAGAAATGCAAGCCAAAAAAAAAAAAAAAAGTGTAACCATAAGACAAACTAAATAATCTCACAAACCATTCCCTTGATGATGATGATGCAGCAAACATAAAAGGAACTGAGGGATTGAGTGGGAACTGTGCTGGTCACATGTACTAGTGGGGGAGGAGCTACTTCCAAAGTGCTTACATATCAGCTCTAGAAGGTTCCGAACAATGCACTGTGCAGGAATGGATAATCCCATTTGCATGAGTCAGAGAGACTAAAGTTTTATAATGTAGACCGTGGTAAAGGATTCTGGCTTACAGTTCTATTAATAATGGACATTTCCTTCAGCAGCAGGCAGCTATAAAATTTGGTTCAACAGAGCCAAAGTACTTGTCTATCTTTGTTGTGTGCCTTCAAGTCATTTCTGACTTATGTCGACCGTGTCACAGGGTTTTCTTGACAAGATTTGCTCAGTGGTTTGCCATTGCCTTCCTCTGAGGCAGAGAGAATGTGACTTGCCCAAGGTCACCCAGTGGGTTTTCAAGTCCATGTGGGGATTCGAATCCTAGCCTCCAGAATCATAGTCCTGTGCTCAAACCACTATACCACGCTGGCTCTCTGCTACAACCACACCAATAGCAAATACCTCTTCACATGTTATTACAAATCCTACACAGGTCTGGGCCTGTGGGTGTGATATTCTCTATGAATATCAGAAATCAATCCTCTCTTTTGATCTTTTAAAGAAACAGCTGTCTATATGAGTCTTCCATACACACAAAGATGGAAGATCAAGTTATCAATGCCTACTGATTTTAATAGCTATATTACTTCCAGTACTGAAGATAGCATACTTCCGAGATTTGTGCAGGCATCTGATTGGCCACTATAGAAACAGGATCCTGAACTACATAATACTTTGCTGTGATCCAACATGTCTGCTCTTAATTTTCTCAGGATCTTTCTTTGAGATCTTGCATCTGATATCTATACTGTCCAAAGTATCATGGGTGGCTGGTTTTCATACCAGTCTTTTCCCAAAGTAGTACTAAAGTTTTTGAATTACCTTTTCAGATTGCCTTGGGTCCCATGGTAGGAGAAAGGTGGGATATAAATTAAATTAAACTTTAAACTAAATTAAAGCATGTTTGTCCCAGTCCTGCATTTTTTTTACATATTCAAGACTACTTTTTCAGAGAGTAAGTTGTGGGTGTATTTCATTCCTACCAATTTATTTGGGGGTTTTCTTATGTTCCTTTTTAAAATCAACTTTACATATGATTGTTTTGGTTCTACTTTGTGCAGCAACTATGACAGTATTACAGCCAGTATTATAGTATTGGAATCAGAAGGTGAGATATCCTATACACTAGTAAATTCATTTTTCATGTTCAGTACGACCCCCGTATCTGCTGGGGATTGGTTCGAGGGGGGGCGTGGATACTGAAAACCATGGATAATAGCAAACACCATGAAAATAATGGGACTTCTGGTTTAAAATACCATAGAGTTGTCTTGGAGGACCTAGAAATTGGCTAGAGAGGACACATTTTCTAAGAAGACTCTTTGGTAGGTGTGCTGTTTTGTGTCCCGTGGATATTTAAATTGTGCCAGTTCCAGCTTGGAACAGTGCGATTCCAATACCAAACAGAGCCACTAATAATAAAGTCTCTTGAAACTCTAAATCAGAGGATAGAATCACATGGCCTGTTGGGTCACATGCTCCCACATTCATTTTTGTAGATCCTGGCCCTTCTGGACCCTCCCACCCACCAAAAATTGGGGGAAGAGATAAAAAGAATAACTGTTCTGGAAGTCCAAGGAGGAGTGATTATTCTTTAGAACAAGAAGTAGCCACACATACACCCCTTGCCCTCCCCCAAGCAGTATTACAGAACCAGAAACAGGCTTAACAGGCACTTCCATTTTGAGGGTGGGGTGGGGTTGGTGCAACCCATGGTGGGTCCCAGAGGTGGAAAAATTCCCCCCAGGATTTGTCTATCTCTGATGTAAACATATTTGGAGGGCAGGCCTTCCCACAACCCCTGACCTGCCACTAATAAATTGCTATAGACCTATCTCCTCTCTCTGGCTTTTCTTCGCAAATGAAGATTCAGGAAGGACTCATCCTGTGCTTTCTGCAAGTGCGCTGATGACTGAAAAGGCCAATCCAAGATAAACATGTCCAGTTGCAAAAAGCACAGCAGAAGGTCTCTTTGGGTGATGATTCCAGGTTGTGATTCTTTCTACCTTGTCGTTTCTCTTCAAGACTTGTTCGGCGTGAGCTCCCAAATAAGGCTGCAGCATTGTGGATAGTGCGTCTCCATGCCTCCCAATGTGAGGCCATGGCAGACCATTGTGGGTGATCAATTTGGCCGAGTCTGAGATGTTGTTTCAGGGAGCCCTTGTATCGCTTTGTTGGAGTGATACATACATATATATATATATATATATATATATATATACACACCCACATATATATGTTGGGGTCTCCTTCCTTGGAGGTCTTTAAACAGAGGCTGGATTGTCATCTGTCGGGGATGCTTTGATCAAGATTTCCTGCGTGGCGGGGGATTGGACTGGATGGCCCTCATGGTCTCTTCCAACTCTACAATTCTATGATTCTATGATTCTATATATATATTAGTTCAAATTAAGTAGCAGGGTTTCCAAAGGCTATGGCATGAAATTCAGGCAGCTTTTGATCCCTGGCACTTCCCTTATGAATTAAGCCCTGGCCTATAATGATGTAGTGAATTTTCTTCACGCTTCACAGTACACAGGGAAAGAGATTGTGGAGTTGTCTAAATGGTGAGAATAACCCTCACTGGAATTCACTGGGAATACAACCTGCCTAAACGGGATCCCACATCAATCCACAGTATTTGGAAGGAGGGGGGGACAAAATGGCAAAAACAGTGCTGGAAAAGCCTTTGCATCTTTTCCTGTAGTTTTTTTTAAAAAACAGCAAGGGGTGTGTGGCTTCCTGCTCATTAAGACAAGCGCATTTGCTTTGAATCGCTTCCCCACAGCAAAGGAAGCTCAAAGCTGATTGGCTGGGAGAGCATGGGGGGCAGGGTTTGCTAAAAGGGCAAGAATCCGCTGCCGCTATGGATTTTTGCCTGAGTGAGTGATCGCTAAGGCGATACAACAGGGTGGGGGGGTTGTTTGTTTTCCTGTCCTTTTAACTCATGCTCCAGTGCACCTTAGATGACATTAAAAAAAAAAAAGTTTGGTGGCAGCAAAGTACTAACATGAATAAATAATTCACGGCTGCCATCTGGCATGCTCCTGGGGGCTCCTGGGGCTAAAAACATTAAGACAAGTTGCTGCTGCTGCAAAATGCCATTACTGCGAGGTACTCCAGGTTTTTCCCCCTCGTATAGACAGGGCCGTTGCTAAGATGTTCTTCAGAAAAACTGGCTATTTGGAAAAACCCAATAATTATTGTGTACTGTGCCTTCATGTTCTACTATTTCAATTTCACTGAAATTTCATTCCTCTGGTCAGTGCTTCTCTAGCGTCTAATCTGAATTTCTAATCACAGTCTTCATGGTAGATTAATTAAATTGCATGTGACAATTTGTTTCTACTAGGTGTCCACAAGCAAGGACTGGGTATCCATTTGGACATACAACTTCGAGCCTGTGCAATGGATTTTTCTGGTGGAGCGCAGCGTGCACAGAACTGGCCTCACCCTTTAAACCAGAGATTCATCTGCCGTGGCCTTGCAAGCATGGACGTGGCAGTGAGGTCCTCGGGCCGTAGGTTTGATTAGAGTTTCCTTCTCTTAGATGGTTGACCTTACAGGGTTGGACGAGCACCATCTGCCCGGGTTTGGGATTAGAGTTTTCCTTCTCCTAGGATGGTTGCCATAAGGCTAGAGAGCCCATCCTGCCCTTTGACGCTCTTTGTCAGACCCTTCGGTTTTGACCTGTCTGGCATGGGAGACCCTACCAGTGGCTATTATGCCACCGCCAGCATAGCTCAAAACATCATTAGGGTACGCAAGCCTCTCTCCCACGACAAGGGGGCGTCAATGGAGAGGATTTGGACATACAAGTATTATGTAAAGAATATTTTTTGTTTCTTTTTATTAAATCATGCCATTATATTGTAGCCTTTGGCATCAAGTTAAAAACAAACAAAAACTAGGGTTATGGTCAATACTCACCAGTTTACATGTTTCAACTGAAAGCAAAGTAGCTATTTAATAGGGCAGGAATTTTCCCCAACATGTACATATTCATCCTTTGTGGATTGTGTTTGTTGCCATTATCCTGGGTGCTGCTTCTTTGGCTCCAGTTTCTATGCCCAGGATCCTCCCATTGC
Source organism: Gambelia wislizenii (assembly GCA_030847615.1). Classification (NCBI taxonomy): domain Eukaryota; kingdom Metazoa; phylum Chordata; class Lepidosauria; order Squamata; family Crotaphytidae; genus Gambelia; species Gambelia wislizenii. Next base: position 128,938,497 of record JAUMIR010000006.1, on the reverse strand, counting down.
CTGGATCAGCCACATGGAACCCATACTGAAAACAGGATGTCATCATAGAATCATAGAATTGCAGAGTTGGAAGAGACCATGAGGGCCATCCAGTCAAACCCCCTGCCACGCAGGAAATCTTGATCAAAGCATCCCCGACAGATGGCAATCCAGCCTCTGTTTAAAGACCTCCAAGGAAGGAGACTCCACCACGCTCCGAGGGAGTGTGTTCCACTGCCGAACAGCTCTTACTGTCAGAAAGTTCCTGATAATGTTGAGGTGGAATCTCTGTTCCCATAACATTGTCTAATCAGATTCGATTAGCTGATGATAATCTTAAAGGCATTTCCCTCCCCTACAGAAGCAGCACTAAAAATATTGCTGAAACAATTGTGACACCAAGTGGACAGCTGGCCTCGTCCTTTTTTATGATCCTCTTAACATTGGCAGTACTGTAAATCAGTAAATTACTACCCAGAGTAAGCCCATGTTCAACAGGGCTTACTCCCACAAAGGTTGTTTTAGGATTACAGCCTAAAGCACCTCCAGAAACATCAGGTATAGCAGTTGATTCAAGCTCGTCATACAGGAATAGTGTATCGATGTTATTCAAAGGAGGTGAAACCAGCTTGTCAGGAAATTCCAGGTGCCAAAACAAAGGCATTGCACTCTAGTGACAAGGCACATTTCACAGTATCTAATGCATCCTATCATCATCTTCAAATAACTTTTTCTAACTTTCTTTTAGGCCACTGAGGTTTTGGAATAGACTGGTACAGGTTTTCCAGATTTCTTCCATCAATTATTTTTAGGTGGTTTTTACTCCTTGTCAATCAACAGAAGGTTGCAAGACAACAAATTTAATTTTCTTCCAATCTGACCACACAGGGAAGGAAATGACTACTGGCAATAGATGACCTTGTTGTACAAGCAGTTGCTTAGATGTAGTGAGCAAGACAGCATACCTAGCATTCCTGACTGTGGGGACCTAGTTCAACTTTTCCCCAAACTCTGTGTTTGAGATGTTCTAAACTATATCCCCTATCACAACTGACCTGTGGCCATGATGGCTGGGGCTCATGGGTATTGTCATTTAAAACATTTGGTGGGACTTTCTTTTTGGATGGCTGATGTCTTTGGTGTTATTTGCTGTCAAGTCAGCTTCTGTTTATGGTGACCTTATGAACAAGAGACTTCCAAGACACCGTCATTAACAGCCCTGCTAAAGTCTTGCCAACTCAGGGCCATGGCTTTTGTGACTGAGTTTATCCATCTGTAATGCTGGCTTCCTTTTTTTCCTACGGCTGGTGTACAGTATGTTATATCATGTAGACGTTGTGTACAAAGTATAACATTTAAAGATAAATTTGTTTCCCTAATTTTCATTACAAAAAATTTCATCAAGCAATATTCATGTTCCTTCTTCATTACCCAAAGTCAAAAGAAACAAGTGTTGTTGACAAGTATTGTCAACTGACTCCCTTCATAGGTTATGTACTTTTAAATTAAATGTAATACTTTTAAACTGATTGATATTTCTGACATTTCAGCTGCTTGGCCTATCTGTTTTAATTTTCATTCATTGTAAGTAATAAACTCCTTTTAAAATTGAGTATGGCATTTATGAAATTTGTATGAGTCTCACAATACAAGACTGCAATTTGCATTTAGCTCTGCCCTTTAGAACAGGGCCCTATAGTAAGAATTCTTACCCCTTTTACAGAACAACTGAGTCTAAATGACATGCAACTGTGTCTTACTAAGTCAATTTTACTTCTCTGCAATGTTTGATTTGAAGCCAGGTATGCATACAAGGTATGCCCAAAGTCTCAATTTTTCATATGCTCATAGCAATTACATATAATACATACATATTCTGCAGCCAGAAGGACTCCAAGTCTGAAGCAGCCTCTTCTGCCCACTCCACTGGGCTAGAGGGCTGTGGAGGGCCCTGAGGACCTCTTGGAGCAGGGCAGCAGCGAGAGGGGGCGTGGCCAGGAGTGGCTGGTGTTTTAAGCCACTCCCACACCCCTCAGGAACACCAGCCAGCAGCCTGAAGGACTCCAAGCCTGAAGCAGCCTCTTCTCCCCACTCCACTGGGCTAGAGGGCTGTGGAGGGCCCTGAGGACTTTTGGCGGCAGAGCAGCAGCGAGAGGGGGCATGGCCAGGAGTGGCTGGCATTTTAAGCCACTCTCACACCCCTCAGGAACACCAGCCAGCCAGCCAGGAAGACCTAAGCTTGCAATTGGAGTCAGCTGAGGCAGGGAATGGAGTGGGGGCAGAAATTGAAGTTGTGCTGGGGAAAGGGAGGTATGGTCAGAACAGAGTGAACAGATGTTACGAAAGAAGGTGGGATTGCTGTTTGTTAGCTATCCCACCTTCAGTTCACCCTGTTTCCCAAAATGGATTAGAGAGCGTACCCACCATTCCATAGAACCTTACTTTGCTCCTCTGCAATGCTAGGTCGGTTAAGAATAAAACTCACATTATTTATGATCTTCTCTTGGATGAGGATGCCGACCTGGCTTGCTTCACAGAAACCTGGCTGGGAGAGGATAGCACTGTCACGTGGGCGCAGGCCCTCCCAGCCGGGTATTCTGTCAGTGAGCAGGTGAGGGGAAGTGGGTGGGTGGGGGGCGGAGTGGCTCTAGTTTATAAGGACAATCTGACCTTGACCAGGATACCTGTCCGAAACACAGTCCACTTTGAGTGTATGTACCTTAGTCTGAGGACCAGGGATAGTTTGGGGATTCTGCTAGTATACCAACCACCCCATTGTCTAGCAGACTCCCTAACCGAGCTGACACAGCTGGTCTCAGAGTTGCTGTTGGAGTCACCCAGACTTTTAGTTTTGGGCGACTTCAACATTCCACTCGAGACCAGCTTGACAAATCTGACTGGTGCGGCTCGGGAGCTCATGGAAACCATGACAAACATGGGCCTATCCCAAATGGTCGTCGCGCCCACACATTGTGCGGGTCATACCCTCGATGTGGTCTTCAGTACGGAACAGGAATATCCGTGGGCGGAGGTTATAAACACCACCGCATTGTCATGGACGGATCATTTCCTGGTCAAGACTGAACTAAGAGTCTCTTCCCGCCCCACCGGGGGTGGTGGACCCATTAGAATGGTCCGCCCCCGAAGGCTAATGGAACCAATAGGATTCCAGAAAGCCTTGGAGGGGTTAATGGTTGGTAACACCGGTGACCCCGTCAAAGCTTTGGTTAATACCTGGAACACCGACCTTACCAAGGCTATCGACATGATTGTTCCCAAGCGTCCTTTCCAACCCACTCCAAACCGTAAGCCATGGTATACAGCAGAGCTTAGGAAAATGAAGCGAGTTGGACAACGACTAGAGCGCAACTAGCAGAAAACTCGACTCTTATCCGACAGGACTCGTCATAGGAATTTTCTTTGGTCCTATCGAGAGGCAATACGGGCAGTGCAGAGATCCTTCTCCTCTGCATGTATTGCGTCTGCAGAGTCCCGTCCAGCAGAGCTGTTTAGGGTGGTAAGGGAGATGACACAGGTTATTCCTGCGCAGAACCCGTTGCTTAACCCAACGACGGCCTGCTGTGACACATGTAACAACTTCTTTGCAGATAAAATCTCTCGGATAAGAGCCAACTTAGATGCCAGTAATTTGACAGAAACAATTGATGAGGTGTCCAGCAACTCCGTTGATGTAAGTTTACTGGATCAATTTCAATCCGTGAGTATCGAGGACGTGGACAAGCTACTTGGTAGGGTGAGGAAGATGACCTGCCCTCTCGATCCTTGCCCTTCATGGCTGGCCATCTGCGGGGGGGTGCCTTGATGGTGTTCCTTAAGGACATCATCAATGCATCCCTCAGAGAAGGGTGTGTTCCATCTTGTTTAAAAGAAGCGGCCCTTGACCCCCTGGACATGAACAACTATAGGCCGGTTTTTATGTTACCATTCTTGAGCAAAGTGATCAAGAGGGCAGTTGCGCTTCAACTCCAAGTGGTCTTGGATGAAACCAATTATCTAGACCCATTTCAAACTGGCTTTAGTACGGGATTTGGAGTTGAGACCACCATGGTTGCCTTGACCGATGACCTACGTCTAAGCATCGACAGGGGTAGTGTGACCCTGTTGGTGCTTTTAGACGTCTCAGCGGCTTTCGATACAATAGATCATAGCATCCTCTTGGATCGCCTGAGTGGGTTAGTAATTGGAGGCACTGCGCTCCAGTGGTTCTTGTCCTTCCTCTCGGGCAGGTCCCAGAGGGTGTTGCTTGGGGACAGCTGCTGCAGTAGAAAGGAGCTTACTTGTGGCGTTCCTCAGGGCACCATCCTGTCCCCGATGCTGTTTAACATCTATATGAAGCCGCTGGGTGAGATTATTCGGAATTATGGGGCTAGGTGTTATCAGTATGCGGACGACACCCAGATCTATTTCTCCTTGTCCCGATCGTCGGCCTCGAATTCCGATGGTGTCTCTCCTCTTAATGATTCCCTTAAAGCAGTAATGGGCTGGATGAGGAAAAACAGATTGAGATTAAATCCAGACAAAACGGAGGTGCTCACGGTAGCGGCCCCAAAACCAGGACTTGGGTTGCAACCTCCAGTCCTGGACGGGGTCACGCTCTCCATTAAGGACTGTGTTCGCAGTCTGGGGGTGCTCCTTGATTCATCGCTTCAGATGACTAGTCAGGTGAATGCGACGTTCAGGAGCGCCTGTTATCAGCTTCGGCTGATATGCCAGCTGCGCCCTTTCCTGGAAGTAAGGGACCTCAAGACTGTGGTGCACATGCTGGTAACCTCTCGTCTAGATTTCTGCAATGCGCTCTACGTGGGGCTACCCTCATGCTTCGTCCGGAAACTTCAGTTGGTACAAAATATGGCAGCCAGAGTGGTCTCGGGAACATCTCGGAGAGACTATATAATTCCAGTATTAAAATCTCTCCACTGGCTGCCTATCAGTTTCCAGGCCCAGTACAAGGTGTTGGTTATTACCTTTAAAGCCCTATATAGCTTGGGTCCAACTTATCTCCAGAACCGCCTCCTCCCATACAATCCTCCCCGCGCACTCCGGTCCTCTGGGAGGAATTTGCTTCAGCCACAAAAATCTAGGCTGTCTGCAACCTCCCAGAGGGCCTTTTCGGTAATCACCCCCAAATTGTGGAATGACCTGCCGAATGAGATCTGTCAGATGACAAGCCTGAGTAGCTTTAAAAAGCACAAAAGACGGATCTCTTTCGGCAGGCCTTTCCTAATTAGATCCTGGCCTCAGGAGCTCCTGGCCTCTTTTAGTCTGCTGGCCATTTATTGTATTTATTGTTTTTTAAATGTGATTTTAGATTACCATATATTCCTGCATACAAGACTACTTTTTAACACTTGAAAATCTCCTCAAAAGTGGGGTGGTGGTCTTATACCCCAGTAGATCTTTTCCCCTGCTGTGAGAATGATTGAAGTGTTAAATGGCCTGGGCAGTTTTCTCAGCAGATCCTTCCTCCTGCTGTGAGAATACGTGCTTTGCCTTTGAAGAGTTAAATGGCCCTCCATTTAGCTCAGGAGAGTCAAAATGATGTTTCTTTTCAGGACAAATTAGCCTAAAATTAGAATTTCTGGATTCAACCTTATCATTTTGCATCAAGTTTTGTCTATGGTGAAATTGTCTTGTCTGCCAATGTGGCTCTCAAATCATTAATGTGCTCATTCATTAATGTGCTCATTCAAAAATTTGGGATTTGATAGCTTCATATTAACCAACTTACAGCATTAATGCAACCTTACTTTCCAAAGATTGAACACCACAGAGATTTTTCAAAGTATCCCATGCTTTTTTAGCTGTTCTCAGTCCTTTAATTTCACAGACTATTCCATCATCTACAGCCACTGAGCCGGCTGGCTGGTGGGGGACAGGCTTTCCAGCCAGGTGGCTGGCTGGCTGGCGGGGGGGGGGGACTCTATATTTTAACTTAAAAATTGGGGGGTTGTCTTATGCGCCCAGTTGTCTTATATGCTGAAATATACAGTCGTTGCTTTTTAATTTATATTTGTTTAATATCTTTTTATGGGGGAGGGTGGGGGTGGGTGGTGTTTAGGGATTTTTATCTGTATTGTATTTTAATTTTTGTAAGCTGCCCCGATTGTTTTAACAGAGGGACGGGGTATAAATAAATAAATATTATTATTATTATTATTATTGGTTAGATAAGCTTCAATTTCTAGAAGATGGTACAGCCTGTAATGCAAGCCTGTTTGGGAACATGATTTATCTTCATTTTCTACAAAAAGTGACAAAGGGGTGGTAATCATTTGCCTCCCACCATCTCATTGACTCTTTTAGAAAGATACACACTCACTTGACATATGATACACATTGTGCTGCAGTGTGCCATGCAGATGTGATTTCATTCATAATTGTTATGTTTTGCTATCAAAGTTTATGATCACTTCTGTTATTGACTATTAATGTTACAGAGCCAACATGAGGTAGCGGTTTGAATACTGGAAAAGGACTCTGGAAGATCTGGGTTTGAATCCCTGCTTGGACAGGGAAACCCACTGGGTCATGCTGGGGAAGTCACATTCTCTCAGCTTCCAAGGAAGGCAATGGGAAACTCCCTCTGAACAAATTTTGCCAAGAACACATCATGTTGGGTTCACCTTAGGGTCGCCAAGTGGAAAGAGTGGTACTTGTCCACTTTTGAAATTTCTGGTATCTACATCATTTCCACCAAAGTTCATTGGCTATAGGAAGCTGCAGTAATTAATAATTATGGAATCTTTCCATAAGATATAAGAACATTGTTGCTAAATGCTGTCTGCCTCAATACTGGCTTTGTATGTTGCTAATTAAAGAAATACCCAAACTGCAATATACTTGAAATTACAGAAATAATACACCACGGTTGGAATACACAGAGACAGTTTACATGCATGTAAGAGAAAGCACGTGCATATCCACACCAGCCCTTTTGAATGATATGTCAAGCCCTCTTTCCCTTATTTCCCCATCCCACAATCCATACTGTACTGCAGCCATTTTTGTAACCATCTTTAAAAAGATCAAGTCTTGCTTGCACAACCTAGCACTTTAATTCACCTCAACAAAATACTGTAACTACAAGGCAATATCATGCTGATCATTTGATATAAAAAGTATACAGTCTGATAAAACATAGTACCATATGACTGGTTGGACATCTATATTAGCTTGGCTGAAACGGGCCAGGTTGCACAAATCTTGTAGCATGGTAAGAGCTATAGCTTAAATTCTGAATGCTTAGAAACAATCAATGGTAAATTCACAATTCCTGTGAAGATCTTTAGTGGAGCCAACAGACGGAAGCAAGGCAAAGACCTACTTCAGTACAAACATGATATTATTGACATACATGCTGTCCTGGCTAAGAAAATTTCCCTCATAATTTAGCACCAAACTTCTGCATGGAATTTTGTTTTAAATGAGAAGGAACTGAGAGACTAGGATCAGAAAGAGGTTTCCATGGGTTTCTCCCAAACTCTCAGAACTTACAAGGAACAAGTTATAAGCAATTCATTTACCAGCAATAAATTGCCCTTTTTAAAACAAAGGTATAATGAAAATATATTTTAAAAGTAAGCTAATGAGTGGGAACAAAGTCACTTTACGGGTATAGTAAGTAATGTTTTCTAATTACTCGTCAAATTAACTTTTAAAGGGCTTTTTTGAAACCTTTTGACAGGAATTTTTCAAGTTTTATGCCATTCTGTTACCAATAGTGGGGAACTAGTAAGCTACTCAATAAGTTACTTAAAAAAAAATATTTTAACTATGTTGATGAATTGCTTTTTAAACACTGTGACAAGCTTTTTTTCAAAAGAAGCTCCCAAGCTCTATGAAATCTACTGTTTGAGTAGATAGCATATACTTGGAGAGGGATCACAGCTGAAGAATATAACAAATGCTTTGCATACAGCAGGTCCCAAGTGAATCCACAGCATCTCCAGTTGAAAAAGATCAGATAGACAGGACAAAAAGACTTTCGCCAGACACCTGGGAGAGTTTCAACAGGTCAGAGTTGACAATACTGGGCTAAAAGGAAGCTGCCTGTCCTGAGATAATTCAACCTTCCATGTTTCTATTTAACCCTCAAGCTCATGAAGGTTTTGAGTTTTAAGCTGGGTTTATGCCTCCAATTCCTGTAGTATATAGACCTACCCAACTACATCATATGTTTAATTTTACAGGAATGGATGCCTTCATTCAAAAATATCAAAGGAGTTGATACTATTGGTGGGTGGAGACTAACAGCATGTATATGATGGTTCTCATTTCTAAAAAGCCTACATGTGGTATGTAAGGTATTTTAGCCTTCCATGACATGCTATAGTTGGGCTGGAACTGAGAAAAAGAGTACTGGGTCATGAAAATACGCCCCCTCATACAAAGCATCTACCATTTTGCCATGGGCGAGGTCAAGAAGAACAGATTTCTACCTTTATTAAAGAGCAGGGGTTCAAATTCCACAGTGGAAAAGTTGTATTTTCTAACTATTCTATAGGTAAAGAATTTATACCACTTCATATGTCATTTTCAAAGGAAGGGGGGAGGTTAAAACCATGAACATTCAGATGCAAGACACATTTTCATGAATTATGTCACAAAGGAGAACTGATATGTGGTTCTGTAATTTCCCTAAAGTTGTTTTAGCACTGAAGTCCTGAGGACAAAACCTTTCTTTTTTAGTGTGTTCTTGTAATGCTGGATATCAGATTACGTATATTACCAATTTTGCCTTAAGACAGAAAACTCACTTTTATAATATATAGACAACTTGGTGGTTTTAAACACACTACAGATAAGGTACTGAAAATTTTACAGTAATTTTTTTGGCAGGGGAGAGAAAGCCACTTCAATGCACTATGCAAAATAAGGCATTATGTATATGATCTATAGAAGGAGACCAGTTTCTGGGGAAGGGATATATATATATATATATATGCACACAAACACATTTACATATATAAAATAGCCAGCTTTCTATTTAAAAAAAGTTGGGCAAATACATGATAGATCTCAGTTATGTTCAACACTTTTGGCTCTGTTTTTTTCTCCAGTGAAGGAATAATTACTTTTAAAAGTTCATTCATTTCAAAGGGCTGATTTCCTTTTTGAAGTGATTTAGAATTAGATTGCAGAACCTCATTGGTTAATAGCACAATATCCACAAGAGTTTGGCTTCACATAATGTTTTCAACATTGTTGGGGAAGCCACATTCCCACTGAATAGTTTTCCTCATTGAACTTGCACTGTTAAAACACAGTGCTGTCAATTCATCCTCTTTGCTATCATGCAGCATATTTCATTGGTATTTTACCCAAAATAATGTGCCTTCCCAGAGATGCCCAGTGTATAAAGCATTTAGCAGTCAAATGAAGTTTTTAAAAAAAGTGTATCTTCGCCAAGACAGAAACATTATAATATTTACATAACCAAAAAGGTAATGGCAGCAAATAAATAACTGTTCTGATGTTAGAGAATGCTGGTAGTGTAACAATATTTGAATTCCCATCATCTGGAAATACACTGATTTTAACACCCACTGTCGGAGGGGTAATGCTAATTTGTTGCAGCATGGAAACAGGATAGGAAGGAAATTGGCCGTTGTTGCAGTCTATTAATGTAGGCAGCCTGAAGGAATTTTTTCAATAAAAATGTTACAAGGCAGATATTTAGCTTATGTAGTCAGGAGAACTTTCCAATAGTTCCTATGTTCATCCATCCATCCAAGATTAGTGCATCTTAAGTTAAATACTTCTGAGTTTCAGTGAGCTGCACTTGATTCAAGTGTTGCGTGTGGAGGTTTCCAATGTTTTTTTTAAGTTAAACATGTTGCTACCTCAGCAGTCAAGTGTACCACAAAGGAATTCGTCCATAGGATAAGCACCGATTTCTTTCCAGAAGTTATCTTACTCCAATTCGAGAAGTCATCCATTCTAAACCTTGACATAATCTGTAGGCAGAGACAATAAGAAAACTCATTTTAATATACATGGTGTGATATTACATTACCCCATGGTAACAGACTGTACTGATTTGCTAACCAAATTACCACACAAATACAAAAACATTTAAAACAGAGGTAGGAACTGTATGGCTTTCCAGGCATTGAACTGCAACTATGTACATTCCTCACCATTGCCTGTGCCTCACCATTACTTATGCCACTGGGACTTGGTGTTCAATGACATCTGAAAGGCTACACAATTCCCATCCCTGTTTTAAAATAAACCTTTCAATCAAATAATCTGGAACATGCTGGCAATGCACTGTGTACAGGAACAGGTTACGAGAGTTTGCTCCCTGAGACCAAACAAAGTCCGGTGCATAGTACTCTTCCTAGTCAATGTGCACAGTAGCCAGAGCTAGCCAAGTTATTTTGGCAACTGAGGAAGAAAACCTCACAAGTGCTGTCTGACGTGCCCGCCCCCCAGTGCGCTTAATGGTAGGGGTTGCCCTGACTCTGTAAGGAAATACTATCATATCAGAGAGAAAAGCTCCAGTCTAATTTGCTTCCTGGTCTACCCATTTTTATTTTTTGCAGGGCTTTCCCTACCACTCTACTTAGAAGTACACTTTTTAAAGGCTAACATTTAAGGTTTTGGGGTTGTTGTTCTTCTAAATGTCTGTTCTACCATTTTAGGATTCTGTCATTTCATTTGGTTGCATATGTAATCTAGGCACCACTAATAAAACAGTTCTAGTAAAATTCTCACTTTAACGGTGTTTAGTGGAAAGACATATTAAGTAGGGAAGAGTGCATATTGGAAAAGTAGATACATACTCGATAAGCAAGCCCTGTTGAAGAGAAAATTCACTTGTGGAATTCTGCTGTGAAGAGACTCTGTGAACTAAGAATGGCTCACTTTGCGACATTTTAAGAGCAAACATACACTGGCTCATGTGAACAAGTCATATCTCAAGCCAAAGCAATGACAAAGGGGTACCAAGGGCAGGGGAACTAAAAATCTAAAAAAATTCTGATATCCTAATTCTACAAAGATCTGATATAGGATGTTAATTTTAAAATTATGCCATTGTACTGTTATGTGCTGCAGAAGTCCAATAGCCCAAGAATCTGAATTGAAATATCTGATTGTTTGATGGGAGGGAGAAAAGGAGGAGAAAATCAATAAAGCACATTTCTAAGTTATTTAAGTATCCTATTCAGAACTTTATTTGGACATGGCTTAACACAATACTTGCAATTATTGCTACTGACACGTATTAACTTTATTTATATCCCATCTTCTTCTCCAAGACTTGATTCAAGGTGGTTTACACATTAAAAAAAATACAATTAAGAACATACAAAAAGTCAACATTAAAACTGAATTAAACTATTAACCATATTAAAATACACATTCTAAAAATAAACAATGCAATTTAAAACACAGCACTTACACAGTTTGTTAAAAGCCTTCAATTCTAAAAGACTGTCTGAATGAAAAAGTCTTCACCTGCTGACAGAAGGACAACAAGGAGGGGGCTATTCTAGCCTCACTGGGAAGGAGTTCCAAACTGTAGGGACAAGCATCAAAAAGGACCTCTTCTGTTCTCAATAGCTATACCTGTGGTGGTGGAACTGAGAGAAGGGCCTCTCCTGTGGATCTCAGAGTCCAGGCAGGCTCATATCAGGAGATCAATCAGATAGCCTGGACCTAAACCATATAGGGCTTAAGGGATCATAACCACCAACTCAACAGCATGCATACTTCCTTACAAACTTTATTAGTTGGCCAAAGGCCTTCAGCTTAATAGAGTAAAATCAAATTACAAAAATACAAACGACATCACCAAATTACAATACAAAATGTGTAACCAGAGGCCTATATACCCTAAAGGCACCAGATCCTGTCTGATCTTGGAACCTAAGCAGAGCTAGCCTTGGTTAGTACTTGGAAAGAAGACTTCCAACAAATACCAAGTGCTGTAGGCTACGTTTCAGAGGAAGGAACTGGCAAAACCACTTCTGAGTATTCTTTGACTAAGAACACCCAATGAAATTCATGGAGTCACCATAAGTTGACAGGTGACTTGAAAACACATACACACAATAGATACAGGAACCCAAACTTTGTCACCCCATCCCTTTCCGTCCAGTATAGCTGTGCTGAATCATGTTGGCAGTCTATCATATGAAGTTCAGGCCATTCACATTAATTGATGGAAAAGTCATTAGAAAACTAGGCACATCAAATAAGACTTTACAGGCTTAGCTTGGTCCATAGGAACACCAGCATACCCTGTTCTCTCCAGCTGCATCTGCCTTGCAACCACTGTGCTATAAATTTTTGTCTTGGGCTGTTGTACAAACAATATTGTAGAAATATGTGTAGCAAGGTTTCCACAGCTGGTTATACACACTGGCACCAGTGTTTCTGCAAGGGGATCCCTCAGCATCTACCAAGTTATTACTCTCCTGCACTTTGGTTGTAAAAGTTTGGAGATAGATATAGACAGATATATTACAAAGGCGCGCTTAAATGTACAGTCTTGGAATAAATATTAGAAGAGTGCGCTTAAATGTACAGTCTTGGATAAATATTCTATGTCTACTGGTTTCAGCCAACAGTTCATGGAAGTCTAAATCTATAATACAGGTGCCCCCCCCCCACCATGGTTTCATTTAACCATGGTTTTTTTTTGTTTTTTTTTTGAAGGGAAGAGATCTCTAGGCATCTGGAAAGTCCCTCTAGGCATTTTCTAGGTCCTCCAGTGGAATTCTATGGTATTCTATGGCAGTTATCCACAGTTTCACATATAAATGTTAAGTCCTGGAACTATCCCCAGCAGATACAGGGGGCAACTTGTATACTGTTTCACAAGCTTAATGCCTTTAGTTTTCAACTTGTGGTAATGATGGCTGTATATTTGCAGTTGTGTACTTCGTTATATTGTTTATGTTTAAAGAAAAAACAAATGTAGCTTGAATTTTCATCACCAGGCTTTCAGTTTTAAAAACACTGCTTATTATCCAAGAAGCTGGCATTAAAAACACAACTTTGAAATTATGAAGTACTAACAGGAGCCTCTGACAGAGGAACTAGAAGTTACGTTTCTCTAGATGTCTGGCTATTTTATTTAATATTACCACTACCTACCCTTCTCCTGTTAGTGCACAACAAGACTGAATGTGCCATGGGTGATCCTTTATGGAACTAAGGGTGAGGTATTTGGAAATTTCAGCTGCCGTCATACAACCTTTCATATCTTGCTTGTTTGCAAAGATGAGAACTGCAGCTTTCCGCAAGTCCTGTAAATGATGTACACATAGAACATCAATTATTACTAAGGTCTTAATAACTGTTACCTAATTTTTACATTAAAATAACATTGCTAATTAGTATTAGTGTCATAAATAAATAAATAAATTTAAAGAAATAACATGCAACACACACACACACACACTGTTTCAGGCTACTGTAGTTGAAAGCCTTCTGATTGCTTAAGCATGGATTTCATCTTTGTTCACCCATCTTTTTCTCTTTGGAAGCATCAACTCCCATCACCTGCCTTTACATTTATAATAGTTAACACCAAGGAAGATGCTGATACAACCCCGATTTGATTATCAGAATATATTTCAAGGTACACAGAAACATGTAAAATGATTCATAATTCTGCTGCTCTTTTGTGTGTATTTAAAAATCAGGCTGGACCCAAAGGTACTGGTATAGCAGAAAACACTTCTACTTACAGGAGTCAGCAGCCTTGATTTTTGCCAAGCTCTCTCCCCACCTGATGCACCCACTGCTCCTCAAGCCTTGGTTAACCCAACAAAAGATGAAATGGAATTAGATCTTTGACCTGAACTAGTAAGACTACTTTTCATTAATGCAACACTGTGGATCCAAACCAACTTCTACAGTCCTAGAATACAGGTAGAAACACAAAAGTACAATTTAAATTACCTCATGAGCTAACATTCTGTAAAGTTCTTCTTTTGTGATAGACAGTCTCTCTCGATCAATGCTGTCAACTACAAGGATAATGAACTGTGGAAAGATAATCATTGGACAAAGAACTAAAGAGTCAAGTTTCTGTGTAGGCAGGATCACATACAAGAAGTTAGTTTCCAGAGCAGTACCTGTGTTAAGTCTCTTGCAGCAAAAAAAAAAAAAAAAAAGATGGGGGTAGTTTTCAAGATGCCACAAGACTCTTCTGCTTTTATAAAATGATACACTCCATTTAATGAAAATGCCTCTACTGAGCACCCTTGACTGTCTTATGAGACATTATAACACAAGCAAACTGTGAAACAAAATGGCAATAGCAGTAAAAATGGAGTCCATATTCAGACTGCTTTCCATTAAGCATTCCAGGGCCAAATCCACAGTACACAAATAATTCTGCTTGACACAGGATTATTTGCCATGGCTCCTTCCTACTGAATCCAGGAATTGGTAGTTTTATGAAATCTTTAACTTTCTCTGTGAAAGAGTGCTGGTGCCTCACCAAACTACAAACACCAGGATTCCATAGGAAGGAGCCATGGCAAATAATCCAGTTTCAAACTGGATTATTTGTGTAGTGTGGATTTGGACTAGGAAGAATACTTCCCTCAATATCTTTGCCATTCAAATTAGCTGATATGAGTATCAAGAACTCTTGCTTATTGTGAGTTAAAATAGAGAAGAGGTCACTTGACCTGAAAAGCCTCTCAGAGACTTAAGAACAAAGCAGTTCTCTGTTATTTCTTCTGCTCAGCAATGTCACTTTCTCTCCTTCTTCAGCCTCAATTTAAGCACTCATGGTTGTGGCAGCTGAAGTGGGAATTTAGTACTGTACTAGTTTCTCCTTGTGAGGAAACATGCAGTTGTCAACAATGCCCTCATCACTTGAGCTGCATTAAAAACAAAGGGAGCCCTGGTGGTGCAGTGGTTAAATGCCATTACTACAGCCACAACATTGTGAGTTCAATCCCACAAGGTTCCCTCAGTCTTCCATCCTTTTGTAGGTCAGTAAGATGAGTACCTGGCTTGTGGGGGCAATTAGCTAACACACATTGGAAATTGCTTAGTGCCTAGTGCGCTATAAAATGGTGTAGATATGTAAAGTGCTATTGCTTAACAACTTGTAAGCCACTCTGAGAGCCTTTGTGGCTGAAGAGTAGGGTATAAATACCTAAATATATAAACAAACATCAACATACCTCTGTATTTGAATAATATGTATTCCAGGATGATCGTAACGACTCCTGCCCTCCAATATCCCACATGAGGAAATGAGTGTTTTTTACTACTATTTCTTCAACATTGCTTCCTATGGTGGGAGAAGTGTGAACCACTTCATTCATGAGGCTAAAGGGAGAGAATGTGGTATGCTTAGCAAGATCTGGAATATGGTTCTACACAAAAATGTGTTCTCATAGAGTAATGTGGTTTGCTGAATAAAATTAAAGTGTTCAATAAGGTTGCATTGGGAAAACACACCTATTAAGTCAAAAATACATTTCTCACTTCTTAAAAAATCAAGTTCTTCCACACGCTCAAAGGTACAGATTCTCTGCTGGTCATGAAAGTTGGGATGGGCCAAGTCATGTATGAACACCTCAGTCATCATGGCTATGGAAAAGGTCCATTACAGAGATGGGTATCAATTTATATTAATCCTGTTTATAAGTTCATCACCCACATGGTTCAAACCAGGGAAAATGGAGATGAGCCCAAGGGCTCTGCCATTCCACTGTATTTTCATCACCCCCCTCTGTAGTGCCCTAAATAATGAGGGCTGAATCCCTCCAACAGGAAGCCAGCTCTACTTGTGAAGGCACCCCAGACTCTGGTCAACTGAGACACCTGGAAAACCTGGCTGCTTAGTTGCATAAGGAACCTACACAACAGAAGCCTTCCTGCTTCAGAGGCTACACTTCCAAAATGTACTGGGCTGCAGGAGCAGAAAATGAGATGTGGAAGGAGGGTACCAATGGGATCATCACTGTTCTGCCTGTCTCATGCTCAGAACCATGTGGTGGCATACCTTTTGAATGGGAGTACTATAAACAGTTCTTATGTTGTGCTCAAAATTTAGCAGCATACTGTCCTTTTAAGAAGAGGACTAGTGAGAAATTGCATATTGTTAGCTTATTAGCTTTAGCTTATAATGTGTCCATAACATAATACAAAGTATTCGAGATGGGACAGATCAGATGAACATAAATTGCCATAATTGTGACAAAAGAGGATTTTTTCTTGCTACAGTGTATCTCTCTTTCTGAAGCACCTTGGTTACTTGTTTAGGACTTTTTCTACTCTACTTCCTAGCTTTAGAAAAGTTATTGCAACATCACGGAATAATCCTCTGAAAGAAAATTATGTGTATCAGAATTATACAATAAATCAAGTGAGCAACATGGGATAGGTCAGCAAGAAAGCATTCTCCTTCTACCAACAGAAATAGCTGGATCATCAATGACAGATTAAATGTCAGTTGCTCTAAATGCAAAGGGTTAAAGTTAGACCAACTAAAATCTTCTTTAGAAAACACAATTGCAAGTTTCTAGGCCAGGAGGAAATTTGACACTGCAGGTTTAAGGACAACTTGTTCAGAACTAATAAACATGTTATTCTTCCAATCTTTGTAAATGTTGCCCCTGAGCATTAACTTATGATCCAATTCATATCCTCAAGAATGAAGTATTCCATTTAAATACTTACAACTGGTACAGAATGGTGGTCTTTCCAGCATTGTCAAGTCCCACAATTATCACTTTGTGCTCTACAATATATAAGAGTGAATAGTTGTGAATAACACCTCAGCTCACCTTGATCTTATTAGTTAGTAATCAGGATATATCCTAGTTTTGGTTAATGGAGTAGTTTCACTAACAGATTACAGATAAGATATCTGAATTCTTTCGTTATACTGTGTGTATGTGCCTTCAACATGGCAACACCATGAATGTCATAGAGTTTCTTAGTCAAGGAATACTCAGAAGTGATTTGCTAGTTCCTTCCTCTGAAATATAGCTTACAACACCTGGTATTCATTGATGGTCTCCCATCCAAGTACTAACCCCGCTTAGCTTCCAATATCAGACAGGAGCTGGTGCCTTCAGAATATTTAGGCCTTCCTTACACTACTAGATAAGAAAAGCTCTTCTGTTCCATTTCTTTTCCAAAGCCTTTTCTGGTCTACCCTAGATTTTCTCCCCAATTCTTGCCACTTCAGACTACCAAGATTTCCCCTGCCCCCCACCCATGCACACAAAGGTCAGAATATAGAAATAGATAGGACAGGGTAAAAAGAGCGTTGATCTTTTAAATGTCAACATTCTCTGTATAGCTGTTTTCCAAGGAAGTAGCACTAAGAAGCAACCATGAGGCCGCTTTCCTTTGAACGTCTTAAGAAAGGCAAACATATAGTGGGGGCACAGGTCCTTGAATTCTACTAAATGTCAATAAATTATGACTAACATATATAACCACTCTAGGCAATTATTAAGCAGAGGAGCTTTCCCCTTTTCTCCACTAAACCTCTTTCAAACTTTGTCAGCTTAATGCAAAATATATCCCCTGAGCTACCACTTCAAAGTCAAGGATTCTTGATGCATTATTTCACCTTATTTTTATACACCATCATTCTTCCAACTACAGTACCTTTACGCTACTGCACAACAAATTACCAGAAACAAACATCACTTTTGTCACTATCATGGAATTGAGTCACACATTATGCCTGCACATGAATACTGTGGAATGCTTCTAGGCAGTGGTAAATCCAAACACAAGAGCTCTGGCATAAGAAAGCAACTAAGGTAAGAGTTCCTACACAAGCATCACTTATCTTGGGGCTGGCAACTAGTATAGGATAATTTTTCCATACATATAGTATAGTAAACAGGTCTAGCGCAATAGCTGTTGCCATGTGAAAGCATTTTTCATGTCTAACTTTGGGACCCAACATATCTAACTCGGGGATCCAACAAACTGACATTAAAATCATATCTGTTCATGCAAGTTCTTCTGGCAGCAGCTTCAAAATAATGTTGTGAATGGGACTGTCTCTCATAAAAAGTTAACAGATACACCATTATGAAAAGAATACAACCAGGCACCTTTGTACAGCAAGTTTTCCTCTACTGTAAAACTGAGGGACTCCATCAGGACAACTGGAAGTGTTTTAAATTAAAGGAGAACAAAAACATACTTGTAAATTAGGTACTGTGTGCTGCATTACCTACATTTCAAAATGACTAAGTTATTTTAGAACAGCCATGTACAGCATGCCTTGAAAACTGATGTACTGCATTTGCTTTACAGCAAAAGCATTAAAAAAAACCATGAGCCTTGCAAATATGGATAGGGAAGAAAAATGATCTGTTTGGGAATCACATATTTTAAGCCAATGCACTAGATATTTGCATTTAGCATGGTGTTCCCTGCATCATGCATATACTATTAATCCTACCAATTTTGAACAGAACATTAGGCAAATTACAGCAGTGACAGAAGAACCTACCCAAAAATCCACACATTTCCCTTAAAATATTTTATCTGTTGCCAAGGCTGACAGAGAAATAGTTTCCTTATTTTGAAAGCACCCACAAACAATCCTTCCAATGACCTCCTCCCCCCACCCATTTGAGATAACATTTCACCACAACCCCAGTTACAGTTTCATTACCACTCCAAATGTGAAAGTTTGCAGGAAAGTAGTATCCTATACTCCCATATCTATGTTGCTCAGAGAGTCTCTGGAGGTTTTAAAACTGAGGTTAGATGGCCATGTCTCAGGGGTGCTTTAGCAGTGCAATCCTGAACCAGCCATGGATTAGGCTCGGTAGGCCCTGGGGTCCCTCCCAATTCTGATTCTTCTCAGAGCCTCACTTTTCCCATCTTATGCTTTCCACCAGCATTCTTCTGTTTCTTGAAGACCTCCAGCCAACCAGACTGAGAATACTACTAGCAAGGGATCCCTTCTTTTGCCCTAAGGCACCAAATGAAGTCTAGCATCATTTCACTGCTTTTTCCTTTCTCAACAAGCCTCATCAGTTAAACCTCCTTGTCATTTTCAAGAGCCAGCATAGTGTAGTGATTTGAGCATTGGACTATGACTCTGGAGACCTGGGCTTGAATCCCTGCTTACTCATGGAAACCCACTGGGTGGCCTTGGGCAAGTCACACACTCTCAGCCTCAGAGGAAGGCAAAAGGCAAATCCACTCTGAACAAATCTTGCCAAGAAAAAGCTATGACAGATTCGCCTTCAGATCATCATAAATCAGAAATGACTTGAAGGCACACAACAACAACCTTGTCAGTTCAGTGTTATTTTATCCACTAGACTCCAATAGACACAGGAATGGAGAGACTTCAATTCCAATCCCCAATCAGCCATAAAGCTCTTGGAGATGACACATTCTCCTTCAATTTCACTTAGCTCACACAACTGTTGCAAGGATGAAATGGATGGCAGGTAGGATGGGTAGAGGAGAACCATGCCCTAACAAGCTTCTCAGAGGAATACCAGGACAAAAGTACAGTAAGTGACGATGCCACTTTACTGTAAGAACTTGTAGCACCTTTAAGACTGAGAGAGAGTTAATTGTAGAACAAGATTTTGTAGACTGTCTACTTCCCCTGTAGATGGTCATAGAATCATAGAATTTTAGAGGTGGAAGAGACCACGAGGGCCATCCAGTCCAACTCCCTGCCACGCAGGAAATCTTGATCAAAGCATCCCCGACAGATGGCAATCCAGCCTCTGTTTAAAGACCTCCAAGGAAGGAGACCCCACCACGCTCCAAGGGAGTGTGTTCCACTGCCGAACAGCTCTTACTGTCAAAAAGTTCCTCCTAATGTTGAGGTGGAATCTCTGTTCCTGGAGCTTGCATCCATTGCTCCGTGTTCCAGTCTCCGGAGCAGCAGAAAACAAGCCTGCTCCATCCTCAGCGTGACACCCCTTCAAATACTTAAACTCATGACAGATGGTAGACTTAATCTACAAAAGCTTATACAGTTGTCCCTTCACATTCGCTGGGGTTTGGTTCCAGGACCCCCCGTGAATACCCAAATCCGTGAATACTCAAGTCCCATTATATGCAATGGCAGAGCAAAATGGTGTCCCTTATATAAGATGGCAAAATCAAGGTTTGCTATTAGGATTGTTATTTTTTTAAGAATATTTTTCAAGCCGTGAATACTCAAATCCGTGAATGTCAAATCCGTGAATGTGGAGGGACAACTGTACTTCAATTTTCTTTCTCTGTTACTCTCAAAGGTGCTACAAGATCCCTTTGCTTACTGATATTCCAGACTAACACAGCTATGTCTTTTAATTCTACTGTAAGAACTGTTCAACAATGGAACAGATGAGACTCAAGGCAGCTAACATCATTATAAAAACAATACATGCTAAAA
This sequence comes from Gambelia wislizenii, assembly GCA_030847615.1. NCBI lineage: Eukaryota > Metazoa > Chordata > Lepidosauria > Squamata > Crotaphytidae > Gambelia > Gambelia wislizenii. The sequence continues at coordinate 128,918,132 of JAUMIR010000006.1, read as the reverse complement.
ACAGTACAAATTTAAAATCACATTATAAATATAATTTTTTTAAAAAGAATTAAACAATTTACAAGTTTTAAAAATTACAGTAAAAATTAAAAACCTTTTTTTAAAAAAACCACACCATACAGCCTCACTAGCCCAGCCCTTGTTCACAAAAAACCTGGCAGCATTCAGACAACTTTAAATGGTGGTAGTCTCTTTGGAGGGCTTTACACAGAGCTTGGAAATGTGGGCATCTTTCAGGAGTGCTTTAGTTGTGTATTCCTGCATGGCCAGGGGTTGGACTAGATGGCCTTTGGAGTCTTTTTCAACCCCTTAAGATCCCATGACACTCTGTTCTGCTTCTTTTAACCATCTCCCAAGACTTTACTGTACAGTTGTCCCTTCGTATCCATGGATTTGGTATCCACAGATTTAAGTACTCACGGCTTGAAAATATTCTTTTAAAAAAAATAATAATCCAAAAAGCAAACCTTGCTTTTGCATCTTATAATGAGGGACACCATTTTGCTATGCCATTGCATATAATGGGACTTGAGCATCCACAGATTTTGGTATCCACGGATTTAAGTATTCACAGCTTGAAAATATTCTTTAAAAAATAATAATCCAAAAAGCAAACTTTGATTTTGCGTCTTATATAAGGGACACCATTTTGCTATGCCATTGCATATAATGGGACTTGAGTATTCACGGATTTTGGTATCAACGCATTTAAGTATTCACAGCTTGAAAATATTCTTAAAAAAAATAACCCAAAAAGCAAACCTTGATTTTGCAGTCTTATATGAGGGACACCATTTTGCCATGCCATTGCATATAATGGGACTTGAGTATTCACGGATTTTGGTATCCACGGTGGGGGGGTCCTGGAGCCAAACCCTAGAGAATATAAAGGGACAACTGTATCCCATTCCTATAGACTCCCTTAGTAAATCTTTGCTGTCCTGAAAGGGAGACACCCCCTCCAAAAATCCCACTCACCCCCCCAAAAAAAATCCTTCCCACAAATGCCTGAGCTGCCTCCAGGGGACATAATAGTAGCCCTAAGCAGTAATGGTAGCCATAGAGCTCCTGCTTCCCACCCCTCCACTCACCTTGGTTACAGAAAAGACTCCATAGCTTGGCGAAGAGGAGACCCATCCCGGCCCAGGAACGGAGCAGGAGCAACAGAAACGCCGCCTTCTTCTCCTCCTCAACGAAGTATCTCCTTCCTCCCGTTCTTTCTTCTTCTTCTTTCCTCAGGCGCGAGTGGGCGGGGCCGAAACCAGCCAAGCTCCTCCCCTCTCCTCTCACTTTGAGCCACACAAGCAGCAATGAGAACTTTGCCCATCCTTCCTTCCTTCCTTCCTTGGCATCCCAATACGTCACCACGTGCTACGTACGCCTTGACGCAACGCGGTGACGCAAGGCAGAAACCAGAATGGGTTTTCTCCCCACTCCTTCTACCTTAGAGATAAGAAAAGCTTGACAGAGATTTTCCACTTCCGGATTATATTTGAAAGCCGCCATATGCGGGACCATTTCTGTTGGGAAGGACCCTCTGCGTCTTTCTTGGTTGCCCCTCTGGTTTCGATAGGTATCCGGAAGTGTTTAGATTTCATGGAAGACTGTGCCTCGTTGACTGTGCCTGGTTGTTAGCATCATCTTTCTTTCTTGCGTGGAGTGCAGCCTTTCCAGTGCCTAGGGAATTTCCTTTTTTTTTAGACAACAAATAAATAAAAATAATAAATAAAAATAAAAATACATAAATGGGTGCTTTGGCCAAGAAGAAACATTCCCACACCCCTATTCGTGTAATATCTTTATTAGGCAATACTAGTGGTTAGGATGTTGACCTGGGACTTGGAAGATCCTGGTTCCAGTCACCACTGAGCCATAAAGTCCTAGCATTTATGAACTACAGCCCAGTTCATCAGATGACTAAGAATGACTCTTGGGCCAGTCACCCTTTGTCAGCCTGGCATGCCTCACAGGGCAGTTGTAAGGATAAAGCAAGGTGGATCCTCAGACCGTGTAAAATCCCTTGTACTCACTGGAGAAAAAGTGGGTTGCAAATATAGCTAATAAAATAATTCTATCCCAGTTTGAGAAAGCTTTATCTGGGGAAGGTCCCCTCCATAAAAAAGACCCTTCTACTGTAAATCATAGCTAAGAAGGAACTCCTTTTAAAAATAACACTGTAATAATAATAATAATAATAATAATAATTGTTATTATATTTTTATGCCTCTCCCTGTGGATCAAAATGGGGAATTACACAACACATAGACATAACATTAGTTAAGAGCACATATCAATTAAAAACATATATCAGTTTAAAAGAACAAGTAAAACCCAAGACATTTTAAAACAGTAAACACACAATTTAAACTTCACCTCTTTAAAATCATTCGTTGTAATATTAAAGCAAGGCAGATCCTCAGACCGTGTAAAATTCCTTGTGCTCACTGGAGATACTTCATAAAAAGATACTTCTACTGCAAATCAGAGCTAGGAAGGAACTCCTTTTTGCTAATCGGATTCCCCCGCTGGCTTTTCTTCGAAAACGAAGATTCAGGAAGGACTCATCCCGTGCTTTCTGCAAGCGCGCTGATGACTAAATGCGCTGATGATATTTTTTACTCCTCCCTGTGGATCGAAGCGAGGAACAACACATCAGTTCAACAGACATAACATTGATTAAAAGCACACATCAATTAAAAACATGTATCAATTTAAAAGAACAAGTAAAATCCAAGATATTTTAAAACAGTCAACACACAATTTAAAATTCACCTCTTTAAAATCATTTGGATAGGCCTGCCGGAAGACTTTGGCAATGGCTAGAATACTGTTACTTTTGGCCTGTAATGTCCAGGGCTGTAATTCACTACTTTTCAGTAATGGAAGAGGTTTCTGCCTATTAACTTGCAGTGTATTTTGATTTAATCTGAGCAAAATGGTGGGATGGAGGAAAGATTTTGGGCAGCTAGAGAGGAAGAGAGGATGAGGAGGAGAGTTTCCTAATAAGAGAGAAAGGCTCAAATTAGTTTAAAAATACTTTTCAAAAATTAGCTGGCCTTTTTTGCTTTCTGTTGGTCTCCCCAAAGGACAAGGTGTTGAAGTGATAAGAAAGTGCGTAGAAAGGGTTGCTTTCTAATGTTTTCTTTCTGCATTTTTCCTCAGGGAACAGTATCTGAATTGGTCACTTGGAGAATCCAAGTTTCCTTGTCTTTTTTCATGGCACAATAGTAACAGTGACTTCTCCTTAACTGGGAATGCTATGAGTTATCTTTCTGGACTATAATAAGGGTAACAAGTAAGGGATGTTCCCTACTTGGAGGCCAGAAAGCTTGTCCCTTTGTAGTGCTGGCTGGTGCCCCATATTTTAAGGGATGTTTCCTATTTGAGACTTGGGAAGATTTTATTTTTATATGGACTGAACAAGATGCCCCCCAAAAGTCCAGTATTTGGGGATATGGGCCCTTCATAAAGAAAGAAATATATGCATCATATAATTTATTAACTTGTACAGCATGTTAATTTTACAGAGAAAGAGAGGACTTATGTTATCCAAAATCAATACCTCCATTTCCTATTTAGGTAGAGCTCAAACATGTTGGTAGCTACTTCATGGATTTCAGCTGTCTTTTATTGCTGTTTTGAAAACCAGGGGGTTGTTTAGATGACCAAAAAAAAAAAATCCTATTATTTCACTTTAACTGCTCTGGCTGCCTCCTGTGGAATTCTGGATCTTGTAGTTTAGTGAGGCTTAAGAACTTCTTAGTGAACAATGCTAAATGCCCCACCCTAAACTGCAAATCCCAGGATTCTACAGGAGGCAGCCAGAGTAGTTATAAAGTGGAATCATAGTGCTATAATAATGTAGGCCAAATCCAGGACTTTATCACACTAAACTGTTATAGTGTTATTATTCCACTTTAACTGCTCTGGCTGCCTCCTGTGAAATCCTGGGATTTGCAGTTTAGGGAAGGGCATTTAGCATTGTTCACTAAGAAGCTCTTAGGCCTCACTAAACTACAAATCCCAGAATTCCACAGGAAGCAGCCAGAGCAGTTAAAGTGGAATAATAGGGCTATAACAATATAGTGTGATAAAGTCCTCACACTACACAAATAATCCAGTTTGAAACTGGATTATTTGCCACAGCTCCTTCCTATGGAATCCTGAGACTTGTAGTTTTAACAAGGTCTTTAACCCTTCACTTCCAAAGAGTGCTGGTGGCTCACCAAACTACAAATCCCAGGATTCCATAAGAAGGCGCTATAAGCAAACAATCCAGTTTCAAAGTGGATTATTTTGTGTAGTGTGGATTGGCCCATATTATGATGCTTTCCACTTAGGGCAAGCACAGGTACTTTAAGGGCTCTTAAAAACCGAATACAGTTGTCCCTTCATATTTGCTGGGGTTTGGTTCCAGGACCCCTGTGGATACCAAAATCTGTGAATACTCAAGTGCCATTATATGCAATGGCATAGCAAAATGGTGTCCCTTATATAAAATGGCAAAATCAAGCTTTGCTTTTTGGATTATTATTATTTTTTAGATAATATTTTCAAGCCGTGAATACTTAAAACTGGATATGGAGGGACAACTGTAGTAAAAGCCCGAGGAAATGGGTGGTGGTGAGGACGACGACCATGAGGAGGCGGGGTTGAGCTGGGCTATAAGAAAGTTGTTGGGTTTGGGTTTATTTTCGTCATTCCTTCAAACGTGCCCGGGTTGGCTTGCATGGAAGGCGGGTGAAGGAAGGTAGGAAAGTGGGCAGAGGACTGGCTGCTCGATGCTGAGGGAGGGAGGGAGCGATGAGGGAGAAAGAAAGAAGACAGCCCGCCATTGGCTTTGCCTCAGCGCGGATATAGGAGACGAGCCGCCCCCAAGGAGTCGCCTTTTCCCTCCCAACCTCTCTTCGGGGTTGGGGTTGGGGTTGGAGCCCGGCGGCAGATGGCGCCCAACTTGCGGGAGCGGGGCGGAGCTTTTCAACGCCTCACAAAAAAGTGCCTCAAAGCCAAGCGAGAGCCGCGTGAGAAAATGGCCGCTGCCTCCTTCCTCCTCCTCCTCTCAGGGAGGGGTGTGTATGTGAGTGTGTGTGTATGAGAGAGAAAAGAGACGCTAAATTAAAGGAGATGTATTTATTATTTCCTTATTTTATTCGGCTTACTGGATCTTAATTTCATGGGTAAGCTAATACAAGGGCATAGGTTTTTAAGCTGTGAAATTAGTAATAATTTAGGGAAGGTGTTTGTGTGTGTGAGAGAGAGGGAAAGAGAGGGAGAGAGAAAAGAGACGCTAAATTAAAGGAGATGTATTTATTATTTCCTTATTTTATTCGGCTTACTGGATCTTAATTTCATGGGTAAGCTAATACAAGGGCATAGGTTTTTAAGCTGTGAAATTAGTAATAATTTAGGGAAGGTGTTTGTGTGTGTGAGAGAGAGGGAGGGAGACAGAGAGAGAGAGAAAGAGAAGAGACACTAAATGAAAGGAGCTGTATTTATTTATTTATTTACTTACTTATTTTATTTGGCTTACTAGATTTTAATTCCATATGTAAGCTAATACAAGGGCATAGGTCTTTAACCTGTGAAAAAGTAATAATTTAGGGAAGGTGTTTTTGTGTGTGTGAGAGAGAGAGAGAGACAGAGAGAAAAGAGACGCTAAATTAAAGGAGATGTATTTATTATTTACTTATTTTATTTTGCTTACTGGATTTTAATTTTATGGGTAAGCTAATACAAGGCATAGGTTTTTAACCTGTGAAATTTGTAATAATTTAGGAAGGGTGTTTGTGTGTGTCTGTGAGAGAGAGAGAGAGAGAGAGAGAGAGAAGAGGTGCTAAACTGAAAGGAGCTGTGTTTATTTATTTATTTATTTACTTATTTTCTTTGGCTTACTGGATTTTAATTCCATATGTAAGCTAATACAAGGGCATCAGGTCTTTAACCTGTGTAATTAGTAATAATTTAGGGAAGGTGTTTGTGTGTGAGAGAGAGAGAGAGAAAGAGAGACAGAGAGAGAGAAAGAGAAGAGATGCTAAATGAAAGGAGCTGTATTTATTTATTTATTTATTTTGCTTACTAGATTTTAATTCCCCCCCCCCTCTCTCTGGCTTTTTCTTCGCAAACAAAGATTCAGGAAGGACTCATCCCGTGCTTTCTGCAAGCGCACTGATGACTAAAAAGGCCAATCTGAAGACATATCCACACTACACAAATAATCCAGTCTACAACTGGAATATTTGCCATGGCTCCTTCCGATTGAATCCTGGGATTTGTAGTTTTATGAGGCCTTTAGCCTTCTCTAACAAAGAGTGCTGGTACCTCACCAAACTACAAACCCCAGGATTCCACAGGAAGGAACCATGGCAACTTATCCAGTTTCAACCTTGATTATTTGTGTAGTGTGGGTATGGAGACATACCTCACTTAACAAAGCATCTGATAGTGAACCTCCTTTTTACAAAAGTCTTTTTATGCTTCCACAGTCCTCCCCCTTTTCTTCCTTATCCTCTGTCTATCTGGAAGGTATTAGGAAGCCCTCTGGTACTATAACCGGGATTAAAATTCTTTGTCGCCATTTAAATAAAGCTCCTTTCTTTGTGCAATGGGATGCACTACAAGGAGATGCAGCTCATCATTTGTCCACACCTGAAAGGTGAGAAATCCAGATCCAAGGCCCCAGTGAGAAAAGTAAAAGAAATTGGAAACATCCAAGGAGACTGAATGTAAAAGAGACACGTCTCATTATGTATTTTAAAATCGGTTTTATTCTGAAAATAGCCCCATGCATTTAGTACAGAAAATATTTCAGTGGTGTTTGTTTGTTTGTTTGTTTGTTTTAGAAGCTGGCCAAAAAAATAAATAAAAAAATATGACAACTAACTTCAGTATAAATCAGGAGTGGGGAACCTTTGGCCATCTAGACATTTTAGACTACAATTCCCATAATCCACACCACTGGCCATGCTAGCTATGACTTGTGGGAGTTGAAGTCCAAAACTTATAAAAGCCAAAAGTTCCCCACCCTTGGTATAGATTTAAATTACATTACAGTATTACAAATTTCACAGGTAAAAAACCTTATACCTTGTATTAGCTTACACATGAAATTAAAATCCAGGAAGCCAAATAAAATAAGTACCTGTAAATAAATAAATACAGCTCCTTTCATTTAGCGTCTCTTTCCTCTCTCTCTCTCTCTCTCACACACACACACACACACCCTAAATTATTACAAATTTCACAGGTTAAAGACCTATGCCCTTGTATTAGCTTACATATGGAATTAAAATCCAGTGAGCCAAATAAAATAAATAAGTAAATACAGCTTCTTTCATTTAGTGTCTCCTCTCTCTCTCTGTGTCTCTCTCTCTTTCTCTCTCTCTCACACACACAAACACTTTTCCTAAATTATTACATGCCTCACATTGGGAGGCATGGAGTTGCACTATCCACAATGCTTCAGCCTTATTTGAGAACTCACGCCAAATAAGTCTTGAAGAGAAACGACAACACAGAAAGAATCACAACCCAGAAACATCACCCAAGGAGACCTTCTGCTGTACTTTCTGCAACCGGAGTTGTTTATCTCGGGGGCCAAATAAGTTTCAAACTTTCAAAAAAGTTTGAAAGTGGTTTATTTGCCATGAGTCCTTCCTATGGGATCCTGGGATTGGTAGTTTGCTGAGGCACCAGCACTCTTTGGCAGAGAAAGCTAAAGACCTTGTAAAACTACAAAATACAGGATTCCACAAGAAAGAGCCATGGCAAATAATCCACTTTCAAAGTGGATTATTTGTGTAGTGTGGATTTCACCTCTTTCTGGTTCAGGTCCCCACTCAGCCATGAAAATCATTAGTTAATCATGAATTCCTCATCCTTTCTCCTTTTCACTGTCTCCTAAGGTTATTGTGAGGACAAAATGGGGAGTAGATAGCAATGTTTACTGGAGAAAATGTGGGTTATAACTGTAATAAGGTCAAAACTGTTAGAGTAGGATGATGACCAGTGCTTGGATTGGAGTGGGGAGGGGGTTTGGGGGCTTTCCTAATAAATTCACTTGCCATCAGCATCCTGCCCCCCCATCCCCTTTTAGCTAGTAAATAGGAGGTCTTTGGTAGCTTTCGAAAATTGTAGCTGGGGGTCACTTGTTGTGTGCTTTCAAGTCATTTCCAGCTTATGGCGACCCTATTACAGTGTTTTATTGGCAAGATTTCTTCAGAGGTGGTTTGTCTTTTGCCTTCCTCTGAGGGTGAGAGTGTGTGAATTGCCCAAGGTCACCAAGTGGGTTTCTGTGGCTGAGCAGGGATTTGAACTCTTGTCATTAGAGGCCAATGCTCAAGCCACTACACCACTGGCTCTTATGGGAGTCTCTTGTGGTCCATCTTTTCACTCACGTGCTATTGCAGTTGGAGTACCAACAGGACATGAAAGACTTGTTTAAGCAAAACAAGCAAATTGCCACTCACTGTTTGCCTTTTTTTATAGTCCAGGAGAGGGGAAAAAGAGAGGACTACTGTCCTCTTTTGCCTTATTATTGAATTGAAATGATGGGCAGATTCTGCTTTATTTACACAAGGATGTTGATTTTACTTATAGAAACCTGGAACTCAGAAATACAAAACAAGCCTTAAAATAAAATGTAACTACTTGTGAGACAGGAGACGTGGCAAAAATAATTTGGGGAAGCAAAAATGACTCTTTAGTGAGGGCATAGAGGAATTTATACTTTAAAGACACACCTGATACAGGAATAGTTCCATCTTATTGTAAAACTATCAGCAGGTGTGCAGGAAATTTCTGCAGTGGAACAGAATGAATGAATAAATAAATGAATGTGTGTGTATAAGCCAATAGCCCTATCGTGCCACTTTACAAAAGAATTTCTCCTTGATTTTAGAAGGCTGTCACTTCACTGAAGGACTTGTTTGAGAGCTGAAGAGACACGTGCTTCTGTATGTGAAGCAGTAGTGAAGTCAGCCCTCTCGTCCTTGCTTTCCCAGCAACTTCCAATGTGTATTCCTTCGGAACCAAGAAGCTGTGTGTAAGTATTGTAACTTGTAGCCATTGATGATTTCACCCCTACTTGAGTTTATCTAAAAGTCCTTAAGCTAGTCAATATCACCACATTTGTCAAAATGAAAACTTTCCAAAAAGTTTGCTTTTAGCAAATCACCTAGTACATATGACTCAAAAGGGAATGGATACAAATATAAATTAACCTGCAGTCTTTAGCATAATTGATTGAACTCTGAAAATAAGTCACACTGAAGAAAGTGGGATCTATTTTGAGTAAACATGCATGTGAGCAATGTGACTGCTCAAAAATATAGGGCTTTTGAAAATACAGCATTGTACCTTGTTAATTTATGTCGCAGAACAGAACACAGGATCTTGCCAGACATTTCTGGGTACTTTTGGGGATTTATGTTGCTTCCTGTGTCCTAGATAGTATGTACTCTCGACACTGACTAAATCTTGCCAAAGACGATCTTTCAGCACTATCTTCTTACATACTTTATCAGTTTATCTGATCAGAAATCATAAAGCAGCTTCTTTGTTCTGTACATTTATTTAAAATGTTACAATTGCTTCTAATAATGGTATTTTTAATTCTACTATCCACCACTCAATGCAAAATTAGCACCTAAAATTAAGGATTAGAAAATATTGCTGAGACAATCTAGTACACAGTGTTGCCATGTGCCCCAGCTGCCAATCCCAAAAGATAGTTGTAAATGAATAGCATTGTGGCAGTGATATTTGTGACTGAATTTGGCCCATCCCTATTCCTTTTACAGTTCCTTCCCTATTCCTTCCATATCCTGGACTCCAGAAGAACAGTTATTGACTAAGGCAGATAGGATGTTTTTCTGTGCAACCCTGTAACTATTCAGAATTTAGCCCCATTGAGTTCAATGGGATTTGAACTCAATGAGATTTATTCTCAAGTAATTTGATATAGGATTGCAGCCTAAGTTATATTTATTCAGGAGATACAATTAAGTCTTAATAATTATGTAACATTGTAGATTGCTTGCGTAATACAATAAAATGTATCAATAAAATGAAGTATGTTTATTACGGTAAAATTTAAACTATTTCACACAATTAGTGTATGCCAGTGATTTGTTAAATGTTAGATTCAATAAAAGTAAAATATAAATTGTAATGTCTTGCATTTCAGCACACTTAATTTGATTTATGTCCATATTCAATGACAGTGAAGGAAAAAAATTATAAAACTTTAGTAATCTATTTTTCCTTCTTCATAAATTTTGAAAAGAATTTATAAAGTATGCATTTTTATTACAGATATTTTCCAGAAATATAGTACTCAGGAATGGCTGTTTTCCCCAAAATAATACTGAGACCAGAGGTTGAAGAGTATCTGAGGTCTATATTTAAAAATAATGAGGTAAAGTGATACAGAAATTGATTAACAATATAATACAAAATTCTAAGTTTTTGTTTTAGATTGTAGGTGTTAGGTTGTCATTCTCTTGTTTATTTGGGAATAAGTCTAATTGAACTCAGCGAGCTTACCTCTGAGGAGACATATAGCACTGAACTATCAAAGTATTTTTCGCTGGCAGTACATGCGTACCTCAGTTAATGAAGTAGATATAGTCCTGCATTTTACTTCTTTAACAGAAACTTTGGTACCAGAGGTAGAAATAACATGGAAAGAATTGGGATAGGTTTCTGGATGTGAGGGCGATCTGGCTGCGACATCTGTCACCCCATTGATCGTCTGGGTTGATTCGGCTGATCTGTCTGGCTAGGAGGGTGTCCCCTTCCTCCCTCACTGCTCCATGTGTGTCCCTCCCGAAGCTGCGCACTCGGTGGAAGAGGACGACCATCCCAGATAGGAGTGTACCGTTCTTCGGTCAAGGGTATACGATAGCTGCGCTTCCCTGCTAGAACCTCCAAACAAGCTCAACGTCCATTTGTAGGGGGATAGGTTTCTATAGCATAAAAAAGGAGAGCTGTTCAACATGTTTCATCAAACTTCTTATCTAAAAATAACATTATACACACATGAAATGAAAGAACCAGATCAAGTAAACAAAAGCATTTTGAATCGTCTAGAGATCAGCTTGAAAGCTTCTTCTAAAATGTATCCTGGGATGATTTTTTTCCTTTTAACAGCCTTCATTTTTCTTACGATTTCTATTTTGATGGCAAGGCTTATTGATGTATAATTTTTGAACATGCCAGGGTAGCTGGTGAGGCAGGCTAATCTACTTTCCCCTTTTCTTTTTGTTTTACTCTTCATACATTCTCAGTAAGTGATTGTGGAGGCAGCTGTTTACCTTGACTGTTGGATGCTACAGCAGGATCACCTAGAGGAGAGTTCCATTCTTTCCCAGGACAACCTTTATTGCATTGTTAACTGCAGACACATTGGTACAACCCAACACTGAAAGGCTGTCTTTCTCCAGCTCTCCTTTCCCATCCTCCCAATGCCAGTGCTGCTGAAAAACTTTAAGATAGACAGAAGACAAGAAAAGGGGAGGGCAGTCTGGGGTCCCATAAAAAGGCTTTGTAAAAAGGAGCTTCTTTGTCAGAGGCTTTGTTAACTGAAATATGCCCCTGTATGCAGAATACTGCTGTTATACTGCCACACTTGGAAGATACAGCTCTTTGCCTAGTGCAGGAAAACCCAAAATGCTTCCCCCTCCCCTACATTGGTTTAATCTATATTGGGCTAAATACAGGTATTAATTCCAAATAGAGGAGACCTAGTGAACCAGTGAGACTTGTAAAATCAATGCTAATGTAAATCTTATTAATATAATGGATTTACTCTGGTTGTGATTAACAATTGAATTTAGCCAAATGTTAATATTTATCATACTTGCAAATTATTTTTTTTATTTCTAAAAGTTAAACAACCCTAAGAACCTGTTGAAGGGTGAGATATAATGCTGTAAATGATAAAAACCATGGTTCCTATTGAATCAATTAGATTGCTTCAAATGTTTTGTATGTTAACTTTAGAGCCAGTACGGTGTTGTGATTCGAATGTTGGACTAGGACTCTGGAAGACCAGGAGTTCGACTCCCTGCTCAGCTACCAAAATCCACTGGGTGACTTTGGACAAGTCATACTTAACCTTAGAGGAAAGCAGTGGCAAATATCCTCTGAATAAAACTTGCCAAGAAAACTCTGTGATAGGGTCTCCATAAGTCAGAATTTACTTGAAGGCTTGTAATAATCAATCTACATCTGGGTTTATACCATGTTGTTGTAATATTATAACTATTATTATTCTAATATGTTTTGTTTGCTTGCTTTTACTTTTAGCTTGTAGCAGCTATTGGTCTACAGGAAGCTGAACAGAAATATGAGTCTCTGTTAAATAATTTATCTCATCCACCAGCTTTCACAACAGTTCGAGTGAACACTCATTTGGCATCTGTGGAACATATAAGGAGTCTGCTTTGTGAAGAGATCCACAAGGTCTGTGCATTGTTTCCTCCCTGGTTGTACACCCAGTCATCAGTTACTTAAACCATTAGGACTATAGTCCTCTACATTATTGCCTGGGAGTATGTCCCTTGAACTCAAGTATACCAACTTCTGAATAGACATGGATATGATTGTGCAGTAAGTCAAATGTGGAGCAAATAAAGTAATATTTAAAATTAAGAAGGTAGGAAAATAAAACCAGGAGCATAAAGTAGCCTATAAATTGTCAGAAAATTTTAATAGATTGAATAATGACAATAATAGAGGAATCACAGAGATTTTAGTATGACTGTACCAGCATACATTGGGTAATAAATGCTCTGCTGCTGCTGAAGAGCATTTCCCCAAAGAAATAAGTGAAAAGAAAGAAAGAAAGAATAATCCTAAATTTGTGAGGGGAATGAAGTGGGAGATTTTCCACCAGTTTCAAAGCCCTGCTGGCTCACACTGGCCAGGACAGGTGGTGAGAGGAAACCAATTGGATAGGTGGGTGGAATAAGTTACCCCAGCTCCAGATTGGTGTACGAGTTCATACTTCAAGGTCTGGATTCTTGGGGCACTTGAAAGACCAGAGGAACTTTGAACTGAAAGCTGTTTCTCCCTGGCTTTCAAGATACACTGTTTGGAGACTAAAGCTGGTGGAGTCATCACAGGCAGCAGACTTAGGCCTGTGGGAGGCTGTCCGTGAGTACAAGTGGGCTTTTAGAATAGATGTAGTTCTTCTGTTGGTAGTGTTCTCTGCCAGCTGTGGGGCTTTTCTGTCTTATTCTAAGTCTGGCCAGTGGATCTGAAGGTTAAGATTATCAGTTGACAACACTGTTTTATCCTATTTATGGGTTTCTTTCTTTTCCAGAGAAATCCAAGTTCTGAGATCTGTATAGCTGATGGTTATGAAAGCCCACTATGCATTTTCTCTAAGGTGGGGGTGTGTGGAATTCTGTTTTTCTCTATTAATACATGATGTGTTAAGGTTGGAGGCAACCAGTGCATGGTGAGACCAGGGTATACTAGGAGGGGGTTATACGAACTTCCTGACAATAAGTGCTATTGGGCAGTGGAATACGCTGCTGCCTGAGAGTGTGATGGAGTCTCCTTCTTTGGAAGTTTTTAAACAGAGGTTGGATGGCCATTGGTCGGGAATGCTTTGATTGTGTATTAATTCCTGCATGGCCGAATGGGGTTGGATTAGATGGCCTTTGTGGTCTCTTATATGATTCTATGATTCTATATCCAAGGCTTTTCTTGGCATGCCAGCTTTTTAATGGTTAGGGAGCTTTTTACATGGAGAAAATTAAAAATAACTGCAAACATGAGATTCATGTAATATGCTGTTTGTACAGTCCAAAAAAAGGACTTTGCTGTGTTCTTTTCTATGTATTTGAGATGGTTCTGTGCCAGTTCCTGTCCACCTTAAGTGAATGAGTTGGTGATACAATCTGGTTGTGGGACAGAGATAGCTTCAGTCATCTTGGTGGATGACCAGTGCCAGGAACGGAATGTATCTTTATTGGTTCTGCTGACCTCTTATTGGCTTCTGATACAGTCAACCATGCCATCTTTCTGGGTAACATCTTGGGGATGGGATGTGGGGGCACTGTTTTATAGTGGTTACAGTCCTTCTTGGAGTGACTAATTCAAAGGCCACTGGGGGTTCTTATCCAACCCCTGGGTGTTAGCCTTTGGGCTTGGTTTTGTCCTCCAGGCTGTTATTATCTACATGAAACTGCTGGGAGATGTTATCTGGAGTTTGAGGTTTGGTGTCACCAGTATGCTGTGTCCACCAACTCAATGTCTCCTTTCCATCTAACTCCAAAAGGCCTGTTTCTGTGCTAAAGTGATGTTTGCTTTCAGTAACGTCCTGGATGAGGGTGAACAAATTGAAACTTGATGCAGACAAGACAGAAGTTGTTCTGTTCAGTTAAAAGACAGATTAAGGAGAAAAGATTTAGCCTGTGTTGAATGAGGTTACACTCACCCTGATATCTCAGGTTCACAGCCTTGGGCATACTCCTGGACTCAGGTTTGAGCCAGAAGCCCAAGATGAGTAGTGGCACAGCTAAACCTAGTGTGCCAGCTTTTCCCATTCCTGGCAACAATGACAATGCCTTGATTACATCCTGTTTGGATTACTGTATTGTGGGGCTGTCTTTGAAAGCTGTTTAGAAACTGCAGTGGGTTCAAAATGCTTCAGCCACACTGCTGAACAGGGCTGGTTACTGGAAACCTGTAACTCCTTTACTGAAACAGCTTCACTTTCCATTTCTGTGTAAAATCAAAGTGCTGGTTATGACCTTGAAAACTATGCATGACTCAGGTTCAGAGTATCTGAAAGCCCATATCTCCATGTATGAGCCTTTCTGAGTTTTAAGATCTTCCGGGGAAGGCTTTCTCTTGGTCCTCTGTTATTTTTCCTCCAAGAGACAAAACCCTTTTCAAATTAGATAGGCCTTTGGGTCTTAAATCATGTGGCAGAATGGTCTTTGAATGGGGTGTGCTGTGCTTTGATCTTTTTTTTAAAAAACCCTATATAGTTTAAACTATTTTGACTTTCTGCTTTTAATAGAGTTGTTCATTTAATTGTATTTTAACTTTTGTATTAACAAGATTTTAGCTGTGTTTTATTTTAAGTTCTTGTAAGCTGCTTTGGGTTTGTGCTGGGAGAAAAGTGGGATATAAATTAAATTAGTAGTAGTAGTATTGATGATGATATTAATAATAAAGGTGATGATAGTAATTATAGTAGTAAGAGTTAGTGAAGAAAAGTGATTAACTTGCTATAATGCTGTTTTTATTTTTAAAACGTCTCAGAAATATACATTTCTTTTCTAACGTATAGCAATATGCAAGTCTTAGTGTTCCAGTTCTTCAGCATCCACAACTTCCTGACATCTTACTTATTCCTGTTATTGGACCCAGGTCAGTGTTTTTTAGAATGTTATCAAATTTACCTTGCTTTACATTAAATAGCTCTGATCATGTATAGGCCAGTCTTGAACCTTGAAGATACATTAGAACAGACATTCTTACCATTGTTAAATTGGTAATGAGCAGGTTTACGTGTTCATGCTAAACCTTAATTACTGTTAAGAGGATGAACAGTAGCATGTCTTGGGCATGTGCTCCCTTCTCCAGCATATGAGGAGTAATTCAAAAGTGTCTGGTTCCATGGGATTAAGTATGGCTTGCCATGTTCTAACCTCTCAGTCTGTGGTTAATTTTAATAATGGTTTGTTCACATAAGTTAGCCTCAAGCCATGGGTTATTGGGGGGAGTGCATGTTTGAACAAACCATAGATATGTTAACCACAGTTTGGGGTTTGGAAGCTATTGGCCTCTCTGCAATTCTGTAGGACACAGGAAGGAGAGTACCATTCAGCATTATCTGTAAAGTTTTTTCAGAGTTTTAATTTTCAAGATGCCTATGAATCAGTGATGGAAAATATGATTGGTAAACATTAGAGACCTAAGATAATCAGTTTGTTTAAAGCAGAGAAAATTTACAGGATTAACTTTCACTCTCAGTAAACTTGACCTCTCTAAATACAGATTTGTTTTAAAGCTACCCATAATTTTATAAAATTGTAGATTTCAGATATAAAAGCTTTAAGTACAGTATTATAGAGTTGTCCTGTTTTCTTAGAAACAGTAATGGGGTAAACATAGAGAAGAAACAAAATGCATGCAGCAGAAGTGGGGGGGAAGTGTTTGGGACAAGAGAAGGCAGCTAAGAAGAGTAGAAGGGGTTAAATTAATGTTTCTCTAATTATGTTAATAGGTTTTCTTGAATTTGTATTTTTCCTTCTCAGAAAGGATCTACAAAAATTGACAAATGAAGTTATTGTTGGTGCACAATGTGGGAGTGCAGTGCTTCGAGGAGCTCATGTCTATGCCCCTGGAATTGTATCAACATCAAAACGTAAGAAATGTACTGAAAGCATTTCACCTTCATCCAGTTCTGGACTAGAGCCAGTTCACTGACTGACAAACCAGAAGTACTGCCAGTTTTTTTTCATCCCTATCTCAGATTCCGTAGTCCTTCAATTTTAGTAACATAACTTCTTGTAGATTAACCATTTGGACCTATCTTTTAAAAGGTCACAGAAAAAGCTGTAAGGGTGCATATGGGAAAAAAAGACCCTGTTACTAAAAGTTGCTCTGGAGCTAGTCTTGACCTGCAGAGATGCTCGTGAATATATGGACCTTGAATATGTAGCCTTATCTAATTCCCTTGTGATTGGGCCAATGTTCTCATGTCAAATAAAATATAATCTGAAAATCTTTCTTTTTTCCCTGTTCTAGTCATGAAAGCTGGTGATCTGGTTTCAGTGTACTCTGATATTGAAGGGAAATGTAAAAGAGGAGCCAGAGAATTTCTTGGAACTAAAGTTTTCATTGGAAATGGGATTTCTGAACTGAGCCGCAGTGAAATTTTTAATTCTAATGGCCCATTGAAGTAAGTCAGAAATGTATAATAAAGATGGGGAACATACCTGTAATTACTATGATTTTTTTTAAAAGAAAACTAGTTCATTTTAAAATATCATTTGACAGTGGAAAACACTGTTTGGACATATCTGAAAATGCAGAAAAGAATACTCACAGCTCAGAGTAATTTAAATTAAGTGTCTAATTGAGTACTCTTAATCAGGGGGATTTCTCAAGTTCTGTGGGAAATTTTGCTGATTTATTTTTGTGTTTAATGTATTTAGGGCTACTGAATTGAAAACTATTAACATAAAATATACTTTAGCATTGCCCCTAAAAGCAAGGGTGACAGCCAAGATGGTTGGGGGCATCCCCTTAATTATACATTTACTGTTTGAGCCACTGTTTTCAACCAGTTATACTCTTAACTATTTGGTGTAAGCTATATTGCTTGCCAGCCTTGGTATTTGGAGCAAGCTGCATCCTAACTTCCAGAGAACACAAGAAGAAGGATACCTTTGCCCTCATGTCTAGCTTCTGGGCTTCCTGTAGGCTTCTGGTTGGTTTCTCAGAGTACAAGTACTGCCACATATATATTATTGCCATTTTCTAGGTCCCCCAAGGCAATTGTATGGTATTTTAAATGGTGTTGGCTATTATCCATGGTATCCAAGGGGCCTCCCAGAACCAATTCTCCCCAGCAGATACAGGTGTCCTACTGTATTATTATTATTATTATTATTATTATTATTATTATTAAAAAAGCCTTCCTGGTTTTTCAAAGTAAGACTTGACTTCTAGTCCCTTCCAATTTTTTGTTATCCATTTCTGGCAGTGTGCAGCCCCTGATCTCAGGAGTAGAAAATTGGGCTCTGATCCCACTGCAGTTGTCCACAATCTTTTAAGGTTAACATTAAAGTATATTACTTAGGTGCAGGCCAATTTGGATACAGCAGGGTAGAACAACACTTGGGGAAATGAATTTCCTTCAGGTTGGCTCAAAATTTAGGAAATATTTCTATCTACTTGTCCCATGAGTGTGGAAAAAAAGAGTAAGATGCATATATTAACATAGGCTGTAGGTTACTTTAAATATGGAACACTTAAGTTTCTGTATTTTGATGATAAAATAATCAGTGCTAACATGTGGACAGAAATAATTCCTAATAACAAGTTTTGAATGTTGTAAAGATTAAGAAAAAGCAGGAGAAAGATTCAGATGAGAGCAGTTCATAGTTACTACGTGAACTACACTTTACAATCTTTGAAGTCACTTATGAAGTTGAATGAAGCATTTTTACAGATTGATAATTGTAAATTAAATGCATTTTTAGCAATAATATATATGTGGGTTGAATTTGTTCAACTTTAGGCCACAGCTTTATATGTTTCAGTTCAGAATTTGTACTCATTAAAGTAGCCTTTCAGCATTTTTTACTTAGAGCATCCCTTGATTTCCACATAGATTAAATAATGCAGCACAAATATTATAACCCTTCTTGATGACCTTAGTGCCATGAAGCTGCAGTAGTTCATTTAGTCATTACTTGTTATCCTATTCCTGAGCAAATTTGCCTGTTGAGAAATTATCTGCTTGTCAGTGAGCAATATTCACTCATGCTGATTGGACTTACATTTTCTTTTTGTTTTACATGTTTTCAAAAATCCTCTAACCATTCTTGGTTAATGGTTAAAATTTGCTTTAATACAGACTACCTAAAAAACAATAACAAAGAAACTCTGGGCAGTCATTGGGGAATCTTTCTCCAATATTATTTGCAAATGTAGGTCCATTTTAATTCAGGATGTTCCACTCAAATCACTTTGAGAACACTTTTATGTTGTTACCAAGAGAACTGCATCACTTCATTAGCTGTGGAAAAGTATTTTTGCTGCAGTTCTAACACAGTGTTTTCTTTTTAACCCATTTGTTGTTAATCCTCTCACTCTCTTAGCTTGCTCCACTGTGTGCAGTTTCATTTTCTGCACAATCACTGATCTCTGACTCCTTTCCTTTTTGTTAAGCCTGCCTCTCCGTAATACATTACCTTTCAATCTTACTTTTTCTTTTCCCATTCTCTAGCCCTTCTGCCCCCTCTGTCTCTTGCCCTGTAACCATAGCACAATTTTCTCCATCTGCACTTCTCTGCAGATGCATCTGTGTTACCACTCTTTTAATCTTGGCCCAGTCATCTTTTTGTATCTATTTTTCAGTTTCCCCTTGATCTGCTGCCTGTCCCATTTTTATCTCTCCTCACAGAATTTGGTGACAGCAGTGCCCAAGGTTTTCACTCTCAATCAGTTTAAATAGGCTGTGTGGCTTGGTGAATGGCTGGATAGATTAGATACCGTAATTGGTATCCGCTCCACTGCACATTTCTGAATCCAGGGAGCAAGTGTAATGATTTTCCATCTTTCATGGAATCCCTGGAATGTGGATCCTTCCTGTAATATCATGGCAAAATGAGGAGCCCATTGTATTTTGTTACATCACTGTTTCCAGAGCTGGTAACTGGGCAGTATTGGTATGGTTAGGATCTGCACTGTTGACTTATTCTCCCAGTTTAAGGATTTTTGTCTAATCCTAATTGCCAGGGGAGAAATTCCATTGCAGTGGGTCTCATAATACCTGTGAACCATAACAATGTATTAGACGTCACCAAAAAGAAATTGAGAGAGGTGCAAAAATGTGCATTTTGAATTTCCCTAGAGGGCTGAAGGTAGTCATGCACTGGGTCATGATGGGCTTATCGGTCTAATACAGTCGTCCCTCCACATTCGCGGTTTTGAGTATTCGCAGTTTCTCCTCTTTCTCCTCCCCCTCCCTGGGAGGGAACTCCATATACTTCAGGGGCTTCGCTACATTTGGAGTGGGGAGCCAAGGCGCCCCCTCCCCGCTCTCCTGGGGCTTGCCTCCATTTGAAGTGGAGAGCCAAGCCCTGAGAGAGCAAGGAGCGGGGTGATTTAGACCCGATGTCCCTGCTTCCTCAGGGGTTGGCTTCCCACTCTGAACAGAGCCAAGCCCAGGGAGAGTGGGGAGATGGGGTCTAAAGCACCCCCTCCTCACTTTCCTGGGGCTTGACTCCATTTGAAGTGGAGAGCCGAGCCCCGAGAGAGCAAGAAGGGGGTGATTTAGACCCAGTCTCCCCACTCTCCCTGGACTTGGCTGTTCGGAGTGGAGAGCAGCTTTGGGAGGGCAGGGGTGGCGGCTGAGAAGTGGCTACGAGGCTTCAAAAGCCCCGTCACCATTTTGGAAGGGTGGGGGGGGGTTGCGGGTGCGCGGGGGAGGTGTATTTTATTCGCTTTTTTTTTTACGTATGCGGGGTTCTTATGCCCCTAACCCCGCGAATTTGGAGGGATGACTGTATTAGCTTGCAATACAATACAATATATAGCATACATGTTATGAAACCGGTGATTTTAACAGGTTTGTGCATTAATGAAATACCAAATTGGATTTTAGAAACCTTATGAGAACCCCTTTATGGGCTTTTGAATTTTACCTTTTAGGTAAGCCTTTTACATAGCAACTATTGCAATTTGATGGTGAATAATTTATATTTAGGACTAGCTGCTGATTTTTAAGTCACATTCGCATAGAGAGAAAATGTTTAGATGTTCTTAAAATAGAAACATATTCATGGGTACCTGTGTTGACCATGCAGCAAAATACAAGAAAATCCACAAAACAGTGATACCTTTATTGGGCCAACTTGTTGAGGAATTAGTGTGTTCCTGTTTTGGAAACTCTGTGAAGTTAAATTCCGTTAACTTCCCTCTAGCAGAATAGCAGAAGGCTGTGACTCAATGTACATTACTTTGCTCTGAATTCCAGGGACAAAAGAAGCATGCAGCTTCAAGTGAAACAACTTAAGAAACTTTACTAGTGGCTATTCATATATATTCATAAAGAACCTAAATCCTAACTAACCTAATGAATAGATTTGGGTGGAAGAGAGAAAGAGTCCATCTTATCTCACCAGCAAAAGGAGTAGAGAGAACAGAATATGGCTGCTGAAGAAGAGGGCAAGACAGAGAAGCATGCAAACTACAGGACCTGAGAAGGGACAAATCTCTGTATAACCAATACCAACAGGGGTTGTCATATGATCTTGTTGCTTAGTTACAAAATAAGAGAGAGAGAAAGATTTCAAAGTGGAGGAAATCCTGTTCTACCTACTACATTCTTGCCCTAATGGCAACAGAGGGGGTGGGGATGGGGGAGAATGCTGAATTTCTCAAACACAACTAAAATGGGTCAGCTTTATTGGGCCAACTGAAAATAGAAAGTAATTTATTGGCTTATTTTGAATTCACTTGAACCTAATATTTGTGAGACAGCTCAACACAAAGTTTGTGTCCTGTTTATAGTATATATGGATTAAAATGTGCAAAGTTCTTCATTATTGTTAAAACAAATTCACAATTGGTTAAATCATTGAACCATATTGTATGGCAGACCCATTTGACATATTACATCTTTCATTTGAAGATTATTTGTATAATATAACTCTAGCAATGTCGGTAGGGCAGTTCATTCTTACCAGAGCATTTTGTGCCTTTCAGAGGATTGGGAATAAAAATGATTGAGCCTGTTTACCTCAGTCCTTCATTTGACAACTTGTTACCCAGTTATCTGTTTTTACAGGTAAGTTGTGTTAAAAATATTTGAAGTTTCTTGACGCAACAGGGGATCAACTATTTTGGTCACAATTCTTTTTAGCATGGAAGAATTGGTCAGTGATGTAGAAATATTAGGCATCCAGGGAGAAAGTGATCTTGTACTCCTGAGATTCATTAAACAGAGGAATGTGGTGGTTAAGTATAGTTGGACATAAGCTTGGATTTTCAGAAAGATCCCATGTTCAGAAATTCTCAAAGAAGAATTCATGATGGATGGAAATTTTTAAAAAGTGGAATATTGAAGGCAAGAGTACAAACAGTTCCAACAAGAAAGAAACATGGCAGGATAAATACTTAAAGGAGCTTTGGGATGAGCTGAGATTTAAAGGGGGGCGTATACAACACATGGAATACGCAAGTGGCAGATCATGAAGGAAGAGTACAAATGAGTAGCCAGGGTGGGTAGGACAAAGGCTAGGAGGGCTAATCAGAAGGAACTCAGGCTTGGAAGAGAGATTACAAATAATAAAAAGGTTTTGTTTTTTTGTTTTTTTTACTTATGTTTAGAGGAAGAACAGGGATGCTCTTTCACTACATGATAGAGAATTGGTAATTGGTGAAAGAGAGAGAAAGAGAAGCTATTCAATATTTGCTTTGCCTTTGTCGTCTTCCAAAAGGAAAATCATACTCAACCTATTAAAATAGAATAAACAAATAGCATTAGCGTTTATATTTCTATGCCACTTATCAGTGCAAAGCACTCCCTAAGCGGTTTACAATGTGTAGCTAATTGCCCCCAACAAGCTGGGTACTCATTTACCCACCTACAGAAGGATGGAAGGCTGAGTCAACCTTGGAGTCCTCTGGGATTGATCTCATAACATTGTGGCTGCAGCATTTAACCACTGCACCACCAGGTCTCCTATGCAGTGAGGGGGCTGCAGCTCAGAATAGGAAAAAAAAATGCTACAGGACACCTGTCTACTTTAAATGAATCCAGGTCTCCATGGCCAGATGAACTGCACTCAAAGATAAAAAGGAACTTGCAGGATTCATCTCAGAGCCCCTGTGTATAATATTTCAGAATTCATGGAGAACAGGTGAGGTTCCTATAGACTAGAGGTGGGAAAATATTGTCCCAGTCTTTTACAAGGGGGAAAAAGAGGATCTGGGCAACTACCAACCAGTTAACTTGATATCAATACTGGAAGAAGTTATAGAATAATAACTAAACTTGGTATCTGTGAACATGTAGAAAAGAATGTTGTGATAACTAAGATCCAGCATGGGTTTCTCAAAATGTCATTTCAGATTAATACTCTGTGAACCATATAACATTTTCATTAATTGTTGGGTTTTGTCGATGTTTGGATATGCTTGCTTTGTTGTCACTCATTTGCGTGTATCCTTCCTTTGCTTCACTCAGTCTCATCTGTTTTGTTTCATATGAGAAGAGTCCCTCCCTCTCTCTGTTTCTCTCATATTATGGCTATGTCCCAATGAGCAAAGACAAAGGACATTTAGCATTTCTCTAGGAGTTACTGAGAAAAAAGCTGGGATTGAGCTTGGAAATATTATTTTTTTGGTATACAGTTCACGGAATCCCCCAGCCAGTAAATTTCTTCACCTAGTGCAACATCTAAATTTAATTGTTGGCTTTGTTGATATAAAGACTGCCATGTTACTCTGAGCTTCTGCTATAAGCCAGTTCAGGTGCCAGTGTGTTTTGAAAAAGACAACCAGTCTTTTCTTGTCCACAAAGAGAAGAGCTAAGTAAACGGATATTTTAACATCGCTTGAGTTTCTGCAGTCTCCATCTTGGAAATCATGCTGCTTGCCAAAACAATGGCTGCTGCATCTGGCCAGATTTGGGGGCTTTTTGTTTCTTCCTGCCTAAATGTTGTTTTATCCAGCCTGATGAAGAGTACTAGAAAACTTAAAAGCCCAGGTGGAAAACTTTGTGATCCTACTAAAAATATCCACAAATCCTGAATTTTATTTCTACTCTTCTTTAATTGTGCTTTAGAATTATAATTGTTTATATTTTTATTTGTATTTCTTGGC
Source organism: Gambelia wislizenii (assembly GCA_030847615.1). NCBI lineage: Eukaryota > Metazoa > Chordata > Lepidosauria > Squamata > Crotaphytidae > Gambelia > Gambelia wislizenii. Next base: position 128,894,549 of record JAUMIR010000006.1, on the reverse strand, counting down.
TGGATCGCCATCTGTCAGGAGTGCTTTCATTGTGTGTTCCTGCATGGCAAGGGATTGGACTGGATGGCCCTTGTGGTCTCTTCCAACTCTATGATTCTATGGTTTTTAAAAAATAGAAGCTTAGTAGGTCATGGTAGTGCTGTGGAGGCATTGCATTTTGATTTCACTGAGGCCTTATCGAATCCCCCCTGATATTTTTGTAGATAAGCTGGTAAAACATAGACTGCAAAATGCTACTATTAAGTGAATTTGTAGTTGGTTGATGAACTAAACCTAACGTGTGCTCACCAGTGGTTAACTTTTCATCTTGGAGAGAAATGAGTGTGGCTTGCCCTGGGATTCTGCTCTGGACCTGATCTTTATAAGTGACTTGGAAGATGTAAAAGAGTACATGCTTATCAAAGTTGCAGATGACATCAATATGGGAGAAATAGCTAATACCTCAGAAGACATATCAGGATGCAAGATAATTAGCAGATTGTACTACTGGGCCAGTACTAACAAAATGAATTTTAATAGGAAGAAATAAACACTACACAAATATAGGATGAGTGATACTTGGCTTGGCAGCAGTATCTGTGAGAATGATCTGGGAGTCTTAGTAGACTAAAAGCTAAACATGAGTTGACAGGGTAATGTGGTGGCAAAAAAGGCCGTTGCAATTCTAGGCTGTTACTGAAAGCAGTGTCCTGTCCAGATCAAGGAAAATAGTAGTACTTTGGTCTGTTCTGCTTTGGTCAGAGCTCTCCTGAAGTACTGTGTTCTGTTTTGGGCAACACAATTCAAAGATGTTAGTAAGCTGGAACATGTCCAGAACAAGGACAACCAAGATGGAAAAGCGTCTGGAACCAAGAACTACAAGAAAAGGTTGAGGCAGCTGAGCATATTTAGGGAAGAAGGTTGAGGTGACAACAATAGCCGTCTTTAAATTATCTGAAATGCCGTCAGGTGGAAGATGGGGCAAATTTGTTTTCTGCTTAGAAAGGGTAGGACCCTTCCCATCAGTTTCTTTCCTTCTTAGTGACTAATCACGATACATTGTATTACCTCCAATATCAGAGGGAGTGGTTTTCCATGCCGCTTTTTGGCGAGTAGAAGTGCGAGGATTTCTATTGCCTTATGTTCTGATTGTGAGTTTCTCAAAGGCCTGTGTAGTGTGTATTCTGTTCTCTACAGGAACTCCACAAGCAGGACATGAGTGCTGTAGTAATAGCTCATGTTTTTTTTAAAATACTGAATTGATAGCTTTGTCCTATACTGATTTACCTCAAGATAAGTCCCATTGTATTAAATAACCTTTACTTGGAGATAAGAATAATCTTTATTCAGAGATAAGAACATTAATTTTACAAGATTAATGCATTTAGTTAATCATTAATAAGCTAAAAATCTAATTCTGTAATATTTATATTAAAAGAGAAAATACTAACTTTTGATAAATTGGCATTTATTAAGTTATATTTTTTTCTCTAGATGTCTTATCAGAATGAAGCTGAAAATTACCAAAATTACTGTTCTTCCCATCCATGTTCTGAGCTTTGGAGAGAAGGAATCTTTTCAAAACCCCATTTCTTATCTAAAAAAACCAAAAACTTATTTTGGTTTTTCTTTTTGTCTGTCTTATAATCTTATACCCTCCCCCTTTCTGAAGGCTTTCATATTTTATACATATAAAGAAAACTGGTTTCAATAATATTGATCCTTTATTACATTTAGAAAGGCTAATGTGGAAGCATCAGTTACTGAGACTGCTAATCTTAAAAACCCTCAACACAATTCATTCCACTGGATCTACTCTTGAGTAAGTGGTTTTGAACCAAACATTGTAATGTCCTAGCTGTAAGGGACTAAGAAAAAATAATAAACAATTTTCCAACAAATTCAAGAAAATGAGGATTTGGATAAAGTACCAGGTATGAAATATAAAATTTTGGGATTAGCTCTCATATCTCATCTTAGCTCCAAAATTGCGTTATGAATTAATTAATGTTCAGATCCCAACATAAATCTTTCACTTTTGTTAAAACTTTAATTTAATTAAGTTGCCCTTTTTGTTAGAAAATCTCTAATTTAACAAATTAATTGGTTTCAATTAGTTCCTACCATTGCCTTTACTATCAAGCAAATGTGTTTAGGATTGCAGCCTATCCATCACTTCAGTTTTGACTTCATTGGAATGCCATTTCTTTCAAATAGGTTGTCTGTTTTAATATTTCTAGTATTTCCAATTGTTAATACTATGAAATTTTGTAATGACTGCTTCCAAAAACCAAATACACTGATACATGCACTACTTAGGCTCTTGATAATAATAATAATAATAATGATAAAGTTAGATTCAAATAAATCTAGTTATTAAATAAACTAGGGTTTTAAAAAAACCTTCTCTTCTTTCTTTGCTAGAATTTGCCCTCTTCAGTTGTAAGCTATGTTTTAAATCCTCAGCCAGGAGAGAGAATTTTGGACATGTGTGCTGCTCCTGGGGGAAAAACAACCCATCTTGCAACATTAATGCATGATGAGGTAAGTGAAGTCACTGAGCATTTTCTGCTTCCACAAGGAAAGTTTGACCTGTGTTTCATTAGCATGGCTTGTTTCGCTCGTTTGCTGAGATACATAGATAACTCAAAGTAGCACACCATTAATATTTGAATATACTGGTTATTTTTACGGAGTGACTTTGCAGCACAGTAACATTGTGGAGGTAAACATAGGTCTTTCAGGGCTGCCTATAAAAAAAATAAAATAAATAGAGCAGTGGACATGTTTTAAACTTTAAACTGTACAAGTAGAAGATATAGGACAGCCATCATGCTATAGTGGTTTGGGTGTTGGAGAACAGGGTTCATATCCCTGCTTGGCCACAGAAACCCCCTGGGTGGCCTTGGGCAAGTCACACACTCTCAGCCTCAGAGTAGAACCATGGCAAACCCCGTCTAAATACATCTTGCCAAGAATGATAGTTATGGCTTTGGGTTGCCATAAGTCAGAAACAACTTGAAGGCACCAACAGCAACAAGAAGATACAGATACAATAGTATTATGTGGCAAAATATAATCCAGACTAATCATGGGTGGGCAAGCTGTGGCCTTACTGCCCAGTAACCTCGACATAATCATGCCATGTTTCATGAAGTGTACCTTTTTTTAAATATGGGAGCATTTGAATATGGAAATGCACTTTTTGCATTTTTTTTTTTGGATAGAATTTTGCATTTCTCCATTTAAATATGCACAGTGACTGTTGTATGGTTTTCTTCTTTGGTGCTTTGTCTACTAAAATAGTTATCTTGTTTGCCTTAGATTGCCTTGGAATAGGGATGTAGTATGTAGTATGTTGGGTGAGGCTTCATATACCTGCCACACATACACCATGAACACAGCCCCCTCCTCTCCTGCTGCAGTCCCAGGGTACAGAGGATTTAATCCCTCATATTGCAGCCTTATGTTGCCCACATCTGCCTAAGGAGAAAAGAGGGCAGGATCACAAATTAATGTACTATATGTTGGGGCATTTCATCCTGCCAAGAAATCTTTGAGTGAATTTAGTATACTGTATATGGAACAAAAGTACTCAGTTTTAGTAATAGCGTATATTTAAGCAAGTTGTATTTCAGTTGAAGTTGTACATAAAATGTTAGGTAACTTAGAAAGATTCAATATGCTGTAGCACAACGTGTTCCAGTTGCTCTTTATACATTAACTGAGAAATGCAGCTTTGGCCAGTCCTTTGTATACAGAAGAACTATGCAATTAATAATTTTTGACAGCCTCTGACATGCTATCATGCTTACTAGAGTGTTCACTCTTCCCGTCAGAGGAAATTGCAAACATGTATAGATAAGTCATTAAGTAAAGCCATAGAATTTCCCACACACAAACCATCTTCTCAGTGGCAAAGTGTTTATTCATGGCTTTTGTATCTATTTGCTTGCTTTATTTTAATAGACACTTTATTGTTAAGTTGGTTCATCAGCACATCCCATAAACTGTTCGAATCCCCATTCAGCCATAGAAACCCACTGGGTGACTTTGGGCAAGGCACACTCTCTCAGCCTGAAAGGAAGGCAAAGGCACACCCCCCCCGAACAAATCTTGAGAAGAAAATTCCATGATAGGTTCACCTTAGGGTTACCATAAGTCAGAAACAACTTGAAAGCGAACAACAAAATGTCTGTAAAACCTGTCATGCACGGAATGCTGGATTGAATTGTAACATGATGTTACCCTGTCAAACAAAGCATTTCTTAAAGACATTGAAGTGGTCTATTTATGATAAAGACCTGAATCAAGGAAAATAAAACACCTCTAATATATTACTTTCCCCTGCACTTTACGGAGTTCAATAGAGGACAGGGAGCATCTCGAAAGATTTTAATTCAAGGACAGCAGAATATGTCGAGCAGAACTGAAAGCATCTCCATAGATAGGATGATAAGAATCAGGAATGATTTTGCACTTTGCTGTGAGAACTACATATGCTATTTTGAAATATTTATGCTGGTCAAGGAAAATAGGTGTTTTGAACTGTGGACTTACAAAATAACTTGCCTAACAGCATATTGCACTCTGGTTACTGCTTGAAATTGCATGTGTAAATGTGACTGTCTATGAAAAGAATCCACACCAAATATTTTCATCAGTTCTGCCTCAATTTTTGTCATTTAGACCATTTGACTTCCAATATGTTTTTCAGGGAGAAGTTGTAGCCCTGGACAAGATAGCAGACAAAGTGAAAAAGATTAAGCAAAATGCTTCATTGCTGAAATTGAATTGTATTAAAACATTCTGCTATGATGGAACTAAGGCGCTTGCAACTACCACAAGAGAGGATGGGCAAGGTAATAAGGACATTTTTGGTGCTTTTTCCAGGCAGTATTTTCATAGGATGGTAGAATTGTAGAGTTCAAAGGAGATTCCATGGGCCATCTAGTGTAATGTACTGCTTGTGCAGAAAATCTGTAACCAAATCATTCTTGACAGGTGGTCATCCTAGGAGCGTTTAAAAACCTCAAATGAAGGGAGAGCTCAGAATCCATGGCAGTTGTACTGTTGAATACCTCTTACTATCAGGAAGTTCTTAATGTTTAGTCAGAAATCTCTTTGTCATTTGAATCTATTGTTTCTGATTTTCATGGGAAGGACAGCTAGTGCTTTTTCTGCAGCATTTATACTCATGCCATGAGGAACAGTTTGGAAGCATGTACTTCCCTTTTTATCCATTTTGAATAAAATGGCAACCTGTGCGTTATGATCCTGACTTGTTTGTATAAGCCACAGGGGTGTAACTGTGGAAGGCTAGGGGGCCACATTAACCCCTTGGAGGGCCACACCTGTTCCTGAAAAACAGAAGTGGTGGAAATCCATTTCACCCCCCACTTGTGAGCATTTTGGGGCAAAAAAAATGTTTTTGGAAAGTTTTGAAAAAAAATTTTGACCTCTAGGGGGTCCAGGGGAGATATTGATGGTTCTTGGTTCAGATGTAATAGCAAACAACTGTCTGCTGAACATGGAAACAGTTGTTTCCATTATCTTCTTTGCAACTATGTTGCCCCTGGCAAACTAGGCCTGTATTGCAGGACAATCATGTGCATATTTATTTAAAACGGGTGGGCAAATTTGGGAAACTAGAGGGGCTTGGAGGGCCGCATTTCCCCACTGCACCCCCACTTTTGCCCTCAACGAGATGTGGAATGGCATGGTTGCCATGTTTTAAGCCCCCCAGGGACCTAAATTTCTGTCAGGGTAATACTGCTTTAAGTACAAAAGGAAAAATGTTGGAGCAACAGACCACAGACTAGCACAGCTGAAGTGGGTTTGCTCACAGCTGAGGCTAGGCAGAGGGCTAACAAACACACACTCCTATATAGTCAAAGCACAAGGTGAATTGTGTGTGGGTTGGTGTCATGCAGAAAGAGGAGTGTTGCTGTTGAGTTTGTTAATGAGGTTTGCTGTGTATATACTGTGTTGGTTTATACTGAAACTGATCGCCAGATATTGTTGGATGAACCTCGCTGCCTGTAAGTCTGTTTTGTGTCTGAAACTGAAATTGAAGCCTTTCTTTTTGTGCCATTTCTACTGCACAGGTCTGCTGTTTTGGTTACTCTGGGTTAGTTTGTTCCTAGGCTGTGCCAGGTGCCTCTCAGCAAGCCTGCACCTAGTAGACAACTTCCTGTCTGCTTTCTGGTTTTTAAAAGGGCCTCATCTGGACTTAAAATGGCCCTGGAGAGCCCAAAAATTTGGTGAAAATACCCCAATATGATATTTTGGGGCAAAACCTTTTTGACCCCTAGAAGCCCAAGGAGCATTATGCAGCCTGTGGGCCACACTTTGTTCACCACAGTTTAAAATGAAGGATTATATCCATAATCTCCCCTCACTTGAAAATATGTTGGCATATAATAGATACACAATTGTCCCTCCACATTCGCAGGGATTAGGGTCATGAGACCCCCGTGAATGTGAAAAAACCGTGAATATAAACTAGGTCATGCCACCGCCCTCCTGCAACCCCCGCTGCTTCTCCCCCCCTGGAGCAGCAACGGGGCTAGCCAAGCCTCATCGCTGCTTCCTCCCACCCCCTCCCACCCCACCCCCAGGAGCAGCGGTGGGGCTAGCCAAGCCTCATCGCTGCTTCCTCCCACCCTCTTCCGCTTCCCCCAGGAGCAGCAACGGGGCTACCCAAGCCTCCTTGCTGTTTCCTCCCACCCTCTCCTGCCTAGGAGCAGTGACTGGGCTAGCCCAGCCTCCTCGCTGCATGCTCCCCCCTCCTGCCCCCCCAAGCAGTGACGGGGCTAGTCAAGCCTCGTCGCTGCTTCCTTCCACCCTCTCCCGCCCCCCCCCCCCAGGAGCAGTGACGGGGTTAGCCAAGCATCGTCGCTGCTTCCTCCCACCCTCTCCCGCCCACCCCAGGAGCAGCGACGGGGCTAGCCAAGCCTTGTCGCTGCTTCTTCCCACCCTCTCCCGCCCCCCCTCAGGAGCAGCGACGGGGCTAGCTAAGCCTCGTCGCTGCTTCCTCCCACCCTCTCTGGCCCCCCCAGGAGCAGCAACGGGCCTAGCCAAGCCTCGTCGTTGCTTCCTCCCACCCTCTCCCGCCACCCACCCCAGGAGCAGCGACAGGGCTAGCCAAGCCTCATCGCTGCTTCCTCCCACCCTCTCCCCTCCCCAGGAGCAGCGACGGGGCTAACCAGGCCTCGTCGCTGCTTCCTCCCACCCTCTCCCACCCACCCCAGGAGCAGGGACCCCGTTGCAGTTTTTTGGATGGCGGGGGGGGGCAGTCCCAAAACAGCAAATAGTCAAAACTGCGAATCTTAAAGCTGCAAATGTGAAGGGGCAACTGTATTGTGTATCTCAACCAGTTTTAACTATAACTATAAAAATGAGCCTAGCCTTCCCATCAGATGGGATGTTCATTTCTACTCCAACATAGCTGTGAAGAAATCAAAAACTTCCACTTCTCTGTTTTAGACTAAACAGAATTTAGCATTTATAAACACTAAATTGTGCTTAATCTGAACTATGGTTAATGTAAACAAACATTGCATAATACATAGTATTAAGTTGGCTTATTTCCAATAACCATCATTAGATTTAAGCACTGGTTGTGGCTACATAAGGAGGGAGGGAGCAGACACCCAGCAGGTGGTGGGGGTGTGGATTAGTATTGTATCTGTATTAGCCCACTGTTTTTTCTTTTCTCAGTGCTGTTTGGTGGTTTGCTGAGGTACCAGGTTCATTTTCCAGCAAGCATTCCAAGTTGTCCTTTTTTGCCCTTATTCTTTACAGTGATATTACAAATATGTAGTTTTTAAATGTTTTGTATCTGATGTATCTCCCATAAGTGTAAGTGAAGTATGTCAGGTATGGGCTTTAGAAGACTAATTAGTCTTGTATATGAACTAAAAAAATCAATTGCGGAGAGTAGAAAGAACAAAGATCTAAAACGATAACAGAAAATTAGTAAAAACCAGAAAGGGTTTTCCAGCAAACTAGGTAGGAAGCACGAGAAATATGGAACAAAAAACTAGGAGGTGGTTAATCAGCATAGGTTACTGGAAACAAAAATTACAGGAAGAAAATAATTTTATAGAGTTGTGTATTTTTATTTATTTACAAAAAAAGTTATATATGTTACATATGGAATTGAAATGCACCATAGTGTTCTTTGTATAAGAAATTGATATAACATAATAAAACATAAATATAAAAAAAATAAGTTTTGATTTGAAGACTTGAAACTATCATATACCAATATAATGAGACTAGTTTTAAGTTCAGATTTTGAGGAGAATAATATGAGGGAAGGGAAATTTTGCTGCATTTACCTAAACATTATGGCAATTTGTTAGCAATTAATCTTTTATGAAGATTTTGAAACCAATGCCAATATGACTGCATTTGCAGATCATTCCTGTATGAAGTTTAAAAAAAAACTGACTTCAGGCTCATGCCAATTAAATGGATTTAACTAAGTTTCCAAAACAAAGCCAAGGTTAAGAATACAACATGTGGTTTTTGAAATGGTGACTTATCTGCTTGCAGAAGGACCTCCATTTTTACCAGAATCATTTGATCGAATACTTCTTGATGCTCCTTGCAGTGGGATGGGGCAGAGGCCAAATATGGCCTATTCCTGGTCTTTAAAAGAAGTGACTTCTTATCAGCCCCTGCAACGCAAACTCTTTTCAGTGGTATGTATTACTAGTAAAAAATCTCTTTAAAAGGTTGCAGAGATGCAACTAAAGAAGGTTGTGGACATGCAGCATTGTCTGGAGAATTTGGTGACCTAGCAGCTTGGTTCCTCAGATCACAGCTCTTCTTTTTACATAGTAATTAATAGGAAATTTTTGCTTATGTTACCAGTTCCTCATGCTAGGCATCTGTAGTGCTTCCATTGCCTTATCTCTTCTTAATGTGCAGATTAAAAGGAAAACTTGGCTTTTATCCTTTTGATAATCTCAATCTGCTGTTTTACCCACAAGTCTCTCATGTACTTATGTTTTGCCTGTAAACTGGCATTTTTCAAGAAAGGGCAGGGGGCATTAAATTTCTGCAAACACCCAAATCTTTATATAAGATACAGTTAATTACCTGTAAAAAAAAATCCAGCAGTTTACATGTTTACTTTTAACTTTGTCTGTAAATAAAATGGAGGAGTGGGGAATGCATAATTCTAAAGTATCAACACATTTTTTCAAATGAAACAACCCTGGTGGCATGGAGGCAAACTATGTAGCAAGGCCAGTAGAAATGTTTACAGTTTGAAGGCACAACTATTTAAAAATTAAGAAAACTGGTTAAAATTAGTACAAAGCAATCACATAAAAAGATTGTGATCCATTTGATGTGACTCTGTCTTCTGAAAACCTTTTTCTGAACCCCCTTGAAACAAAAGGTACCATAGCTCTTTGCCTGTGGATTTTATCTTTCCTGTCTTCAGCATGGAGCTACCTAAAAATGTATACATCCCTTCCCCTTGTGACAAACAAAATGACACATTTGTTATAACTATAAACACTCAAAGTGTAGCCCTGGCTACTGAAGTCAGCCTAAACATTACAGTATTGCATCAACAGAAGTGAGAAAAATCGATTTCTGTCAGGGAGCGTTAATAGATCCAGCAGGAAGATGGCTTAGTACCCTTACGGCATTATCTAAAGAAGTGTTTACTCTTTCCTGTGTTTAGACATTGGACATTGGAAACATCAACAATCATGATTTATTCAACTGTGTTCTCTTGTGTATTGGAATCTGCTGAGCTGAAAGGAAGAGGGAAGCTTCAGTCTTGACCTAGAATCCTTCAGATATTTCTTTAAAGAAGTTTCTTTCTAGCGTAGGTATTTTGCCTTTCCTAAAGAAGAGGCAACTGGTGAACAATTGGTTCACTTTCCAAGAGTATTTGATAGAAGATAATAAGTCTTGGGGGAGAGCTTAAAATACCAAAATGTAAGATATTCTTTTTATCAGGTTTTAGCATTAATGTGTAGTGGCTCTTGCATTATGATTTACCTTCATTTCACCATAGGCTGTCGTCACAGATGTTTGGATACAGGAAAGACAGGAAGGGAGGCAATAGCAGTGGGAAGATTCCTCTTTATAAACTGGTACATGCAAAGGCAGCTCTGTGGTTCAACAAACTTTGAACAACCTCTCATAGCATGAGAAGTAGCCCTTAGGCAGGACTTAATAAGTTATAATGAATATGGACTGTGTAACTCAACTGTACAGAGAAATGTTTGACCTAGCTTGCATTTTAAAGTAATTTTGCTTATGAAATGCTGATGGTATCCTAAAAGATGAATCTGTATTGTATCCGTAGGCAGTGCAACTGTTGAAGCCCAGGGGCATTCTGGTATATAGTACCTGCACCATCACACTTTCTGAAAATGAAGAGCAAGTTGCTTGGGCACTGGAGACATTCCCGTGTCTCCAGCTTCAGTCACAGGTAGGAACATGTTTCTTTTCTTTTTTAAAAAATCACCACTCAACATAAATAAGCTTTTCACCTTATTAAATGGGATTAACTGCTTTTGCACTGTTTATTTTCATTTTCAAAAAATCCTAACCTAACACCATATATGAATCAGGGATCATGCTTTAAAACAAATGTCCAGTTAAACAAACTGTTCTTTGATTTGAAATTGGCTTGTGTAGAAACTGGCATGAGTTTGTTTTAGATCATATGTCGTTCTGAGATAGTAATCCTTTTCCCATCTGTGCAGGAGAAGGAGGAGGGGAAGGGCTTTGCATGGTGCATGTTAGCTCATGCACATACTAATAAAACATAGTTTAGTGTTAATGTGTGAACCAGCCAAGTGTGCTTCCAGATTCCTGGTTAGGTAATGGGGGTAAAAGGTACTAATTTTTTTTTCTAAGCTGCCGTCTTTGTATCTAAACTGAGGTCCTGTCTAAATGGTGAAAATAATCCTCAGAGGAATTGCATGGAAGGTGATCTGTCTAAACTGACATTTGCATCCATGCATCTCATTCAGAAGGGCAGCAGGCAGATCCACCATAAAGCTCCAAATGGAAGCCTTCAGAGCTTTTGCTCCATAGGTGATGCATATGTCCAGTCAATCGTTTGGGCAGTTGCATTCGCATTGTTGCGATGAGGCAGCATAAGCTGATTGGCCAGATGAGCATTGGGAGTGGGGCTTGCTAACAGGGCAAGCACCTGCAGCCACCATGCCGCTGTCGCCACTGCTGTAACTGGTTAGGAAGAAGAGGGTGAGAGAGGCCTCCTCCCTTACCCAGCCCCCCTGTCCCCTTGTCATCATTTTTGGCTGCTGCTGCTGGGACCAGGAAAGGAGGAGAGAGACGAGGGCGAGAGATGCCTCCTCCCTTACCCAGTCCCCCCTCCTGTGTTGTTTTCATTGTTGCCGCCACAGGAACTAGGAAGGGAGGAGGGAGAAGAGGGCAAGAAAGCCCTCTTCCCTTACAGCCCCCCCCCCCCGCCACTGTCATCATCTCCGCTGCGGGGACTAGGTAAGGAAGGAAGAGAAGAGTTGTTGCTGACATTCAGAATTTGGTCAGGTAGGGAAGCAGTTAATCCCATTTTAAAAAATACTTCATTATGCCATGCCTGACAGTTCCCCCAATCATAGTGCAAAGAGCAACTTAGCTGTATGGCTTCTACTTGCTAAAGTGGAGTATAAAACCAGAAACCAGCAAACTCTCATTGGTTGCCTACTGCTTAGCATCAGGGCCAGAGGAGAGGCCTGGTAAACTCTTTCTTGGTGCTGAGCCCTGTTTGTCCCCTGTAAAGGGCGCTGGGAGGAGCAGATGGAGTCACAATATGCCTGCGTTGACTTATCTGAGTCTGGACACCCTGCTGATCCTGCAGGGAGAGTGGGCTAGAGAAACATCTGTGTCGATGAGCTTTCATGACTCGGTTGCCCTTCTCTGTAAAGGTTCAGGCTGTGCTACTGCTTTGTCAGTTAACAATAGTTTTGGAATCATTAACCAATCAAATTGCTTATGTCTAATGTATTTACATCAGCTATTTACTTCATCACTGTAGGTATGACAGAAAACTGAAAAGCTAATATTCAGAATGCACCAAGTAATTGTGCAACTTAGAAGTGTTTAATTAGTTACATTTCACTTCTCCTGGACCTTCACTGGCAGAATGGCTAAAGGGATTAGGTTTTAATCTTACAGGATTAAATGGCTGAGACAGACTCTTAATTTGATAGTGAGTTTTGGGTAATTTTTCTGATCATACTTACCTTGTTGCATGCCTGCAGAAATGCTGAATATACTCTTATGGTTGTAGTATGTTGCATCTGTGGGATAAACTATTAAAGTAGTAATAATAATCTTCCCTAGACAGAAGGGATGTAATGATCCTGCCAGTCAGACTTTTCATTGGTTAAAGTGAAGTGTTATACTACATTTCCCTGATGGACACAGACATGTAAAGAAAGGAGTCATAGGTCAATTTATATGATCCTCAAATTTGGAAAGTCTGTTTTGCAAGTCAAACTGTCTAATTGTAGCCTAATGTGGTAGCAGCTCTACTCACTCTTACAGTTTATTTGTATGTCTGCGCAGACATACAAATGCAGTTTACGCCGTCTAAACACTGCACTTAAAGAAGTGTATGCCTGTGTAAGAGTGTTTGTAGGCAAGTCAGACTTGATATGTTTAGCATGTATTTAGAAGAGGTGCTCCCTCAAGCAGCGAAAGAGGTCTGCATATGATTGTCATCAACTACCTATTCAACATGTGTACGTTGTTTTTGTGATTGGTCATTGGAAGGTAAACACAAGATTAGTTTGCACACCAGATTGGTCAAGCACTTACCTCTGAAAGAGAGGGAAACCACGTTAGCCACAGGGAATACACATTTCCCATAACACCTGTTATCAATACTTTCCTTTCCTCTTGTATGATGATTTCCTTGCCTACTTGTCCAGGGAAAACCTACACCTTTTAGATAACATGATAATCTCCCCTTCCTTTCCTCTAGCACGTTAACAGCTGAATATCAATCTCCTATCTCTGCATTGATGATGTAATATGGTAACCCTAATTTTACATTAACAGATGTGAAGTATTAATACTATTTTAACTATTCTAAATAAATGTTTTAAAGTGGATTGTTTAATGCTTTTTAAACTTCTGTATGACAAATTCTTTTAGCTATATTGTTTTAACACAGAGAGTTAAGCCAATTTGCATCCCATATAGGAGAAAGAAAAGTGGAGTATAAACTAAATCAGTCATGTTACAAATGATAAGAAATGACATATATTTTCCTTTCTCTTCATGTCATGTTGCTTCCTACAGCCTGAGCCTTTCTAAGACTTTTCTACATCAAGGTGTATAGCAAGGCAACCCATGGATAGATTTCTGCCAAAAAAAAAAAAAAATCCACTGTGGTGGATTGAGAGCCTTGTGAATTAGCTTATATCTTCACTTATATAAATAATGAGCTGCAGATCAATTAAAACCACTTGTTTTATTTTCCTCACCTAAAGGAGCCCCATATTGGAGGAGAAGGCATGATGGGAGCTGGATTGTCACCTGAGCAGTTAAAACAGTTGCAGAGGTTTGTTCCATCTGAAGCAATTTTGCAGGGAATGGATTTGAATTCATTGCAAAGTGTCAAGTATGCAGATTTGATAAGTCTGGCAAATAAGGACTGTATAGGATTTTTCATTGCAAAATTTATAAAAGTACAGTGAAAATCCTTCAGGAACTCACCATATAAAATACTTTTTCCTGTTAACCTTTGGAATATGCTGAACTGTACCTCGTGCTGCAGCAGTGTTGCCAAGCCAACAGACTGACGACACAGTTGCTATAGCAGCAGTAAAATCTGCCAGCTGTTTCCCTTGGGAGAAATCCACAGGTTGAAGAAACAAGTCTGAGGAAGGGGCAGAGTCACTTTGGAACACCACATTTGGTTTTGCATTAGCACTAGGTCACTGCTCTTAGAAACTGTCTTGTTTTTCAGTTTGTCCAGGTGATTTAGTTTAAAAAAATCAGCAGTGAGCTACAGTAGGAAATCAGCATTCAAAGCATCGACACTTCACAGAAAATAAGTCATGAAGATACCATCATTTTTTTAAAAAAATCTTGTTTGCTGCTGCTTTGAAGGAAAAAATATTTTATTAAAGAACATTTCATAGAAAAAGGCTTTCAGTGATACTAGACATCTTGTTGCTTTCTATTGTTAATCCATATGAGAATCTTATACCATAGCTAATAGGCTACAAAATGTAATCCTGTTTTATGTGTATGCATTTTTCTAGCAGTGTGTGTATACTTGAACTTTCTTTACAGGGTATGCAAATCTGAGTATTTCAAGATCCACTTCTGTCATATTTCAGAAGTACTACTAAGAGCCAGTGCAAATGCTATTGTCTTCTATGCTACCATCTTTTCTTTCTGAAGCAGTAGGCACTAAAAATCTTCCCATTTTTTTTTGGTAAGTTTTCTTTAACTTTTGCAATCCTGGGCACCTTTCTATTGTACTATATGGTTGGACATTTCTAGATTAGGGTGTTCCACTGCATTTCAAGAACTGACAGATGGGCTGACTAATGCAAATAATTATTCTTATGATAGGACCTGAAGTGGTGAGGCCAAGGTGGTTTCACAACTCTTTACTTTGATAATGTAGGACAAAATATTGGTGAGACATGGTGATGGCCCAGGGACTTGCTGTAGATGCAGATGAAATAGTTTTCTTTGCCCATCACTCAAGACCAGTGTGCTGCCTTAATGGACCCACATGGTGGGAGATCAAAGGGACATGGAAGTTTCATTTCCCACCTCCATGCAAGCCTGGGCCAGGAAAAGAATGCTTTGTACATGTGGTGTCATTCATTTGTAAAGTGGCAATAGATTTTGATATAGTTTGCACATAACTACTTGAATGCTGCTTATCTCTGACATCCTATTAAATGTTGATGAGAGCTTTATTACCATGATTACACTTTGTAACCTCTACATTCAGAGACAAGAGATCAAAGTCACAGATTCTTTGGGACAGACATAAGGGAAAACAGTTGCTTTTATGTTCTCTTTGTGTACTTTGTAAGAGCATGTGCTTGGCTACTGTTAAGAATCTTCTAGCTTAGCATGCCAGTTTTGGTTTGAACTAGGTACTTTTTCTAAGCTGTGAGAAAGATGGTAGTTCCCCTTTCTTTAAATAAAAGAAGGCACAGAAATGAAATAAAGGAAAAGAACTTAGAAGAGGGAAGATTGTAAAACTGGCAAAGCAAACAATATTGGTGAGGTAGTATAGCATGAATTTAATTTAGTACTAAAATTGTTTAGAAGTGCTCCTGAGTAGAGATGAGTCAGATAAAAAGCCATGTTTCTTACTCTTAAGAGAGATAATTTTGTTGAAATTATTGATAGGAATTTCACAAGTGCAAATTTTGATTATAATGCCAAGGTTCTTCCTACTTAGCATTTGTGATGTTTAACAATTTCAAAACAATAGATTTTAAGCATAGCCCAGGAAACAGTCACATCTGCAATTCACAGAAAGCTATAGAATTAAACATAGCCATGATATACGAGTTGTATAGTTGTCACATGAGGAGTATATGGAACTTAAATGCTTGTATATCTCCCCAACAGAAAACAGTTTGTGTACATAAAAACATAGACAAAATTCTAGCCTGGTAACTTCTCCCTGTGATGTTTTGTAGGTACAGGAGAAGGACATGTGAGGAGGGCATGGCAATTGAATGTAGATCATAAAGTTGGAACAGACTGCAAAAAGGCCAAATAATCCAGTCCCCTACCCTTACACAAGCAAAGCACTCTTGAGAGGTGGGCATTCAGTGTCTATTTAAAGACCTCCAAAGGGAAGCCCACCACCTTCCTAGGCAGTCTGTTCCACTTCGGAACAGTTTTTACTGCCTGAAAGTTCTTCCTAAAGTTTAGATGGATTTTTTTTCTTGTAACTTGAGTCCATTGGTTTGTGTCCTCCTCTCTGGAGCAGCAAGGAAACAAGATTGCTCCATCTCCAATCAGAGATGGGCAACTGTGGAAGGTTAGGAGGTCTACATGCCCCACTGTCAGAAACGAAAAAAAAGTTTTTCTGTCCCAGTGCCCCTGAGGGTGGAGAGGGCATTTCTGCCATGTTTTTAGCTGCCCCCCCCCCCGGGCTATTTTAGGTTCAGGAGAAGCCTTTTCTAAAAACAAGAAGTGCCTGGTAGTGACTTCAAGTTAACTTCTGGTTTTAAAAAATATCTCCCTTTTGAAAAAGGGGACCCCCAAAGGTACTGAAAATTCTCCCCAAGTGCAAAGAGGGCATTTTGTGACCCTGGGGGGTGTCAAAAAATAGCTGTCGGGGCCCTCAGGCCACACTTTACCCAGCTATCACGTCAAATATTTAAAAATGGCTATCACCTCACCTCTCGATCTTTCTTCTCGATGTTAAAGATACTTAGCTCCCTAGGATGTACCCCATAAGGCTTGATTTCCAGACTTTGGCCATCTTAGTCACTCTCCTCTGGACAGGTTCCATCTTGTCAGCATTTTTAAACTGCAGTCCCAGAACTGGACATAGTATTCCAGGTGAGGTCTGACCAAAATAGCATAAAGTGCTGCTATTACTACCCTCGATCTGGACACTACTCTTGTTGAGGCAACTTGGATTTGCATTGGCTTTTTGGGACACTGCATCATGCTCTTTAGCTCATGTTTAGCGTGTGGATGACTGAGATACTGTCAGGAGTTAGAGACTGAACTCCATTATAAAATGGCCAAACAACTGCAGAATCATGCCGAGTCATAATGGCTAACTGCATGAACTACCAAGTCATGCCTAGTCAGGACACTAGAGGGCAATGTCCTGTATATATGTGTGTGTGTGTATGTGTATGTGTATGTGTATGAGAGCTCAGAACAGAGCTCACTTCCTCCTCTTCTTGTGAATGCTGATGCCTGGTGAAGCAGTTTGTCCTTCAATTGTAAATATTTGTACATATTGCAACCGTTTGACTTTGAAGATAAAAGTGCCTCCTGCTTATTTGAACGTCAAGCACTCTGTGTGCGAGTATTCTTGGAACGGGTTGCTACTAAGTCTGCTAAGATAGTTTTTTTGGCTTCTGCCAGGGTTTGAGTCTCCTATCATCCCCTGACAGATACTAGGTGCTATTCATTCTAGTGTTGTCAAGCCAAGTGTCACCCATCCTGTTGTTATGCATTTCATTTTTCTTGCCCAAATACTATACATACATTTAAATGGTTGGATTCATGCCTGTTAATATTTAGAATACATCCCTTGATGATGGAATGGAATGTAAGTCAAATTGATAATAAACTAACACTGGCTGGATTCAACACAGTAATAATGATTGAGAGCTGCTGGGGCAGGGAGAAGCACAGCGCTGTTTGTGCAAAGCATTTCTCTCCACGTGCTGACATGCAGGATCTTAACCAATGTGTATAGCTGCAGCACTCCTAATCTTGTTTGGATTTAGGCATGATTAACTTTAGTTGAATATGTTTCAGTTTTTTTCTAGACAATCTAATTCATTTTTTTTCCTTTTGAAATTCAGTCATTCATTTAGTTTGGTCAATGTTACATCCTCTGTGATCCAGCCTCAGAGCCTGCTTTCATGATTCGGAGACAGCAAGAAATTTCCTGTGAACATCAAAAGTTTGTGGAACAACGCTATAGTGCACATACAGAATTCATTATTTCTAACCAAACAGCTTCTGAACCCCCCCCCCCAACACACAACGCAGCAGCCTCTGGTTACATCCCTATAGCCGGACATGAAATGATCCAGTAGCACTAAGACTTCCAGAGGACCCCCACAAATCTCAGCACCGATGTAATGATTTCATGGCTGGCTGTGGGGATGTAACCAGACACTTCTGCAATCCTGCTGCTCCCCATGAAACATGAAATGGCCATGTGGGCTTCAGATGGGCTGTTCATTAAGTTTTTTTTTTTTTTTTTGAGTGGGGGTTGCAGAGGGAGCAAGGGAATACAAATTCCACAGTTTCCAAAAAAGTAAATCCGTACTCACAAGGGAAACACACAAGTGTATATCCCTAGCAGGATGCCAGCCAATAAATGGGAAAGCACACGTAGGAACATTCTCACTTATGTTTGCTCACAATTTTCTTTGAAGCAGCAGAGTTTTTACATGTAAGACAACATTTGCTATCTTTCTCCATGTATTCTCATGTATATAATCCTTTCTTTTAAGAATGTAGATAATGTGCTTTTAAATTCTGTCGTGCATGAAAAAATGTGGGAAACTGTTTGCCTTAATTTCCAAGTAACCAGTAAACACTTTGTTACTTTGTCAACCCAAATCCTCTTCTGCAGGTTGGGGGCTTCATTGATGTTTAGGACAATAGGGGTGTGCTGATCATCTAGATTCTTACTAATTACTTGTTTCTCTTCTGTATTTTTATTTGTGTTATAGAGAATTGGCATGCAATCTCAATTCATTCACAAAGATGCCTGATGGCTAGCTGTGTTGACCCTAGCTGAAGCTTTGTTGAATCCAAAGCCCCTCACAACCTAGAGTTGTTGAAAATTACATAGAACTACTCTGGGTTTAGCCTGACTTTACATTGGCAAAGTGGCTGTGTCCCTTGGCTAGAAGGGGTTTGGATCTGGCATAATTTGGTCCCTTCTCCACCCCTTTTTTGGCTATTATTACTAGTTGTTCTTAGCTAAGAGAGCAGTCATACCGACTGGGATTTTAGATCATCTGGCAGCAGAGAGATATCCTGGCTAAGGGCAGTTCAGGCAGAGCATCATTTTATCTGACACAATCTTCTGCCTATTCCTAACCCTCTACACAGCAGGTACATCTTTGAATTAGGATTGCCCTCTTGTTTATGTTAGTGTAATCTCTCTCTCTCTCTCTCTCTCTCTCTCTCTCTCTCTCTGGCTTTACTTCGCAAACAAAGATTCAGGAAGGACTCATTCCGCGCTTGCACTGATGACTAAAAAGGCCAATCTGACATAAACAAGTCCAGTTGCAGAAAGCACAGCAGAAGGTCTCCTTAGGTGATGTTTCCGGATATAGAGGAGAGGGTGGAACAATGTTGACAGTGTGGAGAGGCAGGAGTGGGGGCAAACAGGTAATGAGGAAAGCATCTGTTTTATCCATGACCACCAAAGAAGTCAGCAAGAAAATAAAATAAAATATAAGTAAATGCATTACTAAATATTTTATGACTAAATACTAAGAGGACTAGCTTATGCAATAGGATTGCTCTGTTTAAATTGAATTACATTTTTGCAATTAACAAGTGGAACAAATTTTATTAATCTGATGTTTTGATTATGTTTGTTTACTTTGGTTACGCAGGGATAGCACTTCACTCTGTTGCTTTACATAATTTAAGCTTTGGAAGAGGTTAGTTGTCATTATTTCAAGTTCAAAAGCATATTAAAGTTTGATATAACACAGATCCCAGCTTCAGTGTTACCCCAGCCTGCAAAAAAAGAGGCTTGAAGCTGAAAGACCTGACTATGGAGGCAAAGTTATAAGAGCATTCTATATTCCAGACTTTATTTTTATTGCTTACTTAGTACAGAAAGTAGAGAGATTTTTCATGGCATGAGGAGTTGGTAAGTGCCTCAGCTCTTTTCAGCTAAAAGGTGTTTTTTTTAAAAAAAAAATATCTAGAACATTATTGGATGGTTTTTAAAAGATGAAAATTTAATCACATTTGAGGGTGGGGGATTTATTCAGTATGGCACAATAGCATTGATATAGTACTTTAAGAATTGGAAAGCACTTTAAATACATAATCTCAGGCTGCGAATCTATACGCACTTCCCTGGAAGTAAATTCTTTGGAATGCATTATTATTTTAAATAAGTTTTAAACTTTATTTTAAATAGAAAATATGAATTTATTTCTCAGCAGGCATGCATAGGATTGCAATTAGTAACCTTCACCTATCTTGAAGGGTTTATGTTACCTTAATTCTTATTCTGACAGCACCCCCATTTTTTTATTATTGTCTTCAGAGTTTGGTTAGTGTGAGGTATAGATTATAGGCCATTGTTCCTACTCCTGTTGTTCATCCCATATTACCACAAAGGGTTGGACATACAGCCATACTGCAGATTTCACATTTTGTTCTAGTGTACTATACTCCACTCTACACTCAGTGCTACTCATCTGAAGAAATGGCGGAGACAGATGCTGCGGCACTTAATATTAGGTAGTTTTGAGTCATCCTGTATTGCTTTATTAAGGATATTGGTTTCCAAGCCCTGACAGTGTGCATGGAGCCTGGTAGGAGTGCATTTGGAACTCTTGCCAGCTCTTCTCTTTTGACAGTCCTAGCTTAGATGTTGGATATTTTGATTTTAAAAAGCCTACTGAAGTCAGGATCTGCAACCAGATATCGCATTGTATCCCTACCTCCTATCAAAAGGACTTTTGTAGAGGTTCTAGCCAGCCGAGAACACAAAACTTGTTTGTACATGATACTTTTCCCCCCCCCTAATATTCTGAAACCCTCCACTGCACTGTATAGAGCTACCTACCATGGCACTACCTTTCCATTGTGGGATTGCATGTTCCTGTGAGGCAAGAGGCTACACTGATGGTAGCAGTGCTGTTAGTAGGGTCTCCCATGTCAGACAGGCTTTTGCTGAGGAGCCAGACTAAATGTGCTGAACAGCTACTGGGCAGCAGTAGAAGTGTGTGTGTGGGGGGGGGGGATGGTGACACTGGCAGTGGTACCATAGCTAATACTTGTTAGTACTGTGCAGAATAAGGTACCAGTAAACCTTTTTTGACTGTCTTTTACCATGAAACCCTATGATGAGACAATCCAAAATGAAACAAGATATAGCTCCAGAAGATAAATCTCCCAAGTTGGAAGGCATTCAACAGACTACTGAGGAAGAGCAGAGGACAAGTAGCACTGTGGCTAATGATGCAACTGAACTCAAGCCAAAAGGACATTCAGTTGTTGATGTGCTTAGAGGTGAAAGAAAATGCCAAAACAGCACAACACATATTATAGAAACATGGAATGTGAGAAACATGAATCAGGGGAAGTTAGACATAGAAAAACAAGAAATGGAATGTATAAACATTGAAATATTTGGGATGAGTGAGCTAAAGTGGACAGGAATGGGACATTTTGAGTAAGATAATTACAAAGTGTTTTACTCAGGAAATGCAAACCTAAGAAGAAATGGGATGGCATTAATAAGAGAGATCTAGCAAAAGCAGCCAAAGGATATAACACAAAGACTTACAGAATAACTATCAATAAGACTTCAGGGAAAACCCATCAATATAACCATAATACAATTTTATGCTCCAACTACAGAGGGAGAAGAAGAGGAAATTGAAAGATTTTGTGTTGGAGTCTGGAAGGAATTGATCACACACCAAAACAGGACTTGTAAACCATAGGTGATTGGAATGCAAAATTAGTAAACAGAGCAGAATCAAAGATTTTAGGAAAATTGAGCTTAAAATAAAGAAATTAAGAGAGTGACTGAATGAACTTTGTGAGACCAACGGTTTCTTCATCACAAACTAATTGTTCAGGCAAAGAAAGAGGTGACTATATACATGGAAATCACCTAATGGCCAATATGGAAATGAAATAGATTACGTAATTGTAAGCAAAAGATGCAAAAACAAGACCAAGAGCAGATTATGGCACATACCATGAACTGTGAATATCAAAAATTAGAGTAAAGTTAAAGAAGAATGCAAAACCAGCCATCATGCCAAAATACAAACTGAAGAACTTTCCCATAAAATTGAAATATAATGCAAAATATAGATTTGCACTATTAAGCCTAATTGACTGGGAGCCAGAAGAACTCTGGACTGAATCTAGTGACATTGTCAGAGAAGAGTGCAAAAAAACACTATCTGCAGCCCAAAAAGAAAGAGAAGCCTCAATGGATGACTGATGAAATTCTTCAAGCACTTAAGCACAGATGAAAAGCAAAAGTGAAAGGTGACAGAAACAGGTCAGAAACCTGAATGCAACTGTTCAGCAACTTGTGTGCAGGAACAGGGAACTACTATAATAATCAATGCAGAGAAACAGAAGATGATAGCAAAAAAGCAAGAAGAGCCCTCTTCCACAAGATCAAAGAAATCAAAGGGATGTTTAAAGCTAGAGTGGGATTGCTATACATGCAGCAGGAAAATATATTACATGACCAAGTAGAAATAAAAAGATAATGGAAACAATACACTGAAGAACTATATAAAAGAGATGAAATAATGTAGATTCATTAACGAAAGAACCATTTGAAAATGAACCTACAATTTTAGAAAGTGAAGAGGAAACTGCAGTCAGGGTACTTGGGAGAAAATAAAGCACCAGGAACAGATGGCACACCAATAGAGCTGCTTCAGGCTACAGAGACAGAATCTACTCTAGTTCTAACTAAAATCTGTCAACAAATATGGAAAACAGTGGCTGACAGATTGGAAACACTGAATATATATTTCAATTCAGAAGAGGGACACCAGGGAATGCAGTAATCACAGGAATGTCGCATTAATCCTCCATGCAAGAAAAGTAATGCTCAAAATTCTACAAGTTTTACCATATACGAAGTGAGAAATGCCAGGTGTCTAAGCTGGGTTCAGGAAAAGAAAAGGCAGTAGGGATCATATTGGAAACATAAGTTGGGTAATGGAGTGCTCCAAAAAGTTTCAGGAGAAAATCAGTCCATACTTAATAGCAAGGCCTTTGCTTTTATAGATCATGAAAAACTATGGCTCACTCTTTAAAAAATGTATGTGCCACAACATTTGATTGTCCTGATGCATAACCTGTACTCAAGACAAGAGGCTACTGTTAGGACAGAATATGGGAAAATGGAAGGTTTCCAATTTCAAGTGGGTCAGGCAAGGCTGCATTTCATTATCCTGACTAACATGTATGCTGAACATATCATACATAAACTCAGAGAAGGAGGCTTGAAAATTGGAGAAAGAAACATCAACCCGAAAATAGCAAAGACTTGAAACGATTACTCAAGAAAGTCAAAGATGAAAATACCAAGGCAGGTGTACAGTTGAACATTAAGAAAAGAAAAATAATGACCACAGATTATTTATATAATTTTAAAGCAGATGATGAAGACATTAAAATAGTTCAGGATTTCCTATTGATCAGAATGGAGACTTCAGTCAAGAAATCAGAGACTAGGACTTGGAAGGGCAGCTATGGAGGAACTAGACAAGATCCTGAAGTGTAAAGATATATCACTGAATACTACGGTTAGGCTTGTCCATGCCATCCTATTTCCAATTTCTATGTATGGTTGTGAAACTAGACACTGAGGAAAGCTGATAGTTAGAAAATCACCTCATTTGAAATGAGGTGCTGGAGAAGAGTTCTATGGATACTATGAACTGCTAAAAAGATCAATAAATGGGTCTTAGAGTAAATTAAGCCTGAACTCTAGAAGCCAAGATGACTAAACTGAGATTGTCGTACTTTGGCCATATTATGAGAAGACATGACTCACAAAAAAAGACAATAATATTTGGTAAGAGGAAGATCACAATACAGTTGGATAGACTCAATCAAGGAAGCTACAGTCCTGAGTCTGCAAGACCTGAGCAGGGCTGTTGATAGGGTGACTTGGAGGTCCCTCATTCACAAGTCACCATAAGTTGTCAACTTGATGGCAGTTATAAACAACAATATAGAGTTAATGGACAAGGGATCAGCACTGGATGACAGCCTTGAACTACAGTCCTTTAATGTTGGAAATGGGAGAATACAACATAAGGATTAGAGTTTAACTTCATGACATGCATCCCTCTGACAGTAACACCTATCTTGAATGTTGATGAATGATGATACAGCCTATAGCAGCAGGGGCCACTCTATCTGCCTTATGGCCTCTTTTTAATTCCACCTGTACTTTGATGTTCAACCCCATCTTCATGTCCATTCTGGTGCTTGTCCTGATAACTGTTGCTTGAGCCTACCTGCTCACAGCACCAAATCAGTTTGGTGAGGCTCCTTTGCCACCACCTCTATCAAAACAGTTGGGCTGTAGCAGGAAGCAAGGTGGATATGAAAGTGTTGGCCAAAAGAGAGAGAGAGAAGAAAAAAGGAAAAGAAAACAAACTCAAAGGAGAAAAGGGAATGGGAGCTGTTTAAAAAAAGCACTAAAGACAGATCTCTCAGCAGGCCTTTCCTGATTAGATCCTGGCCTCAGGAGCTGCATCTCCTGGCCTTTTTTTTTTTTTTAAGTTTTGTTTATATTTGTTTTTTAATGTGATTTTAGTTAGGTGGTTTTAATTTTATATTGTTTAATGTCTTTTTATGGGGGAGGGTGGGGTGGGTGGTGCTTTTAGTCGGCATTGTAGTATTTTAATTGTTGGAAGCCACCCCGATTGTTTTTAGCAGAGGGGCGGGATATAAATAATAATAATAATAATTATTATTATTATTATTATTATTTGTTGGAAGCTGCCCCAATTGTTTTTAGCAGAGGGGCGGGGTATAAATTATCATCATCATCATCATCATCATTAAGTTGTTACAGTGACTACTCATGAAGCTGTTTCTTTCCTTTCTGTATGGTATGTCCCTGCTCTGTCTTCCTTCTGATGTAGGTTGTGAGAGGGGAGACCTTATGTAATAGAAGCCTATACTCTACTTCTTACCAACCTCCTTCTGTCCAGATATACAACACGGAGAATCAGTAGATGATGAGATATGCAGTTCCTTCCTTCCTTTGTCAGAAAATCATGAGTGTAAACAAGGATTGACGAAGCTGCTATTGTTTTATGGATTCACATAAGAATTAGTGAAAGTTGGCTTGCCTGGGATTTACTTCTCAGTGCATTTCGGGGGAAGGGGAAATGAAATCATTGGTCAGATTTTAGGAAAACTGAAAGTAGATTTGGATTGGTGTATCTGAGAAAGACAGTGAACTTGGCGAAAGATCATGTGGCATATTTGGAGAAGGAAATGGGTGGAGCTGTAGTCCTGAAAACCATCCACTCTGGCCCTGCCCACTTTTGCCCATATCTTGCTTACCATTGGCATGTAGCTTGAGATTACCCTCAAAGGAATGCAGCCCAAGCAGAGGTGGTATTTCCTCCCCTTGTGTGCTAGCCTCTCACACCAAATTCCTTGTTCTTCACTGTATACCCTCTCCACCCCCGCATTCCCAACATTTTTTTTGGCTCACATATCTTCAACTATGCCTTAATTACTAGATTCAGAAGGGAAATCCAGTCAGCAATCTTCCATTACTCCATCCATTTTGCATTAGCACCAATCCCATTAGATGGTATTACAAGCTTCTTGTATCAGCCAAATGGAAGAATTTTTGATGGCACATCATGATAGCCCATATCCATATTTGCTGAGGGACAGCCACCCTTTCCTTGTCCCTTGAGTCTCTGCAACCTTTGGGGTGCTAGCCCTGATCTTTCTGCTAATTGGAAAATGTGGAAGTGGGATACATAAAAGCTGGTACACAGAAACAAAAATCCAAAGTAGAGTGATTGGCTGCCACGTAGGAATGCCAAAATGGGGAAAACTTGGGCTAAATCTGGGGTGATGTGGCAAGGTACCTTAGCAGCATGATCAAATAGCATATTCCTAATTAGATACCGGTCTCAGGAGCTCCTGGCCTCTTTTTTTAGTCTGCTGGCTATTTATTATTTTAAAGGTGATTTTAGATTAGTTGTTTTTAATTTATATTGGTTTAATATCTTTTTGTGGGGGTGGGTGGTGTTTAGGGGTTTTAATCTGTATTTGTATTTTATTTTTTGTAAGCCACCCCGATTGTTTTTAACAGAGGGGCGGGGTATTATTATTATTATTATTATTATTATTATTATACATCTTGGAACCTGGCCAGCAGCACTTGTAGTCCTTGTGTAGGTAAGCATGAAATGTTACAAAGAAGATAAAAGTCCAACAGCCAGAACTCCAAAAGCAATATGGGGAAAGTGTTATGCTTGTCATCATGAAATGCGGCCATTTATTTGATAGCAGAGGAGTTTGGACCTGGACAACCACTGGAACTCAAAATGCACAAAGAGGGTAAAGAAGCAGCAGATCTAGCACTGTAGGTGAGAAGTTCATGCCAGAAAAAGGGAATCAAAATGTCTCCATACAGATTTCCTTGCTAGAATATTTCCAAATGAGATGAGAATAGGAAATATTCCTACACACCACATTATAACACACGTATAATCTGGATGAATTCAAATGTGAACTGCACAACCCTGTGTGCAAGAATACTATAAAGAAATACACTGCCTCCTGAGGGCAGAATACTATAAAGAAATACACTGCCCCCTCACTCTGCCTGAGTTCTGGTTCCTTCAGATCTGTTCTTTTTCTGTTCTAACCATGTAGAAGTGGTAGCTGCTCATAAATCCTGTTATCAAAGAGTGATTAGGTAGCAGTGTATCTCCCCATACCAATCCTTCCATCCCCAATCCCACAGCAAAGGTGGATGCTTCTATATTTGATATATAACTTGAACGTCCCTGTCCTGATGAGACATGAGGTACTAGTATATTTGTTAAATCTGTGCCCTTAATATTCTAAAGGCAGAGCTCACAAAGCCATATTTAAGAATTCAGTTCTTTTGTTATACAAACTCATATATTCCACACATTTCTTCCAAATATGCAGAGCATGTTAACCTTAGTTTTATTGGACCCCCTTTGTTTCCCAACTGCTAATGTATATTTAGATTACAAATGTTTTTCACTTAGTCTTGATATTCTGTTTCAACAGTTCCCTGCAATTATTTAACATTCCCCTCATAAAATTTAACCTGTGTCACTTGGATGCCTCCAATATTAATAGGTAGCACTCTTATGTGTGTGTTAATCTTTTTCTTTGTGTGGTTTTAATGTTCTTAGAGCAACACTAAGGAAGGCAAAGGAAATTGCATATTCAAACAACTCTCAACATAAGAGCCCTTTACGAATTTATTGGATTTTAAAATCCTGTTATATTCTGTCCCAGTGTGAAGTTCTTGGTGAACATCTTCATAACAGAAATGATGCCATTTTACATAGACCCAAGGCCAGTCTCCTTTTTCACTTTTCTGAAAAGTAAATGTGTGGTGGACATATGTAACATATGCTTATTAATTAATGCTTCCCTCCTGTAGTCCCAATGGTCATAAGATAGTTCAGATCTTCTTCTCTGAGGGAGTGGTCTGTTCTCAGATGAGGAAGTCCAACCTTAGATTACCAATCTCACTTTTTGAAGAAAAAAAAATCTCTGCAGTGCCTGCTTATCAGTCATTAGAGCTCCCTGGCATCAGGAGAAATGAAAAAGGGACAGATTAAGAAATGTGTCATAGGTGAATAGAAAAGATTTGAATTCCCAGGCTTCAAAGTCCTCCTTGTACCCTGAGATAGCTGTGAGTATATGTCAGCCCTGAAACAGAATGCTGCACTGGATAGGTCTTTGGCCTGATCCAGCATGACTCCTTTTAATTTTTTCTCCTATTGGTTGCAGTAGGAGGGACATCATTTTAAGGAGGAGGAAAAAGAGGAAGGAGAGAGATGGGAGGAAAATGTTGTTCCGTTCTCCCAGTATGAGCTTAGCAGGGTTTTACATTGGCCTGAAGTGGAAGGTAGGATTGCTCTGTAATAGAACTGTAATTATCAAGAAACAGTGAGGAATAGTAGATACACCACCTTCTGATTTCATATAGTGCAATTGTTAAAACTAATCCTTTCCCTAGTATCAATAATGACAGTGCGTATCAAGAACAAAATTAAATGCATGGGCATATACTTACTAATAAAATAAGTTCTCATGACTAACTTTGACCCATTGACCTCAAAAGCAACAAATGTAGCCTAGATCCAACTCTTTGAATTTCTAGGGTTCAGACGGTTATGATCACAAATTTGTTCATCTCTTTATACAGACACTTACATAAAGCTTCTTTTTATAGTTGCTGAAGAATTTGAAATTCTGCCGAAGAGTCAGAAAGATAAACAGTTGGACAAATCATACAAAGAGCAGGAATTAAGAGTCAGACTGAGAATACTGTACTGGTGACAGAGCCTACAGCTATAGAAGAAAAGGTAGACTAAATAGCAGAAAAATAATAAATAGTGAGAAGGGGCCCCATAAGAAAAGATAGATGGAAAGGAATACTTCCATTTCCTCAGCATAGTAGGAATACTTGTGTGCTGGGGCTAGATTAGCAGCTTCCTACTTTCTTTCCATAACCATAGCAGTCTAGCACTATAATTATTTAGTATTGATTTACTGAGGTTTGGCTGACATACACCTCCCATGTTACTTGCCATATTTATTACACCTGCACTATATTGAGACATTAGATTTTAGGGAAATGCATCCTAACTTCAACATGTTTAATTTCATTATTCCTTCTAGGATACTTTGAACTGTGAAGGACAGAATCCCTAAATGGAGTGCTTTCCAGGAAAAAGGGTGAACCCTAACCAAACATAGGTTTGCAAAGATGCTACCTGTCCTACTTTCTTTTCCGCAAAGGCTATACATTTACTGACCAAAGCCTTTGACACTAGTTAGTAGAAAAGGTCTGTGGCAGATCCTGGAAAGACTAGGATGTCCCCCTAAATTCCTTAAAATGATTATCTTGCTTACACGAGGGCCAGCACAGTCAAGTTAGATATGGCGATGCTCTTTCAGAGCCCTTTCTAATAACTAATGGAGTGAAGCAAGGTTGTGTTCTTGCTCCAACTTTATTTACTATCTTCTTCAGCATGATGCTCCAAAGGGCTACGGCAGCGCTCAAAGAAGAAGACAGCATCTATATATGTTACCGTACTGATGGTAGCGTGTTTAACTTAAGCCGTCTGAGGGCTCACACTAAGACTCTAAACTATCTAGTTTGTGAGCTGCTCTTCGCTGATGTTGCTGCCCTTGTTGCCCACACAGAAGCAGCTCTGCAGCGCCTAACATCCTGCTTCACAACAGCTGCAGAGCTGTTTGGGCTGGAAGTCAACCTGAAAAAAATGGAAGTTCTTTACCAGCCTGCACCACAGGATGAACACCACCATCCCCACATTGCCATCGGCAAATCTGTGCTCAAGTCCGTTCAGCAGTTCACCTATCTGAGAAGCATCATCTCCTCAGATGCCAAGATTGACAAAGAGATTGATCACAGATTAGTAAAGGCATATAGCACATTTGGAAGACTCTTACAAAAGAGTCTGGAGTAATAAACACCTGAGGCGAAGCACAAAAATCAGTGTGTATAGAGCCATTGTACTGTCTATTCTCCTTTACGGGTCTGAAACATGGGTCACCTATCGCCACCACTTACGACTCCTCGAACGCTTTCATCAGCACTGTATACGCACAATCCTAAATATACACTGGACTCACTACGTGACAAATGTTGCTGTCCTTGAGCAAGCAGGGATCACCAGCATTGAGGCCATGCTATTGAGAACACAGCTGCGCTGGGCAGGGCATGTTTCTAGGATGGAGGACCATCACCTCCCAAAAATAGTACTCTATGATGAACTCGCCACGGGTCAGTGTAAGAGGGGCACTCCAAAAAAGCGATACAAGGACTCCCTGAAACAACATCTCAGGCTCAGCCAAATTGATCACCAACAATGGTCCGCCCTAGCCTTACATCGGGAGGCATGGAGACGCACTATCCACAGTGCTGCAGCCTTGAGAACTCACGCTAAACAAGTCTTGAAGAGAAACGGCAACACAGAAAGAATCACAACCCAGAAACATCACCCAAGGAGACCTTCTGCTGTGCTTTCTGCAACCAGACTTGTTTATTCAGGAAGGATAAACCCTTTTTAGTCATCAGCGCGCTTGTAGAAAGCTGATGATTCCTTCCTGAATCTTCATTTGTGAAGGAAAGCCAGAGAGATACATTTACTATAGGCTATAGGGAAAGACTATAGTATGACTATAGTAAGACTATGAGAAGAGGGACTTCAGAACCCTATTAGAGCATATTTTCATGCTGTGGGTTGGAACCAGGCGAGTAAATCCTAGAAAGTCTGGACGGAAACAGACATCATAGGCATCATGTTTTCTCCATATAAATGATACAAGTAGTATTAGTTATCTGCTGAGGATTTGGGAAGTGTAACGCCAGACTGTTGTGCAAAGGTGTTTTGTCCTAGATTGCCTGCTCCAAAGATAAGATTCTGGGCTTTGGTGCAGGGAGAGGCAGGGGTAATTTAAGGATCTAAGGACTGGTAGCTGGCATACTTATTTTTAAACTGATATGCCAAGGCTAGGCAACCTGGTGCCCTCCAGACATTCAGATCACAACTCTCAGAATACCTTGCGGGAATTATAGACCAAATCAGGAGGGTGCCAGGTTTCCTATTCTTGTGATAGCCACTGGATTACCAAATAGTTATTAGAGGGAAACTAATGTTGCTCATGTGGGAGCCAGTGTGGTATAGTGGTTTGAGTGTTGGACTATGACTCTGGAGACCAGGGTTCGATTCCTGTTCACCTATGGAAGCCCACTGGGTGATCTTGAGCAAGTCACATTCTCTCAGCCTCAGAGAAAGGCAAAGGCCCTCTGAACAAATCTTGCCAAGAAAACCCTATGATGTGCTCACCTGAGGGTCGCCATAAGAAACGACTTGAGGGCACACAACAACAACAAGCCTTTTTTTCTGCAGCTGGTCCCATTTTGCTTCCAAGGTGATAGACACCCAATTAAGATGTCAAATATTAATTTCTTGTGAAGCACTGAGACTTGTACATATTAGCATACTCTGTAGATAGTTAATTTGATAATGCAATGAGGTATCTACTGGCATTAGGTTACCTACATTTTAGGCCAAGATCTAAATAAAATTACAGTAAAAAAAATAAAAATCCCCAAGTTACCAGAAATCAAAATTTCAGGATCCTGTATGCTTACAAAAGTATTTCAACTTCTATTGAAGTTTGAGTCTTTTTTCAGAAATTCTTATTTATATAATACATTTAAAGTTTGGAGATTAATACAATTCTCTTTTTTAATAATAATAATAATAATAATAATTATTATTATTAAAGTAGTTGTGTTGCCTTCAAGTTCCTTCTTACTTATGGTGACCCTATGGCAACCCTATCATGGGGTTTTCTTGGCAAGATTTGTTCAGAGGGGCTTTGCCTTTGCCTGAGGCTGACGTAGGAGATTATCTGATGGGGGGTGGGGTGGGGTGGAAACGCAGCAAAAAACCACATCCCAAACTAGAAGAATGTGACAATAACAGAAAGGGTGACATTATCAGATGCCCACGTCCTCAGCTGTTCCTGAGGTGTAGCGCAGATGAAGCTTCACATTTTTATTGATGGGCTAAGCCATCAATAAAAAGGGACACCTTATTCATGCCTGTGCGCCCCAAGGACACTGAAGGACGGCGTTGTCTGCTAATGTTGCCCATTTCTGTTATCACTGTGTTCTTCTGATGTGCTTTTTGCCACGTCTAAAGATCTCCAGAGCGTGACTTGTCCTAGGTCACCCAGTGGGTTTCCATGGCCAAGCAGGGATTCAAACCCTGTTTAGCCATAGAAAGTCCAGAGTTGTAGTCCAGTGCTCAAACCACTACACCACACTAACTCTCTTTTCAGTAGTTCTCATTACTAAATAAAGATGCTAAGCCACTGTTCCTAAAAGAAATGTTGGGCAGAATTTGATCCAGCCTAAGCTATGCAACAGATAAATAATAAATGTATTCTATTGAATTGCACTTATTACAAGGTACTAGTGGTATAATGTGGACCTGAAATTTGATTTGGAATCTTGTTTGTTCCAGAGACAATATTTGGTAATTAAATCTCAAAGGTGAGAGACAGAAGAACAGGCTGACAAGGACAGAGGGAGTGTCAAATATAGAAAAAGTGGAGAAGCTACAAAAATTTATTTTCCAACAAAATAACTCTCCACAAGCAGTGTAAACTTTTCTTACTAAAACAAATACTCTAAAACACATTTTTTTTTTACATTTCCAGTGAAACGCTCACAGTCACATTTGCCTGTGTTTTCAACTTTCCTGGATTCTCAACAAAGAGCCAGCAGATTGATGCTTTCCTAATTACCTGTAGCTGCAAACTTCCTCATATTGCCTGTCTGCATTTTGGACCTTTGAAGTTATAGACAGAAGGAAGAGACTGAAATTGTTTTAAAAACTAACATCTGTACTCTGGGCTGGGTGATGTGTTGTTTGCCCCTGATTTTCACACTGAGCTGCTCAGATGAATTCTCCACTTATTTACATAAGTGTTGTGATGCTTGAATTGGAAGCATGGAAGTTTGTGTGCTACTTCTACAAGATAATGGATGAGTAAGTGTGACAACCTTTTCCCCCCTCATAGAAGTAGCCTTGTGGTCTTCCCTGAGTGTCTTCCTCTGACACTGCACTGCATAAGTGATTAGGTCTCATGCCTGAGCAGCTAAATTTGTACATTGTAGCATATGGGTTGGCCCTTAGAATTTCTTGGATACCCTTAGCAATGTTCATCCCTGCCATATATTTATATATATATATGTGTGTGTGTGTGTGTGTGTATATCTATAATTATATATTGTTTTACACAGAAGCACACACTCAAACGTGGTTGGTCTTGTCAAGCTGATAGGGAAATACAGTAATGTCTTTGTGCCCATTGCAATTAGTGTGTACTGTGCAGAGTAGGGCCATTTATAGTGTCACATTATTTTTGTCATAAGTTAAAATGCAAAAATGATAATATGCAAGAACAATTCAATCTTTTATCTAAAGTATCCATTCCTATTTACACTAAGTACAAGAAGGTGTGTCTAGAGTGAACACTGTTAATAAATTTCCTGAATGAGGATAGTTTCAGTTGGCAGTAATTTAAAAGCAAATCTGCTGACTTGGTATTAGGACTCTAAAACAGTGTGGTCAATCATATGTAAGAAGGTGTTTGCAGAAATAACATTTATAAACCGTTTATACAGTACACAGTACCAGTACATAGAAAAGAGATTTTGACTTTTATGATCCCCTGTGTGTAAGGCAAGACTGAATTCTGTCCCCAAATGTAATCCACTAGAGGTACAAGCAACAGAAAGTGGCTCTTAAATCAATAGATGGATCAGGTGCCTACAGATTTAAAAATGAGAGCTTTCGTTTTGAATGTGCTGATTTTGGCTTGCTGAAAAACATGGGAAGTTATTAAACATCAACTGTATTTTGTCTGAAAACACTAACAACACCTGATGGCAATAGATATTGTTCAAGTGGCAGCTACCAAAAACAGTTTGGGGGTGGGAATAGCATGGTACAAAATCAGAAATTTTGCAGTTGTACTATGCCAGTGTTTTATAGCACTAATCAAAATGAACATTCTATTTCATGCCATTGCTGTGAAAGCAACAGCAATATAAAATCAGCATATAGGGATAACACATGTTTCTGCAATGAACAACCCAAATTTGCGTATATGTGGTTTTTTTTAAAAAGGGACTTTGTCATACACAACTTCAAAAGAAACACAAAACTGCCAGAGGCAAATGTTACTGGTGGATGTACACATCCCGCTTCCATTCTGCTGTATCGTTGCGTTTTTTAGAGATCACTTCCCCATCCCTGTCACAATACTGGTCCCTTGATTTATGACGGCTACGCTGCTTGTTGCCATCATTATGGTCCTGCTCTCTGTCCCTTTCCTTTGAGCGATGCCTTGATTCTCTGTGTCTGTGATCACTGCTCCCATGGGGCTCGTCCTTGTGACTGTGATCTCTATGAGAATCATAATGTTCATGTGAATAGTCCTCCTTTGGCTCTATGTATGCTGAATCTCTGCTGTCTTGTGTTTCTGAGTCAAAAGTTTCTTGCCGAGAGAGGCCACGGCTGGTTCCACTACGATGGTTATGGTGATGACCTGAAGAACGGTGTTGGGATTTCCTGGTGGGTTCAGCCTGTGCTTCTTCCTCCCCATGGGAACCTGTTCTTTCAGCAGCTGGTTGATCATTCCTCTGATTTCCTTGAGGGCCCTGATCAATATAACACAACTGTAAATTTCACTTTGAAAAATGATGAACAAAAAATAATAATGAAACAGTAACGTCACAGTCCCCAAACATGTTACTCTTGAGCAGACTCACTGATTTTCACAGTGCTATTCCAGAGTAAGTTGTTTGCAGGTAACAACCTATGGCTAGCAACCTAGGTCTATTCTAGAAATTTAAGAGTTTTCCCAGAGAAATTGCTTTATAATACAAGTGAAAATTCATTCCAAAAAGAAAACAAAGTCATCCTAACTTTATTTTCCAATAGGCCCCAACCTCTGGTTATCATATTAACTCTCTATGAGGCCCACCTCCCAGCACAGACACATCACGCAGACAGTAAAGAGAAGATCTGGCAATGAGGTGGGTGACTCAGGCAGCATACTTAAGAAAATTTTTAGAACAGGTATCAGTGCAAAAAGGTCAAACACAAACAATAGATTGAAGCAAATAAAAGGAGTTTCCATTTTAAAAACAAGATGTTGTCCTTAAAGATTTATAGAAAGATTCAAGCTTGATAGCACTTGTATTATAACACCAATAATATCACTGCTGTATTGTTTTTCAAGGCAATTAAATTGCATTCTCGTTGTGCTCGGAGGTTATTCTGAGTTCAAAGTTTATCTATTTGGAAAGGTTGGATTTTGCCCTGAAAAAACAAGGACACAGTGAAATTATCATTTAATTTCCCAAAACATCACTGGTGAGTGAAAACAGAAGTGAAAATTACCAAGCATAATCAAACCTAATCTTCATCAGCACAATGTTTTTGAAATCACTGAAAAATGAACAATTGGGATTAGTTACCTTGGTTTAGGGATTCAAAGTAATACCAGTCTTTTACAGTTCTCACTGATAAATATACTTAAAAGCAGACCCAAAAGCTTTGGACACAGTTAATGAAATATTAGTATTTCATTATCAAAATGAAATACTTGATTATCAAACCTAGAGGTAAGAAAATAATAGATTCTTCCTCATTTTTTACATCCATAATTTCCATGAAAAGTTTTTCACCTTAATCTTAAAGACAACAATATGTTCTTCAAATAAGCCTTTTTCACTCATTTACAAAGCATGCTAGATCAAAAGGAACATAGAAAGAGAAGAGTATGCTAGCCCTGCCCTATCCAGTTCTGTCATTCTCATGTGGAGAAGAACAGGTCTGAAGAAGAGGGCTTCCCATATCTGTGTGTGCTTGGCACACAATCAAAAGCCTTTTTAAAATGTATTGCCCAACTGCATGGAGAGCTCCCATGTATTCGGGAAGTTAGTGTTCAGATGTGGCACAATGCATGAGGAGAGTCGCAGAACTGAGACAGAGGGGACATCGATAGTTCCCTTCCCTTTTTGTGTGTTGATTCAAAACACTTCACAAACAAGAGGGGTTCTGTGATTACATCTAGCTAGAACTGGGTCTGTAACAGCTGAAAATCTTAAAACATGTTCCTATAAATTTTCTATGCAGAGCAGCACAATGTTGAGATACATTCTTAGAGATGTTGTGGGGGATTATTTGAAGCTGGAATATTAATGGAACTGTTTACATTATATTTCATTTGTATCAAATTTGAAAGGAGCACCTGCAATATTCTTATACTGAGAAAAGCATTCAAATTTCGAGCACAGCCAACAATGCTCATGGTTAAAATAGAGGCTCTTTAAGCAAAACCCTTTTTAAAAAAGCACTTGTACCTGTAAATTAATATTTGGGCCTGGGTTGATGGGAAGAGTGGCAGTTGCCAATGTACGAGTGAGAAGCTGATTAGAGGGATGGCTAGTAGCAGGATGTGTGGACTTCCAATAAGCTTCCAAATAGTCAGCCAGGTGTTCACAAGCATCTTCAAGCTGGTTCTCATCCAGAATTACATCAAACATTTCCTATAGACAGGATAGTTTAGTCAAAACAATCACAATGCTGAAACATTCACAAATCAACTCTAACAATGAATCAAACAGCAGGAAATACACCATGTTCACTGTATACAAATGAGGTCACTTCTGTGACTTTAAAAGAAGAAGGTAGGCTTGTTCCCTCCCTTTGTCCTTATGGTGTTAAGCTTTTGGCAATGGACTGGTTACTGCAGAAGTGGCTTTTCATCACATGAGTGTTTTATTTTTCTGTGGTTTTGTTTTAAATTGTTTAAATTGTGTCTTTTCCAACTTACGGCAACCATAAAGGTGAACCTATCATGGGTTTTTCTTGGCAAGATTTTTTGCAGTTGCCATGCTCTAAGGCTAAGAGTGTGTGATTTGCCCAAGGTCACTCAGTGGGTTTCCATGGCTGAGCAAAGATTTGAACCCTAGTCTCTGGAGTCCTAGTCCAACACTCATACCACTATGCCATGCTGCCTCTTTAACTAACTGTGTTTTAACTTAATGTAACTGTGCTTTTTATTCAACCTTGGGGCCTGCTTTGAATGCCAAAGTGGGAGAAAGATAGGATATAAATGAAATAAGTCACTAAGAATAGAAAGCCAGAGGCTGACTATATACAGTAACACTAAATTGTAAAAGTCCCATGGGGAAAAATCTCATGATTTGGATGGGCACAAGAGGGGACATTTGGTAAAATGGTAAACGAAGATACAGGGAAAATATATCAGTTTACAATACAAAAAACCCCCAAGAAAGCAGGATGCAAAGATAAAGTCGCGGGACTCCCATCACTAAAGTGTTTTCAGAGGAGAAAATTACTGATTGAAGACTTATTCAGTGGCATCCTAAGCTAAGAAAGGAAATGTGTGTGGAAACAGCATGGGCTGTGTTGCACATTTCCTCTCCTCATCCAGCTGGCTGAGCTACAGATACAAACCCAATTTATAAAACCAGTGATTGCACAAACTGGGAAGATAAGAGGGAGGCCTGATTGATACCTGCCTCCCATTTCCTTACCAATTGATTTTTCTGATTACTGTTTTACAACAGAACCTTGCATCTGCAACCAACCAACATGAGTATGTTTAAGTCTACTGTCTTCATTGGATTATAGAGGCAAACTCTTAGATTTAGGCCTCTGTGTGCATACAACTGGAACAGGACCAGAGGAATTGCAGAAATTTCCACCCTTGTGGCTAGAAATTGCTATAAACATCTACAGTCAACTTGAGTTATTTTTTCATTGGTTAAAAAAGTTACAATTATACATTTTTGCCAGTCTAGAATAATGACTTACTGGAGGGCACTGAGCTAGTTTATCAGCTGCTACCATTTGAACATTAAGATGCTTAGCCTGAGATTTGCCTCGAGATTTTATCAACCTTTGTAAAACCTGGGGGAAAGAAGACGAGAGTTAAAATATGCAAGAATGAGAAAGTAAAATAATAAATTTGGAATTATGTCAAAAGAGGTCACATGCATGGATGTTCAAATAAGAGCCTTCTAGAGAGGTTTTAAAGCAGGGGCTCTAGGTCACTAAGATCCATGACCCTATTCCACTGCCCCAATGGCCTACCTTTTTAATTCTTTGAGATGAAATGAAATGTGTTTATTTTGTTAATTTAAGGGCACATGTTTTCCCTCCTGAACAACTCCAGTTTTTTGGTTGACTTTTTGATCCAGCTCCTTATATAGAGAATGCCAATTCATCTTTTCTTCCTGGTTAAGTCCATTTCCTTTATGTTCCTGTGCACTATAGATTCCTCTCCCTTTGGGCTTAATTAGTAACAAACACACTTGTAGTCTATATCCTAAATCCAAATGCTAGTCCCAACTAGAGTAGGTCTGCTGAATCAATTGCTGAATGGTAAGGCAGCATTTATGAAAATCCCATTGATTCAGTGGATCTTCTATAATTGGGTTTAGCAATTGAATTTAGGCCCATGTACTGTATTGAATTTGTATGCAGATAAGTAGAAATACTTACTTTTATTTTCTCACATAATAGTTCAAAATTGTAATTCATTAATATTTATAAACACTTTTGTTAAAGCCTTGGGTCCTCATACTAGAGTATATAACTGAAAGCAAAAGCATAGCTAAACAATTAATTGAAAACATTTACCTTTGGAGAAGAAATCTTTACATACACTATAATAGGAGCCAGAGAGGTTTTGCTAAGTTGAGCTGGATGATTAATAGTATCAGCATCAAGTACTACCAGCTGTAGTGTCCTTGCTAATTCAAATATTCGTTCAATTTCACTCTGAACTTCGGCTGCAGAAAAGGAAACAAGCTGCAATTATTATAGTGTTTAAAAACAGTCCAGTTTTTTTAACGAAATGAAGAAACACAATAAGGTGTACAGCATCCATAACAGAAGAAAACCCGGGCTTTTAATATACAGTTTAAAAAGGATAAACTTTACAAAAGTAAGATTATAGTTCTAGTGATGTATGGTCTCTAGAAGGTCTTCTTTCAGCCTTGCTACTGTTGTAAACATCTAGATTACTAATGGGTTTCTATCATTTTGGTATCCATCATGAGATTTATATACTAGAGTGAATGGTTTCAGAATTTTCTCTGATCTAGCATAATTCCTGGTGTTCTTAAAGAATTAGTCCTCAAGCGTATCATTGGTATAGTATAGCTCTTCATCAGACTGAATATTTTTCACTTAATGTATTATGCTTCCCAAATCTCATTTTCCATCCCTGCTGCTGCTACAGAGGGCTACCGACAGTCAAAGCAGAAGGAAGGACAAAATCACATCCTTGCTGTTGCCTCACTGAAAGATTTTTTATGAAGTGTAGCCAAAGGACCAGGCAAATCCAGCTCAATGTTTCAATCAATATCTATCTTCCATGTGATGATCCTTATGTTTCCTATGATTGACTACTATATCAAACTTTTTTTTTGAAAGTGTGATTATGCTTATTGAATCAAGAAAGCCAATGTAAATGTCAGATATAAGTTAACAATGGAGCCCTGGTGGCACAGTGGTTAAATGCCAGTACTGCAAGTCACCATGTTGCAAGTTCGATTCCAGCGGGCTCCAAGGTCAGTAAAATTAGTACCCAGCTTGTGGGGGCAATTAGCTAACACACATTGGAAACTGTTTAATGCAGTGTAGATGTGTAAATAGCTATTGCTTAAAACAATTTCTAAGCCGCTCTGATAGCCTTGTGGCTGAAGAGTGGGGTATAAATAAATAATTTTTTTAAAAAAACACAACCAGTTAATTTTTTTGCTGAGTGTTCCCCATCTTGTTTTGCATGTTAGATTAATATTCTTCTTTTTTTAAAAAAAAAAAAATGACTACAGTACAGGGCACCAAGAAGGGCTAAAATGAGCCCGGACATTTGCTGTAAATCTGGTTAGAAAAGTAAGGAAGACACAGTAGGTTGTTCAACATAAACAGACCTTAATATCTATCTAATATATTACTGTTTAATATAGTAAATATATAATGTTCAGTTTTAAGGAGGCACAGCAGAAAGCTCACCTACGGTACAAATATAGTTTTTAAAAAGTAGTTCTGTTCTCAGTCATATATATGCATAACTAATGCAACTGGACAGTTAATAGGAAACATTTCAAATCAGTGTCAAGAGCTGCTATCATCTGCTATTTATGGACAGGCTAAATAAGTGATCAGGGAAAGGGTTCCCTCTTTGTATTCTTACTGGCACTGAATACAATACTGTATCCTCAACGGAACCTATAGGCCAGTGCTCACAGAATGACAATGTTACAGTGCTTCCTTTAATCTAATCTAATCTAATCTAATCTAAAACTGTTTCCATCTTGTTTTTAGATTCAAAATTTTATCCTTCCTCATGATTCAGGACTATTAAAGGGTCAAGAAAGGCCTCTCAGTGGCATCCTGGCAAATCTAGCTGATCTACTAGCACACATGCTTTGGCAGCAAGATGCTAGCTTTATTAATATTTCAAGTAAACAGATTTTTGTAAGTAACCCTGCAAGTCTACAGCAGAGTTATTGTTTTATAATTTATCAATGCCAACATCATTTTTATGGTATTGATGAAGAGGCAAAAGTACGGTGTTATACAATAAGATGGTAATAAAGTGTCACTTTAAGAATAAATCATGGCACGGCTCAACAAAAAGCTGAGCACTTTCACATTACAGTTTCAAGTAAGAGTGTTAACCACAAAACTCCAGCTGAAATTAGTAGGATTAATAAGGCAATCCTGTCTGCCTATTGAGAGTGCAACAGGACATATCCTAAGTCTAGTTTGTGTCAAGGTAGGAGAGAGGAAAAATTAACGTTGTTGGGTTTTTCTTTGAAAATTATTTTCTTCCCCCTGCAAACAATGGAAGCATGTCTGAGGAACTGTGTATCTGCTATCTGGAAGAGCTCGAGCCCATGGATCCAAGACAAGATCTGCTCCTTTTCTTCTCTACCAGCATCAGAGAAGAGGAGGGTGGCAAAAGCTCTACACAGGTTTGGTGGAGCATCTAGAGTCAGATTTTTCACTGCAAGCTTTTCTTTCTCCCCTTTGATCTATCCTGGTGTTCTAAGGACACCCTCCCAGGAGCCACAGTATTTTACCACATGGTAAAACACTTAACTTGGCTGGATTATACCTTTATCTGTAAAGATGATTATAAAAAAAAATTTATGAACTTTTTTTAAACAATGGCAGGCATTCTGTTGGTGAATTATGACAGTGCAGGTCAGATCTACGCCATCACAATTCACTTTTTTGGTCATTGCAGAGGCCAGAATTCTGTTCCGACTTCACAGTGACCCAATTCCCCTCCCAAAATCACCTTGTAGGCAGCACAGCCCCCTCCTTTATCCAACATGGACATTCTTGTTTTGTCACAGAGCAAGGAAACTAGCAGGGATCCATTCAGATATTTTCCAGTACCTGGACACACTGTAAGGATGTCATCCAAAGGGATCTCCCAAGATCCCTCAGAGGTCTGCAGATGCCTGTCACAGTTATGTCCAGTTAGAGGAAAATAACTGGATGCATCCCATGCTCATCCCTTTACTCTAGCAACACAGAAACAACCAGATCTTTGGGGCAGCACTGCTTACAAGGTGGGTTTTTTTGGGGGGGCAGGGGGGCTGGGGGTAGCACTAGAGACACTGCTACATAAGATGCATATCTCCCCATGCAGGATCTTGGTCAATTTGTTTTAATACATAAGAAATGATGTAAAGTTTATTATTAAGCAGTATTTCTGAATAGCAAGCAGATGCAGTACCAGAAGAATTACGTAATTTAAGAATTATGTAATTTGGGAACTATTTATCAATCCTTGCTAGAAACAGATTTTTAAATAATGATTCCACACACTTTGGCCCCAGTCCTGTTGTAGTTCCTTGTGTTGCATCCAACTCATGTCTGTGGATGCACATAATAATCCACATAAGCACACCAGCCTAATCATGTTTAAGTGAGCATTGCTCCTCCATATATGGATTCAAAATAGATAGGAATCTCATTGCACAACATGTAAGAATCTCACTGTGTTCTGTAAGTACAGAATTAACATGCAATTATTATTTTTTTTTAATCCAAGCAAGTCTTCTAGACATTGCAAATTGTAAAAAAAAATCATCAGTATATTTTACATCAAAGCCTAAGATTCAAATAGAACTGTTATAAAAGAGTATGCTTTATAAATCCTAGGAAAGCTGCCAGGTTGACACTAAAGGTTACATAAACAAAAGAGTGAGATTATCTCTGTGATGGACAGAAATTTCCTTTGCTTCACAGCCAGAATAAGAAAAGAGGGGGATTCTTTACATGAAACTTCTGTGACACGACAGGACATTTTTTTTCAAAACACAAGGAGTCAAGTATTTCTGACATGTGCTTTAACTCACAGACCAGATTCTTTTTTTAAAAAAGGGAGTGTTGAGAGAAGACCTGCCAGGCAATGACATGGCTTTCTTCCCCAACTAGGAAACTATTTAGTAATGTTTAAAAGAGAAAATGGCACAATCTCATCAAGATAGGAACAAAAATTGTCAGATGACTAAACTGTCTTCGCATAGATTAGTTTTAATAAATGATCACTTATGTATTACTTGAGGGTGTGTCATATTTTGTGCGAAGAATTAATTGCAATGCCTCTTGTATAAAGCAGGCTTTAGTTCATGTCCAGTTCATGGTCGAGCTGAAATGTCTCATTCGTTTTACTTGTTAAACTGGGGGTACATTTGGTGATTTGAGGGGGGACGTATTAACAGGCAAAATAGTACCACAGCTTGCTGACGGATGCCCTTTTTTAAATCCAGAAAAAAATCCCGGATCACTCTTATTAATGGTGAAAATGCTACATGAAAATGCTACATTTTGAAGTCAAATCAGAGTTCACTTTTTTCAGTCTTCACTCTGAAGTCCTTTGGGTCAAAGAAAATGGCACCTGAGGGCAATCCTGGGTACCATGGATCCTGATTCATGGAACCAAAAGCAGGCAATGGTGACTCCTGGCCCCCAACACCCCCAGCCTCCACTTAAAGTTATTAAAAAAACATCTTTTGTGCCTCAATTCTAGTCCAATTTCCCAAAGTCTTTAGGAATCCTTTCTAAGAGAAGAACTTAAATGATATTAAAGACCCAATTACCAAAAATACTGTACTTTGCTTGTGTTCAGATGTGCTATCCCAGCCCAGAACTACTTCTCCATCCCAGTACTTGTTCCGGTACTGCCAGCCCGCTTTGCCTGGCTTACAAACCATCTTTCACCACCAATTCCTTTTCTCTCTCTCTCTGCTCTCCCTTCATCTCTCACCCAAACTCTGTTTTTATTCTTTTTTTTTTATTAAAAAGCTTTATTAACACAAAAAGTTTTTTATAATCTAAAACAATATATAGGGAAAAACTAAACATAACATACAAATACCAATTAACTTACAGGTACTACTACAACTACAAAACTAAACTAAAAAGGGAAACAACAAATGACTTCCGATTTTCCAGCTAATGGTTATAGTTATCCACTTATCCCACTTCCTCTAACTCAATAGCTTAATAAACTTCTACATAATATTTTATCCAACTATTCTTCAAATCCTACTATTGATAATCTCCCCCAATACTCACTCACTCACTCTTTTAAAAAAATCATTTCCCAGTCTTTATTGAAACTACATAATGACTATCCTCTAATAAAAGTAATCTATCCATCTCTGCAAGGTCATACAGTTTCATCATCCACTCTTCTTGTGACGGAATAGCCATATATTTCCACTTGTGCATGTAGAGAAACTCTGTTTTTTCCTTGAAAATCTTTCACCCTACTATGATAGTTCAGACTTCCCTTTCAGGGACTTCTGTTTCCTAACTTGCCCCACAAATTATCAGATATCAGGGCCCTCATGGTATGCATGGCACATTTTAGATTTCTAAATTTCACACACTTGAAATTATGGTGGAGACAGGTGAACATGTGCATGCATGCATACAAACAAACACATACACACAAACACAGAGAGAAAGAAACACACTTTGACTATTATAGATTATATTGGCTATTTCTAGTTGAAAGAAATATATAATCTTGTTCAAGGTAGATAAAGTCTGTTCATTATTGTTACATTCCTGTCCTAATTAGAGATGGGGAAAATAGCTGGAATTCACTAAGGCAGTTACGAATGTGTAACCGAAGGCCAGTCTACACTAGGGGTAAAAAATCAAATTGAAATTCAAACTACTTTGGCCCACAGCTGTGCTGCATGAAATTTGGACTACTCTGGCCTGGATTAAAATACCACACCTTACCTGGCCAAAGCCTGAATCTGCACCACTCATTGCTGGGCTTGTCTGGATTTTCATGCCCAGGGACCTCCACAGCACCATTTTTCCTCTGCTCAGCACCACCACTGTTGGCAGCC
The DNA here is from genome assembly GCA_030847615.1 of Gambelia wislizenii. Classification (NCBI taxonomy): domain Eukaryota; kingdom Metazoa; phylum Chordata; class Lepidosauria; order Squamata; family Crotaphytidae; genus Gambelia; species Gambelia wislizenii. The sequence continues at coordinate 128,850,835 of JAUMIR010000006.1, read as the reverse complement.
AGCTACGTGATTGCAGGGCTGGCCCCGATACTTCTGACCTCAGAGTGAGTGACTAGCACCAGGGCTCTGCCTTCTCGGCCAATATTGAAATGAGGAAGTGACACTGAGCAGTGGGGAAATGGCAGTGGCTATCAGGCAGTGCTTGTCCTGCCTCCCCACCCTGCGAATCCACAGTGGATACATTGTTCACACTACAGTTTTCTCTGGAATTTGCTTGAAACTCCAGAGAAAACTTACTTTTTCAAACCTGAATTAAGGTGTCATACCCTGAGTTTGGTGCAAATAGGGCCGTATGTCTTGTGGCCTTTAGCAGAAGATTTTGGAATAAGGCCACACATAGTCGGGCCAGATCTGGGGATGGAGGGTGTTAGGTTTTTTACTAGTGTAGCCAGGGCCCTAGAGTTATACATTCATGACTGGTATGTATTCACATTCCCTACACAAAGTTCCCCAATCCTCATTTATCAGGCAGCAGCCACTGTGAGTGACAAGAGTCTGTTCCCCTGTTGACCAGGGAGCAGCTGATTGACATTTCCACCTCTGCTTCCACCAGCAATCTCTTGTGTGAGGGAGAATTGCAACAGGGATCCAGCTTTTGGCAGTCACATCAGAGAATACTTACTGAAGGGGACAGAAATGTCAGTTAGCTGCTTCCTGATTGACAGGAGAACAGATCCCTGTTACGCACAGTGGTTGCTGCCTGATAAATGAGGATTGGGGGGGGGGTCAGGCTGGGAGATATTACTTACCTACGTACCTAAGATGGTTATGTAACTAAGTAGGTGATACAGAATTCTGGCAGATATTTGGTTTGCATGTCAGTGTGAACCTACTAAATTCACACTTTGTGAGATGATACATGAAAACCAAAATGCAAGTATCCTTTAGTGGTAACATTCTACTGAATTCTGTGATGACGTTCTGATACAGAGACCATGTCTTAGAAATAATGGAAATGTTAACATCCTTGGGACCAGAAGTGTTTTGGTTTTTTGAATACTTGTATTTACATACGTATGCACATATACAGTACACCTCCTACCATTTTACAGATCCCCATGTCTTTCTCCATCCTCACGTCTCTCTCTCTAGCCTTGCATCTTGTTCATTCATTACTTGTGTTGTGTATGAGATGCGAGGCTGGAGAGAGTCTGAGGATCTGCGAAATGGTGAGAAACCGAAACTTTTTTTCTACCAGCCACCCAGTTCTGCCCTCAAGGCAGCAGCTATGGTAGTCCTGCTCATTCCTCTCTCGGATCCTCAGTCTCAAATCTCATACACAACACAAATAGCAAACAAATGAGACATAAGGCTGGAAAGAGATTTCAGAATTAGGGATGCTCATCTTGTATTTTCAGTGCTAACACTATAATAAATTTGGCTTGCATGCATATTTTTAGATGAAAAGATTACCATCAACTGGACATTGATTACAATAGGCAGATTCTTCAAACATCTAGGGTGTTTTTTTAAAAAAAAATAATGTATTCTACAAACAACAACAAAACAAATACAGCTTCTAAAGCAACATTTTCAAAGCCAAGTATCTATACTATACATGCACATATTACTTGCACCATAGAGAACAGTGGTAATAAACAGCTCCAAAAGATATTTTTATATATATATTCAATTACTATTTTCGGCCAGTGCAGTGCTAATTTTAGGTACATGATTTAGGAGTCCAGGTTTCATGCCAATTGCAACTTTATTTAAAATCAGCAATATTTTTAAGAATTCCATAATAACTACATGAATTACTTTTTAAAAAAAAAACTGTTACAAAACCTATTATCAGCAACAGATAGTGGTTTTGTGAGTTACAATATGTACTGAACACATACACAAAAGAAAAACAATTAGCAACCATATATACATACCCAAAACATCTGGATAGGGAGGGCATTAATGAAGCAAAGAATGGAAAAACCCAAGACAATCAGGTTCTTGTCCAAAGCATACAGAATGAGATAAGGTTACAACAAGAGCAGCTAGAAATGTAACATACATGGGGAACAAACAAGAAAAAAGGGTTGGGTTTTTGAGACTGAAGCAGAAATGAAGCAAAAGCTATAGATTTGGTTCAGCAGCTTATACAGATGCCACGTATACACAAAGACAGATATATGGCTACTGTGTTTTCATCATGTGTTCCGAGTAAAGCTATCTTTCTGAAAGGAATATATTTTCTTCCTTTTAAAAAAAGAATAGCATATTTGCACTCATATATAGAATAGATACCAAAAAGGCAAGGGAAATTATTCACCAGTGAGCAAGGGCCACATCAGAAATGGACCATGTACTGGGGAACAGCAAGTTTGCATTAAACTCAGCTGATATATTAAGAATATAGCAGGTACAATATATTTGGTAGCATATGCTCATTAATGCTTGTTAAAAGATAATCTGTTAGTGTCTAACACCCTGAAGTGAAATAGTTATTTTGTAGGCATAAGAATGCCCAAGGTCCCAAGGCACAGTTTGAGCATACATACATCTACTATACTGATGCTAAGCAGGTCTGCATCTTTTCAGTACCTGAATGGGAGACTTAGATATCTTATATACACTGCTTTCAGTTCCATGATGGAATAAAGGTTGGCTGCCTGCCTGTAACTGTGGTTTTTCAAGTGGTCATCTGTGAACTCACACATATGGTCATATTGCACCTGTGTGGAGATCTTCGGAAGCTTCTAGAGTAGAGCTGTATTTTGGCAGTAATCCTGCCTCCTCACCTGCACACATATGAGCCATGCATTCCTCCCAAAACCCAGTTCCAAGTCTACCATCAGGAGATCCAGAAAAGTGGTCTTCAAGCTAACCATTTGAAGAACCACAATTATAGTTAGGCAACCTGTTCTTTTTCACAGTCTCTGTGACTCATATATATGGGAGAATAGCAAGCTAAACCCGTAAGGATGGTGGGTGATACCAGCACCAATGACAGCACTGACCTACCAAATGTGACATTGACTCAGGTCTGAGTGTCCAGTCTGTAATGAGATATGAATGTAGACATTTGCAACCACGTAGACACTTAGTAGAGTTCCAGAAGAAGAATCCCCCGGAGATATGCTGGCCAGCTGGTCTCAACCCAAGTCAAGTGAACTTTGACCGCTTGCAGAAGAGGCTTCTTAATTTTCACCACCCAGTGGGAGAGGCATTGAGACAAGATCACCTTCCCTTTCCTACACATGCTATAGGTGGCAAATAACTAAGGAGACTTTCTAAACTGCTTTGTCGGAGAAATGTTTAGGGTGTGGAGGGCATGCTACAGATTGGAAGATAGGGATTGAATGAAAGCCTAAAGTACCAGTGGCTGGTTAAGATGAAAAGTGGAAACCACTTTCTGGAGCAAAGAGATATCCATAGAAAGGGCCACTTTGTTCTTATGAAAGGACAAGTAAAGTGGATCCATTCTGAGCACTGCCAATTCACTGGCCCTATAAGCAGAGGTGAGGGCCACAAAGAATGCTGTTTCCCAGGAGAACAGGTGAAGAACACAGGATGCCATCAGTTCAAAGAGGCATGCCATAAGCTTAACAAGGATCAACAACAGGCTCTGTGTAGGCAGTGGTCTGCAATAAGGTGATGGAAGTGTATATAGTTCTTCAAGAAAAACTTTACCTTCAGGTAAGGTGCACTGACTAAGAGGGAGCATCCCAAAGCATGGAGTTAGTGGAGATGGCCGTAAGTTAGACCTTCAGGGAAAAGTACAAGAGGTCTTGAGCTCTCCAAGATACTGTAAGGAAATGAAGCACATACTTGAGCAAGAAGCTCTCTGATGCAACACCCTAAGTCTGTAGGAAGGCATGAAAAGAGGCCCACTTGGCTGCATAGGAGTGCTTTGTTGACTGCTTGTGAGCTGCAGACATCATGAGTTAGATGTCCTCTGATAGGTTTGACTCAGGTGAAGTCTCCATGCAGTTAACCTGAGGATAGCAGCATTCTGGTGGAAAATCTGCTGTGCTCCATGGAAAGGAGATCTGAGTGCTCTGGAAAATGCCCAAAGTTGGTATGGGACAGTCTGAGGAGTATGGAGAACCATGGTGGGTGGAGCCACCACAGGGTGATGAGAACGATTTCTACATGATGACCATAATGAGCAGTGGAAGCAGGGGAAAGGTGTGAAGCAGGGGAAAGGTGTAAAGCAGAGGAACATTCCATGAGAAAAGAAACATATTTCTTAGCTCAAGCTTCAATGGCCCCTGCTGCAAAATCAAGTGTACTGGGGACGCAAATCTATTTTGTGTGTCTCCCAATGAGGCGGGAGAGGAGGGCTGAATCATCCTCCCACTCATGGGAGGATGGAGTTCTTCTGCTGAGATCTTGGTGAAGAAGTTGTCCACTCCCAGGAGATGCATCAGCAGGAAGAATATGGCCCTGCATATGTAACAAATCCTAGATCCAGAGGGTGAGCTGAAGGCGGGTGCACATATGTGTGACCCCTTGCTTGTTGAGGTAAAAGGCTACCATCATGTTATCCATAGCCAACTGTGTTGAAGCAGTCTCTGGAATGCACAAAGCACTTTTCACACAAAAAACAATTTGAGAACATTTTTATGACACAACTTCTCAGTATCAGACCAGCAGCCAGTGACCACCAAATCCATGGTGCGGGCAACCCAACCCAACATAGACTTGTCTGTAGTGAGGACCAAAGAAGGTTGTAGGGTAGGTGAAAGGCATGCCTCTCATGCTGTTGGAGAGGGTGCAAAGTACCGAGAGGAACATGCTTGGTCTGTGCTCCTGGGATTGAAGTGATCCATAAACTACTTCTGAGGGGTGGTTACTGATAGGCAAGTAAGTGCCCCATAACTCTGTCAAGTTTAATCATTCTCCTTTGCAGAGGAGGGGAAGGATATTTGACAAGGCAACCATCCTGAACCACTTTTGGGGAATGAAGGCATTCAATATTTAGGCTGTGGAGGGCTTGCTACAGAGATTCAAGATTGGGTATAAGCCTCTGTCCTGTTTGGGAAACATGAAGTACCTCGAATAGAACACAAGAGGTGACAGGGATGGGTAGATTCACTCTATCATACCCGTTTGTAGGAGCAAGTGATATCCTGGTCAAGAGGGGGAGAAGGCTGCGTGAATCTGAAGATTCATACAGGGACAGTTCACAGAACTCTATGGAATACCCTTGACAAATTATACCCTTGACAAAGTGTGCCATCTGCCAAAAAAGGGAACTAACCAGTCATGGAATGGAAAATTGAGTCTGCCATGAATAATGCACATTTTTCAAAACACTGGAAGTATAGGTATAGCTTTCAGAGGAGTATTTTGAGATTCAATTCTTTTATAGACCAGGTCCTCAAGAGATTGCTCAGATGCCTTAATTTGCAGATCTAATGCCTTAGCCATTCTGGAGACTTGCTCCGCAAAGGTGCCAAGGTAATCTGAAGGGGGAACAAGATTTTGATGTTCCACCAGTGGGTCAAGGAAGAATGCAGGAGAATCCTCTAGAGATGAATGATTTGATTCATCCTCTGATGATGACTCAGTGAAGGAGTCCCTATCAACCCCTCTGGGAGGCTGAGGAGGTAGTATAGCAAGGCATTGATTAGAAGTGACTTCACAGTGATGTTGAGATGAGGGAAGCTGAGGTGGAATCGGGACAATAGGAATCGGCTGGACTAGAGGCGTGGCCACAAGATCCCTAGCTGGAGGAGGCGAGTGTGTCAGCACTCTAGGCGGAAACAGAGGTTGTGAAATCATAGCCTCTGGACATCTGAACTTGGAAATAGATGGAAGTAGGGAGTGATGGTTTCTATAACAGTCCACATGAGTACATTGACTATCTGTTGCAATAATGAGAACACAAACAGTCTCCATGATAATGATGATGTCTGGGGTCCCTATAATACTGACAAGCAGCAGACCAATGTTATTATGATTTTGAACCCTCCAAGGACCAAGACTTACTCCAGTATTGAGATGGGACAGGAGGACGATGTTCTCTGTCAGTTTTGATGCATTCCAATATCTCAGGAACCAATGCTTGTGGAGTCGAACCTAAGGCCTTGCTGTGAATAACAGCCAGGCTTCAGGAAAAAGATTTGTCAAGAATCTCTCCCTCTGAGTAGGAACCAATGACTTGGACCCAACTGGACTGTGCATCCTTTCCACAACTGGATTTGGAAGAGAATGAGGAAATGCTGGTGAGGTAAGAATGTGAGATGAAGATGCATAGGGCTCTTGAGTGGAAGGACCAAATCTAACCAATGGTTGGGATGGTTTCAGAGGCTGGTCCTTATCCCTCTTCTTCTTCTGTTGAAGTTGAAAAAGATGGACTTTTCTGTTTTTGCAGTTGTTTCTCTAGGGACTTGCCTGGAGTAAGTAGAATGTCCCTAGATTTTTGAACCCTGGAACTATGCTTAGGGGCCTCCTTTTGTTTCAGAACTGACAGCCTTGATTGTCTTCCAATGAGATTTGAAGAGGAGCAGAAGTAGTCTGGCCCAGAGAGTTCTCTGGCTGTTGCTCCATGGCCAAAGAAGCCACCAAAGCTATATGAAGCAGCTTATTCTGGGCTGCAAGGGCCACAGTCTGTGGGTGCCCTTCCCAGTATAAGATAGGGAGCTCTGTTATGTCTCACTTGCCACAAATCAGCGTGGCAAACTGGGCATGAGTCATCCACATGGTCCTTGCCCAATCAGAGGAGACAATACACATGACCATCAGAAAATGAAATCTTTGCTCCATACTTCTTGAAGAAAGTCTTCAGTACCATAAGCCCCTGGAGAACAAACAAGACAAACTGATGAGCTGTGAAAAGCCAAAATGCTGAGATGTCATAGAATCATAGAATTGCAGAGTTGGAAGAGACCACGAGGGCCATCCAGTCCAACCCCCCTGCCACGCAGGAAATGTCCTAATGATCCTGCCATGATGGCAGATGAAAAGGAATTGGGTTTAGGTGGGAACGCACAGATTATATCATGCAAGTGTGAGGGAGGGTTACCGCCAAAACACAGCTCTAGAAGCTTTCAGAGATATCGGTGCACGTGAAGAATGACCCATATGTGTGAGTCACAGAAACCACAAAGACAAAATAACATTGTTAAATATTGTGAAGAATGTTACATCTTTTAACTGGGTAAAACTGTAACTTTAAGAGGTGATCGTTTGTACACAATTTTGTTTTGGTCATGTTAAATAAGATGCATAGCCTTATGCATTAATATAAACCTTAGTACTTCAAAGTGGTAATTTAGATGTACCTGATACCTTGGCTATGAATGGCTGAAAAGCAGGTGACTGTACCACTACTAACTAACAGGACTAAGAAGAGAATCAGTGATTGTATCATTTAAGAAGGTGGCAATTCAACGAACTAAGTAAAGCAAACACCACAGAATATAGAGATAACTGGTAGGTGGGAGGGGGGAAATACCAAACCCATGTAGTAGCAAAAGGAGGTTAGCATTTTAGGGATTGGCAATAAAGAAAGATTAGCTAGAGCATGCTCAGCATTTATGTATATATAGAAGTACATTTTTGCTGCAGAACTCGCTGTGATAACCAAAACCATGTTCGCTACATCCCCATATGTATTGACTTGATTTTAACATCTTTCTTTTAGACTCAATACCTACTTCAAAAGCACTTTTCCATCAACACATCTGCCCTAGGTAGTATAGTTGATGTGATGGATGCTGGGAGGTACAATATAGCAGCATATGAAGAACAGAACTTTACCCATCCTTAATTTAGGAAATGTGCCTGAAATTAACCTCATGCATATATTAAATGATCACAGCTTTTTAGAGGATAACTGAGGTTCAAAGAAGGGACTGTCAAAAGTATATAACAAGTTCAAACAGACATAGCACATAAGGTCTTCACTAAGTTAAAAGAGTACACAAATACTGCTGCCTTGTTGTAGATATGGCAATGAGAAAAAAAACTTCACTGAATAATATTAAATGGTTCATCACATATTTTCTTACCACAAAAGAAAGATTTTCAATGGTATTCTAAAGAAAGTACTTCCTTCTTTATGTGGCAACAGGTTTATGAGATATACATATGAACTAAGCCAGCTTCTAATAACTTTTTAAAAAGTGGATACTGGGCCAACTTCTGAACATGATCATTCTCTTTTGAAATGGTATATTTGGGGGAAACTTACAGGAGTCATCTGACCAGGATATATTCCAAGAATCATATTGAAAAACTTATTAATATTTTGAAACACACACATAAGTTTAGGTATGTTAGCCGAGAAGTACAGGTGCCAGCTCAGGAAAATCAGACATAACTTCAGAAAGGAGATACAGTGTCTAACTAGTGTCTATATGGGCTGTGGAGGGGGGGGGGATCATATGGTCATACATACATTACTGAACTGCAACTCCCAGCAGCTCCAGCAAGCACAGCCAATGATGACCAATGTCGGGAACTGCCATCCAACAACACCTTGGAGGGCCACATTATCTCCACCCCTGGTCTATATGGAATATATCTAGCTTATATATAATATTCAAGTGCTAAGAGTTGTCATGGTATACAGAATTAATATGAATAATCCCCTCTTTATTAAAATTCACTGTTTCGGACTGTTAGTGGCAAGTTGTGGTTTTGTCACATCATACACTTACCTAAGCTTGACCTTGTATTGGATCGTTCTATTATCGCATGCTTGCTAGGATTGTTTAATACTGAGCGTTTGGCAAGCGAGATGTCTGCTGTGACCCGTGTGATTGATATACTGAATAGGGGGAAAAAAGAGGAGTTGTATTGCGCTTCGTTGTTCAGAATTGGTCAGATGAATATACATGAATAGCTTTCCCCAACAAAACACACATAGAATCATAGAGTTGGAAGAGACCACAAGGGCCATCCAGTCCACCCCCTGCCATGCAGGAATACACAATCAAAGCATCCCTGACAGATGGCAATCCAGCCTCTGTTTAAAAACCTCCAAAGAAGGAGACTCCACCACACTAGGAGCCAGTGTATTTCACTTCAAAACAAGTCTTACTGTCCAAAAATCAAAAAGGCAAAACTTCAATCTGGTAATGAGAATTTTTAAAATAGCTTATTATATGCTCAGGGTATTTTAGAAATGATATTTTGTGAAGACATCATTTCAGTCGTCTTTATTTGGATAGCAAAATAAAACAGTACACTCAAAAGATTTGTTGGACACTGAATATATCTTTAAGCTTGTTTTCTCCTGCTCCAGAGACTAGGACACGGAGCAATGGGTTCAAACTACAGGAAAAGAGATTCCACCTAAACATCAGGAATACCCTGAGCATATAATAAGCTATTTTAAAAATTCTCATTACCAGATCGAAGTTTTGCCTTTTTGATTTTTGGACAGTAAGAGCTGTTTTGAAGTGGAATACACTGCCTCCTAGTGTGGTGGAGTCTTCTTTTTTGGAGGTTTTTTTTTTTTTTAGAATATCATTTCTAAAATACTCCGAGCATATAATAAGCTATTTTAAAAATTCTCATTACCAGATTGAAGTTTTTGCCTTTTTGATTTTTGGGTGTCCCTCATGATCTTTTGACAAATTATATTAAGCAAGTGTACAGATTTTTTTAACTGGGCCTGTCCATTTTTCTTAACTTATTTGCAGTAGGGTGAAGAAAATGGAAAGTAATATATTTTAGCTTAAGCCCATTTTGAAATTAATATATCTGGAAATGTAACAGGGCCTAATGAGCTGCCTAAACATCTCCATGAGTCTCTCCCCCCACCCATTCTTTTACTTTACCCTGCTGACAGACACTTTATCCTTTTGAATTCAGCCACTTTCAGGTAGCACCAAGGCAAACTATATTTCCTATACTTCCTGACTCCTTGGAATATGCACAGCAACCCGTCTCTGGATGCTCATTGCCATCACCAAGCACTCATTTGGATAGGACACGACAAAGAGGGGAAATGGGTAGGGCATGATGGAATATCTCCATTCCAAACTTGAGACTAAGGAGATTTTCAGACAGGCAAAAATCGTCCCTTGCCGCGCGAGCAGCCTCCCGAAACTGCTGCGCGGCAAGGGTCTTCTTCGGATGACGCTGTGCCTCTGGCGAAACCGTCCGTGTCACTTCCGTGAAGCTTGGGACGGCTCAGCACCATATTTCAAGCACGGGCAGCCTCCGTGCTTGAAATATGGCACGGAGCCGTCCCAAGCTTCACGGAAGTGACACGGACGGCTTCGCAAGAGGCACAGCGTCGTCCGAAGAAGACCCTTGCCGCGCAGCAGTTTCGGGAGGCTGCTCGCGCGGCAAGGGGCGATTTTTGCCTGTCTGAAAATCTCCTAGACTCTAGAAAACATATTCAGAATGTGCTGGGGGCTTCAAGGGGCAATCTGTTTTCAACCCTCCCCCATCCCATTATAAGCTTTAAGAATGACTAATACTTTCCTTTGAAGGTGTGTGTGTGTGTTTCAGTTAAGTGTCCAGTATAGCTTAGATACTATAATAACAGCACCACTGGTGACAATTGTACAAACTTTGACCAGGAATGTTGGTTGTAAAATAAGCAACTTTGCTTTGTATTGTTAACAATTGAGCATAATCTAGTAATAACAAATTGCTAGAAAAATTGGCCATAATGAGCAGACATGGAACTAGTTCTAAAAGTGAAAGAGATCTATCATCTCTTAGCATCTTACAAAGTGAATAGCCTTTATTATGTTTAGGCATTAGTGATGTGATGGTGCAAGCCTTTGCTGGATATATACAAAGGGCAGTTTAATAGAGATTTGAGTATCTCTAAATTCTTTTCTATATAGCTCGCCATTTGAAAGTGGGTTCATACTAGATTATCCTTCTTAATTTTTTCCCCCTGTATACAATGGGCAGCACACCTTGCAGAGCTTTGGAGCTACAGCCATTTGGCTGGCATCAAGTTAAAAATGGATAATGAAAGTTAATCATGCATATGCAGTTAACACCAACTTTTTGTCCCATAAATTGTGAAGAAGCCTGAAGGCTAGGCGAGTATTACATTCTTTAGTTCCTTCCCTTGGTGTGCTCCCAAAATACCCTCTCCAAAACTTATCAGCTGGAGCCTCCTGTGAACTGCAGAAAGTAGTTTCAGCAACATGTAAGTATTATTTTAAAGCAGATTGAGATACATGACTGAAAATGTTTAAATTTGTATAGGCATTCAACTACTTACCGCCCTTCAAACCTATGTTTTAAAAAATCAAATAATGCTTTTTGCATCATATCTGTCACCTGAAAGTAAAGTAGAAAAACATTTAGTTAATTTACGAACAGATACAACCTAAGCTTTGTAAATTAATATCTTAATTTATACAGGAACAAAATAATGCCTAATAATGGCTGTAAGGAAGCCATATGCAAATTCACACGCTGACATCTTCAAAATAGTTTTAGTATTTTGTGTATTTTTACCTAATTCTAACTTGAATTAGAAAAGAAAACGAATTATTTTAACTGGACTCCTTTCTCTCATAGTTTGGCACAGAAAAAGCCTATCTAGTTTTGAATAAAATGAAAGATGCCCTTTCAGACTTTCTTACCTCATATCCCTTTAAGGAAGGTCCCACTAAGACTACTGGTCGCATAGAAGGCACTACATCATATGGAGGGATGTGCTCTGTCTGATAAAGATAAAAAGTACTCTCAACATCCATTTTCTACATAATAGCTATTTTTTTTCTCATAGATTTCTCAGTTCTCAATTGTGGAATTATCAATTGTGCTATCAAAGAGGAAATGTTAGGTACATTACCCCCTACCCCCCAAAACAGAACCGCTTCCCAGAAACACTTTGAAAATAAGTACAAAATTTTATTGAAATTTGGGAGAATAATAAGGAAATGCTTCTGTCCAGATTTATTTGCATAGCTTGTTTAAATTAAATTTAAATTAATTTAAATTTAAATTAAATTATTCTGAAATGGAACCATCACCCAGGGTCAACAATTCACCCTATATAATTAGAATATGGATGGATAGAGGAAGAACTATCTACAGAGTTGTATTGCCATCAGCTTCTGATATCTCACAGATACCGTCAAAGCATTTGTTAAAATCTAATAATGTTAATACGGAAATCAGAGACAAGAAGCAAATAAAAGGAAAGAACTATCAGCCTTCATCCCTCAATATAAATATATGTTTTAGTAACCCATAATGACACTATTGTGAATTCTCAATGATGACGCTAAAGTTTTACCACTCAGACCTAAATTTTCAAATCTATATACTGTTGTCCCTTCACATTTGCAGGGGTTAGGGGTGGAGCACCATTGTGAAAGTGAAAAAACCATGAATAAATTAAGCCCTGCCTCCAACATGCATACTACACTACAGTATTGTAGACTCTTCTCTCACCAACAGGACTGTGGATACCTGCCACTGCAGTAGCAACACCTTCTCCCGGGCACACAAACCATGCCCCTCACCCACACTCGCTTCCCCGTCAGCTCTCCCTCTGCCCTGCCAACAATACAACTCCACTTTGCTTTCTTACCTTGCACCAAAACAGCACTGCCGGTTTAAAACAGTAAGGTTGCTCCTTTCCCAAACTGAAGCTAAAAGTTGAAATCATAGCAACAACTGCCCACCCTCCCAGACACACAACTCACACCCCTCACCCACACTTGCCTCCCCCCACCAGCTCTCCCTCCCTCCGCCCTGTCAATAACAGGCAGTGCTGTTTTGGTGCAAGGCAAGAAAGCAAGCTGGAGTATTTTGTTGCCAGGATAGAGGGAGGGAGAGCTGGCAGGGAGGCAAATGTGGGTGAGGGGCGTGATTTGTGCATCCAGGGGGCAGGTGTTGCTACGCTTGCAACATGGTTTTAGCTTTGGTTTGGGAAAGGAGCAACCTTACTGTTTTAAATGGGCTGTGCTGTTTTTGGTGCAAGGTAAGAAAGCAAACTGGAGTTGTTTTGTTGCAAGGATAGAAGGAGAGGGAAGAGGAGGAGGAGGAGGAGGGTGAGGTCTTGGGAGTCTGAGCTAGTTGAGCAACAGCTACAAACTGTGAATATGCAAAACCATGAATGTGAAACACACGAATGTAAAGGGACAACTGTAGTAGACTGGCATATGACTATGAAAACAAATATGATTTATATTAGCAACTGCTGAAATGATATACTGTATTAAACAGAACCCAGAAGAGCAGTCTTTCCATTCTGGAAGACTATTGCTAACAATTTTTCTCATGATAATGAATACAGTTTCAAAAATTACTGGCTTCATCTATCATGCAAAATCTTTGAACTGGTAACTGACCATTCAATGTGTAAAATATATCATATGGTTATATGTAGGTATGTGGAGTTTCTTTTTTAAAAAAAGGCCAGCACTGCTAATGCCACAAAAAAGTGGCTTCTTTAAAACATTGTTTCAGGTTTGTTTGCTTGTTTGTTTGCAGAGAGCAAAATGTTTCAAATTCAAAACAACCAACCTGGAAAAAGCTTAAAAGTAGGTATGCCAGATCTATTTTTCATAGGCCTACATAGTATAAATACATCAGTCAACATCAGAGAATTTTGTCATTGTTGATTACTTCAGTACTTGACATGTCCCAAGTGTAAACACAATAAAAGCAATAAGGTAGACTACAGACATAGACAAACATTAATACAGCAACAACACAAAAAGCCACACAAGCAGCCGTCTAAAGCAGTCTAAAACATGAAACACACATTTCTGTCAGAGTTTCTTTCTGTTTACATGTAAATTCACCACATAATTGATAACATAAGAAGAATGATGAACAGTGCCGAAGGCATCAAAAGCATGTGAACTGAATTCTTAGAGTGCCAGATTTTAGTGCTTAATAGCAAAGCCTATACATCTATTGCGTGATTCTGAAGATATGCTTAGAATTATATTTGTTATGAATATAATCTGATGCATGCATTAACGTAGCAGCCCTTAAGACCAGTGTTGCAACTTTCTTATGTTTAGCAGATCAGTGCCCTGCTATAATATATTCATGTCTTATGGTGGTTATCTACTAATACCTTGCACTAATTGTAACCCTTGAAAATTAGGGTAGGTACACAAATTACCTTATTTGATGGAATACTGGTACTTGTTAAATTTGCATGGAATCATTCATTGTTTCCCAGCTCTAATTAACTATGTTGTCAATGGCAATGTGTTAAGGGGCCGAAATGGAGCACAATAGACTTTTGCCAAGCTCTTGCCACTAAGATAGTGGTGTATTTTTCCATCTGATGGCTATGTTTTGCTTGTTAGGTAGATTTAACTGGACTGTCCATCCAGATTATAGTGAACACATGTCAACATGTGACAAGAATGAATGGTTTTATTAAGATTTGGAAAATTCTGTTTTATATAAGTGAAATAATTAAAGATAATTAACAGGTGCTACTTCTAGGAATAGCTGTTCATTACTAAGATTTAAATTAATAAAAAGAAGTGGGGGAAAGGAAAATATACATAGGATCACAGTAAAGATGACCTAAACACTATTTATTTATTTATTAACTGCAAATATGCCTCATCTTAAAAAAAAACAAACCTCCTAATGTGACCACATTTTAATTTATTATCACTCTGTAAATAGTAGCCAAAGTAACTATGTTATTGATAAAGCAAGATAACAGAGGCAAACAAGGGAATTTTTTTAATTCAAAAGGAGACGTAAACAGGGTTTGCAGAAGACTAGACACTCATGAAAATTAGAAATCTTTAGTGTTACTGAGCATAGACCACACTGTCAAATCATGGTAGCTGGCAGATAATTTATAGAGTAAGCTAGATATAGCTATATGGTGCACATCTATTTTTTAAAAAAGCTTAGGGCACCTTTCAATAAAATATGTGCTAGTTTTACTGGTTTTTTGCTCATCGTTGGCTGCTAAATAAGAAATGCTAAGTCTTTAGAAGCATCTTGTAGTTTCACAGAGAAGGAGTGAAAAGACCACAATGATAGACCACATTTATCAGCCTCCCTATGAAGTAGTTGTGACTATTAAGGGAGCCACCAGTTCCATCATCTAATAGGCAAGATGCTACAGTTTGACTGCTGGAGGAGAAGGCAAGAACAATGGGAAAAGAATTTATAATATGACAATAGGAAAAACTCACAGTAGACCGCCAAAACAAGCCTGCAGTTTTCCACTGGTCTTGCTCATCTGCAGATTTTGCACCTAGTGGATTAGAAGTTTAAATGCTGACTAAATTAAAAATTGAAAGTTCTTTTTTAAAGAACAAGATGAATATCTGTTTAGATTTAACAAAAATGAATTATAATTATAAGACTGATAACAAGTGAAAAAAATCTGGAAAAAATGACAAAGAATACGCATGCACTAGAGAGGTGCATTATCTGATCTGGTCAAAGTTTTCCTTCAGTGGATGTTTAAAGAAATTCCCTTGACAGCCTATTATTCCATCAAAAAGGAAAAGTACCATAAGCAAAGTTTGACTGAGTTATTCACAGGGCCTAGTCTGTTTGTTTTTACTGTATGAGATCAGCTAGCAGTTTGGGCAGTTTCCTCTTTGCTCTAAATGATTGCATTATATAAACTATAAGTGATGATGCTAATGATGCCAGTGGCAGAAAAACACACAGCTTGTGTCAGCATAAACTTACCGATTTCTGCTTCTGCTTAGCTACAGCAGCATGGAAAAGAAACAAAGAATAACAAAAGCATGCATGTTATTGGCTTGTCAAAAGACACAGACAGTCAACAGGACTCAAAATGTGATGTAGTGCGGCTGAGCAGGTGTACAGATGGCAGCTTGGAAGTAAGCGTTACCTTCTTAAAGAAGGGCATTCTTTTCTCTTTGGAGTGGGGTGATGTGACATTGTTTGCACTAGGTTTGGGGGAGCGATGGTTTGCTGGAATATCAATTTCTTCTGCATCTAAACCAGTTGCATCTATGTCTACTGCTATATATAGATAAACAATGTAAAATTATCAGATGTCAGGGAAAGGAGAAAAAGGTTACAATGAAACAGAAAACAACAGTATCCCACATTAGATGACCATCAGGAAGATCAGAATAAAAGCAAACTGGGGAAATTTAAAAGGTAGAACAAACAGGATTAAGAACACACACTCAGAATTATGTATACAGTGGGCCCTCAATATTTACTGTGGTTTGGTTCCAGGACCACCATGGATACCAAAATCTATGGATGCTCAAGTCCCATTACATACAATGGCATAGCAAAGTGGCACCCTTATATAAAACAGCAAAATCAAGGTTTGCTTTTTAGATTTTTTTTTTTTTGAGAGGGGGAGGCAGAATATTTTCGAAGCATGGTTGGTTGAATCTGTGAATGCAAAATCTGTGGATACAGAAGGCCAACTGTACTTCAGTTGTAATTTTCTAACTTTCTATAGCTAGATTCACAATTACAAATGTATTCTCTGTTATACTGGCATATACACTTCAAAGAATTACTGGAAACTAATATCAGCATACTAAATTCATGATCAGCCTCTTGAAACTAGTGGCATAGGCTAAGTCATAGGAAACTTCCACATCCAAGTGGCATGTATTATTTAATCTCAAGGAAGAATTTATACTGTACGTCATTATCCTGAGGTAGGACATATCTCTATCTTCAGGATTATGGCATTTTCTGTTGTAGAAATTATCAGAACCCATTAATGATCATGGAAACCTTATAAAGGGATCATATTGCTAGTGGCAGCCTAGAATAATTAATCACAGGGAGTTTGATCTCTGGGTTGCACCAACTGTTCTTGGTTTCTCAGAACCAAGATCACAGAAACTACATCACAATTCCATGTAATGATTTTACACATTAAAATTTACCTCTCATGTCAACTTTAATATGAAGCAAATGTTAAATGCAAAAAGAACCAGATATTTAATCACTTTATATATACGGGAAACCAGATTTGCTTCATATGTTGTACTTTTCGTTAATTTAAACAGTGAAAGTTGTGTATAGATGAGAAATTAGGAAGTTATCCCAAGTTTCAGCTTAATTAGTATCAATTGTATTTAGACAAAATCTACAATAAACAGAGGATATCTTTATATTCCATTAAACTGCACATTTGCAAATTATGAATATTTTAAGGGAGCAGGACTAAAAGGAAGGAGAAGGAAAGCACATTCCAGTCACTGTAAAATAGACAAATGTCTGCTGAAATGGCTTTATTAAAATGGGTCTCAGTGATAAGAGGCAGTTGAAATGAAAACAAAAAGCATTACGAGCATTACAAGTCTTCACTCCCAGAAAAGATATGACTCTTTAACATTTTAAGCTCTCTATGCTTAAAATTATGTCACATGTTAAAATACTTAGTATACTATTGGTGCTTAATATTACTTACTAAAATACCTAGTATACTATTGGTACTTAACATTACTTACTAACAGTAATAATACTGATAGTAACACTGACAATAAAACTTTGCATCTCATGATTTAGGATGTTGTGACTGATAATCCTTCTGAGACTTCAGAAAAGACTTCAAGAAGTCCACCTGCCAGTCTTGCCAATATCTAAGTCAAATTTAGCAGAATACAACTAAGGGCCTTCCTTTGTAGCTGTGTTCAAGCTTTGGAACTTGCTCCCCAAAGAGGCCTGACTAGCCCTTCTCTGATGTCTTTCCATTCCAGATAGTAAAAGAAAATATAAACAAAACAAAACAAAGCAAAAGTTTATATCAGAACCTAACTAATCCCTTCATACCCATATTTGGAAGCTGGTCCATTTGTATCTATGATCACAACAGTCCATCACAGCTCTCTAGAGCGTGAGTGCCATGAAAAATTTTAGGCGGACACATGCTGCAGAAAGAGCCAGTTTGTACGTGATACTAAGCCAATGTCTAGTGTTATGAGAATGAGCCTAGCCAACCCTTGGCTAGCATACTCACTCCTTCTCCCCTACAACCATGACAGAAAATTCAGAAATTTTCATTTCATATCTGATTAAATGCAGCTTGTCAAGTCATCTGAAACTGACAAACTATATTTAATTTAACTAGTTTTAGTGGAAACAAACCATCTTGTGTTATTTATTTCTCACATTTTTTCAGCTTTTATAAAGATTGTTTTAGCTCACCTTAAATTTTGGTTGCAGTTCTAGATAGTCACAAATGCACATAGAGAAGCATTGACATTTTTTACTGTCTCTAGTCATCTAGTTGATGAACACACAATGCAATTTTAGAAAGGAAAGAAGCCAGCTCATGCTTCTAGATAACATGTGCAGTAAAAAAAAATCAAACTTCTGGCTTTATGCATATTCCCTGCTCCCTTCATACAAATTTGACTGTCTAATGTTGAAGCCTTCCAAAATAAGGAATTTCTGCATATTTTACTAGTGTTAAAAAGCAAAAAGACACTAAAATAAAAATAAATATTAAATACCACATTTTGTATCAAAATTCATAACTGAAGATCAAACTTGGGAAAAAGTTTTGTAAATGTACTTAAGTAATCTCATGTGTATAATGTGTCCAGCTGTTGAACAAGCCCATTTCAAGCTCAAGTCACTCAAATTTCCTCCCTAAAATGCTTGTTGATATCATTGTAAGAAATGTAACATGAGATGTGGTTATAATTGTTTTCTGGTTGTTGGAATATCACTTATAATCAGGCATTTTCATTTGCTGCGTATACAAAAACACTAGATCATCAAAGAAACATCTACATCTGCAAATCGTTAGGATTATTTTTCTGTTTAGTTTTTACCAAACAAAACAACTCAAAAATGCGTAAATATTTCCACCTGCTTCTGAAATATACAGATTTCTTGTAAGCAGGGTCTAAGACAGAAGTATATGTGAAGAGCCTTGAAAACTAGACTTGATTAATTTTGTGAAACAGATTTTATATAACTGATTTAAAACCAACAACTATAACATTGAGAAATGTAGAGTTAATATTCTCAGTTTATTTTATAGAAGTTTCGAACATGCTTTAATTATAACTTTGAGAAGTCATGCAATTCCCTCTGAGAAATTTTGAAGATCATACAGGAAATTAGTAATCTTCCTTCTTCTATTAGACAACAGATTCAGAAGTCTTAGCGTCTTAGCAAAATATGGCACTCAACATATACCACAGAAAGTATCAGGTGCAATCAATTTAATATTTTTATTCTGAATTACATAAATCAAAGTGTCAATGATAAGGCAACCATTTTACCAGGTAAGTAACTAAAAACATGGATGATTTCACCAAAACCTTTTCTTAGACCTCACAGGGAGACTAAAATATTTGTAGAACTTCAAAAGAAGAGTGCTGCTGAAGACTATTCATTCCAGCATCCTGTTCATAAACTCAGTAGCAAGCGAGTCTCTACTTGGCAACAATGACACTGGATGAACAATGACATTAGATAGAATCAGCCACAACTTTATTGGTTACAGCTGAAGAGGGTGGACCCAGATTGGGTCCAAATCCAGGAGGTGGTCGATGAGCTGGCCTTTTGAGGACAACCAACTCATCTAGCCCCCACTTGTTGGATAAACTGGTAGCATCAAAGTAACCTGATCCACCTCCTGGGTATGCTGGATTCCACATAGGAGGAAACTACTGCATGACTCCCCTGCTACCTAGGAATGGGACACAGCCACCTGAGCCACAGCTGGGTATGACACTGGTTGCCCAATCCTAGAAGAGGGACCCCAACAGGGTCAGATGTGTGCATAGTTCTGGACAAACCATTCATTGCCCACTCCTCCATGGTCCCATAAGGGGATGCACAAAAGGGTCTGACGGGTATACAGGTCCCATCTTCTCCCAAGTGGATCTGGGCTCCATGCTAAAAATTCCCCAAGGTTGTGACAAAAAATTAAAGAACCATATGCATATGAACAAAACAATTTCATATGACAGTAAGCAAAATGGAGGGCAAGTGGGGATGAAACTCAAAGCTAATTGGTGAATTGAAAGTTGGAGCCTGGCCTACAACATAAGGAGAAAGACCACAATGAAACTTTTGCTGTGCCCCCTCCAGTCCTGCTCTCCAGCCCACCTGGCTGTTCTTAATTGGCAGGTTTCTCCCATACTTCCCACAGCCTGTGCATGAACTTCTGGGAAGGGGAAAGATCATGGCACATGGGAGATGTCCCCTCCCCTACTCTGCCTTGTTGTGAGCCTCAAACGACACTCCTCAGTAAAATCAGGGAACACTATTCCCGCAGTGGCCAGTCAAATGCCTCTGAGAGGCCCAAGAAAATAGCTTCCTGCCCTATTGCTCCCCAGAAATTGGTGTTCAGAGTCATGGTCCCATTGATCCTGAGGGTCTTGTGTAATTAATCCCCTTTTACAGGTCAGTGGCCATCAGCATATCTAGTGGTAGAAAATTCCATGTTCTACATAAGAACATAATGGGTTTTATAAAACAGTGTGGCTTCCTATACCTGTTTCTGGCATGGTTATACCAAAGTACATAGAGTCACATTTTCAGTTATAGGTTCCTGGTCATTTTATTTGCCTTGCAACAGATACAAGACATGGCTAGTTACTCAGTGGGCTATGAAATTGCAGTCTGCATGTCTATAAAATATAAACTCCATCATTACTCTAACATAAACATGTGAATTAGCAAGAATAATAAACTCTCCATATCCTTGACTGCATCAACAGCATGCCAAGTCTGTTGCTGCTTCTGTATTTGCAGCCACTGCAACCATCTGTGGCTCCATTCTTGACTACTATTCTAAACAACAGACAATCAGAGAATGAACATCCCATGGTACATGCTACCATTGTGCATGAAACAGAAAAAAATAACGTATTACATACACTGTGTTCCCAGATGCACTTTGGTGATGTGCATAAACACATTTTTTTCCTATTCCTTGTTTTTAGCAAATACATAAACAAACCTTTAAAAAATAATCTGGAATATGAATTGTTTAAAAAAGAAGGTGGTTTGTTACCTCACTGGAAACAGGGATTTTCATATGAAAACTGTAACATGCAGGAAGACAGTAAATATGAAAAGATAAATGACCCACTTACCAGATGAAGGAGGTGTAGACTTTCTGGAACTAGGTACTACATCACCCAAACTAGACGATGAGTTTCCTCCTGATTTACTAGAGTAAAGTAAATATACATTCATTCTTCTTATTATGTCATATTTACTTGCACGAGAATTTCCCTTGACTAATTGCAGATATTTGTATCTGACTGAAACTACATAAAGAACTCAAAATGGAAATAAGACCAGCTAAAGTATAAGACAAGACCAGCTAAATAAGATAAGACCAGCTGAAGTGATCTAGCATTCTCCTATTCTCAAAAGTATCAGTTATATGAGTTGAAAGTTGCAATAATTAAAATAATGCCAAATTTCCAAGAGACAGTTATGGTTGCTAAATACATCATATTTCACCAGAATTGGTGTTCTTTCCTCTCTCTTGCACTCTGTCCATGCACTGCAAAAACCTTCTTTGGAAAGCTAGAATGCCCTCTGGATCAGGATTTTGACACCACAGAGGGCTGCTGCAATAGGGTAAGAAAATCTCAATTCATTTAGCATTAGATATGGAAGTAAACCATTGCATCTTTGCCTAAAGTCTGAAGTGGAGAAGTCTGAAAATTATTTTCTTTATTGAAAGAACTAAAGCAGCAAATAGCAGGTCATGCCAGAAATATGGAAAAGAAAACAATGATCATAAATTATCACTGGCTCTTAGTTTCTATTCATGTTGGAAAACTTCAAATCTAAAGGGACAGTTCAGACAATACTGTACTTTAGCCAGAAAGTGTTTGGGAGTGTGCCTTCTGTCCTCATTCCCCACTTGTCCGGATGGGCAGCTGAGCAGATAGAGATTTTGTTTATTTGAAATTGATATTCCCCACATCCTCTATGAGGAGTAAGAAAAAGAACAAGTTAACTACCTGTAACTGTGGTTCTTCGAGTGATAATCTGTGCACTCATACATATAGGTCATTCCTTGCCTGTGCAGTGATCTTCGGAAGCTTCTAGAGCTGCATTTTGGTGGTAACACCAGCACCTCACTCACATGCATATAAGCTGTGCATTTCCACCAAAACCCAGTTCCAAGCCTGCCAACAGACAGCCTGGAGCAAAGGGATGGCATGAAGACAGGAGGATGACAGGTTGTGTGAGTCCACCGATGACCACTCAAAGAACCACAGTTAGAGATAGGCAGCCTGTTTTTCTTCTTCATGGTCTCTGTGATTCACACACATGGGAGAACAGCAGGCTAACTGACTGAAGACAGTGAGTCATGCCAGGACTGACATCACTGCCCTGCTGAAGCCCATCCAATTGGGCCCAAGCATACAATCTATACTAAGACAGGAATGTAGAGAGCTGTGACCACATAGTCATGGCACAATTCCAGGAGTGGAATCCCTCATAGTGGTGGCTGTTGTCTGGGCCAAATGAGGTCTTGCAGATAGGGTTTCCCAGCAAGGGAATAGGCAAGATGAATAGCATTCCTTGCCAACTAGGAGAGTCACTGAGATGAGAATGCCTTTCCTTTTTGTGCATGCCACAGACAACAAACAGATGAGGGGTCTTATCTCCTGGGCCATTTGCCAGGAATATGAAGAGGTCTATCCGGGGTGTTCCCATCTTCAGAAGCGACAGATGTAGTGAGCAGCAAAGATGGGGACTGGTGGGTGAAGTCTATCCCTCTCATAACGTTGGGTAGATCAGTCCACCAGCCGAGGGAGCAGCATGCCAAATGAGGTACCAAGACAGAGTTTGGACTGTGCCTTTCTGGGTTGATGTGGTCTATGAACCATTTCTGCAGCCGGAGCCAGGAGAATGGAATGACTATAGTAGTCATGGCCATAAGGCCTATGAATGGATCTGGTCTTGGCATACCAGATCTGTATTGGCTTCTGTATGAACATCCTGAGAGCAAAAAATGAAGTCTCTGGGCTTCACAGAGTCATACACTACACCTATGAAGTGGATAAGCTGGAGTGGGTGCAGAGATGACTTCCCTATTTATCATGAAGCCCAGGTTGTAAAGGAAGGACATCACAAGATGAACCTCTTGCAGGGCCTCGTGGAAGGAAGGGGAGCCTATGCTGAGTTATACAGAGGGCCCACAAATCCATAATGGTTGTGGCCACCTGTGGAGGAATAGTGCTAGCTTGTCATGCAGAAACTAGCACCGTGGCAAGAGGGGGAGTCAAAAATTATGCATGGAAGTTATCTGGAGGTCGAAAGGAACAGCATGAAGAAGACCAGCCCTGGGAGGATATCCTGGAACACTACTGATGGGAAGAATGAGAGTTTTGTTTAGGCAGGAACAGTTTCAACCAGTACAACTATGAATTAGACTTCTGGGCAGGTTGTGATAGGAGGCCATATTTTTAGTAGTTGATTTCATTGCTGATTGTGTTCCCATTTCTCATCCATAGACAAGTGGAACAGCATTTGCTCATCAAAAGGGAGATCCTTGATAGCAGGCCTTGATATTGGGTCAGACAGCAGAATTGAGCCAGACATGTCTACAAAGGGCTATAGCATTAGCCATGGGCTTCACACTACAGTCTGCCACATGTTTATTTGCTGAGCTGCTAAGTTATGTGCCTCAGATTGGAAGGCTCAAGCAGCTTTCTTTCTACCATCTGAAAGATGATCAAGAAAGTGGGCAGTTCGTTCCCAGAAGAATTGTTGGTAGGCAGCTATGCATGCTTGGTAGTTGGTTGTCCTAAGCAACAGGGCTTAGTAAGTCTTGCGAGCCATACGTTGATCCTACAACCCTCCTTACCAGCTAGAGTGGCTGGGCATTTTTGGATTCCTGGATTAAGACATTTTGACTATGATTGAATTTGGCTTCAGGTGCTTGAAAAGCACAACACAATCTTTTTCCTGCATAAGGATAGCTGCAGGGGGAACATTTGAGGTTCAACCTTCTTAAAGACTGGGCCTGTCAGAGTGACTCCATCTCCTTGAGTGAATGGTATAGAGTCTTAGCCATTCTGGAGAACTGCTTTGAAAAGATGCCCAGGTTGTCCAATGGGGAAACAAGGTTCTGATCTCCCACCAGTGGGTCAAGGAAAGAAGTGGAAGGGTCCAATGCTGCTGAATGACTTGACTTCTCCTCCAATGATGACTCTTCAGAAGTGTCTTTGTTGACTTCTTTAGGAAACTGAGATAGTGGTGTAACAGGGCACTGAATAGCAGTAGTGTCACACTGGTGTCGAGCTGTGCTGCAGTTGTGACAACTGGGGTGGGCTAGATCAGAAACTGAACATAAAGTTCACTGGCTGGACACAGAGACAGTATCAGTGCTTATGGAAGAAATGGAGGTGTCTCTGAATGCAGAGGAGACAGAGCTATGGTGACCATGGCTATTTGATGCCTGGAGTCAGAGGTCTGCAGAGGGTGTACCAACCAAGGCAGGAAGTGTGGGCACTCCCTATAGCGCTCATTACAAACCATATAATGATTGTAATATGGGTTCCATCTATAATGGGGATCGCACAAATATAGTGAGTATCTATTCTATTAATAAGGTGAAGATTGTGAACAGTCTTGCCAATAACATGGACGTCTTGAATCTCTACAAGAGTAGGGTGAAGACAGGGAATGTCAGAATCAAGAATGAGAGTCTTCTCAGGACTGAGATCTATTTTGGTTTCGAGTATGAGTATGAGACTGGTTGTCTGTCAACCTTGACACGCTCCATGACTTCAGAGCCCATAGTTCTCATGGTCAAGTCCAGGGCCTTATTGTGGCCGAGGGAGGGGCTCTAGGAGACAGAAAATTTGTCTAGAACATCTGTTTCTCAGTAGGAGCCAATGATTTGGATTTCATCAGAGGAAGGCATGCCCATCTCTCTAGGCATTCTCTCCAGAATAGGGATAGATCAATGGCTCTTAAACTTTTCTTTACCAGGACCCCTTTTAAATACCTTTTGTTGCTGCGGATCCCCGAGACTTAATATAAGGTAATAATAATGATAATAATGACAACAACAACAACAATACAATTACACCATCCATTAAACCTTCTCCAGAGGCACTGGAGGGAGAGGGAAGACTTTTCTCCTACTTCTTCCTGCTAGTTTATGGGTGGAGTAGATTGAATGGCAATGTGTAGCCAAGCCAGCCAGCCAGCTTTTGCCTTGTCTCCTATCAAATGGCCTCTCCACTATGGAAATGAGGTCAGCCTTCAAGCCTTTGCAGACCACCTGTGAGGACACTGCAGGCCTCTGGGGATGCACAGACCACAGGTCAAGAACCACTGGGCTAGTGGAATGAGGAAGACACACCATGAAAGTTAAGAAGAGGATGGGTGTGGCTCTTGAATGGATGCTGAAGATTCCAAAGTGGATCAGTCTTGAGAGGCAGGGGCTGGAGGTCAGTCCTTACCTTTTTTCTTCTTCTTAGGTTTCCCCATAGCTGAAGAAGATGGATGCTTTTTCTTTTGAAGCTGCTTCTCTTGGGAGTGAGGGGAACTTCTCTTCATTTCTGCATCCTTGAAGCAGGTTTAGCAGCTTCTCAGGGCATCAGGGCAAAAGGTGCCAACATTTCAGCTGAAAAAGCCTATGCAGTAGATGCCAAAGTCTGACTCAATGAGTGAACTGGCTGGTGGCTCCATAGCTGAAGATGGAGTGGAATAGATAGCAACAGAGGCTGTATGAAGTGGCTTGTTGTGGGTTGGTAGGGCCTCAGTCTTAAAGTTCCCATTTTAGAACTTTAAGACAGGAAGCTCTATTATGCCTTGTTTGCTGAATAAAGGTCTGGCAAGTCAGGCAGGAGTCAACTGTGTGGTCCTTGCCCAGGCAGAAGAGACAATGTGTATGACCATCTATATGGGGGCTCTTCACCTCACAGGCTAAACACTTCCTGAAGAAACCTTTCATAAGACATTCTTCTACATTGCCAGAGAAGAACTGGCAATGTAGAGAAATGCCAAAATGTTTTGAGAACTTTTTAAAAATCCAAACACAATGCAATGGTGGACAAAAAGGAACAGGGTTTCGCCAGTAATGCACAGCTTATATGCGTTCAGCTGGGGTGAGCTTCTTGCCAAAATACAGCTCTAGAAGCTCCCAAAGAGCACAGGTACCTCTGCACACGTACAGAGCAACCCATATGTACAAGTCACAGAAACCACAAAGAAGAGAATGTAAGCCTAAAACATTTCTAATCTATTCCTCCAGTGTACATTTCTAAAGTAAAAGAACTGCTTAACTACCGGTAGTCATAATAATTCTTTTAAACCAGATGTAGAACGAAATTCTACCCATGTCAGTCTTAACATTATGCCACAATACTATATTGCTACCAATAACAATTTTACTTGATTTAAAGGATACTAAACATAAAAAATGCAACTATGACGATAATGTTAATATGATCATTGCTACAAATGCTGTTACTATTTGTCTGAATAGCTTTAAAGGAATATTGTGAAGTAATGGGACAATGATTTGATACAATTGATTTACACATATTAATCATAGTCACCTATTACTCGTGTGTAGGGCACTCACGTACAAAAGAAGCAGAGCTGTGCTACTGCTGTCCCCTGCACTAAAGCCCTGGACTGCTCTGCTTTTCATTGCCTGCACACTGACCATAGTTGTCTTCAAAGGAAACTGTATGACTGAATAGAGCATAGAAGGTCTACATAATCACAATACCTGTATGCTAGGCATGGATACCGAGTTCCTTTGCAGATGGCTGCAGTCAACATGTAAATGTCAGAGAGAAGCTTAGTCTGGGGCAGAACACTAGGGGTGAAGCCCAAATGTATGACACCATTCCTTTTCTATGACATGCATAATGTACACTCAAGTAATACAGCAAAAGATAGCATACAACGAGCATTCAAGGACAGTTGAGACTTTGATTGTTTTGAAAAAATCTCTAACAGTTACTATAAATCATTAATCTGTCCTATGTAACTTACAATCTTAAGGATTTCAGATATGAATTTCAAAGGAACTTTTTAAAAATTTACCTGGAGTAAAATTTTCCTTGTTTAGCCTTTTGTTCATGCTGCAACCTCATATTTTCTAATTTGACTGGACTTGGAATGAATCCTATTTCACAGCCTTCTTTGACCAACCGTCCTATCCACCAGTCATTGTTAAATTTCTAGAGAAAGAAACAGATGCAAGTATTTAAATCTCAGTGCATTTCTCTACCCTTATGTGTCATAATACTATGCTATTTCTGTCATTGATTGTATATAATTTACATTGCAATGCTATAATATATATTCAGAAGACCCACTAAGTTCAATTACAGTCATCCCTCTATATTCATGGGGGATAGGGTCTTGAGACCCCTGCAAATGTGGAAAAACCGCAAATAAAAAATGCTCATCCTGCGACCCCCACCCCCAGCGGGAAGGAGGCGGCAGAAGGGAGTCTGGCCAGCCTGGCCGGCCTCTCCCCGGCCTTCCTGAGGGGACTCTGGGCCTTAGAAGCCCCGGAGCCCCCCCGAGGAAGGCCGGGGAATGCAGTGGGAGGGAGCAAGGGAGGTTGCCCTGCCTCTCCCTGGCCTTCCTGAGGGGACTCTGGACCTTAGAAGCCCCGGAGCCCCCTTAGGAAGGCCGGGGAAGGCAGGGGGCAGGAGCGAGGGAAGCTGTCCTGCCTCTCCGCAGCCTTCCTGAGGGGACTCCGGGGCTTAAAAGCCCCGGAGCTCCATTAGGAAGGCTGGGGAAGACAGCGACCAAGCGGGCGGGAGACTGCCCTGCCTCTCTGCAGCCTTCCTGAGCGGATTCTGGGGCTTTGAAACCCTGGAGCCCCTTAGGAAGGCCGGGGAAGGCAGTGGGCGGGTGGGAGGGAAGCTGCCCTGCCTCTCCATGGCCCTCCTGAGCAGACTCTGGGGTTTTGAAGCCCCAGAACCCCCTTAGGAAGGCTGGGGAAGGCAGGGACGGGCGGGCGGGCGGGAGGCTGCCCGGCCTCTCCCCGGCCTTCCTGAGCAGACTCCGGGGCTTAGAAGCCCTGGAGCCGCCTCTGGAAGGCTGGGGAAGGCAGCAGGTGGGAGGGAGGGAAGCTGCCCGCCCTCTCCCCGGCCTTCCTGAGCGGATTCCGGGGCTTAGAAGCCTTGGAGCCACCTCTGGGAGGTCGGGGAAGGTGCAGGCGGGAGGTTGCCCTGCCTCTTGCCGGCCTTCCCGAGGGGGCTCGGGGCTAAACCACGAATAATCAAAACCGTGAGTGTGAAAGCCACAAATGTGGAGGGGCAACTGTAGATGTACTCCAATTAAGTGTGTACAGGACAGCAGCCATAACTTACATAGTGGTCGGCAGATTTCAGGCTTTGGGGTAGTCTTTTTATACTAAGGGTCAGAGTATGGTGGGGGGAAAAACAGACACTTAAAATTAAAGGAATTTCCAGGTCAAGGAGCAAGGGGGAGTTGTGGGCAGGGCAGCTAAGATGCAACACAGTTAAAAGAGATCTGAGATAAAACGTACAGCACCTTGTATTCCTTGGTGGTGTAGTGTAACTTTGGATATATCATGAGACAATATAACTCGTCGGAAAAGACAATAATGCTCACAAAAGTGGAAGGCAATAGGTAATGTGAAAGACCACATTATAGACAGACTCAATCAAGGGAACCATAACCCTGAGTTTGCAAGACTTTCAGCAGGGCTGTTGCTGACTGGTTCTCTTGGAGGTCTCTCCTTCATGTAGTTACTGTAAGTCAAAACTGACTTGATTACACATAGAACACACAAATAACAATTGTTAAAGAACTGGGACTCTATATTTTGCCCCTCTTATCAATTTCCAAGCAATATACCAAGAAATCCAGAATTTTCTTGTTCCCCCTCCTGGTTTAAGCTACAACCCAGACATTGCAAAATAATGATTAAAGAAGATTGTTTTTGAGCCTTTGAATTAGATTTGTACATAAAGAATCTTGGTGGACATCAGTATTATAGGTGTCTGGAGCAACTGAGGATGGATTGACATATTTACAACGGTATTTCAGAATTTACCCCTTTAGCAAGCTGAATAATTATATAGATGAAAGGAAATGAGTAGGTGCGTAGATGAAGCTGAAAGCTAGGTTTAGTACAGTATAATCCAGGAAGCTTTATGTCCTTTTAAAGTCTCCTATTACTATCACTGGCTGCAACAAAAAAATTCCAGGTAGGCCACACACAACAGATTAGAGGACCAGAAAACAGATTTTAGGAAAGAATGGATGGGAGAACCCATGGAAGATTCATTCCTGCTCAACAGAAAATTTAGAAAGGTATGATACTTTTTTTTGGCACTTATTTTTTATAGACGTAAAGACAGCAAGGGATATTAGCTCCAGCTCACCTCACCTACTCCTTTCCTCCCTGTGTTGCCAAGGAAGGCCTGAAAAAGAAGCTACATCCTTCTTTAACTGAACACAATTAGAGGTATAAAAACTGGATGGGGAAGAAACAAGAGAAGCTACCCCACAAAAAAATCTGGTTTTTCTAACATTCAACACAATAAAAACCTCTGAGAAGTTTATATATTCACAGAGCCATTTATGCATGGTTCTCATAAAGGTATTGCCCATCTCTGGTATATCTAAACAATGTTTAGGTGGCCATAGGTGCTATTTTTAAGTGCCATTCAGCCAAAGTTACACACTTTTCAATTTCAGTAATAGTAATGAAGGAAAACTATACATGGGTAATAAGATTTATGTGTACTTAATCTGGGCTAGAATGTGCACTCTATTTTTTAATGACTGCTGTGCAAATTGATTGCAAATGCCTGCTTAAACTTTTCACTTCTGTACAGACATCTGCTATAGTTTTACAGAAGTTCTTTTCTGACTGTCTGGCTTGATCATCTATTAGAAAAACAACCTTAAAACACTGCCAAAATTAAATGGAAGTTAATTTATTATGATAAAGCCTTTCTGGTTTAAGTAACTTGATTTAAGCCCCACTATACATAGTTGAAATGTATACAGTAGGACCCCTGTACAGAAATGTATACAGTAGGACCCCTGTATCTGCGGGGGATTGGTTCCGGGCCCCACCGCAGATAACGAAATCTGTGGATAATAGCGAACACCATCGAAAATAATGGAACTTCCAGTTTAAAATACCATAGAGATGCCTTGGAGGACCTAGAAATAGCTAGAGAGGACACATTTTTAGGAAGACTCTATGGTAGCTGTGCTGAAGCTGAAACTGAATCAGTGGATAATGAATCAGCGGAAATGGGAGTCCTACTGTACACCCCAATCCTAAACATTTCTCCTAGTGTATCTGTCATTAATCTGGCATCCACAACACTGGCACTATTATCAGAATGCCCATCCTGTGCACTTACTTGCTAAGGAAGCCTTAGGGGCTAGCATGTCAGATGGATGAACAACACCATCTAGTACTCCAACTGGGCAGAAATACTGCATTCTTTGTTAAATCTCTAGATTAAATTTGTATATTTGAAAACTGAATTAAAGACCAAATTGATAATTTTTGGTTTATACAACGAAACCAAGCCAAACTTGTAGTACTATCTAGATATTCTGTACCCAAAAGAAATGCTGCATGCTATTTATTTACAAATCCCTGTTCAAATTTACACAAGATGAACGATAAATGGAAGCACTACTTCTACAATTCTGGTACTAATTGCTGACACTCCATATCACTCCTTTTTGTTTGTTTGAATGCATTACTTAAAATATAAGGTACTCAATTAATATTTGGGGGGCACAATCTATACATATAAAATGCAGATTCTGCATTTAAATTATCCTTCTAATTATACACTTCATTTATATTTTAAATTTATTTAGTGTAACATGATACAAGTGATACTACAGAATAGGCTCTGGAAAAATCTGTTTGTTACACTCTTTGTTCAGTGTCTCTTTATCTCTCTCCCCCTCTCAAACATACCGTAGATACAAATATAGAATGAATTAATTCTCATTTTTTAGTCTTTTTAGGATTCATTTTAATGCTAAGACATAATTTCATTGAACACAAAATATCTGATTCAAATGGTTATTATCCATCTGAGTAAAAAACAAACAAAAGAGTATCCAGATTTTCAATGTGTACAGCTCAGCTACTGGATCACTTCCTGCTGACATTCAGAAACCAGATGTTTTACAGATGTAATTGTGTAGCATTTTAACATGAAGAGAATAAACAAGAACAATCTGCTGCATCTTTGACCACTGAGGGTAAAGACAGCATTTAAATGGGAGTGGGTTGTAATTTTTAAGTCCCCAACATATGCATCAGATGTCATGAGCAAATATGGATTTTGTTCCAGCTCCATTAATATTTACATCTCAAATCATGCTACAAATTCACCTTTAGAGGAAAGGATGGAATGTAGAAGGTTGTGTTTACACAACCTTCACACACTCTGCTGTTCATAAAGATTTGTTCAATTGCCTCCAGGATAAATAAAGCAATAAATTGTAATTAATGATGCTATATCATTCAATTGCTGTCACAATTACAGCATAAATGGTCTTACTTCTTTAACATGCAGGAAATCCTTTGCTTCAAATGAGATGGCCATGCCAGGGACTGGTACATCATCATCATGGGCTGCACTATAACTAACATTTGTTCGGACTGCAAATGCAACAGGTTTGGTCTGTAGAGCAAAATGAGAGAAAAAGGTTTTATGTTTTACTTACATACAAATAAAACTTTATTGAGTACAGTGAGAACACTGAAAAGGCTGGTGAAGTATTTAATTAGAGACAATCAACTGTTATGCTATGGTGAATGGTGCCTTTCCACATATTTTTTTTAAAAAATCCCTCTTGTAACAAATTTGCTTATTGCTGCAAGGATTGTTATATCCTGTCATCGATGACAGCAGGATGTGGAATGGTTCAGAAAGATATGTAATGTTGCAAAGATGATTAATATGATTTATTAAGTTAGACATGAGGAGCAATTTCAACAATAGGAGCCTCCATTTGTCCTATACTATCAACTCCAGCATAAGAAAGCCGAAGATTTATTATTGATTTATACACTATCAGTGTGCATGGGATTTTATACAGTACAAAGCACAGGTCTTAAGATACAGCCGGACCCTCGTATCTGTGGAACCAATCCATGCAGTTTCAGTTATCTGCAGGACACAAAATAGGGGAAGCATACCATAGAGTTGCACTGGAAAATGCCTACAGAGGCATCCTCTCTAGGCATCTTCTAGGTCCTCCAAATGCAACTCATAGTACATTTTTATCAGAAGTCCTTTATTTTAATAGGGTTTGCTGTTATCCATGGTTTTCCGTATCCATGTTAAGTCTAGGAATCCCCTCTCCAGAATATAGGGGTCTGACTGTACTTACAATGTAATAAGGCTGTACTGACTGTACTGAAATGTAATAAGGGGAAAGTGCAGTTCTCTCCATGTTCACTTGTGTGCTTAGTAAACCTGGAAGTTACTTCCAAGTAAATATCAAGAGGGTGTCATGTTAATGTATTTAATCTTTGTAGCATTTTCTTTTAAAATGAATTCAGATATATTATGAATGGTACATAAAATACCTTAAGTACTATAAAATAATAAGTATGCATTATAGATCCATGGTTCTGACATTACTACATATAATAGGGAGACAAGGGGGAGTGACAGCCACTTTATTCTATTGGCTAAAATGGATAAAGGCGTTAAAATACACAAGGAAAATGGAACATTCCAAATCAACACCAGGCTCTCAGGCTCTCTTTCCTTTATCTCCCTATCCTGCTCACCAGCACAAGAAGATGATCAAGGAAATCCTGAATTCACATAACACATTATTTTCATTATGAAGAAACAGTGAAGGGCAGGAGAGAAAGAGTGTGAGGACAGTTGCCCAAATCCCTTGTAGACAGACTCCCAACAAAATATAATAGCAATAGGACTTGAGATACTTTTGAAATTCACTCTGAAGCCACATGATAAATGCAAACACAATTAGACATTTCTGATTTCTCTGATGAAGGACCATTACAAATGAAAGGGTCTGAAACACACTGAAATATATGTGTGTTGTGTTTTTTTTTAAAAAAAAAAAGTTTCATGATTTATTTGGGAGCCCGCATTTTATTGGATTTATTCTCCAAGGCTAGTCAAAATTTAGGACACCTAGGTCACACACTAATCTTCCATCATTACAGTTCCAGCAATGTAGGTAATCCATGATATCAGATATAATCCAATCATGACACTTATGAAGAAGAACAATGCAAGAAGCCTATGTTTTCCATTAAGGTTGGGAATTCATTAATCTATACCCATTTTTCTTCATAAATCACAACACCTTTAGGCAGCAATCATATGAAAGTCTATGTTTTGCTGACGGGAAGGAATCTCTTCCCAATTTTTTTTAAAGATGGGAACAGGATGAAAAGAAATACAGGAATTGCAGTTTTATTATTATCTTCTGTATTGCATTGTACTGTATCACAATGATTTACTTTATTAATATCCTGCATTTCCCCCCAAATTGGTACTCAATAGAAATATACGTGTACTCCTGTACAAGTATGCAGTGTGGACATTTGCTAGGTGGGGGTTGTTAGTATGCCCTACTACCCCCTCCCTGCAATACCTCACAATTGGAAATATTGGACCCTTTTTGGGGTCAGGTTGGCTGTGGCAAACCAAAAAGGTCAGTTGGAGGTCACAATGACCTGGGATGTGTCTTAGAAATATTATGGCAAGGAAGCCCATATTAGGATGTGTGGAAGCCCCTTAGTAAACACAGTCATTAAGGAGGTACAGTTGTCCCTTCATATTGCTGGGGTTTGGTTCCAGGACCCCCCATGGATACCAAAATCCGTGAGTACTCAAGTCCCATTATATGCTCTCTCTCTCTCTCTCTGGATTTTCTTCGCAAATGAAGATTCAGGAAGGACTCATCCCACGCTTTCTGCAAGCACACTGATGACTAAAAAGGCCAATCCGAGATAAACAAGTCCGGTTGCAGAAAGCACAGCAGAAGGTCTCCTTGGGTGATGTTTCTGGGTTGTGATTCTTTCTGCGTTGTTGTTTCTCTTCAAGACTTGTTCGGCGTGAGTTCTCAAATAAGGCTGCAGCATTGTGGATAGTGCGTCTCCATGCCTCCCAATGTGAGGCCAGGGTGGACCATTGAATGGCATAGCAAAATGGTGTCCCTTATATAAGATGGCAAAATCAAGGTTTGCTTCTTGGATTATTATATTTTTAAGAATGTTTTCAAGCTGTGAATACCTAAATCCATGGATACCAAATCCGTGAATACGGAGGAACAACTGTATGTGCTAATCCTTCCTTCTAGCCCTGGGCGCCTCCACAATTATTCATTCAATCAAACAATTAAGTATCTATTCCAATGGAAGTCTCTCTTATACCCCCTCCTGTCCAACACTGTGAGGTTGTT
The DNA here is from genome assembly GCA_030847615.1 of Gambelia wislizenii. Classification (NCBI taxonomy): domain Eukaryota; kingdom Metazoa; phylum Chordata; class Lepidosauria; order Squamata; family Crotaphytidae; genus Gambelia; species Gambelia wislizenii. The sequence goes on along the minus strand of JAUMIR010000006.1, from coordinate 128,816,572 downwards.
GTAAACCCATCAATTCCTATCTCCCAGCCATTAATGCAATCAGATGAGTTTCTATTTCCTTTGTCTACCCTGTGGGAAAGCCACCCAGGCTTTGTCCTAACCAGAGTACCCATTCAGGATATGAAATAGGGTATAAACATCAGTACGCCAACACTAGAAAGATGTGTCATGGTAGACAAACACAGCCACTCTCTTTCTCACCATGCCCTGGATCAGAACCTCCTGTGCCACCCTCAGACGTCTGTCTGAGTATCTTCACTGCACAAAACTCTACTCTTAAAGACTGGTAACTATCATCCTATATTCGCAAATCTCTCCCTCTATCTAATCCTTCTGCCTCACTCTGTTTTAGCCTTGTATGGTTCTTAGGAAGGTGTGTTGCATGTGTGAGTTCACTTTGTGTTATTTCCAATAAAAACTCCTTTATTTCACTGTAAACTGGAGTGCTCGCTACAGTTAGTACTGTTATACATAGGTGAAAAGATCCCCTAAGTTACCTGCTACTCACAGGCTTCCTTTTGAGCTAATAAGTCCCCTAGACAATAATAGAGATTTTACCATCATGGCTGGGGCTCTAAAGCACCCTCACACACCTCTTAGGGTAACAAGGATTCAATTATACAGATTTCCAATCAGTGCACATTAGTACAAATGCCATTCTCCCTTCTCTTACTTTATTTTACATACTAGTGGATTTTGTAATGCAGTTTAACTTAGCAACACTACTGCTGAAGATCTGACAAAAAGTAATCTGATCTAATATCTACTTAACATTTCTGCATGGGTCAAAAGCTTTACTGATAGACATCTACAATATTTGTTGTTGTGTGTCTTCAAGTCATTTCTGGTTTATGGCAATGCTAAGGCAAACCTATCACAGGGTTTTCTGATGGCTGAGAGTGTGTGGCTTGCCCAAAATCACACAGTGGGTTTTCATGAGTGACCAGGGATTTGAACTCTGTTCTCTGGATCCATAGTCCAACAGTCAAACCACTACACCATACCTATATGTATTATGTTGGACATATCAGTGGAAGAGATACATCGGCCAAGATCCTGCATCAAGCAGATCAAGCAGGAGGAGCATAATTCTCTGCCTATGCAGTTCTATGTCCCCTCCTCACTCTGATAGCTGTCAAACCTCTGATGCTGCTGACTAGTGGGGAGAATAATAATAATAATAATAATAATAACTATTATTATTATTTTACACCACCCCTCTGTCAAAAACAATCGGGGCAGCTTACAGCAATTAAATAAAGATAATTAAGAATTAAAAATTAAATAAAGATAATAAAGAAGTAGCTGGTCTCAGCTTGAGGGGTGGAGAAGAAATGAGGGTGTGCTCAAAGATGGAGTGCACCCTCCTTTTTTCCCCTTGGGAGCCTATACTAGCTACATGTTCATCATATGATCCTGTTTCCCTATCAACTGGTAAGCAGCAGCAGGAGCCACTGCCCCTCCCAGGGCTTGACAGCTCAGGGGTAGGAGGTTGGACAGAGCACAAAGCGCTAGAGAATAGTCTTCTGTGCCACTACCACCTTCCAGTTGGTTCGAAGAATGTATGGATTCTATGGAGACAGGAATAGAGAGCTCTCTGTCCTGAGCATCCTGACAAGGGTTTTTTTTTTTTTTTTTTTTTAGTTGAGCTGGAGGCTGAGGGGACATCTCCAGATAATGCAACCCTGGCTCTTGGGGGTGTGGTTAGAGGCACTGGCCTCCTAGGCCCTCTTCTTTATCTTATGCCTCCCATGAGAAGGTTGCTGGGGTTCAACAGACGGGCTTGCCTCGGTATCAAGGGATCTTCTCGGGGTGGAAAGGGCTCAGGATCAAGCAGCCAGTTCAAACACTGGGCATTCCCTGGCCTCTTGAGTCCTCTTAGGCCTGGAAATGTATTCCTCTAGAGATCTCTCGAAGGCCACTCAACCCAAGAAGCCCGAAGCAGTCAGTAGCAATATGGAATGTAGAGCTACAGAGGGGCAATGAGAAGAGACCCCAACAGAAGCCAAATACAACAGTCTGTTCTGAGCTGCGTGGTCTGCTGCTTTCAAGGAATTCTCCTATAGGAGAGCCATAAGCTGGCACAAGTGATTAAGACGTGCCTGAACACCTGACAATGCACACAAGCCACTATGCTGTGCCTTCTACTAGACACAACAGGCACTTTAAATAGTTGTCCTTTTCCAGGATCTTACCCTCACAGGATGAGCACTTTTTGAAGAAACCAATGGAGGTCATGACCCCCCTAACAGCACATGTGGCCAAAATGAAGAACAAAAGCCAAAAACATTGAAGACAAGACACAATCAAAGAGCAAGTCATGTCTCCACTGGAAAAGAACAGAAGAAAGAAACTGAACTGAGGAATTGAGCAGGAACTATGTTGGTTACATGTGCCACAAGGGGAAGGGATCCCACCAAAATGCCTATCTGCTAACTCTAGAAGGTTCTGAATGATGCACTTGCACAGGTGAAGATAACCCATGTGTATGAGTCACGGAGTCCACAAAGAAGTACTGTCTAATAGCTGCTAGGACATTCTGTATTTCATGTTAAACCACTGATTTTAAAAAAACTGAAGGCAAGGCTTTCAAAAGAATCTGTCTTCATAGGGTTTTCTGAGAAACAGTGTTAGCCTAAGTATAGAAACAACTGTAGATGTGTTGTTTGCACTGCTTTCCTTATAAATAATGTATATGAAGAAGCTGGAAAAGTGACTCAATATGCCAAAAATATGCATATTTTCCTAGGAATGAGTATTCAGAAATCCAAGCATTTTTGTACCATGCTGTAAAAGGAGGTATTTTGCATACATGGGCTGTAAGCATACATACGTTAGGAGGACAGATGGCAGAAGCAATCAGAGCACCTGATATGCCTTCAGAATTATGTGCTTTGTTGATTAGTGCTTTTGGAGCTCATAGTTTTAGAAATATTCATGTGATAGTTCAATGTAATATTTAAACATTAAATAATCCTAGGCTAGAATCCAAAACACCTTTACTAGGTAGTAAATACCAATAAACAGAAGCTCTCTCCAAGCTTTAATCACACAAATAGAACCCAGGTACTGAAAAGGGCACTATCCTGGTAGCCCAAAGACTGAAGAGACTCTTCCTCTGTCCACCTCAATATTTATACAATGAGCACAGGGAAAGGAAACCCTCCAGAAATGTAAGTTTCCATATGTTGTTTGGTTTGGTATAAAGACGCTGGTACTTTGTTCAGTCTGGGGGACCAACTGTTTGTGCTTGCATTTGATAAAAATAAAGAGCAGGTGGGACAGTGCTTGCTATAACTTGTACATCAGATGCTGATGTATTTAATCTCAATCAGGCCTTGAGGTAGACTTGATGTTGATCTAAGTCTTAGATTCTAAGAAAACCAGAGCCATGCAAGTAGGCTACTAGAGTTTGGAAATGGCATGAAAAAAGGAGAAGTATGCTGAATACAGCTGAGATATATAAAGGGGCTATGGAGAGTGCTATAGCTTTCTGCTTTATCCTTTGAGGAGACTTCAGCTTTCACTGAGACACAAAACGGCTTTGATCAATGTACACACTATTAATTATTTATAACTAGTATAGCATGTACCCCTACACCCCAAAATATATTTATTTAATTAATGTTATTAGTAAGTTCAAGGAGTCCTACTGAGTCCAACTGAATAATATACATTTGCATGTAACTACAACCAAAATCTTCTATCAAGAGAAATGTCTTTTTACTGGTGGAAAACCTGCAAACGTGTGGACATATTCTTTTTGTTTGTTTAGTATGCATAGGGCTGCATCTAGTGGGTTTCATTAACAGTCCCAGGCAGAGCCAGATAACTGATAGAACCTCCATGAATACGTATTTCTTTGGGCCCAAGTGTATCCAATCAACTATTATTTCAAACACATAAAAGCAAATTCAGGTTACTTCCCTTTTCAATTAACACAGCTCTGTGTATGAGCTGATACCCCAGACATGGGATGAGTAGACTTCCATCTATCCAGTAAAAATACTGATTGAACAAAAACAAAAACAAGCCCCCCCCCAAAAAAAACTTTCATACAATTTATGAACCCTTGACTCAAAGAAAACTTTTCTCCCTCAAGATCTGGGGGCGGGGGTAGGGTGTGCCCCTACACCCAACCGAACTGAGGCACATTATATATCAATATATCTATCTATCTATCTATGGAACCTAATATGATAGTTAGGACAGCAGATAATAGAGGAAAACTCAGTAAACTAGAGGGAAGACATAAATAAAATAAAAAGCTAACATTGACACAGTGCAACAGGACAGAATCAAAGTAGGAGGAACAGAAAGAGTTGGGACTTGATATCAAGCTTGTTTAAACTGAAAACGTTGTTTTATGTAACTCCTGTTCCATTTTTTAGTAGTAACACGTTTAACCTGAAATTCAATTAAGATGGGATGCATGACCCACTCCAAATTTATTTGTGAACTGAGAAGAGTTCTCACCTGCATAAACACCTCTCTCTTAATTTCTCAAAATACTTCTATTTCCTACTATTAAAGAACTTTACATGACTGGAGAAATTTAACAGAGAAGAGGCACTGAAGACATGATAAATGTGGAGAGAGTATCAAACATTTATTGAAGATATGCTTGTTCAGAGTGACTCTGATTCAGTTCTTTCAGGAAAAACAAAAAACTGTCTTTTATTCCACACAATCTCAAATACATTTAATTCAAAAATACTTATTTGAGAGGCTCAGAATCAAGGAGATGGTGTTTACGAATTCACATATTGTGGATCTGACATCTGACATTCAGAAGAGATTCCAGAACTAAACCTTGGGTCAAATTAAGAATAAGAATATCATCTGTAATTATCTAGAGATTATTAAGTGACTAAAAAGTCCTAGCTGTATCCAGAATAGATGACTGCAATAAATTCTACATGGGCTGCCATTAAAGAAGGTTCAGAAATGTGTATTGGTGGAGAATATGACATAGAACACCCCTATGAACATGTAGATAATTTTGTTTTCTGCCAGATACATTGGCCGTCTATTCATTTTGGACTCCGTTTAATGTGCTGGTATCAGTCTTTGAAGTCCTAAAACAGTTTTCAAACAGCTTATCTGAAGGACTGCATGAACCATTGAAAAATAAAACAGCGTACCGTGAACAACATATAATTCCTAATCAGTTCTAGCTTGATCCATCAATAAGACCTTCCTACCACCTCAAGAAAATGTTCATCTCTTTCATCCCCACCAGCTCGTCTAATGTCCTACATCCTGAGGTATAAGCTGATTCTGATATATAACAATGAGGCTTTAATAACAACAAAATTAAGTGAGGTTGTTTTTATTGTTCTTAACCACATGTAAGAAATACAAGTCATGTATAAGAAATATAACTTAAACCTCATCCCAAGCACAAGTTGACAACAGAATTCACATTCTCTGCATTCTCACTGCAACTAGCAAACAAGGAATCAGTAATTAATAAAACATGTTATCCAAGCTGCCTGCCAAATGTTTTGACATTCCTATTTATGGGACTGTAATTTCTAGCAAAAGCAAATTCACTTTGGGATTTCTCTTCAGCTTGCCTATGGTATAGCAATTGTTTGAATTAGGTTATTCTCAGTGGTATGCTATGCATAAAACAGCTAATGAGCTCTGATGATGAATTCATGAATACTACAAAAATAAAAGACTGAGATATTTCCATGTTCCATAGTTGCTGGATCAAAATGTAAAACCAAAACAATACAACACAAGGCACACAGTGGAACTTTAGTACATTCTTAACCCACCTGACTTTTCAAACCAAGGAAACACTGTGAAAGGCAAAATTTTAAGAGGTACCATACTAATGAACATCCACCATGGCATTACATTTCTATGGTCATGGGATTGAGTGCTTCTGTGAGACAAGAGGCGATGCTGATGGTAGCAGTGTTTCTGGTAGGGTTTCCCATGTCAGACAGGCTTTTGTTGAGGAGCCAGACTAAATGTGTGAAACAGGTACTGGGCAGCAACAATAGTGGGGGGCAGGGGGGCATGACAGTGGTGGTGGATCTTTCAGAGACAATGACAGTGGCACCACAGTTAAAACTAATTAGTAGAGCAATGTTTCTCAACCCTAGGGTTCCACGAGGCATGGCTAGGGGTCCCGCGAAAAATAGTAATGAGACCTGTTGGGCTTTAGGACCCAGCTGTCCTCTGCCGGCTCCTCAGAGCATAGGTTAGCGAGGCACACCCATCCAGCATCCCCTTCCTTCTTTCCTTCCTTTCTTCCCTCCGAGGCTGGAGAGATTCACCTACTTCAGCACAGGTGAGGAGATTTGTGGGGGGCGGTGGTGAGGGGGAGTGCCCAGGCTCCTTTCGGGGTGCAGCCACATTGGGCTTCTCTTCCTTCCTCTGCCCCAGAGCCTTGGGGGAGGGGCTGCGAAGCAGAAGGGGGGAGCCTTCCTTGCCAGTCTTCACCATATCCCGGCACTGAGGAAGAGGTGAAGAAGGAGAAGGAAGGACGGCTCACGCTTTCCTCCTCAGGGCGCAGGCAAGCTGGGGGGGGCGATGCTGGCAGGGACTGTGGTGACAGGGGTGGGGGTGGCAGCAGAGAAAGAAGGTGCAAGAGAAAGAAGAAAGGCTGAAAAAGGAAGACTAGCTGATACAGAGGGAGGGAGGGAAGGAAGGAAGGAAGGAAGGAAGGAAGGGATGGCAGAAAGAGAAAGAAGGTGCCAGAGAAAGAAGAAAGACAGAAAAAGGAAAAGGAAGACTGGCTGGTACAGAGGGAGGGAGGGAAGGAAGGAAGGAGAGAAGGAAGAGGTGAGCCCTTTTTCTTCTTTGGCACGTTCTTCCCACCCTTATCTCCCGCTCCCACTCCAAGCTCCCAGCATGCCCCTGACACTTGTAGGGGTAAGGGTCTCTGTACTAGAGGGATTGATAGCAGTGCAAAACAAGGTGCTCCCTAAGGACCCCAAGTATTAATATGAATAAGGGGGTGGGGGTGTGTAATGTATAAACCAGGGTTTCTCTACCCTAGGGTTGCACAAGAGGTTGCTTGAGATATTGTGACTGGGGGAAAAAAATGGGTTCCTTGAGACCTGAAAATGGTATCAAGGGTTCCACCGGGGGGGAAGGTTGAGAAAGGCTATAGTAGAGCATAGAAGGAGGCACCAGTAAGGCCCATTTGATGAGACAATCTATAGGAATATCTATAAGATATAGACAATATCTAATCTGTAAGAAAAGATATTGCCAGAAAAATGATGCCCCCAGGTCAGAAGGCATTGAACAAGCTACTGGGGTACAGCAGGGGTCAAGTACAAATAGTATTGTGGCTAATTACACAACTGGACTCAAGTTCAGCTGCTGATGTGCTCAAAGGGAAAGGAAACTCCATATTACAGGAATATGGAATGTGAGAAGTATAGAAATAGGGGAAGCTAGACATAGTGGAACAAGAAATGGAATGTATAAAGAATGCACTACTTGGGGTGCGCAAGCTAAAGTAGACAGGAATGGGACATTTTGAGTCAGATAATTACACAGTGTTTTACTCAGGAAATGAAGATCTAAAACAAAATGGGTAGCATTTATAGTAAGGAGAGATGTAGCAAAAGCAATCAAAGGATATAATTAAAGTCTGAGCAAATCATATCAGTAGGACTTTAGAGAAAACCTATTGATATAACCACTGAGTAGTCATCTGGATGTCGAAGGTATGGACAAAGGGTTTGCCCATGATTTGCAGATGACTTGAAGAAGCTACAAAAGCATAGGCAAAGTAGCTGGGACTGGGGTCTGAGTTTGGCCCCAATTAAAACAGGGCCATCAATTTGCATCTGTGCATCTGTGACTGCACCACTGACAGGTCCAGTGCCCTTGTCATCCTCATCATCTGATCCACAAATGTCTGTACATCATCCATGGGTGAAGAAGAGTCAGCTTCTTCGAACAGTATCAACGGAGACTTGCGAATAGGAATATCAACTGACTCAGAGTCACACTTGGAGCCAGAGGAAAATTAAGGGAGGGTTTGTGCTGAGGAAAGGTCAGATGTGCAGATGAAGTGACAGTCATTGGTGGAGCACCTTGAGCAGCCCAACTGGAAGTAGACTGGAGCGTCTGGGCCTTGGAGAGAAGAGGGTCCTGCTGAACCGCTAGTGGGAGCTCCTGAATTGCAGTGGCAAAGTGAGCTCCAAGATCAAGCTGAACTGCCAGAGGGGCAGAGACAGAAGTAGGGACAAGATGGATCACAGGAGGAGTAGAAACAGTAGCTGGAGGATGATTCCCAGCAGCATGTGAACATCTGTGACCCCAATGACATTTGGAGCGACCCTTTTGATGGCCTTTTGAGGTTGAAAAAGAGTGGGACTGGAAGAGGAAGGCCACAACTTGGAACAAAGCTGGTGAGACCATCTGTGCAGAGAAGAGGGAACAGGAGGAAGAAGCCTTGAGGCAGGAACTCCTGAAGTAGAAGATTAGGCAGGTGGAGGGTAAGAGACACCCTCACAGCTGTGTTTGCTGTGTAAGTGCAGCCACCTCTGCATCCTCAGAGGGAAGATGAGGCACTTACGACTCTCAAGAAGGTGGTTCACTTTGAGTAGGATACCTTGCCAGCTCAATTGTAGCTGGGACTGACTGGGAAACCAGTGTAGACTGAGAAGATCACTTGTAGTAGAAGCATCAGGGAAATGTCCATCCTTCTTGCTTTTGCAGCGCAGGGCCATGGACTCCATCTTGACTTCTAGAGACTGGCCAGGAGTAGGAGGACACTGGCATGAAGAATGACTCTCAGATGCAGGCAGTGAAGAAGTGTTCTTCACCTTTGAAGGGATGGAAGCCAAGCCAGACAGAGAACGTTTGACTGGAGGGAGGGAAGAGATCGAGGCCGGTACAGATGTCAAAGAAGACAAACCCGAGATCAGTACAGACTTTGAGGAACCCAAAGCCAGTATGGATTTGGAGGAGGAAGCTGTGTTTGACAGGTCCATCCTGACAGAAGTATAACACCTAGAAGATGACATTTGAGGCCTCAAAGACAGTAGAGCTTTCATGCCTCAAGCGAGATGGAACAGAAAGTTGCACTTGAAAGCACTCCCGGTAAGGAGGAGCCAAAAATGGCTAACCCAAAGAAAAATGATGAAGCCAAAAGGCCAAACTGAAGAAAGAATGTGGCTCCTACTGATGCTGCTACAGTGGCGGATGAAAAGAAACTGGCGGTCTTTGCAGGAAGGCCCCTAGAGGTGGGCAGGACTATTGCTAAAATGCTTGTGTAACAATTAAGAAGCTTCCAAAAGATGCACTGCACAGGCACAGGACAACCCATTCATGTTAGTCACAGAGACCACAAAGAAGAAGACTGCATTACAGATGTACAGACTAAATCAAGGAAGGTATGGTCCTGAGTCTGCAAGACCTGATCAGGGTTGTTGATAATAGGGTGACTCAGACGTCTCTCATTCATAGGATCGCCATAAGTCAAAGTCAACTTGACAGCAGTTAACAACAAACCAAGGAACAAGCAAAAAGAAACTGACTTAGAAACTCACTAGCCCCCGTCCCCCTCCGTTCTCCCTTACATTTTTTGGTCAGAATGATCCCTAAATAGTAAAGGCTGATGGAAAAAATAGTGAAAGAAAGCCTTTAAAAATTAGATTCTCTGTTATTTCTGTTCTACTATCCAGATTGAAATCTCTTGCTTACCCAGAAATCCACGTGATTTTATAGTCAACACTATCAAATGAAATATCTGAACTAATTTGGTTGCTTTCAACAGCAGACTCTCTTGGAATAAAAATATAGTCCCACCCCCTTTTTTGCTTAGGAAACAAGTGAACACAAAATACTGCAGAGTTAGGCATCAAGCATCATAACCCTTTAATGTTTACTTTGTTGTAGTCATTTGGTATATTTATTTAAGTTTCCTACTAATTTCTCACTTCAGAACCAGAGCTTAGAAAAGTCACCTTTTTCTTTTGATCACCAAAATGAGAATGCCAGTTTCACCATCCAAGAGCATTGGTTATGCTGGCTAGGGCTATGGAAATTGAAATCCAACATTATCTGGACAGCCACACATCCTAGAATGCTGCTTTATTAAAGGAAGATCCCATCAAAATCTGGGTTAAAAATAAAGCAGCAAAATAAAGCAAAGCATGGGACTTTTGCCCATTAAGAGCACATGGACAGTTCACTGTCTCCTTCTTCTGATGAGTTATATCGCATTTCTCTTCAAACAATAATTATTATTTTGATGTTTGCACATAAATACATAAATATGCAAACTTCAGGAAACTCTTTTTCAGGTAATCTGTTTTGCCCTTGTTTCTGTTATCCATTTCCTCTTTTAGGATTAAAAAAACACCCTATTTATCTTGTTTTGCACTCCAGCATGACATAAAGCAACCTCATTCCTTTTCAAAGTGATTTTAACTATGTACTTTGTGTTTAATTTATTGATTTTATTTATTTCTCATATAAAATCTAAGTGAATATAAATTTCATAACAAGGAATAGATTATTCACAAGTAGCTGTGCATAAGACTGCAGCTTTAATGAGAAAATAATGCTGATACGGTGGGCCCTCTGTATCCATGGATTCGATATTTGTGGATCGTTGCGACATACTTAAGATGACAGCACCCATACTTGAAATGGTGGTGGCCATTGATTATTTAGGACTTAATCATCTGTAGTTTTTGCTATCCTCCGGAGAGGAGGGAATGCCCCAGAACCAAACAACTGCAGATGTGGAGAGCCCACTGTACTTCTATTTATCAAACTGATTTGTTATGCTAATAGACAATTATTTCTAAATGTCAACCAGAACAACAGAATCTAGATGATCACTACAAAAATGCCCATGTTCAGCAGTTTCTTAATATATTTTTAAATCCTAAGTATGTGATACAAGGACTCTCTGAAACAACATCTCAGGCTTGGCCAAATTGATCACCAACAATGGTCCGCCCTGGCCTCACATCGGGAGGCATGGAGACACACTATCCACAATGCTGCAGCTTTAGTTGAGAACTCACGCCGAACAAGTCTTGAAGAGAAACGACAACGCAGAAAGAATCACAACCCAGAAACATCACCCAAGGAGACCTTCTGCTGTGCTTTCTGCAACCAGACTTGTCTATCTCGGATTGGCCTTTTTAGTCATCAGCGAGCTTGCAGAAAACGTGGGATGAGTCCTTCCTGAATCTTCGTTTGCGAAGAAAAGCCAGAGAGAGAGAGAGATGTAAGTGCTGTGTTTTATAAAGAGATTGAAAGGACAGGTAATCTCTAGATAGCTACTAATACTCTCAACGATGCCCTGCCTTTAGATAAGGGCTGGGCAACTTACGACTCTCCAGAGATGGTTGGAGACCAACTCCTATGAGCCCTGGCTAGCACAGCCAATGGTAAAGAATCAGGGGAATTGGAGGCCAACAATATCTGGAGGACCACAAGTTGCCCACTTTTGCTTTAAACAATGTAAATGACCATAAGTTATTCTGATGCCACTAATAAAATACACATGGATGAAATAGGGATGGGTAAAAACTTCCTTTCTGATCAAAATTTACATCTTCATGACACCACATAACCACAAAAGGGTGTGCGGATCAGACAATGTCGCCCTTTCACAGTTAAAAACAGACCCAAACTCGTTGTTTTTAATTGACGGCTTAAGCTGTCAATAGATCCTCCGGCTGCTTTTTTGCCAGCAATGCCTCTGTCCCTTTAAACCTCGTACTTACCCTGACAATGCCCTCTCCGGCACGAACACTTCCGGGTCAGATCAGGACATCCAGGTAAGGTACGATCTTTTTTTTTTTTAACCTTCCCTGGGTTACTTGGGACCTTTAAAATGTGTGTGTGTGCTTTGTGCAACTTTAAATGTAGTTTTCTTGTTTTTATTTTTGAATTCCTGTGTGATGAAATCACACAAGATTTTGAGTGAGGAAGTGAACGGGGTGTTCTTTCACTTCCTCTTTATTACCAAGGAGCCTTTGCTGGGAAAGGAAGTAAGTGGGGGGGGGGGTCCTTTGCCAGCAAAGAAATGGTTTTTTTTTATGCCAGCAAAAGAACGTTTTAAAACTTGTAGTCTGATAAAGTCCATTGAAACAACTGAGATCTACATACTTACATATTTAGTAGTAGTAAACATGAACAGAACTGTACTCTTCATCCAATTCAAGGGGAGCTTACTAAATCCAGTTACAATGCTAGCTGAAAAATAATATTTTCAGCAATCCAGTCAGTGAACACAGAAAAATTCAGACTTTAGGGGTGGGGAACACATTCAAACATTTCCCCCTTGTGCTGTAAGACCCAATCGTGGATCATTACTCCATGCTAACATAACTTCACCATGTTAAAGATCTAATATGCTAGTATAGTTGTCCCTCCACATTCGCGGCTTTGACTTTCACGGTTTTGAGTATTAGTTTTTCTCCTCCTTACCCTCCCTGGAGGGATTTCCATCCACCTCAGGGGCTTCGTTCCGTTTGAAGTGGGGAGCCAAGCCCCAAGGGAGCAAGGAAGGGGCGCTTTAGACCGGATCTCCCTGCTCTCTCGGGGGTTGGCTCCCCACTCCAAACAGAGCCAAGCCCAGGGAGAGTGGGGAGATCGGGTCTAAAGCGTCCCCCTCCCCACTCTCCTGGGGCTTGCCTCCATTTGAAATGGAGAGCCAAGCCCAGACAGAGCAAGGAGGGGGGCGCTCTAGACCCGATTTCCCTGCTCTCTTGGGGGTTGGCTCCCCAGTCTGAACAGAGCCAAGCGCAGGGAGAGTGGGGAGATCGGGTCTAAAGCGCCCCCTCCCCACTCTCCTGGGGCTTGCCTCATTTTGAAATTGAGAGCCAAGCCAAGCCAAAGCAAGGGGGGGCACTTTAGACCCAATCTCCCTGCTCTCTCGGGGGGTTGGCTCCCCACTCCAAACAGAGCCAAGCGCAGGGAGAGTGGGGAGATCGGGTCTAAAGCACCCCCTCCTTGCTCTGTCTGGGCTTGGCTCTCCATTTCAAAGGAGGACAAGCCCCCGGAGAGTGGGGAGGAGGCACTTTAGAACCAATCTCCCTGCTCTCTCGGGGGTTGGCTCCCCACTCCAAACAGAGCCAAGCCTAGGGAGAGTGGGCAGATCGGGTCTAAAGCACCCGCTCCCCACTCTCCTGGCACTTGCCTCCGTTTGGAATGGAGAGCCAAGCTCAGACAAAGCAAAGAGGGGGGCGCTTTAGACCCGATCTCCCTGCTCTCTCGGGGGTTGGCTCCCCACTCCAAACAGAGCCAAGCCCAGGGAGAGTGGGGAGATTGGGTCTAAAGCACCCCCTCACCACTCTCCTTAGGCTTGCCTCCATTTGAAATGGAGAGCCAAGCCCCGAGAGAGCAAGGAGATGGGTGCTTTAGACCCGTTCTCCCTGCTCTCTCTGGGCTTGGCTCTGTTTGGAGTGGAGAGCAGCTTTGGGAGGGCAGAGGTGGTGGCTGCCCCATCACCACTTTGGAAGGGCGGCGGGAGGGGTTCCAGATGGGTGAGGGGAGGTGTATTTTATTTGTGGGTTTGTTTGTTTTTTTTACATTCGTGGGGTTCTTGCACCCCTAAACCCTGCGAATGTGGAGGGACAACTGTATTTCTGTTATGGCATATGGCATGGTGTGTTCCAATGTTATTCCCAACTATATAATAGACTCACTGAAATTAATGGGACTTGTTGATCACCACTTAAATTTAATTCCCATTCATTTTAATAGGTCCACTCTAACTGGAACTAATATTTGATTAAGCCTAGGGCCTGAATGTTAACCCATCACTCAGAATGTAGAAACAATATATTGGATAATTTATTATTTCTTCTGCTTGGTTAGTGAAAGTATGACAAAACATATTTTACCAGTGAAAGCAGTATTCCTTGCTCTGACTATGGAGCAAATATCCTTCAAAACTGTAGCATATGGGTTTTGTTGTTCATTCTCAATGTTCTACTGTATTTGTGAAAAATTAAATACATCACACATACAGAACGTGTACCTCCTTGAACAAGCTGAATCACATACTAAAATATGCATGAATTTCATTGACCTCAATTTTAATTCAAATTACTCAGCACTGTGCCCTCTAACATTTTACAGATGGAAACTAGGTCATGTGTGGCCAAGCAACATCTGAATGTGGTAAAGAGGGCAAAAGTGATTAATGAGTAAGAACTCACAAGCTAGGAGAGGCTGCAGCAATTTGCTTTTTCCTGAGTCTACTGGGAAGGGCAAGACTGAACCCTCCGTTTCCCTCACTCTGTTGAATTAACTGAGTGTTAGTTACTTTTTCACATTTAACTCAATTTGCATCAACTCAAGTTAAGTCAAAGATAAGAAGGAGGGTGGAAAGGGAAGAGCGAAACGGGACATTTTTAAAGCAGCTGAAAAAGTGGGACAATGGAGGATTAATTGGGACTGTCCCTGCCAAACCAGGATATTTGGAGAGTATGCAGTATCATTGTTAGCAATTAGCAAGAAAAGGTTAGCATATCAAATATGCTTCTAAAAAGAGGAATAACTGAATTTTAAACTATATTTTCCCATTTGCAAGCACACTTTTAAAGAATGAAATCCATTCTAATCTATTCAATTGTTATGCTCAAAATGTCTAGTGTGTAATTTGTTAAACAAGTATTATAAAAATGCTTCATAGTACTTTGAATATAAAAGTGAGAATTTAAATGCCAAATTCTTGCACATCCAGTACTCTTTGAAAAATCTACACAGTATCCTCCCCCCCCCCAAATAAATCTCCTAGGTCAATAAAGGAAACACAGGATGTATACTATTTTCATAATCCAGTGGGCAGGTCTAGTGGAACATGGTTTAAACAGTATTGCTATTTAGCCTGGTCAGCTGAAATAGCCTCAATAAGAACTGCCAGTACTGTTCGGTTTTTCCTACTAACTGTTTGCTATTTGTTCTTCTGCATCATTAAAAAAAACAGCCTAGAACTGTAAAAGTGTAGAGTACAATCAAGCCCTATAAGGTGTTTGGGAACTGTATACGCTAAATGCATGAAGAAGAGGAACATGTTAGCCCTGGCCCTCTGTTTCATCATTTCTTTGGTGTCTGCATGGGAAAGTCATCATCTTCATATGAAGGATGACTTTCTGAAAGGGAGAAACTTGGTAATTACAGAGGCTCTCCATAGGATTTTGAACACTGGAAAGCCAGCATTAAAAAGCTCACAGATAGCCTCCACAGATACAGAGACTCTTCCTTTCAGAAACTGCCTGATGAAGAGTTCTGGACAACCTGAAATCTCTCAGCACTTTTGTAACATTTTGATTGTCCTAAAAACATACAGCCCAATTCTGTTTTTTGTTTCAAAAAGTTTCCCTCTGCATGTGGTGGGCAACAAGAAACAATGGCACAGGGCTAGCTAGCATGCTTTTCCATCTTGAAATATTGAGCCATTCAAATCCAAGTATACAAACGTGTTCCTGGTCATTACTTCTTTAACATTTTTTTTTTGTACCAGAGGCAGAATGAACATGGAAAGAATACAGATAAGTCCCTACAGTGCAAAAAAGAAGAGTAGTTCAACAGGTTTCAAACTTTCTTTTTTCCAGATTAACAATATACACATGTAAAATTAAACAACCAAGTCAGGTAAACAAAAACATTTCAAACTTTCTAGAGCCCACTTTAAAGGTTCTCCAAATTTTATCAAGGGATTACTCTTTCTTTTATCAGCCTCCACTTAACTTATTTCCATTTTGTTGGCCAAACTCAGAACTATGCTTCTATAACATGCAGGGGGTAGCTGGCGGGGCAGGCATATCTGCTTTCCTTTTTTGTTTTGCTATTAATGTATGCTCAATAAGGGATTCCAGAGGTAGCTGCTGTTCACCTTGCCTGTTGCGGGCAGGAACACACAGCTACAATAATATCTGCTGGAACAGAATCCCTTTCTTCCCAGCTTAAGCTTTATTGCATTTTTGCTGTAGACATGCTGTTGGAACCTGACACCAGAACTCAAGGGCTGCGTCTATATGATTAAAAAAAATCCGTTTGGGGGGTAAGAAATACGAATAGGCAACCGTTCGTATGCATACGATCCGCCTACACGATTTTTACCCCCCTAAACTCCGTATGAGCCCCCTTCCCCAGCTGGCTGGAGCGAGCAAGCCAAGCGGCAGTTTTAAATCTCCTGCCGCTTTTTTTTTTTAATTTAAAAAGGTGCCTGCTTTGTGGACATTCGTTTTTCCCTATTTACAAAGTAAAATAAAAATAAAAATACGTAAAATTCACCGACTTACCCGACTCTCGCTTAGCCGGGAATCCAACATGGCGGCCTCTCCCAATTCCCCTCCTTGCTAGCCCACCCCCTCTACTCGGCCAGTCAATCAGATTACACTGCCTGTTCATATGTGTGCGAACGGGGCATACAGAACGGTTGTATGTATTTTATGCCGAGATCTGCTAATTCTCCCGAACGCCGAATCCACATAGTTTACGGGGGATTCGCTAGCCCCCCTTCTGAATGACATGTATGAATATGAACGCTTGTGTGTACGGAAGAGTGATCTTCTGAACGGTGTACGTATTTTTTTTACCGTGTAGACGGGACCTATGTTTCTCCAGCTCTCCTTCAATAACCTCTGAATAGTGATGCTGCTAAAAAACTTCCAACTGGACAAAGGATGAGGAGAAAGGAGGCTGGAGTGTAAAGAGACTTTGTAAAAAGGAGTTTCACAGTCAGAGGTTTTGTTAACTGATGTATAACTGTACAGAGTAGAATTAAAATAATGCACTTGGTTTAGCATACTTCCATGTCAGTTCAACAAAGAAAGCCTCTGGGAAAAGTAACAATAAGAAAAAAGAAAGCATTTTCATTTTCATATGGATGTTAGAAAAAAATGATGTTGTAAAACCCACAACCAATCTCCTGGAGGTGTTTTACATATAAATATGAGAAATGCAGGGTTCGGGGGCTAAGAACTTTATCATGCCTCTATCAAAGGCCTGAAATAACCTTACCTTTCCCCTCGGAACCCCTCTTATTTGCCGAGAAATAACAATTACTTTTTCTCTTACCTATTTAATTGCTTTGCATGCCTTGTTGTCTTTTTTGCTGTAATGAAAATCTTATTTTATTATGAAGCGTAATCTTTCTTCCTTTTAGCTCTTCTCCTCACTCTACAGAGCCACCACCTTGCTCATTCTCTCCTTCCATTTTGTTTTAGGATCAGCTTTTAATTTAATGTACCATCCCCCTTTCCTCCCTTTCCTTTCTCTGCATGTGTGGTTCTGAGACTATAATCAGTCTCTTGCCATATGCATACCACTGTGTGACTTAGCAAACTGAAATCTCAAGGGACTGTAAATTTGATTGCAACAGTAGTGTTGGTTTGGAGGGAGAGTGCTCAATCCTGTCTTCGTAGGCTGTTTTTCATGTGCACACAGACACACACAAACATTCCAATCTGCTTTCAAAGGTAAGAGGAAAACAAGTCATACTGTACGCCAACATAAAGCATAACTAAATGCCTGGTGGTGAAATTCTCAGATATTTAAAGAAAAATAAATTAGGTTGCAAGCACACTAATAGGACAATTGTACGTGTACAGTATACACAGAAATGCACAAAGCCCATGTTATAATACATCTCAGGTGCCATATAACTTATTTTACTGCAGCAGACTAATATGCTTAGTAGCAAGTCATAGCAGCATTGTTTGTTGATGTTTAGAAAATCAACTTTAATATTAACAATTCTGTTTGCTGAGTTTCACAGAAAACTATCTTTAAATTTTAAGTACTGTATATCTTAAGGATAAATCTATGATAAGAAGTTAATGAAAGCTAGTCTTTAATGTGTTATATTGCTTTTGGGGACCTTTTTCCTAGAGAGAGAGCTGAAACACAAACAATTAAACACAATTAATATCAGGTAAGAACAATTATTGTCATTCTGTACAGGCATCACACTGACATCTTAGTGAATGACTAACACTTGGATTTAGAAATATGATAATTAATTTACTGTTTTGCACAAGTATATTGTGCATAGATTTTGTAGTCAGGTAGTAAGAGGTCCAATTATATTCATTTTAAAGCTTCAAAAATGAATAGACACCTGATCTCTCTTTTAAAGTGCCAATTCATAATTTACAATACTGGAATCATTAAAACACTTTGTATGATTGCCTGCCTAATTTGCTATTCTAAGTATCATTGCAAGCAATTATGTGGCGATATAAGCAAATCTGTCCCAGTAGGCTTTGGTATCTTCCACTACTAATTGTAAGGTGTTAATTTTAAAGCTGTTACACTAAAGTTTAAACCATATTGTCCCTTTCTATATCATTTTATTATTGAAAGCTCTTGGATAGTCAAAAGTAACAAATATTGTAGACACAAACAGCCACTATCTCATATAGCATATTTAAGCTGATAGATGCAGCTATGATATGATATTTTCCACAGTGAAAGCCTACAGCTCAAGAACAGTACACATGTGTTGCATGAAGAACATGCCTAGTTATGTCTGCAGCATCTCCAAGCAGGAATGTGGGAAATTCTTTCTGAAATAGTGATGAGCCACTGGTAGTCAGTATGGACAATACCGGGCTAGAATGGCCAGTGATCAGACGAGATACAACAAATCTTTCTATGTTCCTGTAGAACATGTTCGGAAGGGTGACATTCTGATACATGGGGGACGAAAACTAATACATCTATTGTTATAAGTTTTAAATGAAACCTTAAATCTCATCACAGAAGTGAGAGGTGAAAGATGACTAATGAAAGACTACTTAAAATTTAACTATAAAAACAAAAAAAAATACAGAAGTATAGAAGTTTGAGAGCCATCAATTAGCACAAAATAATCTGGAAAGTAAACAGAGGCATTGCCTAGATGGTGAAAAAAAACCTCCTCATAGGATTCGGGGAGAATACCTTTTGTCCCAACAAGATCCCGTGGTGATTCGCTGTATTTGGAAGAAGGGGGTTCAAAAACTATGCAGGATAAGCCCTTGTGGTTTCTCCCCAGGGTTTTGTTTTTTTTTTAAGTGTGGGAAATGGAATGTGCATTCCCTCTTGTTAGGAGACCCAAATCTCATCACAGCACATTCCTGGATAAGAGCAGAAGTGGAAACATGATTGGTCAGATGGGTGCGGAAGTGGGTTTGTCTGAAACAAAGTGGCCGGAAGCACCATTTTGGAGTGATTGTGCACTTTTCCACTGTCCTGAGGTTACCATACAGCTTTTTTAAACAGAAGGTCACATGCCTGCACCTTAGATTTACAATAAAAAAAAATACTGTGGAGCGGTGGCAATTTGTGGAGAATAATAATACAAATAATTCACTCCCGTCCACCATTCTGATTTGCAGGCATGGCTGCATGTGAACTTCAAAACACGGATAGCTTCTCGTATCAGTGATTTCAGTAGAAAAATGTGGAGGCAAATTAATGCTGCTGCAAATTTTCATTAATGCGATTGCATTATATCTTCATCTAGACAAGCCCAGACAATAGAGCAGACACTATTTACCATAGGCAAATGCATCTTAGAGAGACAAAAGGAGTTATTGTGCACACAACAGCAAAGAAAGTTGTTAGAGGATCAGGACAGAACTCAGCTCATTGAGAGGTTGTCTAAAAACTGTAGTGAAAATAATCCTAATACAATCTGCAGGGAATACTTTTTATCCCAACGAGATCCCATGGTGATTCACCTTATTCAGAAGGAGGGGAGCAAAAGCTCCAAAAACTATGGGGGAAAGCCTTTGCAGCTTTTCCCAAGGGTTTTAAAATAATGCATAGAATGCACATTACTGCTTATTTGGACAACTGATTCGCATTGCTGCACATTCTTGGTGAGGGCAGAAGTAGAAAGCTGATTGGTCAAAAGTGCATGGGGGGCAATCTTGCCTCCAATGGAGTGGTCAGATGTGCCATTTTGGAGTTTTGTGTTAGCGATCCTGGTTTTTTTGGTGCACTGAGGCAACCAAACAGCATTTTTAAGCAGAAGGTTGCATTTGCACACCTTTGATTTGCAGTTTAAAAATATATACTGTGCAGAGCAACAACTTATTGAGGATAACAACATGAGTAAATCACTCTTGGACCACCCATGTTGACTCACAGGCATGGCTGTGTGTGAACTTCAAATATGGATAGCTTCACATAACAGCAATTTTTCCAAAGGACCATTGAGACAAATGAACACTGCTGTGATTTTACTTTAATATGCCACAATCAGCATTATACTGTATATTCTTGTCTAGATAACCCATGAGTGATGTTGGCTGATTACCACCTCTGAAATTTACCTTATTTACAAGAATATTCTCAGGGTAAATTGTTAGGAAACCATACATGCATTAGTTTATAGGGGAAAGATCCAAGGCCAGTGAGACAGACCCCACCTGACTGTATCACCTGCCTTCTCTTTCCCTTGATACCCTTTTTATATTTTTATTCATCTTCTCTTGCTGTTGCTCAGGCTCCAAAGAATACTTATAACAGCACAGCTACTTTGCAAAAGACAAAGTTAATTTAAAGCTGCAAGTTATAGTTTAAGTTAAACCTCATAATTGTTGTTGTTGTGTACCATCAAGTCATTTCTGACTTAAGGTGACCCTAAGAGGAACCTGTCATGGGGTTTTCTTGACTGAATTTGTTCAAAAGGGCTTTGCCCTTGCCTTCCTCTGAGGCTGAGAGTGTGATGTTTCGAAGGTCACCCAGTAAATTTCCATGGCTAAGTGAGGATTTGAACCCTAGTCTCCCAGTGTTCTAATCTAACACTCAAACCACTACAGCATGCTGACTCTAAAATTTTATAATACTGCACAGATATAATATTTATTCTAAATGTAACATAAACATATATTTGGTAAATTTGCATTAACTTGAAATTTTCAAAAAATTGTGCACCCTTGTTCAAGTACAGTCCTACATGTAGTTTTCCTATACGTGTTTTCTGTGCAAAACCCAATATTTTTGCATAGGAGCCACACATAACACACACACTTTTTTCTACCTGCAAACAGTTTCTACAGAGGAAAAGCATACATGCATTATTATGCAAATAAAGTCTTCCTCAATGAGGCCCCAATATATGAATACAGTAGGACCCCTGTATACATGGGGGATTATTTCTAGGGGGGGGGCTGCAGATACTGAAAACAGGGGATAACAGCAAAAACCATTGAAAATAATGGGACTTCCACTTTAAAATACCATAGAGTGCCTTGGAGGACCTAGAAAATGTCTAGAGAGGATGCCTCTCTAGACATTTTCTAGGAAGACTCTATGGTAGGTGAGCTGTTTTGTGTCCCGTGGATAACTGAATCAGTGGATAATGAATCAATGGATATGGGGGTCCCACTGTACTCCTCAAAATTGCACAGAAACCCTCTGTGCAGAACAAAGATAAAATTACTGAACTTACTTGTTCCTGCACATAGGAAGGAAGTAAACAAAGATCTACCTCCTTAACATGTATGTGGTTTTGAGGGGTTTAATTTGTTTTAAATTATTAAATGTTTCTGACTATTATCTTTTACTGTTTTACATTTTAAATAGTTTAAATTGATATCTTTGGCTAATATAGGACAAGATATATTTCTATCATAATCATCCACCACCAGGCCAGTTCTGTGCACGCTGCGCTCCACCAGAAAAATCCATTGCACAGGCTCGAAGGACAAATCCATCGAAGGACTACCACAACCTCCCGAAACTTGTTTTTGCCCTCTAGCAAAGTATTGCCCATTCCCTGCATTTTTGGCTAATGGGCCCTTTTTAAAACTGGAAGTGATGGCCTGATGGGAATAAATGATTGGAATAAAAGATCCAATCATGGAGTGTGGATTGAGCTAAAATATTTGGGGGAGGGATACATTACATGTCACATTAGGCCCCATGATGTCACACTTTGTCATCCTTGCTTTAAACAGTACTGTATTTGTCATCACTGTAGCAAAACATCAGCACAAGTACATTTCATTGACATAGAAAGGACCTATTCCACAAAACAAAAGCCCTTACTGAAGTTCTGCTCGCTATTTACCTATAACAGCCAATAAATTAAATACCATTTTTTGGTACTGCAAAAAGGAGAAATGAAAATAAAATAATATCGCAAAAGGTTTTTTTTACAACGGTAGTACTTTAAGTATTTGTTTTATCATTGTGATGAATGCAAAGTATTGTTACATACAGAGATGAGAAATTGAAAGAAATTAAAATAAAAAGTAGGGAGATGGTCTATAACTCTGTGTGGATATAACATGTTTTTTCCATGTGAAAACTCTCTGTAACTAGATGTGAAATCTAAATATATTTACATAGCAATGTTTTAAGCAATATTTATTAAAATAATGTTTACTCTGGTTGTCTCTGGTTTTAACCAACATATATACATATATACAGATATAATAGACAGGGGGTTGGACTAGATGGCCTTTGCAGCCTTTTCCAGTTACAGTAGGAACCCCTTATCCACTGGGAATTAGTTCTGGGGGAGGGGGCTGTGGATACCAAAAACTGTGGCTAATAACGAACATCATTGAAAATAATGGGACTTCTGGTTTAAAATACTGTACCATAGGGTCGCCTTGGAGGACCTAAAATGGGTAAAGAGGACACATTTTCTAGGAAGACTCTATGGTAGGTGTGGTGTTTTGCGGATAACTGAATCGGTGGATAATGAATCAGTGGATATGGGGATCCTACTGTATAGATTCTATAAACAATATTTTGTATTGTTTTATACTTTATTTTAATGATTTTTGTGATATACCAGAGAACCTCTGTTACAAGACCACGATGTATTTCCAGTGATAACTACATGGATAAATAAAGAATCAAACAGGAGCCCAAGGCCCAGGCCCAGTTTCATAATCACTACTAAGGATCATTAGTGAGACTACCGCATTCTCCTGCTCTGCAAAACTATTATAGACCTAACTGATTAAGGATCTTCTATTGGTCACGTTGGTAATAATTTCCATTATTTTATCAATTAAAAATAAATCTAAATATTCAGTAAGCTTTAAACAGATTGTCTGTATAGTGTTGCTTACTTGGGAATTGTTCTGTTTCTTACTCATCTTGCAATTATGGGATAGGGAGAGTTTGATGTATTCTTTTAAGCTACTTTGAATGGCTAAAACGTTCTGCAATTTCCATTCTTCACATAAATCTCAATGAAGTCTACAAAAATATAACATGAAGAAGATGCTTGCAACTCACTTAAGCTTCATCTTTCTGTATGATCTCTAGCTCATAGTATTAATATCTATCTTTTAATCCAGAAATTTTTTTGGTCTGAATTCCACCTGTAAACACCTCTCATCATGTTAAAAAAAGATATGCACCACTAACTAGCTTTTAAAAAAACACAGAGGTACTGCATGACATGATTCTTCGTATTGCCAGCCATTAAATAATGCAAAATTACACTTTGACCAACCTTGATTAATATTGCATATGTGAAATCTTTAGTACACTAATAGTGAAGGAACACCAATTTATCATCTAAAATTACCCTTCCCTCCCAGAATCACGTAATATGTTGGTGATTGCTGAAATGTCCCAGTTCCTTGGATAGGAACTTTAAGACAGATGAGAACTCTACAAATTTTGGATCTTCAATCTGACTTCTTGTCTGAGGAAGAGTCTATCTACTTTATTCAAAAGAAAGCCTATCTACTTTCTAATAAGGAATCAGATTCTACAACTGTGCTGTTGTGACAGTCACTCAATAATCCCTAGTACTCCCCCAAACTCTTAGCAAAACCTCAAGCCAGACTGTTTTAATCTGCTAGATTTCAGTTAGGGAACAGATTCCGAGCACTCAATGGACCTGCTTTCTATTAGATTATCTGCTGAATTGTGATAATTGTCAAAATAATGTCTTATTTGGGCACTTTGAAGAGGGGGTTTTGCCACTGTCTATGTCCAGCACCTTGTCTTCCTCCAGCCCTGATTCTATTCACAACCTGCCCACTTGACATCAAATTATTTCCACTTCACCCTATGCAAGGCTTACTCAACCATATCTGAATTCTTAGCTGTCATTACTAATAATATCTTGTAAGAAAAGATTCCACATTTTCTTTAAACCACTTTCATCATTTATAGCAAGGTGGGCAAAGTATGACCTGTGGGCCACACACAAGTTTCTAAGTCCTTTTCTTATAGCCTGCCTGTGCTCGCTGGCATTTTTTTTAAATTACATTGTGGTTTACCACTGGAATCTGGCGGCAAAAGGCTAAATGAACTATAGTTGATACAGTAAATTTAGTTCCTTTTAATTCAATATCAACAGTTGATTTGGTATCATCTTATTCAATTTAAATGCATTAAATTTAAACTAGCTGGACCCGGCGTACCATACGCCATTAAAAACCTCCCCCCAAAATACCCAGGAAACAACTTCCACCCCAGTGGTACTTGCACACACCACTTCCACCCCAGTGGTACTCACTCTGCCTCTCCAGTGGCCATGTTTAAGATCTACATGGTCCCACCCTCAGTGTGCTGATTGGCTGCCCAACAGACCTGTGAGCAGCCAATCAGCACACTGGAAACGGCAACATACCCAAGAGAATTATATATATAGATTTAATAACAATCAAGTACAAGTGGTGGATTTTATTTGTTAATAATGAGTGGGGGAAGGCTGAATAAATATAATCAAAATTTTTAAAAAAACAGAAAGCAAAAAAAGTGCAATAATTGGCTAACCTGAAAAAATGTCCCCCAGGCCTATGGTAGTTTCCCACTCCTGATTTATAGTATCTAAAGACGAAGAATGCAGAAGAAGAGACTTTTTCTGCTTTTAACAGTTACATAGATAGAGGAAATGGGTCAGGTGCAGATTGACATTATAGTTGACTAGTGGCTTTTGGGCCCATAAATCAATTCAGTCTTTTAATTCCTGTCCTCTCTATGAAGCAGACAGTTTCCTGTGCATTAATGATAGACAGATTTGTGCCTTTCAGAAAATTCTTGAGCTGGGCAGAACTGGCTGCCCTTTGCAACTCAAGAATGTGGATGTTTACTTGCACCCAGAATTCCAGGACGCAAACAAACACTTGCAAAATGCTAGACAATATAACACAAACCAGGAGAGGATTACTGCATTTTGCCAACTGAGATACCGGGTGCTTATAATACTAGGAGTATACATGGTGGAGATGTGCATAAGCCCCAAGCTGAATTGGAGAAGCTTTAATTGTTCAAGCAGGGTGCTTCCATTTTTTGTACCTCTTCTACTCTGAATATGCCCACTATCCCTACTTGTCATTTACGGGGTGAGAGAAGTATCATGTTAAAATGCTCCTTTTATGCAGGTGTCGAGCTGATTTCTCAAGTTCTGTAGAAAATAAAAAGGGAAACACTAATACTTCCTATTTTACAGCTATGTATATTATTACATACTGGCATTTCTTTCTTCATACGTAATGATGAATGAAATACTGCTTTTCTTCTAGTCTGTGCTGTCAGTGACTAGACAGTGTAGTCAGTGGAACATTTTCCAAAGATACGGTACCTTCAGGGAACATTAATTCCAATAGAAGTCTTATCTGAATGACTATGTGAGCCAAGAAGCATTTCCTTAGGCTCAGCATACTGCACAACACTATACTGTGGAATTAGGTCTAATGTCAATCTCATGTTTTTGTCCTCTGGACTGTTTCAGGCAGTTTCTATTTTTCATTGAGAAGAAATGTAACGAACACAAAATTATCTGAAGTTGAAGGCTTTCTTAGGTGGCATCCATAGGTTTTTTTCCAGGCTGTGAGGCCATGTTCTGAAAGAGTATATTCTTGCCGAACAGACACTAATCCTCCTTCCATATCATCCCACCTTAGGAACTAGCCATTCAAATACACAAATTGACATATCTTCTCCAAAAGGGACTCACAGTATATAAACCCCAGACACTCCTACACTACCATTCTCTGAAGATGCCAGCCACAGATGCAGGCGAAACGTCAGGAATAAACTCTTCCAGAACACGGCCTCACAGCCCGGAAAAAAACCACGAAAACAAGGTTATCTGCCTGAAAGCTATTGTAAAACAAATTTGTGAAATATTTCTGGTATTTAACCCAAAGTGTTAGATAACCCTAGATATATCTACTTATGCTACCACTTAAAAAAATCAACATAACAAATGCACCCTTACTGTAAAAATGTGCCCACCCTTAACCTTTACAAACAGAAATTTAAGTTGGCATGAAGCCACCATGTCACATCTACTGTCTGTCCATCGTTTCCGTAATTCCTTCTTCTCTATGCAGTCCTACACCATGACATTCTTTATCTTCTGTCATTTTTTTCAGCTCTTGTATTTTTCCAAATTACACCATCAGTCTGCCAATCACTCCTTCTTTACTTTATAGCAGTCTGGTCTGTGATTCCTGCTACATTGGTCAAACTTCTGTTTCTATTTCATTCTCCTTCTAACTTCCTTTGATCCTGTCATGTTGCCTGAGCTCAATCTAAGGCATAATCCAGACAAAACAGATTTTTGCATCTATGCTCAGTTCAAAACCCTAAATGACCTGGCCTAAGAATGGTCTTGTTCTGAATAACCATTGTTGAGGCCTCCACTTCTGCAACTCTTCTTTGGATCTCTCTGCCCTGAGATGTACACAGGAGGGGACTGATGATATGGTCTTTTCACTGGTTCCAAACCTACTGTCTCTAAGACAAAGAGTAAGGCATTTGAATCCAGTGGGTCTTCTTGGGGTGGGGTGGGGGGTGGTAATTTAAAAATTGGTTGCTACTTCTTTTTTGGTTTCTGCTGTTTTTAAAGGAATGCTTAATTGGGTTTATCCATTCTAATGAAGACTCTGAGAAGTCTCATATGGTTGAACTTGTGTGTTCAGTCTGAACTATAACAATATGCACTGCATACACACAATGTATCAAGATACAAACAGAACAAAAAATATCTCAGTATTTTGAGTTAACTGGTTTATAGTTAAAAAATTTATAATTATAGATTTATATGCATATATAAATCAACTGGAAATAGTTGTGTAGAAAATGGCCAACACATCAAGAATATTTTAAAAAAATAATCTCAGACTGCAACAAAAGGTAAATAGTTACTTTTTCAATGCTCCCTCTAGCCAAAGTTAATACTGAGCTGAATGCAGGTAATTAATCCATACAGACTAGAACACCATTATTGTTTATTTTTCAAACTTCCATGAATTTTGCAATGAAGTGCTCTGATTTTTTAAAAAGAAGTAAACAAAAATGTGTACGTTACAGAATATTGCATATAAAAAGGTATACATTATGTAAAAGTTCTTGCAAAAATGTATCGGGGTAAAAACATGGAAGACTTGTACACACTTTTAAAATGTGTACACTGATGCAAAAACAGAATGCAACAACTTTGTATTTGAAAAATCACCCAAAGAGTGTAAGTTGCTCCAGGTCCCCCTCCCCAGTGATCCTGTTCTGATGACTTTTAATGAAATTCACGTATCAGAATTTTTCTTTTGTATCCTTCTTGGTCTCTGTCCTCCCAGCAGCCCCTATAAAAAGTGGCCCACCAACCTTTTTATAGGGACCATAATTGAGTTATCTTCTTGGATAAAAAGTGTAACTAGGTAATTACAAATATATTCTCATGGAAAAGGACTCATGGAAAAGGACATGTAAATGTACTCTATGTACAGTATAGGCAAAATAATAACAAATCTCTCCATTTAATAAACCAAGATATGATCATCCATGTGTGGTCAATAATTACTTAATCTCAGGTATCTATATTCAGATAAATACATGGTTGGTTTAGTGTACGGTGATCTATATGGGGCAGCTTTTTAAAGACACTCTAGAAACTGATACTAGTGCAAAATGTTTCTGCTAGATTGGTCACAGGACTAGTAGATAGGATAATATCACATATGTTCTGAAATGATTTAATTTTTCCTTCCAGGTTAAATTAAAAGTCTTTGTATTTACTTTTAAAGCGTTACACAAGCTTGGGACTCAGGCATTTTTCACACTGTCTGAAGCAGGGTATTTCTGGGTATCACTGCTTTCTGAAATACGTGACCAACAGTTATGGAGACTGTTTTCTCAGACGTGGCCCCCTCCCTGCAGAATTCTGTCTTATTGTTGTTTCAGTGATAGGCAAAGATATTATTACTTTCCCAGACTTTAAAAATCTTTTAAACCCCTTAAGTACTTCTAAAGCGCTGATTTTTACATTATGTTGTTCTCTGTTTTTAAATTCCCATTTTAATTACTATTTTATTTTGTTTATAAGCTACCCTCAGAATATGACTATGTGATGAATGTTGCTGTCCTTGAGCAAGCAGGAATCACCAGCATTGAGGCCATGATATTGAGAACACAGCTGCGCTGGACAGGGCACGTTTCTAGGATGGAGGACCATTGCCTCCCCAAAATAGTACTCTATGGTGAACTCGCCACGGGTCAGTGTAAGAGGGCACTCCAAAAAAGCGATACAAGGACTCCCTGTACCAACATCTCAGGATCAGCCAAATTGATCACCAACAATGGTCTGCCCTGGCGTCACATCAGGAGGCATGGAGATGTACTATCCACAATGCTACAGCCTTATTTGAGAACTCACGCCGAACAAGTCTTGAAGAGAAACGACAACACAGAATGAAT
Organism: Gambelia wislizenii; assembly: GCA_030847615.1. Taxonomy (NCBI): domain Eukaryota; kingdom Metazoa; phylum Chordata; class Lepidosauria; order Squamata; family Crotaphytidae; genus Gambelia; species Gambelia wislizenii. The sequence continues at coordinate 128,787,946 of JAUMIR010000006.1, read as the reverse complement.
AACAACCTGGAAACATCACCCAAAGAGACCTTCTGCTGTGCTTTCTGCAACCGGACTTATCTTGGATTGGCCTTTTTAGTCATCAGTGCCCTTGCAGAAAGCGCGGGATGAGTCCTTCCTGAATCTTTGTTTGCGAAGAAAAGCCGGAGAGAGAGAGACCCTCAGAATGCCTATAAATAAATAAAAACAGAGGGCTTGTCTAAATGGTGAAACTACTCCTCATAGAATTTGAGAAGTATACCTTTTGTCGAAATAGGATCCCACGGAGATTCGCTGTATTCAGAAGGAGGGCCCCCCACAAACGCCATATAATGTTTTTTAAAAACTACGAGGGAAATGCGCATTCCTGCTCATTGGGACAACCTATTCAGAATTCAGTTCATTTTTGGTGAGGACAGAAATGGAATGCTGATGGGTTAGACGTGCGCGGGGGTAGAACTTGCCAGCAACAAAGTTGCCAGAACAGCCATGTTGAATGTTTGTGATAGTGATCATGCACTGTGGTGACAAAACAGGGTTTTTTAAGCTTGTTTAAGTGAAAGATCGCACTTCCACACCTTGGATTACTAAAAAACAAAACAAAACAAAAACTTTTTCGGCAGTGGCAACTTGGGGAGAATAAAAACATGAGTAATTTTCTCATGGCCACCATCTTTATTCACAGGCATGCGCATGTACATCAGACATGGATAGCTTCGCATACCTGTGCTCTTGCCAAAAAAAGTGGAGACAAATGGACGCTGTTACAAATTGGCGTTACTGCGTACCAATCCACATTCTATTGCCTCATATAGATAAGCCCAGGGTATAGATCTTAGAAACAAGTGTACACATGAATATAAATATAAAGTATACACTATATAATTGTATGGACAGAACTGAGAGTTGTTATTTTAAAGAACGATTTACTGAAGTTATCCATATTAAATAGATGACTAAAATCAGCAGCAAACCAAAATTCAGTGAAGTATTATATACATTATAAGAAGAAACCCATAGCTAGGTTGTCACGTCTGTTGTGACTAAATATTAAAATCTGAAAGTTCCACACCTAAAAGTTCTGAATTGAAAACAAATTATTCCAAATTCACCTGAGGAAGAACATACAGAGAGAAAAAAATGCATATAATAAAAACTACTTCATTTGACTGTCAACATATCTAAGTAGTCACTATTTTGCAATTGTTAACATACTCTATGCATCCTTATGAGTTAAAAATGTGCCTTTTTCATAACAGAAAGTAAATCAATGGACATTTTCCCAATGCCCATTGGGACATTGGTGCAGCCTGTTGAAATCTGGCTTCTTGTGATATAAAGACCTGCCTCTAACCAATAAATCATAGTTTGTTAACCAACTGCAAACCACAATTTGAATCTATTATTTGTTCTAGGCCTACAAACTCTTTTATTGTTTTTTAATGGCATGTTGAGACAGTCAAACTCTAAACAGTGACAAATTTCTATCTCGTTTTACTCAAATGAGAAATGGGAAAGATGAGTCAAGAGTGTGGTCATCTGCCATGAATCTTCAACAATTGCATGGTTAATACAAATCATAGCTTACTATGGCATATGAAGGGACTTAACATGCATACAGTGTGTCACTATGATGAACTCTACCAAACTGGCCAGAAAGAGGAGATACAGACTTTTGCTTTATAGCATTGACAACAACAAGATAACAAAAGAATTTTAACATTTTAATCACAGCCAACAGGGAGGGATTATGAGTGTTGCTGCCTCAAAACACCTACACCACATAGTTTCCAGTGCTGATGAGCATGGAGAACAGGGGCATCTGCTTAACTCTTTCTTCTCCTTTGTCTGATAAAAATAACTTCCCAGCTGGTTTTCTGCCTGCATTTCCTTTCCATGGGGAGGGAGACAACTGGGGGTAATTTTAACACCCCTGAATCCTTTATCAATAATAGCAAATTTACAAATTGCTTTTAAATTTAAAAAACAAAAAACAAAGGGAAAAGCAACATGAAGCATCAGGGAAAGGTAACTGTGTGTCACATCTAGTTTGTTTGTTAAATTTAATTTCAGGCCATGTATTATGCTGTCAATTTCTCCAGCAATTAAACAGGAACTGAATAGGGGTTGTTGTTGTTGTTTGTCTAGAGAACCTTATTAAACAATGGTGAAATAAGAAAAGTAAAAGAGGTTTTAAGAGTAAAAAAAATTTCCAAATTAAAAATAGTTTTCTGTTTACATGTCCATCCATCCCTGTTCATAATCTGTGCTAAATGTTAGAAAACAAAATATATGCCATTAATTATATATTCATTTACCATTTTAAACAGTTCAGCTGTTTTCTCTTCTTAATAGGCAGTTAGGTTTTAGTCACCTTATTCTGATTCTATATTAAATATGTCAACATTCTCTACATTTGTGTGAAAAAGAATCACTAGCACACTAATCAGGATAAATATTTTTGGTTGTGCACACTGTTAAAAGTAAAAATAAATAAATCAGGTACATTCTTTGGATCCTGACAAACAGTAAATAAAGTGAGAAAAAGGAGGAAGAATTCTAATACAGTACAGAGAGAACAGCTTAGGTTAAGCTTTATAGTAGTTAAATAGTAATAGCTGCAAGAATAAGCACTGCAATAAAGTGCTAGTAAGGTATCATTTTCACACATGACTGTAGAAGCAAAGAAGTCATCTGTGAGAAGAAAAAAAAGGACATGTTTGAAATATCTTAATACCTCTTAAATATGCCTCACAACATAGATGCACAAACGGAGGATACTGCTCTGTATGATATTGGCAGTTAGAGCAGTATATGTGAGGTGATGGAAAAGCCAAGAAATCCCGACAAATCCCAACAAGAATCCCAACAAGATTGGATTCTTAAACTATTTGACATGTACAAGATGGACAGACTAACAATGATAATGGATGAGAGAAATTCAACAGTGTATAAGGAACAAGGTAAAGATGCAATACCCCTATGGACAGAAAAATGGGGGGAATCAGTCGTTATAAGCATACAGGAATTAAATAAGAAAAAGCTGGTGAAATAGAGCAGAAAACAAAAACACAATTGAGTGTGAAGGGGGTAATACATTTCAAATTATCACCATAACTAGGAAAAATGATTAGGAAGTGCACAAATATTAGATGCGTGTGGGTTTCTGTGTTGGTTGGCATTGTAAGCAATCATGTCAACAATGTGGCAGTTAATATATGTCATAGTTTTATTTTTATATGAAAATAATGAATAAGATATTTTTAAAAGAAATCTCTCTCTCTGGCTTTTCTTCGCAAACGAAGATTCAGGAAGGACTCATCCCGCGCTTTCTGCAAGCGTGCTGATGACTAAAAAGGCCAATCCGAGATAAACAAGTCCGGTTGCAAAAAGCACAGCAGAAGGTCTCCTTGGGTGATGTTTTTGGGTTGTGATTCTTTCTGCGTTGTCGTTTCTCTTCAAGACTTGTTCGTCGTGAGTTCTCAAATAAGGCTGCAGCATTGTGGATAGTGCGTCTCCATGCCTCCCGATGTGAGGCCAGGGCGGACCACTGTTGGTGATCAATTTGGCCAAGCCTGAGATGTTGTTTCAGGGAGTCTTTGTATCGCTTTTTTGGAGCGCCCCTCTTACGCTGACCCGTGGTGAATTCACCGTAGAGTAGTATTTTTGGGAGGCGATGGTCCTCCATCCTAGAAACGTGCCCTGCCCAGCGCAGCTGTGTTCTCAATATCATGGCCTCAATGCTGGTGATCCCTGCTTGCTCAAGGACAGCAACATTCGTCACATAGTCAGTGAGCAGTATTAAGTATTAAGATATTTAAAAGAAATATCTTAATACTTAATACTGCTCAAAATATTTTATAATTGGAAGTAACAGTCAAACATGTATATTAACTAATACAGTTTCCTTTCCAGTAAAAATGTGTATAGTTAATTTGGTTAAAGGAAATGGTCTTTCTAGTGTTCTGCTATGATTCTTATTAATGTACAAATTATTCCAACCTTAACATTAACATAGTACTGAAACACAAATGTGGAAACAGCTTAACACTGAAACTGCCCTCCCACTTTTTCCTATTTACAAGTTGTGTCATAGTCAGAGACAGTGTCAGACCTGGACTTTATTTCACAAACAGCTGAAGGGAGAATACTGTTTTGATGCATGGAAATACAGTATTTTAAAGTCATGGTCTGCTGGCAGTTCCTCTGTTAACTCCTATAGCAGCTTTGCTAGAGGTCATGAATATTACATAAGGGCTGTCCATGCATCCAAGTCAGCATCACTAAGCCAAATTCCCATAGCAACACGCACATAGATTTACTCATCAGCAAGAGCTGCATCAGCTTAGCAGTGAGTGCTCTAATGCTACTGAGATTTTTCTGTTAGATCATATTATCTGAACTCTTTTCTTTGGAAGTGTAATTTTACACTCATAGTTGTAGTAAAGTATGTGCTCTTTCTTAGAGTTGTTAACTTGAATTGAAATATTCAGAAGTATCATTCTCTGCTATCTAGATGTCTTAAGTATGATATCAAGGTGGTCACAATGGAAATATGAAAATGCTACTGACCCAAACTGGGCTACTGCATAGCTGCTTTCTACCTCCAAGATTTAGAATTAAATCATGTGCAAGACAACTAAGGGAAAAACAGCTGCTAACAGATTCAACAGGAAGTGTAAAAAGAGAGTATACAAGATCTTACCAGATAATCTGAATTTTAAAAATTAATTCCTGAACATATTCATGTAACAACTACAAACTTACATCTTAATATAATATTATTTAGAGCTATAAGACAATCACACTTTTTTATACTGTCAAAAGAAAAGGATTTAACAACCCCTTTAAAACTATTAATATCTTGTTGGAATAGGACTGTCTTGTTTGCTTGCCTAAAAACCACCAAAGACCAGTTGAATTTTCCACAAGAGAGAGTTCCACAAACCATGTTCTGTCACGGCAAAGCCTTGTATCACGTCAACACTAAGCATGCCTTTCCTGGTGACAGAAAACAAAGCAGGGCTTCTGATAGTGACCACAACTAACAGGCAGGTTCACATAGGATGAGGAGAAGGCCCATCAAGATAGCCTTAGCCCAAGCTGCTTAGGGTTTAGGGTTTTATTTATAATAGTAAAAGAGAATGGCTGTTTTTGACAGACAGTACTCTTTCATTGGGCTACATGCCTTCAAATTTACCAGTGTTATTAGCTGTCCAAGTCAGAGTACTGGAATTCCAAAGTGGAAAGGTGAGGGAGGGAATCGCTAGAAGCAAAAAAGCCACAGCTCATCAGATATTATGCTAAGTGCGTGAAAACAACACAGAGTTTTTGGTTGTCATCCAGTGGACAATCCAGTTCTAAGTCACAAGATCAAAATTCCAAAGGAGGAACCTTCCTAAAGGGAAGGGAAGGGAGAAAAGAACTCATCAGAACATTATGATAGATGCTTCATAATTTGAAATAATATATTTTGGTCCTTACCCAAATTACAGTGACCAGCTTCATGACAAAATTCCAAATAAGAGGTTTCCTAGAAACAAAAAAAAACAAAAAAAAGGGGGGGGGCTCCTGTAACTCACCAGGAGGGGGGAATTAAGAGCTAGAGAAAGCTAAGACACTTCTGCTAAACTTTCTATGGTTGAGAGAAGGGGAAATGCGAGAGGGCTCTCTGAGGTATTGCTGGTAAGATTGCTAAAGGTAAAAAATGTGGGAGAAGACCACTTTGGGAGTATTAGGTACAGGCCTAGGCCGCATCATGTACACTTCTGTTATTTGGTAAAACAAACAAACAAACCCCCAAACAGTTCCTTGAATTGAGTGCAGAAACAAACAGGACAGCAATGTAGATGAAACAGAAGTATAATAGTTTATTCCAGAGAGGACTGGAAGATACTCTGAGTGCCACATTTTGCACTAGCTGCACTTTATGGGTCTTTTTCAAGGGAAGCCTGAATCATAGAGTGCATCATAGGAGTTTAATCAGGATGTGAATAAGGCTAAGGAATTTGGGGGGACATCCTAGTCTTTCCAGGATCTGCCACAGACATGGGTCACCTATCGCCACTACTTATGACTCCTCGAAAGCTTTCATCAGTGCTGTATAGGCACAATCCTAAATATACACTGGACTGAGTATGTGATGAATGTTGCTGTCCTTGAGCAAGCAGGGATCACCAGAATTGAGGCCATGATATCGATAACACAGCTGTGCTGCGCAGGGCACGTTTCTAGGATGGAGGACCATCGCCTCCAAAAATAGTACTCTACAGTGAACTCACCATGGGTCAGTGTAAGAGGGGCATTCCAAAAAAGTGATACAAGGACTCCCTGAAACAACATTTCTGGCTCGTCCAAATTGATCACCAACAATGGTCCACCCTGGCCTCACATCGGGAGGCATGGAGACGCACTATCCACAATGCTGCAGCCTTATTTGAGTGAGTGAGTGAGTGAGAGAGAGAGAGAGAGAGAGAGAGAGAGCACACGAGTTAATTTGGACTACAGCAGAGAGAGAGAGAGAGAGAGAGAGAGAGAGAGAGAGAGAGCGAGCACACGAGTTAATTTGGACTACAGCAGCCAATCTGCTTTGTCTGGATTCAATCTCAATTTGTTAAACCACATCCAGTCCACTGGACCCAAAAACAGTTTCTACAAGTTGCACAACTTGCTTCACACTAGCTGCACAAAGTATACAAGGAGTTTGACGGAATCAGTATATTGCTGATAAAACACTGGATGAACTCTCTCAGTTGTTTAATGCAGATATGAAGTTACATAGAGGAAAGAATAAAACCCTGCAGAACCCTAAGCTAACAGTCAAGAGGCTCATAATTCCCTAGCATCATCTTCTGTGATTACATAGCCACATAACAGTGAAGCATCTATCATATAGCCCCATACCAGCCAGACATCCCATGATCAATGCTAATGAATAACTGCTGAGAGGTAAAGCAGAATGAACAAGGATTCTGAATTCAGCCTGAATTCTGGCTGAAAAGGACCTTAATCCTTCAAGGTTCCAAGAAACCAACCAGTCTTTCTAATACATCAGCGGCCACCACCACTCTGGCAAACTTGAGGCTGGAAGATAATTACCGTATTTGTTTGTATTAAGGTATGGAGTTTTCAGATGAGTTCTTGCCACTACCTCCCTTAACATAGTAGAAACACAGTCCTCCTTTAGGAGGGCATTTTACAAGCCATATGGCTAGTCTCCCCCTAGCAATTTTATTTGACCAAATAAGTTATACACATTCTTAGTCTTAGTCTAACCAAACATACACTGCTAAGGCTGGTAGTTTTTAGGTACAGAATACAATTCATCAGTCAAGAATGCTATAGCCTGAGTAAATCTCATTCAAAAATCCAGCATTCCTCAAACCTCAACAACAACAACAACAACAACAACAACAACAAAATTGCTACTAGTCCGGTCTAGCATAGTTTGCCTCTGGCAATTTGGTCTCGCTCTTTAAAACTTGGTAAAATGTCAAATGCTGGTTTCTTGGATCAATTTGTATTTACACCCCATGACTTCTGCTAGCATACTAAAACTAAAAATACCCAAATTGATAGAAGGAAAATTTAAGCATAGATAATATACAGAGAGACTTTTTTTTCCTGTTTTTCAGGAAAAGTTCAGAACCATCTAACTGGGAAAATGTTAAGTGCTAAAGCACTGAATGACTTTTTTGGTGAACTTTCAGACTGTTTGTAGAAATACTGATTTACATATATATTCCATTTTCTCTAAGAGCATTTTTTGTTGTTCTAAGTTTTAGCTATGCAGGTTCAAAATAAATATATACACAAAGGCAGATGATGAAGACAAAGATTATATGGAATATCAAGAGAGAAAAAAATTAAGAACCATGTCAAGACCAAAAGACAGTAAAGAATGTGAAGTGTTACATTCTAAAGACTATGAATGTAATCAAAATTAATTGGGAACACATTAAGACAGAAGGAATTGTATAAGTGAAACCAAGGGATACAATAGCAACAGTATCGATAGGGAGATGCAACAGTGTGTTTCTAATAATACATTTATATCCAGAATATTAGACACATCTTTGGCACAGTACTTACACTCAAAATCCAAAATCACCCACTTAAAATACCAGAAGTCATCCTGTGAGGATAAAGAAATTTGGATTCCATGTTCAATTTCACAGAGATATTTCAATATCTCTGTTCATACTATTTTACTAGGTTTGTGTTTAATATGTAACAGTCTTATATGTCTGAAGAAAAAAAATGCTTAACAGAACTTAAACTACATTCCCCAAGGTAATTATTCTGTAACAGAACCAGAGAAATCAGAATGCATAACAGTAATAGTTTTTTACTGTGGGTTTTTTTTTCATACCTAGAGAAGAAGTAGACACCAGTTTCTATTGGAAACAACATCCCCACAAATCAAGACTACAGAGAAGCATCTTACCTTAGCCTTTTCCAGTTGTGTCTGGGCCTGTCGTTCAGCCTCTCTTCGCACTGCCTCTCTGTCTTCTTCAAGAGATACATCTGAATCAGACGGTCGGCTGGTATAGGAGTCCGCCGAACCCTGAACAAGAGGAAGATAAAATAATATTAGAAATAAAACCTGGTTGCCTATTTTAGAAATTGTCATAAAAACTCATAGTATCTTCTCTTCTCTTCTGTGTTTTAATAGAAATCCTGGTTATTTTTTTTAAAAAAAAAAACCCAGTAGCATCAATGGGAAAAAGAATGAGTATGTAAATTCTTTGGATGCTGAGGCCATTCTGAAAGAAAGAAAAAAACACAAGCCAGCGTGGGCTCTATAGCTCTGAGCTGTTTCCTTCTCATTCTAATCAGTATGCCCTTTTTGCAACACACAGCCAATGGTGCAGTGCAGAGATGAAGGGCATTACAACTGTTTCAAGGAGAGATAAGGATAACCACACATAATGCAATCTGAGTCTTACTAAAGGCACTATCCAAACTAAAAATACAAACTTGGTAAAAATAGCATGACTCCTGAAAATGACCAAAATCTTTAGCTTTGAACTGCAAATTCCATCTTTACTACACACCACATATTTGCCTGATTCTCTCTTTCCCCATCAAGGGAAAGAAAGAAAAAAAAAAAGAACATGGCTCAAATCTATCTCAGCCTTTCAGCAAAAACAAATGACCACAAATCAAATTGGAACTGACAGAAGAACTCTGGAGTCAAATACATGCCAAATCACTGGATATAATGCCAGAATAACTATGTAAACAATGTTCATCTCTGCTTTATTTCTTCTCTTGACTGTTATGAAAGAAAGAAAACCTACTAATTCAAACAGAATCAATGCAAGTAGTCCTTCCCCACCACACCTGCAAAGCAAAATTATGCCAGCAAATCAAAATTTAGAGCTTACACAGATATCAGAATTCTTCAGCCGTCCTCCTTTGGCTCTTTTCAGAAGCCTGATCCAGGTGGCCTTCATTAGCCAGACAGCTTAGTTATTGTCCGCAGCTGCAGAGCCCAGCACTGATTCTCATAAAACATGTGCACAACGAACACCGCAGAATCACTGTTCTTTTCCTATCCATGCTCTGCTGCAAGCTCTTTCCTTCCCTCAGCTTTGCAAGTCCTCAGTATTTCTGTTCTAGTGCAAATAAATTCTTAATTTTCCCATGGCATCAAGAAGCACAAATGTTTCTTTAATTCAGAAAGGGAAAATTCCAGATCAAGAATATTGTAAGAGATGCTGTACTGATGTAATCATCAGCATAGACACACACACACACACACACACACACCCCTCTACCATTATTGTTCTATATTTTTAAGTGCCTTCATTGCTCTCTGTCTCTTTTTACTGTTTAAAAATACAGTGCTTGTAAAGAAAAACCTTTAAAAATTCTGTGCAAAATGTAGCATTTGCAAGTGCAAAGTTCATTCCATCTCTTCAGAGCCTGGGTGTGTTGTGGGGGTGGGGTAACAGGCTTTTCACATCACTGAGCATGCTCCATATGTACAGCCTTTTACGCAGATGCTCACATCACACTGTGCTGCTAGTCTATGTCAAATTACCATTTTACATCTCAAGGGTAAACAGCGAGGTCTCTGGAAAGCTGAAATAGCAGGCATTGTATTTTATTTTTGTTATCTCTGTCAGAAACTGCATTTATCCCTCTGAGAAGTTAGGATATGCCACACACTGTTCATTTAAAAACAATATTAAAACAGCAACACTGAATTAGAACCATACTCCAGATTTAAATCTCACATTCACTTAATGCTTCTGATGATTAATTATAGAAAGTATTTTCTTCACATATACCACATTGATAAGACATGAATCACAATAATACAAACACTGAAAGATTTCTAAATGCCAAAGGATTTCAAAATGTATTTGATATTGGGCTCTTATGTATACTGAACATCATTTTAATAAGATATGAAATTATTTGTAATAAAAAGAAATACAAAAATAAAGCAGGAGTGGGAATCATGTGGTTCTCCAGATATTGGACTGCTAACTAGCATAGTCAATGATGAGGTATGCTGGGTATTGCAATCCAACAACATCTGTGGCAGGGTTACACCCTTCCCACCCCTGACTAAAGGCTCAGTGGTATCAATGAGTATGATAGCAATGGGAAGTCTCCCCCACACTCCCACATGCTCCTTCCCACCATCACCAAGACCACTCTCAGACAGAACAAGGTACAAATTTTCTATACCTAGTTCTTGTCCCTGTTACCTAGGACAAACCAAGGGTTTCAAGGCCAGAAAAGGAGATAAGGAACACCTTTGACACCATGATCTAGTGCTGTCCTCAGATTTTTGGAGGACATGAACAAGACAGAGTCCGCCCTCCTCTTCCAATAATAGAAGAGATGAGGCTACATTTCCACATGTTGCCTCTGTTTACCTTGGTTGTTCTGTGAAAAGTGTTGAGGCTGTTTGGACCACAGGCTCTTCTGCTAGTCTTATTATTCCAGCCAACATGCCAACTTCTAGAGCTTGTCCTCCTACAAGTACTAGGCAATATTCAGAATGACCTTCATGTGCCTCCCCTACCTGAAGTTAGATTCTGAATTTGTTGTTTCGAAGAGCATTAAATATGTGGCCAAACACTACAGTGTGTTTTCCATATACTATCCCCCTTTACTTTCCTCCTGTTGAACCATACAAGCAGCCACGTAGTTACATGGGGAAAAGGCTGTATCAGCAACTACGGATACTGACCAAACTTGCTTTCTGTCCCTGGTGAACCCAAACTTTAAGAATCAATATTATAAGTTCTGGTCTCACTGGAGCATAAAGGAATGAATGTCACATGGGATAACATCATTTTCCACAGTAATGCAGAATTGATATGGATCTGTATATTAAACAACAAAGGTGATCACTTGCACTAGGTGAGCCTTGTTGTATGGATGGATTTGCAAGAAAGATAGAGGTAACTGATATGATATCTATGTGTGGACACATAACTTCATGTCCTTTGGAGCAGGACACTGAAAGCTATAAAACACATCAGGACCCTCCCAAAGCCTTTTTTTTTGACTGCCAGACTTGGCAGTTGTTCAGAGTAGATGGAGCATCTGAGTAAAGTGTTTCCCAACATTTCCCCCACAAATCAAGCTACAAAGAAATAAGTACTGCAGTTTGTTGAATATACAGCATGGAATTTTGTTTTAAAAAGGTAATTCATTACTTGCTCTTTTAAAAAAAGCATTTACTTGATGTTAGTCATTTGTTCACCATTTCATAGAAGCATGATTCAATGATTTAGATCAGTGGTTCTTAACCTGTGGTCCGTGGACCCCCAGAGGGCTGCAATGTCCTAACAGGGGATCTGAGGCTTGAAGAGTGCTCAGCCCACCACCTCCCCACAGTGGAATGGCCACATAACAGGAGCTAAGACAAAGGCTACACATTGCCATTCTATCCGCTCCAGTCACAAACGTATAGGAATAATCAGGAGAAAATTCTTCCCTCCCCCTCTAGTGTGTCTGAGAGAAGGTTTAATGGATGGTGTAATTGTGTTGTTGTTGTTTTACATCCTGAGTTAATTCTTGGGATTACATGGCAACAAAAGATATTTAAAGGGGGTCCCTGGAAAAGAAAAGGTTAAAAGCCACTGATTTAGATGATGGGCCATCAGGTCCAAACCCTTGCTCAATGCAGGGTCTCCAGCTACAGCGTATCCAAATCTACCCTCCTATAACTTAAAAACTATTAGACCTAACCTCTGAGGCAACAGAGAACAAACCTGCATCCTCCTCTTTGTGGCAGCCCTTGAGGAATTTAAAGAGTGTGATCATGTCACCTCTCAGTCTTCTCTTCACCAAGCTCCTTCAGCCGTTCCTGATATGCTTTGTTCTCCATATCTCTTATCTTCCTTGTTGCCCTTCTCTGAACTAGCTCCAACTTGTCTATATCCTTCTTAAAATGAGATGCCCAGAACTGAACACAGTACTCCAGATGAAGCCTGACCTGTGCAGAACATTATTTCCCTCAACTTGAAACTACAGTAGGACCCCCCGTATCCACTGATTTGTTATCCACTGATTCAATTATCAACGGGACACAAAACAGCACACCTACCATAGATTCTTCCTAGAAAATGTGTCCTCTCTTACCCATTTTCTAGGTCCTCCAAGGCAACCCTATGGTATTTTAAACTGGAAGTCCCATTATTTCCAACGGCATTCACTATTATCTCCATGGTTTTCAGTATCCATGGGGCCCCCAGAACCAATCCCCAGAAGATACGGGGGTCCTACTGTATGCTTCTATTAATGCAGGTTAATATAGCATTTGCCTTCTTTGCTGTAGCATTATATTGCTTGCTCATGTTCAACTTAAGATCAGCAATAATCCCAAGGTTCTTTTCACATGTAGTACTGCTGAGCCAAGTATTACCCACCCTATACCTGTGCATTTGTCTTTTGTGGTCTAAATGTAGAATTTTGCATTTGTCTCTGTTGAATTTCATTTTATTAATTTCAGCCCATTTTTCTAGTTTATCAAGGTCCTTCTGTATTCTGTTCCTATCTTTCATGTGTTGGCTACTCCTCCTAGTTTTGTATCATCTGCAAACTCGATAAGGATTCCCTCCACACCATCATCTGCTGCCATGTTGGATTTTTGCCTTAGTGATCACTCACTAAAGCATTTAAAAGGATCGATATTTTCTGTTTTGCTTGGGAGAATTACTCTGTTGCACTAGCTGCCATCAGGAATGTGAGGCTTATGGGGGCTTCTGAGGCCAGAAAAACTGTTTGGACATGTCGCTGCTGCTGCGAGATGCCAATAGTATGAGGTATTTGGGATTTTTTCCCCTCGTGTAGATGGGCCCCAGGATTCAAATCTCCACTTGACCATGGAAACCCACCAAGTGACCTTGGGCAAGTCACACTCTCTCAGCCTCAGAGGAAAACTAGCCCTGTCTGAACAATTCATGCCAAGAAAAACCCATGATAGGCTCACCTTTGGGTTGCCATAAGTCATAAACAACATGAAGACACACAAATAATAAAATGTATTTAGGGCATGACTCAATCCGAGAATGGGAACAATTGTGAGGCATGATGTCCAGAAACAGAATAGCTTGACAATTCCCAGAATTATTGGCCCATCCAGAGGAGCTCAAAATTACTATGGGACAAAACTGTCACCATGCTCATAACACTGCTACCTGTCCTGAACCTGGTGATCTTATAACAGGAAGGCAACATTTTTGCTAAAGGTATTATGGTGCTGATCAAATATATCTGAAGTACATATCCAGGCATACTCTCACATCTACACGATATCTTTTTTTCATAGCATACATTCATCTCATCCAGAAAAATTCAGAAGATGAGACCATAAAAACAATAGGGGACAGTGGGAAAAAACTTCCCAGCTTTCCACTGGCCTCCTCAGTAAAGATGTCATCCTTGAAAATAAGTTGTATTTCTTTAAAATGCATTATAACATTCATTTGTTAATGGTTGTCACAAGAAAACTAGTATACTATAGTGGTCTGAGTGCTGGACTAGGTCTTTGGGAGACCAGGGTTCAAATCCCTAATCAGCAATGGAAACCCTTGGGCAAGTCACACTTTCTCAGCCTAAGAGGAAGGCAATGGAAAACGTCCACTGAATAAATTATGCCAAAAATGCCTATGATAAGTTCACCATAAGTCAGAGTCATCTGGAAGGCATATAGCAGCAGCAGCAGCAAATTTCTTTGGTCAATAATGTTTCTTAAATAAAAGAGAGAGAGAGAGAGAAAGAGAGTTCACTCCTGTCCTTATGGCTTTTAATCATCTTGAATGTGATGGTCTAAGAACATTTCAAATGTGATTCTGATTACATCATTTGCACAAATGAAGCAAAAAATGGGGAAATGCTGAAGTTAAAATTCTTGTAAGAAATACATTGGAAAACTTAGTAACAGTATCAAAAGACACATTTACTAATCGGTGTTTAAGTGGCATATCATTCTAGAGCTAACTAAAAATTCAATGGCATTTAAGAATTAAAATGCAGGTATTCATATTCAAAACAGACTTGGTTGCAAACAACATTGTACAAACAAATCAATATGAAAAATGAAATCTCCCAGAGCCTTTATTCATTTCTCAGTGAGAAGATTCTATAATTGCAGGTTCCAACGGCCCAGTAATTATACTAGTCATTACCTTGAGGTTACCTCAGTTTCCCCCCGCCCCAGAAACAGTTGATTAAAACATTTTATGTGTTGAAGGTTGCTTTAAACAAATCTAATATGTCATGATCCCTATTAACTGTTTCTATGCAAACAGAAACCTTTTATCTGAATAAGGAATCCAGGAGTCTTGTGGGAAATCATCTAAACTCCAATGGCATTATGCAACAATAATTCTGAAGTTCAATTATTTGTAGCTGGAAATTTATATGGAGCATAGATGAGATGATTGCTGATGGATACAGAAGCATGTATTGGACCACATTCATATCAAAAGCAAGACAGATATATTCTTTTTACACAATTCTTTCTTTATATTTATAGGCAGCCATATTTATAGTGTTACGGTTATTTACATCTTAACCCAAACAGAGATGAATCACAGTCTACAAAGGGCTTGGAATAACACTAATGAATCCAGAACTTATAGAGGCTGTTTCCATAATTTAACTTAAGCACCAGAGAACTCTACAACAATTTTCATATTGACAGTATTTAAAATATTAAAATACTGTACAATAGACCACCAGTATTCATCAAACAAGTTACACTGCACAAGAGCTTACGCACAACTGATATTTGCTGTTGATTCCTACTAAAGTAGTTGGTCCGGACATACTAGTTTGGAGACATTTGACAATGTCTTCTGCTCTACAGCCTAAATTTAGATATAAACCATCAGTGGCTAGGTATGGAAGAACATTTGTTAAATCAAAGTGTTAGAGTGTATGAAAGCAGGGTGTTAGCTTCTGGCAAAATCATCTGGACTACAGCAACTTTCTAGAAGTGACTCCATACTTTAAAAAGATAGATTTAAAATTTAAGAATCCAAAGGAAAAAATATAGACACTAGACTTATGCTCAGCTTTAGCAGATAAACTAGGTTAGTGGGATAGGTGAACAATGGATGAAAGAATCTTGATGTTAGCTTTACTTTACAACTGCACGTTACATTTTTGCTCAAATGCACCCTTTGGGGAACTTGCAGGTAGGTCCAGAAATAACTGGACACTGACAAATTTTTTATAATTTTGGCTCTGTATGCCACCACAATGGATTTGTAATGAAATAACTGAGATGCAACTGAAGTGCAGGCTTTCAGCTTTAATTCAACGAGTTGAACAGAAATATTGTAAGAAACATTTAGGAACTGCAACCATTTTCATACAGTCTCCTTATTTCAGGGGCAAATGTAATTGGACAAATTAACACAATCACAAATAAAATGTTCATTTTTAATACTTTGTTGAGAATCCTTTGCAGGCAATCACTTCTTAAAGTCTGGAATGCATGGACATCACCAAATGTGGGTTTCCTCCTTTGTGATGCTTTCCCAAGCCGCTACTGCAGCTGTCTTCAGTTGTTGTTTCTTCGTGCGTCTTTCTGCCTTAAGTTTTGTCTTCAGCAAGTGAAATGCATGCTCGGGTTGAGATCAGGTGATTGACTTGGCCATTGCAGAATATTCCAAAATTCCAGTTCTTTGTCTTAAAAAAACTCCTGGGTTGCTTTCTCAGTATGTTTGGGTCACTGTCCATCTGTAAAGTGAAACGCTGTCGAATCAACTTTGCTGAATTTGGCTGAATCTGAGTAGACAATATATCCCCAAACACTTCAGAATTCATCCGGCTGCTTCTGTCACATCATCAATAAACACTAGTAACCCAGTGCCATTGGAAGCTGTGCATGCCCATGCTGTCAAACTGCTTCTACCATGTTTTACAGATGATGTGTTATGCTTCAGATCATGAGCCGTTCCAACCCTTGTCCATACTTTTTTCTTCCCATCAGTCTGGTACTTTAGTTTCAACTGTCCAAAGAATGCTGTTCCAGAACTTTGCTGGCTTTTTAAGATACTTTTTGGCAAAGTCTAATCTGGCCTTTCTGTTCTTGAGGCTTGTGAATGGTTTGCGCCTTGTGGCAAAACCTCTGTATTTGTGAAGTCTTCTCTTTATGGTAGACTTGGATAATGATATGCCTACCTCCTGAAGAGTGTTCTTCACTTGGCTGGAGGTTGTGAAGGGATTTTTCTTTACCATAAAAAGGATCCTACAATCATCAACCACTGTTCATTGAGAGTTCCATTGACCACATATTGTGGGTTCATAGCAACAGCTTCCAAATGCAAATGCCACACCTGGAATCACCTCTAGACCTTTTACCTGGGGCCCGTCTAAATGGTAAAAATACCCCTCATGGAATTCGCTGGGAATCCTACCTGTCTAAACAGGATCCAGTGCCAATTCACACTATTTGGAATGAGGGTGGCCCAAAATGGCAAAAACAACAGGGTAAAAGCCTTTGAAGATTTCCCTGTACTTTTTCTCAAACCGCAAGGTGGGTGTGTATTTTTGCTCATTTGGACTACTGAACAATAATGAAGGGAAGCACAAAGCTGACTGGCCAGGTGAGATCAGGGGTGGGCTTGCTAGGGGGGCAAGAGCCCACTGCCACCATGTTGGATTTTTGCCTTAGTGCCTTAGTGATCAATATTTTCTATTTTGATTTCTTATAATATTGGAGACTCACTCTATCACACCAGTGCACCTTGGGATGACTTTTTTTAAAAAACAAAACCCAGCAGCAGTGAAGAACTAACATGAGTAAATCACTCGTGGCCGCCATCAGGAACGCAAGGCTTCTGGGGCTTCCGAGGCCAGAAAAACCATTTGGACACTTAGCTGTTGCTGCGAGATGCCAATACTATGAAGTATTTTAATTTCTTCCCCTCGTGTAGTTGGGCCCCTGCTTAATTGATGAGGAAATAACAAAGGAATAGCCCATACCTATCCATGAAACAGATTTTGAGTCAATTGTCCAATTACTTTTGGTCTCTTGAAAAAGAGAGGGCTACGTATTAAAGAGCTGTAATTCCTAAACCCTCCTTCCAATTTGGATGGGAATCTGATAGATGGCACTTTAAGTCCATATTCATTATTTAATTATAACTTGAATTTATTTTGGTAAACAGCCAAAATAACAAAACTTGTGCCAGTGTCCAATTATTTCCTGATCTAGCTGCAGTTGTGAACTCTGATACTGCAGAGTTTGGAGTCTGGATGTGGTATCAGAATCAAAGGTGCAGAATCTAGAAATAACTTTTTACTATCCTAGGCTGCATTTGCACTGCAGAGATAATCCAGTTTGACACTGCTTTAACTGCCATGACTCAATGCTATGGAATCCTGGGATTTGTAGTCTGTTGTGGCACCAGAGCTCTCTGACACAGAAAGCTAAATATCTCACAAAACTACAAATCCCAGAATGCCGTAGCATTGAGCCATAAATGTTAAAGCAGTTTCAAATTGCATTATGGCTGCAGTGCAGATGCAGCTCTAGTCAAAATAATTTTAATTTTTGATTAGGCTTTTAAATAACCTTAGCCCATTCTGAGTAGATTGCTCACTCTTTCATACCTCTAATCTTAGAAATTACAATGCTGGCCAGGTATGTTGGAATACAACTCTCACCCTCAGCCAGTACGGGGGCTTTAGGGGTATACTGCATCTAGTTTAAGAATATTTAGGAATGGGCAAGAAATTTTGTTATGTGCATGTACTAGGGGGAGGGAGGAAAAGAGAGACGGTTCTTCTCAAGATAGTTTGCTGCCTGATGCAATGGAGAAAATGGTGCTTCCTCATTCTGGAAGAGGAATCTTACTTCAAATCTGACAATGGATCCTTCACTGGCAGCTGCTATCCTCCAAAACGGAGAAATGTCTGGGGGGGGGTGCTGAAGAGGAAGGAACAGTGTTGCCCTAGCGGGCCCATCTTGTTGGTGGGCCTATAGCCATGGGCTTGGTGGCAACAGCTCAGTCTGTTTAGTCCCAGCCCACTTTAATCTTCCTCAATGCCCTGGAGTTAACAGTGGTAACACTGGTCTAACAGTACATGGCAGCTGCTTGGAAAGGCCACTGTGAGGTTTGGCTGCAGTGTGACAGTTATGTACTTCTACAGCAAACATACAATATTTCAGCTAGACCAGCTGTTGTCATGCTACTGCCCAGACTCAAAGGTTGATATCTAAATTGAGTTACAAAACCCTGTATTTATTTATTTTTATTTAGTTAGTTAGTTATACCCCGCTCTTCAGCCACAAGGCTATCAGAACGGCTTACAAATTGTTTTAAGCAATAGCTATTTACACATCTACACTGCATTAAACAAGTTCCAATGTGTGTTAGCTAATTGCCCCCACAAGCTGGGTACTCAATTTACCGACCTATGAAAGGATGGAAGGCTGAGTGAACCTTGGAGCCCTCTGGAATCGAACTTGTAACATGGTGGCTTGCAGGACTGGCATTTAACCACTGCACCACCAGGGCTCCTTGTAACCTGTACATGGTTACAGATGCTTAGGGCTGTGTCATCAATATGATGACAGGTAGAAATTGATGGGCTAAGCTCTACTCACAACAGCCATTTACAAAAATAGTCACTTAATACATTTATATGGCACTGTTCCCTGAAGGAACTCAAAGTGCCATAAAGGATGTAAAAATTACGTCTTTAGAATTCACTTTAATGTGAACTGTATTAATTTGATGTATTTTTAAACAAAACAAAGAGGTTTGTTTTTAAAGTAGTGAATTTCATCTTCTTTACTTCTTTGTTTCTTTCAATGTAAAGATAGATCAAATAACAAAAAAGGTATTTTTCTTTGCAGAAGTCACTTTACTATTAAAATCTCCCCCCTCCCCTCAAGCTGACTACTTGGGAAAGTTGTACATGAAGATAATGCTCCACTACTTGAACGGCTGCTCTCTCAATAAGAATGTCAGGCATAAATATCTCAAAACTTTATCCTGGAAACTTTTCAATGGTCAGTTCCAGAAAACTAAATTCCTGCCAACAGGAACATTACTAGAAAAGTAACTCTTCTTGCTTACATAGCAGTATGATGCCCGGTCTACATGACAAAAAAATTCCGAATGGTGTTTGAAAGATCAATAATGTGTACATATGTTGTTCGGATACATTCCTGTCTTTCAGAAGGTGGGGGCTGAAAATCCCCTGTAAAGTCCGTGAATTCAGAGTTTGAGAGGAATAGCAGATCCCTGCAAAAAATCTGTACAACCATTCAAATTTGTGATCATTTGTACAGGCTATCCATAATTTGAATGATCGATCATTTGAATTTGCATGGATTTTTTCTTATCGTGTAGATGGGGCCTGAGTACATAAAAGCTTATCTTATGTTCATACAATGATAAATTGCTGCGGGGGTTATTGTTTCATTCTTTTTGTAATTAATACATTTGTTGTGACTTATAGGACTAACAAACACATTACCACTACTTTGTCACCTTGAGGATGACTATAATTATCTGCATTTTTATGACTGTATTTATAATCTGTACTACTGGAATTCAGAATTAATCTTTTACTGTAATTGTAATTAACAGCACATTTGAACTTAAAAGAAAACCCTTAATTTTTCTGTCACACTTCTGGCTGTACTTTGTTGTACAGTGACTCAGAAATAATTGCTTGTGTGGGATAATACTATGAAAATATTTTTTCTTCAACATGGAACTCATGATTTCTTAATTCAGTGGGGAACTTATTCAAGCTTTCTTACTCCAACCCCAAATAAAAAAAAATGTGCAGGCCACTGGAGGCCAAGGGGGAGGAGAGGGGAAAATCTGAAAAACAAAATTAGGAGAAGTTTTTCCAAGGCCTTTAAGAGGAAAAACATGGACAGTTGAAGGAAATGTCGGGGGGGGGATGGTCTTTTAGGATTTTGTATTTAAATGATTTTCTATTATACCGAATCCATGTTACTTCAATACTTCATGCTGAATTTCATGAATCCAGATGGTTTCCTGACCTCTCTGTGGAAGCTTCTTGCAGTTGTAGATGGTGATGGTGCCTTGGTCATGCCAAGGAATGATGAGGTGACAGTACAATTGCTATAAAACATCCTTCACCAAACCACAGAGCAGAGCCAGCTCCTCTGTATGCTGAAGAGTGGTACCATGAAGCAATTCGGTGGAAAGCTGGTAGGGAGAGGGTCAAACATGACAAAGGCCTGTTGATGGACTTTGTACTGATGAGGGTTGTGAAGATGTCTTATTTCTACATCACCACTGTAACTGTACAATGCCAGCTACCAGAGCGTTTATTAAGTGTAGGTCTTGCATGACATTTTAGAGGAAATACACATGTTATACTGTTTCGGTATGAGAAGGAAGGAGGGAAAAGAACAAACTCAGTGAGTCTAAAAGGTGCTGCTAGATACCCCACCAGCTAATGCCTTCTTATGTGTGTATGAAAGTCAGCCTTCCACTCCAAATGGTTAATCCTCAATAGTTAATTATGATTATTCTGTGTTGCATTATGCAGATAAAATTATTTGCATTGTACAAACTTGCAGCCCAGATTTTTTAATAGAGATGCAGCTAGAATGCTATCTTGTTCTGCTGGAATGGACCCCCCCCACAAAAAAGGAGTAAGCATCCTAAAGAATGAAACCTGCCCCTTGTATACTAGACCCTCACATGTCTAGGACAGGGTTGGCTATTTGACTTTCAGAAATAATAAAACTTATCTTAGGGCTTATCTACATGGGCTAAATACCCTGGCTTGTCCCTGTTCCAGAGTCGGGAAGTCCATAAGACACAGAGATTTTGCCCTGATCTCCCCCCAGGCAGTCCTCACCACCCCTAGGGCATATACGGGGCTGGAATGGGGGCAAGCCAGGGTAGAACCTGATAGACCACAATAAGAAAATACCTTGTTTAATCTGGCACCAGGACAGAACAGATCGGGCCCCACGTGTCTGTGGGAGCCCATCCCAGCATGCCATTCCTTGGCTGCTGCAGCCAGTTTCCTGGCTCTCCCAGAAGCCAGACAGGGGTCCCTCAGCATGTGACCAAGGTTGTGAATAATAATAATAATAATAATAATTGCATAACATTTCTTAGCACAGATTATAAAACATTACTGTTATTTGCTATATTTGCTATATTTACTTCAATTACACTTATTATCTGAGCTAGCAGAAACTGTAACATATTTAGACTACAAACCTATACCCACTTACCAAGAAGGAAGCCACACTAAACTCAGTGAGATTTACTTCTATGTAGACATTCTTTGGCTATGTATGTTAGTAATTATTGTTGGGAAACATGAAACAATTATACCTACAATTTTCATAAATATACATAATTTTCATAATACATAATGCATATATTTATATAAACACAAATATTTTCATAAATATTAGAAACTAATTTTAGTTGATTCAGAAAGTTATTATTGCATACATTTCTATTTTTCACAAAAATTGTACTTCTATTGTTCCCCCTCATATAAAACTATGAGGGGGTTGTTCTCTTTCATAGCTTGAACATTTCCAGAAGTTTTATATCTCTCCACACAAACTATTTACACACAATTCTGTTTATAGCTTACCCCTTCATAATCTTCATTGTCATAAAGATACATATCTTTATCAACAGAATCTTTTTTCTGTTATGATTCTCCACTGTATCCAAACATTACTGGAGAGCTCTAGTATTCTCTTAAAACTTCACCATCTTAGTGAAATACTTTCTGCAGCTGGGATAGAAAACTGCGATGCCTGTTTCCCACGCTTGAAATGGTCTTTAAATATTGCTGGCTGACACAAAAACAAAACCTCTTGCTGGAGGCAGTTAAGGAAATGATGATTTGGCAAGCTGTACAAGTAAAACAAATTCCATGAACAAGCAAAGGCATCCACAAAGATGTGTTATCTTAATCCACTTCTATTAGTAGAAGTGCACAAGCAGGGGTTGGGTATTCAAAGTCCCATGCTAATCACATGTTTCTAGCCTTATGCTGATTGGCCATAAGTAGAGTACTGTAGTTGAAAAACAGTAAGAATGATAAGCAGCCAGTAGAAATATCAAGCCATCACTCCATTTTATTTCTCTGGCTGCATCTTTTTCTTTCTATGCAGTCAAAAGAGAAAATGTGACCCTGACACAACACAAAAGTATCAGCAAACAGAATTAAAGGGGGTAAAGTAGCATGATCCTACATATATTTACTTAGAAGGTAGTTCTATTAAATCCAGCAGGAGTTATTATCATTCTATGCAATGGAATAGAATGCAGATTTAAATCCCAACACTGGTATACTAATACCCTCGGATGGGAAGCCATCACCTTCCCTCTTTTTTTAGCGGGGGAAGAAAGATAAATTCTGGAGAGGTTTTTGCTCTTTCTTCTTGCTCTTGTCACTGTCACCAGCATAGAGACAGCAGGTGAACAAGCAGGAGAAAAGTCAGTTGAGCTCACAACTGTACATCCTATTAGGGATGTACAGAATCATAGAATTGCAGAGTTGGAAGAGACCACGAGGGCCATCCAGTCCAACCCCCTGCCACGCAGGAAATCACGATCAAAGCATCCCCGACAGATGGCCATCCAGCCTCTGTTTAAAGACCTCCAAGGAAGGAGACCCCACCACGCTCCGAGGGAGTGTGTTCCACTGCCGAACAGCTCTGACTGTCAAAAAGTTCCTCCTCATGTTGAGGTGGAATCTCTGTTCCTGGAGCTTGCATCCATTGCTCTGTGTTCCAGTCTCTGGAGCAGCAGAAAACAAGTCTGCTATGGCACATATCTGAAGTCCAATCAGAAGCCCCCTCCACCCTACTCCAAATATAACAGAGATATAGCTAGATGCCCCTTGAAGATTCATCTGGGATTTAAAAGGTGAGACTCTTTTGAACCCCTCTTACACTTCTTGTTTAGGTTTTGTTTCTGTGATCGTTGTCATGACATGGTTGTGGTGGTGGGGTGGGCAGAACTGGACTGAACAACTGACAGGTTCACTTTCTAATCCAAAGGTGATTATGCTCCAGAAAATCAAAACCCCAGCAGTAGTTGCCCAGCCTGGTTTCAGAGAGGTGACTACTGCTGGCTCTTTGCTTTTCCTGGAGCTCGGAGGGGTGACTGTAAGCAAAGCACCAGTGGTAGTCTCCATCACTGAAGTGAGATCGGACACATGCCCCACCAGCATGAGGCTAGCCACCTGATGTGGCTCCAGAGAGGATGACTACCACTGGACTTTTGCTTTTGGGGCACACAGTCGCCCTTCTGAGCTCCAGGAAAAGCAAAAGCCAGCAATTGCAGCCTTTCTTGGCTCCAGAGAGGTAACTACCACTGGCACTTTGCTGTTCCCAGAGCTCAGAGTCAAGCATGAGTAACTTGACTTTAGTAAAAAACCAATGCAGATTCAGACTTTGGCAGGTGTGGTGCTGAAATCAGGGCCAGAATAGTCTGAATTTCATGTGCCGCAGCTCCAGGCCAAAGTAGTCCAAATCTCATCCAGATTTTTACCCCATGTGTAATCATACACATATGACAATAGAAGCAATACATTGAAGAACTATATAAAAGAGATAAAAGGGTGACTTGAAGAAGAACCATAGGAAGATGAACCTCCAGCTTTTAGAAAGTGAAGTAGAAGCTGTGCTCAGTGAACTTGGGAGAAGTTGACATTCAGGAGCAGATGACATTCCAATAGAGCTGCTTCAAGCTACAGAGACATACTCTGTCAACAAATATGGAAGACAATGGCTCACAGATTGGAAACACTCAATATACAGCCAAATCCCAAAGAAAGTAACCACAGGACCATTGCATTAATTTCCCATGAAAGGAAAGTGATGCTCAAAATTCTACAGTAATGACTTTCACCATATAGGGGGCAAGAAATGCCAGGTGTACAAGCTTGGTTCAGGAATGGAAGAGGCACTAAGGATCATATTGCAAACATACGTTGGATAATGGAGCACAGCAAAGAATTTCAAAAGAAAATCAGGCAGTGCTTTATTGATTATGGCAAAGCCTTTGATTGTATAGATCATGAAAAACTATGGATTGCTCTTAAAGAAATGAGTGTGCAACAACATTTGACTGTCCTGATGCATAACCTGTATTCAGGACAAGAGGCTACTCTTAGGAGAGAATACAGAGAAATTTCCAATTTGCAAGACACTCAGAAAGGGTTATATTTTATCACCCTATCTATTTAACGTATATGGTGAACATATCATTTGTAAAGCAGGGTTACACTTGGAGAAAGGAGGCATGAAAATTGGAGCAAGGAACATAAACAATTTAAGATATGCAGATGACACTGTCCTACTAGAAGAAAATAGCAAAGATTTGGAATGGTTACTGAAGAAACTCAAGGAAGAAATTGCAAAGGCAGGTCTTCCGTTGAACATTAAAAAAATAATAATGATCACAGATGATTTGCTTAACTTTAAAGTAGATGATGAAGACATTTAAATAATTCAAGATTTTCCATACCTTGGCTCAGTCATTTCTCAGAATGGAGATTGCAGTCAAGAAATCAGAAGAAGACCAGGACTTGGGAGGATAGCTATGAAGGAACTAGACAAGATGCTGAAATGTAAAGATCTATCATTGAATACTAAAGGTAGGTATGTCCATGTCATCTTATTTCCAATTTCTATGTATGGTTGTGAAAGGTGGACAGTGAAGAAAGATGACAGAAAGAAAATCAACTTTTGAAATGTGGTGCTGGAGAAGAGTTCTACAGATACTGCGGACTGCTAAAAAGACAAATCAATGGGTCGTAGAACAAATCTAGCCTGAGCTCTCCCTAGAAGCTAAGATGACTAAACTGAGATTGTTGTACTTTGGACATATCATAAGAAGACATGACTCAGTAGAAAAGACAATAATGCATGGTAAGGTAGAAAGCAGTAGGAAAAGAGGAAGACCACATTCCAGATAGATAGACTTAATTAAGAAAGCTATGTCCCTGAGTCTAGGAGACGTGAGCAGAGTTGTTAAGGATGCCTTAACGTAGACATCTCTCATTCATCGGGTTGCCATAAATCGACTTGACAGGAATTAACAACAACAACAAAATATTTGTCTTTTCTTTTTCGAGTAGATGAAACAAATTTCTTTCCAATTTAATATTGTTGAAGTATTCCTATTGTTCCTTCTGTATACACATTGTTGAAATAAACAGAGGTTGTTCAGCTGCACTGCTAATGTTACTTTATCTAAAGTAGGTGACATGTTCCTAGGCTTTCCTCTTGTACATCTTGCTGTCCTTTAATCACTGTACTTTAAATGGCATTTCTTTCTGTCACTGGGAAGTTCCACTCCAGAAATAGATATTTTCTGTCTTATCAGTCAAAGCCGTGCCAGACATGAGCCACTATTTCTTCAGCCCCTCTCTGGATTCTCTCTCCTCCTGTGCAGTATTAGCTTTGCTTTGAGCACTGCTGTGCTACTTACTATGCTTCCCCTAGTGACTGAAATGCACAGCCACAAGAGAGAAATCAGAAACCATCTCAAAATGTAGTTTGCATAAATTGATCCCTTCTTATTATTAGCTTCTCTGCATCAACACCTACTGAGCATGACATGTTGGTGCAACTTTACTAGAAGAGTTTCCTTCAGAGAACATAAGCCATGAGAGCTGAACATCTCCTTCCCACTGGTTTATTTTCCCTTTTCATTACTTTATGCATTTTTAATCACTCATGGCAACCAAAGAGCAAAACTGTGGTATCTCTAGAGTCAACTACAGTCACTCTTCTGTAGTAATTTTAAAATTCATTGCAGCAGCCATCCATATTGTATATGTCACTGTTTCAGAATTTTTCACTGATTGTCTTGAGGAAACCTATATATCCTGCCTTTTTATCACAATGGAACTCATCATGTACTAAGTTTCTCAAGTGATTCCCCATGCAGGCATTGACCAGAATTATAACTACTTAGTTTCAACAGGCTTAATGAAATGTGTGACTTAGGTAATACCACCTGTACTGTGCCTTCTAAAATTATAGGGTCCAAGAATTCAGGATAAACAGTGACTGCTTGCTGCATCCTTAGAATATGTTAGATCCTGACTTAGGCTGCTGGGACACTGCAGAAATAATGCAATTTGACACAGCTTTTAACTACCATGGCTCCATGATATGGGATTCTGGGATTTATAGTTTTGTGGGATATTTAACTTTTTCTCTCAGAGACCCTGTATGCCACAAAAAACTAGAAATCCCAGGATTCCATAGGATGGAGCCATGGCAGTTAAAGTGATGTCAAACGGCATTATTTCTTCAGTGTGTCAGCAGCCTTAGTCATTCTTACAGTAGACCCAGTGAAGTTAATCATAACTAACTTGCACCATTTATTTTAACAAGTTTCCTATAAGCAAATCATGTCCTTGTCCTAGAGCCCTGCAGTCCTGACAATGCAGGGCTTTTGCCCCATTCTGCCTCCGGGCAATCCTCGCCACTCCCAAGGCAGATATGGGGCTCAAACGGGATAGGGTCTTTTATTACCTTTAAAAAAAATAGCTGGATTAATCCATTCCTACCAGGAAGGAACGGATCGGTCCCCACATGTTCTCTGGAGCCCATCCTGGCAGGCTGGCCTATCACTGCAGCTGCCAGTCTGCCTTGCTCTTCAGAAGCTGGAAGGCATCCCACAGCATGTGACCAAGGCTGTTCATATGCAGGGGGCCTTGGTCACATGTTGCAGGTGGCTTTATGCATTCTGGGAGAGCCAGGGAGGTGGTGGCAATGGCTGCAGCAATGGGCTGGCATGCCTGCCTGGGTTCCGACCCATTTCATGGAGGTAACAGGGGATGAACGGACCTGATCCATGACCAGGACATGCAAGTGGGAAGCTGGAGTATCTTGGCTCGTGTACACGAGCCCTAATTCTGGATCAAATGTAGCTATTGCTTAAAACAATTTGTAAGCTGCTCTGATAGCCTTGTGGCTGAAGAGCGGGGTATAAATAAATAAATAAATAAATAAATGTCTATAATGAGATTTCCAACACTGTAGGAGACTAATTTTTTCCCCCAGTGTTTCTATTCCTTAGTTCAAGAAGTTCAATGTACCAAGGGGCCTCCTACTTACAAACTACATACTATACAACTGAGGTATAGCTACTGTCTCAGGGTGAAGAAATCTGAAGACCTCAGAGGTGAGAAATCTGCACTACAAATGCAGAAAAATCTAATGTGCTATGTTTGTTTAAAAAAGGCAAAAAGTTATATCCTGTGCATACCACTCATATATATATATATATATATATATATATATATGCTCATCCCTTGTAGAAAGTATTGTATGCTTGCATAAAAATCACAGAAACGTAAGAAGCAACTAAAAGTTATGTTGTCGGCCCTCCGTATCCACAGATTCTGCACCCACAAATTCAACCATCCACGGCTTGAAAATATCCCAATAAATAAATAAAACATTGATCTTGCCATTTTATATAAGGGCCATCACTTTACTATGCCACTGTATATGACTGGACTTGAGTATTCATGGATTCTGGTATCCACGGGGGGTCCTGGAAGCAAATCCCAGCAGATACTAAGGGCCCACTGTATTCACAAGAAATAAATACCGTATATCAAGTTCAACAAAAAGAGGAGGGGAAATTTTGATAACGTTTTCAGGCAATGTCATTATAAAGATAAAGGCTATTTTATATTATATTCCTGTTTCCCACATTTAATGCACATAAAATAAAATATTCATTACCTTCCATATAAAGGAAAAAGCCTATAACGATTAATGACTAAAATGCCAATCTGCTGGTATAGTTACAATCCATAAACTCAGACTAGAAAAAAATAATACATGGGAATAATAAGATAAGCTTATGCTTCCCCAGAGGCTTGATGGTGCATGTCCAGCCAGACTGGACAGTTGAGGGGCTTTCCCCCACTAGGTTCTGTCCTTGTATAATTTCCCTATGACAGATTCAGATCATGCAGATCTGAATTTGGCTAGCCAGGAGAAATGGAACAGTTTGGGATCCAATAGATCAGAAGTTAGTTCTGTCCTGCCTACACCCATTAAATAAACTGTTTTAGGCCTTTCTGTCAGCTGGTCAGCAACAGGTGGCACTGGCAGCTGCTATGGTAGAGTGATCCCATCAGAAGCATCTTTTCCCACAAGTCAGGGTTGGCAAAGAGGCATCAACATATAATAATAATAATATAATAAAATTTTATTTATATCCCGCCCCTCTGCAACGCAATCGGGGCGGCTTACAATATAAAAACCCCATACTCACAATACCCTAGCCCACCCACCCCTTAAAATAATATTAAATTGCAAAGGATTAAAAACATGCATTAATTAAAATATATATAAATTAGAAGAAAAAAAATTAAAAACATACAATCGTAGCCTATAAAACATGCTGTTATAACCCATTCCATCCATCAATATTTGGATAGCACTTATTCATAATTCATTCCAAAGCTGCTTAAGCAAATTCCAGACAGTATCAGAATGGCAGTGTTGAAAATATGCATCTTATGCAGAGTTCAAGACTTTTTCCGGTAGTTATTCTATTTACTGAAACTGAAATTGTTAGATATGTTTTGAACTACCACTTGTTATAAAAGATGTAAGATTTAAATAATTCCATCTGTCATTCCCATTTTAGAAAAATAATGTGATGGGCAGAGGAATGGGGTGGCGGCTGGGAATCCTAAACGTACGATAACTCTTTTTTATTCTAACTGGTTTATTAGGGAATGCATTTTTTTTTACAATAACAGAACATAATCATTTCATTAATTGACTATGACTTTCATTCATTATTAATTTATACTGCACCTTTCTTCCAGGGTTGTGACAAAAGGCAACTTCCAATATAATTAAAAGGAATTAAATGAAATCATAATAAATTATACATACTGAAATTAAATTTATTATACCTGTAATTTTATATATCTCAACAGGCTGCCAATTATGCTAAGGGCCTGCTGGGTGGTAAAAGAACAAGAGGGAGCGGGCCAGCCTACTCTCCTTTGGAAAGAGTTTCATAATCAAGGAGCAGCCACTGAATTATAGGAATTTATGCTAAAACATGTTCATCTTAAGTCATTTCTCATTCACAGTCTTTCACATTTTTGAACAGATTCAAGCTTTTCTCCTTAAGGTGCAACTCCTTTGTGATGTAAAATAGCATTTAGTTACAACACAATCATATCTGTTAAGATTCCTTTTTAAAATTGCTGAGCATGCTAAAAGCCCTGTGGTGTACCTATAGTATCTCTATGCTTCCTGTCCTATATATTTAGTAGCTACAATGCACAAAATACATGTGCATGTGCAAAATACGTCAAAAGTGAATTAAATTCAGAGCAAAAATACTTGAGCTAAGCATTATAAACTGAATATATTGGAGGGTGGGGGTTGAAGTTAAATGTCATCGACATATGGCTACCTTAAGAATGAGAAAACTCCAAGACATCCTGTCATCAACAGCCTTGTTTAGGTGAAATATCAATTTGTAGATTTTGTAGATATGTTGTATCCGACTAAGACTGAATTTCATCACTGAAAAGATTCAAAATAACATTGATCCCTAGAAAATATTTCTCTCTGTACTTCTGAATTATTGTCAGCAGAGAATTACATTGTCTGCAGACACAGAAAGCCTCTAGTTTCTTAATAAAACTCGTAATAAAAAAATCCTGAAATAAGCTGTCAGAGGAAGAACAGAACAGATAGCACAAGATATAAGTACATTTGGTCTCTACTTCTCTTATTTCAAACAGAAATATTATGAGCAACTGTGGGAAAATTTACTTGCTCTGGCTACATAGCACTACAAAGCACACATCTACCTTGACAGTATGCCTTTTAAAACAATTTTTATTCACTCAATGCAAAACTAAACAGCTAGGAAAAAAGTATCTAAATTGCCATTACCTCTCGGTTTTCTTTTGTTTTCTTTGTCTTTCCCATTTCAAAGGAATGTTATATAGTATATGCCTCTGATCTGGTCTTTGAAATATGGCTCACCTTAAACATTCTGGATCGGATATAGAGTTGCATAGAACAAACTTGATATTCCCAGTTTCCACAGACAATGTTTTCATGGGCAAATGGGAAGGAGAGGCAAATATTGGCAACTTACTTTCCATATTACAATCAATGAAACTCTGTTCTGGACAGTTGGGGAACTCTTCAGAAGAATGTGGGTGGCAGCACTAAGAACTGCAAAGAGAAGGGGGAAACGGCTAAGTGTCTGTTTGGCTAATGGCCCATTGTCTGCTGTAAATCCCCCTATATTGAAATCCACAAACACCTGGACAACTTCAACAGGAAAGAAGAAACCCTTAAAGTAAACAAAGTTTGGCTACCAATCCTGAAAAATACCAAAATCAAAACTCACCACATGCAAATATACTTCACCCAGGGACAGGGGGATTTCCAGCAGACAATGGGCCATTAGCCAGACACTAATCCTCCTTGCATATCATCCCACCCTAGGAACTAGCCATTCAAATACACAAATTTACACATCCTCTCCAACAGGGACTCACAGTATATAAACCTCACACACCCATACACCACCATTCTCTGAAGATGCCTGTCACAGATGCAGGCGAAATGTCAGGAATAAACTCTTCCAGAACACGGGCTCACAGCCCAGAAAAAAAAAAACCACAAAAAAACTATGGATGCCAGCCATGAAAGCCTTTGACTTCACATGTTCTTTACATGGTTTTTAACTTCTACAGGATGTTCTTCAGGTTGTATTTTGGCTAGATGACTTAGTGAATTTCTTTTGCTTTACTCTAATTTTGGATATAGCCGTTCATGGTCTGTGCCACCATCTGCTCCAGTTTCATTTTTGTAGTGATAATGGAGCTTCTCCATCTTCTGTTTCCAATTATATAGTCTATTTGATTTTTATATTGGTCGTTTGGTAATGTGTACAGTCATTTCTTTTTTTGCCTGAAAAATGTGTTTGAAATGCTGTTTCTTATTTTCCTATTTCCTATGATTATTAACATGTCCTGTTTCAGTGTGTGATAAATATCCTCTTGGAGCTCTATGTAGAATCTTTTATTTCTTCCTCATCCATCTCTGTGGTGAGAGCATTAACTTGGATCACAATTATACTGACGGGTTTTCCCTGGAGTCTTAATCATTTTCTCTGGTCAGATTTCACATCAAATACCCTGACTACTTTTGCTGCATTGCACCGCACTAGTAATGTTGCCCTCTTTCTTCTTTGATTGCCATTTGTAGAATAAAATACTATGTAATTATCTGACTTAACATCTTCCATTCCTGTCCAGTTTAGCTTGGTCACACCAAACATGGCTATGATTAGCTGTTCCATTTCTTGTTTTACAATGTCCAGCTTTCCCTGATTCATGCTTTTCATGCTCCATGTTTCTAGTATATATATTGTACATCTTCAGACTTTTCTTTCACCTCTGCAAATCATTAGACACAGTGCTCCTCACACTTGCCCTCTGCTCTTCTCCAGTAACTGGTTGAGTGCTTTCCAACCTGGGAGACTCATCTTCTGGCACTATCTAATGTTTCTTTTTGGATTGTCTCATCATAGAGTCTTGAAAGGTAAAAGGACTCAGGAGTGGTTTACCATTGCCTTCTGTACAGAACTAGTTCCTTTATTTAGTTAGTTAGTTTGTATGCTTCCTTTGTCCCAGAGTGGGGTCCTTTAGAGTTAGCTATGGTGCCACAGCTGTTACAGCTGAGGGATCGTCCACCACTGTCACACACACACCTCACTACTATTGCTGCACACTAGCTGCTTGGCACATTTATTCTGGTTCCTCAACAAATGCCTGTCTGATGTGGGAGACACGACTAGCAGTAATGCCACCATCAGCATAGCCTCTTGCTTCACAGGACCAGATAATCCCACCAGAATGGAAAGGTAATGCCAAGGTGGAACTTAAGTTATACGCTTAGATGAATATAATGTCTGATTGGTTGTAGAGCCACTGGAAATACTTTATACATGAAGAAAAACTTAAAAATAGAACATACCAGTGCATAGATTTTGAAAAAGTACTGTTGTGGCTGCTACTATTAGTGTGAGATTTTAATTCTAGATAAGGTTAAATAAAAATACATTTTTCTAACAATCTGGAATTGTGCAGGGTCTCTAGCTAATCTGATCTATCTCCTTGATACTTAGGCTGCTGACACACTGCAGAAATAATGCAGTTTGACACCACTTTAATTATCATGGGTCAATTCTATGGAATCCTGGGATTTGTAGTTTCTCGTGGCACCAAAGCTCTCTGACAGAGAAGGCTAAATATCTCATGAAACTACAAATCCCAGAATTTTATAGCATTGAGCCATGGAGATTAAAGTGGTGTCAAACTGGATTATTTCTGCAGTGTGTCAGCAGCCTGTGTCTGCTATACGAAGTATGCCTATTAAATAACAAGACTGATACAAATATTACAAATATTTATATGTATTACAATTCTAATGTTTATCTCCTTCAATATACTCCCCGTTCACACTCACACACCAATGAAGTCTTGTTTTCCACTGGTTGAAGGCACAGAGCAGATCAGTTTTTGTCAGCTTTTTCAACACATCTGCCATTTTCTTCTTTTTACTGCATCAGTTAACTCAAAACGTGTTCCTTTAAGCACTGATTTCATTTTAAGGAAAAGAAAAAAGTCACATGGTGCCAAATCTGGTGAATATGGAGGGTGTTCAAGTCTAGTAATGTGTTTATCAGCCAAAAACTGCTTCATAGAAAGTGCTGTGTGAGCAATCACATTGTCCTGATGAAGAAAGAAACCATTTCCCAGAGTTCTTGCCTTTCCCCCCATGACCCTTTCTCTTAGCTTTGTCAAAACTTCCTTATAATAATGCTGGTTCACTATTCTGCCTTCTGGAACCCATTCTGCCAAAATTATGCCCTTGACATAAAAAAAACCCAACAACAATGAG
Organism: Gambelia wislizenii; assembly: GCA_030847615.1. Lineage (NCBI taxonomy): Eukaryota > Metazoa > Chordata > Lepidosauria > Squamata > Crotaphytidae > Gambelia > Gambelia wislizenii. The sequence goes on along the minus strand of JAUMIR010000006.1, from coordinate 128,754,516 downwards.
CATGGCTTTGAATGTGGATTGCTTTGATGTGCTTTTTTCATTCTTGGTGATGATGGTGTTTTCCAGTGCAATGACTGTCATTTTGTCTTATAAGCATATGGAAAAATCCAGGTTTCATCAGAAATGATTATTTTCTGGAAAAGGTTTGGGTCTGCCTCAAGTTGCTGCACAATGTCAGCGCAAATTTCCTTGCAGCACTCTTTTTGCTTTGGAGTAAGAACCCTTGGGATCATCCTGGCATAAGCTTTTATCATGTTGAGATCCTTATGCAAAATTTTCCACACAGTGTCTTTGTCCAATGTTCATGGCTTCAGCTATTATTCAGACACTGAGTTGTTGGTCTCCTCAAACAATCTGGCTGATTCTTCCCACAATTTCTTTGGTTCTTAAAGTGGAGTCCACATTCTCATGTCCTTCTCTGAATCCTTTGTGCCACTCAACAACACGCTCATGAGACACGCAGTCTTCCCCATAGGCCTCAGTAAGCATTTGAAAAGATTCTGTTGGTGTTTTGTTCAGTTTTACTAAAAAGATTCAAATTGACACATTGCTCGACTTTTAAACTTAGCATTTTTCCAGCACATAACAGACAACACAGCTGCTTTAAACAATGACTGACAATTAACTGAATGGCCGAGAGTGTTGATGCTTGTCATGCAAGTTCAGACATGTTCAAGGTCACCACTCAAGCGTTCATAATCAATTCTCCCTGATTCGTCTGAAAGGTAGAAACAGTCTCATTATTTAATAGACAGATCTCATACTTCTGTCAAATGAAGACCTTTGTGATCTACCTGGCCTTTTAAGCTTTAATTGTTTTAATCATCTGCTTTTATTGACAGATAATATTTTATTACTATTTATTTTTATTTTGTTTCCTTTTTAAACTGCTATGCAGACCAAAGTGGTTATCAGCTTATAGATACTCTGATAAAATAAATAAAGAATGTACTCTGGTTTATTGTCTTGTGTCGTTCTGCATCAGGTGTGCTTTATATAAACTCATCAACCTCACTTAAGAGACCAGAGCGGGAGGGTGCTGTGGTGCAAATCCATTTTTTTTGGAAAATAGACTGGAGCAGCTTGAAAAGCTAAAACAGCTTTTTCATTAGTTTCCCATTAAGCATAAGAGCAGAATTAGAGGACACTAATAGGAGACTTGGTCACTGCGTCTGTGGGCTTGTTTGCATGTAATGCTAAACCATGATTCAATATTATGTTGTCCACAGGAAAAGATCCCACATAAAGTGTTGGCATTTCATCTCCTACCATGCAACTGGCAGGACATTGGTTGATTATAGTTTCACTTTGAACAAATCACAAGTTAGCATTATGTTTGAACTATAGATCATGGTTTAAGACAAATCTTTGTTTAGTTTAACAAACCAGCTATAGTGAACTACACTTCATTGAAACAAACTACCTTAGGATTTCTGGGCTAGTGGCTATGGCTCGCTGATGCTGGTCCATGGGGCTCTGTGTGAGAAATCAGTTTGGAAACAAGTTCTGACCAGTAACATTTTCTCTGGGGCAAAGAGAGAATCAAGGATTACCTACACAGTGCCTGGGAACCCCAATTCCTGCACCAACCATGAAATTTAGCCAGTCAGGCATGATTAGAGCATGGGGGTGGCAGGGCTACCAGCAATCTCATGTCAACAAAAGCAGGTCTGAAGACAATTAAGCCAACCACCGCACTTTCTTTAGTCACCTGTACTTTCAATACCTGGGACTTATTTATTATAATTGAACACTTCTACAGTACATCAATGACAATTTTACCTATGTGAGTATATTCCTCTTTGCATCAAGAAGAGTGAATGGAATAATTATTTTAAATGGGCATTGTGTGAGCAAAAAGATTATCTGGAAAGTGATGTAACTTTGCTGACTAGAAGAAGGGTTTAGTAACTTTTTTAAAAAAAATTAAGAGTGGAAATCTTTTTGAGGAAGGTGGCTGGGATCATTCTTAAGAGATTGAATGTCCTTGTGGGAAAGGGCATTGCTTTGACTAACTTTGATACATTGTACTTATAACAAATAATGCGGGTGGCTTGCCAGGGCTTTTACAGAGGCAGAGTTGCTACTGGAATAACCTTTTATTGTTGTTGTTATTATACAAAATGTCTGGGACAGTGTGATTTTAAAGATGCCAATTTTTGAAGAAATGAGTGAGGTATCCTTGGAACAATATCCAAAAGTCTAAAAGAACAATCAATCTTGTTAGTGATACTTGAATTTGTGAGATCATGGAGGGAAGATCTAACCAAAAGATTTACAAGAATGGGAATAGATGAAGCTTTACAGGAATTGGAGGCAAACACTGATGGAGAGCTTAAGACAGGTTGCTTAGTAAGTAGTTCTTCAAGTGGTCATCCGTGAATTCACACAATTGGGTTATCTGTGCCTGCACAGTGCATCATTCAGAACCTTCTAGAGCTATTGCATAAGCATTTGGGCAGTAGCAATTCACCCTCCTGTGCACAAGATCAGCACACTTCCTGCCTAAACCCTCAGTTCCAAGGACGCCGTGGTACCGGCATCCAATATAATCACCATGATAATGGGCCAGTGTTGACATCTGGGTGAGTGGCTCCAAGATGGGAAGGAATAGTGCCTTCAGTACCCAGAGTAATGGGAACACCTCTGATTAGGCTATGGGACCGAGGAGGATGACGACAAAGAGGACAGGGAGCAAACCTACGGACCCCACGGGAAGGTGAGCAAGATTGACAGTCCTGCACCAGAACTTGACGAGCTTCTGGGACCAAGGGTAGAAGTTTATCCTGCTGGCAGGAAAGTGGCTCTGCCTCTGCATGAGACTCCCCTAGTGAAGGCATTGTCTCTGTATGCTGGACAATGTTGGGCTGTTTGGGGGACTCCTGGATCTTACCTTCTGAAATCACAGCAACATCCAAAACATGAGCTGAGGCAACAGACTCCTGAGGAAAAGGGACAACCACAGGATGCACTTGAATCTGAGGGGAAACCACCAAAATCACCGGGGATTCCTCCCAAACAATGACCAGTGTTGATTCCATGGTCACTTCCTCCCGACACCATCAGTGTCAGCTGGGCCCCTACCGAGGGTGGCTGTACCACTGCATGCAAGGATTGAGATGAGCAACCTCTAATATTCTTCTTACGCTTCCTACGCATGGACTCGGATAACATTACCAAGAGGGTGCCTTCGGTCCAGTGTCACCAGATGGTCTGTGACCAAAGCTGAAGCCAGTCACACTGATTCAGGCTCCACTAAGGAGCATTTAATAGCCAGCCAGATCAAAGACATTGATGAGGTCAGTATTGAAGAGGCTTGATGTGGCAGAGGTGGCCAAGATGTGCATGCCTGCACCTGGCAGGAACAATTTTCCGCTTCCCGAGAAGCTGCAGTGAGATCATGCTGGCCTGTGGGGTGAAGGCCTTACAGTGTCTTACAAGCCTGAACACTGTGCTGTTCTCAAGCACAAAAGCTTTTAACTTCAAGGCCTCAGTGTGAAAAGTAAAGGGGAAGAAGACCACTCAGAAAATTAATTGCAACTGAATTTTAAATTATATTAAAATAGGCCATTTTGTTCAACATTATTGTGGATAGGTTTCTAACATTATTTTTTGTCTCAGTTTATGCCAAATAAGAATGCATTTATCTTAGAGGCATCTATGGTTGGTTTACTGCTTGTTCAAGTGTTTATGACAAAACAATAAAACTCAGGAAAGCTGTCTTAGAATAAAGCAGCCACTGTCTTTTAAGAGGCTTGTAATTCACAGCACATAGTATGAAGGAAGTAATGAAACAGCCCATTGCAATCTGTCTGAAGTTTTATTTGTAGGCTTGCTGTTTGTTTTGACATAAGCAGCAGATGTGACTTGGTGTTGTGAGTAAGCAGGGCCAAATGTATTTCTGTCATCATCCCATCCAGGTAGTTTACTGTTAGATATTCTACTTTACAGTTTATGTAGGCAGTCCCTATTTCCAACAATAGTTTTATACCTCCCTGGAGCCAATTATCCCTTTAGTATGTCTCCAACAGTACATTTAAACCACCACCACCTGTATTCATATGCCTTTAAAAAGATTCAGAATTTTATATCAATCTCATATCAAAAGATGTCTCTAGCTGTATCACCTATGGGTATGCATTGATAGTTCATTCTTTTCCAATAAATTATTTATTAAGACACATATAATCATGACTACCATCACCCTGCTTAAAATAATCTCAGCTAAACCAGATGTTCACTGTGTACTTCCAAATGAAGCATGTACAAAGTCTTATTAAAATATGAATCATTCTACAGTATTAGAATATCAGAATTCACTACACACGTGCCAAAAACAAGCATCATGATGTGAGCATACGAACAACTGTAACACAATATTTATCATGGGTGAAAGAATGCTAGAGTCCAAAAAGTAACTTTTTAATGTGTAGTCACAAGACTTTGTTGTTATTATTACTACTACAGGTCGCCTCCATTTACATGGGACTGGGATCCATTGTTTCAATTATTTGTCATCTGAAAAATATGGCCTCTTTAGGCATTAACTAGGTCCTCCAGCATGACTCCGCTGGTAGTTACTATAGTCAAGCTGGAGCTGCCTATAGAGGTGTCCTCTCTAGGGATTTCCTAGGTCCTCCAGCACAATTCTATGGAGTTTGCTACTACTCACAGTTTCAAGCATTCGCATTAAGTCTGGGAATATATCCCTTTTAGATGTGGCAGGTGACTTGTATACTGTTCCTTCCCAAGTTCCTAGTATTGAGAACAGTTTATGTTCATATTAATTTCTTCAGTAATTTCATTTTTAATCCTAGCAATATAGAAATCATATTCAACTGCTCTTCCAACTCATCTTTCCTCTTAGATCTACCCCTTTCCTGATCAAAGTCTGTGAACTGCAAGATTCCCAATCCAATTACTACAATTAGTACATCAAGTATCATTCCTGATTTATGAAGGCCATATTAGCACTGTATTACATCTTAGCAATGTGACCATTTAGAGTATTCATTAGGTAGACATCTGCACACACACACAACAGATTTCCCTCTTGTGATATTGTAGTACATAATATAAAATACAGTAATTATGGAATACACCTGGATTGTTCCTCAATACCTTCACTGCAAAACTAAAGCATTTCAAGTAGTCTGAGTGTCATCAGCATTACTAGTTTTTAGATGCTATGCGAAAACCTTTTATTTACCCAGACATTTTAGTTAATATACTTATTATAATTACTGCATTTTATATTTATTTATATTAAGATTATTTTACCCATTCCTTATGATGCTGTGTTTAACACTGTTTTGTACTGTCTTTTAAGATGAATACTCAAAAGGCCTCACTGCTAGGAGTCCTTTTGGGAAGAACAGAAAAGACTACGTACTTTCAATTTTGGGGATGAAGACAGCAGCAGTACTTGGGGCATGATTTGTTACCTCAAGGACTAGGACAGTCTTGTATCCATATTAACAATTTAACAACTTGTTAAGTTGCTATTATTTCTTTAAATTAGATATTGCTTTGTATTCCTGCAAGTTACAATGCATGTTACTTGAAATCATCATTCAAGCATGAATATGCATATAATAAATTAATTAGCATACATACAGATCTCTTCATGAATCTTTAATATTTGTGTTTAAAAGGGTGTGGGAGTATACAACAGCAAAGACATTTTTACCCAGGACAACAACAGAATGATATGACTCCAGAGATCTCATTATATACAACTTTGTCATTAAAAAAAAAATCCATACCACAAGATTTCTAATTGGCTGCCTCGGATTCTGCCTCTTGTGAGTAGCAATTCACAAATGAAAATACTGTAGGAGAAAGGCAATATGTCTGCTGACTATAATTTGGCAATCATCAAGTTTCTGAAAAGCCAGAAGTATGCTACTTGCATGCAACACGTTCACACTAAATTAAACTGCAATAATTCGCTCCAGTAGTCAAGCACCCATCTTATAATAATAATAATAATAATAATAATAAAATTTATTTATAGCCTGCCCCTCTGCTGCACCTGCACTGCTAAGTTAACGGCACATCCCACAGTGACTGTCAACAATATAGAAATAAAGCACCTGTCTTTGAGGCAGAGATTAACAAGTTACTTATTAAAAATAATTTATTCCCATTCATTACTCTTCATGGTGTTTAGAACAGTGATGGGCAACCTTTTGAGCTCGGTGTGTCAAACATCGCCAAAAAACTGAGGATAACTTGGGTGGTGTGTCACTTTGAGGAAAAAACATTATTTCACAATAATATTTATTGTTTAATCAACAATATTATTAATTGTATATTAATAATTAATGACTTGTCACAACTCATGTAACAACTGAGTAATTAAAATGTACAGTCGTCCCTGCCCGCCACTTTCTTCCACCCTCCCACCCTCCCTAATGTGGTGATCGGGGCTTCATAGCCCCACCTGCCACTTTCCTCCCCCCCCTCCCTAAAGTGAGGCTTTGAAGCCCGGATCACCACTTTAGGGAGGGTGGTGAGGTTGTGGGCGGGGGCACGGGGGGGGAGGAGGCCTATGGCCGCGTGTCAGCACAAAAGGCTACGCGTGTCAGTGCTGACACGTGTGTCATAGGTTCGCCTTCACTGGTTTAGAAAGTTGTTGCTACTACTTGTTACATTATAATAGGTTGCTGCTGCTTCTTTAATTTTTTTTTTAAAGAAAGTGTTAGGATTGATAAAAGAGTGGCATAAAACTTTTAAAACTTCTACCTAAATTCCTTCTTAAAAATAACTTTGAAAAGGAGCTAGACAATGTTATTTGTTACAGCAATACATTGCTTTTTGCCAATAACTAAAATGTACAAGTAACTAAGCTACTAACAACACATTCTGTCCAAGTTGTGGTTTGAGACCACATCTACAATTACAATGTAAAACTAGATCACACTCCCAAAAAATCTGGCTTGGCCAGCAGTGTGACCCTCAATGCTGAATTAGTTATCCACCTTTTTTATCATCTTGATCCATTTTATTAATGTAATGCAAGGGAACTCCCTGCCTCTCAAGATTTGCTGAAACCTGGGCAAATTTTGTTCTAGCTTTTGTTAACTATGGCCAACTTTCTTGTTGGCCAAATTTAGCTGATTTTTACATTATGTCCCAGTGTTTTATATGAATATTGTAAATTGCTATCATTTTAAAAATAATAATCTTTTTCATTACTATATTTTAATCTTATCTTCTTAATTTCCAACTCATTAAACATTAAAAACTTCATTAATGTGGCCCCAAATATAATACATGCTACTATCACATATGATTTTATTTCTATCCTATATATAATATTTGCAATCTCAGTAGTAAATAGGAGTGGGGAGAATGAATAGAAGCATAAGATGAAGCATACATGGTCAACACAGAAAGTGGCCACAGCTTTTGGGCTTGGGTTGCAGCTGCTAGAGCATTGTCACAGCACAAGGCTACTATTCCAAGAAAGGACACCTGCCTGTCAACCAGTGGAAACCACTATGTGGTAAGGGAAAACATGGGATGACAGGATATAGAAGCAAGCCATAGCATGGCTCCCCTGGTACCTGGAAGTGAAGCAAGTGCAACAGCCAAGAGCTGAGTGACTCCCTGAACAACATCACCCCTGGATCACTAAAGACAGAGGGTTTATCTACACTGGCACCTTAATCCAGAGCCAGTCCAGAGTGTTATGGGCTCGACTGGCCCTGGATTCAACACGATGGTGGCTACATGTACCCAGGGTGAATTTCTGTTGGAGTCCAAATGCGCCAGCGAAGCCAACACCACATTGGCTCCGCTGCCCCATCCCCTTGTTCCCAATGCTGCTGCTGCCGCCTCACCACCTTGCTCGTGCTGTAGTTTCTGCTGAGGTCCGGACAGGATGCTCAGACATGTGATCAACAAGGAGGGGGTTGCTCTACTCCCACCTCATTGATTGCATGGGTGTCTTGTTCTGACCTCAGCAGAAGTGATGGTGCCAGCCAGAATCTTGCAGGAAGCTCCTTGGTTGGCGAGGCAGTGGCAGCAGCTCCAAAGAGGATCTATCCTCTTTCCTGTGCTGTTCAGCACAAGGTAAGGGAGATGACAACGTGTTTGCATGTGGATAACTGGATTGGGCTGAATTGAATACAATGCAGTTATCCAGACAGAAAAAGAACTGGAGGCACTCTGGAGTTTCCTAGAAACTGGAGTTTTCGGTGGTTTCTCTTAAATTGGATTAACAGCTTAATGAAGCAGATTCACTTGTGTGGGTTGTCTGAACACATCGCACTGGGTCCAGGGTAAATTTGGTTTATTTCCTTAGTGCAGACAAGCCCAGAGAAGCACAGTGTGATATAGTTTTGTCTTCTCCAAAGACAAAATTTTCCTCTCAAGTCTTGCTGGAGAGGCCACCCCCTTGGCGGTCCAATTCCTAAACGGCTGCTAGAGAAAAGAATGTGCATGCCATGGAGGCCTCTGGGAAGACACCATGCCACTGGAAAGGGAAATGGTGGCTCTCTTTGCACTGCTTCTCTGCACAGGCTGTAAGCAGGGCCCCATGCTTCTTAAAGTTTGCCAAAATTCTTTGTTTGCAAAGCAACATCATGCTGCGAAAGAAATATTATATATGTAATCTATACATGCATGTCTTCTCCCTCACACTTTTTTGTTTCATGTCTTAATTTGAATAAGAAAATTCTGTATTTTTGAAATTAAAAAGTATAGGCACACTGTTCCTTGAAAAAAATCATATTTTACTAATTGGTTTGAAATAAAAACTGAACAATGCTTTAAATACCTTGATTTAACTCATTTCTGAAATTGTCCCATAAAGATTTTAGAACAAGCCAATTCCTTCCCACAACAATTGCTTCCTTGAAATGCATTTCACAGCAAACCTCATTTATCTTTCTCACTGCATGTACTTCATCTAATTAAGAATAGTCTTACAATGCAATCCTACATAAGTCTATTTAAAAATAAGACCACTAAGTTCAATGGCAATTACTCTCAAGTAAGTGTGTATAGGTTGCAGACTTCTCTCTCTCTCTCTCTGGCTTTTCTTCACGAACGAAGATTCAGGTAAGTGTGTACAGGTTGCAGACTTAGTTACTATATAATGAACTAGTACTGTTCTAATACTAATAACAACATTAGTAACAATCAATTATTAGTGGAAAGGAGTTACATAAATCCAAAAATTACATTTTGGTGCCACTTAATCAGACGTTTGTCTTTTTCGTGGGGAAACTATTATAGGATAGGAAACAACATGGTAATCTTTGATGGAAGGACTCAAGCACAGCTGGAAAAACACTTAACCAGCGTATTTACATTCACCTATGAGGAAAAACTAGGAATGGGTGAGAATCATTCAACAAAATTTGCAAAATTCTTCATCTTCAGGGTGGAAAGAATTTTTAAAAGTTAAGATACATGAAATTAGAACTGCTTTATCCATTAAGACCACAGGACTCTCAGCCTCGGAAACTGCAATGATAGGTTTACCTTAGGGGCGCCATAAGTCAGAAACATCTTGAAAGCACACAACAGCACCACCACCACCAACAACAACAACAGCAGCAGCAACATTTTTTTTTTTTTTTTGGTAATGGTCTCATGGAGCCCTTTTTGAGGGTAATGTGAATTATTTAGCTTACTTCAAAATTGACAAGACCACCCTGCTGCACTGCTGTTCCCTCTTTGGAAAGGGGCCCTAGACCTCTTGTCTAAAGTCTTGGCCTAACAGCTATTCTTCAGCCTGATGAAATGGTTACCACTAGGTTACAACTGAAGGAGAATCAGAAGGGGTTTAAAATTAAAATTAACTTAAGCATGTATAGAAGGTCAAAACAGTATTATTAAAATTCTGATATCTGGAGAAAATGAAACCTTGCCTACTATTTTGTTTTTATCATGATGTGTCTTAATGAAGGTATTGCCTGATTATGGACTTTGGAACCATGTACCAATTCTAATGCATCAGCAGAAACACACTAGACTTGTAAAACAATGGACTACCCATGAGGCCTGACCCTAATGTGATTACTTCGCCACAGGATTCCAGAAACATCACATTCATGATACATTACAAAATTATACTTATTCAATAATTTTGGAAACCAAAATATAATCATTTATTATTTGGGAGTGGGGACACCTCCATTATATAGATACATACTGATTTAATGGACATTTGTACTTATATCTTATTTTTAAAGTAGTATAAATATATTTTTTTCTGGCCAGTAGCATCTCAGTAAATTATATAATCGGTGAGCTTTCTCACTGAAACACAAAGAAGAAAATTACTTGCATGACCTTTCCTTGTCTGCTTTCTGGTCTAGACGATATAATTGCTTCAGTGAAAATATCCTCTTTAAAAGCACAGTCTTTATTTAGACAGTAAGCTGCTCGAGGCAAGGGCTTTTCTTATTTGTCAGTACGCCATTAATAGCTTAGAAGAGTAATATCAATAATGTGATAACAAAGATGTTAAGAACACATGACAGCTTGTAATAATGAAAATGTAATAATATATATCTATTATTGTATTTGTAGAAATGCTTTCTCCCCACCTTGCATGATATGAGAACACTCATCAGTTTATCTTGAACTTTAAATCTGTATATAGAGCTCTGTCAATAAACCGAACTGTCAGTATACCAAATACTGGTGAAAGGTTGTGTCTAGACCAGCACAAATACTACAGGTGCAGACCAGAGTATTTTGCTTCAGAGCTGCCCCACATCCAACTGTTAGAGCCACAAGTACCAGTGTGAAAGAGAGCCAGTGTCATCTTCCTTGCCCCAAGCCAAAGCCAAATCAGAACTGCCATCACTGTCATCCCAGCCAAGAATCTCTCTAGATCCCCACTGTTGACACATCACTTGCCCTGGTGTCAAATTCATCATTTACCCTCATCACTGATCACAAGCAAGAGAGCTGTCAACAGCAAGGATGGGTTCTTAGCTAGTCAGGAAGTGGCCAGGCAAGCCATGGGGGGGGGGAGAATCATTTGCTCTGATGTCATTGATCATTTGCCTGGTCACCTCCTGACAACATCATAACAAGAGACTTCCCAATGGGGCTCTGCCAGGGGAGTGGGCTTACTTGGGAAGGCGGAGGCAGCAGAGGACCCAAGGAGAATTTTTTTGTTTGTTTGTTTGCAACAAGTGGCTAGGTTTACAGCCCTTTAAAACAAATGGCAATGCTTTGCCACCCACCTGAATCCAGCCCTATCCAGGTATCTTCATGTCAGAAACTCCAGATTTTCCTGGAAAATCTGGAGGAATCTGCCACTTTTTAAAATCTGGTTTAAAGCCTAATAGAATTGGCTTTGCTCTGGGAAGGTGTTACATCATGTGGCCAGACTGAGGCAGCTACTAGGTACATTTGGGTTTTTTAACCTGTGTAGACAAGCCCAAAGTATTTTTTTTCAATTCTGCAAGCTGGCATTCAAATTAGCACATCAAAATATTTTAAAAAACTGTCTCCAAATGTCTAGTTAGGAAAACTTTACGAAAGTTCTTTTCCAGCCTTCATATTATACCAGAAGTGTTTAACGTGCATATGTAAGCAGTGTTTTACAAAGCTGATTTAGAAAGGTATTGGCAGAGCCAAAAAAGCAGCAGCAGCATGTTTCACAAGTATCATCATCAGTTGTGAAAAGTATCACCTGTTTTAGCTACACTTCTGTTAAATCATTCACCAGAAGAGCTTTCACAAATAACTCACATGATTCCCATTTGAGCATGGTCATTGGCCATACTTATAGGGATAGCAACTATAGTCCAACACACCTGGAGGATGCCATCTTAAGGAAGTGTGACCTAGAATGAAAGAGACAGTGGCCAATAAGGGGACTTCATAATGCCTTTGGTTTTGTTATATGTTTAAAGTTTAAAAGTTCAGGACTTTTAAAAGTTCAGGTCGACCTTCGTACCTGCAGGGGATACGTTTCAAGACCACCACCCCGTAGATACCTGAAACCATGGATAATAGGGAACCCTATTATTTTAAATTACCAAAATGCCAGAAGTTGACCATAGAATCACATTGGAGGATCTAGAAATGCCTAGAGAGAACATTTCCCCCCAGATGTGGTAAGTTAAACTGTGAATACTGAATTCTTGGATACAGGGGTCGACCTATATGAATGGATCTGTTATATTTTATGAGACAGCCTAAAGGCACCAGATCTGGTCTGATCTTGGAAGCTAAGTAGAGTCAGCCCAGATTAGTACTTGATGGGAGACCGCCAATGAATGCCAGGTGCTGTAGGCTATATTTCAGAGGAAAGAACTGGCAAAACCACCTCTGAGTATTCCTTGCCTAAGAAAACCCTATGAAACCCATTTATTTATTTATTAGATTTATATCTCACCTTTCTTCCAAGATAGCATCACACACACACACACACACACACACATTTTCTGAATGTTGTGAGTTCCTTCACAGACTTTTATTTTTTAAAAAAAGAAGAAGACGGGAGCTGCAACTTTGCTCCTATACTAGGGAAACCCTATACATGGTTTAAAAAAAATGTGTTTTGTTTTTGTTTTTGCAAGTTCATTTTTCAATTTACTTTTCAGCACAGGGCAAACAAATGACTTTGTTGGGGTTTGGCATTTTTACAAAATGGAAAGACCTAACTGCCAGCCGTCCATTTACTGTTGTTCTGTTTCAGCAAAGTCAGCACCAATGTAAAGTCTGATGATAAGTATTTTCTACCACAGATATCCTGCTAATCTCATTCACTCACAGGAAACATTCACTCCAATTAGCAATTTCATATTTCATTTACTGTGCATTTTCAAAATAACTTAGCACCTTTTGCAAAAATTGAGTCAGAGATCTCTGAGCTAGCAGCACCAGTCAACTTTCATCCTACTTCACATTAAGAACACAGTGTTTAAGGAGGGACATTTTAGAATACTTTGATTAGAACTGTTGTTCTTCATCCATTTTATCATGCACATTACCTAGAAATGTTGGCATAGGTTGGTCTTATAACTGGACTTCACGCACATATATGATGCACAGCAACTAATTTCTATTAATCTCTCTCTCTCTGGCTTCTCTTCGCAAATGAAGATTCAGGAAGGACTCATCCTGCGCTGAAGACTAAAAAGGCCAATCCGAGATAGACAAGTCCGGTTGCAGAAAGCACAGCAGAAGGTTTCCTTGGGTGATGTTTCCGAGTTGTGATTTTTTCTGCGTTGTCATTTCTCTTCAAGACTTGTTCAGCGTGAGTTTTCAAATAAGGCTGCAGCATTGTGGATAGTGTGTCTCCATGCCTCCCGATGTGAGGCCAGGGCAGACCATTGTTGGTGATGTTGTTTCAGGGAGTCCTTGTATCGCTTTTTGGAGTGCCCCTCTTACGCTGACCCGTAATGGGAAGAAAACGGAAGTTCTTTACCAGCCTGCACCACAGGACGAACACCACCATCCCCACATTGCCGTCGACAACTCTGTGCTTAAGTCTGTTCAGCAATTCACCTACCTGGGAAGCATCATCTCCTCAGATGCCAAGATTGACAAAGAGATTGATCACAGATTAGCAAAGGCACATAGCACATTTGGAAGACTTTACAAAAGAGTCTAGAGTAATAAACACCTGAGGCGAAGCAAAAAGTCAGTGTGTGTAGAGCCATTGTACTGTCTATTCTCCTTTACAGGTCTGAAACATGGGTCACCTATCACCACCACTTACAACTCCTCGAACGCTTCCATCAGTGCTGTTTACGCACAATCCTAAATATACACTGGACTGACTACGAATGTTGCTGTCCTTGAGCAAGCAGGGATCACCAGCATTGAGCCCATGATATTGAGAACACAGCTGCGCTGGACAGGGCATGTTTCTAGGATGGAGGACCATCGCCTCCCAAAAATAGTACTCTATGGTGAACTCGTCACAGGTCAGCGTAAGAGGGGCACTCCAAAAAAAACAATACAAGGACTCCCTGAAACAACACCTCAGGCTCGGCCAAATTGATCACCCACAATGGTCCACCCTGGCCTCACATCGGGAGGCATGGAGACGCACTATCCACAATGCTGCAGCCTTATTTGAGAACTCACGCTGAACAAGTCTTGAAGAGAAATGACAACGCAGAAAGAATCACAACCTGGAAACATCACCTAAGGAGACCTTCTGCTGTGCTTTCTGCAACTAGACTTGTTTATGTCGGATTGGCCTTTTCAGTCATTAGCGCGCTTGCAGAAAACGCGGGATGAGTCCTTCCTGAATCTTCGTTTGAGAAGAAAAGCCAGAGAGAATTATTCAACCTCTGCCCAGACAATACAGGTAACTGCTCCAATATTTAAGCTATACACTTAAATATGTCATCCAATAGTGATAGAATCGCCCTAATCAACATAGGCTACTGTGTTGTAAAATGTTTTGCTGATAATGTTAAGTAAGAATTCATCATAAATGTTAGCAACGTTTAAGCTTGAAGAGCTTTTCCCCCTTATTGTCTTATGTGTGTTTTATATGTAATTGAGGCAGAGAACAATAAAAGAAAATAGGTATTATCCATGCAGTGAAAATTAATATGTTTCCAATAACATCTTTTTGAAAGGACTCTGTGGAAGATATAGGACCAGCACAGCTACAGCAGGAGAGTTCATTGCCCAAAGGTTGCCATACCAAAGAACGCTATTAACGCATAGTAAGTTAATGTGGTCAGTAAAGTAGAATGCACAAAACAGGAGAGAATTACCTCAGAACTTCTTTGACACAGCACCCACAGCTTCTCTACAAGGCATATGGTTTGAACCAGTACTAGTTGTGATATGACTGCTGTAAAAGCACCAGGACTGCTAGTTCCTCATGGGCTTTGACCTAGTCATCCTAATAATTTCGTCCAGATGCTTTGGACTTCAGCTCACATCAGTCCTAGTCAGTATGACCAGTGGCAAGGAACTCTAAAAGCTGAAGTTCAAAATTTCTGGAGGACATCAGGTGGGTGAGGGTTGCTGAAACCCATTACAACTTTGCCTATTTAAAAGGAGTACAAATTTTGTTCTAAGGAGCTATGAGACTGAAGGATGGATGAATCTTAAGTGTAATGTTTACAAATCCCTTCCAGGATTCCTGGTTTCAAGTTTTATAGTAGTTGTAATGTGCCAAAATATAGACAACTTCCAGTCTGATATTTAATTTATTTTTCTAGTTGTTTCATAGATTGACATGTTAAACAGCCACAAAAGATTCCTGTAGGCTTGAAACTACACTTTCATACATTCCCCCCCTCCCCTGTCTCTGGCTTTTCTTCGCAAACAAAGATTCAGAAAGGACTCATTCCACACTTTCTGCAACTGCACTGATGACTAAAAAGGCCAATCTGAGATAAACAAGTCTGGTTGCAGAAAGAACAGCAGAAGGTCTCCTTGGGTGATGTTTCCGGATTGTGATTCTTTCTGCGTTGTCGTTTCTCTTCAAGACTTGTTTGGTGCAGAACTGTTTTAATAAAACTGACTTCATTGTGATTACTATCTCTACATCTTTCTGTTTTTATAAAGTATAAAGCCCTGTATGCATACAAGAGAGGTAATTCGTTTAAACCAAGCTGTATATTCCTGGGATCTTTGGCTAGAATCTGTTATTTACAATTCAATTTGAAAAAAGACTAAACAGCATTATTTCTCCAAGTGTCAAGACTGATTCTGCTTCTTCTTTTGTTGTTGCTGTTGTTGTGTGTCTTTAAGGCGTTTCTCACTTGTGGTGACCCTAAGGCGAACCTATCAGGGGGGTTTCTTAGCAAGATTTCTTCAGATGGAATTTGCCGATGCCTTCCTCAAGCTGAGAAAATGTGAATTGCCCAAGGTCACCCAGTGGAGTTCCATGTTACAAAATAATTATGAAACAGTACAAATGAGCCCCTAAAAAGGCAAAATAGATTCTAAATTATATTAGACTCAGCAGTTCCAGTAAGAACAAGAAACTTGGGGCCATTTACACAGCAAAATAAATCTCTAAAAATTCGCAAAGACTCCTAATAGTTCCCACATCTTTCGGATCAAAGTTGCCATATTCAGAAGGAGGGAGGCAACCCCCCATAAATTGCGCAGTATCAGCTTTCAGTATACCCCCTGACTTTTTAAAAAATTAGTGCAAGTTAGCGCATTATCGACTGTGTGAATTACCATTTCACCTACAACAGTGGAAACTACCAGCACTCCCCAAAACTGCCACAGCAGAGCTGAGTGGTGATTGGTTGGATTCATGAAGGAGTGAACTTGCAAGAGATGAGCCTCAAATGAAAACATCCAGCCAGCCAGCTTGCTATTAGCATAATTACTCTTCCTCTTTACCTCTCCCTCTCTCTCTCTGTGTGTGTGTGTGTGTATGTATGAGAGAGGGAGAGATCCGGCTGATCGCTCAATCCTTCGTGTGTGTGTGTGTGTGTGTGTGTGTATACCCCCGTGAGAGAGAGAGAAGCACAGCTGACAGGGATTGCAGAGTGAACAGAATCTCAGCTGCTTCAATCGTGTGTGTGTGTGTGTGCGCGCGCGCGTGTGTGCACTCTCTCGGCTGCTTTCCTTCCCTCCTTTGTCATCATTCCTCTCCTCCTCCATGGTCTCCCTCCTTTTTTGTTGCTTTATATACAGACGAAGCTACGAAGTTACAGTCTCTTTCCCCCTCGCACTGCCCCCCTCCTTGCTTCCTCCCCACCTCCTGCCTGGCTTTAATGATAGTGATCTGGAGGCCATGCCCCCCCCCACCTTTGTTTGTGTGAATTTAGAAAGGTGAAACTCATCGGATCTTCCAATTTAGCAATAAATCATATGAACTATGTACTGCTGGTGCAAAAGGATGGTAATCTGGAACTTCACGCACTTTATTCTGCCGTACAACTAGCCCCTTGAGTGTACAAGGGACCGTACTGTCATAGAGATTTACAGTATCCAGTGAAAACTAGAGACACTGAGTAATTGACAGAGTAGAGCCTGTGAAAAGGGGGGTTATTATGTTTTTTATCGAATAGATGTGGAGAAGAAGAATTTAAGAAAGAAAATCTAAAATGAGATAGGAATAACCAGACCATTAAGTAATATAGGTTAAGATGGTTGAAGATGCATCTAAACAAACTCACTAACTGCTGTGATCCCCCCCCCCCGCCACTCCAGGGAGTTTCAATTAACAGGTTTAGTTTTTGTATACTGCATTTATTTCATACTCCCTCAAATTCTGCTGGTAAGTGCTGAGAGCATTATAAACTTTGAAAAACAAAAAAAGAAGTCATTGGGATGCTTTGGGGAGTCCCGAGGTTTCCAGAAGTACAAGTTGTTGCTGTTGTTTTTTAACACCTAAATAGACTAATTTCCCCATCCTCACCAACCCAGTATGGATTAATGCTAAGTGTGTGCTGGGGGAGGGGCACAGAACAGAACATGGAAAGAGGAGAAATGGAAATGAGTATTCTAAAAGGGGATACAGCTGGCTGGTTAAAACTGCAATATTGACCAATGAAAGGCCATTTGAAAACTGGAGAAAGGACATTTTGGAATTTGTGTGGAGTAAAAAGAAACCAAGAATCAAATGGTCATATTTAACAGATACATGGAAAAAAAGCGGTTGCGAAATACCAGAATCGAAAATCTATTATTACGCAGCGGCAATGGTATGGGTACCAGACTGGATGAAGTTGAGAGATGAAAAGCTACTAGCCCTAGAAGGGCACGATAACAGATATGGGTGGCACGCATATCTGTGCTATGGAAAAGACAAGGTAAACAGAAACTTTAACAATCACTATGTAAGAAGATCATTATTAACAATATGGAAGAAAATCAAAAATAAATTCTACAATAAAATTCCATCCCCTGAGGGGACATCTCCTCAGGAAGCATTCTTTGGAAGGTGGATGGATCGAGCACAACATTTAAGATATAAAGATAGGGTAGTATTGGACAAATGTTACATAGAGACCCTTGATCTGCTCCCTACATTTTTCTTGCAGTTGTCTAAGGGCAAATACCATATCTCTATTTGCCAAAGGCAAATCTGTGCTCAAGTCCGTTCAGCAGTTCACCTACGTGGGAAGGATCATCTCCTCAGATGCCAAGATTGACAGAGATCAATCACAGATTAGCAAAGGCATATAGCGCATTTGGAAGACTTCACAAAAGAGTCTGGAGTAATAAACACCTGAGGCGAAGCACAAAAATCAGTGTGTATAGGGCCATTATACTGACTATTCTCCTTTATGGATGTGAAACATGGGTCACCTATCGCCACCACCTATGGCTCCTCAAACACTTTCATCAGCGCTGTACACGCACAATCATAAATATACACTGGACTGACTATGTGACAAATGTTGCTGTCCTTGAGCAAGCAGGGATCATCAGCACTGAGGCCATGATACTGAGAACACAGCTGCACTGGGCAGGGCAGGTTTCTAGGATGGAGGACCATCGCCTCCCAAAAATAGTACTCTACAATGAACTCGTCACAGGACAGCATAAGAGAGGCACTCCAAAAAAATAATACAAGGACTCCCTGAAACAACACCTCAGGCTCGGCCAAATTGATCACCAACAATGGTCCGCCCTAGCCTCACATCGGGAGGCATGGAGACGCACTATCCACAATGCTGCAGCCTTATTTGAGAACTCACGACGAACAAGTCTTGAAGAGAAACGACAACGCAGAAAGAATCACAACCCAGAAACATCACCCAAGGAGACCTTCTGCTGTGCTTTCTGCAACCAGACTTGTTTATCTCGGATTGGCCTTTTTAGTCATCAGCGTGCTTGCAGAGAATGCGGGATGAGTCCTTCCTAAATCTTCTTTTGCGAAGAAAAGCCAGAGAGAGAGTATTGAACAACAACAATGACTTTATACTGAAATCCAAGGAGCAACTAAATTATGAAATCAATTGGTTCACATATTTACAGCTGAGGGAAAGGTTCGAGGAAGATCAGAACAATGAAGGAATAGAACGGGAATATAATGAATTAGATGAATTAATGTGGGAAGAACAAAAGAAGAGGAGAATAGCAAAATTATACAAGCTCTTGTTGACAAGATATTTAGAACCAGAGGCCATAAAGGAATACACTATACAGTGGGCAAGAGATATAGGACACAATTTAGAAGTAGAAGCATGGGAAAATGTGAGGAATAAATCATACAGATTCACTGCTTGCCAGAATTTAAGGGAAAATTATGTAAAAATTACACATAATGGTATTTTACGTCATCTAGTCTAAATAAAATGGGAGTGAGTTTGTAAAAAAAAAACTGTTGGAAATGCCAGGCCAACGAAGGTTTTTTAATCCACATGTGGTGGAAGTACAAGGTAATCAAAAACTTCTGGTCAAGAGTCCATATGATGATTAAGAAAATCTTACAGATAGAATATGAATTTAAGCCAGAACGTTACATTTTGACTATGACAAACTTATTAGGAAAAAAAGCAGAAAGTCAACACTGGAGTATCATGCTATATATGGTAACTGTGGCCAGGCTAGTAATCACTAAAAAGTGGAAACAGAAGGAACCACCCAGAATTAAAAAATGGCTAAGCAAGCTTATAGATATGATAGAACTAGATGGTTTGACTAACAGGTTACGGAACATTCAAAGTAAAAAATCTTTAAATATTTGGTTAGCCTTGATAAAGTTTTGGGAAATAAATGAAAGAGGGGAAGAAATACAGAATCTTTTGCTATAAAAAGAAGAATAAAGTAATAAAAACAATAAAAACTAAGGAGACAGCATGGATGTCAATGTGAAAATGGAAAATAAATTTTGGAGGAAAATGGAGTGTTACAGTCAATAAGTAATGAGGCAATGATATTACAAAGGGTGAAAGGGAATAAAGGTCAATAATTAAGAAGGTTGTTGGTATTAAAGAAATTTGTTAATCTTGACACACTAGGGAATAGTGAAAGGAAGTTAGAACAGGATAGTTGAAGATGATAAAGAATTATGTGCAAGGATGAGATGTTGAAAAATGTACAAAGAAGCTATATAGGAAGAACAGAGAATAGAAACTCCAGGGCGCATAATGAACAAATAAACAAATGTGTGTAAGCAATGAGAAAAATAGAAAATGTGACACATCTTTTTTTCTTTCTTAATAGAAATGGAATATGTATGTATTGATATCACTTAATAAAAAATAAACAATTTTAAAAACTGCATTTTTTTCCTTGCATGTCCAACTGGTATGGTCCTAATGGGGAACTGGAGGAGATTAAATACAAAATGTAAAGGGATGATCACAGTCCAAAGGGATTGAATTAGCAAATCTGGCTGGAGTTTTAGCAGAAACAGAGAGAAGATTTACACAAAAGCAATGAAATGTGATGTAAGTTGTAGCATACAATATTCAGAAAGAAGCAAGATCCAAAACCAGAATGAAGTCTAGGTTCTAATTATATTGATCTAATTGTCAATAAAGCAACATGTTAAATACATGTATAAATCCAGTTGTAAACACATTGGGGTGAAAGGAGATCTCTTTGATTTTAGTGGAACAGTAGAGCAGTTTACCTTCTCACTCAATTAAAGATCCCATGGTGGAGTTCCATGCCCTTGCCACAGTATAAGGCCACATGGCATAGATAAAGCAGTCTGTATACTTAACCATTTAAGCAAACCTATGCTCAGCTATTATAATATGAAACAGGGCTGCATGCATGACTGCATATTAAAACTCCAGCCTATATTCTGTACATAGACTTCATAATGAAATGATGAGCCTTTTGCATTACTTACAATCCTGTGAATGTTTGCTCAGAAGTAACTCAATTCAGGACTACTCAATCAACTGAATTCAATCACATTACTCCCACGTAAGTGTTTACAGGGCTCCAACATTAGTTTCTTTTTATCTTAAAGTCTAATACAAACTTCCTGAACGTGGTACCCTCCAATTATTTGTTAGATTTATATCCTATCTTTCTCCCATGGTTACGATACAAAGTGACTTCCAACATAATTTTTAAAAACTACCCATAAAATACAGTAAGTTATACCTAGTAAAATGCAAATTAAGCAGGCCATCTTAGACTACAACTCCTCCCATGCTGAAAGGGGAGGATAGCAATTGTGCCCCAAATGCAGCTGGTGAAAACTATGCTGGGAAATTTAGATTAAATTAAATGCTTTTTGAAATAGATAAAAACTACAGAAATAAGCTGTTACTCTGATAGATACTATAACATCTAATTTCAAACGTCTCAGATAATATTTTTATTTTTACAGTTTAATAAGGTTTCCAAATATTTATGCTCATTTTAAAATTATGTTCTGCTACGTTGTTTAGAAATTACTGTATCTGTAGTGTAGCCATCTAATACCTGTTATTTCAACTATCTGCATACGACAAACATGGTCATGACATAAAAAGGGGGAGGGTGTAAATGGGAAAGATGTGCATGTCATAAGGAAAAGAGATCAACACACAACACAGTTATATAAACAGATTAATGTCCCTTTCAGGGAGTATAAAACTCAGGCTCTATTCCTGCTGCTTCATCTCTTCTTCCCTCCTCCCCTCTCCCTCCCTTTTTTGCCTAACAGAAGCACACACAGACTTTCACATACAGAACTAAGTGTAATATACAGTAGTTACTGATTTAGCAAACATGTTTTTGGAATGTTTTTACATAAGAACAGAAGAAGAATCATGCTGGGTCAGATAAAAGGCATATCTAATTCAATATTTTGTTCCAAAAATTCCTATATGAAGCCTACAAACTTCTACCCAAATTGAACTTATATTTGGAGGGAAACTGACAGAATGACTAGCCCATTCATGAAATTATACTTCATGAAAGATGAATTCATAAAATCTTGCATATGGAATCAAGATTTCACTCTTCTACAAAGACTTCATATGGAGTTAAAAGTGTATATATTAATTTTTTGAATTTGTGCTGCCTAAACTGAAGTCAAAAATATGACCTATGCAAAGAAAAATACTAAACACCTTTGCACATGCCATATCCCAAAACCAAAGAAGTGAAAACTGACTTTTAAAAATTTAAAGGCCTTAAAAACAAAAGGAGCAACTATTTGCTTCTAAAAGACACTGCAACAACCATACATTGTCACTATTATTCTTCATTCATGACCAATGATACAAGGAAAAATCTAGCCCCTTAATGACCTCAGTTTAAGCAGCACAAATTATAAAAACTAAATATACACACTTAACAGACTGCATGGTTGTTGAGCTATATGATCCAGTCTCTGTTCACAACAGGACATGGTAAAAGGTTGCTGGAGCCATCAATAGCAGTATCCTCACTCACACCTGATGTCCCACAGATAGGAAACAGGTGATGCTAAATTAGGTTACTGTTCCATGGGCTCCAGGTGCCAGCGACCCCATCCTGTTGCTACTCTGGTTTCTGGAACCAGGGGTACACTCAGTCCCTAGAAAAGAGTCTGAAAGTGTGGACACTCCCAAGTAATCACTACAGAGCCACATAAGTCTAAAGTAAATGCAGGCATTATATGCCTGGTTGGGAGATATGAAAGCCAGCATCTCTCCATGTTAAATTCAGTGCAATGACTACCATTTCACAATGAGTGAAAGGTCATTAGACATACTGCTTCCAGGAGTGGGACATTATTACAGATAGCAGCACATTCCATCAAACTCAGTATCATCTTTTAGAGTACCTCTTACATAAGTATAGAATTTTCTGATTTTGTACTACACTTACCCCTAGTTCAGAGAAGGAACATAGCTAGCAGGACCAACCCTACCATTAGGTAGAATAAGGCAGCTGCTTTTGGATGCCATGAAAAGGAAGCATTGTTACTAATATTAATTATTTACTACAGTTGGGTCCTTGGTATCTGCTGGGGTTTGGTTCCAGGACCCCTGTGGATACCACAATAATGGATGCTCAAATCCCATTATATAGAATGGCATAGTAAAACCGTCTCTTATATAAAATGGCAACATCAAGGTTTGCTTCTTGGAATTTTATTTATTTATTTATTTTTCATTATTTTCAAGCCATTGATGATATAATCCATGGATGCCAAATCTGTGGATACAGAGGGCCGACTATAATGTATTTTCACCATTATTGGAGCGAGAGAGAAGGCAGTCACAGATTTATTAATGTTTTATTTCCAAACTTGCAACATCACATGGGAAGGAAGAAGTAAAAAGTCTTGGGCCTGCCCTGATTATCTAGGTACAGCAATGTATAGCAATTGACACACTATGCACTGTTATTATTTCCATTCAGCTTATGCCATAACTCGGAAGAACAACTACTAAATCAAAGAGGCAAATAACCAGACCCAAGAAGCAACTCCTGATTCTATACCTAGATAGTGGCAAATCTATATTTAAGCAATGCCCAGAAGAACTTCAAAGCCAAGTAAAGGGTAAATGCGTCCACTCTCCTGGTACTATTATACTGTGACGACAAACACTACTAGGCCAAACATCCATGTTTACCAGTGAGTAAACCTCACTTGAAAGGAGATACATAAATGAAACTCCAATCTACCACAAAATATTGAATTATCTGGGAAACTGTTACAGCCTCTAGGAAAAATCATAAAGTGTTTATATTTTTTCTCGACAACAAACTATGTGGGGGGACACAATTATATAATAATAATATCTAACTGAGTTTAAAATAGGTCAGTATTGCTTATTCCAACACTAGCTCACACATCAGCCCCTTCTATTGATTTAATCATACCTTATTTATTACAATATTTATTTAGCAGTACACATGAAGAAGAACACTTTTGGAAAGCTATTTCTACTTACCCAGGACACATTTTTACCCTTGGGTGTTTTTAGCATGGCAACATGCAGTGCTGAGATGACCAACAACAGCCCCACCAGCATGGAAAGTCAGATGGAGGGGTATTCCAAATGTCTTCTGTTACCCAAATGTATAAAGTCCCTTAGCCAGGATGATACAGGCACGGTGAACATCAGGAAAGGACACCATTAAAAAAATCATTTTCCTTCTTAACATTTCATCCAGTCAGGAAAAAAAAGACAAAAGTATTCAGAAATACATAAATAGGAATTTGTAGCCTCTGTCCCCAAAAGTTGACTCTTTGGTTAAAAAAAAAAAAGATCACAATCAAAAGTTCATATAATGCTGAAGTGCATCCGTCCTCTTTCAGTTCTATAAATGTTGCAGTTGGCTAATAAAAGCTTTGAGGTCAAAACCTAGCCTATAATTAAATAAATACTGCGATCAAGTAGACTTGTGAAGATCTTGAGAAGGCTGGTTTCCGGTAGCAATGATTAAGATTTGCTATGCTTGAATATTTCTGGACTCCAGGATTCTACTGACACATAAAAAGGATTAAGATCTCAGTTTCCTTAAATAATGCATTCAAGTAGGTACAGAGAATATACCTGTTGCTATCTTCCGTGCATTCTCCCTGAAGTGCGTCTGTTGCTGTTGCTGCTGCTACCACTATTTCAGAGCCTCAGAGTGCACCTGTTGTTGATGTAGCGCCACAATGAAAAGACTGGTAACCTAACAACCAATCGCATGTCTATAGAAGAGAAACCCCAGAGAGAGCACAAAACCTGAAAAACTGTGCTCCCTGCTTCTTTCCCTTTGCTCCTCCGTCCTTCTGTCCCTTTACTTTTACCTCTTGTCAATCTAGATTACTAAAGCAGATCCAGGCTAAATTTTGCAACTATCACTAGTGATTAGCGTGAGCTGATTGAAATCGGATTATACAAGAAGACCTCTGCCTTCTCACTCAGCAAGCAGGCCAGTACCATTTGAAAACCATGTATGCTTCACTTCACATCACCGCACTTGGAACAATCCATTTTCAGAGCCATGGACAAACCAGATTTATGGTTTCTTTTAAAGAGAAAGACAAATCTAACACACATTAGCTAATACACATTGGAAACTGCTTAATGCACTGTAGATGTGTAAATTGCTATTGCTTAAAACAAATTGTAAGCCCCTCTGATAGCCTTTGTGGCTGAAGAGCAGGGTATAAATACCTAATTAAAAATTAAATTAAAAATAAATTAAATCTATTTGAACTGCCACCTTGGTGGACATATTCAATGAAGCTTCTGAAAACTCACAATCAAAATACATTTCAGAATTTAATATATAATCAGCAATATTCAAAAGGTTTTGTATACATGATTCAATTTCCTGAGATCATAGGGAGATTGACATTATTATTTATGGTTTACAAATAACTACCATTGTGTATACACTAATGATGAAATGAAGCGATATTAATGTGCATGTGGTATAATATAGATGTCATTGCATAAAATAGATACTAAGCTTAAAGGAAACTGCCAATCAGAATGTCCATTTATTTTTATTTTTTTTACTCAGGATTATTTGGAAACTAGAATTAGACAAAGAAAGCATAAATGAGAGCCACTAAAGTGGAACAGAGAGAGAAGGCAAAGATAGCAAGCAAGTTTTTCTTAAGGTTAAATGGTATATAAATAGTAAGTACATAGAAATTAGAATAGGTTTGATCACAAATATTTTAGGTAAGAGCAGTATCTATAATTATAGCTGGTAGATTGCTGAAGAATTGTGTTCTATGTATAATCATGTAAAATTAATGTAAATTGGTATTAGGTAATATATATTAATATACTCAAGTTTATAATCAATGATATTCTAGGATGGTGTGATTCCACAGATTCTCCTTCATACTGTAAATGTGGATTATTAATCTTTTTAGAGGCTTAAAAACTGGATATACTTAGCAAAGAATTTAGTGACTTAGATTACGGTTCTAGAAACTCGATTGAGCCACAAGAAATTATTTACACAAATGCACGTCTGCGTGCCCGTGTGTGTGTGTTTGGAAGGAGGGGGACCAAATCCACTGTAAACTATGCAGGGAAAGCTTTCGCAGCTTTCCCTGAAGTTTTTAAAAAGCTCCACAGGAAATGCACATTCCTGCTTGTTGGGACAATCTGATTCACATTCATTTGCATTCCGGATACAAAGCACACTGATGACACCCAGATCTATAAACAGAGGCTGGATGGCCATCTGTCAGAGATGGTTTGATTGTGTATTCCTGCATGGCAGGGGGTTGGACTGGATGGCCCTTGTGGTCTCTTCCAACTCTACAGTTCTATGATTCTATGATTCTATTTCTCCTTGTCCCGATCGTCGACCTCGAATTCCTATGGCGTCTATCCTCTTAATGACTGTCTTAAAGCAGTAATGGGCTGGATGAGGAAAAACAGATTTGAGATTAAATCCGGACAAAACGAAGGTGCTCACGGTAGTGGCCCCAAAACCAGGAGTTGGGTTGCAACCTACAGTCCTGGACGGGGTCACGCTCTCCATTAAGGACTGTGTTCGCAGTCTGGGGGTGCTCCTTGATTCATCGCTTCAGATGACTAGTCAGGTGAATGCGACGGTCAGGAGCACCTGTTATCAGCTTCGGCTGATACGTCAGCTGCACCCTTTCCTGGAAGTAAGGGACCTCGAGACTGTAGTGCATGTGCTGGTAACCTCTCTCTTTCAGCAGGCCTTTCCTGATTGGATCCCGGCCTAAGGAGCTGCATCTCCTGGCCTCTTTTAGTCTTCCAGTTGTTGATTTTTCTTTGTATTAATAAATATTAATAAAATTTCTTTTTAACCCCGCCTCTCTGTTCAAAACAATCAGGGCAGTGTACAACAATTAAAATACAACAATACTAAGTAAAATCCCTAAGCACCACACACACACTCCTCCCCATAAAAAGATATTAAACTAGTATCAAATTAAAACCCATCTAAACTAAAATCACATAAATAAACAATACAAAATTCAACAGCCAGCGAAACTAAAAGAGGCCAGGAGACGCAGCTCCTGAGGGATCTAATGAGGAAAGGCCTGTTGAAAGAGGTCCGTCCTTAGTGCTTTTTTTAAGCTACTCAAACTCGTCATCTGATGGATCTCGTTCGGCAGGCCATTCCATAATTTGGGGGCGATTACCGAAAAGGCCCTCAGGTAGGTTTCAGGCAGCCTAGATTTTTCTGGCTAAAGCAAATTCCTCCCAGAGGACCGGACTGCGCGGGGAGGATTGTATGGGAGGAGGCGGTTCCGAAGATAAGTTGGACCCAAGCCATTTAGGGCTTTAAAGGTAATAACCAACACCTTGTACTGGGCCCGGAAACTGATAGGCAGCCAGTGGAGAGATTTTAATACTGGAGTTATATGGTCTCTCCGAGATGTTCCTGAGACCACTCTGGCTGCCATATTTTGTACCAACTGAAGTTTCCAGACCAAGCACGAGGGTAACCCCATGTAGAGTGCATTGCAGAAATCTAGACAAGAGGTTACCAGCGCGTGCACTACAGTCTCAAGGTCCCTTACTTCCAGGAAAGGTCACAGCTGGCATATCAGCCGAAGCTGATAACAGGTGCTCCTGAACGTTGCATTCACCTGACTAGTCATCTGAAGTGATGAATCAAGGAGCACCCCCAGACTGCAAACACAGTTCTTAACGGAGAGCGTGACCCCATCCAGGACTGGAAGTTGCAACCCAACTCCTGGTTTTGGGGCCGCTACCGTGAGCATCTTCGTTTTGTCCGGATTTAATCTCAATTTGTTTTTCCTCATCCAGCCCATTACTGCTTTAAGACAGTCATTAAGAAGAGAGACGCCATCGGAATTCGAGGCCAACGATCGGGACAAGGAGAAATAGATCTGGGTGTCATCAGCGTACTGGTAACACCCAGCCTCATAACTCTGAATAATCTCGCCCAGTGGCTTCATATAGATGTTAAACAGCATTGGGGACAGGATGGTGCCTTGCAGAACACCAAAAGTAAGCTCCTTTCTACTGGAGCAGCTATCTCCGAGCAGCACCCTCTGCAACCTGCCCAAGAGGAAGGACTGGAACCACTGGAGTACAGTGCCTCTGATTCCTAACCCACTCAGGCGATCCAAGAGGATGCTATGATCTATTGTATCGAAAGCCGCAAAGAGTTTTAGAAGCACCAACAGGGTCACACTACCCCTGTCAATGCTTAGACGCAGGTCGTCGGTCAAGGCAACCATGGCAGTCTCAACTCCAAATCCCATCCTAAGCCAGTTTGAAATGAGTCTAGATAATCGGTTTCATCCAAGACCACTTGGAGTTGAAGAGCAACTACCCTCTCGATCACTTTGCTCAAGAATGGTAACATAGAAACCGGCCTATAGTTGTTCATGTCCAGGGGGTCCAGGGAAGGTTTTTTCAGGAGCGGCCTAACCGCTGCTTCTTTTAAACAGGATGGAACACACCCTTCCCTCAGGGATGCATTGATGATGTCCTTAAGGAACACCATCAAGGCACCCCCCCCAGATGGCCAGCCATGAAGGGCAAGGATCAAGAGGGCAGGTCATCTTCCTCACTCTACCACGTCCTCGGTACTCATGGATTGAAATTCATCCAGTAAACTTACATCAACGGAGTTGCTGGACACTTCGTCAATTGTTTCTGTCAAAATACTGGCATCTAAGTCAGCTCTTATCTGAGAGATTTTATCTGCAAAGAAGTTGTTAAACGCATCACAGCAGGCCGTTGTTGGGTTAAGCAATGGGTTCTGCACAGGTATAACCTGCATCATCTCCCCTACCACCCTAAACAGCTCTGCTGGACAGGACACTGCAGACGCAATACGTGCAGAGAAGGATCTCTGCGCTGCATGTATTGTGTCTCAATAGGTCCAAAGAAAGTTCCTATGACGAGTCCTGTCAGATAAAGAGTCGAGTTTTCTGCCAGTTGTACTCTAGTCGTTGTCCAACCCGCTTCATTTTCCCAAACTCTGATGTATACCATGGCTTATGGTTTGGAGCAGGTTGGAAAGGACACTTGGGAGCGATCATGTTGATAGCCTTGGTAAGGTCGGTGTTCCAGGTATTAACCAAAGCTTCGACAGGGTCACCGGTGTTACCAACCATTAAATCCTCCAAGGCTTTCTGGAATCCTATTGGTTCCATTAGCCTTCGGGGGGCAGACCATTCTAATGGGTCCACCACCCTTGGTGGGGCAGGAAGAGACTCTTGGTACTGTGCTTTAGAATAACTTTTGGGTTGCTGTCAAGCCTTGCAGCCTTATCAGCTTCTGGGCCGGATGCTTTCCCGGACACTTATCTCTTTTTTGATAGAGTTATAAACTTGATAGAGGAAGGGAATGCAGTAGATGTAGTGTACCTTGATTTCAGTAAGGCTTTTGACAAGGTCCCCCATGATATTCTTGCAAAAAAGTTAGTAACCTGTGGGCTAGACAATGCAACTGTTAGGTGGATTTGTAATTGGTTGACTGAACCCAAAGGATAGTCACCAATGGCTCCTCTTCATCCTGGAGAGAAGTGACCAGTGGGGTGCCACAGGGTTCTGTCCTGGGCCCAGTGCTAGTCAACATCTTTATCAATGACTTGGATGAGGGAATAGAAGGTAAGCTTATCAAGTTTGCAAATGACACCAAATTAGGAGGGGTAGCTAATACCCCAGAGACAGGATCAGAATCCAAAATGACCTCAACAGATTAGAAAGCTGGACCAATACTGACAAAATGAATTTCAACAGGGAGAAATGTAGGATACTACACTTGGGCAGTAAAAATGAAATAGATACAGTATGGGTGACAAAACGGCTTGAGGGCAGTACATGCGAAAAGGATCTAGGAGTCTTAGTGGACCACAAACTTAATGAGAGTCAGCAGTTTGATGCAGCAGCTAAAAAAGCCAATGTGATTTTAGGCTGCATTAATAGGAGTATAGTGTCTAGACCAAGAGAAGTAGTAGTGCCACTCTATTCTGCTTTGGCCAGACCTTACCTGGAATACTGTGTCCAGTTCTGGGCACCACAATTCAGGAAGGATATTGACAAGCTGGAACATGTCCAGAGGAGGGTGACCAGGATGGTGGGAGGTCTGGAAGCCATGCCCTATTAGGAGCAGCTTAGGGAACTGGGTACGTTTAGTCTGGAGAAGAGAGGGTTGAGAGGGGACATGATAGGCATGTTTAAATATTTGAAGGGATGTCATACTGAGGATGGAGCAAGCTTGTTTTCTGCTGCGCCAGAGACTAGAACACAGAGCAATGGGTTCAAGCTACAGGAAAAGAGATTCCACCTAAACATGAGGAAGAACTTCCTGACAGTAAGAGCTGTTCAGAAGTGGAATACACTGCCTCGTAGTGTGGTGGAGTCTCCTTCTTTAGAGGTGTTTAAACAGAGGCTGGATGGCCATCTTTCAGGAATGATTTGATTGTGTATTCCTGCATGGCAGGGGGTTGGAATGGATGGCCCTTGAGGTCTCTTCCAATTCTATGATTCTGTTGCAAGAGAGAACTAGCCTTCCTAAAGTGGTAATAACTTCTGTTGGAGGATTGTTAGAATTCCTAGTATGTACAGTCGGATTCCCATATCCACAGGGGTTTGGTTCCCAGATTTAGCATGGATACTGAAAAATGCAGCAAATCCTATTAAAATAAAGGACTTCTGGTAAAAACATACCATAGAGTTGTGTTGAAGGACTTACAAGATGCCTAGAGAAGATGCCTCTCTAGGCATTTTCCAGTGAAACTCCATTGTATGTGTCCCTTATTTTGTGTCTCACGGATAACTGAAATTACAAATATCAGTTCCACAGATACGGGGGCCTGACTGTATTAAAGATTTCATGTAAAACTTGAATCCCTTTAGTATGTGATATGTTAGTGTAAAGAGATGTAACATCATGTGTAACTGGTATGGGATCTTTACCAAATGGAAACTGCTGATTTAAATACTCAATTCATTACTCTCCCTCTATATCTATCTATCTATCTATCAATCAATCAATACAGGTGCTTTTTGGCATTACTGAAGGGCTTATAAAGAACTCCAGCTTAATTAACATAAGCTACCACTCATTGTTAAAAGGGAAGTTCACATTTGATTTTTTAAAATATTCTCAGATACATGTATATACCAGAACTAAAATAACCTTAAAAATAAGCAACTATGTTACCTTACAAACCCATTAACCACAATCTGTTCCCAGGTGAGCTAAAGCTTTTGATTGATTAATTTATTAATTAAACCATTAACATCTTCTATTTCTTACACTGATTTTTATAGCAGTTCTCCTTGTCCCTGCACAGAAGTTGCTGAACAGTTGCATTCAGGGTTCTGACTCTACTTCTATTCTCTTTTACTTTTGTTTCTTGACTGTCCTTAACTCCTTGAAGAGTTTCATCTGTCATCCATTGAGGATTCTCTTTCTTTTCAGCTGTAGATAGTGTCTTTTTTCATTCCTCCCTGACGATGTGTTCCTGGCTTCAGTCCAGAGTTCCTCTGGCTTCTGGTCAATTAGGGTTAATAGTGCAAATCTATTTACACTATCTTTAAATTCTATAGGGATGTTCTTCAGGTTGTATTTCAGAGTGATGGTTGGTTTAGTTTTCTTCTTTAGCTTTATTCTAATTTTTGATATTAGTAGTTCATGGTCTGTGCCACAAACTGCTCCTGGTCTTGTTTTTGCTGAGATAATGGAGCTTCTCCATCTTCTGCTTCATATTATTTAATCTATCTGATTTCTATATTGACCATCGGGTGATGTCCATGTATATAGTCACTTCTTTGATTGCTTAAAAAATGTATTTGTGATGAACAAACTGTTGGCCTTGCAAAATTTAGTCAGTTAGTCTCCTGTTTCATTTCTTGATTTTAGGCCAAATTTTCCTACAATCTTTGATTCTGCTCTGTTTCCTGCTTTTGTGTTCCAATCGTCTATGAGTAAAAAGAAGTCCTGTTTTGGTGTGTGATCAATTTTTTCCTAGATTCCAACATAAAATCTTTCCATTTCATCTTCTCCTTCTGCCACTGTAGTTGAAGTAGTTGAACTTGGATTATGGTAATATTAAGGGATTTACCCCAAAATCTTATTGATATGATTCAATCAGACTTTGCATTATATCCACTATCAATACTTTCAAAATTTATTAGATGATTTTGTAGATGATGACTTTGTAAGCATGTACTGTATTTGTGTTCTAATTTTTAGAATATATACATTTACACTAATCACAGGATCTGACATGTTTTGCCAGCATCTAATTACAGCCATCTGAAATATACAAATTTTGAAAAATACCCAGATATCTAGAAGCTTAACTAGGAAGAAAGACTTGTACAGAGCAAAACTGTGCATCCTGCTTTCACAGTTCATTAACATGAACTACATAAATTACCAAATGCAGTAAATTAAAAAAAAACTAAAAAGATTTCCTAAGAACAGCACATATTCTGCAGAAAGAATGTAATTACCAAAGTAGCATTTTGGCAAGAACAGCATCTAAATGCCATATTATCAGGCGATCAAGGGCTTCAATGACAACAAAACCTGTGAGATGATTGTTTTAACCATGAATCAGAGGAAAGAGCAGTACATTATTAATTTCATAGTTGCCAGCATCCTTGGGTTTCCTTGAGCATCAAGGGTCCAAAACTGGATTAAGACTGACACTGATAACCTTCAGCTCAAACCTTCAGCCTATAGCTCAATGTCTTTTACAAGGCTCTTTTAAAAATGGGTTCAAAAATTATCTCAGTTTCTACATAATTTTTAAAACACAATAAAATTAATATGGGACTACATACTATGGTATGGAGGAGTCTATTTTCATTCTGTCTACCTTTCTGTCCAGCAGTTAGCTTATTTTGAGTTTTGCACACCCAGCAAATGACATACTTTATTTATTATGATATATTCTATTTATTGATTCTGTTGTTATACAGTTTGCTAACCATCTCCCTTTCAGAGTTGCTGGAGGTGTTCTTGAATGCAATAATGGTTTCACCCCAGACTGGTGACCTGCAGGAATGCAATATGTACAGTTGTCTGGTTCAGGATATAATGGCTTCCTTGGCAACCAGCAGTGAAAATAAATCTTGTCTATGCTCAGTACATCTGTTCATTCTATCTGTTTAGCATAAGCCAGCAAAACTGTTGCAAGTAGTGGTAGGCTTTTTACAGTTTGGCCACTAAAGAAAGATGGTGGAGCCCTAGACACCTATGACTGATATCTGGAACACTTCTCAAGCCAAATGATTAGTACCCATTTCAACTTAGGACTTATCTACACAAGCCTAATAAAACATTTTGGGGCCATCCTGAGGGTGATCTGTGCAAACAACACTGGCCCAAAATCCTGAATCTGGACTGAACTGTCATCACAACATTTGGCGAGCTCAGTCCCCTAAACTGTTTAAATCCCCCTTAGAACGCTTTTTAAAAACCCTCGCAGTTTACTCCAGCTCTTTCTGGAAAATCCACAGCACACCAGGCCAAGAACGGGCAGCTATCCTCACATGCATCCTGCTGCATTGCCTGGCAGTGCCCTTTCTGGGTGTGCCAGCAGTGGTGGTGGCATCAGGCAATACAGCAGGGCACATTTAAGGATAGCTTCCCATTCTCAGCATGGAGTGCTCTGGAAAAGGGAGGAATCTGGGGCAGTTCTGGGACCATAATACCCTGGATCATCTCGGCTGGAGTAGATGAGCCCTAGACACTAATTGTCCCACATAACTATGGGACATTCCATAGCTCTCTCTTATCAGGTTTCAATGGATAAATTTATGTTTGATCCCCCTGAGGACATTGACAAGATTTGTTAAAGGAGACTAGATTTGTTTAAGGAGACTACATGTGCACTCAGTTTTTCCTATCATTGTTGACTGCCTGGATGGCCTTTCATAGGGTTCCATCACTACTCAGTGAAAAGTGAAGTCCTGGCCTTTAGAGAGCCAGCTGAAGGAGGCCAAACATCTGCCTTGTTTGATGATTCTGTTGTCGCAATATCTTATCAAACTGTTTGCTCTTCTCTTGATTATGATGTTATCTACCTTGAGTTCACCTGGTAGAAGAAAAGGAGGATATAAATTCCTAAAATAAATTAATTTATATGTGATCAGTTAAAATGAATTATTTTTCTCTGATCTATCATCTTAAATATTAATATTGCAAGTTTTGAAAGAACTAGAAAGAGCTGTACTTTTTAATAAATACATTCAACTTCAAAGTATCTAAAAAGGGACTATCTAAATGCAGATCTATGACTCTACTGTTGTCACTTTTCTTCTTCTATATGATTGGGTTTTGTTTTTTGTTTTTACCATATTTTGCCTGATGAAGAAGCCAGTGGAGCTTTGAAAGCTTATATGAGGCATTTTGTGCATTTTGGTTTGCCAATAAAGGTATTGCTCTTTTGTGGATTTTTTTTTTTATTTTGCTGCATGAGCAACATGGCTACCCCAAATATATTTCTTGGATTAGAAGATACCAAAATTTGATGCAAAATTGGAAACTTTAAGAAGAGGGAGATAATAGACTGGAACTTAACTCTTGGAGGGTTTTTTTTTTTAATCATCAAAGGTAATCTCTTTTATTGGGAATATAATTGGCAAGTTTTTCCTATACAGCACCTAAACGTTTTTCCAGATGTACAGGGACTTCTTGAGAAGGTCAATGTTCTCTGCCTAAGAAAGGAGCAGTCAGCTTCCACAGGGCAAGCACAATCTGGATCTCAAGGGAAGTTACTTTTCTGTTGCTAAAGGAGATGAAATTTTATTACCTTTCTTTTATTGGCCTTTGTCCCTGGTCCCCATGTGGCCAACAAGGGGAGTGGTCTTTGAGACCTGCATTGAGATCTCTACAGAACAACTGATCCACAACAGAAACAACATCTGATACAAAATGTAGACCTGTAACTCTACCATCATCATTTTTCTTCTTCTGTATGATTTTTAACATCTTTGGCTTGATAAAAAAGCCAGTAGAGCTTCAAAAGTTTGCACAATGTATTTTGTACATTTCGGTTGGCCAATAAAGGTATTGCTCTTTTGTGGATTTTGAATTTTGTTGTATTTTTAAAGGGATTGAATATTTTTTCCAGATGTTCTAGATGATAAATAGCTGTCTGGACTAAATAAATGTATTTAATTTCAACTGTGACATTCCAAACAAGCCTTGAAAGGGTGCCATACTGAAAATATTGCTATTATATTAATAAGTAACTGGTTAAAAGAGACAATAAAACTGAAAAAATAAAACTATACTGAAATTAGCTAGTGTAGTGGTTCTTAACCGTTTCTTTACCAGGGACCACCCTTTAAAAATCTTTTGTTGCCACAGACCCCCAAGATTTTATTCAAGATTTAAAACCCCAATCATCATCATCATCCATTAACAATTACACCATCCATTCAACCTTCCCTCAGAATCACCACAGTGAGAAGACTTTTATTCTGCTTCTTCCTGCCAGCTGGCAGCTAGAGTGATTGAACAGCAGTGTGCAGGCTCAGCCAGCCAGCCTTTGCCTTGGCTCCTGTCATGTGGCAGCTCCACTGTGGAGAGGAAGTGGGCTGAGCAGTCTTCAAGTCTTTGCAGACCCCCTATGAGGACACTGCGGCCCCCTGGGGGTTCATGGACCACAGGTTAAGAACCACTGGTGTAGTGTAAATCTACTCTCATGAAATTATGCATTACACCAACCTTTTGCTGAATATCAACCAATTCCATATCTGCCAATCTGCTAGTTTATTGTCCCAATGTGCAATGAAGAGTGTACAATGGCTGTTTCCACAATTACAATGGATCAAATGATAGCTGAAGACACTGCTGAATAAGTATTTAAGAATGTGCAATTGCTTGTCAAATGGTTATACTTGCAAAACTCTGCATATGCAATCACAAACTGTTGGAAATAGACAAAAAAGCAGAAATGTAATGGGAATTCTGTCGATAATAATATTTTGCCATCATGCTCTGCACAATAAAATTACAGAGTTGAAATGTGTTAGGAGTGAAAAAGGTAATTGTCTGTGTAACAGACAGGGAAATGTTAGTATTAAATGCATACGCTCGAAAATTGTACTTGGGTTTAGAGCCAACCAACTCAAAAGAAGAGATAACAGCCTCATAAATGAGCACAGTAGTAAACAAACATGATGTAAAGAACTAGCACACCTGTAAAAAGGGTGAAGATACAGGCAATACTAACAGCTCCAAGCAGGAAGCCAAACTACATGTTCTGGCTTCTCAAGAGGTGCATTTACACTGTAGAAATAATGCAGTTTGACACCACTTTAAGTGTCATAGTGCTATCCTATGGAATCCTGGGATTTGTAGTTTTACAAGGTCTTTATCCTTCTCTGCCACAGCATGCTGGTGCCTCACTAAACTACAAATTACAGAATTCTATATGATGGATCCATGCCAGTTAAGTGGTGCCAACTGCATTACTTCTACAGTGTAGATGCACCCAAAGCATCTTATTTTGGGAGACATTGAATCCTTATTGAATGAGGGATCGGTAAACAAGTGTCTGCCACAACTGTAAAAGTAGGGAAAAGTCAGCAGGAGGGCCAGTCTGCATAGACCAAGCTCCTTGCTATTTTCTGATGAAACCCCCAAATGAGTGTGAATACTTTATTTACAATACGATAAAATGGCCAGGCTAACCGATAAAGTCTATAGATACTCTAAATATTTGTTACACTCTCTGTAGCAAGAGGTATGCTAAATTAATGCAATGTACATCACTCTACTGTGAATATGGTAAAATCTTTCTGGACTGTATTTGTAAGAAGTTGTTTTCCTTATATGTAATACAACGTATTGAAAATGCTGAAATGCTACCAAATACAGTAATCCCTTCCCATTCGTGGGGGTTGGGGTGGAGCACCAATGTGAAAGTAAAAAAAAAAGTGAATAAAGTAAAAAGTAAAGTAAAAACTGCACCACTGCACGCTCCCACCTGCCCAGCCCAGGGAGGAGGAGGCCAGCCAAACCTGCAGTGGGATCAGAAGAGTTCCGCAGCCATTGCTGCACCACTGCACACCCCCACATGCCTGCCCTCCTCCTCCAACACACACACACACACACACACACACACACACATACTTTCCCTCCCTGGAGGGAGAGCCAAGGAACTCCGCAAATACACAAAACCATGAAAGGGAAAGCTGCAAAAAGGAAGGGATGACTGCATTGCAATATGTGTAAATATACATATGAGAATGCATGTATGAGATTTTCCTCAACAGAGTAAATATGAGCGATGATACCTCAATGTGCTGTAAAGTGTTAAATAACACTGAAATATACAACTACCACAAATTGGAAAAGGGAGTATCAACAATTTAAGGGGCCATCTAAACGGTGAAAGTGCCCCTCATCGAATTTGCTGGGAATCCTACCTGTCTAAACAGGATCCAGGGCCAATCCACACTATTCAGAAGGAGGGGGGACCAAAATAGCAAAAACAACAGAGTAAAAGCCCTCGCAGATTTTCCTGTACTTTTTCAAAAACTGCGAGGCGGGTGCGCATTTTTGCTTTTTTTGGAAGATTGAACAATAAAAACTTGAAGGGATGCACAAAGCTGATTGGCCGGGCAAGAGCGGGTGGGGCTTGCTAGAAGGGCAAGTGCCGCTGCTGCCATGTTGGATTTTCACGTTAGTAATCGCTTGCTAAGGTGATAAAAAGGATCAATATTTGCTGTTTTGCTTTCTTATCAAATTGGAGAATGTTCTATCGCACCTTGGGATGACTTAAAAAAAAATGGTGGCAGTGAAGAACTAACACGAGTAAATTACTCGTGGCCACCATCAGGAATGCAAGGCTTATGGCAGCTTCCAAGGCCAGAAAAACTGTTTAGACATGTTGCTGCTGCTGCAAGATGCCAATACTACGAGGTACTATGGATTTCCCCCCACCCCCACATGTTAGATGGGCCCTAAGTTATGCAGAAGATACCATACTATTAGGAGAAAATAGCAAAGACTTGGAATGATTACTGAAGAAAGTCAGGAAAAGAAAATGCAAAGTTAGGTTTACAGTTGAACATTAAGAAAACAAAAATAATGATCACAGAAGGTTTACATAACTTTAAAGTAGACAATGACGACATAGAAATAGTTCAAGATTTTCCATACCTTGGCTCAGACATTAATCAGAATGGAGACTGCAGTCTAGAAATCAGAAAAAGACTAGGAAGAGCAGCTATGAAGGAACTAGACAAGATCCTCAAATGTAAAGCTATATCATTGAATACTAAAGTTAGGATTGTCCATGCCATTGTATTTCCCCTTTCTACGTAAAAAAAACTGGACAGGGAAGAAAGCTGATAGAAAGAAAATCAACTCATTTGAAATGCAGCACTGGAGAAGAGTTTTACGATATTGTGAACTGCTGAAAAGACAAATCAATGAGTCCTAGAGCAAATCTAGCCTGACCTCTCCCAAGAAGCCAACATGACTAAAGTGAGACTGTTGAACTTTGGACATACCACAAGAAGACATGACTCAGTAGAAAAGACAATCATGCATGGTAAGGTAGAAGGCAGTAGGAAAACGGGAAGACTACATTACAGATGGATAGGCTCAAGGAAGCCACACCCCTGAATCAGCAAGACCTAAGCTCGGCTGTTGATGATAGGGTTTCTCACGCATAGGGTTGCCATAAGTTAAAGTTGACTTGATGGCAGTTAAACAACAACAACCATGTGT
This sequence comes from Gambelia wislizenii, assembly GCA_030847615.1. Taxonomy (NCBI): domain Eukaryota; kingdom Metazoa; phylum Chordata; class Lepidosauria; order Squamata; family Crotaphytidae; genus Gambelia; species Gambelia wislizenii. The sequence goes on along the minus strand of JAUMIR010000006.1, from coordinate 128,716,027 downwards.
ACTACATGTGCCATTTATAATTTTGAGGTGTGTTCCTTGTAAGACAAAATATACCTAGACTATGAAATAGCTATACACGCAATATGCCTAGACTAAGTAATGTCTGTGAATTCTAATGTTCCTAGACTGTAAATGTCTATGTGATACAATAATCATCCACAAGGAGTGTGCAACTGCATATGCAGTTCTTTTACTTACTAATATACAAAAGTGATAAAGTGCATCTTTATTTCTCTGTTACATACATTTTCTGAAAATCGCAAGCTTAAGAGACTCCTAAGAGGAATGTTTAAGTTGATCGGCCTGCTAGACAACACTGTTTGCTACATTCTTGGGTGCTTAGGTGACCAAAATGATAAACTTAAAGATGTTATGGCTATTTTCAGGGCTCATGCACATAGGCCAGGATATGACGGCTCCCTGCTGGCTCCATAGGGGTCCATAGGGGTTGCATCCATAGGGGATGCAAACGTTGCATCCATAGGGGATGCAAATGTCCGATCATTACCACAGTTGCATTCACATTGCTATGACAAAGCAGTGCAATCTGACTGGCTGGATGAGAATGGAGGCAGGGCTTGCAAACAGGGAAAGTGCCTGCTGCTACCATGTTGGATTTTCGGCTAAGCAAGAGATAGGTAAGACGATAAAATGGCGATCTTTCTCTCTCTCTTTTCTCTTTTTTCTTTTGTAAAAGCGAAATATCACTTCTGCGCACCATGGGAAACTTCTTTTAAAAATGGTCAGCGGCAGATTTAAAATGGCAAGTAATTCCACCATCTTGGCTGGGGTCATGCAAAGTTTATGGGGGCTGTAAAACCATTAAGACAATTCACAGCTGCTGCAAATTGCTGCTACTCTAGAGCAATATGTTTCCCTCTCCTGTATAGATGGGACCACTGATCTGGTGGACAGAACAATGGTCTAACAATATAAGGCATTTTCATAGGTTTTTATATACACAAATTACTAGGAACAACTTATTTACTTACAATCACTCAACCTTCATGAGGCTCTGAAAGCACTCTGAACACAAAATTCTGATGGAAAGAGATAAATGTCTGTTCAAAGCAGGGATGTAAAGAACATGTGCATATTGTCTCATCCTTAACAAGATGACCATTGAAAAAATGGTCAACCAATACAATTTTTTTCACATTTCATCATTTTTTACAAAACAAAATTGTTTGCATAAAATCAATGTTTTAGTTTGACACAAACAAATTTTCCAAAAACACTCCCCAAAACTGAAAAAATACACACAAAAAAGACATAATCTAACCCAGTGAGGACCTAACTTTTGAAACATTTTGTTCTTACATGCAAGAATGAACTAAACATTGGCTTTTGTACGTGGGACCTGGAATACAATTTTGTAATGTGGTGTTTTTCTCCATTTCACTCAATCTTGACCTCTTCCAGGATGCTCTGTTCAATCCCTCATCCACTCAGTTTTTATATTTCCCTTGCTTCAACAGTCAACCAACATTACAGACACACTAAGCATGCAGAGTTGTTATAGATCTTTTGGAGGAATTTCTTCCCTAACTTTTTTTTTTCTTGGAACATTACCTGGTTTTCCATTTTGTGTTAAATCTTAAATCTGCTTCCTGATAAGATTGATATCTCAGTTTCAACCACATGCCTGAGGTGGATACAGGATGACAGATTAACAAACATTTAACACTAAAAACTGAGAAAACCTGTTAAGTGGCAAAACACATGTTAATTACTTAACAGTATTTAGGTATGCCAGTGCTATTTTAGATTGTTCATAAAATTATGTAGGCCTCACATTTATGTCACAAAGGAAGTAAAGGAATGTTGATTCTACAATTATACATGATCATAAATTTAGTTCATAAAAAATGTTGACTATTATGTTTAATCAATGGTGTGGCTCTCTTGTTCCTATGATTTCACCATTCCTGTTGTTTATTCATGGTATTTCTGACAGAGTACAAAACAAAATCTGCATTGCTGTGTCTACTACTCCTTTAGTAAAGACATCCCTTAAATCAACTGTTGCATCAGCAATAGACATTGCAAAGTATATATTAAATATGGCAGAAAATAGTAAAACTGAAAATTTAATAATTTTTGGCTTTGCTTGCTCCTATAATAATAAATAATTGAAAACAGATCAGTTGTATGTCATCAAAAAAGCACTCAGTATCACAAAAATGTGTGCTCTTTTTTTTAGTTCAATGCAGACCCATTTGCCACTACAAATATTAAGCAATTCAGTCCTGCAAGCTTGGCCAGATCACAAAACAGTTCTGTTTCTGTCACATCTTCCTCTGACAACACCACAATAACACCCCCCCCCACAAAACCCTACTAAAACCATAATACATCACCTAAGAGACTATTGCATCAGTTAAGTGCATCCTTGACACTTTTCAATTAACATCCCATCTTTATATTCCTGCTAATATGTCAGTTTCATTGCTGAATTCCACAGCTAAAGCTAATACTCAGCCATTTTGCAATACAGGATTGACAAACAATCACTTCCTCTATATTCTCTTCTAGAAAAAAACAGAATCTGATTAATACTTATGCATACTTTTGCCACCATGCCAATGTTTACATTGAGAAATAATGCAGAACAGCAAACATGTATCACTCTATGATGCTCCTGCTAGCTGCTTTACACAAACCGAGTTTCCATGTCTGCAGTTGACACTTATGCCTGTAATTAATTTTTAATGTATTTCTTATGTATAGAGACAAAAATACATCCCTTTCTAATTGCCATGCACACAGATTCTAAAAATCCTACTGTTTTTATCAACGAGGATCTCAGAAAGATCAGTTATTTGCTACAAGTTGTTTCCAGATTCTCTTTTCAAATTCTTGTTCCAAATGAATTATTGTTTTAAAAAATTACCTGTTAGGATTGTTCTCAAGCTCTCTGCTAGAAAACCATTACCCAGTAGTCTCTTGCATCGAATAAACATGTCTCAAAGCATCTGCATGAAGCAAACTGCACCATCAAATATACTATGTTTAGCTCTACAATTATCACCATTCTAAAACAATCAGAAACTTACATACGAAACCCGTACTCGCCGCCGGTGTGCCAACCCACAGCACTGCATGAAGAGGACAGCAGAAAACACTCAGTATATGGTCTCACCAAGCTTCAGTCTGTCTTGTCATTTCCTCTGAGATACTGTCCATTCCTCTTGACTCTCCAGCCCCAGCAAAGGAGAACAGGTAGAGAAATCATTCAGCCAAGCAATTTTGTTAAATGTGCCCTTGCGACTGATGAAAGTGTGTGTGTGTGTGTGTTGTGTGTGCAAGCGCTTATTCCTTTAAGTAAATCAATCCCTTCTGTTTTAGTAGAATATATAATTACCAAATGTGACTGTCCTTAATATCCCTATATTACTAAAATATATTCTGTCATATATTGTTTCCTACTTGAAGATTTTGTATTACCTGTTCCTGAACTTAGAAAAGAATCACACAGAAAAACCTTGTGCCTGTAGCTACTGAAATACCCCGCTCCTTTCTTTTCTTCCCCCCCCCTCTTTTTTTGCAATTTCTTGCTGTTGCTGTTGCTATTCTGCCATAGCTATTATTACAGGATTTTTCCCAATAGGGAAACTGGAGAGAGCATCCTTGATTCAGTGTTACCTCTGTACCACAATGGACCTATCAGATCTGCTATTTATTCCCTGCCCCCACCTCCAAGCCTGAAAAATGGCTGGGTCTAGACTTTAATTCTCTCTGGATTCTTTGGTCTACAAAACCACTGCACAAATTGTCAGAAGCTTCGTCTTGCAGTACGTGTTTCACATGAACTGCAGGCAGAGATTTTTACTGGCTGCAATACCTGACTAGCTTACAAACTGCAGCTGCATATTTTCCTCCTATTGACTCTGACAAAAAGATGTTGAGATAATACTAAACCTATGCACCCATTTAGGTGTCTTCATGCATCTGTACACATTTATAAAATAATAATGTGGACTGTGCCTTTCAGATCATTTATTCCAGCCTTGGAAGAGATATAGGTCCATGGTAAAACACATGTTTTGCATATAGAACATCCTAAGTTTAACTCCTGGCACCTCCAGGTCAGGACGGGAAAAAAATCTGAGGTGAAAATCTAAACAGCTGATACCAGTCAGTGTTGTCAGTACTGGAGCAGGTGGACCAATGGCCTCACTAAGTATAAAGTCACTCCCTGCATTCCTCACTTCCTGCTTGATTCAGGAAATCCAAGGCTAAAGTGTCCTCAAAGAAGATATCCAGCAAGGGAAAATCCACCATACTAGGTAATTGGTTGAATTGCTTTAACAATCAATAAGTCTCTCATAAATTTCTACTGAAATCTACACTCCTTTAACTTAAGTCTATGTGATAGTGGCTCAGGTATCTAATCACAGTATCGCAGAGTATAAGAGACTGCAAAGGCCATGTAGTCCAAGCCCATGCCATGCAGGTATACACAAACAAAGCACTCCTGAAAGGTGTCCATCCAACCTCTGTTTAAAGACCTCTGAACAAGAACAGTCCACCACCAACCAAGGCAGTCCATTCCACCCTCTAACCACTCTTGCAGAGAAAAATCTCTTCCTAATCATTAGACTAAATCTGAATCCACTGGTTTGTGTGCTGCAGCAGAAAACAAGCTTGCCCTATCTTCTACATGATAAACTTTAAGATTATTAAAGATGGATAGCGTATCACATCTCAATCATCTCTTCTCCAAGCTAAACATACCTAGCTCCAAAAGCCACTCCTCATAGTACTTGATCTCCATTCTTTTGACTTTCTTGATTACCCTCCTTTGGACATTTTCATTTATTTATTTATTTATTTATACCCTGCTCTTCAGCCACAAGGCTATCAGAGCAGCTTACAAATTGTTTTAAGCAATAGCTATTTACACATCTACACTACATTAAGCAGTTTCCAATCTGTGTTAGCTAATTGCCCCCACAAGCTGGGTACTCATTTTACTGACCTACGAAAGGATGGAAGGCTGAGTGAACCTTGGAGCCTGCTGGAATCGAACTTGCAATGTGGTGACTTGCAGTACTGGTATTTAACCACTGCGCTACCAGGGCTCCCTGGTCTTTCCAGCTTGTTAATATCTTTCTTGAACGGTGTCACCCAGAATTGGGCACAGTATTCCAAGCAGAACAGAGTGTTACTACTACTTCCCTTGATCTGGACATTACACTGCTTATGATGCAACCTAAAATGGCACTAGTTTTTTTTTGTTTTTTTTTTGTTTTTTTGCCACCACACCACATTGTTGACTCATGTTTAGCTTGTGATCTGCTAAGACTTCATGTTCACACCTATGGTAATCAAGCCAGGTGTCACCCATCTATACTTACACATTTTATTTTCCCTGCCTAAATGTAGTACAGTACCTTACATTTCTCCCTGTTGAAATTCATTTTCTTAGTTTTTGGTCCTGCCCTCTAATCTGTTAAGGTCATTTTGAATTCTGATCCTGTCCTCTGGGGTATTAGCTACCCCTTCTCATTTGGCGTCATCTTTACATTTGAAAAGCATGTAAAACAGTATTGAGGGATTGAGGGTTCTTTGCTTTTAGCTAATCTATATCTGTGTGCATATCCCTTATATCACTATCTGGTCACCTGGGCTCCCAAATCATGGACATAAAAACAGGTAGAGTTAGTATTAACATTCCACTTAAGCACTGTTAAGTTTTGGAATCTCAGAATATTAACACGGGAGAATGAGCAGGCTCTCTATTATTCTTTTAGGCTATTTATTATGTATAGTCATAATACACCATACACCCCCTTAAGGGGAAACACATTTTTCAGTGTCTAGGCACACTATGTTCATTACATTACACTGCAGGCAAGGCAATGTGATTTTCCAACTAGCTATGAAGCAATCCTCCCCTTCATGAAGCCCACATTTTACCAATGTGCTACACAAAACATCATGGGGATTTTTCTCATACATCCATAGCAATGCATTCACCTAATTACCTTATCAAAAAGAAAAAAAGGAAGAGGATTAGCCTGGCAAAACTCATTCTCGACATACCCATGCTGGTTTCTAATAACACTGCAATGGTACCATGATGCTTACAAAGTTATTTCTTTATCATCCATTCAAGTATCTTCCTTGATATTGAAATCACGCTGACCAGGCCATCTCCAGTTCTGTTCCCAAGATTTCACAAATATGATACAAGTTCTGAGAGGGCACCAACAAGTTCTGATGCACTCAGAGATACAATTTATCTGGCTGTAGCTACATATTTCTTAACTCCATCTTAATCTTCTACTGTACCAAACCAGTTATAATATTTATGAGAGAACACTATTAGAATGAAGTATGAAGTATTATCACCAGCAAAATTTTGCATTTTTAAAAAATGATCTGTGTTGTGGTGAGCTGACTAGCTTGACTACAGTGAAAGAACAGCTAGGGGCTTTGACCATGCAACACCGATGTTTCTTAAAGACTGAGGATGGTCTATTTCATGAGAAAGTTATCTTTAGGGATAGATTCTGAGACTGGTGTCCTGAACTCTGTTTGTTTGTTTGTGTGTATGACAAAGAAAAAGTGACTTGTAGTTTTGAAGGTATAGAGGCAGGAAAAAAAATAGAATTCTAGCTAAATTTTAGCTAAAACTGGGGATACAGACTTGGAGGAACAGCAGAAACTCCTTTCTGGGAATATGTTCTCTATTTACAGAAATGTGTTTCCCTTCAGCATGGTCTGCTTATCCTTGTCGAAAATATCAAATTTTATAAAAACACCACTAGTCCAGCATTCCTATAATCCAAAGAAAAGTTAACCCTGTAATAACATCTATCGAAATTCTCACCACCAAAGAAAGAATGGCTTACATACTCGAGTGTGAGAAGTTGGATTGTGCTGCCTTACCTATAAATCTTGTGCAACTGAACAAAGAAGGAATTTTAGGATTTCGAAGATGTCATCAGAATTTTTAAAAAGCCCATCCATTAACAGAAGATTCAGAAGAAAGAGTTGATAAGGAAATGAGATGGTTTTCAGCATCAATTGTAGGATGATCTGAAAATAATCCTGAAGGACAATATGCAAGTGGTGCAGGTCAAAGGTTCCGTGTGCCTAAACAATGTGTGAGAAAAAATGCTACCACCCAGTCCAATAGGAGACTTTCAATAATATTCACATCTTCAGTTGTGCCAGTCAGGATTTCTTGGGCATATTCACAAACCAGAACCTTAGACAATAATCCAGTCTCAGGTTCTGCGCTTTGCCCCCCTAATTCTCCTCACTTAGGCTACTGACACACTGCAGAAATAATGCAGTTTGGCACTGCTTTAACTATCATTGCTCCATCCTATGGAATCCTGGTATTTGTAGTCTATAGTGGCACCAGGGCTCTCTGACAGAGAAGGCTATTCTATTCCATAGAACTGAGCCATGGCATTTAAAGCGGTGTCAAACTACATTATTTCTGCAATGTGTCAATAGCCTTAGTCCATTACTGTCAACTCCAACTGGTAGCATTGCCTCTCCAAGGTTTCACACAAGTTCCCCCAACCAAGTCTGATCTTGCTTAGTTTCTGAAATCACATGAGATCAGGTGTGTTCAGACTGATATTACCAGTTGTTTTATGGTACCAATTCAGAATGCATCATTTGTAAAAGTACATAGTGGTGTAAAATGATACAAGTAAACTGCTTGTTGCCTGTCAAGACACACTGTAAATAAAAACATGAAATGTGTACTCAAAACTGAATATGTGACTTCCCCATATGAAAACCTCCCATCATAGTTGCATTTACCCTAACAGATTCTATTTGGTAAATGAAAATTATTTCCCTATATGATATATTCTGATTCAATGCTTCAAATCTGGAAAAGCATGTACTGTACTAGGCACAAGTAGCAAGACATGAGAAAATCAGCACTTGGAATTTTCCCCAGCTTGCCTGTACCCCTTTAATTTAATCGAATTTTTCTTCAAGAAAATTTTCTGCATATTTCTATGAATATATTTTACATAGCAATATGGGTTTCCCAGTCTAAAAGCTCTGTTGTACAAGCATGACTTTTTTGTGTATGCATTCTGCACATAAAGAAAGCCAGTTTCAATAAATCTAAAGAAATATTGGGTGACTTTCCATGGGCAGAAATACAAAAGGAGAATGAAGTTCAGAATGGATGGGAGTTTCTTAAAATCAGATACTGAAAGCACAATTTTGAACAATTCCACTGAAAAAGAAAAGTGGAAGGCACCTAAAGAAATCATTTGATGAGCTGAGATTTAAAATGAGAATTTATAAGAAAAGGAAAAAGGAGAATCACGAAGAAAGAATACAGGTCAGTATATTTGTAGAGAGAGGGCTAACAGAGCTAAAGGTCAGAATGAGCTCAGGCTTGCAAGAAAGACTTTAAAAAATTAAAGGTGTTTTTATGGCTATGTTCAAAGCAAGAGGAAGAAAAAGGAAGTGTTAAGTACACTATGTGGAGAAGATGGAGAACTGCTGTTGGTGACAGCAAAAGCATACATTCTCAATGTCTTCTTTGCCTCTGTATATGATATGATACAAGCAAACCCTTATCATTTAAAAAACTAGCAGCTATTATGGTAAATAAAAGTAAGGAAAACAATACTCAATTGTTAAAAACAGAATGATGCAGTAGGAGGACTGCAGCCCAAAATAGGTAAAGTGGTAGTTTAGGAACACCTAGTTATTTTGAAAGAATTCAGATCTCCAGGGCCATATGAATTGCATCAAATAGTATTAAAGGAATTTGCAGAAGTCATCTCAGAGCCTCTGCCTATACTCTTTAAGAATTGGGGAGCAGGTAAGGTCCGTGCAGACTGAAGGCTGACAAATGACATCTTTTTCGAAAGGAGGGAAAAGAGGATCTAGGCAACGACTGACCCATTGGCTTGATGTCAGTACCAGGAAAGGTTCTAGAACAGTTAATTAAACAGATGTTCTGTAATCATTTATAAAAGAACACTATGATTACTAATGGTCTGCATGGGTTTCCCAAACAACAGACTGCATGGGATTCTCATGCCAGACTAACCTCACTCTTTTTGTAGTAGAATTACAAGCTTGGTAGATCAGGGTAATGCTGTGAATGTAGCGTACCTTGATTTTGGTAAGGCTTCTAATAAGGCATCCCATGATATTCTTGTAGACAACCTGATAAAATATGGGGTATATGATGTAACTTTGGATCCCCTTTGGGGGTAAAGGCAGGATATATATTAAAATAAATAAAAATAAATAGCTGGCTTATGGACTTAACTTGAAGAATCTTCTTTATTGGTTCCTCATCATCCTGGAGCAAAGTGGGATGCCACAGGGTAGGTTAACTATCTTTATAATGACTTGGATGATAGAATAGAGAGCATGGACATGAAGATGGCTAAATGGCCCTCCAACTCTGTGATTCTATGGGCTTATCTACATGGGCTAAATACCTTGGCTTGCCCCCATTCCAGAGCCCTGCAGTCCACATGATGCAGGGCTTCTGCCCTGATCTGCACCTGAGTAGTCCTTGCCCCCCCTGCCCCCGGGCAGATACAGCGGTGCAACACGGGTAAGCCAGGATAAGGCCTTGTATAGCATTGTAAGTTAATACTCAGTTTACACCATTACCACCAGGATGGAACAGATCGAGACCTGTGTGTTCATGAGAACCTGTCCCAGCACACTGTCCCTTGCTGCCTCTGCCATCTCCCTGGGTCTCCTGGAAGCCAGGCAGGGGTCTCTCAGCATGTGACCAAGCTGGTCATATGCAGACAGCCTTCATTCAACTGTTGCGGGCCCCTTCCTGGCTTCCGAGTCAGCAGTGAAAATGGCAGCAGCAGCTGTAGCAAAAGGTTGGCATTCTGTTAGGAATATGGCCCACTTCATCAAGGTAACAGAGAAGAATGGCCCACATCTGGAACCAGGATATGCCAGCATATCCTGGCTGGTATAGTTAAGCCCTTTGAAACAGTTAAAATATTGCACTTATATTTTGCACTTCCACATCTTAGATGTTTATGCACTGGATTTCTTGGAAGTTTCTGTAAGTGAGTCCATTTTTATAGCACTATTCCACTTTGACAGAATTGCAGACTTAGAGGTGTGTGTTTTTTTTAATTGTTCAATGGAAGAAAAAATCCAAGCAAGATTTGTGTTGAGATAACATGACCGGTAGGACAAATTAAGCAGAAAAAGACATCTGATCTTTGATCTTTCTTGGATCATTTGACGTTTGAAATTCAGCAAAACTTAGCTTTGACCCACCTGCTGCCATTTATATATAAGGTGTAACAGATTTCTCCCCATCTCTGTAGGATGGGGATCAGGGTGATTTTCTCATTTTTTAGACATAGTCTTTTGCACTCTGAAACAACTCAGGCAAGACAAAAAGTAAACATGGACTAGATCCAAAATGCAAATGAACTACAAAACAGTCCTTACCTTCACAATGTCTAAAGTGCTCTATTCTTCATCTGCATTTCCCTAATTTAATTTACTTATTTGAAATGTCAACAAAAAAACAAGAGGTCAAAAAACACTCTCCTTTGTTTGTGATTGTTCCCTCAGCCAAGTAGCATTACTTAGGCCCATTTACAGCAGAAACATTCTTACTCTAAGACCAGTGCTGGCCAGACATTGTATCAGCTGATCCAGTGGTTGTCTGAAGCTAATGAAATGGATTTGCAAAGCTTTACGCCAGAACACGGAGGACACTGTGATCCAAAATGCCTAGTTATCTCCTCTAATGGCCTTGTATGCATTGTGTATGAGAAAAGGGGAACACTCAAAATGAAGACACTCAAAAAGGGCAGCCTTTCAGCAGTTGGGTTCATTGCATGCAAATGTTGCTCCACTCATCAATTTCTACATCCTGGGAGTCCTCATTTCAGCATTTCCTTTGCCAGAAAGCTAATACAACATATAGTTCTCTGAGACTGTAGCATGGGTTTCATGATGCAAATGAAGCCCTGCGTTTCTCAAAAAGTAGTGAGAGCAGAGATGCTTGATGCCAAAAAGGAACTTGGCCTTTGCCATAACTACATTTTTGGCCTCTATGGAACAAAACCAAATGCATTTGGGATGATATTCCAGTCAATCATATCTGATATGAAAATTATCCATAGGGAACATGCACACACCTGGAAATGTAGTGTCTCAACTCCAATCTATATATATATAATTCTCTTGGGTATGTTGCCATTTTCAGTGTGCTGATTGGCTGCTTAGGTGTCAGGATCTGCCTCTTCTCACAGGACTAGGCCCCTGGCTGCAGCAGCCGGCACAGCCTCTTTGCAGACTCAGGGCCTGGCTGTGGGAGTCTTGGAAGAACCAGGGCCAAGCTATCTGACGCAACTGTCTGCAATCATGCAGCACACCTGAAGCAGCCAGGGAAACTGCTATTTAAGAGCGGTATTTGGCCCTCAGTCTTGGCCACCACAACATGGTCTTCAGTGGTGGCTGTAGCTACTTCTTGCTTTTGGGTCAGGGTCTTCTGTGCTGTCTGTAGCTGGGCGTTTGGGGCCTGAAACATGTGGAAAGCTCAAGTCCTTTCTAAACATGGTGGTGGAGGGGCTCTCACATCCTGGGGTGTGTGTGTCATGTGGGGAGGTATAGCATGTGGGGTGCAGTGTGCATGTGTGGGGTTGTTGTGGTGTTTTGTGTGTGTGGTGTGGGGTGTTTGTGTGATTGTATGGCAGCTGCAGAGGGGCTCTTGCATCCTGGCATGCATGCATGTGTGTGTGTGGACAGTTACATGGTGACAGTGGAGGGGCTCTCACACCCTGGTGCACATGGTGTGTGTATGTATGTGCAGTTGCATGGTGGTGGTGGAGGGACTTTTGCTTCCTGGTGTGTGTGGTGCATGTGGAGCATGGTGTGTATATGTGTGGTTGCATGCATTTATGTGTGGTTGCATGCTGGCAGTGGAGTGGCCTTCACATCCTGCTGCATGTGGTGTGTGTGTAGTGTAGTGTGTGTGCGCGCAATTGCATGGCAGCGGCAGAGAGGCTCTCATGTCCTGGCATGCTCTCTCTCTCCCTCTGTGAAGTGTGGTCTGTGTGTACGTACATGCAGTTGCATGGCAGCAGCGGAGGAGCTCTCATGTCCTGGCACACATGGGTCTGTGTGTGTAGTGTGGTGTGTGTGTGTGTGTTACATGGTGGTGGCAGAGTGGCTCTTGCATCCTGGCACATGTGGTGTGTGTGTGGTGGTGGTGTATGTGTGTAGTGTGTGCATGTACATGCGGTTCCATGGCAGCAGAGGGGCTCTCGTATCCTGGAATGTGTGGTGTGTGTGTGTCTAGCATGGTGTGTGTGTATATGTATGTGTGTATGTGTGGTTGCATTGCAGCAGCGGAGGGGATCTCGGCATGAAACTAACCATTATAGTTGATTTGAAAGGTTATATATTAATGTGTCAAATGATGGTACTCTTGACATGTTTCCTAAGTGGCCAATCATCAGAGTGGGAACGGAAACATACTGAAGTGTTTTATATATGTAGATAACGGTGTATGTTATGCTGGGTATAGCTAGTATAATAGAATTCACCATAATCAATTTTTCAGATAGAAATATCACCTGCAAAGTGCTAAAGAAACAACAAATGGCTTAAGTTGAAAGAAAATTATCTTTCCAATGATAATGAAGTATCAATCTTTTAGCAGTCAAAAGGGTGTGAAAAATCCACTTCCATTGGCCATTTGTTAATTTCCAAGAAACAGGTAAATAATTTAAAAGAACATGCATGTCCCTGAATATCAAGGAACTTTCCAATACCAAATTTACTCATGTGATTATATGGGCCCACTGTATCTGAAGGCTCCGGATCTGCAGATTTAACCAACCTTGTCCCGTGACTCTCCTGCTCATCTTCACAATCTGGCTGAACTCCAGGTCAAAGCCCACATACACACACAGCGCAACCAGGCTGAGAAGTGATCCCAGGGCAGCAGCAGAAGCAGTGACAATTCCTGGCTGACAGTCTTGCATTCCTCAGGCTCCCCTGCCTCCAGGAAGCCCGCCAGCCACCTGCTTCCACCTTCGAGCAGCTTCCGCAGTGACATGGCAATTGCCAGCAGCGATGCTCCTGCTCATGCACTAACAAACAGGAGCACTGCCACCAATTGCCATGCCCCTGCAGAAGCTGCTTAAAGGTGGCAGCAGGGCTCCTCAGAGGCAGACGAGCCCAAAGAATGCACACCTGGCAGCCAGGGCTTGCCACTGCTTCTGCTACTGGCGTGCCATTTTATAAATAAGGTACCTCAGCATCTAGGAGCCAGCATGGTGTAGTGGTTTGAGTGTTGGACTATGGCTCTGGAGACCAGGGTTTAAATTCCCACTCAACCATGGAAACCTACTGGGTGACCTTGGGCAAGTCACACTGTCTCAGCCTCAGAGGGAGGCAAAGGCAAGCCCCCTCTGAACAAATCTTGCCAAGAAACCCTCATGATAAGTCAGAAACAACTTGAAGGCATACAACAACAACAACAACAACAACTTCAGCATCTGTGGTTTTTGATATCCGTGTGGAGTCCTGGAACAAAAGCCTGCTCTTCCCAAAATGTAACTACAATGGGACAAACCCCAGAACATATGTGTTAAGGAAGCATTAGCAGCATTACACCTCCAACCATTTGCTGATTTAGAAAACCCTTTCTTGAATTTACTGGGGTATGTTTTTATTGTTTTAACTTCTATATGTTTTTAAAAATAATTTTAATTGTTACTTTTTAATTAATTTTAATTGTCTTATTTTTACTTGTTTTTACATTGTAAACTACTTTGGCACTGATAAGTGGCATAGAAATTTAGAAAATGAAAAATAATTTTAAAAATTCTTAAGGGAGGGGGGATATTTTATGTAATGTGTTGCCTAACATGTGAACACTTGCTGCAGAAAACCTGTAAGAGTCACACCAACTATTTGCTTGCATGCTTTTCCTCTCAAAAGAAGATGCTTTCTATCTGATATTTTCTATTGGGCATTACCCATTTTTAAAAGTGATGTTAAATTGTCCAGGACTCCATCACACAGGCAAAAGTGTACTGGATTAGGATTAACATATTTTGAAAAGCAAAAAAGAGGGCATATCTACTCATTGACTACTTCAAACCACCAATTGCTATGCTGACTCTTACTTTAACTGCCCTATAAGCTCTGGGCAGTTGTAAAAGTCACTGCTCCTCAGTTGAACCAGTCCAACAGACAAGACAGGCACCATCCCAGTAAGGGCGGCAGGGTACCTTTCTCCTCTCTACCATCTTCCTTGCTGACTGGCCTTTCCCAAAAGATGAAGAAAGGTGATGGCCCCAGTGATGACAAAGGCAGCGGCCCAATTAGAAGCTGGTGACTCACTTCATAATCACCACAGGGCTCAGGCTGGCTTCTCTGAGGGCCTCCCTCTCCCTGGTTTAACCTGGCATGTTTCTCATGCTCCTTCTCAGAGCTCTACTACCTTCAGTCCAGACCTTGTAAGAAAACCAGGACATTTTAAAAATCTGCCCAGGCAGATTTTAGCTCTGAAAAAGAAGACATGTCCAGGAAACTGGAGGACAGGAATTTTAGCTCTGAAAAAGAAGACATGTCCAGGAAAAGGACTTACTGTAACCCTAAGCTGAACAAATCAATCATTTTATTTCTGATACCATGACTTCTTAGCCTTTAATTGGGGGTGGGTGGAAATCCTCTCCTTTACCTCTTCCCCTTTTTAGCACAGTAATTTTGGGTGGTTTTTAAATACATATTGTGGATTTGGCAAAAGTCAGAGAGAGAGAGAGATGTTTTATAATGTACTGTTATAAACCACTAACATTCTCTTTGGAAAAAAGGGGATACAGATTATCTAAATAAAATGAGTGTAAATCCATTTCTTTTTGATTAAGCATCCTTAGGAATATATCCATGCATATTATAAGAAAATAACTTGCAAGCATGTTTAATTTCATGCTGAGAAAGAGACTAGTATTTTAAGTAACTTTACCTAAAAACTCTCAGAACTCACATTACTGGCAATGGAATTTTCCAGGTTTCCAGACTCCTGGACATACAGAAATTTGTATGGTAGCACAATCTATAATCCAAACTTCTACATAAATATTGTCCTGTTATGGCTGTGCACATAATTCAAGAATGTGGTTTTATGATCATTTGAGGGCTTTCATAATAGCACAAAAAGAGAGAGCTAGAAATCGTAGTGCTGCTACAGTCAAAATGTCTTCTCAAAATTGCACAAGTAATCTCTCTCCATGCTTATATCCAGACTATTGCTAGTTCTAATTTGATATATTGATTTGAAATCTCTTCCCCTAAGCAGTTTAGATTCTTTGAACTCCATTAAATAAGCAGACATATTCAAACTAGTAGCTCTTTAGTTTAATCAAAAAGCAGTGTTTTAAATCTAATATGTAGCTTTATCAGCACCAGAACTTACTTTTACTTCAAGCCAGGCATTCCACAAAGTGAGGCTCTGTTTTATTTATTTAGTATTTCTGGAGTAATGAAGCTCCTAGTTCAACTCTGTTGATTTTATATAAGCATCTCATGTGGTCTATGAACTTTGCAATGAAGACTATGGGTGCCTCCCATGGCACGTAATGTGATACTGCCATGTTTCGTCCACTCTCTTTTTAAGAGCTATCTGCATAAATATTATCAATCATTTTCAGTCTACATTTGCAGGATTTGTCCCTTCATCCTGCACCTTTCCATGTTTTCTCAGACTGCTACTACTCCATCTTTTTCAAACAAATTGAATTGTATTGCAGCCTACACAGAAGTTAACTCTTTTAGGACAGGGTTTTAACATGTTTAGTGATATTTTGGGAAGGTGAAATCTATCAGCACCCAGCATGCATTCACTATAATCTTTGCACTGACTGGAAATAATCTTCCTGATTATTTTTTAAAGTGATCAAGCCTTTTAATCAGTAGTAAAAATACCTTGATGTTACATATTTTATATTATACACATAATATCAATGAAATGCCACTGAAATTGAAGAGCATCCCAGGGTCAAGAGGGTTTCAGGGTATTATATATACCGTAGGTTGCACTTCCACAGTGCAACACTGAAGAACCATGGACACTTTTAAAAGGTGAATGGAGGGAGTGAGACCCTGAGTCAGCAAGAACTACCACTCTGCATCCAACCGTTCTCACCTGCAGGGGCTTAGGGAATAAAATCTGGACCGCTGCTTGGTGTCTGGCTGTGCATCAGTCTGTGGAGAAAGAGAAGGCCACTGAGACATCTAAAAGATGAAGAGGAAGAGTTTGGTGACCAGCTGCTGGCTGCCACCTGCTTGGCAGAGAGGAGAACTAGTTACGTGCATTCAATATCTGCCTGTTGGAACAGTTTCTCTCTCTCTCTCTCTCTCTCTCTCTCTCTCTCTCTCTAACATGTTAAAAGGGATGGTATTACCTACTTGGTAATGATGTGTTTTCAGAAGAGGGGGAGTAGTGAAGGGAATCATGGAAAAGCCATCAGAGTCATAAATAGCACTAGGAGGTACAGAGGTAGTAGACAGTTGTGTTTTCATGGGAGAGGAGAACACAAAACAGTGTTGGTTGCTCCCAAATTGACCCTTCCCTCCAATGTAAACAGCCTAGATAGCCTTGGCAATAGTCTCCCAGATTGAAAATGCTGCTGTTGAATGCCAGGTCAGTGAAAGCAGGTAGATGTGTCATCATAGATGTTGATGTCTCTGAACACAATAAGCTCATTGAACTCCAACACCACCTCTAAGATCACCACACTAGTTCAGGAGGGGAGATGGGGGAAGAGAGTGAGTGGTGTACCAATAGAATTCCTATTTGTTCCTGGTAACCCAACTTCAAATATACACACTAGAACCCAGAAGATTGCAAGACGAGGCACTTGGTGAGGGGGGTGGAGTCATGATAAGCCACTGCAGCCCCCATCTACCTGCTGCTGCATGATGAACCTGGTGGGAAAATTTGAAAGCTGTTAACTCCCAAGCTTCATCCAGTCAGGTTTCTGTGTTACAAATCAGGTGAACTTTTGCTGATTCAAAGTCAAGTCCTATATAGCTGTTGTTTTTCCATTCACTGAAACGGTTCAGGACTTCATGTCTGCCATGTCTGTCTGAAGTGGTGTCTTGCCCCACTCATGCTGCAGGACAAACTTTGGATCTCATTTCTGTGCTGGATGGGATGTTGATTTTGCAGAGTCCCATGGTTCTGTTGTCATGGGCAGATCATTACTTGATCATTACATAAGATTCAATGAGTCTCAGCATGGATGAGGTAGTGATTAAATGGCCCACTGCAAGTAATGGATGATCTGATTTGTTTCCCAATGAGTATAGGGGCCTTTCCTGTCAGTTCAGCATGTGAGCCTTTTGAAGTCCTGGTAGATTTCTGGAATGGGCACATGGCCAGGGGAATGGACATGAGCAACTCCTGAGAATCGTCTATCAGCGTGGAGCCAAACCAGCCCTTTGGCTTTCCAGGGAGCTGGTGGTGCTGAAGCAAGTGAGACAGCAACTACAACAGCTTTGGTGGAATGATTCTGGCTAAACACATCTTAAAGTATATTTTGTGGCATTGCTGGCAGTAAAAACATGCACTTCTCTAATTCCAATTCATTTGCAAGGAGTGGTTTTGAGTGGTCAGAGACCCATTACATCCTGACCCATAAGAAGAGAATGCAGACTGTTCAACAGCCCATTGTGAAGAATTTCTGCCACACTTTGCAAATAAAATTGCTCAGATCCATTCTAGCTTGGAAGCTCCAGCTGATATAGTTCCAGTGTATCTAACTCTGGTCCCTATTTGTACAGTGGTAATGGCTATTTTAAAATCTGTACAGCCTGAACAGAGGGACATGATCCTTGAAGAGGTAAAAGCTACCAGGACTGTACTGTATCCCTACCCTATTTGGCTTATAAAGTGACAAGACAGACATGCTCCTGGTCAGTCAATAGAAAGATCAGGGAACAGGGATAGCTTTTCCTGGACAGAGTACTGCCCCCGCCTAAAAATTCAGGTTTATAGTGTTGTGGTATTTCGCATTCAGCACTGATCCTGGATGTCCAGGTTTTTGCAGTGGCTAGGAGTGCCTTTGGACAATTAAAAGTAGTCCTCATAGATATGTCAGATCTGGCCACAGTAACACATGCCTTAGGGTTTATCTACACAGGCCAAAATATGTTGGCTCCCCACCAACATATCCTGACCATGGATCAGGCCCCCATTACCACACTCGTACCCTTCATGAAACAGTAAGAAGTCCTGATGGGCATGCCAGTCTGTCGCTGCAGCCGCTGTTGCTACAGTCTCCCTTTGTTCTCCCAGAAGCTTGGGAACTGGCCTGCAACATGTGACCAAGGCCCCTGCATGTGACCAGCCTTGATCACATGCTGCAGGACTCCTTCCTGCTGTGGAAGAGCAATAGCAGACCGGCAGCTACAGCAATGGACCAGCGTGCCGGATTGGTGTACTACGGTCACGCAGGACCCAATCTGCTTTTTGCCAGCAGGAAATAATCATCACCAAAATCTTGAAACATTTTTTGAGGTCCTACTTTGCCTTCCCTCTGTCTTAGCCCCGTATTTGCCCTGGGGATCATGTGGACTGCCTGGGGACAGAATGGGACAAGAGCCGTACATTGTCTGGACTGCAGGGTTCAAAGACTGGGGCAAGACAGAGTGTACTCTGTCTTATATGTACATAAACCCTTAGTTACAGCCTAAATTCATTACTATAATATTCTGTACATGGGTCTGCCTTCAAAGCATGTCAAGAAACTTCAGCCGACACAAAGTTGCAGACAGACTGCTGTGGCTTGTTATAAGGAACAAATGACTCTCTTCCTACATTAGCTCCACTGACTATCAGTTTGTTTCCAGGCAGAATTCAAAATCCTGGTTTAATCCTAAAAAGCTTCATGGGTTAGATCTAGGCCAGTGGATCTTAACCTGTGGTCCATGGACCCCGGGGGGCACCATGTCCTCACAGGGGGTCCATGAAGGCTGCTCAGCCCATGTGACAGGAGCCAAGGCAAAGGTTGGCTGGCTTGGCCTGCTCTTCAATCCACTCCAGCCACAAATTTGCAGGAAGAAGCAGAAGAAAAGTCTTCCCTCAGTGCCTCTGAGGGATGGGCTAATGGATGGCATGTTGTTGTTGTTGTTATTGTTAGGGTTTTAAACCTTGAGTTAAGGCTAGGGGGTCCTTGGCAACAGAAGATATTTAAAGGGGGTCCCTGGTAAAGAAAAGGTTAAGAGCCGCTGATCTCTGCTATCTGATGGACTAGGTTCTATATTGCATTTAGCTTAATGTGCAAGCCACACTTGTCCTTCTTCTCTGTGGAGGGAGGAAGAACATAAATAAATAGAGTGAATGAATGAATGATAGAACTATAAAAAATTATATATTATGAAAAACCCATCCATCAAATCAGTCATTTTAGCAACATGATTCATAGCAGTAATCATAAAGGTTTTATTTCATGTACAGTACAGTGTAATGATAGCTAGCATGGTGTAGTGGTTTTAGTGTTGGATTATTACTCTGGAGACCAGGGTTCAAATCCCCACTCTGCCATGGAAATCCACTGGCTGGCCTTCAGCAAGTCACACTCTCTCAGCCTAGAGGAAGTAAATGGCAAACCTCCTCTGGCCAAGAAAACCCATGGTAGATTTGCCTCGGGGGTCACCATAAATGACTTGAAGGCACACAGCAACATGGAATTATAGTGTTATGGCAGTGCTTTCATTTTATAAATACAGCATTTTGCTAAGAGTTTCAGCACCAGAAAGATTATACTGAATGTGTGCACTTTCAAATAGCTACTCAGATGAATTGGGTCTTCTTCTTGCTGTCCTGCAGCAATGTTATGACTACTTGTTTAGAAAGGACACAGAGAGATGAACATACAGGAAAAGTGCAGTATCTCCAAAAGTGTGGAAAGCCGATTACATTTGCTTAGCAGAAAAAGCAATATTATTAACACTACAAGCCACATATCTGGAAAGAGATTATCTTCTGGAATAAAGGACTCAATTCTAAATTAAATTATCTCCAACACTTTGATGGAAAACTTCTTTTGTAACTGACTGATACCACTCTTAATGAGGGTAATGTATGCTTCTTGAATAGCTGAACTAGTAGAGGTACAACAGATTTTCTTACGGGAACAGAAGAGAAGATAAAATGCACATTATAATTACTATAAGCTGGTATTAATAAAACATAGGGGAAAGCTAGTCAGATATATTACCATATACATTAATAGCCTCACCTTATATGGATTTCTCACATTTTAACATTTTTATTACAGTACTTCACAGAAGATAAGCTTAAGTCAGTCAGACACATGATTGAAAATCACCTTTTATACTTAAATATAATTAAATATAATATAATTAAGATTTTCTTTAAAGAAAAATTTATAGTAACTACATACCTGACTTGAGGTATGCTTCTACCCCCCTCCTGCCTTATTATTATTATTATTATTATTATTATTATTTAGTTATTTATACCCCGCTCTTCAGCCACAAGGCTATCAGAGCGGCTTACAAATTGTTTTAAGCAATAGCTATTTACACATCTACACGGAATTAAACAGTTTCCAATGTGTGTTAGCTAATTGCCCCCACAAGCTGGGTATTCATTTTACTGACCTACGGAAGGATGGAACGCTGAGTGAACCTTGGAGCCTGCTGGAATCAAACTTGCAACGTGGTGACTTGCAGTACCGGCATTTAACCACTGCGCCACCAGGGCTCCTTTAGACATACTTATCTGCCCAGTTTGTGTCCTATCAAAAACATGGTCAAAAATTTGGATAAATTGCCCCACTTCTATTTAAAAAAACCAAAATAAATTAAATACCTAGGTATATGGGAATTCGTTTTAATTTTTGTCTCTTTTCTTTCAATATTTATTTTTTGATAACTTCTTGAGCTTCCTTTTCACTAGAGGCATTTCTCATGAGCTTAAGGTGTTGTGCTTCCTATAACACCAGTTGGACAGAAGTAACCTGGCTTCAGTGCTAACCTTCTATTTAGACTAGAGAAATTGTATATAAGGATTCCTCTAAAGACTGGTGGACCTTTCATTTCATTTCATTATGAAATTTTATTTCATAAGCTGTAAGAATTAAATGAACCAGAAACTATAATGCATAGTTGGACTTCCATACCCATAGCCGTTTGGTTCCTGGACTTACCATGGATACCAGAAATCACAGATAACAGAGAACCCTATTAAAATAAAGGACTTCTGGTAAAAACATACCATAGAGTTGCATTGGAGGACCTTGAAGATGCCAAGAGAAGATATCTCTCTAGGCATTTTCTAGCACAACTGTATGGTATGTGTCCCTATTTTGTGTTCCGCAGATAACTGAAACCTCAGATATTAGTTCCGCAGATACGTGGGTCTGACTGTATTATATCAGTACTGTACTATCCTCCAGTGGGATGCTGTTCTTTCCTGGGCTTAATTTAAAGTGCTGGTGTAAGTTAAAAAGTCCTTCAAAGCTTTAAGCCAACCTGAATGAATTCCTCTTCTAGTATATTGCTATCCATATCCTGAGACTGAGTACTCATCTGATTACTCCCATATGTTGAGGTATGGCAGGTGGCCATTTAAGAGTGGATTTTTCAATAGAAGGCTCCTAGGAAATAACATTAACTAATAAAGATTTTGTTTATCTTTTGTATACTTTTGCTACTATATTTTGTCAAACACGTTCATAATTGATATATTCTATCTCTCTAACAAACTGATGCCTGTTTTTAATTGCAAGTCTTTCTATTTAATTTGCTCTACCACTTTTGGATTTGTTCGATATGAATGTTTGTACTTTACAGTAGGACCCCCGTATCCATGGGGGATTAGTTCTAGGGCCCCCTGCAGATAATGAAATCCATGGATAATAGTGAACGCCCCTATCGCCATTGCCGCCACAGGAGCCATCCCGGGGGTGAAGGTAGAAGGAAAGCGAGATCTCTCCTCCCATCCCTTGGCCCTCCATCACCATTGCCACCACGGGAGCCATCCGGGGTGAAGGGAGAAGGGAGGCAAGATCTCTCCTTCCTTCCCCCCCCCCGCTGTTACCAACCATGACTAATTGACTCAGCGGTTGGCGAAACAGCGGATGCGGGGGTGCTACTGTACTTGTTTTACTATACATCATCCTGAAAGCCATTTCCTACAAGATTACCAATAACAATCTAGAAATAAGTAAGGCTCCAATGGTATACATTCATGGTAATAAGAAAAACAGATTAAGCTGCCATATACTGTATAAACTCTGATCACTGGTCCATCTAGCTCAATGCTATCTACCTTGGCAATGGGTCTCCATATTTTCATTTACACAGCCTTTTCACATCAAATGCTGCTTCATTTTATCGTTTTTAAAACTTTTATTAAGGAGAATAACATTCAAAATCATAACATGTAATAAAATGTATCAATTGAAAGCAACCCATCACAACTAGGCAGCTAAAATAAAGTTATAGTAAAAATAGATATTGTCATCAAAGACAATAAAGGAATTCTTTCTATAAATTTATTTTCAAACATTTGATTTTCTCCTGACATTATATAACAATTTAGTTTCATCAATACTGTAATAACCCCAAGGTTAAAGAACCAATCTGAGAGTGAAGGTACTAATTATTTATTCCAGTAAAGTGTAATTGAATTAACAATTATTATCATTATAGTTGTTGTTGCTGTAATAAAATTTTTAAAAATTATAATTGAATTATAAAATTCTATAAATTAACAATTAATTCAACATTTGTTTCATCGTACAATGCTTTTTAAAAAATAAGGAGAATGTTAAGATGATCCATTGGAAGCAATATCTGGGTATTTGTTTTATATAACGTAATACTAACTTCCAATAAAGCATAATCTTAAGGATATTCCAGAAGATATGAATACAGTATAATCTGTGCCATGTATAACACATTTCCAAGAATTATAATGTGTTTTAATTATGTACCACTGCTGCAACATTTTGAAATCTATTTTATGCCTATTGCCCCAATCCAGTTCCAGATATCCGTAGTCAAGTCCCTTTTTAAGCATTTCTGTCCATTTTATAAAAAGTAAATCCTTCTAGCTTTCTCTCATGGAAGTGTATCTCCGGCTTTTCTTCGCAAATGAAGATTCAGGAAGCACGCTGATGACTAAAAAGGCCAATCTGAGTTTCTGCAAGTTCTGTTGCAGAAAGTACAGCAGAAGGTCTCCTTGGGTGATGTTTCCGGATTGTGATTCTTTCTGCGTTGTCGTTTCTCTTCAAGACTTGTTCGGCATGAGTTCTCAAATAAGGCTGCAGCATTGTGGATAGTGCGTCTCCATGCCTCCCGATGTGAAGCCAGGGCAGTGCCATTGTTGGTGATCATTTTGGCCGTGCCTGAGATGTTGCTTCAGGGAGTCCTTGTATCACGTTTTTGGCGCGCCCCTCTTACGCTGACCCGTGGCGAGTTCACTGTAGAGTACTATTTTTGGGAGGGGATGGTCCTCCATCCTAGAAACGTGCCCTGCCCAGCACAGTGTGTTCTCAATATCATGGCCTCAATGCTGGTGATCCCTGCTTGCTCAAGGACAGCAACATTTGTCACATAGTCAGTCCAGTGTATATTTAGGATTGTGCGTATACAGCGCTGATGAAATAAAAGTATATATTCTGCCTATTAATCCTTTACTTGTTTTATTTAAGCAGCAATCCTTGGCATCACCAGCTAAAATGATCTAATATAGCCGTTTTGCTCAATGTTCAATTGAGTCAGCATTGATTTTAACAAGGGCCAGAAGACTGCTGGCTATCCAGATGGATGCATTACCGAGAAGCTTACTTTTTTTAACAGTCCATTAAAAATTAAAAATGCAAGATTAAAAGAGTAGCTGAGACGATGTATTACATTTATGTGACAAAATTGCTCTGGCTACATTGAGCAGTCCCTGGAAGGACTGGGTATTGGTTTGTCCGATTTTTAAAAAATATTGTGAAGCATGTAAACTAGCAAATGTGTATGACTGGATTAATAACACAGGGTTGGAGGATTATGAGCAAAGTGGGGTATTTATATCCTTATATCAGGCTTTATGGTATCCAGAGGAGATAAATATGGATATTGAGATGTAGCTCTCAATTTACAGTGGAGTTGCACGATGTAAATTATGATTGACGTAAATGCAGGGAGCCAGTCCTATAGGGACTCACTAGAGACCAGGGAGATGTATTCTGAAGGAGCTACACAGTTAGTAATTTAACCCAAACCACCGTTAATTTTAAAGAGGTTTAAAGCATAAAATCTAAGCAGGCAAAGGAAACTCCTTCCTATAAATGATGGCAAAATTTGAGTTTCTTCTTTCCCTTCATGCTCCCTCTACTAAGCGGGGAAAGGAAATCCCTTCCTTCCAGCAATGTCATGACTATAACTGCTTCCTCCCACCTCCCCCAACCTGGGTGAGTAAAAGAAAACCAGTCTCATTACCTTTTCGTAGTTCTAAAAACACTACCCCAAAACTCCAAACAACCTATCTCACCTCACCCACCTTGTTCTCTTGCCTCTCCCTCCTTGCTGTCCCAGCTCTTGCAACTACATAGCTGTGCTAAGAGAGCTACGTATTGTGGCTGAGACTTTAAGTTATTTATTTGTTTCTGGAGAAACACTGTAAATTTAAATGTTATAAATTGGAGCAACACAAATTCAGACCAACCTGTATTACAAATCTATGTGTTTTAAGTCATTTTTCAGATATGGAAGAAGATATGGAACAATTGATCCTGGGATATTTCCTCATTTATGTCTCTAATGAAAAAAAAAAAGGTCATTTATCAGTTGAGACACTTCTAAATTGGAGGGAGAAGGGGATTGTTAGCAATAAAACATTTCTTGTTAGGAAAAAAAAATCAAAGTTCATTCCAATATATTATGGACATTACATGTTCAACACAGTTATAATAGGGTAATTACTTGGATAGGAAATGGCTAAAGAATACCAGGTGCTATAGGCTAAATTTCAGAGGAAGGATCTGAGTATTCCTTGCCTAAGAAAACAAGAAAACAAAATCTACTGTTTTACCAGAATGTGTGGTATATACAGTAGTAGTTTGAGTGTTGGGACCAGAACACAGGGAGACCATGGTTTGAATTCCTGCTCAGCCATCGAAACCCCATGCTGAGTGACCTTGGGCAAGTCACAAACTCTCAGCCTCAGAACAAAGGCAACCTCCTCTGAACAAATCCTGCCAAGAAAACCCTGTGAAAGGTTTGCCTTAGGATTGCCATAAGTTAGAAATGACTCAAAGGCACACAACAACAAACCAGAAAAACCTACTTAGCCCAGACTTCATGTCTGCTACCAATTTTTATATGAAATTTTTCTCTTTACATGTTTACAACACCACCTTGCAGAGATGCCTGAATCTATCATTTTAATGTCTGTATTACAATATGCACCTAATACTGAAATTTTATTCCCCTATGATGGTGTCTGAAAGGGACAGGAATACAAAAGATACAGTGCTGACAAATAAAATTATCTAGCTGTAGAAAAATATCATGTAGTCATATATCAGGAAGCAAGAGCTGCCTAGTCAAAACTGTAAGAGGGGCTATGTGAATCTAAGCTGTGAACAAGGCCTCAACATTCCTATATATGTAGCAAACATGATATGCTTTATATAAATCCTGTAACTGAGAAACTATGCAAACACAGTATACAAATATATTCTTGGTACAAAAAGGCAACAGATTTTCTCTGGTCTTAGAAGCTAAGCAGGGTCAGCCCTGGTTAGTTCTTGGATGACTATTGATGATACCAGGTGCTGCAGGCTATGGAGATTTTCAGACCTGCCAAAATGCCGGTTTGCCGCGCGAGCAGCCTCCCAAGACTGCTGCGCGGCAAGGGTCTACTTCGGACGATTGAAATATGGCGCTGAGTCATCCGAAGCTTCACGGAAGTGACACGGACGGTTTTGCGAGAGGCACAGCATCGTCCGAAGTAGACCCTTGCTCGAAGTAGGCTGCTCGCGCAGCAAACCGGCATTTTGGCAGGTCTGAAAATCTCCTATATTTCAGAGGAAAGAGCTGGCAAAACCACCATTGAGTATTCTTGCCTAAGAAAACCCTATGAAATTCAGTGGAACACCATAAGCTGACAAACAACTTGAAAGCATACACATACACACATGCATACACACACGCGCACACACACACACACACACACACACACGTTCTCTAGGAACCCTTGAACACCAATTAGCATTTCACAGGATATCTGTTTAACAAACCAGGAGAGAAAGGACTGATTACTTACCTGTAACTGTAGTTCTTCAAGTGGTCATCTGTGAACTCACACAAATAGGGTTATTTGAGCCAGCGCAGCATTATTCAGAACCTTCTAGAGCTAATATGCAAATGTTTTGGCTGTAGCTCCTCCTCCACTGATCCATGTGACCATCGTTGTTCCTGCTCAGTCCCTCAGTTCTCTGGATGCTGAACCAGCATTTAAGGACCTAGGGAGAGCAGGATACAGAGAGGGGAGGAAGGGTGGGGGTTGTGTGAGTTCACAGATAACCAGTCAAAGAACCACAGTTACAGGTAAGCAACCTATCCTTCTTCTTTGTGGTCTCTGACACTCACACAAATGGGAGACTAGCTACTCACCACAGGATGCAGGAGTATCATGCAAGACAAGAAAACAGCACAACTCTCCCAAATGCGGTTTCTTTATTTTTTTAATTTATTTTTTATTTGTTTATTTATTTATTTACTTATACCCCGCTCTTCAGCCTCAAGGCTATCAGAGCGGCTTACAAATTGTTTTAAGCAATAGCTATTTACACATCTACACTGCATTAAACAGTTTCCAATGTGTGTTAGCTAATTGCCCCCCACAAGCTGGGTACTCATTTTACCGACCTACGAAAGGATGGAAGGCTGAGTCTACCTTGGAGCCCACTGGAATCGAACTTGCAACATGGTGACTTGCAGGACTGGCATTTAACCACTGCGCCACCAGGGCTCCCTTCAGCCTTGGACCTTGTATCCAGTCTATAGAGGGAGATGAAGATCAAGGGTTGTGACCACGCTACACGCATCCTCTAAAGCAGCCTTTCTCAACAATTTTTATCCTGAGGAACCCTTGAAATAATTTTCAGGTCTCAGGGAACCCCTGCATAAATATTACTCTATATACTGCTATTGCTTTCCCCTCACAATCACAATCTCTTGAGGAATCCCTAGCAACCTCTTGGGGAGCCCTAGGGTTCCAGGGAACCCTGGTTGAGAAACACTGCTCTAAAGGGAAACCCTTCAGAAAGGCAGATGATGTAGCCATAGTTCTGGAGCAGTGGCTGCACACAAAGAGTCTTGTTTTGGAAGTTCATAGGCTAGGTGAATGGTAGAAATGACCCACTTTGAGAAGCGCTGGGAAGAGACAGGCAGTCCTTTTTCTCTCTGAGGAGTAACACAAGAAAAGTCTCTGGGATCTGCAGAAGACCATAGTCCTGTCCATATAAAATGCTAGCACCCCACAAACATCAAGGCAATGTAAGGTTAATTTCAAAGGCCCAAAAGGTCTTTTCCACTGCTAACATCTCAATAACATTGATGTAGAGAATGCCCACTCATGGAGAAGCCTTGTACATGAGCTCCCCATCCTTCCATGGAAGCGTCTGTGGTGACTACTGTTGTGGCTTCTGGAGAAAGAATTGGCATGTTGACTTGTATATTCCTTGAACTGATCCATCTCCAAGACAGACAGACACTTCTCGGGATGGTAAGATATTGATGTGGAGAGTCAATGAGAGAATTGAAGCAGGACAGAAACCAGCCTGGAGAGGCTTCATTCTTAGTCTTGTGAACAGTGTTACCAATGTCACGGAGGCCAAAGAGCATCTGGAGATCTTGTCAGGGGTCAGAGAAAATGGCCAAACAACTGCTAAGTCATGCTAGCCGTGGCCAAGGAACTGCCAAGTCATGCTAGCCTTGAGGCCACAGCTGCACAAGAAGGTTACTGCAGGGCATTAGTCTGAAGTGCAAAATCTGATGTAATGCACCCATGTGGTTGAGGGAACCAATGCCCTGTAAATCTGTATAAAAGAAGGCTCAGTTCAGAGCATTCTCTTGAAATTTCTTGATGTCTGGCAAAGCAGTTTGTCTGTCTGACGTATATATCTGTACATATTGCACCTGCCTTGAAGCTTGAAGATAAAGTGCCTCATGTTTGTTTGGACGCAAACACTGTGTACCAGTCATCCTTGAACTCTTCACAGGCAAACTCCAAGGATACAGAGCATTCGTGTAAGAGTGCATCCAGTAAATTTTGTACCTCTCCGGATCCCTATGACCATATCACCTGAAATCGTGTCTACATCAATGACTCTCAGATTCATAAGGCTACTGATGACGGGAGTTTTCGGATACCAATCTGGAGATTGAACAATGACATCAAGCAGTTGGATGGATCGACAGAAGAAGAAGATCCTTCTCCAGTGGGAGAGACAGCATCACACAATCTGAAGACGACAACCTTTGCAGTACCTTTGTTGTGGATTCAATAATTTCACCCTCTGACGTGGTACCAACATAGACAATCTGTGGAGAATTCTTTTGCACTGGTTCACGCATGAGCAAGTCAACCTCAGGAGATGCCTTTTTAAAGGCAGCTGATGATGCCATTGTAAGGCTACATAGCTAACCAAATGACCAAGATACAAACAAAGTCCAATGCTGAAGTCAAGAAGTCTGTAATCAAGGTGTAATTCAGAGTCAAAGAGAAGTTAGAGAAATCTAAACCAAAAAAAAAAACAAAAACAAAAAAGAAACAAGACAAGCTCACTGACAATTCCTTCAATGATGGCTGCTGCAGCTGACAAAAAGGAACTGAGGGATTGAGGCACATTTGTCACATGGACCAGTGGGGAAGGGCTACTGCCAAAATGCTTACACAGTCGCTCTAGAGGGTTCTAAATTGTGTAGGTACATATAACCCCATTTGTGTAAGTCACAGAAACCACAAAGAACAGATCTTATTCAAACATGCCAGACAAGAATAGTAGTTGAGCCTATCATCCTCAGACAGTACAGCCATCAGACATGCTGACTGGGGATGGTGGAGCCATAGCTCAACACATCTGGAGGATGCTTGTTGAAAGTATTCCTGAATGAATACCCGGACATCAGAAAGGGGAAAAAAATCTAATTTATCCCGATCTTGCTACAGCCACCGTCTATTGTTTATTTTTAGTATTGTTAAGTATGGTTTAAATTTTTTGAATTATTTAATTGCATTTTAAGAGGGGGTGGGATGGAGAGTTCTGGGTGTATACTTTAATGCTGTAAGCTGTTCCAATTGCATTTTGTACAGGGGCGTGATATAAATAAATAAATATTATTATTATTATTATTATTATTATTTTCCATAATCATACAGAACTGGCTTATTTAGATAACTTCCAGTACTCTGCAAAATTTAGCCAATGGAAACATACAACACCAATTTCTAAACTTCAGATTAACATGATTCTTAAAATACTTATTCCTTAGCTCACCAGAAAAGCAGGATAAAAAGAGAAAAAAAATTACAATATTCCTTCAGAAAGCCAATGAGGGAACAGTAAATCCAGGAGTTAAGAAACATTACTTATTATTAAACATGGAGTTGTGATTCAAAAGGGTAAAAAATGTATTTGCTTCTTAAAAAGCTTTACTGGCTAGTATTAGGTTTCATATAAAGTATCAGTTACTAAAATCCACACAAAATAGAGGAAAGTATAGAGCAGCACTCTCAACAGTTGCTGCTGGACAGATGACAAAACAGTCTCTATTTCATTTTGGCCACTAGATGGCACAGTTGACCACAGAACAATAGACGTTCCTTTAAGTGCTTAGTATTCCTACTGAAAAGTTTTAAACACAAACACACACATACACAATTTCCAAGTCTTCTTACTAACTGAAATTCTCCCAAGCAATTAAAATCACTCAATAAAACTGAAAAATGGTTTCTTATATGTGAATTTATTTTAAGGGAAACCTCAAAACACATCCTTTCAGAAAGCACAAAACTAAGTTTGAATAACGAATATTGACATCCGGTTATTTAACAGAAAATACACACACAATGCAGTTATTATCAATAGTACTGGCTATACTTGAGCTTCCAACACCAGTTTCAGGAATGTCCTTCTTCAAAAAGGCAATCTAGATGTTATTGGACTATGACTCCCATCACACCGCATCTGTGACCAAACGCAGGTTAGGTCTGTTTGGAGTTGCAACCCAACAATATCTGGAGGATTGGATGTTGTGTACACTGGCATATGTGTTTATTTCAGACTGAATAAGGTGGATCTTTCACTTGAACACTAAAAAAATAAATAAATCTCCAGTATGATTTCTGTGCTCCCAAGTTTGATGACCTTAATCCTGTCCTACAACCTGGCATCTTATAAATGTGTTGAACTACAAATCTCATCATTTCAGCATTATGTTGGCTGTGATAATGGGATCTATAGTCCAACATATATTACTGACAACAGGAAGGCTGTCATTTAAAAAAGGCAACAGCACTGGACATGCCTTACTTTCACAAATTCCATGTAAGAGTGTCCTTGAAATATTATGCCAACACCATCTGCACAACTGAAATTAGTATCGAATGTGCAATTACAGTTGTCCCTCCACATTCACGGATTTGACATTCACGGATTTGAGTATTCACGGCTTGAAAAATATTCTTAAAAAAATAACAATCCTAATAGCAAACCTTGATTTTGCCATCTTATATAAGGGACACCATTTTGCTCTGCCATTGCATATAATGGGACTTGAGTATTCACGGATTTGGGTATTCACGGGGGGTCCTGGAACCAAACCCCAGCGAATGTGAAGGGACAACTGTACATCCAATCTGCTATCTAATAGACACAAACATTCAGTACATGTGTGTATGTTATCCTTTATGAAACTTGGACTGTCAAGAAATTAAATAATGTTTAGTTAATTATCTCAGTAAGTTTCCATCAGATGGCAGCAGACTTTAACAATTGCTATTATATGCTATACGCTTGAAAGGAACCTATGGATTTATTTTTTTACAGCTCTACTGTCTTATGACTCATATGAGGGCTGGGGAAACTTCCTTTTTAGGTCAGTAACATCCCGCACACATACTGCCTGGTTCCTTGGATATGTAAAGAGTATGGTAGCAGAACTGATCATTTAAAATTAGAGATTTTTAAAACAAAATAAAGATCAGCCAATGAACGACAGAATTCCACATGGAATTACCCAAAACCTAATTTCTTCCTATCCACTGGACCATGATTCTTACTTCTCTAATTATTAGAGTGCTATTTTACAATACATTATTGTTAGTTATCTTGAAATCAATATTCTCCATTACACTGGCTGTCATGAAAAAAATATATGTGGCACTTTACACACAGCAGTTCCTCAATACACCATAGCAACAGGGAAGACTGAAGTAAAATGGACTGGTTTCTATAGTAACTGTCACACCGACCATCTGTAATCAAATGGGATCAGAATCAGGGAAACCAATATGAGTAATTCTGTAAACTAGAAAACTATTTGTAAAGAAAAACGTGCTAGAATTTAATATTATCCAGTGTAACTACATGCTTCTTTAAACAATGAAACATTTCAATATCTTGAATAATACTGAATAAGCTGCCTTGAAGCCAATCTTGGGAGAAAGACAGTATATAAATCCAATAAATAAACAAATCAATAAAACAAAACAATACAGTATAAATCAATAAATACAATACAGGAATAAATAAAGCAGTATAACAATATTATCAAAAACAGTGGCTAAGACAAAGTTGCCAGTGGGAAGAAAGGAAAACTAAAATTAGCACAGCCTTAACAGGGTACTGTCCACTCAGCAGCAAGAAATATGCTGCATCAAAGAGAAAATTCACACATTATGCCAGTAGAGCCAAGAGGTCTGTCTATTAAATAACGAGACTGTGTTTCTGCCTTTCAAACAAATCAGGGAGAACTGATCGTAAACACTTGAGTTGTGACCTTGAACATGTCTGAACCTGCATGACAAACATCAACACTCTCAGCCATTATGTTAATTGTCAGTCATCATTTAAAGCAGCTGTGTTGTCTGTTGTGTGCCAGAAATATGCTAAGTTTAAAAGTCAAGCAATGTGTCAATTTGAAATTTTTAGGAAAACTGAACAAAACACCAATAGAATCTTTTCAAATGCTTACTGAGGCCTATGGGGAAGACTGCATGTCTCATGCGCGCGTTGCTCAGTGGCACAAAAGATTCAGAGACGGATGTGAGAATGCAGAAGACGATGAACACCATGCCTGACCTTACACTTCAAGAACCAAAGAAATTATGGAAAAAATCAGCCAGATTGTTTGAGGAGACCCGCCAACTCAGTGTTGGTATGATAGCTGAAGCTGTGAACATTGACAAAGACACTGTGTGGGAAATTTTGCATGAGTATCTCAACGTGAGAAAGGTTTGTGCCAATATGGTCCCTAGGGTTCTCACACCAAAGCAGCAAGAGTGCCACAAGGAAATTTGCACTGACATTCTGCAGCAACTTGAGGCGGACCCAAACCTTTTTCAAAAAACCATCACTTGTGATGAAACCTGGATCTTTCAGTATGATCCTGAGACAAAACAACAGTTAATGCACTGGAAAATACCATCATCACCTAGAATGAAAAAAGCAAGTCAAAGCAAGACCACATTCAAAGCCATGCTCATTGGGTTGTTGTTGTTTTTTACATCAAGGGAGTAATTTTGGCATAATGGGTTCCATAAGGCAGAACAGTGAACCAGCATTATTATGAGGAAGTTTTGACAAAGCTGAGAGAAAGAATCAGGGGGGGAAAGCCAGAACTCTGGAAAAATGGTTTCATTCCTCATCAAGACAATGCACTTGCTCACACAGTACTTTCTATGAAGCAGTTTTTGGCCAATAAATGCATTACTCCACCTCAACAGCCTTCATATTCACCAGATTTGGCACCATGCAACTTTTTTCTTTTCCCTAAAGTGAAATTGGTGCTTAAAGGAACATGTTTTGAGTCAACTGATGCAGTAAAGAAGAAAACAGCAGATGTGTTGAAACAGCTGACAGAAACTGATCTGCCCCACGCCTTTGACCAGTGGAAAACAAGACTGCATCAGTGTGTGAGTGTGAATGGGGAGTATATTGAAGGGGACAAGCATTAGAATTGTAACACATATAAAGATGGGTTATTGTATCAGTTTCATTATTTAATAGACAGAACTCATATTTCCTGATGTTCTTCACACTTCTGACCCTGCCTTCAAATTCCAATACAGACTGTAAGGTCCACAAGGTGATGTTCTTTTTTGCTTACTTTAGTCCAGGGATCAGCAACAGCATGGGAACAGGGGCCAATTGTGTCTC
Organism: Gambelia wislizenii; assembly: GCA_030847615.1. Classification (NCBI taxonomy): domain Eukaryota; kingdom Metazoa; phylum Chordata; class Lepidosauria; order Squamata; family Crotaphytidae; genus Gambelia; species Gambelia wislizenii. The sequence goes on along the minus strand of JAUMIR010000006.1, from coordinate 128,682,602 downwards.
CTTGCGGGCCTTATCACCATGTCCCAGCACACTAGAAGTGATGCTACATCACTTCCAGTCACCATTTTCAGCTGGTTATCAAAGGATATTAGGTGACTGTGTGGGCTGAGGGGTTGGGGAGAGTAGAAAAGTGAAAATGCTATGTTTGTGAGTGGATGCTTTCATTTGGGAGCCAAAAAAAAAAATTGCTTATAGAATAGTCTGGATTTTTTTAATAGTGCAAAAGTGGGGTTCAGGGAGCACATGCAGCCTATAGGCTGCACTTTCCACACCTCTGTGCTAGCCTATAATATGCTATGTACATTGGTGATGCATTATACATAACTTTCAAGGAAAGTATATTCAAGAGGATTTGTTTAATCCTAGCTTCTGGAAAATTGGTCCAGGTGCAAACTGCTGCAGCCTTTCCTAGTTTATCTGTTCTTCCTCATTAATACATTTGCCATCTTGAGCACACTCTGATGGTGCTTGGCAGCAAGTGTCATAGGGCTTGTCTAAACAAGGCAAAATAATGTAGACTAAAGCTCATTATTGCAAATTCACAGCCGCGTTCTTTTGTCTCCATGTTTTTTGGCAAGATTACTGGTATGCGAAGCTATCTGTGTTTGATGTTCACACAGAGGCATACCTGCAAATCAAAATGGGGGCTGCAAGTGAATTACTCAAGTTTTTATTGTCCACAAGTTGCTGCTGCTGAATAGTATTTTTGTAACAGTAAACCTAAGGTGTGCAAGTCTGACCTTCAGCCTAAAAGAATTTTAAAAAGCTGTTTTATCACCTCACAATTTCAACCATGAAAATCCAAAATAGCGGTACCAGCCACTTCATTGCTGGCAAGCCTGTGCCCCGCACATGTCCAACCAATCTGCTATCCACTTCTGTTCTTATCTGGGAATATGCAGCGATGTGACTGTTCTCCTAATGAGTAGGAGCGCATATTTCCCCAATATTAAAAAAAAAACTTCAAGAAAAGCCGCAAAAGCTTTTCTCACATAGTTTTTGCCCCCCCCCCTTCTAAATATGGCAAATCACTGTGAGATATCATTGGAACAAAAGGTATTATCCTTGAATTCTATGAGGAGTTTATTCACCATCTAGAGAACCCCCTGGTTTTCATCTCTGGAATGTTGGAGGGTATGTCATGTGCAGATTATTTCCTTGTAAAGTTTACCTTGTTGCTGTTGCCATGTGCTTTCAAGTTGTTTATGACTTGTGGCAACCCTAGGGTGAACCTATCATGGGGTTTTCTTGGCAAGATTTGTTCAGAGGCTGTTTGCTTTTGCCTTCCTCCGAGGCTGAGAGAGTGTGACTTGCCCAAGGTCACCCAGTGGGCTTCCATGGCTAAGTGGGGATTCAAACCATAGTTTCCAGAGCCATAGCCCAATGTTCAAACCACTACACCATGCTAGCTCTAAATTTTACCTTAACAGTAATTAATCTCTCTCTGCAGCACTGCTGGACCAATTTACTGTAGATGGTCTCCTCCATAGACCTCTGAAGTCCAAAGGCTTCCTTAAGGCTAGGGGACTTCCTTGCTGATGGGGCTGATGATTCAGTTTTACAGCAAATTTTGTAATTCTGGCCCCAAAACCTGCCCTTAACTTATATATGAGGTCAATTTATACACAAGTATATATGATATCCTCAAAAAAATTAGAAAAAAAATTACAAGGTATCAGTCAGGAAGTCACTTCTTTTGCAAAGATACTATACTGTAAATAGGTTGCATCCATTACTAATTGTGAATCCTTTTTTTAGAATCATAGAATTGGAAGAGACCACAATGGCCATCCAGTCCAACCCTCTGCCATGCAGGAATACACAATCAAATCATTCCCGAAAGATGGTCATCCAGCCTCTGTTTTAAAACCTCCAAAGAAGGAGACCCCACCACACTATGAGGCAATGCATTCCACTTCCGAACAGCTCTTACTGTCAGGAAGTTCTTCCTAATGTTTAGGTGGAATCTCTTTTCCTGTTTGAAACCATTGCTCCATGTCCTAGTCTCTGGAGCAGCAGAAAACAAGCTTGCCCCATCCCTTCAAATATTTAAACAAGGCTATCATATCACCTCTCAACCTTCTCGTCTCCAGACTAAACATGCCCAGCTCCCTAAGCCGCTCCTCATAAGATATGGCTACCAGACCTCCCACCATTTTGGTCGCCCTCCTCTGGACACGTTCCAGCTTCTCAATATCCTTCCTGAATTGTGGTGCCCATAACTGGACACAGTATTCCAGGTGAGGTCTGACCAAAGCAGAATAGAGTGGCACTATTACTTCCCTTGATCTAGACACTATACTTTTATTAATGCAGCCTAAAATCACATTGGCTTTTTTAGCTGCTTCATTACACTGCTGACTCATGTTCAGCTTGTGGTCCACTAAGACTCCTAGATCCCTTTTGCATGTACTGCCATCAAGCCAGGTGTCACCCATCTTATATCTGTGCTTTTCATTTTTACTGCCCAAGTGTAGTATCCTATATTTCTCCCTGTTGAAATTCATTTTGTTAGTTTTGGCCCAGCTTTCTAATCTGTTAAGGTCATTGTGAATTTTAATCCTGTCCTCTGGGGTATTAGCTACCCCTCCTAATTTGGTGTCATCTGCAACCCTGATAAGCATACCCTCTATTCCCTCATCCAAGTCATTGATAAAGATGTTGACTAGCACTGGGCCCAGGACAGAACCCTGTGGCACCCCACTGGTCACTTCTCTTCAGGATGAAGAGGAGCCATTGGTGACTACCCTTTGGGTTTGCTCAGTCAAACAATTACAAATCCACCTAACAGTTGCATTCATTGTCTAGCCCACAGGTTACTAACTTTTTTGCAAGAAAGCATGGGGGGGGGGCTTTTCAAAAGCCTTACTGAAATCAAGATACACTACATCCACAGCATTCCCTTCATCTATCAAGGTTGTAACTATATCAAAAAATGAGATAAGATTAGTATGACTGGTATGACTTGTTTTTGAGAAATCCATGTTGACTTTTAGCGATCATGGCATTCCTTTGTAAGTACTTCAGCGAACTAATCTGATGAGAAGAGAAGTCTCTATATTATATCACTGGTTTGTGGAAAGGAAATACATTGGGCCTTGGGTATCCACTGGGGATGGGTTCCAGGCCTCCCCATGGATACCAAAATCCGCAAATGCTCAAGCCCTATTATATACAATGGCATAGTAAAAAGGTGTCCCTTATATAAAATGGCAAAACCAAGGTTGCTTCTTGGATTTTTTGTTTGTTTGTTTGTTTGTTTGAATATTTTCAAGCCGAGGATGGTGGAATCCATAGATGCCAAATCTGTGGATACAGAGGTCTGGCTATCTGGTCACCCTCAAAGGCCCAAAATGGTAAGGCAAATAGATTTTAATATTAATATTCCAGACAATAAGTGGGATAAAATATGGAGCTCTTAGCCCTTTAAATCAGTGTTAGAAATGAAACAAGATAATGTACTCAAAGGACGCTACACCAGGCACTGTTGTGATGCTCAACTATCCAGATTCATCAAAGAAATACAGTAGGACCCCCATATCCATTGATTCATTATCCACTGATTCAATTATCCATGGGACACAAAACAGCACACCTACCATAGAGTATTCCTAGAAAATATGTCCTTTCTAGCCATTTTCTAGGTCCTCCAAGGCAACTCTATGGTATTTTAAACCAGGGGGCCTTTTACATGACAAAAATGTCATGAAATGAACTTGTGATGAACCCTGGTTGTTCACATGTTCATTGTGACGATCTCGAGCTTTTCAGAAGGGGGGGCACTATATATCCTCCAAGGAGCGTGACTTTCTGTCCATCAGTTTGTCCCGTGTTTTTAAAAATGTCTCAGGAGGCTGCAGAAAATTGGATATGTGAACAGGTCGGGACAAAATATCTTGGGAGTAGGTGATGGCAGGAAATTGAGGTGGGCAGGGGTGGGCTCAGAGTTCAGAGGAGGAGGGGTCAGTCACCCTGTTCAATAGATTCAGCCTCACTGGATGAAAGTAAAGGCTTCCTTCCTGGCTGTACGAAGGGGTGTGTGTGTGTGTGTGTGTGTGTGTGTGCCAGCCATAAGTCACCCTGTTCAATGGATTTTTACTCTGCAAACCCCTCAGCTCTAACCTGTCCCTCCCCTGCACAGATGGTTTATTTTTTAAAGGGACTTTCACACTGCAAACCTCTGGGCTTTCTATTGTCTCATTAATTCCCCCCCATCCCCTGCAAGGAGGGTTTATTTTTTTAATGGGACTTTCACACTGCAAACCTCTGGGCATTGTATCACCTCATTCATTTCCTCCACCCCCATCCCCTGCAAACATTTGTGGTAGCCAATAGCATCGCTGTGGCGGGAAATGCCACAGGAAATACGTTGCCAATGTTGTGAAAAAATGAGTAATCGCATCCTTGACTGACAGCTAAAAAAAAAAATAATCCCGGAACCTTTTCCCATGTAAAAAAAACAACAACCACGGGCTACTATGTCTTCGGATCTTGCTTTTGTCATGGAAAAGGTTGTCATGTAAACAACAATCCCAGGATATTGTTCATCCACGTTGTTACAAATCGTATAAACAACAAGGGACGAACTCGGGATGAGGAAATCTCGCTTCCCCCCATGATAAAAACTGTTGTGTAACTGAGCCCCAGAAGTTCCATTATTTTCAATGGTGTTCACTATTATCCACAGTTTTCGGTATCCACAGGGCCCCCCAGAACCAATCCCCCGTGGATACAGGGGTCCTACTGTACTACCTGTCTGTAGAAGGGATGGAGAAATAGAGGCACTCTATGTCACATGTGGTTAGAATGTCGAGGGTCCAAGCCTCTGGGGCAAGTGAAATTACCTGTACCTTTATTAAAAGAAGCAGGGACTTGCTTTTATTGAGGCTTTTCATCAGAGAAAACAAAAAGCTGCTCTATAAGGAACTCACTGGACACTTTTTAGGGGGAATCCACACAACACAAATAATCCAGTTTGAAACTGGATTATTTGCATGGCTCCTTCCTATGGAATCCTGGGATTTGTAGTTTGGTGAGGCACCAGCACTCTTTGTCAGTGAAGGCTAAATACCTTGTATAACTACATACTAGCATACCTCCCATAATTGCTGGGGAAATATCAGATATAAATGACTTAATATTAGACTGTTGATGTTCAGGAGTCCTATTTTTACACTAGAGAAAGGCAAAGGATAGCACATTTTTTATTTCCATGTTGTGACTGCTGATGGACTTTAACTTGTAATAATTTATAGTAATAATGGAAATAGCTATCAGTATCCACAACTAGTTGAGGGTGGCAGTTGTTTCTGTTTTTGCTTTGTTGTTGAGTTTTTGTTTTTGTTTTTGTTTTGTTTGTTTGTTTTGTTTTAATTCTCACATTTAAGGATGCTGGTTCTTAATCACAAGAGAATCTCTTCTGCTATGGGGGTCTACCATTCAAAAGACACAAATTTAATTTATAATTTGTTCTCAAAACACCACAGAAATTATTCTGGTCTTCAGTGTCTCCTCCCCTTTCTTTTCAAGGACAATTTTGTAATGGTATAAGTGAGAACTGTAAGCAAATGGTGTTTTGGAAAGTAGTTGAAGATAGAAATCTACACCACTCTGTGGAATAATATAAATATTTCAGCACTTACTTTTGCAAACAGTATATATTTGGTAATGTACTGGGCACTGTTGCTGTCTCACAGAGCCATTCTATCATTTTATGTTAGGTTCTCATCCCCTTGTTTTTCACATAAAGATTACTAAAATGATTTAAAGACAATCCTTCTGACTTCAAGCACAGCTACAACTCTCCAAACTTTACATTCTTTAGATTGGTATCTTACTGAAAAATATTCTTAATCTTTCTCACAAATTTAGAATTGTCAGCTCTGTTAATATTAGATGACTCACAGCCCATAGTTCTATCTCACAATGAGGTTCAGCTTCTAATCATCACCAACATAGTATACAAAATGTTTTACTCATCCTCTGATACAAAACAAGATTGGTGTTCCCAGTATTCATAAACATCTTATTGGGTGTGTGGAGTATTGCTGCATTTTTAGATGGTGAAGCATGTGTTAGCATGCCCTACTACACATTCCCTATAATAGTTCATAATTGGAAATACTGGACACTTTGAAGGGGTCAAGTAGACTGGGGTGATCCAAAGTGATGTCAGATGGAGGTCACAAGGATCTGGGAAGGTCTATTAGAAATATTTTAGTAAGCACACCCAAGCTAGGCTTGAGTGGAAGCCCTTTAGTAAACAAAACCATTAAGGAGGTATGTGCTAATTCCTTCTTGGGGCCCTTAATGGTAAGTCACACATTCTAAACAATCAAGTGACCTACATAACCCAAATTCCCAGGAAATATCCCTTGGAACCCCCTCCTGTCCTACAATGTGAAGTTGTCATAAACCAATCAATTCCTACCTCCCAGTCATAAACAGCAATCAGCCAAGTTTCTGTTGTTTACATGGTGGGAAACCCATCTAAGCTTTGTTCTAGCCAAAGTACCCCCTTCAGGATATGAAGGAGGGTATAAATATTATTAAATATTAAATATTAGCCCCAAACAATAGCAAAGTGTGCCACTGTGGACAAGACCTGGCCATTCTTTCTGTCAGTGTGCCCCCAGATCGTAACTTCCAGTGCCACCCTCAGACTTTAAGTTTGAATACTTCGCTACTCTCCAAGACTGGTAATTATCACCCTATTTCCCGAATCTATTCCTCTATCCAACCTTTCTTCCTTAAACTCTTCAAGAGCCTTGAGTGGTTCTCATAAGTATGTGTTGTGTGTGTGGTTGCTTTTTGTATTATTTTCAACAAAAACATTTTATTTCACTTTAACCTGGAGTTCTCTGCAGTTAGTACTGGTATACATGGGTGAAAAGGTCCCAGGGTTACCCGCTTGTTGCAGCATTCTATTTGAGCTAATAATAATTCCCCTAAATATTAATATAGCTTTGGCATCACATGTGGGGCTCTAAGGCACCCCTACCTTTGGGTAACATGTGCATAGGACAATTCCTAATGAGCCCAGAAATTAGTGTTGTTTTTACTGATTGTTATGACAATGAGCCTTGCTGGTTGCAGACAATACTGGGAGATAGCGTACCTACATCACTCCATCATTCATTGCCCTCACAACAACATCAGTACTGCATGGTATATGTTGAGGAGACTGAGAATACTTAAGTCCATATTATTGTTTGTACTTCTAAACCACCCAGGAGCAAAAGTTATTTAGCTGATGTAAAAAAACATTACAAATATAAACCATAAATATTATGAGTATGATGTCTTTGTGTCTTGCTTTATCAGGCTGGGAATGTGCCTGGAATAATAGCAGGAACACATCTGCCAAATTCCTGCAGGTACAATGTGGCTACCACATACAGCATTATGTGCTTGGCACTTGGTGAAATTATGCTGACATTATTTTTCTATATCTTCCTTTCCCATTTGTTATGAGAGCGTAGGGGAATGACGAACTGAAGCAAACAATGTGAAGGGCAGTTTATTTTGTGGAATGTAGCAGATGAACTATTGTTGGCCAACCAGACCTAGAAACTTAGAAATATAACCCAAACTGCTTAGACTGATAGTTGTTACCATTTTGTGAAGTTGTTACCATTATTTCCCCAAACTAGCTGATCTTTATACAAATTTCTATTTGGCAAGAACTGAGTAGTGACATGCAGACAAAACCCAAGACTTAACTAAAGATGTAAAACAACAACAATACACCATCCATTGAATCTTCTCTCAGAGGCACTAGAGGGGAAGGGAAAACTTTTCTCCAGCTTCTTCCTGCAGGTTTGTGGCTGGAGCCGACTTAATGGCAATTTGCAGGCCAAGCCACCTAGCCGGCCGGTTTTTGCCTTGGCTCTTGCCAAGTAGCCATTCCACTGTGGGCAGGAGCTGGGCAAAGCAGGCTTCAAACCTTCACAGACCCCCTGAAGTATTCTATAAACTATAAAGTCAAGTTTTAAAATGGAGAAATCATAAAGGCTATTTTTGAAACACATTTATCCAGGATTGTTCATTTAGATTCCGTAGCAATACAAGCACTGCTACTTTCCTCATTATAAACAATTTATCATGCAACCAATACAAAAAATACAAGAGCTAATGGTCAGAATATATACACTCATTATCCCACCAAGCCAAGCTTTTGGAAAGAAGCCATCTATTCTCCAATATTACCACAACCCTCCCCACCCTCAGCAGGGCAATACACAAATGTTTCTGCAATATTTGTAAAATTGTAGGCTGAAATGGTTGGAAATTTTTCTTTGTTTAGAGTTATTACCATATCATTTGTTCCATCTAACAATGAAGGGGAAAAGCTTTAAAAGTATCCTTGTCATTATTATTTTAATCAGCTATCATGCTGTTAAAATATATTCTCTTCTGAACTCTCCTGAACAAAATTTACACTTGGGCTTTTTAGAAGCACTGGTAGCTTTTGCTATATTTTATACATTATCATTAATTTTCCATAGATTGTATTTAGGTGCTTTTGGTATGGCTCCCCACAGAAACAGATTGTCCTCTCTGCATAATCCCAAGAAATCACCAAGTATTGTTACATTCATGTGTATCAAAAACTTTACACTTTTGCTTCAAAAGCTTTAATGCTGTGAAAGTAGCTTTTGCTAAAATTCAGATATTGATTTAGAAACTACAGAGTGCATTTTAAAGGGCAAGAGCAACATGATGCTGTTACCATCACACTGACCTTTTCAATTGCTAGTCTTTTCAAGGCCTTTTCAATTGCTAGTCACAACTAAGGTAGATCCATTGAATCCATAGGAAATATTGCTTCCTTTATTAATTGACTGAAAAGCTCTACTCTAGGTGGGGCTAAATTGGATTTAGGATTAAATCAAGAGTTGGCAGACTTCAGGTTGGAGGATTCACTTTGCTTATAAGCAAAAACAAAACTAAAACCCTGAAGTACATTAACCAGCACCAAGTGAGAAAAGAGTCATACACTTAGGTTCAAGGAACAGGGTGTCTCCGAGTACCGACTCAGTCCAGAAATTCATTCTCAGCACTAGTTCATAGCCATTTTACCCCAACATGCATTCCTGGTTTCCTCCCCACCTTCATCAGTTTAGTGTAATTACTATGGTTAAACCAATAGAAATCAGACACCTTTACAAATCTACTGCTCAGTCTGTTCACTCTTAATGTAAACAAACTTTTGTAGCCTTCTGTCACTGTCAAGTATCCTTTCAGTTTTTATCAGTTTCAGTATCCTTATCTGCTTTTCATAAAATAGCTAGTAAGATTAGGGATAATAAAATATAACAGTTAAGAATGCTTGGATTTAATATTCTAATATTCTGCATTGGAATACATTGGAAGCTGTTTAATGCAGTTAGATGTGTAAATAGCTATTGCTTAAAACAATTTGTAAGCCGCTCTGATAGCCTTGTGGCTGAAGAGCGGGATATAAATAACTAAATAAAATAAAATATATATGTTCAACAGAAAAGTAAACGTTTAAAATATAGATATAAAGAGTCAGAGCTAATCTTGCACTAGAAACGGTTTCTAAATCAGCCACTCTGGTACTACATTATTACATTTCTCCCTCCAGAAATACTACACTGCATTAATGTGAACAAGAACATGAAAATGAGATGGGGGGGGGGACCACAGAAAAATACAAAATGACGGAAGAGCAAACTTTATCCACCTCCTATAACAATAGTATCTAAACCTGATGACTGATATTTTTCAAAGCATGCACCAATGGGCATCATACCTGTCACTTTGGTACCTAAACTATTCTCACTTGCAACAGTCTACCTCATATATGAGCCAACCCCCTGCCATTGTACACTCTCTACATTACTGAATTTGACTGTCACCTCTCTAGCTTGAAAAATGTAGTTGATTCCACTCAGCTAGATAGACAGAATGGTCATTTTTGGAAATCTTTCCCCCGAATAGCACCTTCCCACAAAGTATATAATTCAAGTGCAATTGCTCAAAACATTTTTGAACACAAGATCTAAGGATTATATATTACACCTTAAAAAAGCTAAGAGCAAAAGAACACATAGATGTCATTACATTTCTTTTACCTTCTCAGTCTCAGTTCTAGTTTCCTTTGCATCCTGACTTTCACTTGCATTGGATGGTTCATTTTCATTTCCTTGTTCATCTTTATTTTGGGATTCCTCTGTATTCTGCACTGGGTCTGCATTTTGTTTTTCATCTATATTCTGTATATTTTTACCAATTTGTATATCTGCATTTTCCGCTTCATTTATGTGCTGTGTTTCTTCAACAGTTGGTATATCTTCAGCATTTGGTGTATCTTCTTCAAAGACTTCTGCCATTTCTCACACATAAACTAGTACCAAACAACTTTCCTTACAAACATTTAGGTGCAAGTGTATCCAGGTATTAAGTATGTGTCAAGTGACAGGATCTAAGCCAAATGGAAAACAGATATCCAAACTGAACATTGAAACCAATGTGTGAGTTTGGGGGGAAGGGAATTTTCTTATACTCCTCTTTAAATATTCAGTTGTAAAATTCCACTGTGAAAATATTAGAATACTCCCACGGAAATGGGGGGAGGGAGCAAGGGAAATGAAAAAATCTCAAATTAGGGGCATAGAAAAACATAAAAGAGTTAAGCCAATTGCTTTTTAATAATCAGTTTTTGCAAAGACACCCATGTAAGTCTGTCCTGGGGGAAATTTTGTGTGGTATCTTAAAGGTACCATAAGAATTAACACATATATTTGTGCACTACAGCCTATTTCATCAGATGCATTCTGATGAATGCGTTATCCAGTGTCAGATGTGTAATTTTAAACAGAAAATTGTAAACACTGAGGTCAGAGGTAAATGGAACACAGAAAGTACTGTCATTGAAAATTACCTTATTAACAGCAATCATTAAAAAAACCTGTTATTGGTTCATCCTTACATTGGTGAACTGATTAACACATGGAATGTTATTTTTAAAATAAACACATCAACACAGAGATCTGAACCTTCTGATGAAGTGCAATTCTGTTTTGTGTTGTAATCTTTCTTTGGAGTTATGTACAGGATCTGTAAATCCAATCATTATTATGTTATTATATTGTTCAGTCTACTATTCCCATAGGAGTCAAATTCAGGAGGCATAAATACTATAAAGGCACCAGATCCTGTCTGATCTTGGCAGCTAAACAGGGTCCACTCTGGTTAGTACTTGGATGGATATTCAAAGAGTAGCAAATGAACAGTTGCAGAAAAGTCTTGTTCATTTGCTTTCAGAGACGTCCTGAAAGGAAAAATCCTGTCAGTGTAGAACACAAGAGCTCTCCTGACATTGAGGCAATGTAGTCTCTTCTCAAATGCAGAGATTGGGTTCTACATCAAAGCAGATAAAACAATGTGCTGGAGCATATGTAAAGAAGTAAGAACCATGGACAAAAAGGTGATATCTAGTCTCGGAGCAACTTTATCGCGATGGAATCAGAGGTAAAGCTGGTCTACCCGAAGAGTGCACAGCTCACCAACTCTCCTCACTGACATAATGTTCACTAGAAATGCTGTTTTCTGGGTGAGTAAATAGAGATCACAAGATGCTATTGGTCTGAAGAGTTTCTTACAGAGCTGGAACAACGTGAGCTCCAAACTCCACTGGGGAGTGGGTACCAAAACTGGAGGAGACTTTCAGAAACATCTTCACCAATGTATCCTGGAAACAGGAGACCCTGCTGATAAGTTGAAAGTTTGCAGAAATCACCACCAAGTAGTACCTGATGGAGGAAAATGTCAGACCTCGGTCTGAAAGAGAAAGAGAAGTTGCAAAACATGACTAATTCTTGCTTGAGCTGGAGAAATTTGAGTGGAGCCAGAAAGTTCTAGAATTCCTTCCACTTGGATACATAAGAAAGCCTGGTAGATGGTCCATATGCTGTAGAAATGATATTCTTAGTGACTTCCAGTAAGATGGCTAATGAAGTATCATCCATGCTATGAGGTTTAGGGTGCCGAGATCTGGGTGTCTGGATCTCCCTTGGTATAGTCTCTGAAGAGTGTGGTGTATACACCTTGAGACAGAAAAAGGAGAGGAGCAAACCAGGGTTATCTTGGCCACCACAGTAAGGCATCACCTCATGACTTTCCCCAATGAGCAAAACGTCTTGCACTGTCTGTTCTCTGAGCATGCAAAAAGACACCTTTGTAGTCCCTCAATCCTGGAAAATTGATGTCAACACATTACGATGGAGCATCCATTTGTGGCACAAATCCATAGTTCTGTTCAATGAATCCATTAGAACATTCTCTCCAGGGAGATGGACTGCAGAGATGAAGATGTTCTTGTCTATGCACCAATTCCATAGACATTTGGTGAGATAGAGCAACATGTTGCATCTTGTTCCTCCTTGCTTCCAGATAAACCCACCAACCTTCCAACAAGGCATCTATGGTGATGACCCTCTGTGGTTGAGGAGGGAGAAAGGGCATATTGCTCAGTACATGGGGTTGGTCCAGACACCATCTCAGTGATTGCGAATGACCCTTGGTATTGTGATCCACAATCATGTGAAATCCAACAGGGGATTGAATCGGGAGAGGAACCATACTTGCAGAGGCCACATTTGAAGTCTTGCATGCTGTGTAACTCGTGTAGTCGATAACAGGCCACATCTGAAGTCTTGCATGCAGTGTAACTCATGTAGTCGATAACAGGACTTGTATGTCCCTGGCTCTGCCCTTCTTGTATTTCAGACAACGAAGAGCAGATAATTGAAGGGTCAGTATCAGTCATCCAGAAGAAAAGCAGCCTGGACATCTGTGACAATCCTGATGAACCTTATCTGCTAAGTAGGCTCCAGATGCGATTTCTCCTGATTCAACCATAGACCTGAAAGAAGTTACTTCTTCATGGGAAATGCTAACAGTCAGTCATCCATATATGGAACGAAGGACGACAAATAGTTGTTGAAGCTAAGCAGCCACCACCACCATCATTTCATGAAGAGCTGAGAAGCAGTACAGAGGCTGAAGGGCAGGACTTGGAACCTGTACATATGCCTTCCCACTTCAAAACAGAGAAATCATCTGTGAGACAGACGAATCAAAATGTGGAAATAGGTGTCCATTAAGTTCAGCATGGCAAACCAATCACCCTGCTTTGTCAGGGGAAGGATGCAGTTTATAGTAATCATCCTGCAGTACTTTGGTTTGATGTAAGAATTGATGTTTCAGAGATTCAGGGCAGGGCCCATCCTTCTAGGTTATGATGAAACAGCACAAAAAGAACCCCTGATAGAGCTGGAAGCAACAGGCTTCATAACACCTTTTTGCAATAACGTCTCCACCTCCTGCAAATATGATATAGTAGGCATTACTGAAACCTGGTGGGACGAGTCTCATGATTGGAATGTAGGAATAGAGGGGTATAACCTTTATAGGAGAAACAGGCCAAACAGGAAAGGAGGAGGAATAGCATTATATGTCAGGGATATTTACACCAGTGAAGTGATCCACGACATCAATACTGGAAGCCAGGTGGAGAGCATCTGGATAAAAATTAAAGGGGAGGGAAACAACAGGGATGTTATTGTGGGACTCTACTACAGACCCCCAAATCAGATGGAGGAATTGGATGTTGCCTTTCTAGAACAGATGAACATACATGCAGAAAGGAGAGATGTAGTAGTGATGGGTGACTTCAACTATCCTGATATTTGCTGGCAATCTAACTCAGCCAAAACTACAAGGTCTAGCAAATTCCTTACATGCCTGGAAGACAATTTCATGGTCCAAAAGGTGGAAGAGGCAACAAGGGGGTCAGCTATTTTAGATCTGATCCTAACCAACAGAGACGACCTGGTTAATGGGGTGCATGTGGTGGGATCCTTAGGTGAGAGTGATCATGTTCTCCTGGAGTTTGTTACACAATGGAAAGGAGAAGCCAGGCATAGTCAGACACGCATTCTTGACTTTAGGAGAGCTGATTTCAGTAAACTCAGGGAAATACTGGGGATGATCCCATGGTCAGGAATACTAAAAGAGAAGAGACCTCAAGACGGATGGGACTTTCTCAAAAGGGAGATACTGAAGGCACAATTTCAAACAGTACCATTGAGGAAGAAAAATGGGAGGTGTCTCAAGAAACCAGGATGGATGACTAAAGAACTTTCAATGGAGCTAAGTTTTAAACGGAACATGTATAGGAAATGGAAAAGGGGGGAAATCACCAAAGAAGAATTCAAACAGATAGCGAACACTTGTAGGAGTAAAGTCAGGAAAGCTAAAGCGCAGAATGAGCTCAGGCTTGCTAGGGAGGTTAAGAACAATAAAAAGGGTTTTTTTGGGTATGTCCGCAGCAAAAGGAGGAAGAAGGAAATGATAGGGCCGCTACGTGGAGAAGATGGCAAAATACTAACAGGGGACAGAGAAAAGGCAGAATTACTCAACACCTTCTTTGCCTCAGTGTTTTCAGAAAAGGAAAAGGAGGACCAACCTGAGGAGAATGGAACAGAGGACACAATAGGGGAAATCCAGCTCAAAATAAGTAAAGAGGTAGTACAGGAATACCTTCTTAATCTAAATGAATTTAAATCTCCAGGACCAGATGAACTACATCCAAGAGTATTAAAAGAGCTGGCAACTATAATCTCAGAGCCATTGGCAATAATATTTGAGAACTCCTGGAGAACAGGAGAAGTCCCAGCAGACTGGAGGAGGGCAAACATTGTTCCCATCTTCAAAAAGGGGAAAAAAGAGGATCCCAACAATTATCGTCCAGTTAGTCTGACATCAATACCAGGGAAGATTCTAGAACAGATCATTAAACAGAGAGTCTGTGAACATTTAGAAGGCAATGCCATAATCACAAAAAGTCAACATGGGTTTCAGAGAAACAAGTCATGCCAGACTAATCTGATCTCTTTTTTTGATAAAGTTACCAGCTTGGTAGATGAAGGGAATGCTGTGGACATTGCTTACCTTGATTTCAGTAAGGCCTTTGACAAGGTTCCCCATGACATTCTTGCAAACAAGCTTGTAGAATGTGGGCTAGACAAGTTAACTGTTCAATGGATTTGTAATTGGTTGACCGGCCGAACCCAAAGGGTGCTCAGCAGTGGCTCCTCTTCGTCTTGGAAAGATGTGACCAGTGGGGTGCCACAGGGTTCTGTCCTGGGCCCAGTGCTATTCAACATCTTTATCAATGACTTGGATGAGGGAATTAGGGGCATACTTATCAAATTTGCAGATGACACCAAATTGGGAGGAGTAGCTAATACCCTAGAGGACAGGATCAAAATTCAGAATGACCTGGATAGACTGGAGAGCTGGGCCAAAGCTAACAAAATGAAATTCAATACGGAGAAATGTAAAGTACTGCATTTAGGGCGGAAAAATGAAATGCATAAATATAGGATGGGAGAGACCTGGCTGAATGAGACTACGTGCGAAAGGGATCTAGGAGTCCTAGTAGACCACAAGTTGAACATGAGTCAACAGTGTGAGGCGGCAGCTAAAAAGGCCAAAGCAATTTTGGGCTGTATCAATAGAAGTATAGTGTCTAGATCAAGGGAAGTAATAGTGCCACTCTATTCTGCCTTGGTCAGACCTCACTTAGAATACTGTGTCCAGTTCTGAGCACCACAATTCAGAAAGGATATTGACAAATTGGAGCGTGTCCAGAGAAGGGCAACTAAAATGGTGAAAGGTCTGGAAACCATGCCTTATGAGGAGAGACTTAGGGAGCTGGGTATGTTTAGCCTAGAAAAAAGACGGTTTAGAGGCGATATGATAGCCCTGTTTAAGTATTTGAAGGGATGTCACGCTGAGGATGGAGCAGGCTTGTTTTCTGCTGCTCCAGAGACTGGAACACGGAGCAATGGGTGCAAGCTCCAGGAACAGAGATTCCACCTCAACATGAGGAGGAACTTTTTGACAGTAAGAGCTGTTCGGCAGTGGAACACACTCCCTCGGAGCGTGGTGGGGTCTCCTTCCTTGGAGGTCTTTAAACAGAGGCTGGATGGCCATCTGTCAGGGATGCTTTGATTGTGATTTCCTGCGTGGCAGGGGGGTTGGACTGGATGGCCCTTGTGGTCTCTTCCAACTCTGCAATTCTATGATTCTATGATTCTATGATTCTATGCAGAAGTGCTGGCAGCAAGGGGGTGACGCAAAGCACTTCCAAAGGAGGCATCTCCTGAAATTTGATAGCATAATCCCTTTCAATGATATTGAGGACCCACGATTTTGAAGTGATGGGAGCCTGAGCATGGTGAAATTTCTTGAACCAGTCATGGAATGGCAGTGTAGAGTCTGATGGCACATTGTTGTCATCCTCCAGAAAGTCAAAGGCGACATTTGGAAGAATTATGCTGTCTCCTTTTAAGATGTTGAGGCCTAAACATAGGCATTGCAGTGCCCTTTTTAGATGCAGAAGAGCACCAAAACAGGGCTGATTGGTGGGACCGAACCATGTCAGGACTGTACTGCTGTCTCAATATGGCACCATATCTGTTTGAAGAGGGTCTTGGTTTCAAGAAGGCTTGCTGTAGAGGATTAACTTCATTGCTGTCAAACACATTGTGTGTGTGCTCAAGCTTAATGTCAGTTTCAGTGTTGAAGAGGCCCCCTTCATCAAATGGAAGGTCTTTGATAATGATATGCACCTGATTGGAAAGGCCAGAAGAGGAGCAAAGCCAAGCATATCTTCTAAGGACCACCATATTTGCAAGAGCTTTACCTGCACATTCTGTTACATGACAAGATGTAGTAACCTTTTCAGCTGCCAACTTATGAGCCTCTGACTGCAGCAAGGCAGCAAGTTTGTGACCCTCTTCGTTCAGCTTGCTAAGGAAAAGGGTCCTCATCTCCCACCAAAACTGGTGATATGGCCCGTAAAGGCAGCATACTTGGCAATCTTATATACAAGGGCAGCCAAGGAATAAAACTTTCCCATTGGACTCCAGCTTCTTTCCTTCCTTGTCAGCAGGTGCTGAATGTAACTTGTGAGAGGCCCTAAATTGGGCCACATCAACAATAAAGAAGTTGGGCTTGGGATGCTGAACAAGCCACTCAACCCCTGATTCAACCACCTTATAAGAGGCATCAATCTTTTTTGAAGTAGAGGAAACAGATGACGGAATCATTGAAGATTTCCCTATAACCTGAAGCAGATAAAGGAGCAAAGGCAGGGAGGCAGGCACTGACGCCTGGGTCTGGACCCAGGAAAACACAGGGCCTTCAATTCAAGTTTCTGGTTGGTTCACTGCCAAATCCAGTGATTCTCACTATCTGATCAACAGACATCCGCACATCATCCTTACACAAGAATGAATCATACTCTCCCAACACAATAGATGGGAACTTCTCAATTGGTACCACAGATGACTGATTCAAACTCCACTGCAGAAGAGGAGAAACTCAATGAGGACAAAAGGCAGTGATGTCTAGGTAGTGAGGAACACATCTGCTGAGATTGTGAAGATACAGAAGCTGTTGGTTGATCAGTTAGTGAGGCCCTGTTAGGAGGCAACTGAACAGGTCGAAACAGAGAATCTTGAACTAGGAGAGACAGAATACAGTCCATAGGCTGGGCATGACAATTGTGGAGACCTCTCACAGCCAGTTGCAGACACAGTCTTGCCACCAGTCAGAGCCAGTATTGAAGATGGAGAAGTCTCCCTATGAGATCTTCTACTTCAGTCACTGTGCCAGTGTCGATACCAGTCATCATACCTAGATCACGTCATCATACCTAGGTCTTGCCACCAGCCAGAGCCAGTATTGAAGATGGAGGAGTCTCCCTATGAGATCTTCTACTGCAGTCACAGTGCCGATGTCGACACCAGTCATCATACCTAGATCATTGGCTATGGGGTGAAATATAGCCTCTATAATAACAGTAGTCCAGGGATGAAGAACATCCGTGCCAGTAACAGAGAGAATTGTCGAAACTCGAAACAGAATGCCTATAGTCATGATGACATTCTCAGAGGTAGTAAAAAGTCTTATGATATTGACTACACCAGGACCAACATCTTGGTGATCTCAGTCTAGAAGTCGTGGGAAAAGTACAATGTGACCAAAATAGACAGGTGCTAAGAAGGTTCCATGGTGATGGAATAGGCAGTAAAGGTTCCAATATGGACAATTGGCTAGGTTGTGGAGGTGTAACCAAAATGCAGACAAGTAGGGAAGATTAAAAAATGTTTCCTTCTGACACATTGGGAAGAGGAATTCTCTGCAGTGTCCACTCTTAGGTAGCCGAGGCTACTTCTGTACACTAGAGGAGCATGGAAGACTCTCCTTGTCCAGAGGTATGATAAGAGGGATCAGTCAAAGCCTGCTTGGCTGGAGGGATAACCTTGGATACCACACGGGAAGATACTGTTTGAATAGAGTCTCCTAAACCCTGAATGTTTGTGCTATTTAGCCAGCGATTCCATCTCCACTTCTAGAAAGTAGCCGGGGTGATAGGCACTATCATGAGCCATTGGGTTCAGCTATGGTATGGTGGCTGTTGGATTAGATTCTAGGTACAGTCTTCTTAACCTTAGGTGGGACAGTTGATGTTTCTATAAGGAAATGTTTCACAGCGAGACATATTGATGATGCCGAGGCAAGTACAGAGACCAAAGAAGAAGCTTTTGAGGCAGAGGAATCCACTCAAAGGATAAGACAAAGTCTCCTTAGCTGGCATAGACAGTCTCAGTGTATGTTCATATAACAGGGCCTTGAGTCTCAAATCCGTGTTCCGCCTCACTTGAGAAGTGAAAGCTCTACAGTGAATACAAGTAGACACCACATGAGCTTCAACAAGGCAAAGGAGGAACTTTGAGTGATTGTCCTTCCCTGGGATTTGAACAGTACATGTGACACATTTCTTAAACGAAGCCACTGGAATGAGTAACCCCAAAGGGTAAGTGTGACCCAAACCATCAATGCCACTCACAGAATCGTCAAACAAGCTGAGGTTGAGTCAGTAAATGAAGCCAATAGATAGAAGACCAAAGCCAATAGGAAAAACAAAACCAAAGTCTGTAGAAGCCAATCCAAGATCCAAACTGGAGGTGTTGGAAATGCTAGACATGTTCCTATTGATGCTGATGCAGCAGCAGATGAAAAGAAATTGAGGGTTTAGGTGGAAAAGACACTATATAATGACGGTGAGGGTGGGCAAGGCTACCATGGGTTGTTATCATTGTTGGTTTTTTTAAAATCCTTTCTATTTAATCTATTAAACTGGTGGAAATCAGAAAAGCTTGGAAATCTACTTCAAATCACCCAAGGATGATATATCAGGAGATCACAACCTACCATTTCCCATTGGTTCATCATAGCCAAGATCCTAGCTCCAGGAGGTAGACCTTAATGCTCCACACAGTTCCATGTCTTCCCCCTACCTTGGCAGTTCCAACAGGAGCTATACTGCTTTTGTTTGCTAGTAGCAAGAGGAGGGGGGATGCAATTCATATAATGAAGAAGCAGCTACTCTTCTCCTTTTCCTTCTCCTGGAAGCCTAGTACAGTCATACCTTCATCATTTGAATTGCCTCCTCCTGCTGCTCCCCAACGCTAGCAACAGCAGTGGCAGCAGCCCTTCCCAAGGCTTGACCACTGAGGCGGAGATTTTGGAGTGGGTGCAAAGGACTAGAGGAGACTTCCCTAAGCTCCACCTAAAAAGAGGCAAATGTAAACATCAACATTGATACATGCGTATGTCACTACCCCATATGTCTGACTTTAAAAATAGCCTCTATTTGAAGAGCTGTCCAATTAAAGTATCCCGGTCCAGTGATTGTCTACTTCTAGTCCACATCCTGTTTAAAAATAAAAAATCAGAAGACAGAAGAACAAATGGGCCCTTGAAATTGCCTAGCAGTATTTAACACCTGGCCAGCAAACTAAGTAAGCACCTAACTCACCTGGTCACATTTATCCCTACTATGATGAGTTGTACTGAATTACATGATAGCAATTAATTCTAAAGTTGCATCTATGTACAGAAATTAGCATATGTACATTTTCTACAAATACATGTTTCTTTTGTCCTCTTTTTGGGTGATGCATAATAGCCATCTTATTCTGCTCACTCTCTGATAAAGAGACCAGAATACACTCCAGACCAATAGCAGGACTGCTTCTGTGGGTTGGTATCTTTAGCACGAGTCATATACTGACACCAACGTATGTGCAACACCAATTGTTTCTTCTGTTCTCTCTGGAATACAGTCTGGAAAATGGAATATGACTGTTAGGAACTTGAAGTGACTGCCATAAACAGGATACACAAACCTATTATAACTTTTTATGTGTTTTTAATTGTAACTTCAGGAACCAGACAAATTTAATAAACACATGAACACATATATCTAAACATGCGTATTTTTCAATTCAACTCTAGAATATTACATTGTATTTACAGTGGGCCTGCTGTATCCACAGGCTTAGGATCCATGGATTCAAACCATTGCAGATTCAAACTATAGTACTGTACACAAAACAATAGACAATACCTGTACTTTATACAACATATTTGCGAGGCTGGAGAGGCTGCAGGGAGATGCAAATATGAGGTTGTAAATACTGTAAGGGGAATGGGGGGGATTAAAGAGATTCACTTGCAGGGGACGTTCCTCTGACCAAGGCAGTTGGGACTCAATGGCACAGGAGCCCACAAGAAGCATGAAGAAAGAGCCACTACTGCCACCACATCCTAGCAGCCATGCCCTCCTATGCTCAGAGGCACCATGGTACAGACCTTCCTGGTGAAAAGCAAGAAGGCTCACAACTAACACCAGCCCCAAGCCCCCAAAGGTGAGTACAGCCTCAGCCTGGAGATCGTCCTGGCTCAGATATGCATAGGTAAGCACACAAAGCTGCCCACACTTGCATACCCCATGGTATTCTTCTTTTGCATTAGCGAGTGGTGCAGACGAGGCTGCAGAGACCTGACTATCTGTGAAAGTGTAGTGCTTGGCATGAATCCATGCTTTCAAACAGGGGGCTGCTGGGGACACAGCAGTGGTGGTGGCTCTTTCTTCATGCTTCTCATGATCTCCTGCAGCAGCAAGTTCTGGTTGTCTTGGTCAGAGAAGGGCCCCCCCACAAGTGAATCTTTAAAACCCTTCCCCCCTCACAGTGTTTATAAGTCCCTTATTTATTAAATGGTGTAGAGCAGCAGTGGAGACTGTGGCATGCCCTGGCCACCAGGCACACATTCTTCAGGCTCTGCCGCCTCCAAGCACCATGCCAGCCACCTACTTCTACCTTGCAAATGAACCAGCAGAAGCACTGCAGCCACCATCTCAAAGGCAAAAGTGGATGGCTGGTATGCTCCCCAAAGGCATGCCTCATGGCCAAGACTTGCCACCACCTCCACATCTGCCCTATTTCATTTTATAAATAAGGAGTCCTGGAACCAAACCTCCACAGATATGATGGGTCCACTTGTATTCATTTATTTATTTAACTCATTAAATACCTTTAAGCCCAAATACAAGCCCCAAGGTAATTTATTGTCAACTGATATGTTTTCACATGTAACACAAAAGTTTACAGAGGATTAACATCAATGACAAAACTCTTAACAAAAACAACAATGTTCTTCTCCTAGGGCCTTTGCACCAATGAGACTTAAGAGCTATGACTAACAAGCCCCTGGCTTCCCATAGTCTTAGTCCAACACTGAAATCACTATACCATGCTGGTTCTCACCTTTTCTAAAATTCTCTCTTAAATCAGCCAACTTCTTGTGCAAAGCCTGTGTAGCAATTTGTATTACATAATCAAAAAATCTAGTGGTTTGGTTCCCATCATTCTTTCATTATTCAATCAATTACCTTTTGACAGAATGTTTCCACCCGTTTATACACTGGAAAAGCTACTGTGATCAAAACACACAAGTTTGAAAAGATGAGAACAATCCACACTGCAGATGAGCAGGGAAAGACTTCCCCATCCACTTGGCAGAGCAGCTAACCAAGCAGCAGAACAGAAAGCCAAAAATATAATGGCGTGATTCAGCCATAGCTGTCACACTGTCAGCTTTGATGCTCCCATCCTTAGGACTATAACTATGAAAAGAAACTCCTCCTTGCTCAACCTCGCAAACTGTCATACTGATGGTGTTTCAAATGCCAGTTAAAGTAGCAATTGTATGTTTAAGATATACAGTCATCCCTTCATTTTCGCAGGGGTTAGGGGCACAAGATCCCCGTGAAAGTGAAAAAACGCAAATAAAAATAGGCCTCCCAGGCTGCCGCCACCCCCACTGTCGCTCACCCCATCACAGCCACCATGCCCCTGCCGCCATGCACCCCGCCACTGCCACCATGCCACTCAAGGTGAGAGCGGCTTGGCTGAGGGGGTGGCAGCCTGTCTCCCCCCAGCCAAGCGGTGTGGGGAGCCTGCAAGCTCGGGCTGAGAGCAGCTTGATTGAGAAGATGGCGACCCGTCTCCCCCCCCCCACCAGCCAAGCCACGCAGGGAGTCTGGAAGCTCGGACCAAGAGCGGCTTGACTGGGGAGATGGAGACCCGTCTCCCCCCAGCCAAGCTGTGCAGGAAGCCTGCAAGCTCGGGCCAAAAGCGGCTTGATTGGGGGGGGGGTGACCCATCTCCCCCCCCAGCCAAGCTGCGCGGCAAACCTGCAAGCTCTGTTCTGTTTCTCTCCCAGCAAACCAGACACCAAATCCACTGTTGGCAGATTTCCATCTCTGGTTTGTTGGGACCTGGGTATAATACAAACAAAATCCTCAATCTCAGTATTATACCATTCATAGCACTAACAGATAGGCAGAAAGTGAAGATAAATCAAATCAATGGATAGAGAAAATGCCACATTGGTTACTTACCGTGAAGGTGCATTCTTGAGGGAGTGGGGTGATGCGGGTCCTTTACATCTGGGTTTCGTCAGTCACCGCCCAGGTGTAGCAGGAAGTTACATCAAGCCTCTTCATATTCAAATTTCTTTGTCTTCATCTCCTCCATCCTGGAGCCACGAGGCCAGTTCACTGACTAGCAAAGCCCTGTAAGGACTAAGGAAATCGTTTAAGTCAAATAACATTAAGCAGAGCTAAATAATAAGGGTACCGCCATGTAAGGAAAAACGCACGCAGTCACTGGGCGGGGAAAGGACCCGCATCACCCCACTCCCTCAAGAATGCACCTTCACGGTAAGTAACCAATGTGGCATTCTCTGAGGGAGGGGTGATGCGGTTCCTTTACATCTGGGACGTGCCCAAGCTGACTCAATAGGGCGGGAGTGACTGCGGGATTGGCGGACTCAGTCTCTGAGCACCTCCTGGAGCACCCTCCGACCGAAGTTCGCCTCGGCGGAACGGAACTTATCCACCTTATAGTGTCTAATGAAGGTGGACGGTGTGCTCCAGGTTGCTGCCCTGCAGATTTCTACCAGGGAAGCGTTAGTGGAGAAGACCGCGGATGTCGCGGCTGACCTAGTCGAATGTGCCGTGACCCCTGAAGGTCTGGGAAGCCTAGCTGAGTCATAGGCCTCGAAGATACAAGCCCTGATCCAGGAAGCAATGGTCTTCTGCGAAGCTCTGGACCCTATGGCTGTCTGAGAGAAAGAGACGAATAGGGCGTCGCAACGTCTGATGGGGGCAGTACGTCTAATGTAGATCTTCAGGGCCCTCCTGACGTCCAAGTTATGCCAGAGCTTCTCCTTCGGGTGCGAAGGGTCAGGGCAAAAGGATGGCAGAATCAAGGGCTGCGAGACATGGAACTCGGAGACTACCTTTGGTTTGAATGACGGGTCTGGGTGTAGGGTCACTACATCCTTGGTAAAGGAACACAGGTGTTCCCTAACTGACAGAGAGGCCAACTCCGACACTCTTCGCACCGAGGTGATGGCCACTAGGAAGGCAACCTTGATGGTGAGAATTCTAAGGGAAACTGTGCGCAACGGTTCAAACGGGTGCTTCATGAGTTGCCTGAGGACTAGGGAGAGGTTCCACGACGGAAACCTGTGCCGCACCGGGGGTGAAACTATCGAGGCACCCCTGAGGAAACGCCTGATATAGGGATGCGATGAGAGGCGGTTTCCGTCCTGTGCTGTGAGGAAGGCCGACAGAGCGGCCACCTGTCTCTTCAGGGTATTTGGTCGTAAGCCCGCCTCGAGGCCTTTCTGTAAGAATGCCAGGATATGTTTCACCGAAGCTTCTTCAGCGATCAATTGGCGAGGGGCACACCATCTCTTGAAGGCTCGCCATGTAGCTTCATAGATCCTCCTGGTGGACACGCGCCTAGAGGAAAGAAGGGTACTAATGACTGAATCGTCGTATCCATGTTCTCTTAGGGCTTGCCGCTCAACCTCCAAGCTGTCAGTTGTAACCAGCTTGGATCTGGGTGGAGGATCAGACCCTGATGAAGAAGGTCGGGTCTCTGAGGTAGACGCCACTGGCTCTGAACCCTCATGTCCATCAACTCGGAGAACCAGGGGCGCCTCGGCCAATGTGGCGCTATCAGGACCACTTGTGCCTTCTCCTGGCGAATCTTCCGACAGACTTTCCCTATGAGGGGAAGTGGGGGAAACAGGTATAGGAGACCGGCCGGCCAAGGGGATCGTAGGGCGTCCATGCCTTCGGCGTTGTGGTGAAAGAACCTGGCGAAGAACCTGTCCAGCTTGGCGTTCGATCTTGTCGCGAACATGTCCACCTCCAGCTGGCCGAACCTGGCCTGGACCTGAGTGAACACGTCGTCGTTTAGCTCCCACTCTCCGGGTAGAACCGAGTATCTGCTCAGGTAGTCCGCTTGTTGATTGCGTTCCCCCTGCAGGTACTGAGCCGTAAGGGACTGCACCGTCCGTTCGGCCCAGAGGAAGATGAGATCCGCTTCCTGTTGCAGGGACCGGGATCTCGAACCTCCTTGTTTCGCTATGTACGATCGGGCTGTAGTGTTGTCCGTCATCACCGTGACGTGTTGACCTCTCAGGACTGGGGTGAAGTGTTGCAGGGCCAAGCGAGCCGCTGGTAGCTCCAACCAGTTGATGCTGTGCGTCTTTTCCTGTGGGCTCCAAATCCCTTGCGTCACTTGTCCCTGACAGTGTGCTCCCCAGCCCCGTAGGCTCGCATCGGAGGTGACCAGGATCGCCTGGGGTACTGTGAACGGAGAACCCTTGCTGACTGTTTTCATCTGAGACCACCAGGCCAGCGAATCCTTCACATGCTGTGGGAGGAGAAGGAGTGGGGACTTCCTCAATGCGATCTCCTTTTGGTAAGGCATCAGGAAGTTCTGCAGGGGTCTGGAGTGGAACCTTGCCCAAGGCACAACCCCAAAGGCTGATATCATAAGGCCGAGGAGTCTGGCTAGTAGGGACAGTGGTACCTTCCTTAGTAAACGAACGGTGCGAACTTCCCGTAGGAGGACCTCCTGTCGCTCCTTGGACAGGGTGATCTTGGAACGTTGTGTGTCTATTTCCACACCCAGGTGGACGATGGTGCGGGCAGGAGACAGGCTGCTCTTTTTGAAGTTCACCAGAAAACCATGGGCCTGCAGGTAGTGAATTGTGGTCTGCAGGTCTCTCCCTGCTTTGTTCAGAGAGGACGCACGCAGTAAGATGTCGTCCAAATATGGGTACAGGTGGATTCCCTGTGCCCTCAGGTTGGCGATTAGGGTGACCAGGACCTTGGTGAAGACCCTTGGTGCTGAGGCCAGACCAAATGGAAGGGCCCTGAACTGGAAGTGTTGATCCCCGAATGCAAAGCGGAGGTATTGTCTGCTGTCCTCGTGGATCATGATGTGCATATACGCATCGGAGAGATCGAGTGAGGCTAGAAAGTCTCCTGGTTGGAGCGCCTCCCTTATGGATGTAAGCGTCTCCATCCGGAACTTTCTGTATGTGATGTGTCTGTTGGTGTATTTTAGGTCCAGGATGGACCTCTGGCTGCCATCCTTCTTTGGTACTGTGAAGAAGAAGGAGTACACGCCTAAGAAGCGCTGAGAGGGTGGTACCTCTTCTATGGCTGCTATGTGTCTTAGGTGAGATATGGCTGTCGTCAGGTCTCTCGCCTTCTTTGGGTCTTTGGGTATTGGGGCTGGGAGAAATCTGCCCCTTGGCCTTGAGTCGAACTCGATTTTGTACCCGTGGGTGATTGTTGAGACGACCCACCTGTCCGTTGTCGAGTTCGACCAAAGCTGCAGGAACAGACTGAGGCGGCCGCCCACTGGGGGCGACCCCGAGTCAGGATTGTTGTCGCGAGCCTCCACGCTGGGCGTTGGAGCCTCCCCTTCTGCTGTTGTTGGGCTGCGGTCCAGTGTTCTGTCTGATGACGTAGTTTGGCTTAACCCATGGTGGGCGAAAGGAGTTGTAGTTTCGCTGCTTCCCGAATCCCCGAAAGGAACGAAAGGGACGAGAAGTCTGAAAGGGTCGTCTGCCGCTCTTCTTGTCTGGCTTCTTGAGTGTGGAGGGCATGGCCAACTTTTTGTCCTTTGTCTCGACTAGGATACCTTTTAGGGCCTCTTCCCCAAACAGTTTAAGGCCCTTAAAGGCCGCTGAGGCCAATGCTGCCCTGGTAGGAGTATCCACCTGCCAGTGCTTTAGCCAGACTGATCTCCTGGCCAGCGTGAGGGCCCCGATCGCACGGGCGGAAAAAATCATGGCGTCCTGTGCCGCGTCGGCTATGAAGAAGAAGGTACGCAGGAATCTAAGCAGAGACTTGTGCAGCACGTTTGGATCGAGCTCCTGGATCTCCATGAGCTCTTGCAGCCACACTATCGCCGCTCTGGAAAAAAGCGATATTGCCAGCGTGGATCTGACCCCGCATGCCGCGGAGTCATGGGCCTTCTTGATGGCTGCGTCGGTTCTTTTTTCGTCTGGGTCCCGGAGAGAGCCCTCTCCTTCCTTAGGAGCCAGACAATTGGAGACGAGGGACGCGACAGGATTGTCGACCACTGGGGGCTTTAGGAGGTCCAGAAAGCGTTGAGTGGTGTTGTAATATTTCTGAGCCACAGTGGTGCCCCGCCTTCCCATTGAGGGTTTTTCCCATTCGTCAGTTACCAGGGACCAGAAGGCCTCTGGGAAGGGAAGCTCCGGCTTCTTTGGGCGTGAGGTGCGCATCACTGCAGCGACCTTCTCGTTGGACGACGATGTCGATGGAGCTTGGTCTGTGTCTGTAGGAGTAATTTCTAGTGTTGCCATCACCCTAGTAAGGAGGGGAACATACCACTCTCCTTGGAAAAGGCGATCCGATTGGTCCTGGTCTGCAAACTCGGAATCAGAGATTTCTCCTTCTTCCTTGTCGGTTAGGATTACATCGTCGTGGGTCCCAGACGCCCTGACGACGTCGGTGAGGGCGCGTTCCTCATCCGAGGGAGGTAGGGACTCTGCAGAAGAGTGGGTGGAGGGAGGATCCTTCCTCTTCTTGGCCAGGACATCTGTGCCTCTTAATGGGTCCCTAGGGCCCTTGGACGCGGACTTAGCTTTTGCCTTGCCCGGTCCTGCTGGCTGCTGGGACTGCGCGTTGTTCGCCTGGTCCTTAGGGGGAACCCCCGAGGTTGAGGCGCTCGTGCCAGGCTCTTCTGACGAATCCTCGTCTGAGAGCAATGCCTTTGAGAGTAGCTGTAGGGCTGCCTTAATGGCGCCCTTACGCTTTCTACGACCCCCCCGCTGTGTGGGTCTAGCTCCCCTGGCCTTGGGTGGGTGAGCGGCCAACCCCTCGATGTCAGACTCTTCCCCGCTAGAGTGATCGTAAAACACTGGGATGCCATGGTGGTTTTGGCTGGTATGGCCCGTGGGTGCCTGGAGAGGCGGGGCCTGAAGGACTGGGGCCTGGTAGGGCTGTGCCTGAAAACCCACCGCCTGCATAGGCTGAGGCTGGACCACTGGTGGGAGGAAAACCTGATTTTGGTTACCCAAGCCCAGGGTCTGGTTCACCGGCCCCTGTGGCGGCAGGGCCTGGTAAACCAACGGTTGCTGCGCCTGGATAGGTACTGCCTGCTGAGGCATTGGTTGGAGCACCAAGGGCAGCTGGTGTTGCTGGGGTGGCACCTGGGCAGGCAAGGTCGGGAGGAGTGGAGGTTGGGAGGCCAGGGCCTGTGGGGGGGGTGCTTTAGGAGTTGGGGCCTGTAAGGCCTGCTCCTCCATGCCCAGGCTTTGTGGTGGTTGGCTCGGTTGGGGTAGGGCCTGGCTGCTTCCTGGAGTGGGGTCAGACAGCGAATGGGGTTCCCCATGCGGTGTGCCCCCCTCCCCCGAGGCAGCTGCAGCGGTTGCTTGGGGCCCGGTGGATGGTGAGGGCTCCGCATGGGAGCGCGAGTCCTCGCTCTCCCCTTCCCCCTCCCGCGCTCCGTTTGGCCTCCAGGGGGGTAGAATACGTGCCGTCCCCAAAAGCAGGGAGGGCACGATGCGTGGGGGAAGGGGCAGTTCGTCCCCGCTCCCCCCAAGGGCCCCTTGTACCTTCCTAGGGGCTCCTGCCCCTGGCCAGTCCTGGCAGCAGGCACCTGGCGCGTGCCAAGCACTCCATAGGGCCGGAGGTTCCATCGCGGTCCCGCTGGAGGCATCGGAGGCCAGCTTCTTCCTGGGCTGTGCTGGCCTCTTCCGTGGCTTGGCTGCTGCTTGGCCATCGGAGGCTTTCCCAGTCACGATGGCCTGGTGTGCCTTCCGGGCCGCGTCCCTCTGAGGGACGCCCCCATGGGAGCCGGCAGCGGCAGCAATGGCGACCGCAGCTCCCTCAGCAGCGCTCTCCGCGTCCTCGGAGTGGCCGCGGTCGAGAATCGCATCCCCGGCCACTCCGGAGTCCTTCCCCGCCTGCTGGGGAATCTCCTGGGCCTGCATGGCCTCGGAGAAAAGAAAACAGTAAGGAGAGAGGTGGGAGGGGGGAAGAGAGAGAGGAGGAGCAGGCTGGAGCCGACTGAGCAGCCGCGCGGAGAGAGGAGAGGATTTTTTTTTTTAAATAGGCGGGAAATTCAAAAGGAGAAAGGCAAGGGCTGAAAAGCAGCAATGCCTGGAGAAGGAAAAAGGTAGGTAAAGGAACAAGAAAGGAAAAAGAATAAAGGTGGAGATAGAAATTCCAGACGGAGGAGATTTCTCAGCTACCTACTGGGCGAAGCAGGAAGTTAGAACTGGCCTCGTGGCTCCAGGATGGAGGAGATGAAGACAAAGAAATTTGAATATGAAGAGGCTTGATGTAACTTCCTGCTACACCTGGGCGGTGACTGACGAAACCCAGATGTAAAGGAACCGCATCACCCCTCCCTCAGAGAATATAATAATATACGTATATATCTTCTGTCAGATTATTGCTTCTCGAAGAAAACTCGGTGAATAATTTAAATTGTTCTACTAGTCATGTGATTTTCAATTGATTCTTTTCATATAAAATCAACTTAAATCCAATGAACTTTATATTCTGTAAGTCTGATTTGGGAAAAGAAGTGCTAAGATCATTGCAAAAATCCTTTGCTGACAATGACTTAAAATATTTTCAAATGTAATGCTAGCACATAAAATGTAATGCTACCACATCAATATCTAATTGGTCATTAAACTGCACTTGGACAACCTGTAATATTCCAATTCTGCTTTTGCTTAAGAACAGCCTTCCTGCATTTCAGATTAAATCTACTTGCCTGCATGCCTTGGAAGAAATCCAGTACCTCCATTTGGCCTGCTACAAATGATTTTCCTGATCACAGCCCACACAAGGATTCCAATATACTATACTACCTTATAACATAATCTCTCTCTTTCTCTCCCTGCCCCCCTCTCTCTCACGCACACACACACAGAGAGAGAGAGAGAGAGAAGAGGTGGATCAAATACATCTTTGAAATCATGCGTCTCTGAAATCAAATATTTATCTATTAAAGTCAAAACACCTGAAGAAACGTGTTTTCACTGAAATCTGTTTGAAGTGCTATTCGGTTATTCAGTAGATAGCAGCTTGCTGCCACTTTTTCAAATGGTCACACTTCAAAGTATTGATTACAGTACTACCAACTGTACATTCATAATGCCAAGTGAAAGTGTTGAGTAAATCAAATGCAACCTAACATTAAAAACAATAAACTACAACCCTTTAATAGATCATTTTAATAGCAGTAACATAAACAATAACATTTAAATAGCCCCTCTGGGAGAAAATAACCCTACCAAATTACTTTATTAGAAATGCAATGAAGGTCTGTCAATAATTAATAAGAAAGGTTATGCGATGAATAAGATCAGATATAATCAATTAAAGTATATATTTATTGACTAAATCTTCATAACTGTGTATGACAAAACTACCCTAACAATTATAATAAATATTGTACAAATGGGCTTCCATGATTCATCTTAATCTTTATGTTGTTGTTTGTTTGTTTGTTTGTTTGTTTGTTTGTTTTTGCCTCTTCACTCACCTGCATCTCACCCCACAAACCTAAATCTGCTCCAGAAGGTCCTCTAACACTCTGGAACATATGGGAGCATGGAATAAGTTGGATCACCATTCCTATTCCACTGACAAAAGCCTTCAGTTGAAAGAGTGACATTAATCAGATGTCACGATTTTGAAATCTAAGCCTTATTTGCACTGTTTCAACAAACTTATAGCCAATTCTACCACCATGTAATATTTTACATCAGGACTGAAAAATGATAGCCATTATAGTATTTATTCGACGCAGCACAACCAACTAATATAAGCCGGAACTGCACAGACCTTCTCAGTTTTCTGTCACAACAGTACTATGTAGTACACATAGGGGATAGCCCTGTAGTAAAAGCCTACTTTGAGGGCTTGGATGAGGAGGTGTTCTGGAGTTCAGAGTAATAACTATTCCTATTTTTCTAAGGGACTGGTATTATGGACATCAGCCATCAATCTATTCTGGTCATAAAATCCAATCCAAAACTACCCACATATTCTATATTTCATTTTCTTTTAATTCCAACATTGTTTACTTCCAATTACAATTATTTCATATGTTCTTTTTGTCCATTATCTCTTTTGGGAGTGCCTGTCTGTATACTTCTTCTAGTTTTTTGTTTTGTTTAATGCAGGCAACAACTGGGCCTAGTCATCAAGTATATGCATTAAAAAGTGCAAGTTTTGGGAAACCAGTGCTAATTAGGAGTGAGATCTGTACTTGAAGCAAAAGAAAAACAGGTAAACATTTTATCGTACAATACAGCACACATGATATTTGCATCTCAGGAATGATATGCATGTATATGATTCAGCATGTGTGAAACAGCTCTACAGACAGAAAGGGGCCTTAGAGAAAACCACAAAAGCAATAAATTTACTTTGCCATTGTCAATAGCTCTGTCTGTAACTGAACACAGCATATCAGACACTCAGCCAGTATTTAAAGGCTGCAGGGCTAGATTTATAATACAATAATCTAAAGCACACCCTACAGCCCATAGTAGTCATTGCAGTATTTACTTTTATAAAAGTTTTTTTTTAATGTAAATCTTCATGGTTTAAAATGCAATCTGATTTGAATACACATGAAAAATCTTAGATCTAAAACATCAACAGCACATGACATTTCTCTGCAGCAGTTCTGGGCCCTTCATCAAAGCAGTTCTGTTTGCACAATTCAACTTTCTAATCTTAACTTTTAAAACTCTTGATAGCTGTTCTCCACTTAAAATTCTAACATGAAATTACTGATGGGGGAAAAAGTATTTTTGCAAGTTAACTGTTTTGAATGGTGTTACAGTAATTTGGGAACTATATTTGGAAACTATGCTTGGGACACATTACTGTATATGCTTATCTGGAAGATTAATTCTGAGTAGACATACAATGCATTATAGGACAATATACTATCCATATATCTTTCCTGGAGATATTCAAAGACGGTGGGTGTAGGGACAGAAAATATTATTTCCTCCAGTAAATTAAATGGCAATCCGAGAATGTAATTCAAGACTATGTTACATAAGAGACTATCATTATTCAGATACAAAAAAGTTAATAATAATCATAAAGTATATAGCAATTGTTTACAATAATGAGCTAATTAAAAAACAATGAACCAACAAACAGATTGAACTGGAAATATTTCCCAAAGGGAGCCATAAAATTTCCCTATGGGAGCTGATTCCCATTGACACCAAGAAAACCTCTTTTTCCCTCCTTGAAAGTTGTTGTTGTTGTTGTGTGCCTTCAAGTCATTTCTGACTATGATGACCCTACAGTGACCCTATCATAGCAGTTTTATTGGCAAGATTTGTTCAGATGGGGTTTCCCACAGCTTTCTTCTGAGGCTGAGAGAATGTGATGTGACCAAGGTCATACCATGGGTTTCCATGGCCAAACAGGGATTCAAACATCATTGCCCAGAGTCATGGTTCAATGTTCAAACTACTACACCATGCTGTACCTTACTGTTTTGTTTTGTTTTTTAAATCAGTCTCATAAGTTCAAACAATGCTAATAACACTGCCCTAAGTTTGGCCCTTACTTTAAAATATTAAAGGGTACTGAGGAATCTGCAGATTTGTGTTGTTGTTTTTAAATACCAGTTAATACGCACACACATTACATAAGGTTCCCAGACAAATCCTATCTGAGGGAATGATGGGACCCTAGGGATGAGAAGAATATTTCCAGAATTTCTCATTTTCTGCAAGAGAGTTGCCACATTGAGACAGCCTGTTGAAAAATCACCAGCCTCTGTGAGGTTCTTACCTCCAGCACAATAATTAAAGGCTACATTTCCCCCACTGGGGTTCCATAATATGTGAAAAAGTATCTCTGTGCTTTTACTGTCTTTTCCCTTTGTAAACTACAGTAAATTACTGTCTTTTCCCTTTGTAAACTACAGTAATGGAAAGTACACAAAAACTGGCTGATGGTAAAAAAAGAAAGGAAGGAAGGAAGGAAGGAAGATGCAAATACAACACCCAGTTCAACAACATGAGAACTCTTGCTGACAAACACAGAAAATATCTCACTCTCTTATATACAAAGAGAAAATTTATCTAGTTTCTTAGACAAGTAAGGAGAACATCTCTATAGAGACCCATATTCACTTAGCTTCAGTGGTCAAAGACAAGTATCTAGTCCTGAAATCCACTAAATCATAATGACTGCACAATTTCAACAATTAGTTCTTATAAGCTATGTTCTAACTCTTTACATATGGAAACACAAAATGCTACACCTAACACTGGTTTGTGGAAGGAAGCACTACAAGGTGGGTCTAGATTAAGGTAGGGCTTGTCTAGACGGACTATTTACCCCATCTTGCCCCTGTCTTGAAGACCTGCAGTCAAGACAAAGCAAGGCATTGCCCTGTTTTGCCCCTGGGAAGTCTTCATAACCCCCTGGACAAAGATGGGGCCAAGACGGGGGGGGGGGAATGGGGTAAGACCTGTTACACCATTTTAAAATAATACCTGGTAAAATCTGCTCTGGCCAGCAAAAAACAGATCAGGCCCCACGTGTCCACAGACGCCCATTCTAGCACACTGGCCTGTCACTGTAACTGCCATCTGCCATCCGCTGTCACTCTTCTGGATCCAGGAACCAAGCCCGTAGCATGTGACCAGGTTTGTCACATGCAGGGGGCCTTGCTCATGTGCTGCAGGCCAGTTTTCTGGCTTCAGAGAGTGGGACATATGCAGCAGCAGCTGCAGCAACGGACTGGTGTGGCAGCCAGGCCTTCCTCTCATTTCGTGTCAGTGATGAGGGAGGGACGGGCCTGATCCGTGGCAGAATATGCTGACTGGGGGCCAGCATATTCTGCCCATGTAGATGAGCCTTCAGTCAAACTTAGGATACATTGAAATTGATGTGAAAAGTCAAACACTACCAACTTAAGTGACATTGATCTCAGTAGTAACAAAGTAGAACTAACTTAATCTAGATCCAAGATCTAGACCTGGCACCTTTGCAATCCCTGAGTCTGCTAAATTTCACCAAGCCTCAAGCCTTGGCCTAACTTATGGTTTCTTATTATGCCTTTTCCAGTTCAATGAAATCTCCATCAGTCTTCCAGAAAAAATATACAGTACTTGCTTCATTGTTCACTAGTCTTACTAAATAAAGCTTAGCTCTTCCTTGACCTTTCATTGCCTGATTTTCCTTCAGTTTACAGCTGCACACAAAAGAGCTTCAGATGATGACCTGTCCCTGGCATTCCACCCTCCATTCACGTAACACTGTAATTTTCTTCAGCTAGAATAACATCAATAGTAAGCCTAGTAAAGTGTTGCCCCCTAGACAATATCTTACAAAGCTATGTTTTTTACATTTGTACCTCAGCCTAATTCAGGGTAGCATACATCACATAATTCCATTTTTCCTCACAATAATCCTTTTAGGTAACAGAGAGACTTGCCAACGCCACCCAAACAAAAGCACAGCAGAATGGCACTGAATCCAGATCTTTCTCATTCATTCACTACTGCTGCCACCTACTGCACTACCTCTTTTAAGCAAAGAAACCCTACGGTACTAATAGGAGCACTTACATGCCACAGCTATAACTTCAGTATGATCTCCCACAAAATCAGTCTTCTTCAGCGGCCTTGCAGACTAAAATAAATGCTATTTTTAACATTCAGCTGTTACACTTAGAAAAGCTGCTTTCAAGATCAGTAGGATATGATTAATGGCTAAACATTTCCTAACTATAAGTTCTATGAATTTTGCATCTAGTTACACACTTTGTTTTCATCTTTACCATTCCCAAGGAAGACAAAGGGAATGAAGACGCAGGGAAGTGGGGGCGGACAAGGCAAACCGGGTATTTTCGCCCCTTTCGTCCACCTTCCAGGAAGGTGGAAGAGAGGGGCGAATCCTGAAGTTTGCCTTGGTGGCTGCCCATCCCCTCCGTCTTCATTCTCTTCCAAAGGGAATGAAGACGGGGGGTGGAGGGTGGATGAGGCCAACCAGGTATTTTTGCCCCTTTCTTCCACCTTCGAGTCAAGTTTGACTGGAAGGTGGAAGAGAGGGGCGAATGCCACGGTTTGCCTTGGTGGCTGCCCATTCCCTCCGTCTTCCTTCCCTTCGCAAAGGGAAGGAAGATGGAGGGAATGGGCAGCCACTGAGGGAAACAGGGTATATTCGCCCCTTTCTTCCACCTTCGAGTCAAGGGTGACTGGAAGGTGGAAGAGAAGGTGAATCCCATGGTTTGCCACGGAGGCCACCCATCTCCTCCATCTTCATTCCCTTTGCAAAGGGAACAAAGACGGAGGGAATGGGCGGTGGCCGAGGCAAACCAAGTTCATTCGGCCCCCTCCTCTGCCTTTAACCCCTTTGGGGAGCAACCAAAGATGGAAGAGAGGGGCAAATGTAGCAGCTGGCTGGCTGGGAGAGCCCTGTCAGCTGATCCTGTTCACTTTCCCAACTCAGGAGGAGATCCTCGTGCGTTGGGAAACAAAGAGGATCAGCTGGCAAGGCTCCCCCAGCCAGCCAGCCAGCCAGCCCAATTGGGGGGTGGTCTTATACAGTGAATATATGCCACACTCTAGATTTTTACTTGAAAATTTGGGGGTCGTCTTATATGCCCAGTCGTTTTATACGCTGGAATATTCGGCATATACACAATACAATCCACCACTGGAAAGTATACAATTACCCTATATCTCTTCTAAATCAATACAAAACAGCACAAGCTCAACGAAAACCAAAAACATTGTTAACATACCTGTCGAACAAAACTATTAGAGGTAGTGTCAGACGATGTACTCCCATCTGAGCCTTTAAATCTGTTTTTTCTTCTTGCACCTTTGCCATAAGACTGTTAAAACAAAATTTAAAATAATATCACTGCACTTGGCACATAACTTAGTACACATATGTTACAAATATTGAAAATATTAATATTAAAATATTGGTGCACACATGCACACACACATAAGGCTCATCTACACAGTAGAAAAAGAACAACATCTGAAGCAGCCTTTCTTTGTCCTTAAATAAATATGAACTTATTGGTTAACTCCCACTTACTTCAATATAAGGTAGTAGCCTCAATCCAATTGCTAGTCCAACCAGAATAGACCAATTTGAATTAAAATAATTTACATAAATGTTGACTTACCATTTGTCAATTGTTTCTATTAGTTTATTTTGGCTGGGACCAGCAACTGAATTTAGGCTGATGTCTTATTTTGTGTGGGGGGGGGGTGTATGTGTATTTGCCGGTGGATTTGTGGGAATTGTTACTAATTGTAATACCCTGTTGAATACTTTCCAGCATTTATTAATTTTTGTAGGACATAAAAGTTGTAATCAAGAATGCACAATTGATTTTCCTAACTGAAGTATTTCAATTCATCTAAAATGGAACAATATCATTGATAATTAGAAGTTCTTTTTAAAAATCCATCAGTTAAAATGAAAAAATCATTATCCAGCACAAGATGTTAAAAACATTTGTCTGAATTCTGTTGTTAGTCCCACCTAAAGTAGACTCATAGAATCACTGAGATTTACCTATTCATTGACTTACCATTCAACAATTCATTGAATGAGTCTACTCTAGTTGGAACTAACCAACAGGATTCTAGCTATATTATTTTGTTACTGTTATCAAACTTTTAATGTTGAGTTCTGTTCCTTTTATAGACTATTGCATAAAGAACCTTTAGACCATGAGTGGACAAAGTGCATGTAGCCTCCTGCACCATTTTTGTGGCCCCACAGACTGCAGGGGACAGCTTTGTGCAACATTTTCTCCCCTGAAGTTTCTTTTGCCCTCAAATGCCCTCTAGGAGTCATAGGGACATTTTTGCCACATTTAGAGACCAAGAGTGGCCTTTTTTAAAACAAGTAAACAAAAAGTGACTGGAAAACCTCTTTCGGCCCAAAATGTCCCGCACCCCCCCCCCAAAAAAAATCATGGTGAAAATTTCTCCCACATATCTAGAGGGTGTTTGGGTGCAAGTATTTTCGTGGGGGATGCAGTGGGGTATATGGCCTTCCAAGATCTTCTGCGGGGCTAATAAAGCCACCTATTTGCTCACCAACACTCTAGACCAGTGGTGTCCAATCTCTGGCCCTCCAAGTGTTTTGGACTCCAACTCCCATAAGCATGAGCCAGCTGGTCCAATACCAGGTGTTGGAATTCTGGGATCTGTAGTTCAAAACACCTGGAGGGCCAAAGTTTGGACACCACTGCTCTAGACGTCCAAACAGGAGAGAAAATGTACAGTCAGCTTGCCCTATCCATGGTCTAGCCATCTGCAGATTGAAGCATCCACAGATTGTCATGCCCCATATTATTCAGTGGTGGCACGTAAATATGCCTGTGTTAGTGCACAGCCACATGAACACACTACCATTGATTAATATGGGGCTTGACAATCTGTGTTTTTCTCAACTAATTCTGATGAAAAGAAGAAATACAGCTGAGTGTCATCAGCTTACTGATGGCACCCACCACAAATCTCCTTATAACCTCACACAGTGGTTTCATATAATTATTGAATATTAGGGGGGATAATATGAGACCCTGTGACATCCCACAGTTTAATAGTCAAGGGGTTGAACAAGAATCCCCCAAGAATCCATGTTGCTCTCTGGAACCAGCCCTCTAGCTAGGAGCAGAACCACTTGTTTTGGTTTTGTTGTTGATGATGATGATGACACATAACATTACAACAGCAAGTCAGTTTTGACTTTTTTTGACCCTATGAATGAGAAATCTCCATGAGCCCTGGTCATCCACAACCCTGCTCAGGTCTTGCAAAAGCAGGACCATAGCTTCCTTGATTGAGTTAATCCTCCTGAAATGCAACTGTAATTCAAGTATTGAGAAAAGGTTCAGATTGCTCTTCCAACCTTTTGTCCTGCTTTCTATGTAAGCATTAAGAGCAGCTGTAACATGCTGCAACTATCATATCTGATCCTTACTCAGCAACAGATAGGTTTCTGTGTTTTTTATCCTTTCCTGCCACCTAGGTGCAAAGTGCCATTCCCAACGTCCTTTAACACTTAACAAACCTGTGCTTTTAAAAAAACACTGCCTTCAGAATAAATATCTTTCTACCATTGTTCATATGTAGTTTTCCAGAAATCGTATTGCAGGTGATTTGAAAAATCTTTCTTTTCATATATATATATATATATATATATACACACACACAACTGCAAAATAAACCCAGTTTTAAAGTACAATTACAAATTAAAATGAAAACATTATATCATCTACAGGTTGATCACCATATCCTCAGGGGATACTTTCCAAGACACCCCCTTTGGATACCTGAATCTGTGGATAAAAGGGAACTCTATTATTTTCAATGAGATGAATTCCAGAAGTTGGCCATAGAATCACATTGGAGGACTGAGAAATGTCTAAAGAGAACATATCTTTGGATGTAGATAAGTGAAATCGTGGATACCAGATCTGTTGATACGGGGATCCACCTGCACCTGTTGAACGGCTATAGTTCACTGATGGAGCACATTTGGAAAGTCCTAGGTTCAAGCCATGACATTAGATAAAGACATCTGCCTGAAACCTGGAAGAGCCATTGCCACACAGTGGACATTATCAGACGTGGCAAAAATCGCAGGATTGTGATGCTACAGTAGTGCGAATGGGCCCTGCTATCGCCCAACATCGGCTTCATGTGGTTACAGTGTGCTTCACCTGCGAAAAAGACATTTCTTCTAATTCATGGGACAAGCTGTGAATAGATCGTCAATAATGCTTTTTTCGTTGTATTGATGGCGTGCAAAACCACGTCCCATTGTAATCATGAGGTTACAGCGTCAATGGACAGTCCTCAGTGAGAAAACTTCCAGGTTAGAATGTGAAAACGAAGCACAGGACACTCTTTTTATGAACTGTCCTGTTTAGTTTGCATATTTTTAGATTTGTTTCAGTGCTTGTGTGTTCATTTCCTTTGTTTATTAAGGTGTTTTGGAAGTTTTAAGTGCACTCACATCTTCTCGCGAGAACCACCGAAATCTTGCCCATGCTAAATCACAGAAGTAAACTCCCGTTCTTAAAGCTCTAGTGGTTGGCATGTGATAATTCGATGGTGGTTCTTTTGCACGATTACAGTGATATGCAGTAATAAGTATAATAATGCCATGATGTTTCCGCTGTCTTCATTTGCAGAATTACAGCATTTTTAGACGCTAGTCTTATAATGTCCAGTGTAAAACTTGGATGGTGAACCGTCTTCAAACCAACGATGAATTCTGACCTCAGAAGGATCTTGAGCAGGATTAAATAAATAATTAAAAAAAACCCACCCTCACTGTCTGTTCCCCTGTTGACTGGAAAGTAGCTGATGTTTCCACCCCCTCCCACAAGTGATCCACAGTGCAACAGCCAGAAGCAGAGTCCATGTCACAATTTCCCCTTGTACCAGAGATCACTCATGCAAAGGGTGGTGGAAACATCAGTCAGCTGTTTCTTTATTGACCGAGGAACAAACCCCTGTTGCTCACCACAGCTGCTCCCCAATAAATGAAGATTGGGGGACTTCCTTGGATTTACATATTCCCTGAACTAGTGAATACATAGCGATCATGAATACAAGCCAGTCACAAATGCTTAACTCTAGATCATGCATTCGTAACTGCCTTAATGAATTCTGGCCATCATGTTAAAATATTTTAGGGCCTGATGGTGTCTGCTGGATGTGGCAATGACTCCCCTTTTCAGACAACTCTAATTCTGCAATCTCCAAAATCAATCTATCTATCTATCTATCTATCTATATATATATAAACTCAGTTCTACTCAGAAGTAACAAAGTACCTCCCACTCCCTCCCTTAACAAATATTTCACTGATTCAGTGGATATTTATGAAGATTCAGTCATGACCAATTAAAGAAATTTAAACCATGACCAGACAGAACACTATGATGCTACACTGGAAATGCAACAGTGACCCAAGAGCCCTGATACAGCTCTGGAAAACTCCAACGTACCCCCAAAACTGGAGAACGTATCAGAACATATAGACAAACCAGAATGTATAGGGAAGCCATAGACTGTATTCTTCAGGAATCAAAGGAGAAAAAGAAAGATCAAAGTAGGGGTGAAAAGATGTGTAAGCATCTTACATATGTGTAAGGCAAAAAGGATGTGTGCCATGGTTAAAAAGTTTTGCAAGTTATTACAGGCCATTACAGACCGGAGATCCCACATCACTTTGTAGACAACACTGAGCTAGATAGTCTGACCCAGTATGAGACAGCTTCCTATGTTTCTAGTGATCTAGAAGTCTGACCCATTTGGTAATATCTCCAGACATATATTCATAAGGATTTTTCCATTAAAAGATAAACATCTCCAACCATCAGAAGATAAACATATATTTATAATTACACTACTGAATTTCAACAATAGCTGTTAACACAGACATTATAATTACATTTCAGGTGCACCTTTTCCTACTGTATAAAGTCCTTATCGATCCATGAAATGGGGTCATGTTGCATCATGGGACATGCTACATCAGGTCCCATCGCTACAGTGGGAAGATCAACACTGTTTGTTTGTTTTGGTTTTTTCCATCTACTCCCAAGTAAGATCTTTGAGGCCTACATTAATGGAATTGTTGAAATGTTGTTAGAAAGAAAGAGTTTTCACCAATGACCATACCTTTCTTTAGAAAAGGAAGCTGGGGGGAGGGAAGTAAATCCATTCTAATTCTGACCACGGCATCTGCTTTTTGTAAAGAAAGAGGCATGGCCAGTTTCAAACATACTGGCTAAAAACACTTTTAATGTAAAATGTACTTTGACCCTTATTTTTTACATCAACGCTTTAGAGATTCCTGGAGGCTTTGATTTCTTTTTGTCTGCTGTTTTCACTTTATGTAGGTTTTGGAAACATTACCCAAGGAGTTTCTGCTGTGCTTTCTGCAACCGGACTTGTTTATCTCAGATTTGCCTTTTTAGTCATCAGTGCGCTTGCAGAAAGCGCGGGATGAGTCCTTCCTGAATCTTCGTTTGCGAAGAAAAGCCAGAGAGAGAGGGTTTTTTTTAAGGTTCTGCAGTGACTTTTCATAACTGTATTGCCATTTTGTAAGCTATGCAGTGTGTCTTCTCTGTATAGAAATTTGTTTGTATAAAAATATTGCTTTTCATCTTTATATATTCAAGCTTTTCAAGGGAGTATGGCTAATCCACATCTGAATAAAAGAAAAGTGAAGCAGCTGTCCCAAAATATTTTGCTGCCTGAAGCAGAGCAGCAACTCCACACACACACAGAATCACACTGATCATGTTGTTTTGGCAACTGAGGCAGAAAATCTCACATCACCCCTTTCCTTTCACTACAAATACTATCACAACAGATTAATAACTAACAATTTCCTGTTCTTTCATGACATTCAAAACTTGCTGCCTAAGGCATCCAATATCTTGCTCTGCTTAATGGCAGGGTGCTTTTGGGATAACAAGGCTTTTTCTGAACATTACAATGACAGGCAGCTAATCATTTCCTCCAAACTCCCTTTCCAAGAAGTGCCCTTGAAATTACAGGTGTCTTCTGTTCATAGAAGGTACTGTACTTTTTACTTTTGTACAGTATGGGAACATTGTACAAAAAATCTGAAGCTAAATTGAAAGATATTTCAATTGTATGAGAGCTTGAACAACCCCTTGCACAAATTGAAGCACAGTTTATACAGAAAAGACATATTAGAATACACTGTACTGTGTGAACCTCTGTAGACTCAAAGCTATCTGCAGAACACTACAGAAACCTATTTTCTTTCTGCTCAGCTCTTTAGAATGAGACAATATTTTAAAGAGCATTAGAAACGGAAATGAATACTTACTAGGAAGAATGTGTTAGGATGGTTATTACTGTGGCTTTATTGAATTACTAAGATTATAGCACTGGAATAGATACCTGCTTTTGGAGTTAGAAAAGAGGAAAACTGAAATGGTTGGCTGCACTATAATATAGTATATAAAATCAGTGTATAATAATGTAATAACCAAAAAAAAAAATCAAAACATGTAAGAAACTAACAGAGAACCCCCACAGAAAATAGTTTAAAACAGAATTTGGTTATAGGGATCTCTTGGCCCCCTTCAATCCAATGATTCTAGGGGATCCTTTCAGCCCAAGGACTTCATTGTGACATCGTCTGGCCAAATCCAGTGAATATATGGATCTTAGAGGGAAAGTACTGCATTTCCTCAGAAGTGGTCTAGTAAAAATAGTGGAAATGCTTATAGAAAAATTCTTCTTGAATTTTTTATCAGACCTGCTCCAAAATTGATGGTTAATATTAAAATTAAACTTTTTTGCAGGTAGTACTCAAGGAATGAATGAAGCATGTCTCTTTGATTCAATATCCCTTTGAAGTGATCTATATTTCATGATACATAACTTTTTTAACAAAACAATGAGGTCATATAAAAAGTGAAATACAAACAAAAGGGACTGGGACTTTTTTAAAAAAAATCATAGGGAACTTAGCTCCTGAGTTAAGCACTGACTGGGCTTCAGGGAAAAACAGAACTTAGGAGGTATGCATATTTCTCAACAAGTAGGAATTAAAAAGCCATGACAAAATGTAAACGTTCAAGAGGTTATTCAAACCAGAGACCGTCATATTTAGAAGTCTAATCTTAGCAGCTCCAAGATGTACATATAAGGGGGCAATTAGAAGACTAAGATTATTTAAGAAAAGAAAAGAACTCCAAACTAGAAACATAGAGGCCATCACAAATAGGAAGACTGTAGAAAAATGTAGAGCAACTGCTGAGCTCTAGCATATACATAAACAGAAAAATTAAGAAAGCTAATTGTTAAGTAGACATTATCAATTTCTTTGCATTTGTATTTACCACAAAGAATGAATGAATTCTCCTCTCAAAAAAAAAATGTCCTTCACTATTGTAAATGTGATTATAAGGGATTATATCTTCAGAAGCAGTGGGGAACAAAGAGAACAAATGTGTTTTCTGCCAAAGGAGGTATACAACTACAGGCTTGTCTACACCAGTGAAAAACTCCAAATTCCCCCCAAATCCGGCCCGATAATGCCACATGACATGTCACCTTTTCCCTGAATCTAATGCAATAGTGTCATATTCACACCTATCTGTCCGTTCTGACTTAAGAGAGAGTGACTACCACTCAGGCTTTGCTTTTCTGGTGCACAAACACACCTCTGAGCTCTGGGAAATGCAAAGACCCAGAGGGAGCCCTGGTGGTGCAGTGGTTAAATGCCAGTACTGCAAGCCACCACATTGCAAATTCGATTCCAGAGGGCTCCAAGGTTCACTCAGCCTCCCATCCTTTCATAGGTCGGTAAAATGAGCACCCAGCTTGTGGGGGCAATTAGCTAATGCACATTGGAAGCTGCTTATTGCAGTGTAGATGTGTAAATTTCTATTGCTTAAAAACAGTTTGTAAGCCGCTCTGATAGCCTTGTGGCTGAAGAGCAGGGTATAAATAAATAAATAAAATAAAATAAAGTAGCCACTCTCTCTGAAGCCAGAATGGGCAGCCTCACAATGGTGGGGCAGACCTCCCATTCTGGTTTCAGAGGGTGACTACTGCTGGGGTTTTGTTTTCCATGGAGCTGAGAGTCAAGCATGAGTAACAGCTTTGAATGGAAACCAAGTAAAATTTTCTGAATGCTGACTCAGGCTTTGGCACATGTGGTGCTTAAATCCAGGCCAGAGTAGTCCAAATTTCATGCAACACAGCTCCGGGCCAAAGTAGTCCAAAATTCAGAGCTATAAATAATTATATTAGATGCATCGTATTATAAACCAATGAGAAAATGAATTTCCACCCAGATTCAACGTATTAAACAAAGGACTTGTTGATAAAACATTCGGATACAGTGCAATTTGTACACATGACACATGCAGCAAATCTGCTCCTTTTAGCCATTAATCTGGCATAAAAGAAATTGCAAGTTTCTGCGGCCCCAGTGTTTTGGACATGTGGACAGCTGGATCAGGCTGGACCTGGTGTTACCCAGCTGTCCACATTTCTACACACTCACCACATTGGCCCACTGGCCCTGCCCCCTGGATGCCACCACTGCTGCCTCACCTGCTAGTCAAGCAGCTCTCTGCAAGAGCCTGGCCATCACCATCACTGCTGGTGTGATCAACAAGGAGAGGGGTCATTCTATCCCCTCTTGTTGATTGCATGGGTGCCCCATTCTGACTTACCAGCAGCAATGGCAATGTCCAGGCTCTCATAAAGAGCTCCCTGGCCAGCAGTCAAGGTAGTGGCAGTAGTGGTACTGATGCGGTATAGGCCCAGTGAC
Organism: Gambelia wislizenii; assembly: GCA_030847615.1. NCBI lineage: Eukaryota > Metazoa > Chordata > Lepidosauria > Squamata > Crotaphytidae > Gambelia > Gambelia wislizenii. The sequence goes on along the minus strand of JAUMIR010000006.1, from coordinate 128,638,426 downwards.
TCATCCGGACAATGGCACAGCTCCAGGATGGATCTGTGCTGATACATGTAGCCAGAATCATGTCAACCTGAGGCAGCTCTGAAGCATAATGCTCTGGACTGGACTGGGATTATGACGCCAGTGTAGATGAGCCCAGAATCAAATTATTAAGCTTTATTTATTTATTTATCAGATTTATATCCCACCTTTCTCCCAAGATGGGATTCAAGGTGGTGACAATAATTTTAAAAATACAACTAAAGCGTTACGAGATACAAATGTTGAAAAAAAATTAAATTAATTACTGTTATTAAAGTATAATAATTAAAAACATAATATCAATTAAAAATACAACATTAAAAACAGCACACCAATTAAAATTCACATTTCAAAATGCCTGCCTAAATAAAAACATCTTCAATTGCTGATGAAAAGAGAGCAGGGAGGGGGCCATCCGGACCTCCCGTGAAAGGGAGTTCCACAGTCTGGGAGCAGCCACGGAGAAGGCTCTCTCCCAAGTCCTCATCAAGTGCTCCTGTGAAGGTGGTGGGACTTAGAGAAAGCCCTCCCCTGCTGAACTTAACACTCAGGCCAGCTTGTATAGGGAGACACAGTCTTTCAGATAGCCTGGACCCATGCCATTTAGGGATTTAAAGGTCAGAACCAGCACTTTGAATTCTGCCCCAAAGCGGACTGGTAGGCAAAGCAGCTGTTTCAATGGGGGAAGGGGGTCACATGATCCCTGTTGACAGCACCAGTCAACAACCTGGCCACAGAATTTTGGACCCGCCGAAGTTTCGGAACAGTTTCCAAAGGCAGCCCCACATAGGGCATGTTACAGTAGTCCAAACAGGACGTAATCAAGGCATGCGTCACCATAGCCAGACTTGTCTGACTTGTCAAGGAATAAGCACAGCTGGCACACTAGTTTTAACTGAGCAAATGCGCTCCTGGCCATGGTTGAAACCTAAGCATCCAGGCTCAGATATGAGTACAGGAGCACACCCAAGCTGCGAACCTGAGAACCAGTGTGAACTCATCCAGCACAGGCTGAATCCCATTCCCTGACCTTCCTTTCTGCTGCCTTACATTCTGATCCATCAAGATGCAGGTGGGGATCAAGTATTCAAATGCTTCCTGAAAATGACACTTTCCTTTTCTCCCTGTTTTGGGGTTCTTTTCCCAGAGAAAGGACATTCAAGTATGCAGCTATTCACCCAAAGCTGTCCAAGCCTAGGAAAGCCTAATGTATATTGGGGCAGGGGGATACTTAACAGAATTTTTGGAATCTTGGGTTTCTTGCTGTTAATATTTTTAACTCCAAGTTTTACAAATGGACATGGTACAATCAACTTTTAAAAAGAGCAGCCTTGCACTAAAAACAAATGTCAGGAATAGTGGGGACAGAAGCACAATTAAAACAACTCACATCCACTGAAGGTCTTATTAAAAGAAAACAGCTTAGCCTGGTGGTGGAATGCCTCTTGAAGGGGATTTGAGGTAGGACAAAGCCAGGTGCAGCTAACAAAAAAGCCCTCTCCTTATCCCAACGAAATAATTGGATGTTGTCCAGGTCATCTACTAATGATATCAATAAGCAGGTAATTTCCTATGGGAGAGCACAGACCTTCTAGTTTCACAGTCCCGAGCCATAAAAAGCTCCAAAGGTTATAGTGGAATGTGGTGGAATCTCCTTCTCTGGAGGTTTTTTAACAGAGGCTGGACGGTCATCTGTCAGGAATGATTTGATTGTGTATTCCTGCATGGCAGGGGGTTGGACTGGATGGCCCTTGTGGTCTCTTCCAACTCTCTGATTCTAAATATGCTGTGAATCAGGGCCAGAAAGAAATCAGATGCCAACAATACCCAGCCTAATAACCAGTAAACAAGCTAGCCTACATATTTTGGGCCAACTGCAGTTTTTGGACAGTCTTCAAAGTAATGGAACCTGTTCTAGAGGATCTGATTAATAATCAATGGACAGACAGGAAGAATGAACACTGTTGATATGTCTGGACCTCTAAATAGCCTTAGACACTATTTAACATAATTATGACCTGCAGATGATGCCAGTCTCTGTGTTATAGAGAGGTAGGGTCCATGAATGATTGTACTGCTGCTTTTTTTCTCTGGTCACACCAGTTTTTGTGCCCATCTTAGAAAGGCTTGTCGATATAGTTTTAAATAACAAATAAAACTTTTTTTTCCCCAAAGTACATATTTTTGTGCTTTAGTACTGTATATCCATTTATGTGTTTACTACAGCAAACTGACTAATTTGGATGGTACTTTGCTTTTAGTTTATTTTGTACTGCTTTTAATGTCATTTTATTTAGGAACCATTTTTAGTACAGTACTATTGTACAAAAGTGTTTTAGAAAATTTTTAATGAATGGATGTATGGATAAGCATAATTCTCTAAAAGCCATAGGGAATGCACTGTTTCAGTAAAAGTTTCTTGTTGTTGTGTGCCTGCAAATCATTTCCGACTGATGGCAACCCCAAGCCAAACGTATCATGGGTTTGTTCGGGAGGGGGGGTTGCCTTTGCCTCTTTCTGAGGTTGAGATAGTGTGAGTTGTCCAAGGTCACGCAGTGGGTTTCCATGGCCATGCGAGGGTTCAAAACCTGGTCTCCTAGAGTCCTAGTCCAACACTTAAACTACTACACGACGCGGGCTCTCTTCAGTAAAAAGTAGCAATACAGTACTGTAATATTAGGGGGGGGGTTTAAATCCACTATTGAATATTAATATTCAGTTAAAAAAAAGATGTTGTTCTTCAAAGAAATGCATTACAGTAATTCATCTGATCAATCATTGTTCGATTTGATGAAAAATCAATTAATTCCCTTTCCCTGTTTCTTTATTGAAAAAATAATTTCCATTCCCTTTAAAAGGCAACAACTTCATTAAAAACTTCATATCACACACCCTTGGACACAACTCCAAAGGAGTAACTCTGGAGCCATGGTACAATGATTGGTACCTCATGATTCAGCCAGTCACAACACCATGTTCTCCAAAGAAGAATATGAGACATTACACAAATAGAACAGCACATTGATTTGTTGCCTCCAGTTATATTGTAGCTTTGGTGATCTGTGATGAACCTCAATTCACTTCATAACATCACCACAGATATAGTACCACTTTCACTTTTTTGGAAAGTCTATGTTTCAAAGATAGCCAATAATGTGGCAAGCAGTTTCCAAAACATGTTGTTGCTCATATCGTTACCTGGTTCTTATTTAATAACAAAAAGGACAGACAAGGGGAAAAGAAGTTAAAAGCAAATCTATTTGTCAACTGTACAAGTTCTATCTATTCAGGCTCAATGTTCCACAAGAAAAGGTAAACTATGGAGGAATCTGTCATATTGAGATGAACCACTAAAATGGAGTACAGTATATTTATCCTATTTACAACTAAAATCACAATCAGGGTCGCTTTAGACAATAAATGGTTTGATCAAAAAGAAAATACCATCCTAAGGAAAGAGTAAAAGATCTAGGTGTGACAAATGTGTCTTGGAAATGATACATTTTTGGAACTGCATTCATCCTTAATTGTACATGTGAGGGTAGAGGTACATAGAAGTTAACCACAGGTACAATTTTGGTTTTTAGAAAAAAAATAAATGGAGCTAGACTTTGTTGATAGAAATATGTTTTAACATTCATTCGAGAAATAAAATGTAGTCCTTTCAGAGACCCTCTTTTAGCTAAATGATTGTAATTCCTTTCCTTTAGTTTACTTTTTAAACATTATAAAATCTGAGAATAATTGTATTATTTTTGTGCACTTTTACTGCCTTGTAGATTTTAAAAAAAATTAAAAATATGTAAATGTGTTATAATATAAAAATAATAAGAAAAGAGATTGAAACCAGACTTCACTTTTCATTGTTTAAAATATACTGTACAGCTGAACACTCTATGCAGCTAACTAGAAAGAACCTGGAACAGTCTTGCAAAACATATATCACACAAGTGATAAGGAAACGCCTCATTCATGAATGACACATGTAGCAGCTCCACTTACACTAACACTGAAAACTAGAGTCATACAAACAAATTCACAGAACAGCGAACACATCACATGGATGCATATGCTCTTATTTCAGCTTCACAAATTGCTTTCCTTTTAAAAAATAAATCTTAAAATTTCCCATGTCTTTCTTTAAAACACAGGGTTCATTCAATCTCTGAAGTAACAGTGGGAATGACTAAAAAATCAACTGATTTTTTTATACTGAAATCAACATGTAGAAAATTGCTGAAACATGAGAAATGACCAAGATCCTAAGAAAACATTCATAGTAGAACACATTCCTACACATGTAGGTACTTTTCAGATGGTGAAAAGTGTTTCTCCGGCTTACAAAAGAGTTACGGAACAAACATCATGGTCTTCTTACTCTAATCCATTAAATGCTCCATTAAATGAGATTTTTTTTAAAAAAAAACTAAAGAAATGCTGGTTCAATACTGTGCAGGATCTATACTATACTCATAAGCATGCACTAAAGATGAAGAAAAATCTGCACACTTTTGTCCACTCAAATCTTGTATTACTTTAGCTACGAATATGTCAAGATTGTCCAAAGAAAAACTAACACTTTATTCATTACATTTTGGTATTAATCTAGACAAATCATAGCTGGTGTTCAAAGAACACATGTTTTATTAAACATTTATGATGTATGCGCCTCTGTAATTTCTGAAAGGCCACAATGCTCTGCAACATGCATCCATAAAGGCAAACATGTTTTCCTACTGTAACCTGTTGGATGGTTGTGTCTTTCCTATCAGCTTTATACTGTTTGATCTTTGGGACTGCTGACATTGCCTTGCGGTAAAGACTTCCTTTTAAGTAGATATGAACAAAAACAAGTTCTCTAGTGGATCTACAGGCACGTATTCAAGACTACTTAAGGTAAATCATAACCACCCAGGCCAGGTTCACAAATACTTGTATACTTGATTTCTCTGCATTTATGGCTATCTCCTTAATGACTAGCAAGAAAATTTGTGAACAGACAAAGTGGTAGAGAACTGACAACCAAGAAAAGTTCTGACTAGGGACGAGCGTAAAGTCACCCATTAAGCTAATGTCTGAGTGCAAATTTGAACTCAGGTCTCCCTAGCCCTTGTGTGACACACTAATGACTCCACCCTGCTGGCAATGTGTGCTGTTGCTTCTCTGATGGCCCAATTCATACATGCAGACCAACTCTTGGTGCTGCAGTATTCAAATGATGGAAGCGGTTATGTGTGAAACAGAAACACCCTGTTGCACTCAGACTCTAGGGGGAAAGGTACTCTTTTCCTCCACTGTTTGGGTGCATACTTAGTTTTAGATAAAGTGGAGATTTTCATTCAGATTTGCTTATTTACTAACACTGTAGCATTAATACAGACGAATGTGTATACAATTAAAGGTGAAATCCTAAACTCCCTAGCAAGGGTCTAGGATTGGGCTGTAATTATAAACAGACAGTAGTATTCCAGCGCTTCGTAGAATCCAATGAAATTTACTCTTGAGTAAATCACACATAGGCTTGGGCTGCAGTCTTCTGTAGAATCAGGTCCTACTGAACCCCTAAGAAGCCATGGCTTGAATCATAAATCAATATGGGTTAGACCAGTGGTTCTTAACCTGTGGTCTGGCGACCCCCTGGGATCTACGATGTCCTTACAGGGGGTCTTCGAAGGCTGCTTGGCTCACCTCTTCCCTGCAGTGGAGTGACCATGTGACAGGAGCCAAGGCAAAGGCTGGCTGGCTTGGCCTGCACATTGCCATTCAACCTGCTCCAGCCACAATCTTGAAGGAAGAAGCAAAAGAAAAGTTTTCCTCTCTTTCCAGTGTTTCTGAGGGAAGGTGTAATGGATGGTGTAAATGTTGTTTTTGTTGTTATGCGTCGTTGTTGTTGTTTTAAATCTAGAGTTAAGTTTTGGGGGTCCGTGGCAACAAAATATATTTAAAGGGGGTCCCTGGTAAAGAAAAGGTTAAGAGCCACTGGGATAGTTAGACCTTCCACTGTAACCACTCGGGGACTGGTCACTAACAGTCTCATAAGCTTTCCTTACTCTTCCCTTCGAAATGCAACTTTGCCTCGGAGGTGGAGAGATGGAAGGTAGAAAAAGGCACAAAAGAGGATTAAAACTTCCCCAGATTTTTTTTTTGGGGGGGGGAGGGGGGAGAGATGGTTGTAGTACATATAGGGGCCACAAGGCACGAAAGTCTTCCCCTCAAGGAAAGCCACCACCACCAACCACATCATCATCCATCATCCATCTCCCCATACTGTACCTGCACCGCCGTGACCAGCACGGGGGGATTGTCTAGTAGCTGCATCTCCTGCGCCGCCGTTACTGGGGTAGGAGGCGATTTGGACATGTCACTTTGGACCATTGGAGAAAGAAAGCCAAAAGTCACCGGATAGTTCCAACAAAACAGCAACAACAACAACAAAGCTCCCTCCTCAAGCGAGCGATTTCACGAGGAGTTTCTTCCCTTTTCGGCGTCTTCGGCAAGCCGCTGCTGTAGTGTGGATGCCGCTCTTCCCACGAGGACGGGGCTTCCCTCAGGGATGGGCCATTTTGAAACGAGAGTGCCGGCTGGCTGGCTGGCCTGCTTGGTTTTTTCCCTTGTTTGCTAACTGAAGAGATGGAGAAAGAAATGGGGGAGAGAGGGAAGGAAAGAAAAGGAGACGCTGGTCTCTTGCCCAGCCGCTCGCCTCGCCCTGCCTCAGCTCCTGCCTTTGGAAAACACAGAGCATGGCAACCGCTACTACCGCCCAAGCCAAAAGCGGGAGGGGGGAAAGGAAACGGGGAGGAGCTGCCTAAGGAAAGCAGAAAATGACCACGACCCTCTTTTTTTGTGGGGGAGGGAGGTGGGCGGGGGAAAGATGGGGGGAGAAGAAAGAAGCGCGGGAAAACCTGAGGTGAGGTGCGCAGCGCCTGTCGAATTTGGGCAGCCACTTCCCCTCAGAAAAGTTGTGGAGGCTTTCCCATGTCTCCTTCCTTAGGTTGGTTTGGCTGAAGCCTAGGAGCAATGGTGAAGCGAGGTGTGGAGGAAAAGCAGACCACCGGTAGTAAACAGCATGCAATATAGATTTTCCTTGGGTTTTTTCCGGGCTGTAAAGCCGTGTTCTGGAAGAGTTTATTTCTGACGTTTCGTTTACATCTGTGGCTGGCATCTCTGATGCCAGCCACAGATGCAGGCGAAACGTCAGAAATAAAACTCTTCCAGAACACGGCCTCATAGCCCGGAAAAAAACCCAAGGAAAATCTATGGATGCCGGGCGTGAAAGCCTTCAACTTCAGCATGCGGTATCTTGCCATTGTTCCTCTTCCTTTTGCTCTTCGACAATTAAGACAGGATACCATTAAGACAGGTTGTACAGTAAGACCCCTGTATCCACTGATTCATTATCCACTTATTCAATTATCCACGGGACACAAAACAGCACACCCACCGTACAGTCTTCCTAAAAATGTGTCCTCTCTAACCATTTTCTAGGTCCTCCAAGACAGATCTATGCTATTTTAAACTGGAAGTCCCGTTATTTTCAATGGTGTTCACTGTTATCCACGGTTTTCAGTATCCACGCCCTCCAGAACCAATCCCCAGTGAATACGGGGGTTCTACTGTATTTGCCTTGCATTCCATGAGGAGTATTTTTGCCATTTAGACAACCCCTTTGGTTGAACTAACAGGGAGTGAACTAAGTAACTAACAGGGAAAGGAATCTGCTCAGGCATGTTCTGATGCCAGCCACAGATGTAGGTGAAATGTCAGAAAGAAACTATTCCAGAACACAGCCTCATAGCCCGGAAAAAAAACCAAGGAAAATCTATGGATGCCGGCCGTGAAAGCCTTCAACTTCAGCATGCAGTATCTTGCCATTGTTCCTCTTCCTTTTGCTCTTCGACACGGGCCTGAAGAGAGCCACAAAGGAAGACCGCCGTCAACTGTGAAGGCTCCCTGGAACTCCCCGCCAACACCAAGATTTCTGAGATTTGCTAATGGTAGCAGAGAGGTATGGAAACAAGAGAAGGGCCTCTGTGGGTTCCTTCTACTTGCTTCTCTTTTTTGGATCCCATTGCATTGGGAATTGGGCCCAAGGAGATGGCTGGAGGCAGAACATGCCTGAGCAGATGCCTTTCCCTATTAGTTCCCTGTTAGTTAGTTCACTCCCTGTTAGTTCAACCACAGGGGTTGTCTAAATGGCAAAAATACTCCTCACGGAATGCAAAGCAAATACAGTAGGACCCCCGTATTCACTGGGGATTGGTTCTGGAGGGCGTGGGTACTGAAAACCATGGATAATAGTGAACACCATTGAAAATAATGGGACTTCCAGTTTAAAATAGCATAGAGTTGTCTTGGAGGACCTAGAAAATGGTTAGAGAGGATACATTTTTAGGAAGACTCTATGGTAGGTATGCTGTTTTGTGTCCCGTGGATAATTGAATAAGTGGATAATGAATCAGTGGATACAGGGGTCTTACTGTACAACCTGCCTTAATTGTATCTCTTTATTCAGAAGGAGTGGGGCAAAATACACCATATACTCTGCAGGAAAAGCCTTTGCGGCTTTCCCAGGAGTTAAAAAAAAAAAAACAGCAGGGGGAATGCATGCTTCTGCTCGTTGGGACAAGCGACGTGAATTGATTCACTTTCCCAAAGAAGTAAAAGCTGAAGGCTGATTGGACAAGCATGGGGGCAGGGCTTGCTAACAAGGCAACTGCCTGGAACCACATGAGGGTTTTTTTCCTGCTTTAGCAAGCAAGTGCTAATGCGATAAAATGGAGACTTGGTGGGGTTTTTTTGCTTTTCTGTTAAGGTGAAATATCACACTTTTCCACCTTAGATATGCTTTTTTTTTAAAAAAAATAATACTGTTTGGCGGTGGCAGCTGGTGAGAATAAAAACACAAGTAATGCACTCATGGCTGCCATCTTGATTCGCAGGCATGCCCATTTGCACAGCAAATGCATATAGCTTTGCATGCCTGCAATCTACCTAAAACCCCAAAAAACCATTAATACAAATTGCAGCTGCCGTGAATTGCCTTTACTGTGGAGCAATCTGCTTCTTTTAATACAACACAGAGTAGGGATAAATAAAAGTGTGCCCTTCCACTTAATTTTGGACTGTAACTGGCGTTACCACTCCCTATTTGAGGCTAAGGCTGCATTCCAATTCCCCTTTGGAGATTATCTGTGCAGAAAGTAAGCCTTAGCATCTATTTCCATCACTACACCCCCACATGCCCACAAGACGCCCCATATTGTTGGGCCAGTCAGTTGGTACTCAAAGGGGGTGAGCAATGGAGAGGAGGTAAAACCAGATACCACACTCTTTTCCTTTAATACTTCTGTGTTCCTTGCTGAAGAAATAAGAGTGGGAGGCATAGAAGGAAAAGGTTCCCAGTGGGTTTTCCTGACTTGAAGGAGATGCCAGGCAACCTTCCCTTCTGGTCTTTTCCAGCCTGTGCAGCACAGCAGAGGGAAATGGAGAGATTGCTGTTTGCCATTTCATGTTTAAATCACCTCTTTTCACCAACAGACTGGTTTTCTTTAAAAATAAATGTGCAGTGTCACTGCCCTTTTCCAAACACATGTTTAACTCATGCATAGCCAGGCCCATAGATTCTAAGCTCAATGCCCCACCTTCAATCTTTTGACTGTAATGTGTATTAATAGACTTATTTCAAAGAGTGGTAAGCCTGCACTGTTTTGTTTGGCTGGGGAGTTCTGCCTGGCAGAAGCCTAGTAAGCAAGAAAAACCTCTCTGAACAAATAAATTCAGTCTATAATATTCCCCAGGCTAACACTTACATTGCCATTTCATATTTTGCATTGTCACTTTTTATTTTAAAGGAATGGTGACCCACCTTGAAGTCATTTGAGGCCAACACACACACAGAGTATCTCCTTAAAGATTAACACATGCACTTTGACATATGCTTTTGTGGATCAGAGCACACTTTATCAGATGCAGTCTATTCCATGAAAGTTGCCATCATAACAAATCTGTGCATCTTTGAGGGATGTCTACTTAGCATACAAACCTAAAGTTGGTTCCTAATACCCAGTTTTATTACATCTCTCTCTCTCAAACTTGTCAACTAAGTTGTTTTCTCATAGGCAGGTTCCCCCATATAATGTGGTTAGTCATTGCTTAAAAAGAAAAGAAAGTGTGATGAATCTAATGGCACCTTTGATTTATTTAGCATGACCACTTGTGGATTTCAATCCATTTTTCAAATGCATAGGTGGAATTTACTGAAACAGACTAATATAGCTATCTCCTTGAAAACTGTTCCTTTCTAAGGCACTGCTAAGGAGAAATCATATGTCTGTTTATTCAGAACTATGTTCCACTGTATTAAATGAAGTTTACTCCCAACTAAATGTGAATAGGATTGCAGCCTATGTGGTTTTTAAAAAATGTTTTAAAAGCTATATGTGAACAGCTACTACTCCAGATTTCATGATGGAGGTAGGGAAATATGTTTTGAGGCTAAGTTATCTCTAGTTCCCACAGTTCTGGAAGGGGACTGAAAATGAGAAATCTTTTGCCCATTGCTGCAACAAACCTAAATTAACCTATTATTTATCTACATTGAAATATAAAACAATGTCTAAAAAAACAGTTTGGAAACTAATTTCTAGCTTCTGAATGATGTTACCCTGAAAATTCTCCAGGCCAGGCCTTTCCAAAGCAGTAGCTACGGTATGTGTAATAATGCAAACCTCTGAAGTTCACATTGGGCTGCAAGTTTTTATATATAGGGTGAGGACAGTGTTTGTACCCTAAATACTAATAGAGACTTTTGCAATTTGGTGTAGGTTCAGTTTAACACAATTAGCTCTTTATCCTGGTAGCATTTGTCTAAAGAGATTTTTCAAAGCATTTTCCATTTCTACTACAAACAATTTAGCATGTGTTCCCAAGGCAAATGATAACTACTGTATAGTCACTTAAGGTTTGTCTAGACATGATGGTATACAGTGAGTGAGTGTGCATTTTCACCCATTTGCAACAACGCCATTTTGTCTACACCTTTTTTCAACAATTTGCATCCATTCACATCTATTCGAATGGAGTGGCCACACGTGCCAATAAAGGGCAATAGAACAAAAATGTGCAATGATGCAAATTCAGATGGCCACACGTGTGAAAATGGACATCTATAAGCATTTTCTGAGAAACTTCAGGGAAAACTGCAAATCCTTTTACTGTGCAGTTTGTGGAGGTTTTTTTAATTGTATTTTTATTATTTTCATTATAAACAAATCAAATAAGCAATAACAACTATCAAAACATGTAACAGTATACATAGAAATGAAACAAAAAGAAAAAAGAAAATACTCCTTCCAAATAACCCAAACTGGTTGCAAATCACATGTGGCCAGATCACAGTGTATTTGAATTGAATGGGGAGTATTTTAAATGCATAGATAACCCCATAGACATAAGGTAAGATGGACCATTGGCCCATTTAGTTATAGGGCAGCCTACATCACAGATGGGAAACATATGGCTCCCACCTGTTTGTTGTGGGGTTTATTTGGTGCCCCCCTGAAGCATCAGCCTGAAAATTTGAGGAAGGGTTAAAACGTTCGAACTCATACTCTCAGGATGTGTGACTCTTCTTTAAACACCAGGTGCTTTATTTTGTTTGGGGTGGCAGGAGTTAAAAACAAATACATTTTGAGCCAATACAACTTTAAACATACCCTCCAACATTTCACAGGTGAAAACTGGGACATGATTGTCTTAAAGCAGTAATGGGCTGGATGAGGAAAAACAGATTGAGATTAAATCCGGACAGAACGGAGGTGCTCATGGTTAGCGGCCCCAAAACCAGGAGTTGGGTTGCAATCTCCAGTCCTGGATGGGGTCACGCTCTCCGTTAAGGACTGTGTTTGCAGTCTAGGGGTGCTCCTTGATTCATCGCTTCAGATGACTAGTCAGGTGAATGCGACAGTCAGGAGTGCCTGTTATCAGCTGCGGCTGATACGCCAGCTGCACCCTTTCCTGGAAGTAAGGGACCTTGAGACTGTGGTGCACGTGCTGGTAACCTCTCATCTAGATTTCTTGCAATGCGCCCTACATGGGGCTACCCTCATGCTTGGTCTGGAAACTTCAGTTGGTACAAAATATGGCAGCCAGAGTGGTCTCGGGAATATCTTGGAGAGACCATATAACTCCAGTATTAAAATCTCTCCACTGGCTGCCTATCAGTTTCCGGGCCCAGTACAAGGTGTTGGTTATTACCTTTAAAGCCCTAAATGGCTTGGGTCCAACTTATATTCGGAACCGCCTCCTCCCATACAATCCTCCTCATGCACTCCGTGCATTCCTCTGGGAGGAATTTGCTTCAGCCAGAAAAATCTAGGCTGCCTGAAACCTACCAGAGGGCCTTTTCGGTAATTGCCTCCAAATTGTGGAATGGCCTTCCGAACGAGATCCGTCAGATGATGAGCCCGAGCAGCTTTAAAAAAGCACTAAAGACGGATCTCTTTCGGCAGGCCTTTCCTGATTAGTTTCCAGCCTCAGGGTCTCCTGGCTCTTTTTAGTCTGCTGGCTGTTTATTATTTATTATTTTAATGTGATTTTATATCAGTTGTTTTAATGTATTTGGTTCAGTATCTTTTTATGGGGGTGGGGGTGGGTGGTGTTTGGGGATTTTAAATTGTATTGGTATTTTAATATTTGTAAGTCGCCCTGATTGTTTTAACAGAGGGGTGGGATAAAAATAAATAAATATATTATTATTATTATTATTATTATTATTATTTTGTTGTCTAGCAACATGGTTAACAAGGCAGATTTTATTACTGAAGAAGAATACATAAGCTAAGAGAGGCTGCAGTAATTTGCTTTTTCCTGAGCCAACTGAAAAAGCTGAGTTAATTGAATGCAAACTACTTTTGCCCTTTGAACTCTGTTTTTAGCAACGGAAGTCACCTGTAGATAAATGAGGAAAGTGGAAAGGGGGAAAGAAACTGGGACATTTTAAACGCAGCTGAAAAAATGGGATGGTGGAGGATTAATTGGGACCATCTTTGTAAGATCAGACACTTGGAGAGTATGTTTGAGCATGAGGGGTAGTGTAATCAATGATGGGTCTGTGAAGAGGCCACTGACCCTCCAGTGTTGTCCACACCATCCTAACTAGATTGTTACTGGCTCTCTACGGTTTCAGCTCTACCTGAAAACGCTAGGGATCAGAGCTGGAACCTACTTGCAAAAGGCTCCACTTTGCCACAGAGTTACAGCTCACAAATCCAAATCTCTTGCTGTTTAGCTCTCTTATGACCATGGCTTTCATATGTTAGCCCAGATAATGGACAAAGATAAACAAGTTGCTTCTGTACAAACAGGGATGAAGTAAACAGAATGTCTTCTGTTCCAAAGCGGTATTGACACAGGAAAACACATTTACTCAGTCAGATTTTTTATCCATTTATCTTTGCACAGGTTGAGCCCCATATCTATGGGGGATATGTTCCAAGGCCCCTCCCCCTTTGATACCTGAAACCTTGGAAAATAGGAAATCCTATTATTTTCAATGAGACAAACACTGGAATTTGACCATAGAATTGCATTGGAGGACCTAGAAATTCCTAGAGAGAACATAGTTTTTTCAGACATGGATAAGTGAAACTGTGCATACTGAATCAATGGATGGAGGGGTCGATCTGTACTGTCTACTCCCATTGACAGCAAGAGGAGGCCTCAAGCAGAAATCCTTGAAATGAAAATAGCAGAAATGAAATCTGCACCTTCTACATGCAAGTTGTATGTTCTACCACATGCACTCACTATTGTGCTTCAGAATGTCTTCAAAAATTATATAATATAAATTTTAATGTATTTTAACATATATTTAAAAGGATGTTTTTTTTCATATATTCAAAATTATTGTCATTTATTTATATGGATGGAATTCTTCCTTTCCTTGCTCCCATGTTTTTTTTAAACTATACAGTAGTTTCTTTTCTTTTTTATATAATTAAACATGGGTGACTTTTAATTTGGTTTTGGTTGTTATTTTCAATGAGTGAGTGCAACAGCATCTGTAAAGAAAAGAAATTCCCTAGCTAACATATGAGATGCCTAAGCAAAAAAGCAGGGTTGTGAAATACGGTTACATTAACTGCTCATATATTTTTTCTGTGCAAATCTTCATAGAGATGTTTAACAAAAATATGAAGAAGCTATTGCTACGTTTAAGCATACCATTGTATAAAGCAACTGTATAAGGAAAGAGTCAGAAGGGAGGAATGCAAAGCAGCCCTGCAAAGATGGGTTATGTCATCACTCGTCATTCACAAATCCACGCAACTGTTTATCTTCAAAGTCAAACAAAGAAATGCACTAGCTCTTTTTTAGGCATCTCTGTACAAAAGTCTAAGGATGGTGCACAAGCTTGGATTGTAAACCTACCAGCCTGAAGTTTCACCAAGAGTATCCCATGGTTAGAAACATAATTGATTTTTAGCAGCAACTAGTACCAGCCCAGCCTTTAAATAGGCACAATGCCCCAGTGACAACAGGGCTTTTATGACTTAAGCCCATAGAGAAAATGTTCTAACATTAAACAGCATTATTTCTTCCCTGAAGTTTACTTGAGCAAGAACCTCCATGTTTGTCTCAATATTTTCTTCAAGCTAAACTAGTGTCAAATTGCACAGGTGTGTGTGTGCCTTAAAGTCACCTGTCGACTTATGGTGACCCCATGAATTTTTCATAGGTTTTTCTTAGGCAAGGGATACTCAGAGGTGGTTTTTCCAGTTCCTTCTTCTGAAATATCATCTACAGCATCTGGTTATTTGTTGGTGGTCTCCCATCCATTGGTGGCTGACCCTGCTTAGCTTCTTAGATCAGGATCTGGTGTCTTTACGGTCTTTGCATGCATATGCACCCCAAACCCCACAGAACAGAGCAAAGTAAAAACAAACCTAGAGTAATTTAATTAGCCCCCCAAACTCTGAGTTTCCCTCAGTATTCTTCAAATATTTTTACTTAAACAGCAATTTCCATCAATGTTAAGCAACAACATTTTGGACACTTTTGTTTCAGCAGAAATGTAGTATCATCTCTATTGTGTTTCAAAACTGTCAGGAAATGACATGGATGTGACCACAAGATGGAGCTGTAAGCTTAGAAATGAAAGTAGTTAAGCTACAGTGGCAGGTGTGTGTGAAAGTTAGCATTTGAGAGTATGCACACGTGAGATGCCTGATGTAACAGGCATAGTTTAACTGCCTATAAAAAGGAGATGGGAATTATCTCCAGTGTGGGTTTGTTGTGGATGGTGGTTGGTGAAGCTGTTCGTTGGTTTGAGAGAGATTTAGGAGTATTAGAGACGGCTGTCCTATACTCTGTGTGTGTGTGTGTGTGTGTATATATATATATATATATATATATATATATATTGTAAATATACTGTGAACAAAGATTAAAGCCCTCAAGTTGAGTGAAGGCTGGCCTTGTTGCTGTCTTTATTTGGCAAGCCAGAGCTCAAGGAAGTGTGCTGGGGTGAAGGAATTTTTTCCTTCTCAGCCTGAAGTCTTCTGCAGAAGTCTCTCCAGAAAACCTTCTCCTTGGCGTCCTGTCGATGTGGAACAACTCTTCAGGTGGTTGTGGTGGACACAGCGCATCTTTATATGCCCCAACAAAAACTTATGAACTCAAGTTCATGTTATTTATCTGCATTTTATATCCTTGCATTTGCAATTAATCTTGGTGTAATCTGTATCATCAATCAAAAATGGAAGCAGATTATATACATTATTGGAAAATTTTGCTTGTACTCTCTGCTCAGTACTACTGAATTTAGTTAGTTTAGCAGGCAACGGAAAAGCTTTGGTCACTGCTTATGTGTAATCTTGGTGGCTTTGCTTATAACTGATAGATAAATTTTGTCATGGTAACCTTGCCAAGCACTTCACCAAGCAGGCAATTAATGCATTGTATGGAAGCCATTCTGACCAAGTCTGCACTCAACAGGGAGCTGCAGCCAAACCTGAAGAATAGATACACACTTTTGCAAACACATGCTTTTTGCATTCATAGGTGCTTTGTACCAAGTCAGATTATTATTTCCTGTTAGTCAATGTTGTGTACAGCGAGGGCCAAATTTGACAAGATGCCATTCATACAATTAGTAGTGGCATGAATAACTTTATAAAAAGTAAAACAGATGTGATGGCACTTGTCAGATTAGACTTTGATATTGGTGGTAGGGTGGCATTTAACATTTTGCCTCTCATTGCAGTCTCAGTCTAGATAAGGGCTCTAATATTTATATTGGGGTGGGTGGGCTTCCATTAGTGTGCAGAGCAGGCAAAGCAGGACCACAGCAGATAGCTAAAGTCTCACTTCCTTCTAATATGTCAAGTCCCATTCAGGACCCCGACCCTACCCGTTTCGTTTACTTTTCAATAGTCATTCACACATGCATGATTCTTCTTCACTTTGACTCTACAGTCTTTCAGAGAGAGGTCTTTCCCATTACTAATTAGAGAATAATCATGGAATTGCAGTCCCTCTTCACACATTGTTAT
The DNA here is from genome assembly GCA_030847615.1 of Gambelia wislizenii. Taxonomy (NCBI): domain Eukaryota; kingdom Metazoa; phylum Chordata; class Lepidosauria; order Squamata; family Crotaphytidae; genus Gambelia; species Gambelia wislizenii. The sequence continues at coordinate 128,621,855 of JAUMIR010000006.1, read as the reverse complement.
CTACCCTGACACTTCCCGCCCCATATCCATCTATAATAAATTGACAATATTTAATAATTAGGTCAGAAGTGGCCTTACTCATAGTGTGACCATTAAAAATGGGGAAATTCCCCAACTAGGAATCCCAAAGACAAACATTACTAAGTCAGGTATGCACCTAAGGAGAGGCCAGCCCAAATTCCAAAGAAATGCTAATTTGCAAGGCAGCTGAAGGTCCAAACACCTGGCTAATCCTATCAGCCAAAGCTGGGATACTCAAACACTACACCTGTCTGTGCAGCCATTCCTATTCCAGACCCCTACTCAGCTGGTTTCTTCCGCAACCTCATATCTATGTGACAGGTGTCATATCTCCCACAAACAAACTCCCTATTCTATACCTCTATCCCAATACTTCCTATTTTATTCACTAGTCTTGCATGAATGCTTGATGCCTGAATGTGTGTGTGAATGTTGTTATTAGTGCTTTCTCAAATAAAGATCAATTATTGTACTATCTAGCTTGACGTTTCCTCCTTGGTACTGGTAAATATAGGTCAAAAGATTCTGCTGTCTGTTGCTTCCTCTTGCATACCCAAGCTGAGTATATTAATTCCCCAAATTAATATTGATATTTCGAGGGTCCTTAGGACCCCCGAGCATGGAGGGTAACAACATAACTGGTGAGTTTGTAACACTCTTGTAAATAAACCTCCAAAAGACAAAGTACTTTTGGAGCCAGCAGATGAGGGACAGAGAGTTATAGTTCTAAGGCTTAAATACCTTCTTGTGAACTGTAACATTCCTTTCTTCCCTCTCAATAAAAAGTAGTACCCTACACAGAAGTAAGATTCTTGGGCCCTCTTAGCTCAGGATATTTTTAGGCAAGGAATGCTTAAATGTACACCTAACCTGCTCTTGTATTTAAGTACCAGCCTGGCAGCCTTAGGCACCAAGGAACTGTGATTATACAAGTGCATGGAATTCCATGCAAGCAATAACAGCCACTGAGAGAAGGTGGACCTCTCCAGTGCCTCTTCATTTTCCAGAAAAAGAATCAAGCACAGAGCAAATCTACTCTGCATTTGGCATAGAAATGTATTTCCCAGTTTGGAAGAGAAAGAGAAAGGGGTTATTTGGGCATACTATTGTTTGCTTTCAATATCCTATTATTTTATAAATGCAAAACAAACCTATTAATTCTGTTGTTAATTGTCATAATCTGAATGCCTTGTGTTTCTTGATTCTTTGGCCAGCCTTAAAACTTTCAATCATTTGATGCATTTGCCATAAACAGAACCTTAAAATAACATGTCTCACTGGCATACTGAATACTATGGAAATGTATGGAAAATTACCCTTTTACTCATGGTGAAAAAAATAATAATAATCAGATAATGACTTTACTCATGATGGAAAAGTCAGGTGGTGTGGAACTCTTGTTCTCTGAGTTCCCCAAATTCTTGTTCTTGTTCTCTGAAGTCCCCCACTACGGGACCATGGACTATCAAAGCAGAACTAAAGCACTAGTTGGGAGATTGGTGTGCTAAGAAAAAGGATGCAAAATTGATATGTTTCCATTTTTAAACTAACGAGATTGCAATGGGACAGCAGGGTGGCAAAAACAGGGTGACAAAAACTGTTGTCAAAGTATAGACATGTTGGACTACGATTCCGTCACCACCAGCCAGCATGGGAATGGCTAGATAAGGTGAATGTTGTAGTCAAACACATCTGGAGGGCAATAATTTGGGAAAGATTGACCTAAAGACTTGCCCATATGACTGCATCAGGAAACAGAGATTCAAATAATGATAAATAGAATAAACTTCATTGTGAGATATGAAGCTGAAACTCTAGGTTGATGCCAGGCTAACAGAGAACAAGAGTTCCATGGCAACAGAGACAGAGTAACACATTGTAACAGCTTTTGTTCCCTAGAGGGCATGAAGCTTTGCTTTCTTAATCACAACATGAAAGTCAAAACAAGTTCTTTGTTTCACTCCATACTTCTTGCCTTTTTACAGTATTCCAGTATCTGTTTCATGTAATAAGAACTATTGTTGTTGTGTAACCATAAACAATAATGCAAAGGGATTTTAATATCATGATCTATGGAATAAAATAAAGCACCTCTATTGAGAAAATTACCAAAGTATATGCATATGGTGTATAAATAGCTCTTCATTACAAAGGAAAATTTAAATTAACTTAGCATCCATGGCTTGAAGTATCTGCCCCTCCCTGAAATTTTAACAAACCTATCATTTTAGGTTATGGCAGCAAAAACAACCAAGAGTCTTGTGGTCACTGAAAAACTAACAAATGCTTAGTGTCACAAATCCACTTGAACAGGATCATGAGGTGTAATTCCTCAACTGGCAAGCATAAATGCAAGCTTGAAGGGTGGGATGGAAAGGGGTGAGGTCAAAGGAGAAAAAATGCAAAAGGAACAGAGAATGGCCATTGTTGTTTTTAATTACCATCAACATGGCTTTGACTTGTGGTGATCCTACAAATTAGAGACCTAGACGTTGTATTATTAACAAGCACACTCAGGGCTTTGGCTTCTTTAACTGGAGCCAAATCCACACTACCCAAATAATCCAGTTTGAAAATGAATGATTTGCCAAGGCTCCTTCCTATGGATTCCTGGGAGCTGTAGTTTTACAAAGTCTTTGGCCTTTTCTGCCAAAGAGGGTTTTGCCTCAACAAACTATAAATCCCAGGATTCAATAGGAAGGAGCATTGACAAATGCAGTTTCAAACTGGATTATTTGGGTAGTGTGGATTTGGCCTAAATTAATCCAACTGTAATGCAGTCTTCCTGTGTTTTTTTTACTGCCTTCCATCTTACCAAGCATTACTCTTTTTGCTAATGAGTCAAGGGGAGAAGGAGAGTGATTGTGCATGGCAGGGGGTTGGACTGGATGTACCTTGTGGTTTCTTCCAACTCTATGATTCTATGAGAGAGTATGCCACTCTCAGTGGCTATTAATAGGAGACACTGATTAATTAGGCACCTGGTGTGTTTAGACAGCTGCCTATAAATCTTCCAGCAGCTGACAACAATGCTTTTGCTTCACCCTTCATCTTGTTTGGATAATCTGTGACTGATCTGGACTGGATTAACTATTTTACAGCTCTTGCACTCCACCCATCTGCTCCCTAGACCACTTACTGATTGGAGCATAGGACAGATCTACACAATCAAAGGCTTTGCTATAAACTAGAAAGCAGGCTGATTTTCTTCTGAAATTCATTGGTGTGCTCCATTATCCAATATATGTTTGCACTATAATCCCTAGTGACTTCCTTTTCTGAGCTTAAACAGCTGGCATTTCACACTCTTTGTTGTAAAATTTTGAGCATCACCTTGCTTGCATGGAATATTAATGCAGTGGTCCACTGGTTACTGCATTCCCTGGTGTACCCTTCCTTGGGGATTGGAATGTATATTGAGCATTTCCGATCTGTGGGCCATTGTTTTGTTTTCCATATTTGTTGGCAGATTTTATTTTATTTTAGTTAGAATTTGCATGGATTCTGTCTGTGGCTTGAAACAGGTCTATTGTATGTTAACTGTTCCTGGTGATTTATTTCCTCCATGTACTTTGCAAACACATTCACTTTCTAAAACTATGGATTTAAATAGTTCTTTAGTGTATTCCTTTCATCTTTTTTTTCTTGATCATATACTATGTTTCTCTGTTGATTATATAGTGTCCCCATGCTTGGGACACATCTACATGACCAAAAAAACCAACAACAACCTCCGGCAAGAATGCAGGCAGAATACCCTTAGTTTAGAAGAGCCCCTGCTGGGATTCACCATATTCAGAAGGAGGGGGACAAAAAACTCCACATAGACTGCGATAACAGTTTTCACTGTTTCTCACAATCTTTTTTTTAAAAGAGCATGAAAATTCACATAATAGGTCATCTGTACAACTAATTCAAAAAGAGGATGCAGCAGAGCTGAAAACTGATTGGCTGGACCTCGGAGGGGGGCAGGTTTGCAAGGGAGGGCTTGCAATGCTGGAGCCACCATTGTTGTTGTTTTTTGCCTGCTGATCATTCAAGCAGCAGAGCAGCAGAGCAAAAGTATGAAGATTTTTTTCAAGCGGAAAATAGCTCTTCCACATCTATCATTTTAAAAAGAAAGTGGGGGGAGAATGGGAAAAAATTTTCTGGATGCAAATCACTCACAGCCACCATTTCTTTTCTGGCATGTAAACTGCAAACTGCAAGCTATTCCCTTCCATCAAGCCAGCGAATTAGCCATGGGCACAAATCGGCACTGCAGCAATAGGGAGGTAAGGCGATATTTTTCTCTACAAATTCTCCCATCTAGCTGCGCCCTTGGCTTAAATTTCCCTTTGACTTCTCAGATCTGGTGGAAGAGGTCTCTTATTCTACCTTTTTTATTGTCTTTTATTTCTTTGCATTGATTATTACAATAGCTATCGTTGTCCCTATGCACACATTGCTGAACAAATGCATTCAGGATTCTGACTCTCTTTCTGTCATCTTTTGCTTTGGTTTGTCACCTGTTCTTAACTGTTTGAAGAATTTAAAGAGTTTCATCTGTCATCCAATGAGACTTTTCTTTCTTTTTTGACTGCAGATAGTGTCTTTTTTTGCATTCCTCCCTGACAATGACTCTGGCTTTGATCTAGAGGTCCTCTGAACAGTGGCAATTACATAAAAGGAAAATAAAGTGGCCATTAACAAGGCAGTATGGGAGATAACACAAATAGCCTTGTGTTCATAATCTAATCAACATGTAACAGTACTACAATAGAGATAGGAGAAGCTAAAGGAAGAGAGAATAGGGGAGTAAAAGGGGGGAAAATGACGACAAAGAAAGTACCAGTGCAAGCAGCAAGAAGACCATCGATTGAACTCAACCAACAAAGTCAATTATCATTAGTAGAAGAAATAAGACTCATGAGAGCTGAATTTAAAGAAATGAGAACTGAACTTAAACAAGATATGAAAAGAGAACTTAAAGGAGTTAAAGAGTCAATTGATAAAATAATGGAAGAATCGACAAAACTTAAAGGGAAAGTCACAGAAATAGAAGGAAGACTGGAGAAACTGGAAGGTAGGACAGAGAGGTTAGAGACAAGACAGGAAGAGGAACAAGATCAAAAAGCACTGGAGGAGTTAAGATGGAGAGAAAACTGCATAAAAATCAGAGGACTCCAAGAGCAGAAAGACGAAGACTTATATAAAATATTGATTCCAAGATTGGCTAAATTCATTGGGAAAACAAAATCTCAATTTGAATGGGAAATTGACAAAATATATAGGATATCATCGAGAATTGCTAAGCAGAGAAATACACCTAGAGATGTGGTGGTGTATTTCATTCGAAAGAAAACTAGAGATATGATACTCCAAAGAAATTTTGAACAGAGATTTCAGATAGAAGGAAGTGAAATAATGATCTTTAAGGATATTCCCCTGAGGATTTTGAAGAAAAGGAGAAATTACAATTTATTGACATCTGAACTACGGAAAAATGGAATCAGATACAGGTGGGAGAAGTTAGAAGGAGTGACATTTAGATTTAGACAGAAGAACTTCAAAATCAACACCCCCCAAAAAGCAGAAGAATTTTTAGAGAAGTATAGGAAGGAATTAGGAATAAAATATGGAGATGTATCAAAAGTGAGAAAAGAAGAAGAAGGTGGGGAAAAGGACAGAGATTTAGGTCAAGAGGAGGAAGAGGAAGAAGAAATTCAAGAAGAAGAAAATAAAGAAGAAGAAGAGGAAGGGGCAGTGGGAACATAGATTTGAGGAAACAAAATGGCGAAAAGAAATCAAAGGATTGGAACTTGGAACGTAAATGGATTGAATATACCAGAAAAAAGAAAGAAAATATTCCACTTTTTAGAAAAGGAAAAATTAGATATAATTTGTTTACAGGAGACGCATATAAAACAAGAAGATGCTCATCTACTCAAAAATAAGAAATTAGGAAAAGAATTTACATCATTGGCTAAAGAGAAAAAAAAGGGGGTAGTAATATATACAAAACAGGAGGTGCAAGCAGAAGAATTATTCAGAGATCCAGAGGGGCATTTCATTGGAGTAATAGGAAAAATACAGCAGAAAAAAACATTAATTATTGGATTATATGCACCATTGGACAAGAAAAGTGACTTTTACCAAAAACTCATGGGAAAAATACTAGATTATGAACACGACAGAGTGCTGATATGTGGGGACTGGAACGGAGTGATATCACCAGAAATAGACAGGAAATCAGCAAAAAAAGTGAAAGAAAAACAAGGGAAATTGCCAAAAACATTTGAAATAATGACAGAGAATCTATCCCTGGTAGATATTTGGAGGCATAAGTATGAAAAAGCCAGAGATTATACTTTTTATTCACAAAGACATAATTCTTTCTCGAGGATAGACTTTTTTATGATATCTCGAAATATGTGCAAAGAGGTACAGAAAATAGACATTCTCCCAAGGATCTGGACAGATCATAATCCAGTAATATTAGAGACGAAAAGAGAAAAAAAAGAATATAATTGGAGATTAAACGATTGTCTTTTACAAAGAGAAGAAATAATAAAGAAAGCAAAGCAAACATTAAAATGGTATTTCGAAGAAAATCTAAAGGAAGAAACAAACATTATCACAGTTTGGGAAGCATCTAAGGCAGTCATGCGCGGGTTCTTTATACAACAAAATATTGAAGTAAATAAAAAGAAAAATGAGAAAACAATAAGGATTAAGGAAGAAATAAGACAGAAAGAAAAGCAACTTCAAAGAGATCCTTCCCAAAAAGAGATTAGCACGGAGATTAAAATATTACAAAAACAATTATCAATGGAAACAACGGAGGAACTGCAGAAAAAACTGCAATTTATAAAACAGACATATTTTGAACAAGCAAACAAACCGGGCAGGTGGCTTGCATATAGACTCGGGAAAGTAAGAAATAGAAATTATATCGCCAAAGTAAAAGAAGGAGGAGAAATATCTTCAGATCAGGAAAAAATAAAAAAATGCTTCAGAAACTACTTTGCAGATCTATATGGGAAACAATATAATCAAAGTGGAAATATTTGGAATATCCAAAATTTCCTAAAACAACAAGATTTACTTAAACTTACAAAAGAACAAGAACAAAGCCTGAATCAACCTATAACGATAATGGAAGTGACAGAAGCAATAAGGAAATTGAAGATAGGCAAGGCACCCGGTCCGGATGGCTTCACCCCAAAGTATTATAAAATAATGGAAGACCATCTCAGTATACCATTGAAAAAGACATTGGAAGCTATCAAAAAAGGTAATTATCCCAAATCATGGGAAGAAGCTAACATAACACTAATCCCCAAAGAGAACCGAGACCCACAAGAACCAAAAAATTACAGACCAATATCTTTGTTAAATGTTGATTATAAAATATTCACAAATATATTAGCCCACAGATTAAAGAAGGTTTTGAAAGACTGGATTGAGGAGGAACAAAGAGGGTTTCTACCGGGAAGGTATTTAAGAGATAATACAAGACATGTACTAGACTTAATAGAATATGCGGAGAACCATGGAGACAAGAAACTGGCCTTAATTTTTTTGGACATCGAAAAGGCCTTTGATAATGTTAAATGGTCAGTAATGTTTGAGATCTTAAAAGCAATAAATGTGGGGCCGAGATTTACAAACTGGATAGAGGCAATCTACTGGTCCCAAACAGCAAAACTGCTAATAAATGGGGAAAAGACGAATAAATTACAAATTAGAAAAGGCACGAGGCAGGGATGTCCGCTGTCCCCTCTTCTATTCATAATGGTGATGGAATTATTGAATAAAAGAATCAAAGAAGAAAGCACGATACAAGGAATCAAGGTGGGGAAAACAGAATATAAACTAAGAATGTATGCAGACGATCTGGTCATATCTTTAGGTGAACCAACCAGGGGGATCAAGACATTACTAAAGGTTTTGGAAGAGTTTAACCTATTAACAGGATTAAAAGTTAACAGCGAAAAAACAGTAATAATAACAAAAAATATGACAAGACAAGAAAAAAATGACCTAATGGAAAAATCAGGGTGGAAAGTTGTCAAGAAAACTCAATATTTGGGGATTGAAATAACAAATAAAAATACTGATTTATTCTCAAACAATTACAAGAAAATATGGACGAAAATTAAAAAGGACCTGAAGAATTGGCAAAATTTAAAACTTTCATTCTTGGGTAGAATTGCGGTGATCAAAATGAATATACTACCAAAATTGATATTTTTGTTTCAAACAATTCCAGTAATACATAACGAAAAAGTGTTTAACGATTGGCAACGGGAAATATCGAAATATATTTGGTCAGGGAAGAAACCGAGAGTAAAGATGAAGGTGCTACAAGACTCCAAAGAAAGAGGTGGTTTAAATGTCCCGAATTTGAAAATTTACTATGAATCATGCTGCCTATTATGGATTAAAGATTGGGTTATATTAGAAGACGACAAATTACTAAAACTGGAAGGAGACAATAATAGATTCGGATGGCACGCATACATGTTTTATAATAAGGATAAAGTGAATAAAGATTTTAACAATCATTTAATTAGGAAGTCTTTACTGAGAATTTGGAAAAAGCATAAAAATAGATTATGTATTAAGATTCCTTTATGGGCTTCCCCACATGAAGCTCTATTCAGCCGAGAAGGTGTGCCAACAAACAAATGGATCATGTACAAAGATATATTAACGGGAGAAGGAAGTCACATCAGAATGAAAAGTCAAGAGGAACTAGAAAGAGAAGGTTTTACATGTCACTGGTATTTATACAGGCAACTAAAAGAGAGATTTAAGATTGATATAAAATTAGAAGGATTTGAGGATACAAGGTCAGAATTGGAAAAAATAATACAAGCTGGAAACAAAAATATGATCTCAAAATTTTACAAGTTAATACTTAAATGGGAAACTGAAGAGGAGACAATAAAGGAAAATATGATAAAATGGGCACAAAACGTCGGTCATCCAATTGAGATACATAATTGGGAAAAAATGTGGAATACAAGGATAAAGTATACACTATCGCAAAATATCAGAGAAAATGTTTATAAAATGTATTTCAGATGGCATCTTTCACCGTCCAAATTAGCAAAAATGTATAAGAAGACAAAACCGAATTGTTGGAAATGTGATAGTAAAAACGGAACATTTTTTCACATGTGGTGGACGTGTGAGGAAGCTAAAAAATATTGGGTACAGATTCAAAAAACAATTCAAGACATTTTGAAAATCAGGCTTCCACTAAAACCAGAAATATACTTGTTAGGAATGATAGACCAAGAATTAGAAAAACAAAGTGGAAAGATGATTTTTTATATGATGGCAGCTGCCAGAATAATATTCGCTAATAAATGGAAACAAAAAGAAACGCCGTCCAGAGATCAATGGCTTGAGAAACTATACGAAATGATAGAAATGGACAAATTGACAACGTTAATTAAAGGAAAAGATTTAGGGACATTCAAAGAAGATTGGATCATGGTATCAAAATATATGGAAACAAGAATAAAAAACTCCACAATACATTAGAAAGCAAACAAAAGTCAAAAACTAATGTGGAATAAGCTAGATACCCACAGTTTACGTACTACATAGATATAAGCAGATAAATATGGGTCTGCACACATATAGATCCGTAACAGCAGCATGAATATTAATCATAAAGAGGAGAGAGAAAAAAAAAAAGGAAGAGAGAGAGATGAAGAGAGAGAGAGAGAAACTGGAAGACAGTGAACTAAATACTAAACATTAAATACAAATGTCAAACAAACTCTAATCTTCAAATAAGGCGAAATGGGAAGTAAAAAAAAAATGATTCAAGAAACCACATAAATATATGAAACTAACACTAAAGGGAAAGCAAAAAAGAAGTAGAAATACATAAACATTTTATACATGTATATCTATTTAAACATTAAATGATGCACATAGATAAATACTGAGAAACATGGGGAAACTAGATAGGAAGTCATGAATGAGAGAGATGAGGAAAGGAATGAGAGAAAAAGAGAGAATGGAGAAGAATGGTTATATTTTGCATGAATAGTGTGATATAGGGACAGAGAGACAGAAGAAAGGGAGGATGGAAGGAGGAGGAAAAAAAAAACTATGAAAGAGAAGGGAAGACTGGGAATATGATTGAAATGAAAACATACAAAATGAATGAATATAAGAGATGTATAGTAAGCTGACTAAAGGATGAGATGTATACATATGTATGTGTGCTGTACATGATATTCAAAGAGATATGAAACAAATATCTGACATGTACATAGGTAGATACGTGATGGATGAATATGTGGATACTGATATTCTCTGCCTGTTTGGTATAATATGTTTTTAATGTTGATAAATATCATGAATAAAAAATAATTAAAAAAAAAAACATGTAACTAATAAAAATCCATGACTGAGATGTTTCCTCACTGGAATTTTTCTTTATATTTCCTTTTTTCAAGGAATGACATATTAAGGTTGGTTACAAAGGGTCCTGGTACTCTGAAACAATCTTCTCTTAGATTCTAATTATTGCCATTTCTGATGTCATATTAGTATCCATCTATTTGTTTGCTTACTGGTGAATCTGCTTGTCCTGGCAGAGGATAGCATATATGCCATTAGAAGATGAGCAGGTGAATGAGCCTTTGAAGATGCAAATAACCTTATTCAGTCCTTTAGCTGTGTTACAGTAGTCATGGAAAGAGTCGGCATCTTGGTTTGTTCAGGATACTGTTCCTTGTATTTGTGTTATTTTGGGCGGAAGGTTTCTTCATATTTGCTTCCGTAACAATTATCAAAACGATTTTGACTTCACCAAAATGTTTGGAAGTTTGTCCTAAAATAATGACATACTTAGGGATTTATTTAATGTATATCTCAAGTTTATCCTGCTATGGCAGCTTAAAATATAGGACAAAATATTTTTTAAAAAACATTTTGGTAATTACACTAGCAGAATATGATTGGAAATCCAAAATTAACAAATGAGGGAGTAACCCCCATTGAACACACACATAGCCTTCCACAGTAAGTCACAAAAGACAAATAGGTGTGTGTGTGGCGGGGGAGAAACACTTGAATGACAACAGAATATAGAAATATAATAGAAATTTGACTAGGAAATTTGACAGAGAGATTATAACCAAAATTATAATAATGATTTGAATTTATTTAACCATTGACATTTTATTGCTTGAGCTTGTTTCAGATGTAACAGAATCATAGAATCATAGAATTGTAGAGTTGGAAGAGACCACAAGGGCCATCCAGTCCAACTCCCTGCCACACAGGAAATCACGATCAAAGCATCCCCAACAGATGGCAATCCAGCCTCTGTTTAAAGACCTCCAAGGAAGAAGACCCCACCATGCTCCGAGGGAGTGTGTTCTACTGCCGAACAGCTCTTACTGTCAAAAAGTTCCTCCTAATGTTGAGGTGGAATCTCTGTTCCTGGAGCTTGGATCCATTGCTCCATGTTCCAGTCTCTGGAGCAGCAGAAAACAAGCCTGCTCCAGCCTCAACGTGACACCCCTTCAAATACTTAAACAGGGCTATCATATCACCTCTTAATCATCTTTTCTCCAGGCTAAACATACCCAGCTCCCTAAGTCTCTCCTCGTAAGGCATGGTTTCCAGACCTTTCACCATTATAGTCACCCTCCTCTGGACATGCTCCAATTTGTCAATATCCTTTTTGAATTGTGGTGCCCAGAACTGGACACAGTATTCTAGGTGAGGCCTGACCAAGGCAGAGTGATCTCTCTCATATCTGCAAGGCTGTTTATGTCTCGTTGTTGAATTAAGGTGGCAGATATTAAAGTAAAAGTTTTGAGACAGGTGTAGTGGAACATGGAAATGTAGGGAACCAAAGGAGTATGTGACTAATTCTGCATAAACTAATGGGCTGAGATCCTGTAACATGCTAGTGAACATAACTCTCATATGGCTAAAGGCTATTGTGGAAAGGGCAGAGGCTGCTTTATTTCTTCTGCTGCTTATGCTGAGTACACAACAACAGCTATGGGAGTGTGCATGTGCACCTCAATCTCCTCAGCCACCAATCAGGCCATGTGTGTATTCCAGCTGCTCTTGGCAACTCAGGGAAGAAAGAATCTTCCACCTGTGACATAAAGCATCTCCTTTTCCTTGTGTGTTCAGGAGTAACAAACATGCAGCCAAACAGCAGCCAAAGAGCCCCCATAAGCCAGACTGGGGGGAAGGACAGAAAAAGATACTCCTGTAACATCCAGTAAAATCTATATGCCAGTATAACATGCAGTTATGCCAGCATATGCCACCAGCAGAATGCTATCCGTGTTGTTTAAATAGGCCATCTTGCTACAAGTCAAATCCCTTTTGTGATAGGACATAGAAATCTTCTTCAAAAATAAAATAAAACAAAATAAAAGATCACACTGGGCAAACCTGTACCTTTAAGGAGTGCCTGCTGTGACTAAATATCCTAAAGGCACCAAATTCCATCTGGTTTTGGAAGCTAAGCAGCATCAGCTCTGATTAGTACCTTTACTAATCAGAGTGTACCTTTAAGGAGTGCCTCCTGTGACTAAATACCCTAGAGGCACCAAATTCCATCTGGATTTGGAAGCTAAGCAGCATCAGCTCTGATTAGTACTTGGATGGAAGACTGGAAATGAATACCAGATGCTGTAGGCTATGTTTCAGAGGAAGCAACTGGCAAAACCACCTCTGAGTATTCCTTGCTTAAGAAAATTCCATGAAATTCATGAGATCGCCATAAGCCACTCATGACCTGAAGATGCACACATACAACACACACACACACATGCAAATAACACATTCACTTTCAAAAGTTTGATGGGATGAGCTTTTGTTCTTATTGTAGGATCAGAGTTTTGCCAACAGACTATCCCTATGATTTGTTGTTTTATCGGGGAGGTGTAGTTCTGCATTAGAAATAATTGTGGGTTTTTTTGTTTATTTGCATATTTTAATATTATACAATGCTTTTTTAGATATAGGCATCTAATAAAAAGAAATAACATCAACTCCATGCAGTAAATAAAACAATTATGTCAAGTAGTACATCCCGTATTTGTTATACATATGCAAACAACCTGATATATGTATTATTTGGGTTGGAGCCAAACCAATTTAGCGGAAGAGTTTTAGATGAGAAAAATGACCTTCAAACCCCAATGGATTGGTCCATTTGCAAAGCTCTTGTGCTAAATTTTGCAAGGCTCTTTCTCAGTCTCAAAGGTGGTACAGAATTCTTTCATATCTTACAATGGCCCATCGTAATCTATATACTACAGCCTGTAATTCACCCTTTCACTCTTTCTTAGGACTTTATAACACATGATGTGTGATAAAGTTCTTAGTCTGTAATGCAACCCCAATTTATTGTGATCTGCTAGCTGTTGAGCAAGGATTCATAGATGATTTCTTTATATCACAGATGCTAGGTTTGAGCCTTTCTGGTTTTTGTGGGGGGGGGGCATCCCCTAAAATTATGTATCAGCATAGAGCTCACATGCATACTTAAGTAAGAAAATTATTCACAGTGCATTTCTGTTTTGCAGCTAGAATTGTGGTTATGGAATAAGAACCTCCTTTATTCACTACCCCCACCCAGTGTAATCAAGACAGTATAATCAATAGATTGTTAGGAAGGTTTTCTTGGAGCATAGCAGGGACTCAGGTTTAATCTCCTTTGAAGAAGCTCCCTGAGGCTTATGAGTCTCATACAAATAGGGAGCATATTCAGGGGTAGTTGTGTTGGCCATGCAGCAAAATACAACAAAATACAAAATCCACAAAACATCAACAACTTTTCTTTTTTTGGGGGGGTGGGCAACCAAAAAGTACAAAATACACCAGGAAAGCTTCCAGTGTTCCTCATACAGGATGAGAAAGGTGGTGATATTAGAATCACAGGCCTACAAGTCATATCAGGTGTTGTTTATGTTGTAGTTTCAGTTGTTCTGGAGAGCTCTCAGTGTAGGCTGAGGCCACTCCCTTCTTGGCCACATGGGGACTGAGACAAAGGATAGTAAAGTTTAACTCCATTAGCAGCAGTAAAATAACTTCTCTTGGGATCCAGGCTGTCTCTGTACTTTGCGAAGCTACAGGCCCCTATCTTAGGCAGGGAATATTACATTACTCATAAAGTCTGTGTACTGCTATAGCTGGTAAAACTTTTAGGTGCTGTATAGGTAAAACTTCCCAATTATAGTCCAAATGAAAGAGTTTTACTTTTGTTGAAGGTATAAACCTTAGAGTTAAGTCCCAGTCCCTGGCTCCCTCTTGTTTGGGATTCCCTTGTTGCAGCTAAATTTGGCATCTTCATCCATGAAACACATTCAGGAGCAGCCGTACTGGCCGTGCAGCAAAATACAACAAAATACAAAATCCACAAAACAAAGCCAGCTATTTGGGGAGGGGTGGGGAAATGGGCATCTATTTAAACATAAAGATGGATCTTCAGCTTAAATACTCCAAGATTTTGGGTTCTTGCATACAAGTATGCACCACTTGATTACATCAGGAAAAACTGATGTCATGGTATAAAATATTTGTGTGGACATCCAGAAGTAAGAATCATTCATGGGAATTGTTCTGGGTTTGTACCATCTGTGAACCTGCCTCAAATGACCTTTATAGAGCTGGACCTTGATTTGCTTGTAGAACTTATCTTCCAGTACTGGACTTGGTTTCTAAACATTTCTAAGTGTTCTTACCATTTTACCTTTCCACCCCTGAAAGACTTGTTTAGTTTGTTTCAGTTCGTCTCATTTATAACATGTCACAAATTCACTATATGGCATGCTTACGTCAAAGACATGTTTAAAGATTGCTAGACACATAGGTATTTCTGTCCATTTCTTTCAATCCAATTATCTTTTCACTGTAGCCAACACAGCAGGTCCTCTTTTCACCTGACTACATTTGTACCACATGATAGACAAACAGTGACAAATTGTACAATAGTTCAGGAGTCAGATATCTTTTAAGCCCTGTCCTCTAGACTATTTTGGACATTCGGTATTTCCCTTCTTTTAGGGTTCCTTCACAAGCACAAAAATGTCTTCCATGTAAGTTCCAAGCCTGTAAATTAGTACATCCTTTTATTTGAGGACATTAGCATCTCTCTCTCTCATTCTCTCTCTCTCTCCCTTTCCCCCCCCTCCCGTGTGTGTGTGTGTGTGTGTGTGAGAGAGAGAGAGAGAGAGAGAGAGATTTCTGGCAGTGCCTATGGTAGTCCCATAGTCCAACAGACAGTACTATTCTCAGGAATAAGAAAATATGTCCTGTTGCATTGTAGTCAATCAGACTGCAATTAAGCAAAGTGCAAGGCTAGCTAAAAACATTTTGATGCCTAAGGTGTAATAGCAAATAATGTGCCCTTCCTCCACTACACACAATTACCCATGTTAAGTGCATAGTAGTCAAAGCCAATTTTGTCACAGGGAGCAAAAAACCTCACAAGCATTTTTTAACCATATCTAGCAATAAAAATACAATAATAACATATTAAATAACCAGCCATTTGGTCTTGAAACTCCAAATCTGCTGACATGGCTGGTTCCCTCTGCCTAATAGTAGGGCTGGCCCTGGCAAATCCATAACATTTCAGGAAAAGCTTCCATTTGTGAAACTGAAACTCTTTGGAATATGCCAAGTCTCATGCAGCTGTTCTCTTCAAGTGGGCATGAAAAGAATGCTTACTCCTAGACTTCTTGCGAATATTTAATCCTTCATACATCTTCCAGGTAGTGATTGAAAAGCTTACTGGGAGAGGTCATTGGTAGCTCACAGAGACAAATGAACACTTAATGTCATCAGTGAAAATACAGGCTAAGAGCCAATGGCAGTCCAAGAAATTTTGCTTATGAAGCACAGCAGCAAACAGTACTTTGTGCCACCTACACAGGTTTAAGGAAATTATCAGACATGTTTAAAGTGGCATTACAGGAGTGCCAGGAGATTGCAAAAGGTTTCCAATATCAGATGACATCATCCGCCATCGTTATTCACCCGTTCTGCTCCCATTCTGCCAGTGATGCTTTTTATTGATGGAAGAAGCCATCAGTAGATCTCCCCGTTTCTTTTCTGTGACGGATTTGCCTGCATGCAACAAGGTGCTCCGTTTCTCTGGCGAGATCCCAGTGTCAATGGGCAGTCCCTGCCGGAACACTTCTGGGTGAGATCAGGACATCCAGGTAAGTGACACACTTTTTCTGGCCCTCCCCAGGTTACTTTAACATTTTAAAGTGTGTTTTTGTGCTTGCTGTCACTTTTTTTCTGTTCTTTTTATTTTTATTTTTGAATTTCCCACACTTGCGTCTTCTTGCAAGAATCCATGGGATTTCGATCCAGGAAGCTGAGGGAGCTCTGTTAGAGCTCTTTTAACTCCTGGGATGCTGGAACAATGTTAGAGAAGGTAAGTGCAGTGGGGAGGGTGATTGTGGTGGGTCAGGGGTGGGAGTGGAGATTGTGGGACAGGAATGCTTTTTTCATTCCTGTCTGATAATCTCCTTAGTGTGTTGCCATCAAAGCCAACCAAATTATTAGACTCATGAGACAGAAAATCCCACCAGAACTTTAGTCCCCTCTCTAACAGTGAAATAAATAAAGAAATACTAGAATAACAAATTAAAGTAACTATCCCCTTTGCTTTCATGACATCCACAGTCTGCTCCCCAAGGGAGCTATCTCATTCTATCAAATGGTAATGGCAACCCTGCTGGTATCCCATACATTAATCAGATCACACATTCCTGTTGAAAACATTTTTGCTGCTCCAGCTGTCCAATTTATTTCAAGATTCCATAGAAGTTTAAGGGTTGTTTGGGTTGTGTGTATGTTTTTTGTGTGTCATTGCAGCCATATCCATACAAGCACTGTACCCAAGATATTAGCACAGCAGGAGTCCCTGTTCTGACAGCAATGGTAACTAAAGGCTATTCACCTGATGCCATGAGAGAGTTTCATATACAACTTCCATTACCACTAATCTCTATGCATTGAGAGCAAAGGGAGATTAGATTCCCATGGTGATGCTTTTCATCTGAAATCCAGATTGTGAGGGAATCTGCAGTGTAATCAAGAGAAACCATATAGAGTGTCCTCTCTTTTTTTGCCATTACAGCTTGAAAATGAATTACTGGCAGAGGTAGGGGGCTTGCGTTGAAACAAAACCAATTCATTTAAAGAGCAGCATGCTGCTAGCTGAAACTGTCTAGGATATTGTGTGAAGTGCCAGAGAGCTAAGGAAAGCATGCAAATTCAAAGCAAGGACAATGGGGCTGAAGAGGGGTGATGATGATAAGCTTCCTGGAACATCTGGTAATTAATCTTAGTTTTGAAGGATTTTAGAGTGTTGGCTAATGTAATTGCTGTTCCCTTTCACAGTAGGAAAAAGTAAAACACCAGACAGCCAAGAGGCTTGCCATTATATTTTCCCAGGTTTCTCATGTTAAAAGGAAGGAAGGAAGGAAGGAAGGAAGGAAGGAAGGAAGGAAGGAAGGAAGGATATGTAATTAAATTCACCAAAAAAGTACAATACAATGAAGACAACAGCAAGTCTTCAGAAAGATAAGGGGGCAAGGTGATGGATGCAAAGTGGCACAATAAGAATTTCTGTGCTAGGTATGTTTATTCTTCTTTGAGATCAGTGATGTGGTTTCATAATCCCACAGAACTGTACTTTATTCCCCTTTTGCCTGGCACTGATACAGCTTTTCTCTGGTACTTGTTAACCCCTCAACCTGCAAGTTTTAGTTATCCACAATAGGATTTTGGAATTCTCTGTAAGGAAACACTGGAGCAGCTAAACAGAATACCGATTAATAATAATTAGGCGGATAGCAAAGAATGCCACAAAGATTGGGGCAATTTGTCATCCTTGTACCTAATTGAAAGTATGTACCTTGTACTAAACCAGACATGATTTTAAAGCAGTAGCTATCAGCTGCAATGTTTTTCCATTGTTGATATAAAGGAAACACCTGACCCAGATGGGTTTGGAAACACCCAAAGGGTGCTCAGCAGTGGCTCCTCTTCGTCTTGGAAAGATGTGACCAGTGGGATGCCACAGGGTTCTATCCTGGGACCAGTGCTATTCAACATCTTTATCAATGACATGGATGACAGAATTACGGGAATATTTATCAAATTTGCAGATGACACCAAATTAGGAGGAGTATCCTAGGGGAACAGGATAAAAATTCAAAATGACCTGGATAGACTGGAGAGCTGGGCCAAAGCTAACAACATGAAATTCAATACAGATAAATGTAAGGTACTGCACTTAGGGCGGAAAAATGAAATGCATAGATATAGAATGGGAGAGACCTGGCTGAATGAGACTACGTGGAAAGGGATCTAGGAGTCCTAGTAGACCACAAGTTGAACATGAGTCAACAGTGTGATGGGACAGCTAAAAAGGCCAATGCGATTTTGGGCTGCATCAATAGAAGTATAGTGTCTAGATCAAGGGAAGTAATAGTGCCGCTCTATTCTGCCTTGGTCAGACCTCACCTAGAATACTGTGTCCAGTTCTGGGCACCACAATTCAAAAAGGATATTGACAAATTGGAGCGTGTCCAGAGGAGGATGACTAAAATGGTGAAAGGTCTGGAAACCATGCCTTATGAGGAGAGACTTAGGGAGCTGGGTATGTTTAGCCTGGAGAAAAGATGATTAAGAGGTGATATGATAGCCCTGTTTAAGTATTTGAAGGGGTGTCACATTGAGGATGGAGCAGGCTTGTTTTCTGCTGCTCCAGAGACTGGAACACGGAGCAATGGATCCAAGCTCCAGGAACAGAGATTCCGCCTCAACATTAGGAGGAACTTTTTGACAGTAAGAGCTGTTCGGCAGTAGAACACACTCCCTCGGAGCATGGTGGGGTCTTCTTCCTTGGAGGTCTTTAAACAGAGGCTGGATTGCCATCTGTCGGGGATGCTTTGATCGTGATTTCCTGCGTGGCAGGGAGTTGGACTGGATGGCCCTTGTGGTCTCTTCCAACTCTACAATTCTATGATTCTATGAGATCAACATGATAGTCTTAGGATTGGGGAAAAGGGGAATGTAAACTAGCTGTGGTCCTCTAAATCATTGCTTATTGCATCATCACAAACAAGGATGAGTAATTGCTGTAGCTTTCTTTCCACTGCAGGACAAAACAAATATTTCTATGTAATATTCCTCCCATATTTGAACATTCCAAAATATTATGAACAATTTTTCTCCAAAAGGACACGGCTTTTTTCTGTCAAAAAAAGTCTTCTCCACAGAAAATATGTTTTTTGATTTAAAACATTTTTTCTGTTTTCTCTGAAATGTATTGTATTGTATTAAAAATTGCTTTGTGATGTATTGTATTGTATTGTATTGTATGCTGTATACTGTACTGTGTAATGTTGTACCCCGCCCCGATTCTGAGGAGAGAGGCAGGTAATAAATAACTAAGCATTATTAAGTATTATATTATTAAAAATATCATTTTTTTAATGCAGAAAAATCTTCTGGAACAGTTTGAGATGTTTGACTACTGGGAGAAAATGGTAATAAAGTCTCAGTCCCCTGTTATTCTTTGCAATGGGGTTTCCTGACTGTCAGGAAATACGTATTTTGAAGGGGGGGAAGGACAATATTCTTTCTATCCCTACTTTAGTAGAATTAATTTTCCAAAACAGTGATTTATTTAAAGAACTGTTTTGGTGTCTTGTTTTGAAGGACAGGTGTATGGATTTTTTTCAGGCTTTTGAGTAGCCAATTTGTCTTAGACTACAACTGTATCCATTTCAGCTTTTTTTTTTTATTTCATCATTTTGCTTCTGAGCAAGACATGCAGAAATTTCTAACAATGGCATTTGACACTATGTATTTCCCAAACTTATGATTACGGGTCATTAAAGAACAATATTATCTTCTTTCTGAGTCATTATTACAAATGGCTTCTGCATAGAAAAAAGTGCTGAGAACACCATAAGGAGTGCTGGAAATAGGTCAAATGCCAAGAGCTTAGCCCAATAGGTTTGTCAAAAGGGAAAGATCAAATGTTTCTGGTTTTATTATTCCAGGGCTCTTGGCAGCTTTTGAGCAATCCCCCTGAAAAGCTATTATTAAAACTACAATAAATCGGACCTGGTTTATTACAACTGTCTACCTTTGTTTGAACTGCTGCTCTTCATAAGAGATCAGTATACAATGTAATGTACACACAACACCATGAAGCAGAACTTTCAGCATAAGAAAGCAGAAAGTATATTAGAAAATGAGTTAGGCATAGAGTGGATATATGTGTGTGTGGCTGAAATGCAAAAGGTGTTCTTAATGTGTGGTCCGTGGACCCCCAGGGGTCCACAATGTCCTCACAGGGGGTCAACAAAGGTTTGAAAGTTGCTTGGCCCATCTCCTCCCTGCAGTGGAGTGGCCACATGACAGAGCCAAGGCAAAGGCTGACTGGCTTGGCCTGCACATTGCCATTCAAAGTCTTTCGTTCTCCTCCAGTGCCTCTGAGGGAAGATTTAATGGATGGTGTAACTGTATTATCATTATTATCAGATGTTGTTGTTTTAAATCTTGAGTTAAGTCTTGGGGGTCCACGGCAACAAGTTATTTAGAGGGAGTCCTTGGTAAAGAAAAGGTTAAGAACCACTAGCGTATGCATTAATTGTATCAGTAGTGGTCAAGTTGTATTTTGAGGTAACCTGTTTGGAACTGTCCATATATATCAATCCAAACAAACTCTGGCAAAGTATTTCTTTGAACTGCTTCTCATAATATGCATATTTTCCTGCAACCAAATATTTCTTTGAATAGGAAAACAAAAATACCCACCTTTCTGCTGGGGAAACGTATGTCCTTGCCTCCTGGTATAGGAAGCCAGTATTTGTATGGATTCCCTAACACCATGTTTTCCTGCTCTAACTCACATTTGGAGGCAGGGTGGGGTGGGAGCATAATATGAGAAGGTGGCATAAGATGTTAGATAGTGCTTTAAAATCTGGAGAAATTATCTTAAGAGAGTATTCTCTTTGCTCTCTTAAACCTGGGTCATTAGTTATACATATCACTTGCATTCTGACAGTCACTTTTATTTTGTCACTCAACACCATGGATGTTGAAAAATGGCTTAGTGGAATACAGCCAACCAAATAAACTTCAGTCACTCTAACAGGAAAAAAAATGTATTTTAGTTATTAGTCCCAGAATTTGCACAAAGTGACTACAGGCTGACCTTAACGTTGGTATAATTCATTCTTATCATTTTCTCTTCATCCAGCCCACAAACAGGAGACTTATTCTCATGATTATCTACCCGAAGTATTTAATATACTGCTTCCACAAGCTTCAGCCCACGTCAAAACCATGTGGTGGATTGTTGGGTAGATATGTAAATCTTTTCTCCTTCATTTTCATAAGATAAAAAAAAAACTGTGTGTATATATATGCTTGGGGAAAGTAAGTGCTTTACTAATTTTTGAGCCATAAAGACATCTGAAACTTGGCAGATGTACTAAGGGACTATAGAGGTCTACAGAGAGTAATTTGCAGTGGCAGCTGATGACTTCCATGCCAGTGGGGCAGTGTATGTGCTCCATGCTTTAATCTGAACTTTAAAGCTGTCCAAGATGTTGAACCTATTTTGAGCATGGGGTTCCTTAGATACCGTGTTTAAAGCTTGGACTAAGAACCAGAGTGAATTCATTGCCTAGTGACACGGAAGCCATCCCTAGATTATTTGATTTTTTAAGGCATTAATTTAATTCAGTTAATTTCAATGTGTCCATGTGCTGACAACTGAAGTTCTATCTCTAGTAAATATGCATCAGATTCTCTTGCCAGGGCATATTATTGCAGTGAATGCAGGCTGAAGTTGTGAGAGTAGTCCAAGAGACAGTTATACACTGACCTCTTCCCCCTGCTGTTATGTTTTTGGTCAGCTCTTCCTTCATAGGCATAGTCAGCAGACTCCTTCCTCAAGGGACAGTAGTGCAGTGGGTGTTTCTCATAGTCTCAGCAGCTGTAACTTCACTCATAAACAATTGTGTTCAGTTTTTATAATTGCTGATGGTGACCTATACGGTTTACGTCTAGCCCATTTGAAGGAACGTATCTCCTTTTATGATCCCATAAGATCTTCTGGAAAGACCTTTCTCTCAATGCCTTCTCATTTGGTGGCAACAAGGGAGATGGTCTTTTACGTGACTGCTCTCAGAATTTTGAACTCCCCCCTCCCCTCTACTCTCAGGGACGCCAGGGTGGCTCCATCCTTGCTCTTCTTCTACTGGCACTTTAAAACATTTCTATGACCATCAAGCTCTTAAAAACTGACTAGGGGGTTATCTACACTGGCCAGAATACTTCACCTTCCGGCTGGAATATTCTGGCCATGGAGCTGGCTCGGATCCTCCCTGTTATGATAATGAAATGGGCAGAAGTCCTCACACACAAGCCAGCTGGTATCAGTGGGTGCCTCTCCTGCTGTCATGCACTGCACTCTCTGAAGCCAGGGAGGAGGCCCTCAGCATGTGATTAAGGCTGGTCACATGCAGGGGACCTTGATCATGTGCTGGGGCCTGCCTTCCTGGCATCAGAGCAACACCAGTGGCAGCAGTGGCCAGGGATACAGTTCAGCATGCAGGAACTGATTCCTGTGATCCTGAGCAGCATGGTGCCTGCAGCATTACAGAGGCCCTCGCAGTAGATATCTGTTTAAAGGCATAGGAGCAGGGCCTGAAAATGAACCCCTAGCTTCAGGCATTCAGTTTTTATATGCTCTGTAAAAATGTTTTGATCTTTTACATTTACAGCTGTTGTATTTTTCTTCCTGTAAGTGCTGGATTTTGAGAGGGAGTACCAACACTCAGCATGATAGTTATATTAGTAACCAAATGTTTTTATGCTTATGTTCTACTCAGAATGAGTTTGGAAAAACATGAGGCTCTGCTCAGGCAACAGAGTTTATCTGATTGGCACATTTGGGGAAGACTGCTTCACAAGTAAACAAGGGGGTGTCATAGAAGTTGAATTATCTCAATAGGATGAGATCTCATTTCTCAACACATTTATTTTGCATTCTGGGCTTTTAATGTTATATTAACTTTTTAAAGATACTGAATAGAGGTACAAATCTTCACATAAAAACTGTTATGTAACTAAGCCAAAGTAGGCTAGGTTCAGTTCATGTGGGAACATAAAGCAAATGTTTCTGTGTGTTGCTTTTATGAAGTAAATGAAATAACAATTTGGTAAGCAGGTGTTAACGAACAGTTCGGTATCATTCAATCAGCTTGGTGAAACAAACTGCCACAGGATGAGTTAGCATGAATGAACCTGTGGAAAACTTGGATTCATGTGCTCCCCATTCTTCTCTTCCAAACAGTTATAGCAGAGTTCAGAAGGTATTGCATTCATTTCAATTTAACCATTGTTTAGTGTTGTAGTCAAACTTTAATCTGAACAATGTTTTATTGAAACAAATCTGCTTTGATGTTGGCTTCCATCAGTAAGCCACGGTTAAGACTGAGGACTTTATCAGACCCCCCCCCCCAAACCTGTTCTTTTGCTGGCATAACTTCTGCCATTTTAATGCCAGCAAAATAGCCCCCCATGCCACACTTACCTCCTATCCGCGCGAAAAGGTTTCCCAGGAAATGAATGAAGAGTGAACGGAGCTCTGTTCACTTCCGCTATTGAAATCCCACAGATGCTTGCAAGAATACATAGCATGGGAAATTCAAAAATTAAAAACAGAAATAACAAAGTAAAAGTTCACAAAAGCACATAAGCACACTATAGAAGTCCCAGGTAAACTGGGCAGGGTCATAAAAAGTGTGTCAGCTACCTGGATGTCACGATCTCACCTAGAAGTGTTCTGGCTGGACTAGCCATTGATGCTGCAGTCATGTGAGTACAAGGGTGTGTGGATTCAAACTCTGGCAATGCCAGTACAAAAGTGCTATGGGGAATCAATTGACGGCTTGGGCCATCAATAAAATAGGACAGGTTTTGGACTGGATATGATTGTGAAAGGGCAGCATCGTCTGGTATGTGTGCCCTTTCACAATCATTAGGCATCCTTATGATGCCATATTTACATGGTCTGATAAAGTCCTAACTGTATTTTCTTTGGATAAAGAAGATACAACAGATTTTGCTTATTCAAAAATAGAGGCAAAAGCTTCCAGACCATTCCATGCCGTAAGAGAGGAGGAAAGAATAGGCAAGTTTGAGGTTTACATAGGTTTACCACATATTGGTCGTTGTTATTCTACCATAAAGCCAACAAAAAGTTTAAAAGAATCAAGCATTTATGAATTTTGATACTAAATTTTAGGATTTCAGAATGCATTTGCCCTAGCCCAACACAAGAAATCTGTGCATAAAAAGAAGCTACTGTGTGTATGTTGCCTTGCTGGATATAGTTTAACTAAAATATAGTTCTACAAATGGTGCAAAACCATGCATCTAGCACGAAGTAGTTCACAGGCCACAGGAACCTGTGGGCCACATGCCTGTGGTGGTGATGCAGGATCCTGGAGCACCTGCTGTGTGGTTGTGTACCACTGATTTTCAGCTATGGCAATACATTAAAACTGGACAATCACCATAAAAACAAATCCATAGAGAGAATAGGTGTTTCTTTAAAGAAGATTCAGGTTCTCAGAGGTCACTAGCAAGTACAAATCCCCCTTTAAAAAGTTGTGTACTAGCAGTGGCTTATTTTAAGTAAGTACTTCCACTACAAACTTTGAGTGATTCATTTTAGGTGTGGAGGGAGGAGTGTGGGCTGTAGTCAATCCAGGTGAATCTAATGACACCTAGACATGCCAGGGTTCTAGCACATGGCTTGTCTGATGTGAAATGCACATGCACCCATTGAACGGATGGGTTTCTAATGTTATTAGAAACATTTGTACCCACAGTACCCTCAGGTAATGAAGTACAGTGGGCCCTTGGTATCCACTGGAGTTTGGTTCCAGGCCTCCCCCTTTGTGGATACCAAAAAACATGGATGCTTAAGTCCGAGTGTCTGCAACGATTTAGTAAAATGGTGCCCCTCATATAAAATGACAAAATCAAGGTTTGCATTTTGGATTTTTTTTTTATTTGTGAGGGGTGGGGAAATATTTTCATGCTGTGGATATTTGAACCCATGGATGCAGAATCCATTGATATGGAGGACTACCTGTAGATGTGCTTTTGGGCTTTACTTCTCTAACAGAAAATTTGATACCAGAGGCAGAAATAACATTGGAAGAATAAGGTCAGATTCCTGCAACTAAAAGAAGAAGAAGAGCAGTTCAATATGTTTCTGTTAGCTTTTTATTAAAAACTAAACAATACGCACAGGTCAGGTAAGCCATGAATAAGTAAACAAAATTATTTTGATCCTTCTAGAGAGTTTTCGCTTAGAAGATTCTTCCAAAATATGAGATGAGTTTTCTTTCATCAGCCTCCAACTTTTCTTATAATTTCCATGTTGGTGGCTAGACCCATAGATCTATGCTTCAACATAGTGTGGGTAGCTGGTGAGGCCGACTTATCTACTTTCCTCTTTTCGCTCTGTTTTGATGTTCACATATGCTCAGTGAAGGATTCTGGAGGAAGCAGCTATTTAGCTTGCCTGTTGCAGGCAAGCACACATTAGAGCTAAAGTAAGACCTGCTAGAGAAGAATCCCATTTTTTCCCAGCTCAAGATTTATTGTATTGTTTACTGCAGAATATGCTGCTTCTACCTAGCACCAAAGGTCTGTGGTTCACTAGCCCTCCTTCATCGTCTTCCCTGCTAAAAACAACCGGAGCTTGACAAAGAGGGAAAGGAGGGACTGAGCAGGTGTAAAAAGACTTTGTAAAAAGGGGCTTTACTCTCAGGGGCTTTGTTCACAGAGGCATGTCTGCATCTCACTTCCCCAAACCTACAATGAAGATTTAAAAATACATCTACAGAGCATTTCCAATAAAAAACAAACACAAACCTCAAATAAAGCATTTATTTATGATACTATGAGGGATGACTAGTGACATTTGTATTGTTATGATGATGCCATTCCAGAAACCTGCATAGGTTTTTATCATATTTTATCACAGACTATCTAAGCATTAAAATGTCATCCACAGAACAAGAGATCTTTTAGAGGACCAGTCATTTTCCTTTGATCTTAAATGGCAATCTCTTGAAGCAGTAAACAGTGTTAGAATGAGGTCAGTTTAGCACTCCTTGCAGTTAGTAGAATTTGCCAAAATCTGCTGGATGACTCCAATTTAAACAATACAGTTTTGTCTGCTACATTTGGGAGAAAATCCTCTAATGCAGGAAGGATTAATTGTCCTTTCACCACTGCTTTATTTGGTCATTTAACAGTCTGTGTAAGTTTTATAGTGTTCCTATTTTTCTTTACCACAGGTGTCATATGTCTGCATTGTGCAGTAGGTTCTCTTATTTTCTTAGTTATATCTTTTTCTCCCTTTAAACCAGTTTCTATTTTGTAAAGTTACAGAAACAGAGATTTTCCGAAGTGAATATACAGTATATTACATTATGTGCCATAACATACGGTATTTCAAATAATATCATTGGATACTCCTTTGGATACTCTTAATGATATCCAAACACACTTTGATGTATGTACAGTAGGACCCCTGTATCTGTGGGGAATTGGTTCCAGCCCACCCATGGATAATGAATTCCGCAAATAATAGCAAACGCCCCCCCTCCTGTTGCCACTGCCGCCATGGAAGCCATCCCACCAGGTGAAAGGAGAACGAAAGCAAGACCTCTCCTCCCCTCCCTTCACCTTCCTGTCATTTATTGCCACCACCAGAGCCATTGGAGCCACTGGAACCATGGGGGAGGTGAAAGGAGGCGAGATCTCCTACTCCTCTCCCTTTGCCCTCCCATTGCCATTGCCGCCACTGGAGCCATAGGGTGGGGCGAAGGGAGAAGGTTGGTGAGATCTCCTCCTTCACACCCTTCGCCCTCCCATCACCATTGCTGCCACCAGAGCCATTAGAACCATGGGAACTGGGCGGGGTGAAGGGAGAAGGGAGTTGAGACCTCTTCTCCCCTCTCTTTGCCCCCCCCATCGATATTTCTGCCACAGAAACCATCTGTAAGTCTCCTCACCTCCCTCCCCATCCACCCCCTGATGTCGCCAACAGCAGATAATTGAATCAGTGGTTGGCAAATCAGCGGATATGGGGGTACTGCTGTATGTTTGTATGCATGTAAGGTTTTTTTTATTATTCCCATTGTAACACCCACAATGCAGCTGAGGAAGTTATATGCTTTTGGTCTCATACATATCAAAATGGAAGCATTTGCCCTTGTATACTGTTTTTTCACAGAAAATTGTCCCACCCATCCAAATTATTATGTATTCATTTATCTATAAAATACATGCTCTTTGTTGCACACTCTGTAAGTCCCACACATATACAGACCCATATGTGTGGATATACAGATGATCACTCAGGGCTCATCTACATAGGCCAGAATATGTTGGCTCACTGCTAGAGTATTCTGTCCATTGATCTGGCCTGTTCCTTCCCCATTACCTGAATGAAACAGGATGGAGTCCAAATTGGCACGCCAGCCCATCGCACGTGATCAAGGCCCCTTGCATGTGACCAGCCTTGGTCACATGATGTGGGACTCCTTCTTGGTTTTGGAGAGAGTGACATATTCAGCAGCTGCAGCGGCAGGCTGGTATGCTGGTATGGGCTTCTGCGGTCTTGTGGGGCCCAATCTGTTTTTTCTTGACTGAGATGGTTCTCCCCAGGTATTTTGTTAAAATGTTTTTATCAGGCTTTACCTCATCTTTCCCCTGTGTTAGCTCCATCTTTGCCCTGGGAATTGGCAGGACTGTCTGGGGGCAAAATGGGACAAGAGCCCTGTGTTGTTTGGATTGCAGGGCTCTAAGATGGAGGGAAGGTGGGGTAAATAGCCCATCTAGACAAGGCCTCAGAGAACACCAGTTACAGGTAAGGAACATGCCTTTCTGACTTTCAGTAGCGGTTTCAGTAAGGTTTACAAAGATAACAGAACTAAGAGTACCATATCACCATAGAATATCTTTTTTACAAAATACTACAGCAAAAGAAAATGACAAAAACATTTAAAGGAGATGATAAATGTCCTAGTGCCAGAAAGATGGTAATGTTGGTATTGAACTTTCTGCTGCCTGAGGCATAGGAGAAAATGGCACTATCCACCTACAGAAGTCAACAAAACAGGCAGTAAAATCTTACATCAGTACTAGTAATGGGACCTCATCTCAACACCTAAGGACAGCAGCTGCATCATGCATACAGTTCTTTTCTTCAACACCTACTCACAGTGGGAAGCCCTCCAGTATCTGTTGTCCAAGGCAGCCTTCTCAGGACTCATCTGCATGAGCCAGGATATGCTGGCTCCCCACCAGCATATCTCAGCCATGGTTCAGGCCCATTCTGCCCCCCCACTTACTAGACAAAATGGGCTGGAGTCCAGGAAGAATGCTGCCTATCACTGCAGCCACCATGGCTGCCATTTTCCTTGCTCTGCTGGGTCCAGAAAGCCATTCCACACCATGTGACAAGGCCCTTTGCATATGACCAGCCTTGGTCACATGCCACAGGCCTGCTACCTAGACCCAGAAGAATAAGGGTGACTGGCAGCTAGAGCAATGGGCTGGCCTGCAGGAACTGGCTCCCATGGACACAGTTTCTCCCAATCCGTTTCCTCCCAGCAGAAACAGAGTAAACTGAATATTTTTTTAAACTGCTATATTGGGCCCTACTCCAGCTTGCCAATGTCTGAGCCCCATTTCTTCACGGGGATTGTAAGGACTGCCCAGCGACAGAATCGGAGAAATGACATGCATCGTTTGGACTGCAGGGCTCTCAGACGCAGGCAGAATGGGGTAAATAGCTCATGTAGATAAGCCCTTAGTCTTCCAACTAAAAAATGGGAGTCTAAAACAAAAACAACAAAAATCTCTTCCTGGTGGCCACCTGTCTCAGCACCAATGTTGGAGGCACCTGGAGGAAAGCTCTCAGAAATGTTTTCAGGTTGATATGGGAGCAAACTGTCCTTTAATTGTCTGGTCCCAAGCCATGAAGGGTTCCTAAACTGTACTTGGAAGCAGACTGAGAAGTGAATTGAGTTCCTTCAGTACCAGTAAAATATATTTCTAAGGAGTGGTCCCAGTTAACAGCCTAACTTAAATATGTATATGTGTACGTGCAGATTTCAACACAGACCATAGATCAAAGCGAGGTTACGTCCCATTTGATATCATAGTCAAATCTGTGCCTGCTCAAGCTAAAGCACTCTTAATGCTCTAATCCCATCTACTAAATATGGGATGACACTACCCCATGACCAAGATCCACATGAGGGGTGTGTGTCTTCATTATAGGTACTTCCTACAAAATTTAGAGACCCGGGGAGAAGGAAGATTGAGATACTCTCATAGCTGCCTAATGCTTATGCAAAACTGATTTTTCCCCACTGGTTTTAATTAACCTGTGTATACAGTCATACTAGGGTGAATCTGTTATTCGAAATTACAGGTGTCTTGTGCATTTGTTTGACTTTGGCTTACAGTCAGTTTTGACCTCCTAGCATGCTGGAACTGGTTGTACATTGAAGGTCATGGAATGAATGGTGCTTCGTTCCATATTGACAGGTCTTTATTTTATTTTTTTACATTAGTTAATAGCCTAGCAATTTCACAGAAGTAAAAAGGCATCCTTTACAGTTTGTATTTAAGATGAAAAGCTCCAAACACTGACTAAAAGTCAGTACAGATATGTTTTCATTTTGCAGATTGCAGGATCAGTAGAATTATGACTATTTTCACACTTGAACAGCTCATTTACTTTCTGGCTGCATAATGTTCTCTAATGATATGCTCTGCTGCCAAAGATCCTATTTGATACAGTTAAAATGTACCACAGAACAAAAGGAGATATCTCAATATTCCATTATTGTGTTTTTACAATGGTGCCAATTTTAATATGCATGATAATAATTTCAAGAAAAACAATACAGTAATAAGAAAAATCTTACTTAGAAGATTGGTTTATTTCATTTTTGTATTATATTTATATACATATGCACACTCACCTATTTGGAACAGTATTCTTACTAGCTACACATGTTAAAAAGTACTTTGTACTGCTTTGTAAAATATATATCTTTCATCAGCCAAAATCCATATTTTAGTTCCATCTAGAGTAAATACCATAAAGGCCACCAGATCATGTCTGCTCTTGGGAGCTAAGCAGGGTCTGCCCTGGTTAGTACTTGGATGGGAGACTCCCAACAAATACCCTGCTATGGGCTATGTTGCAGAGGAAGGAACTAGTAAAACCACCTCTGATTGATTATTCCTTGCATAAGAAAATCCCATGAAATTCACAGGGTTGCCATAGGGTGATAGGTGGCTTGAAGTACACACACACACACTAGACCCATTCATTCAATGGAAAATTGGTAAATCAACTCTTATACAAGGTTCATTGATTAACAGGGTCTGCTCTGACTGGAACTAACTATTGCATTTACGCTCTTAGTTTCATAACCACCTGTGGATTAATTAACAGTGGTGCTGGTTCAGTTGAAATGGTTGCTCTTCAATCACAATATCTGAAACTATCAGAATATTTGATTAGGAAAAATTTAACAATAACTAAAATGTTGATCTGTGGAAAATGAGCCTAGGAATGTTGTTAAAATAACATAAAAGTATTTGAAAAATATTCCATACAACAAAAGTATTCTAGTTTTTTTTTTAATGTTAATTTCTGAAACATAAATTCATCTGAAGTTAAGGAATTTAGTTTATGTCTGACACAAGAACATCAGCAATTTTGTATAATATCAGGTCCACAGTTCAATTGGAAGTTACCCTGTAGAAACCCACAGGAATTAAATGAATAGGAACTGGGCAAGAGGCTAGTGTTCACAGACTGCTGGTGGAAGATTTATATTTTAATCTTGGGTTCATATATAGCTAGAAGTAGGAGGCAAAGCCAACCTAATAGTAATCCAAGGTTCTGTAGGAGAAACATCAACCAAGGCCGCTGTGTCTGAATGTGAGTCATTTCAGGAAGCTAAAAAAAGAATAAGACATCAGTATGAGAGCCAAATATATTAATCTCTGGGAAAAAAAGTCTTATGGGAAACATGACAAACTTCATTAGTAAAGACTTTTAAATCCACCATTTCTAAATATATGATACAAATCTTTAGCATGCTTGGGACATATTCTGTTTCATCAAATGACCAATTCAGTTCTGGGATCTTATGCTACCACTCTAAAATATTACTAGAAGTTTACATTCATAGAAAACCACAGAAATAGAAATATATTATTCCCAGAAAAGAGCATCTGATGAATAGAGTCCTTCCTCCTTATGGGAATAACTCAGTTTGAATAGCTTGTGCCAATGTTATAATTGTATTCAGTGGATTCCTGCTGGCCAAGATAAAGTAGTTCAGATAACTTGGAAATGTTATTTTTCTGGAGTACAGTTCCCAAAATCCTGCAGCCAACATGACCTGTTGCCACGCTGTCTGAGGAATTCTGGGAGCTATAGTCTTAAAAAAAACACCAGTCTCCAAATTCTGATATTTTGAACCATTTTTTAAAAAAGTTTTTGTTCTGTTTTTCATTTACAGAATTGTTTACCCATAGCCTCTCTGTCCTCCCATAAGGATATGCTCAGAGGATTAAGGGTATATGTCAGGTTCCTGTCTGAAGCTCTTTTTGACCTGTGCTGGCAGGCATCCATCCCTGGCACTTCTGACATTATAGGGAATGACTGTGGCTCAGTTTGGCAGACCCCATGGTTTGCGCACAGAAGGTTTAATCCCTCATATCTCCTATTAAAAGAGTCAGATAGCAAGAAATGGTGGCTGAGATATGAAAGGATTATAAGTATACATCCCTGCCATCATAGCTACACTGGTGGTCTGAGGGATGAAGCCTTCTCCTTCTTCCCTGGAGTCTCCCAGGTACATCTCTCCCCCAGCGAATGGTTGGTCCCAGGGGTGTGTTGAAGTGCCATCCAGCTGCCCTTGTGTACCTGAGGAAGAAGGAGGTGCCCCTCCTGAACAAAGGCGAAAGGCTGCTTCTTCCCCAGACAAATGAGGACAGCCAGATAGTGTCTATGGACAATTAGTTGCTGGGAAGGGGCAACTAATTAAACTGCCCTTGCGTACCTGGGGCAAAGTCATTGCACAATGAGATGCTGGAAGTCTCCATCTGCAATGCATTTTTAAAAAGTTATTCTAGCATAAGCAGGGGTATGCCAGCATGGGCAATCAACACAGTTCTGTCCAGAAATAACAATGCTATCAGCATGATCTTAACTCTTTTGGTGGTTGGCTTTAGATCCAAACTGAACACTCTAAGAAGGACTGTGCTGGATCAAAACAAAAGTTCTCTTCAAGGGTAGGCAATGTTGTTTTGCCCAGGGCCAAATTCTTCATTTCCAGGGAAGTTCTTATGATCCACCTTGCAGTGATGTATAGCACCCAAAGCAAAAGAGTGGTGGTACATGTTTTAGCTTAAAGCTCATTCTGCCAGTAATTGAACCTTGTGAGAGTCATTGCCATTTTTTTTAGAATAGGGAGGAAAACTGTACAAAAGTTGGGAAACCACCAAATGAAGGTATCATGGGTAAGGAGGAGTGGCCTTCTGGGGAACTCCAGAGGGTTGGACTGAAACCCCAGGAGGGTCAGTTTCAACCTCAGGTCTGAATCAGACAAATTCTGGGTAGGCCCATTCCTGGCATACCTTGTCTAATTGTCTCCTACAGTTAGGAGGCAGATCATAACTTTATGCTCCTTAAGTTACACAGCACTTATGCAAGCCAAACTCATTAGTAAATTTTGACTCTGCCACTGAGTGTGCTACCAAATAGTTGTGTGCCCATGCATATGCAGTATACAACTATGTTCAATGTGCATGCTAGATGTAGTAGCATCTTGCTACTCATACATATTCAGCAACTAACATTCAGAAGCAGGAATTATCATGCAAGTTATATAGTACTTCTTACATTATTAGCACTTTTTAAAACATGTGTAAACTAGCCATTTTAATTCACAATAAAAAGCAGCTGCAGGGTCCAATGCACACTACCCTTCTGATATGGCTTGTGGCTTGGCACCATTTTTCTTTTTACCCTCCATGATCTTATCTGCCTATTTGTCCCCAAGTGTGCCATTAACCATTTGTAGGCATCACTTTTCAGGCTACAGAAGCAGAAAGGTATGAAGATTAAGGTGCCAAACTAGGACTGGTGAGACCTAGGCTGAAATCCCTACTCATCTAGAAACTCCACTGGGCAATCCTGAGGCAGCCACCATCACCCAACCTGACTGTCCTCACAGAGTTGTTGTGAGGACAAAAATTGAGGAAGGGGAGAAATGTGAATGCACAAGGTGGGCTCTGCCCTCACCAAAACTCATCCCATTCAACAGATTTTTTGTTTTTGTTTTGTTT
This sequence comes from Gambelia wislizenii, assembly GCA_030847615.1. Classification (NCBI taxonomy): domain Eukaryota; kingdom Metazoa; phylum Chordata; class Lepidosauria; order Squamata; family Crotaphytidae; genus Gambelia; species Gambelia wislizenii. The sequence continues at coordinate 128,588,330 of JAUMIR010000006.1, read as the reverse complement.
TGTTTATCCTCTACATAGCATTTTCAGAGATCTGGAGGAGATATGCTGGGGAGTAAAAGAAAGCATGCTTTCAACTATTCCAGTTGCAGACATCTAAATCTGGCTCCAAGAGACTGTATTTAACATACATTTGTTTGGAAAGATGGTAAAAACAAAAGCGGGGAGCAGAGCAGACAAAAACCAAAACATACATCAGGTTATAATCTGTGGACAAGACTGTGGTAGGAACTAAACTGTGCAGGGAATGAGCAAGATCCCAGTACCACTACTCACAACGAATGCTTGCAATTTCATATGTAATGCTGAAACTATTGTGGGGGCAGGAGAAGAAAGCTTTGATGGACACATTCTTATTGCATATTTAGAAACCAGCACAAATTCAGAAGAGATGCAGGTGTTAAGTGTCAACAGAAACAGTTTAACTGTTTGAACATGCTGTTCAAAAAGTGTACTTAACACATACCTTCCAACATTTCACAGATGAAATTCAGGACACATGTGGCCAAACAACACTAGAATATGGTCACATGGTAAGAAATTATTAATGAGAAAGAAGGGATGAGCTAGGAGAATCTGCAACAGTTTGCTTTTGCCTGAGTCTATGGGGAAGGACAAGATTCTGTCACTCTTCTCTCCCCACTGCTGAGTTAGATGAGTACAAACTACTTTTTCACTTTGATCTCAGTTTGCGGCAATTGAAGCAAGCTGAGGACAAATGGGAAAAGTGGGAGGAGAAGAGAGAAACGGGGACATTTTAAAAACAGCTGAAAAAGTGGGATGACATCTTGGGGCCCCAAGCCAACTGGTATCCTGTCCTCCTATTTGCTGTTATTGTTGCTGTGCACCTATTTGGGCAAACAGGTCCAGGTGGCAAATGGGTAGGGAACCAGAAGGAAGTTCTTCAGCTTAAGAGTGCAGTGCTGTATTGGGGCCCCATGGCTATTTTTGCTTCAAAATAAAATGGATGGCATGAAGTATGCTTTTTAAAAAAATACTCACATCTAACATTAGTAACATCTAACATCAGGATCTAACATTTGGTACATTTGGCCCTAAATTAACTGAGATGGCCACCACTTTTTTTTTTTTTTTTTAAGTATTAGGTATGTTATATACTTTGGTAGTGGGAAGGGCAGAAAAAGTAGTTATCTGACAGTGTTCAGTGTTTTCATTTTAACGAGAGCAGTTTCTGCTACTTAGCATATTGATTGCAATCTGCTAATTTATAATCAGCTTTTATCTTCTGACAAAGTTCTTTAAAAGATTAAAGGGCAACAGACAAGGCTGCATTACTTACCATTTCCACTAATGATAAATACAAAAACATTCCGGCAGTGACAGTAAATATCCAGTTTTGAATGCGAGGATCTGTCGATATTGAAAGGCCAATATAAAGTCCTATGAAAGCAGTTAGGGCACTTATGAAGTTCATTAAAATGGCAATCTTTGAGGAAAGGCCTGTACTTAAGAGCACAGCAAAATCTCCTGGGGAGAGAGAGGAAAGAGAAGCATAAAATATTTATGGGCCGATACACGCTGGAAGTGTTTTGCACTAGTAGCCACCATTTCCTGTGGAAAATGGTACAATGCATCCATACATGACAATGTCATCAGCTTTCAGTTTATCTCACTGTATATGAGTGTCTACGGAGATTATCAGGAGATTATCAGATGCATCAAAAGTGGTGTTACAGCAACACCAGGAGATTGCAAAAGGGCTCCCTTACCAGACAATGTCATTCCCCCCTCATTATGCACCCTTTATGCTGCCATTCTGCCAGTGCTGCTTTTTATTGATGCGAGAAGCTGTCAATAGATCCCCCGTTCTGTTTGTGTTCCAGATTTGCCTGTGAGCAACAAGCTGTCCCGTTATGCTGGTGCGATCCCAGTGTCAATGGGAGGTCCCTGTCAGAATACTTCTGGGTGAGATCAGGACATCCACATAAGTGACACACTTTTTATGATCCTCCCCCGGTTACTTGAACATTTTTGTGCTTGCTGTCACTTCTTTCTGTTACTTTTATTTTTATTTTTGAATTTCCCGCACTCGTGTCTTTTTGTGACAATCTGCAGGTTTTCAATCCAGGAAGTCAAGGAAGCTCCATTACAGCTCCTTTCACTCCTGGGCTGCCCTGTTGACATGAGACAAGGTAAGTGTGGTGGGGAGGGTGATTGCGGTGGGACTAGGATGGACAGGGGTGGGAGTGGATATTGTGGGACAGGAACACTTTTTTTGTTCCTGTCTGCTAATCTCCTAACTCTAAGGGCTCATCTACATGAGTCAGGATACAATGGCTCCCCACCGGTGTATCCTGGCCACAGATCAGACCTGTTCCTCCCCTGTTCCCTTCACGAAATGGAAGTTCAGATGGGCATGCAGGCCCATCGCTGCAGCCGCCACTGCTGGTGTCTCCCTTGCTCTTCCGGAAGCAAAGTGAGGAACATGTGACCAAGGCCCCCTGCATGTGAACACCCTTGGTCACATGCACCAGGACTCCTTCCTGCTTTGTAGAGAGTGAGGAAGACTGGCAGCTGAATGGTGGACCAGCCTGCTGGGAGGGGCTCCTATGGGCACGTGGGACCTGATTCCCAGTGGGAACAGATTAAAGCAGGTATTTTTTAAAAAAATGTAGTAAAGGGCCTGTCCTGCCTTCCCCCCTCCTGTCTTAGCCCCGTCTCTGCCCCATGGTGATAAGGACCACCCAGGGGCAGAACGGGCAAAATCCCTGCATTGTCAGGACTGCAGGGCTCGAAGACAGGGGCAAGGTGGGGTATATTACTTGTGTAGACAGGCCCCAAGCATTTCATTTGCATTTATTTACTGTTAACTGAATATACTGCCTTTCCTTCAAAGATAGCACTTAAGAAAGCTAACAATAATAAAATTCAAAGACAAACAGAAATACATTTAAAATGTGCAGAGATTGAAAATAGAATTAGAACATATCCAAGCAGTAAGAAAACCACAGCAAGCAAACAAACACCCCCCCCCCCCAACAACCTGAGATCAGTGCCTGTGAACCAGCTCAGCCTTCCATGGCTGGGGGCTCCAGAGCCTCTACAATCCTAAACACAATCCTGCCCAGTGATATATCTAGGAGATTTTAGATGGTTGACATCATGGTATTACAGGAGGCTTCCCTTGAGCTGTACATACCTCAAAATATGCTAGTCCACTTCTACTGTATTTGGAGAAGGCCACTGCTCATTCTGCAGAATGTCTGCCCCAAATCAGAATCATAAAGTTGGAAGGGATTACAAGGGCCAACCTCCTTCCATACAGGAGTTCACAGCTGAAGCATCCTGGAGAGATGACCATCTAAACTCTCTTTAAAGACCTCCAATCAAGATATGTCCATCACTTTCCAAAGTAGGCTATTCCACTGTCAAAACAGCTCTTCCTAATGCTTACTTGGAATCTCTTTTTGTAATTTGAATCCATTGCCTTTGGATCAGTGGAAAACAAGCTCACTCCATCATCTACACGACAATCCTTTGTATATTTATACAGACACCCTCATACAACTGGATTTACTAGAGGTCCTCTCATGTAATATAATGCTACAAATTTCTGGGAAATATTCATATGATTACTCTGCAGAAAAAGAACCACTTTGGGCCTTCAGTGTGAAATGCTCTCAGTTAAAGGAGCTATAAGAAGGTTACCTTTTCATTTTGTTAGCAGAAAGTTGCATATCCATTTTGTCGTTTGTTCCTAAATAACAACATGCATGAAGATCTCAATACTTAGATCCTCAGTTCTCACTGGTCACAATTATACAGGCAACTTACTTACTTACTATACTTACTTTTCTGCTGAATTAATTTTAGGGCTTATCTACATGGGCCAAATACTCCAGTTTGCCCCCATTCCAGAGCCCTGCAGCCCAGATGATGCAGGACATTTACCCTGATCTGCCCCTGAGCAGTCCTCACCACCCCCAGGGCAGATATGGGGCTGGAAAAAATACCCAGTTTAATCCATTCCTGCCAGATCAGGCCTTGTGTGTCCGTAGGAGCCCTTCCCAGCATGCCATCCCTTGCTGCTACTGCTAGCTCCCTGGCTCTCCCGGAAGCCATTCAGGGGGCCCTCAGCATGTGACCAAGGCAGGGGGCATGCAGCCACATCAGCAAGGAAAATGGCGGCCATGGCAGCAGCCACAGTGGCTACAGTGATGGGATGGCATTCTGTTTGGATGCTGGCCTGTTTTCTCCAGGTAACAGGGGCCGTATGGGCCAGATCTGGAGCCAGGATATAACTGGCAGGGAGCCGATGTATCCTGGCTAGCCCTTATTCACTTAGAAAGTTAATCCTAATCATTTAACTATCCTACATGATCCAAGAGATAATTGTGAAGACGTTAATCATATTGGAATCAGAAACTTGGTCCCGTGTTCTAATCTTACACAGGTTGTGCTTTTTTAAAAAAAAAATACAGGGAAGCTATTCTTACGGAGTTCTTTAAAATAAACAAGAGTCAGTTCCCCAGATCCTGCTTTATGCGAATAAACCTCAGTAACATAGTTATGTAAGCGTGTATAGCCAAATTGTTTTCCTTCATTTCCACCTCCCCCACCTCCCAATTACTGAAAAGTAAGAGTGAGATCTTGGCCACCACAAGGTCCATTCTCATATAACTATGTTTTTTGAAGATCAGAAATGTTTATTGATTGTTATCCAATCAGAGTGGTTTTATTAACCCATCTTGATGAATCTGGATCTACGCTTGGGAGTGCTGGGGAACTTGGCTCACATTTAGCACTGGATACATTCTCTGCTGAAAGAAAGACCTAATAAACTACTCTAGGGATCAAGGACACAAGCCCCTTGGACCAGAGCTTGGTCCCCTAGTCAGAGGCAAAATCTGCATGGAAAAATGGTTTCAGTGGCAATGGAGTCCATTAAGAAGATAAGTACTGGATCAGGCTCATGGATCAGACAAAGGGTCTCTCTCTGTAGATTTTCTCTTAATAAACTCTTCTAGAACACGGCCTCATAGCCCGGAAAAAAACCAAGGAAAATCGATGGATGCCGGCCGTGAAAGCCTTCGACTTCACGTTGGAAGTGTCTCTCTTTCTCTCTCTGTTATTAATGAGGAAGAACACACAAGCTAGGTGAGTCTGTAGCAGTTTGCTTTTTTGTCAGCCTCTTGGGAAGGGCAAGATTCCATCCCCTCCTTTCCTACCCCTTCTGCTGACTTAAATGAGTGCAAACTACTTGGTCACTTTCAACTCAGTCTGCAGCAATTGAAGTAAACTGATGAAATGGGTTGGGCCCCATGTTTCTGCAGGAGCCCGTCCCAGCAGGGTGGCCCTCACTGCAGCTGCTGGTCTCCCTGGCTGTCCTGGAAGACAGGAAGGAAGTGTCATAGTATGTGGCCAAAGCTGGTCATATGCATGGGGCTTGGTCACATGTTGCAACCAGCTTCCTGTCTTCTGAGACAGCGAGGGAGATGGGTGCAGTGACAGGCCAACCTGCCTGACTGGATTCCACCTGTTTGGAGATGGTAACGCGGAAACAACAGGCCTTATCTGGAGCCCTTAGTAGAAGCAGCAAGAGGATGAGGATAAGAGTAGGAGAACAGAGATAACTGCGGATGTGGCAGGCAACTATTAATAAAGAGGACTCTATAGTGGCATCTCTTAAGGAAGACAAGGTATGAAACACTGATACAGAGCACTCTCCAGCTGCTAAAAATATTTTTCTCTTACCTGTTGTCACTAACATAACATAAAAGTGCTTACAAAGGTGATTGCTGAGAACCAAGTTAGCAGGAGTAATTGATTTTAATATGCACAGAAGAAAATGAGGTCAATGTTAAAAAAGCAAAGTATTATTTATGTCTTTCAGGAAGGAGAATGCACAGTTGTGCTGAGAATGGAAACGTGACCTTGCTTACCCATCTCATGGGGAATTTCATGGCACAATATAGCAATTGTTGTGGTCGCACCCATTTCTGTTGATGATGAAAATGCGGCACCTATTACCAAACCATCGGCAAAATTGTGAAGACTGTCGCCCACCAGAATCATAATGGCTAACAAACTAATCCCTTGGCCTAGAAGAATAAAATTCAGGGTAAGTGCAATCCTTGTATCTGTAATCCTGGAAATCTTTTATATATCAAACCATTTTTTTATTCATCTGTTTACTTGCTAAATTTGTAACAGGCCTTTCTGTTCAAGTTGTGCCCGGGTGATTCACAGCTATAAAATACAAACACAAACCAAAATGTAAAATTAGTACCTAAAATATAAAAAGTACACAATTAGTTAATTAACAACATTTCTCTTTAGGTTTCAGTTAGACTGTTTAGAATCCATCACAGATCTCTGATTGCTTTGGTTTTAAGAGCTGAAATTCTGGAAACTCAAACACAACATCTTTGCCTGTGAGTTTCTTGTTCCACTATAGATCAAAAATATAAAGATCACACACATTTTTTAAAGCTTCCTAGAAAAGACATATTGACCAGAAATAACTCCATTGTTCCTTTACATTGGGCTGTATCCCTTCAGATTCTGTTGGACTGAAACTACCCTTTGCTGGAATCCTGTATGGTATAAAGAGATACGTGTGCATAAGCAACGTAGTTATGGTGCTACATAGTGAATCCTGGCCCATCCTCACATCCCCACCTACCAAGCAGCAATCACTGTTACTGGCACGGGTGTGTTCTCGTGTCACTTAGGAAGCAGATGACTGCCATTTCCAATTCCTCTCATGAGTGACCTCTGATGCAACAGGCAGAAGCAGGACCCCTGTCACAATTTGCCCTCGGGTCAGAGATCACTTGCACAAGAGGGGTAGGAACCTCAGTCAGCTGCTTCCTGATGGACAAGGGAACAGAACCCCATTGATTACAATGGCTGCTGCCTTCTAATTGGATTGGAAGACTTTCACAGTCTTTGCATTGCCCCTAAACTAAACTAGGAGCTATGTAGGGATTGTGAATACACAACAGTCACAAGTGTATAACTCTAGGTTATGCGTTCATGTGCCATAGAGGATTCTGGCCAATGTTTTTCATCATTAGCTATACTGATTAGGGCTTATTGGAATTACATTCCATCAACATCTGGAGGACCACACATTTCACCATTTGTGGTCTACATGACCATATTTGCGTTAAGTTATCAGAATCACTTTAAAATTCAAAAGTATGAAACACTGTGGTAATTTTATTTTATATTAGTTATTTTTACCCTGCTCTTCAGCCACAAGGCTATCAGGGCAGCTAACAAATTGTTTTAAGCAATAACAATTTACACATCTACACTGCATTAAGCAGCTTCCAATGTGTGTTAGCTAATTGCCCCCACAAGCTGGATACTCATTTTACCAACCTATGGAAGGATGGAAGGCAGAGTGAACCTTGGAGCCCTCTGGAATCAAACTTGCAACGTGGTGACTTGCAGTACTGGCATTTAACCACTGCGCCACCAGGGCTGCTTGAAAATGTGAACAGCCCAAATTTTAGTACTAGTCTTGCAAATGCATAGAAATCCCATTAGTGGTTAGGCTAGCCTACAATGTCTCTGAGTATATCTCATGTTACAGAAGGGGCTGAGGATTTACAGAAAGGGCGATTAATTTATAAACCTGTTGCTTTAGGATTATGGATTCTATATTCTCCTTTTCAACCTGCATTGGGCCCACAATCAAGCCTGTCAAAAACATCAGTATCAACAGGATCGACTTTAAAAATTCAAAACAAAAAGAGACAAAACAGAAGCTTTAGCATCGAAATACAGAGTTACTGAGTCCCAAACATACTTTGAAACAATTCCATTTTTATTTCATGTCTGAAAATTGGTGAAGAATGGGAATGGTGAGCCTCCCTGACAAATTAACTCCTCATGCTCAGTGCTACCAGAGAAAAGGCCCTGTTGCACATTTGTCACACTCAGTGGCTATGTTGGATAACAGACAAATGATCTAATTCTTCTGTCTTTTTTCTCCTCAAGAGACATCACATGAGAGCATATTGGATAATACTGATGTTTTAACAAGCCGATGAAAGTAGAGCAATGGGATATTCCCGTTATTTTACTGCAGGACTGTCTCCCCCCAGGCCACTGTTTTTGGATGATAATAAAGATATTTTTCTCCCATAAACCATCAACTTCTAAATGATTATAAAAGGAAACACTGCAAATAATAATAATAAAAAACACTGTATTCAGAAAGTTCCCCTTATTTGCCTGGGAGCACTTGGAGCTCAATAATATTGGCAGGCATAGTAGATTTCCTTGCCAACTTAGAGAACTAAACCTAGATGTCCTCAGTTTGAACAGCTCTTTCAAAAATATGAAAGACATATTACAGGGTACGACAAGAGAAGTACAAAAATAATAGGGTTGCTCCATCACGTTTGCAAAGAGTGATACATTTTAGCTCAGCTGAAATCTTAACAAGTGAAACATGATGCTGTTATCTAAGTTTATATGTGTAATGGTTGTAGGAAAGGACAGAACAGAATGGCCTCATACTTTATACTTTGGCAAGCAGGAGTGTTCAGGGTGTTGCATATTACAAGCACAGACTAGATGGAAAGCAGTGAAATTATTTTTCTTGATTCAACGATACTGGCTAAAGACAGACCACAAGGAAGCAGACAAAAATAACTGCAGTCATTAGGCAGGACTGCAATATTAATCATAAGCTATTAGGCTTACACCACTCTGTTCCAATGCAGACTTTCTATAAACAATTTCTTATAGTGGAAAATATCAGTAGTCACTGTAAATCAGGGTTGGACAAAATGTGGCACTCTAGATGTTACTGGGTTGCATATCCTAGCATTCCTCACCAGTGACTATACTGGCTAGGGCTGATGAATGGTAGAAATTAACAAAGGTGAATGGCAGGAGAGTCAGGACAGATAAAATGGCTACTAGTCCATCAATGACCACTAATCAGAATAGATATAAGTTACCCTGATATCATAAGCAGTATGCTTCTGTCTATCAGTTGATGGAGAATACAAGACAGAGGATGCAGTTGCACTCATGTCCTTCTGGAGGAATTTCTGTATCCCTGTTATCATGCCTTACACCCTCTCCCTCTAATATTTCATAATTTGGCAATGGTAGACACTTCATGAGCCAGACCAGGCAGACCGAAAGTGTGGTCAAGTGAAGGGCACCCAAGACCTAAGGAAGATGTTGTGAAAATTCCCAAGAGACATGCCCAGGATAGGATTATGCAGAGCCCCATAGTATCAGAGCAATCATGGTGGAGTGCTAATCCCTTCTTGGACACTCCTGGCAAAACAAGCTCCAAAACAAACAGTGACCAGAACCTGCTATTATCCCCAGAACTCTCCTTGCACCTTTTCCTATCCCATAATAAGGAGGTTGCCATAAACCCATCAACTCTAATATCTCAGCCATTAGCAGCAATTAATGAAGTCATGGTTTCCTTTATTTAACTGTGGGAAACCCATCTACGCATTTTTACACCCAAACACCCTTTCAGGATACAAAATTGGATATAAATATTAGTCCCAAATAATATCCAATTGTGCACAGTTGTATTGACACTGTCACTCTGCTGAATTGATGCGTCACCCTCAGTTTCATATCTGAATCTTCTTCGTTCCCTGAAACTTTGATCTTCAGGACTGGTAAATACAGTATTACCCATACTTCTCCAAATCTATTCTTCTATCCAATCTTTTTGCCTTAACTCTTCATTAGCCTTGTGTTGTTCTTGCGAGCATGAGTGTGTGTATGAATGTTTTTGTGTTTATTTACCAATAAAAACCATTTTTATTTTTTACAAACTCAGAGTCTCTGCAATAGGGAGCCCTGGTGGTGCAGTGGTTAAATGCCAGTACTGCAAGCCACCACGTTGCAACTTAGATGACGGAGAGCTCCAAGGTTCACTCAGCCTTTCATCCTTTCTTGGGTCAGTAAAATGAGTACCTGGCTTGTGGAGGCAATTAGCTAACACACATTGGAAGCTGCTTAATGCAGTATAGATGTGTAAATTGCTATTGCTTAAAACAATTTGTTTTGAGAGCCTTTGTGCATGAATAGTGGGGTATAAATACCTAAAATAAATAAATAAATACTACCAGTATTACGCAGGTGCAAAGGTTCCACAAATTACCCAAACTCTTGCAGCCATACATTTGAGCTAATAATAATTCCCCCAAATAATATCCTAATTTTGGCATCATGAGTGGGTCGGCATGGACCCCACACATTTGATTAACATCACAGTAATACCCCTTGGCCAACTGAGTCATGCAAATGTGAACTCCTTAGGGTTGCTAGTTTAGGACTATCCTAGGCTCTGATGTTTCCAGGACAAAACCTGAGGCCCAGGGAGATTTTCCAGGTGATGTTATTAAGTATTATCCATTAAGAGGCTGGATGGCCATCTGTTGGGAATGCTTTGATTGTATATCCCTGCATGGCAGGGGGGTTGGACTGAATGGCCCTTGTGGTCTCTTCCAACTTAATGGAGATTATCAGATGGGGAAAACATCCCAGGACAGGGACGTCAGGAGACTGCTAAAAGACTTACCTTTCAGATGACACTGTCCCTCTCCTGTGATGCTCCCGTTCTGCTCCTGTCCCCCCACACTTCCTCTTATTCACGGGAGAATCCATTAATAAGAAGCCCGTTCCGTTATAATAACAGAATGAAAGGCGAGTGAAAAGATGCCCTGTTCTGCTTGTAAGATGACATCAGAACGTGATGTCAGCAGGAGGTCTGTGCCGAAGATCTCTGGGTTTGATCGGTACATCCAGGTAAGTGACACCCTCCCCCCCCCCGGGTTACTTGGGTTTTTTCCCCCCCTGTTTTGGGGCTTGTTGTTGTTGTTTTTTATGTTTGGTTGGGGTTTTATTTTTAAATTTCCCCCATGATCGTTCTCGTTCTCTCATGAGAACATGCGGAATTTGGCTTCACAGTCGTAAAAGCAGCTTTATGACAGCTGCACTTACTGCAGGGAAGCTGAGGGGAGGGGGAGCCGTTTCTCTCCTGCTTTAAGGTAAGTGTTTGAAAAGTTTTTTTAAAATGTTACAGGGATGGGAGTGGGGCAGGAGTGGGTCGGGTGGGGGGTAGCAGGACAGGCACAGATTTAGGGACTCGTGTGATAATCTCCAATGATCTCAATGATTTTAACCACAGTTAGAATCAGTACCAACTGATCAGTACCAACCACAGTTCTCAACAGCTTGTCATTCAGAAACATACACATACAGATTGAGAGAGATAACATATCTTCCTGTTTGGAAATTAAGACAGTAATCTTAACTAAATTTAGTTTAATCTATCTATCTATCTATCTATCCATCCATCTACTTGCTTCTAGCTTGAGGGTAGATGCAGAGTGGATTGTGAGTCCAGGTGCCACAAAAACTGGGAAGAAAAGATGATGCTAAACCAAGTAACAACTTGCAAAGAGCCCCGCAGAGTCTTTGCAAGATGTAGCAAATAAATGAAGCCTGAGAAATCATAACAATTTGCTGCCCTACTGGCTGAGCTGAAGATTTACACACAGCCGTTTCCTCTTGCCCTGAGTTGACCTCACAACAACTGGATGATTTGCACTCTTGTCTCCTTCCTGGAAAACTAGAGACTCCAGACAAAGCCCTGAGATCTGGCAACCCTAGAACTCTTATATCAGGGCAGTAGGTTGCTACAGTTCAGTACTTAAATGGGGTTGCTGAGTGTTGTCATATAAGCTCCCCTCTTCATGTCATGAGACTGGCATTTCTAGTTAGAATGGAGGGACTTCCCCTTAGAGAGAAACAGTTTAACAAGACCCACATTTTGCTATTTCCAACCTGCAGGAAGGGTGCAGAGCTGAAGTTGTAATTTTGGATACTTCCAAAGACCAGAACAGTAAATTATCACCGTAGAAGATTACTGTATCTATGGGTCAAAAAGAATCTTTGTGTTACAACTTCTATGATCTCCATGGTGCAATTAGCAGAGATAGTGGTTATTAGCAGTTCTGTTGATGGCATATGTTTGCAAAACATGTCTCAATTTAACAGGGGAAAGAAAGGGGGGAAAGATAAATATAAAATTAAAGAGGATAGAGTCAAAATGGTTTGATACTCTGTTACTTAAGAGCCCACAAAATCTTGAACTGACCCTATACTATATAATAAAGCAGTAAAAGTGTGCACAAGGTGAGTCTATGGGATTATTTATACTGGCCAGGATACGGCGGCATATCTTGGCAGCTGCAGTGGCCCGTTTCCCCCCACTCACATTATCTGCAGACAATGGGCTGGAGTCCAAACAGGATGCCGGCCTATTGCTGAAGCTGCTGCCACCACCTCAATTTTCTTGCTAACTTGGAAGCCAGGCAGGGATCCCGCAACATGTGACTGCTGTCCTCCTGTATGTAACCAGCCTCTGCCACGTGCTGTAGGACCCCTGCATGTCTTCCAGAAGAGCCAGGGAGCTGGCAGTGGCAGGGAGGAGTGGGGCCCAGATACATGGGGCTTGATTCAGCAGAAATGAAGTACAATGGAGTAAAGATGGAATATACCGGGTATTTTCTTAGAACATGGTAAAGGGATCCTTCCAGGCTTTTCCCCATTCCAGCCAAGTATCTGCCCTGGTGGTCATGTGGACTGCCTGGAGACAGATTGAGATGAATACCCTGCATAATTTGGAATGCAGGGCTCTGGAACGGAGGCAAGCCGGCATATTTGGCCAATGTAGGCAAGCCCTGTGTCCATCAAAGAGCTGCTGTTTCCCAGCTAGTGGCAAAGTTCTTCTTATGTAAAACCCAATCACATTTGAAAAGAAAAAGGGGTTACAGAAGACCTTTAATAAATCGTTTGCATAACACAGGGATGCATTTTTTTTTGCAAAATTTGCCTTTGCACAATAACCTGTAAACTGTCGTTGAATCTATACATATTTTACCTATAGAACAGGTTATTGGCCATAACTATAAAGTGTAAATTAGTAGCTTTTTCTATTCTGATTGTACCCAAGGAGAAGGAGAAGGGAATTACAACCTCTTTCTCACTTTTATAAAAAAAGATTATGAGAAAAGGAATGAAGAGAAGATATTTAGACAGAATTATCCCCAATACAGCCACAATGAGATCAGAACAAATGATCGTACCATGAAATTTTATATTATTAGGACGTGATGACTGAACTCCATGGAAACATCCAGTGATGGATTAAGATAATAACATGGAAACCAGCACTGAAGAAAAGAGAGAGTTATCCCTTAAGGTAGAAACTAAGTCCATTATATCAAGGGTTCATACTAAGGAGTGTGCAGAAGAAAAAGACACTATGTGAAGGTTCTGTTGTAAAATTCTCTGGATGAACGGTTATTAACAGGGCTAAGATAATGAGCTTTCAATGATGTTCATTTGTGTTCATCTCTCCCCTCAAAAGACATTTATTTATTTTATTTAAAGTATTTGTAAGATAAAGAGAGCCAGTGTGGCATAGTGGTTTGAGTGTCAGACTACAACTCTGGAGACCAGGGTTTGAATCCCTGCTGAGACATGGAAAACGACTAGGCAAGTCACATTCTCTCAGCCTCAGAGGAATACAATGGCACAAACCCCCCTCTGAACCAATTCTGCCAGGAAAACCCTGTGATGGGGTTGCTATAAGTCAGAAATGACTTGAAGGCACACCACCACCATATATGGGTCATGTGAATCATATGATATGTGTGTGCATGCCTAATTAGATGAGTGTGGTACATATGCAGTACCAAATAGCCTGATAGCTGAACACGTAAAAAAACCAAAAACCAACACATATACAAATGACACAAGGAATGTTGTTTCAAAGCATGCAACAACATGAACCTTAAAACAAGTGTATTATGGATCAAGATGGGTTATTGCACAAACAGAAGAAAGGTAAACATTATTCTTTTAACGTTGCCTTAAGCTGCAATCCTTGATATTTAGCCGCAATACATGATATTTCCCCTTTCCTGGGAGTGAGTCCAGTTCATAACATTACTTCTGCATAAACATGCACAGACTTCTGCTGTACTCAACGAGACAAATTTGTCCTGCTCAGTCTATGCTGGACTTGCATATTGCATCCACATGTCACAAGGATGTTGTTTTTACACACTTCAGGCCTCCCTCTCACCCAGTACCAATTCCGACCTGTTCTAAAGCAGGCCATGTTAGCCTTCCCCCTCATCCCCCATTTTCCTACCCATTCCTTCTGCATAGGTGCTGCTACAGTGCAGCCAAACAGGGTCTGTTCTGCTCTACTATTCAGAAGGTGGGATGCTGAAGAGCTAGAGCTTTCTGGTCCTATGATAGGAGACAGGCTGCTAAGCAGCTGGATGCACACCTTAGGACAGGCCATCAGCCCCCCCCCACCTTTTAATTATTTCTCTTTCTTGAGCAAGTCCTCCAATATCATGTTAATTGGGAAATCATTCATAACCTTGCCTGGATAGGCAGAGCTTCTATCACCCATCAAGCCATATGTGCAGAGTTGGCTCACCTATACAGGGTGACAGTTTGCACCTCTCTCCGGAGGGCTGTGATCTCTACTTCGACTCACTGACCCATTAGCTTCGGCATTACATTCAAAGGACATGGGGTAGGGGGTGGGTGCCAAGCAGGGCAGTCCCCTTCCTGGGGCAGATATGGAAGGGAAGAGCGGTCATCAGGCATCAGTTAAATTGGAGGAAGGGAACCCCTGGGGTGGCTAGAGGGACAAGGGGGGTGGGGGAGAACCTGCAGTCACCTCTTGTGGATATGTCCTATGGATTAGTTGATAGGGCAAGTCCTGCCAGATATTTACCAGACCTCCATGGCTTGCCCATTTGCTGGTCTGGAAACCATTGGGCCCTGTGTCCCCTCAACCTTATTTTGCCTGCATTTGGTATACTGGAGGAGGAATTTTAGTTATTAATGTAGCTGATAGTTACTCATGTATTTGCATTAAAGTTGTGGCCAAACCATTTAACCCATTACATGGTATCTAGCCTCTGTCTTGATGTGATAGTACTTCTGCATAAACATGCACAGGTTTGTGCTGTAAGGACTTTTTTGGACAAGTAAAATGCAATGGAAGCAGCCTTGCCACATTGCGAGACTGCTGCGCTGCAGGGCGTCCCTTTCAGATGACGCCCGTCCCTGCCGGTACTGTTGCGGTACCGCAGGGATATTTGAGTGTAATATTTTGGCGATTTTTACTCACGAAAGTTGATCGTGAGTAAAAATCGCCAAAATATTACACTCAAATGTCCCTGCAGTACCGCAACAGTACCGGCAGGGACGGGCGTCATCCGAAAGGGATGCCCTGCAGCGCAGCAGTCTTGCAACGTGGCGAGGCTGCTTCCGTTGCATTTTACTTGTCCGAAAAAGTCCTAAGACTGCAAAACTGAACCTATATGTTATGCATTCAGTTTTGCTCAGCTTTGTTTAATTATTTTACTTCAAATCTCCTTGACCCTTGAATTCTGTGTAATAAGAATTATGGGATGCAGCCCATTTAATAAATGCCCCTGGCTGGAATAACTACTTCACAAGTTTTATTTCACTATTTACATTCCTATGTATAAGTGCCAAGCTTGGCCTTTTTAAAAAGGCTAATTGCAGGTCAACAAAGGAGATTTTCACATGGGCTATATATCCCATGACAGGAACAGAATAGGGTTGGGAAAGGTTTTCCCTTTCAGATGACGTCCACCCTGTTCCGTTCCTACATCATGGCTGTTTTCTCCCTGTGATATTTTATTCACGGGGAGAAGTCGTTTTTAAGCACCTGGTTCCATTTCTGTAACGGAACATGGGTGTGCGAATTGGATCCCGTCCCTGTTCCGGAATGACAGGGATGGGGGAGGAGCTCCGTGGCAGGCACTTCCTGCCATGATCAGGACATCCAGGTAAGTGCCACCCTTCCCCCCCTCCCTGGGTTACTTGCATTTTATAAATAAAATTTGCTTTTTTTTAATTTGACAGCTGGGGGGTTAAATTTGAATTTCCCTCATGCTTGTTCTCTTGTGAGAACAAGCAGGATTTCCCCTGGCCGGTCATAAAAGCAGCCTTACAACAGCTGCATTTACAGCGAGACGGGCAAGGAGGGAGGAGGACCGTTCCTGCAGCAGAATGGAGGTAAGTGTGTGAACATTTACCTCCATTCCATTGCAGGAACAGGAGAGGAGGTGGCAGGACAGAACTGAGGCTTTTAGCCCCCGTGTGAAAATCTCCAAAGACACAAGGTTATGTCTCTCCTTCCCCTGCATTTTATTTTATATTTAACGTGAACAGAGCAGAACAGATTTTTTTTTGCACTACCCCAAGACCCATTATTGTGTTTGAGAACTAGCCCAAACTGCTGAACTCTGCTGTTGGATCTGGGTCCTCTTCCCATTTATTCCTTTAAGTTCCCCCCTCTCCGAGTCCCATTGGCTGGGTTCAGAGGCTAAATATGGTGGGCATTCAGTAAGGTGGCCACATTGAAATGTGTGGGGCTTATCCAAGACATGTTGCTGCCTGAGGCAGAGCAGCAAATAGTGTCCCTCTCCACAATGTCATGGTTTGTGATATCACATGCCAAGCAAACCTAATATTCTGGCACCAGCATCTCTCTCTCTCTCTTTTCTGTCTCTTGCAGTGAAAAATATTAAACCATGGACTTTTTCAGACAATCCTTACAGGGTAAGGATCGAGCGGGAGAGCTTCGTAGCTGCAGCGTGGCAGGGGGTCCATTTCGGACGACGCCGTCCCTACAGCGAAATCATCCGTGTCTCTTCCGTTTAGGATTGGAGCCTGCCATGCCATATTCAGCTAGATTTTATTCACGGAGGTTGTCCATGAATAAAATCTGGCTGAATATGGCGCGGCACTCCAATCCTAAACGGAAGAGACACGGACGAGTTTGCCGCAGGGACGGCGTCGTCCGAAATGGACCCCCTGCCATGCTGCAGCTACGAAGCTCTCCTGCTTGATCCTTGCACTGCAAGGATCGTCTGAAAATGTCCCATGACTTTATTACCCATTTGCTGCATTTACATGCTACTCCCCCAAATCTGCTATCTGAAGCAAATGTCTCACTCTGCCTAATAGTAAGGCCAGCTTTGAGGATGGCTGTGAGAACAGGCCTTCAGATCTTTGAGCTACCAGCTGTTTCCACAACCCCAAAATTGATGCATAGATGAAATCACCAAAAAGTTTAAGGAAACTGTTAAAAGTATATAAGTTACTTTGGTAGTAATTCTGAGGATTTTGCTATACAGTTGTCCCTTCATATTTGCTGGAGTTTGGTTCCAGGACCCCCCGCCCCCGTGGATACCAAAATCCGTGAATATTCAAGTCCCACTATATGCAATGGCATAGAAAAATGGTGTCCCTCATATAAGATGGCAAAATCAAGATTTGCTTTTGTGATTATTATTTTTTTAAGAATATTTTCAAGCTGTGAATACTTAAATCTGTGGATACGGAGGGACAACTGTACATATATAGTGTGTGTGTGTGTGTGTGTGTGTCTATTCTCAGAAGTTGTTTGTATAACATTTGGAAAACAGATGCCATACCATGAACCTCATAATGAGAGGGTTGGCTGGATGGAAACAAATATTTAAGGAAAAGTTTGATTATATAATTATGTCAGATGGAACTGCAGGTGATGATGCAATACAGAGAGAAAGCTAATTCATATTTATACTGACAGACATGTCTTAAGATTTTGCATTGATTATTTGGTATGGTTTGGTTTCTTCTCTTTCTTTTAATACTTACATTTCCTGACAACTGCCTTCTTGTTTGGAGACGTTTCAAGAGAACCAGAATCTTCAGGACTGTGCTAATTGGATTCAAATAATAATAATAATAATAATAATAATATATCGCTGTGAAGGTTAAGTCATTTTTCTTTTTCTGAACTTTTTAACCTACCAACAATTCACAATTTTATATGATTGTGAATGATAACTTGCAGGGTAGAATCCTGTGGGTGTTATAAACATGTGTAAGTTCCCTTAGAAATTCAGTTGTACTTTTTTGGCCATTGTGCAATAAATCTATTCAGTTCATGGCTGCAGAAGTGGAATTCCAGAACTGTAACCATTTCACATAGCCTCAAGGTTATTTTTAGTTCCAAGACATAGCTGTGTTAGGACTTTATCAGACGAGCCTCTTAAAATGTTCTTTTGCTGGCATAAAAATATCAATTTTTATGTCAGGAAAAGAATGCTCCCCACCACACTTACCTCTAATCCCAGCAAAGGCTTCCCCAGCAATGAAAGAGGAAATGAACAGAGCTCCATTCACTTTCTAATTCAAAATCTTGCAGATTCTCGCAATATTTCATCATGCAAGAAATTTTAAAAACACACCAAAAGAACACAGAAAAAGTTACATAAAGCACACACACACACTTTAAAAGTCCCAAGTAACCCAGGTCATAAAAAGTGTGCCACGTACCTGCATGTTGCGATCTCACTGGGAAGTGTTCATGAGGGACTGGCCATTCTCGCTGCATTAACGTAAGTACAATGGTGAAAGGTTTCACATGCCAGCAATGCTGGCACTAAAGTGCCTTGGTCAATCTATTGATGGCTTCAGCCGTCAATTAAAAAGTACGGGTTTTGACAGGGCCACAAATGTGAAAGGACGACGTCGTATGGTACATGCACCCTTTAATGTTCATGTGGTATTGTTATGATGCCGTATTTAGTGTGTCTGATAAAGTCCTGAATCTGGAATATCAGTATGCAAAGGGATCTTGTAGCACCTTTGCGACCAACTGAGGGAAAGAAGTTGGAGCATAAGATTTCATAAATTTATTCTACCTCCTCAGATGCATGGGATGAACTGTTGCTTGGAACAGATCTTATAAGCAGGCTGTATGAATAGCCATAGAGATGTAAAACTTGTGGGTATGGTGATCAGGTGACAGGTTCAGTTTTACAAAGGCAGGAGGAAAGATGTTGCCTAAGGTCAAGGTGGGTGGATGACCATATGAATGGTGGAGGGAGTTGAGGAATGTAGTGTAATGCTGGCTGGGAACCAGAAAGGAAATCTATAAACTGGCCAAGAGTGCCGTCATGAGGCTGGGGTGTTAACTGGTGTTATAATATGTGCAGTGCACCCGGAAACCATTGTCTGTTCAACCCACTGTTGATGGACTGGAATTTGTGAATATATTCCCAATACTGTTGTTTCTTTTTCCAATTTCCTTTATTCTTTGTTGTTGTTGTTCAAGGACAGCAAAAATGTTGTTTGCTCAAACATGGAAATGGACTGAAGCACCAGCAATAGAAGAATGGACCGTTAAGTTTTCTGAGTTAGCCTAAATGGCCAAATTAACATGGGTTCTGAAGGACAAGCCAATCGAAGACTTTATGAAAGATTGGAAACTATTATGGGCTTTTTGAGCAATAAGAAATCTAAAGATGTAATAATCTCTGGTTATGGTTATGAGCAATTTTAGTAGACTTATTTGGATGGATCTGTAATGGTAGAACAATTTTTTTCTTTTTTTCCCTTTTCATTACAGTCAGGATTGGAGGGAGTGTCAGAAGCCTATTGTGTATTAGTTATATGTCTTTTTAATTTTTAATTTTTTTCTTCTTTTTTCTTTCTCTCTTTTTCTTCTTTCTGTTTCTTTATGTTTTGAATGCATACTACTTGGATTGCAAATTAAATTGTTTGCAAATTAAGTCCCAAAATTTAATACAGTTTTTTTAAAAAAAAAAATGTTTATCCTAGTATTCAACCAAAATGTCCCTTAACCTAAGCAGGTTTTATCTAGTCCTGTTTTCTGAGAACAGGTTGTTGCTGTCTTCTTTGGAACTGCCTCATAAATATACAGCGAGTGTAGTTATATCTCCATTTAGTCTTCACAAACGAATCATAACCAGTTTCTTCATCATTTGTGTGAGGTTTGTCTCCTCTGGTTATTATTGTTGCATAATAGAGATTAGAGTAATAAATAGAGAAAGTATCTTCAGGAAAGAGTAACAGAGTACGTATCTTTTGGGAAAGCTGAGCAGAAGTAAAATAGTGTTGCTTGTTATTGAAGGAGAGAAAGATGTACATAATGGGAGAAGATGAGTAACAGAAGCACAGAGTAAGCATCATAGAATACTACAAGCAAAAACAGGAAGTTGGGTGGATGCTTTATTCCAATTCCATGGATAAATTTGTTTAAAAAAGAACTGTTGATTTATTATAATGTTAAAATAGAAAGTATTTTTCTGTAGGTCAGGACTGGGCCCCGCTTGGAGCTAGAAAAATGCTTGAACCTTATAATCAAACCTTCTAACAAACTGATTAAAATTACTGAAACCCAGCAAGGCTTATTCTGTTTAAGGACCTGGTGAGGGACCCAAGGTATCCAACATGATACAAGGTCTTGTGAAAAAATGAATAAAAATGCCAGTTACAGAATGGCTACATCAGCTTTCCACAGCCATTTACCCTAATGGAAGCCTTGAAATAATTGTCAGGTCTTAGGGAATCTGCAGCTGAAAAAAAAAGTGTTTGTTTTTCTAATCATGATTTCTCATGGAACCCGTAGCAACATCTCACAGTGAGAAACCCTGGGCTACACTGATAAGAGTCTATATAGTATAAAATCATGTTTAAAAATAAATAAATAAATGAGGTTTCAGGAATTTTCACCTATTTAATTCCCACATCCAAGAATCAATAATTTTGGGAGCTCCCCACCCCATCCCCGATGTGTGAGAACAAAAGAGTTTCTGAACAATTTTTGACCAGTATTCAAACTTTGAGACTTTGTTCAGGGAAGTTCGTTTCTGAAAAATACATATTTTTCTATGCAAAAAAAATTCAGTCCCTCCATGCAAGCCAGGGTTAACCTTTTATATTTTTACAAAATTAAGGAATTTAGTAGATTGAATTTATATCTTTAGACTTTTACAGGCTGCCTTTAACCGTAAGGACTATCTCAAAATTCTTCCAAAATAAAAATAGATATTTTATCTGTACAATTTAAGTAATATACTGTACTGTAATATAGACAATAATGCATTTCAAATATCAATAAAACAGAGGGTTTTTTTTAAAAAAAATCCACCACCACTCAAATGTTAAAAGCCAAAAAATAATTAGTGGAAAATAACTGGTAGTCCTATATAATCTATTAGATAGGGGTGGGAGTCAAGTAAGGTTTCCAAGAAGCCTACAATGGCTGGGGGGATAAACAAGGCTTTCCAAGAAACCTACAATGAAGAAACCAGATGTATTCTCTCTTGCAGAGCATTACAGAGGCATGGGGTTAATGCAGAAAAGGCACTATTCTAAGACTATGTTTGTTTAGAGACCAGTATATGAAATGTATTTTTGTTTTCAGCAGGTTCAATAGCCTTAGACGCTAAGGACTTTATCACACTACACTATTATACATAGTGCTATTATTCCACTTTAACTGCTATGGCTGCCTCCTATGAAATTCTGGGGTTTGTAGTTTAGTGAGGCCTAAGAGCTCTCTGGCTGAGAGTTCTAAATGCCCCTCCCTAAACTACAAATCCCAGGATTCCACAGGAGACTGTCATAGCAGTTACTGTGGAATAATAGTGCTGTAACAGTGTAGGGTGATAAAGTCCTATATCCTTTCACATAAGGCCTTGAACTTTATCAGACGCAGCAAATGTGGTGTCATAAGGATGCCTAATGATCGTGAAAGGGCACATGTACCAGATGACATTGCCCTTTTGTGATCATATCTAGTTAAAAAGCCGTACTTTTTTATTGACTGCCCAAGCCATCAATTGATCTCCTGTAGCAATTTTCTGCCGGCATTGGTGGTGTTTGAATGTGCACACCATTGTACTCACATGAATGCAGCGTGAATGGGCAAACACTTCTGGGTGAGATTGCTACAGCCAGGTAGGGTATGCTCTTTTTTTGACACCCCCTGGGAAATTGGAACTTTTAAATTGTGTTTTTGTGCTTTCCTGAATTTTTCGTTGTGTGTTTTTTGTTTTATTTTTAAATTTCCCATGTGAGTGTTTTCTCGTTAGAATCTGGGAGATTTCAACCCCGGAAGTATACAGAGCTCTGTTTATGCTCTGTTACTGCCAGGGAAAGCTCATGGATGCTGCTGGAGGTAAGTGTAGTCGTGGTGGGGTTCTTTTACTGGCATAAAAATGCCATAATTTATGCTGGCAAAACAACTTTTCTGTGGGATGGTCTGATAAAGTCCTTTGATGAAAGGATAATAAAATGAAAATAAAATGAATGCTTTCTATCAGTGGAAAATTAGTACAGGGAACTTCCTTAACTCAAATGAGACTTATGAAATTTCTCTACCCATACTGGCTGGCACTCTGTTGGTGACATACACAGCAATGCAGGTGTAAGTCCAACATCTTTTTATGCTTTTTGTGTGTGCCTGTGTGTAGGGAGGAGATGCTGTTACCTCCACCAGCTATTTACTTTCCGGAGACACCCAGAGAGATTCTTCAGAATGATATAATTGCCATGCATATAGCTAAAGGTACATATCTGGACACTGTGTGGATGTCCCTTCTCCACCCCTGGTGAGTGAACAGTCATATGTGGCTCTGAAGGAAACAGAAAAGTTCCCCATACAAGGTAAGGTGAGAAGGTGGAGTTCCAGATGATGCATAATATTGGCCAATGTTCACATTAAGGAGTAAAAAAAAAAAAAAAAGAATGGTTAAACTTACATGCTCATGTGGTGATACCAAAAGAACAAATCCTTTTTCAATCAGAAAAAAACCATGAATTCCTCCAATCAAAGCCAGCATCTTCCAAATGTGTTCTTTACCTTCATAGAAATTTTCATTCCCTTGAACACTATGTGTATGTAAACCAAGAACCTAGTGTCAAAACAAATTGATAATTGGGATTTGTCATGATATTTGACTTTGCTTTTTTTAAACAATAAATCTCGATTAAATCAGTGGCCACAGTGATGCACTCAACAGCAGAATTATACACAGTAACAGAATACCTGACGGGGTCCTCCACAATCAGTTTCTCTGCATTGTGCTCATTGTTGCCCTGTGCTAGTATAATACAGGATGGGCGATATGTGGTAGTGGGCAGAGTACCCAGCAGACTGAGAATACAGTTGTCCCTTCATGTTTGCTGGGATTTGGTTCCAGGACCCCCCGTGGATGCCAAAATCCGTGAATACTCAAGTCCCATTACAGGTATATGCAATGGCATAGCAAAATGGTGTCCCTTATATAAGATGGCAAAATCAACGTTTGCTTTTTGGATTATTATTTTTTAGGAATATTTTCAAGCCATGAATACGTAAATCCGTGGATACCAAATCCGTGGATATGGAGGGACAACTGTACCTCTTTATAAATCCTTGCTTAGTCTCCCAGCACACTGGCTAGCACTGTGCAATTTACCACCTCAATTATGATTAAAATATTATAATCCCATTTATGCTACAGTGAGGATATTCCTCATTGGTGCCAATGGAAGATTTGCCTCAAAGCACATGCTGGTTTCAGAGGAGAGTCCTCAGGACTGCAATAGGCCAGGAAACTTAAACTTTTCCTGTTTCTCTCCTGCATCCGCAATAATTAATATTCTCTCCACTGCGGCTGATGCAGTTTCCATATATTAAAAGCCTTTACACTGAATTCAGAAAGACATGTGAAGCCACTTCACATTTAGTGCCACATATGGTTTGGCTGGGAGGGTCAGGATATGAAAGTATGATTAAATATATGAAACAAATATGGGCACTTAAATTAGGTTTTCTCTTCAGCCTGGATGTCATAGTATTTCAAAGGCTTATATAAAGAGAGCCATTTTTAGGGGGTGGAGAAAACAGGGAAGACTTGTGATTAAAGAGGATGAACTGACATTAGTGTATTCTGTAACAAGTGCTGATAAATCCAAGAGTTTAACGAATTTAGATCATAGAATCATAGAATCATAGAATCAGAGTTGGAAGAGACCTCAAGGGCCATCTAGTCCAACCCCCTACCATGCACAATACACAATCAAATCTTGGTGTTCACTCTCCCTATAACTCAGGGCCAGTCTAGATAGGCTATTTACCCTATTTTGCCCCCATCTTAGAGCCCTGCAGTCCATATGATGTAGGACTTTTGCCCTATTTTGCCCCCAGTAGTCTTCATGACGCTCGGGGCAAAGACTTCAACATTGCAAAACAGTGGGGTTACCTAGAACCTTAAGACAGACAAACACACATACACATCCCTCTTTGATATCAGTATTATAGGAAAGACAACAGCATTAATATCACCTGGGGACAGGTACATAATCTATATGAGGAGAAAGGGAGATCCACTTTCTTTCCTTACATTCATTTGTGAGTTTGTGTTTTAAAGGGGCTGGGCTGGGCTGGGCTATAAGGCCCCCCGACAAAAAGCAGCAGACCCCATTCCCGTGAACCAAGGCCGATGCACAGGCGCCCCTGGAAATCCATCCACCGAATTGTCCACCTGTGTGGCGCTGTCATCAGAGGAAGCCACCACCTAAGGGGACTGAGGGGTCTTCTGTTATACACAAGATGGATAGGGAAAGCCTGAAGGGGAAAGAAGAAAACAAACCCTCTCCAAAGCTGCAAGGAAGACCTAGGAACAATGCAGACACCTCCCCTACAAACTGATTGCACAGCAGTGATCTTGTTCCATGCCGTCCGCATGATTCGAGGAACCACCAGTCAGTTGAATGTTCACCTCTACTCAATCCTGCATCCGCGCGAACATGCACGGCAACATGTAGAGCTTTGTGAAGGTTTAATTAACCAAAGACAATCTGATTTGACTATATCCTCCCCGATGCACCTGCTCAAGCTTTAGGATCTGCAGGACAGACACTTTTTTCTATCCCCCCACATTCACAGGCAAGGGAATGAAGGAGAAGACCTTCTCTGTGGCTACTCTTACACTTTGGAATTCCCTCCCTAGGGAAGCTAGGATGACTCCAGACTTTTTCAGATAAGGGTTAACGCGCAAAAACCTTGCGGAAGAGGTACTGCACTGTTGTGTAGCAGGGGGTCTGTTTCGGACAATGCCGTCCCTCTCTCAGCATCGTCTATGTCACTTCCGTGTACGATTGAAGACAGCCACGCAATATTTTACTCATGGAAGTTGTCCGTGAGTAAAATATAGCACGGCTGCCTTCAATTGTACATGGAAGTGACACGGACGATGCCGAGAGAGGGACAGCATCATCTGAAATGGACCCCCTGCCACACAACAGCACCGTACCCCTTCTGCAAATAACCCTTGTCTGAAAAAGTCCTCCTTCTTTGTTGTCTTGTCAGCAGAGGTTAAAACCTTTCTTTTTCAACAAGTCTTTGGGAATTGATTTTTAACAAACGAAGGGCTTTTTGTGGTGCTCTTCCTAAGTACCTTGAAGGCACTAGATTCCATCTGATCCTGGAAGCTAAGCAGAGTCAGCTTTGGTTAGTACTTTGGTTAGTACTGAGACTGGTTACACTTGCCATTTCCAGCAGATCTGAGAAGTTTTGTAAGGATTTGTTGCATTGTTGTTGTTATACTAAAAATGTTTGATTATGCTGAAATTGCTTGAGTCATTAAGGCTCCAGTCCTATAGCTGATAGTACTGTAATACTATCCTATACGTGATAGTAAGACCTATTACATTCAAAGGCCAAGAGCCAATGGTGCAATTCAGTATTCAGTGTCAGAAGAACTGGGATATTCTTTGCCTACCGCTCCTGCTGAGCCTCTCCAGGCATGAAAAAACTGCTCTGGAGGGTTTTCAAATTAGGGTGGGTGCAACAGGATCTAGTGGAAGTATCTTAATGGCCATTAGGACTTAATTCTAAGCAGACCTACTCAGGAGTCTGCTATAGACTAGTCATCCTGTTACGTTTATTGCTCTGATATAGTTCCTTAGAGGATTGGACAAAGAAAATTATTTTTCTCTTTGTGCACTTTGGTTTTGGCACACGTCTGATAATTGAAGATAATTGTTCTGATTTATCATCAAAAATCCATTAAATACTCCTCTTTGCCCCTAAACAATAGACTCTTGTGTTGTAGAATTCTTTTATAGGCATGTGTTCATTGCATGAAATGTTTTAATGCAGATATATCCTGATTCTAGATTAAAAATCAAGGGCAACATTTTAAAAGGTACTTACGGGAACTAAAATCTTAAAACATCCTGCAGGAATTAATAAATGTTAAGTATGAGTTTTAGTGGCTGATGTGCCAGCACTTTTGTCTTAACTTACAATAATGTTATCCTGACTTTGGCCTTGGTGCACACAGAGTGGCTGTTTCAAATGCTTATTAGTGGCAGGGTGACAGAGAACAATCCTCTGATAACATATCCAAAGAACATTAAGTAAAAGAAGAAATTGTGTTAATGTGGTTCCATGTACTATTTTATGATTGGTGGTGGAAAATGTCTCACATTGTAACATGAGTCATGTGAGGAAGTAGATCAAGTCTATGAAAGCTTATGCTACAACGTCTTTCTCTCAGGAGATTTTCAGACGCCTCTTGCCGCCTTTTGCTGCGCAAGCAGCCTCCGGAGCAGTAACGAGGCTGCTGCACGGCAAGAGGTCCATTTTGGACGATGCCGCTTCTCTCTCAGCATTGTCTGAGACTGTTGCGGCTAGCATTGAAGGTGACCGCACTGTTTTTTTACTCACGGACAACTTCCGTAAGTGAAAAACAGCGCAGCCGTCTCCAGTGCTAGCCGCAACAGTCACAGATGACACCAAGAGAGAAACGTCGTCGTCCAAAATGGACCCCTTGCCACGCAGCAGCCTTGTTGCTGCTCCGGAGGCTGCTTGCACAGCAAGAGCCATCTGAAAATCTCCTTAGTCTCAAAGGTGAAACAAGATCTATTTGCATAATGATATTCCATACTAATATGTCTATGTCTTTGGAGGTTATCAGACGTGGTGGAACATGGAAAAAAACAGTGTTCCAAACCATACCAGAAGAGCAGGAGGGTGACATTATCAGATGCCACATCCTTCTGCCATTCTAGGGGCGTAGCACTACCATGGATGAGGCTTCCCTTTCTTATTGACGGGGTCAAGCCACAAATAAAAAGGGATGCCTAACTCATGGCTGTGCTACACCCCCGGGAATGATGGAGGAAGTCGTCATCTGATAATCTTGCCTGTTTCTGTTCTCGTCGTGATCTTTTGATGGGGTATTTGTCATGTCCTATAATCTTGTATTGTAACATGATGATGTACTTGAGCTTGCAGTACACTGTATAACAAGGAAGAATAAGGAAGATATCGGTGGTAAGCTATAAAACCAAATGAGCCATAACAAGGACTTTAAAAGGACCTTGTGCAAATGGATGCACTTCTCTGGATCTCCAATAATTTTTCTCACTCAGCAGCCTTCAGAGACAACCTTTACACGAGCATGTGAATTTTTCTGCTAGTAAAAGAATACCCTCTGATCCAAGCTGTAGCTGGGAGAAATCCCATTAACTTCAGTGAATTTGTTATAAGCAGCATGTGCTAGAACTGTTGTGTTGAGAAATATTTTTTTTCTGTTGCAAGCCTTCTAATATTACCCATCTTTATGAACACAAATATTGTTACTGGTCTAAAGGATCTTGACAATGTGGATGGCAAAGAGCCATGCCGTGGCATTGTTTCAAGTGGTTAGGGGTATTTTACAACCTGCCCACAAGAGAATTTATCCAGCACTTTGCAGATTAAAAAAACACTCTGATTCATTCCCACCTAAATACTATGTTTGATACAGGTCTAGTGGATGTAAATTGGGTGTCTGCTTGTCCAGTGACAATAGGCCCTTTCCCATTTGCTCAGCTCAAGGATATGGACAGGATCCTTGGAAAGAAGAGAGCTACTACATATGTTCTAGACCCCTTCTCATTAAACCAGGCCTGAGAAGGACCAGATGAGTGGGTAAAGATATTACAGTACTTACATAAAGGCATGCTACCAGTTTGCTTCAAGGAGGAAACCATCCCTAGGACCCACTATATTGGGTAATTATCAGCCAGTCTCCAATATTCCATTTTGAGGCAAGGTACTGGAGTGTGTGGTAGCCTCTCAGTTCCAAGGGTTGCTGGATGAGATGGATTATCTAGATTCATTTCAACCTGGTTTTAGTTATGGGATGGAGACAGATTTGGTCATCTTAACGAATGACCTATGCTGAAAACTGGATAGGAAATGCATCCCAGTCAGTTCTGCTGGACCTCTTGTCAGCTTTTGATGCCACTCACCATGGTATCACAGGCTACCTCATTGGGATGAGACTTGGGGACACTGTTTTACAGTGACTCTATTCTTTTCTAGAGAGGAAAACTCATAAAGTGGTGCTGAGGGATTCCTGACTGATTCCTTGGCCATTGGTTCATGGAGTCCCTCGGGGTTCTCTTTTGTTCCCCATGCTATATAACATATACCTGAAACTTCTGGGAGAAGCTGTCTGAGTTTTAGGATCAGCAACCACAGAGTTCTATTTATTTTTTTATATCTAATTCCAAGGAAACTATTTTATGCTAAATCAGTATCTAATGTCAGTAAGGGATTGGATGAGGGCATACAAATTAAAGTTTGATCCAGACAAGACAGAGGTGCTCCTGTCACTCAAAAGGGAGATCAGGAAATAGGGATTCATCCTGTCCTGAATAGGATTACATTCACCTGAAGATTCAGGCTCATAATTTGGGAGCACTCCTGGATTCACCCTTGACCTGAATGCCCAAGTTTCTGTGGTGGCTATGGCACAGTTAAAGCTAGAGTGTTACCTGCCTTGATACCCCCATCCCTTATCTGTAATAATTGGCAATATTTAATAATTTGGCCAATGGTGGCTTTCCCCAAGTGTGGCAAGTAAGCCGGGAACTCCTCAAAACCAGGAATCCCAAGGACTAGCACTGAGACTAAGGAGACTATCACGCTACACTGTTATAGTGCTATTATTCCACTTTACCTACTATGGCTGCCCCTTGTGAGATCCTGGGATTTGCAGTAGATGGAGGAGCATTTAGAACTCTCAGCCAGAGAGCTCTTAGGCCTCACTAAACTACAAATCCCAGAATTCCACAGGAGGCAGCCATAGCAGGTAAAGTGGAATATGTGAAGTATGATAAAGTCTCCTGTCATGTATGCACTAAGGGAAGGGCCATCACAAATTCCAAAGAAAGGTAACCACAGGACAACTTCTTGCCCAAACATATGGCTAAACCAATCAAACTTAGCTGAGATACTCAAGGCTTGTAAAGAGCTGTTTTACCTCTACCTTCTTGCAAACAAAGAGGGTTGTTTCCTCCATTCAGTTTCAAAGTATTAACATATTAAGGGTTGTTAATATTTCCAGAATGTACATCGTATTATCTTGAGAACCTCTGAGAAGCATTGTCTTTTATTCCAAATCCCATCCCCTGAAGGGAAATATTGGATATAAACCCCCCTTCAAAAGTCCACCCAAGTGCAAACAGTTCCCCTACTTCTTGACTCCACATCAGACTGTGTAGCCAGGCACACAGTTCATCTTCCTCTTGACTCCATGTCAGACTGTGTAGCTGTTCCTGTTTCTGGATCCCCACTCTGCTGGTTGTCTCCACAATCTTATCTCCTCTGATCAGTACAGTATCACCCCAAAACATCCCCTTACTCTGTTCCTCTATTACTTCCTACTGATTTCACTAGCTTTGTGTGAGTGCTTGAAGCCTGAGTGTGTGTGTGAATGTTGTTATTATTGCTTTCTCAAATAAAGATCAAGTAATTGTACTATCTAGCTTAACGTCTCCTCCTGAGTACTGGTATATATAGGTTAAAAGGGCCTGCTTTGTTGCCCTCCTCTCATATCTCCAAGCTGAGTATATTACTTCCCCAAATTAATATCAATATTTTAGAGGGTCCCCATGGACCTGAGTGTTTAGGGTAACAAGAGCACCAGCTATGTCCATTCTTGGAAATGGCTGATCTGGCCACAGTGACACACGTTTTAGTTATTGCTGCAAGACACAATGTTTTGCCTCCACAACACACCAAGCCCATCATAACCACAAACCATTTAAAATACAAAAAATGCCCCCAAACCTGGTTGTATAATCCCACCCACCGTGGTTGCCTATCCAGCTTTATAGTGGTGCATGAATCTGCCCTACATGATTATGCAATTGTTGGTGGTACAGGACATGGATTTTGCAAACCCAAACATTACCTGTGGAATAAGATGCAGAAGGGCATCCCCAGACAGGGTTCCTACAGCTAATCCCACAAATAATTGTAAAATGAGGGAATAGCATTCTTGACATGAATTAAATAGAATGAGAGCTGTGCCAAACATAGATCCAACTGTAATAAGTAAAACTGCAAGAGTACTGTAGCCATATTCTGTGGAAGAAAAGAAACAAGCAACAGGGATATGTCAGTTAGTTTCTGTCTCTTTGTACATCTGTCTTTCCATTAAATGAACTCAGAAGCACAGGTTTGAAATGTTTTTCCCGAAAAAGCTGACAGAATAATAAAAAAAAGAATACTTCAGTGAAAGTTAGTCCCCACTGATTTTGTTACATTCTACTTCAATAGAAATATGTCCAGGGTTTTTCTTTGACCCTTGATGTAAACCAGGAATCATAATTAGAGATGGGTTAGAATTCTGTTCAGTTCATTCCTCCCTCCCCAAATAAGAACTAAACAGAAATTTCTTCATAAACATGATGGAAAGAATTTCTGATTTTAAAATCTTAAAACTATTAAAGTGTGACATAGTGAAAAAGACAAATTTGTCCATCCAGGAAGAAGACTTTCAATGCTTAGCCCACAAAAGTCTGGGTTTGAATCCTTGTGTATCCAGCCATGTTTATGGTACTGCACTACAGTTATGACTTGACTGTTTTCTCTTTACTAGCTATACCAAGCATACCATAGCCATTAAAAAACTCCCACCCCCAATGCCTGGTAGACCTCACAACAACCCTGTAAGGTACACTGATAGATTTTAAAATTCCTCCTCCCCCTTCTCAGTGTTCCACGCTTTTCCAGGAGTACCTGAGGGTGGCTTGCTCTGTTGTTCTGCTGCTGCCGCTGTGGCTGCTACCGCCACCAATTGACTGCCTGGGTCTCGTTGCAGCCCATGATTGGTGAGTGGTTGAAAGTGTGAGAGGAGGGAGGGGCCCTTGTGAGGCTGGGGTTGTAGATGCATATTGAGTGGCAGGAGTGGACTGTGAGGTGGAGAGGGAATGTGGGTAGTGTTTGGTAGGATGTGTTTCCTGAGCAGCCAATCAGCACACTGAGAAAGGCAACATATCCAAGAGTTTCATTTATATAGATTGTTCATGTTACAGGATGGACAATGTTCATCTTATTTGACAAGTATTACCAGCTATTGACATGTTGGCAATAGCTGTAGTTACTGTATTTGATCAATGCAGAGGGTTGAAACATTTATTTGACGCTTTTTTTTATAAGACATTTTCAGATTAAAATAATTTTTATTCCAGTATTCAAATACATAGACAAAAATGCAAGCACACAGACATACACAAAGCAAAAAACAGAAACAAAAATAAAATACACACAAGTACAAAGATACAACCAATTAATACAATTTACCCTTTTACCTTCCCCCCAATAAAAAATTAAAAGACTTCGTGGATATTCCCGAACTGTTTTATAATTAGGAAATATTAGTCCCACCTCTCTTATCTACCCTTGTCCTTATCTAATTTATCTAGTTATCAAACTATTAAACCACATTCCTTTCATTATTACATTGCCTCTCAACTGCAAAATAAAGAAGTAAGAGAGATAGCAATAGCAATAGCATTTATATTTCTATGCTGCTTATCACTGCAAAGCACTCCCTAAGTGGTTTAAAATGTATTAGCTAATTGCCCCCAACAAGTTGGGTACTCATTTTACTGACCTACGGAAGGATGGAAGGCTGAGTCAGACTTGGAGCCTGTAGGATCGAATTAACAATACTGTGGCTGCAGTGCCGGTGTTTAACCACTGCACCACCAGGGCTCCAAGACAGATAGATACATAGAAAAGCAGATCATTATTCCTAACTATCAAGCCCCATATTACTGGTATAAAATATTTTCAAACACAATTGTGGCACTATTTCCATGATTGTAACTGCCCCCTCAAACTACTTTACCAGCTCCTCTGAGAAAATGAGGTCTGTTCTGCTGGCATTTCGGGTGTGGGTAAATGATGTTTCCACCCCTCCTCCTGCCAGCAAGTGAGGCTGCAACAAGGTCTTATGATGGAGGTCCAGCTTCTGGTTTTTGCTGCTTTGCTTGCTGGCAGGACTGGGGCTGGGAACATCACCCACCTACAACCTGATTGCCAGAAGAACAGATGTAGAATATGGCTGTGATGAAAAGGACTTGAAATTATTGTTTGTTGGAATGGGAGGGTGGTGATGGTGAAACTGTTAGATTCTGATTATTTCTAAGCAGAAATAATACATTGGAGGAAGACAAGGCGAGGTTGTGATATAGGACGGATAAAGCAGAGAAAGGAAGAGCGAAGGGAAGCCGGTTGAAAGAACAAGGTGACCTGACAGTCAGCAAAGTACAATCAAAGCCAAATTGATTGGAGAGTATTCAGTGAATCAGGAGGATAAGAATTAGCTATCCTAATCCTAGTGCCATATAATACAGTGCACAGTTGGAGGCATGTATAGGGTTGCTATACATCCCGAACGTCCAGGAAAATTCCAGATTAAAAGGACTAAAAATTGTCCTGTCTGGCTGGGCTGCTTGAAGCAGCAGATCCTGGATTCTTCCAGCTCTGGAGGGGAAAGAGTCTCTCTTTCCTCCAGAGCTGGAGGAGAAAGAGTCTCTCTTTCCTCCAGAGCTGGAGGAATCTGTCTGCTGCTTTGAGCAGCTCAGCCGAATGGGCTGGTGTTGCAAGGGTGGGAGCGAGGGAGGGCAGGGGGTGGTCCTCCCCAGGTGGCAGTTTTTGGGGGGCCAGCACTCCTTCCTGCATAACTTATCCTCCTGCCTGCTTCCTTCCCTGTATGCCTGCATGCCCCTGCCCACATGCTTGCTTCATGCCCAGAGTTCTGGTGAGTCTTTGGGCTCCCTTCTCAACACCCATGGGTGCTCTGGATGCTCTCCTCATGGGGGGGGGGAGAAGAGGGCTCCCTCTTCCTCCCCCAAGAATGCTCTGAGTGCCCTTGCGGGGAGGGGAGAAAAGAGGGCTCCCTCCTCCTCCCCCATGTTTGGGTGCCCTCCTTGTGGAGGGGGAAAAGAAGATGGGTCCCTCCTCCTCCCCCTTGCAGGTGCCCTGTGTCCCAGTTTTGTGGCAGAGAATTATGGCAACCCTAGGCATATAGGATGCTTTTATACTGATCAAGGACAAACTCATAGACAGAGGATGACAGATTCAGTTCTTTTATACTGATGCATGAAAAACATTGAAAATAATATGTGAAACTCCCATGCCACTTAAAAAGATACTGAGAAATGACAGAAGGTAGGCAACACATGAAAAGCAACTCATTTTTTAATTCCTAAAAAAAAAGAAAAACAGTTGTGTGTTGTCAAAATCAAAGCATGGAAAATTCACTTTTTTGTAGAACACTGCCCAGAATTCCCAGGCAGCATGGCCAATGGGAGCTGTAGTCCAAGAAAGTAATGTTTCCAACGTGTTATCTAAATATTGGATCTCTTTCAGATATGCTGTAGCCTACTGTTAGAAGCAGTAATGCCCACCCTCCACCTGTCCCAGTTTGGCAATAGAAGTAGGTTGAGGACAAAGAGGGAATGTGAGAAGACGAGAGAGAAGCTGAAACATTTTAAAAGCAGTTGAACAAGTAGGATACATGTTGAGTCTCCTTTATCCAAAATGCTTGGGGCCAGAGGTATTGTGGATGTTGGAAAAATGTGGATTTTGGAATACTTTCATATACATAATGAAATATCTTGGAGATGGGACCCAGCTCTAAACACGAAATTCATTTATGTTCCAAATAGAATCATAGAATCATAGAATTGTAGAGTTGGAAGAGACCACGAGGGCCATCCAGTCCAACCCCCTGCCACGCAGGAAATCACTATCAAAGCATCCCCGACAGATGGCCATCCAGCCTCTGTTTAAATTGACACCCCCCCGCCAAAGCGACCACGGGGCCTCCGGAGGCCCCATGGTTGCTTTCCCCGGACTCCCCACTCCCTCCCAAGGGCTTCACGGGGCCTCCGGAGACCCTCCCAAGGCCCCATGGAGGCCTCCGCGGCCCTCCCCCTTCCCACCCAGGGCCTTGCGAGGCCCCATTGAGGCCTCCACAGCCCTCCCCACTCCGCCCCCAAGGCCTTCACGGGGCCACGCAAGGCCCCGTGGAGGCCTCCCCGGCCCTCCCCCCCAAGGCCTTCACGGGGGCGTGCAAGGCCCCATGGAGGCCTCCTCGGGCCTCCCCACTCCGCCCCCAAGGCCTTCACGGGGCCGCGCAAGGCCCCGTGGAGGCCTCCTCGGGCCTCCCCACTCCGCCCCCAAGGCCTTCATGGGGTCTCACGAGGCTCCATGGAGGCCTAACCAGCCCTCCCCACACAGCCTGAATTTTGTAAACAATATTTTTAAGAAGTTTGTGCATGAAGGTAAGTTTGTGTACATTGAACCATCAGAAAACACATGTTGGTGCTCAGAAAAGTTATGGTCTTTGGAATATTTTGGAATTCTGGATCAGGGAGAATCAACTTGTAACAGAAAGTTAACTGGAACTGTCCCTGCCAAATTGGGAAAGTCAGAGAGTGTGCCATACATTGATTACAAACTGCACTTCATGATTTCTTTTGCCTCAGCATTATGACCTTTTAGCTTAAGATTTGGAAACACAACTTACTTTCCAGAGATTTGGGTAGAGATTTTGTTTGTTTGGACTCCATATGTTTGCAAGAACAGCTCAGTAATTGCTGAATGATTGCTGGGCTCATTTCTCTGAAGTGTTCCTTAGAAACTGATAGATAGCTGTCATGTAAAAATATCTCCATAAGCTCACTTGCAGAGAAACATGCCTGTGTGGGAGAAGACAGAGTGTTAACTAAATTCAAGAGTTTGAAGATCTAGAAGAAAACTATACTGGATATACATCATCTTTGGGGGGGGGGAATAAAGATATAGGTTTAAAAATATAAAGACTACCCCTATCACCAACACCATTCACACTCCATTTACAGTTTCACAAATTATGAGAGGTAAAATTCTGAACTAGCCAAGGTGTCCTAAGTAAATGGGCATTACTGGGAGGGCCATCTTAACAGCATTATATGGCCCCAGGCTAAGCAGTGCACTGGGCCCTGCCACTCACAGGAAAAAAAAATGTAAATTATCGATTGTTTTAACAGAGGGGCAGGGTATAAATAAATTTTATTATTTATTTTATTATTAAAATAAACTTATATTTATTTGTACCTCCAACAAAATCAGTGTTTTGACCTTAGATTTTCCTTGTGAGGCTGTGTTCTGGAATAGTTTCCTTCTGACGTTTCACCTGCATCTGTGGCTGGCATCCTCAGAGAATGGTTGTGTATTTGTGTGTGTGGAGTTATATGCTGTGAACCTCTGTTGTGGAGGATATATAAATTTGTGTAATTGAATGGTTAGTTTCTGGGTATAGAAATGCAGGGCTCCTTAGTGTCTGTTTGGCAGGCTGGGCCAGCCAGAAAAATCAGCAGTAGCAGAACATGTTATGAACCAACTGGACACAAAATGCTATTTGAAAACACAGAAATTATAGACTAGGCCAACAACTATCATGTCAGAATGCACAGAGAAGCTATTGAAATCCACAAAAACCTGGAGAACTTCAACAGGAAAGAAGAAACCTTAAAAGTAAACAAAATCTGGATCCCAGTTTTGAAATACAATAGAATCAAAACTCAACACATACAAAAGACTTCCACCCAGGGACAGGGGTATTCCCAGCAGATAATGGCCCATCAGCCAACCATTAGCCAAATAGACACTAAGGAGCCTTGCATTTCTATACCCAGAAACTAACCATTCAATTACACAAATTTACATATCCTCCACAACAGACATTCACAGCATATAAACTCCACACACATCCCTACACAACCATTCTCTGAGGATGCCAGCCACAGATGCAGGCAAAACGTCAGAAAGAAACTATTCCAGAACACAGCCTCACAGCCCGGAAAAAACCCAAGGAAAATCTATGGATGCCGGCCATGAAAGCCTTCAACTTCATAGTGTTTTGACCCTCTCCCAGCTTCATTGGGAACAAAGTCCCTTACTGTCTAGACTTCAGAATCTCTGGTGTGTAAAACAGCAGAGATAAAAATGAAAAAGAAGAGAGGAGAGAAGCACCTTACAATGTGGGAAAGGAGGGGGGAAGCAAAAGCAATGTCTCGTAGGAGCATCTCCCTAGCAAGTCAGCATCTCCGCCTTGGGCAAATGGTTATGGCGGGAAGGGGAAGAGAGGCAGGGCAGCCTCCGCCTCTGGGAGAGGAAGAGACTGCAGATTGGAGGGCTGGAAGGAAGTACCCTCTTGGTGGGGCTGTTGGAAACTGCATGTGTGTGAGAGAGGGAAGAGTTGCTTGGCAGCTCGTGGCTGTGTGGGCAGCTGCTCCAGACATTGCCAAAGAGGCAGGTCGAGCCTCCCTTTCTTAGCCACCTTTTCTGCCTCTTCTGGCAGGGTTTCTCCGGTGTCTCCCTTCCTTTGCTCCTCACTCAGAACTCTCCCTCCAACTCCCCATCCCTTCTCCTCCTCACCCATCCCTCCTCCTCCTCTCTTTTCTCTTTATCTTCCCCATTCTTGTGAATGAAGATGTGCCTACTCTCCGCTACAAGTCGTAATTTTTCTCCTTCTGCCAAGTTGGCAGGAGATTTTAATGTTGAAGTGGATGATTTGAAAATTAGTGTTAAATTCTGTTCTGTGCATAGATTAGCATGGTCCCCCTATGCTTGTAGGGCCCCCAGGCAACTGCCCAACATGCCCATGCATTAAGACAGCACTGACTACTAGAACCAGAAAAGTTAATCCAAGGCATTTTGCTTCCTGAGGTGAAGAAAATTCCTTCTCCTGCCATTTCACATTTGGCAGCTGACCAGAATGATGGTCAGCCAGACTGGTGATGGGACAATATTCTCCACCTCACCTGAAGTCAGTGGACTAGCTTAGGGGATGCCAGTCAGACCACATGGGCCACATAGTGTTCTGCCCTCTTATGAATAGCCAAGTGGCTGCTTCCTTTTTACCTAATGGGTTTGTGGAAATGCCTGACTACAGAGGCTTTTAAGAAAAGGCAAGCATCCAATTATGCAGACGTCTAATAGGAACACTGTAAATATTATATTCCACAATAGAAGGGAACAGAATATATTGGATCAAGCCGTAGCACACACCTGGGTAATCTTGAGATGCTTCAGGAATGGACAAAGGAAAACCTCTCTCTCTAATTACTTTTGTAGCCAGCAGGAATATTGTGCTCTGCAAAGATGATGATTCAGAGCCATTGCAGATACAAATGGTAGGCCTGGGTGCATGCTTATTCTGCAGCAAAGTACTTGGGGTATTTGTTTGGTGATTAGATAGAAAACAACAAGCCATGTATTATGTGAGAGAATAAATCTGTGAAGGGGCTCAAAGATGTTTACTGTTCTGAAAGATTTTATTATGTGTTGTTGCTGTTGCTGTTGCTGCATAAGCTTTGAAATCATTCTGTTTTTTTTTCCTATCTAAAAATTAAAATAACAACAACAGTAACAATACACTTGGTGCTCCATAACAATGGATTCTGCACCCACAGATTCCATCAGCCATGGCTTGAAAATATCCTCAGGAAAAGAAATCCCAAAAGCAAACGTTGATTTTGCCATTTTATATAAGGGACACCATTTAACTATGCCACTGTATATCATGGGACTTGAGCCCCCATGGATTTTGGTATCCATGGGGGTCCTGGAACCAAACCCAAGCAGATACCAAGAGCCAACTGTAACAACAATAATAAGCACTTTTGTAATGGGTGTAATGGTTTTCATTATATCAATGATGTTTACTGAAAAGATCAGTGACCTACTTGTGTGTCATCCCATGTGAGGGAATGAAGTTTTCTATCTTAGTTTAATTAGAAGCATTAAAAACCAGCACCATCTGTTACCAATGAGATAATGGCTTTCTTATGTATGTGTGAAAAACAGAAGATAAAATTTAGCTACACATAAAATATATTGCTGTGAGCGATGACCTTCTCAAAGGAATATGCATATTAATTAAGACATTAAGAAACAAGAATACAGGTTGTTTTAAAAGGAAGTATTTCTCCGAAGTTGCTGTTTATCTTTAATGCCCAACACAGAACTCATTGAGCCAATAATAATAATAATAATGCCTTACTGCATGACGTTGTCATTCTTCTGGTGTTCTGCCATTCCATTCCCATTGGAGAGACAGGTAAAACTGCATCTTTTTACCAATTGGAAAAAATCCATTAGTAAAAAGGCATGGTTTTATTTCTGTCTCCCATGGAACCGGAATGGTCGAACATTGGAAGAACGACGATGCCATGCGGAGAAGGCAGCATGGAAAGTGGAACATTCTGGCTGCCCTGATGCTTTCCTTCGGTGTGTGATAAGGCTCTATACCAGAAAAAGCTGTCAAAAACGGTGATGTAAAAATCCTATGGAACTTTAAGGTTCAAACTAGCAAGCTATTACAAGGTAATATGCCAGGCATAACTGTGGTTGATAAAAAGAAAGGTTGGACTATAGATGTAGCAATCCCAGGAAACAGAAGAATCAAAGGCAGAGAGAGGGAAAAGATTTATTAAATATCGAGACCTACAAACTGAAATTCAGCACCTATGGGCAATGAAACAACTGTGGTTCCAGTACTGATAGGTACTCTGAGAGCAACTCCAAATGAACTGGCAAAAGTTTTGAATGAAATCGCTATAGATAGAATCACAATTACAAAAAAACAACACTACTTGGAATATGTCACATTATCTGACAATGCCTCACTGAGTCCTAACAGCCGGTAACCCCAACCTTAATCCTAATACCTGGTGGACTGCAAAACCAATGATAAAATAGTAATGATAACAACAACGGTGATAAAAAAAATCCAGATAATTTCATTCCATAAATGAGTGAACTGACCAAATTCATTCTCTTAAGTCCTCTTACAGCAAATTTCCATGCCCTCACTTTTTATATAAAGGTCCCACTTCTATTTTTTTTTAAAAAAGAGAAGCTAATATCAGTCATTTGGACTCTTTTTAGAAGAGAACCTGACCTATCATAACTCTGTACTGTAGAATCAACTTTACTATTTATGAAACACTCAGAAGCAAACCCATTGAGACAAATGGTCTGTGCCACAAGTGCTTGCTTACCTGCTCCCATTCAACAGTTTCCTCATTATCTGCCTGATAACTATGCATGGTATTCCCACTGGTTGGCTTTGTTGCATCTGAAAGGTTTAGATATCCAGCATCTCTCACTGTCACATTACGGTGAGCTTGATTATTTCTGCAGGAATTCTTCCCAGCCCATAGCATGCTCAGGAGTTCGTCTATTGCTAAGAATTTGTTAGAAAATATGGCATTAACCGCTGAATCAAAACAGAAGGATAGCATTTGTTTCTTTTGTTACTTCAATAATTTTTTAATACATGGTGACTGTTAGTCAACTTGGTGGGTCACCTGCCAACACAGTAGATAGCACCATTGCCTGCTAGGTCTGCCTTTCTAGATGAGGAAAGACAAGGAACCCACCCTCTTCCTTTTAGCTCAGATGTATTGTGTAAAACTGTGAACATCTAAGACTGGATGGTGAAAGCACCATATGAACTGGAAAAACATACAAATAATGCAAACACCATGGAAAGATTTGCTGTGATAGTAGAAGCTGTATATTCCTCCAGTTTATACTTATCCAAAGTGCTGTTAGCCAGCCTCTTGAGAGGTGGGGTTGTGGAGGCAAGTATATAAATGTCATAAAGCCAATCCTAGGCTACAGTACAAAGAAAGGAAGAAGAGATTACTCTTAGTAGTTTCTCTCTCTCTCTGGCTTTTCTTCGCAATCGAAGATTCAGGAAGGACTCATCCCACGCTTTCTGCAAGCGCGCTGATGACTAAAAAGGCCAATCTGAGATAAACAAGTCCGGTTGCAGAAAGCACAGCAAAAGGTAGAGAGAACGGGAAAGTATCATAGGTTTCTTCCCTTATTTTCAGATTTCATAGTTCTTGTAGGTGCTTGGAGTATAGGGTGATGCCAGAGTAGAAAAGAAAACCAAGGCATGTCTACCAGCTTGTTTCTTCCCATATGCTTTAAAAGTGTGGAGGAATAATGTAATGTCCCTGTAGAGTTGGGCAAAGTCAAGTTGCATGTTCTTCCCTTTGGCTTCTAGGGTAGTAAATTTTCTTCTAAAAGATCCAAAATGGGAGATTTAGCAGAGATGTTCTAGTCATCTAGGAAAGCTGCTGCCCTGTCTTATCTATTTTCTTAAGTGTATAATTATCTAAAGGGCAGTTAGCCATTTAGCATTTTACTAAGTAAAAAAAATGTATTAAATGTAGTTTAATAACTAAAACCAAACAAGATTGCCTTTGGCAAATGGAGCCACCTACATCCTGTATGTATCACAATCCATCACAATGGCCTGGGAAGGGCAAGGGAAATTTGTCCTCCAGTTCCACTCTTGCTTTGAGAGAAGACCAACCCAATAAATAATACCAAGTGATATGAATCATAGATTTGAGAACAATTGATCTTAAGGTTAGATAAGCTTCCCTACACCAAGAGGGGCTTAGTCTTCTTCCCCAGCTATATCTGTAACCTATTTCTTACAAATATCAGAAAGCATACTTGAAACTATATCTGTGGTGCATGAATTAGTCATATTTGCTCAGCGATTGACTCACAATCCAAACCCCCCACCCCTGCTGCCCATCTTATTTTTTTGTTCCCTGTCACTACAGAAAAAAAAATGCTGTTGAGATGATCTGTGTAATGAGATGTGGACATACATTCTGAAATATCTCTCTGTGGTCTGTGGTTCATTAGATGTGGGCCTAAGATGAGAATATGACACTTTAAAAAAACCACACCTATGATCTATTTATGAAATGACTTTGTGGGAAATTGTCATAATTTAGTTTAAATCAAAAGGTACTAACAGAGTGGGTAAATTTTGAAATAACGTTTAGAAAAATACCTGTTATGTGGAGTTCATCAGTGCTGTTCAGAGAACTGAAAATATATTCCGTAAAGAATTCTGGTGAGGGTAAATATCCCCTAACCAGGCAAATTCCTCTCAGTGCAAATGTAAGAATTGCAGCAGCCAGCTGAGGAACTGTATTTTTATCGGTAATGTTACTGTGCAGTATTCCAACTTCTTTCTCTAAAACACTTACATGAACGCACTGAAAATAGAAGAAAATTGGATCAAAAGATAATCATGTTGTAGTACAAGTGATGGGCCTGGAAAAATGAGTAGAAACATTTTTCATAAATAAAGCTTAAGTCTGTCAACAATGCAGTTTAAAAACAACAACAACAATATTGATTCAAACAAGTCTTGAATGCATAGTTTGTAGCTCCATCAGATGTCCAATGTAATTAGAAGCAGAGCCTAGAAAACGCGTTTTGGGTTTTTTGGACTATGATGCCTAGAATTATCCAGCCAGCATTCACACTATGGAGATTATCAGAGACAGCAAAAACCACATCAGAAGAACATGATGAGAACAGAAATGGGAGACATTATCAGAGTACATTGTCCTTCAGCATTCTGGAGGCATAGTGTGGGCGTGAATAAGGTATCCCTTTGTATTGGTGGCTTACCCCATCAATAAAAAAGTGAAGCTTCATCAGCTCCAGCGTTATGTCCCGGGAAAGGCTGAGGATGCGGGCATCTGATAATGTTGCTTTTTATGTTATCGTCACATTCTTCTGATAGACTTTAGAACAAGATTTTGTGCCGGGTTTCCCAGCATCTGATAATCTCCTAATATTTCCAAGTTCTGATTAGAAGCCAAGGGTCTAAATGACTCTTTAGTTTAGGCTCAGGGATAAATTTGCTTGCCCCTTACACTTTCTTGTCACTATTGCCCTTTGCTGAGTAAATTAACATAATGGCACCAGTGAGACATGTTGCTGTGTCCTATTTTATTTTATTTTTTATTTATATCCCCTGTTTCCACCATTAGAGTATCCAAGGTGGCTTACAACACAAGTTGAATCAAAATTCAGATAAAAATATTCATTAATAATGTTAGAGAACAATTTAAAAACATTTATTTATTATTTATTTATTCAATTTATGTGAAGTCGAAGGCTTTCACAGCCAGCATCCATAGATTTTCCTTGGGTTCTTTCCGGACTGTGAGGCCGTGTTCTGGAAGAGTTTCTTTCTGATGTTTTGCCTACATTTGTGGCTGGCATCTTCAGAGAAT
Organism: Gambelia wislizenii; assembly: GCA_030847615.1. Taxonomy (NCBI): domain Eukaryota; kingdom Metazoa; phylum Chordata; class Lepidosauria; order Squamata; family Crotaphytidae; genus Gambelia; species Gambelia wislizenii. Next base: position 128,545,994 of record JAUMIR010000006.1, on the reverse strand, counting down.
GGTTGGGTAGGAGTGTGTGTGTGGGGGATGGGGGGTTATATACTGTGAACCCCTGTTGGGAAGGATATGCAAATTTGTGTGTTTGAATAGATAGCTTCAGGAGACAGACCGATCAGTTTTGATGTTGTCTCCTTGTTCACCAAAGTCCCCATAATGGACACCATGGCACTCATCCAACAAATATTTCCAGAGATCACCATAGCCTTGTTCAAACATTGCTTCACCACAAGCTACTTCCAGTGGGATAACAAATTCTATGAACAGATAGATGGGGTAGCCATGGGCAACCCTCTGAGCCCGGTGATAGAAAACTTTTAGATGGAACATTTTGAAAAGCAAGCCCTAGAAACAGCACCAAAAAAGCCCACAACATGGTTCTGATATGTGGATGACACTTTCACCATTTGGAACCACAAAGAAGTTTTGATCTCATTTCTGAACTACCTGAACAGCATCCACCCACATATCCAATTCACAATGGAAAAAGAAAAGGAACACTGCCATTCTTGGATGTCCTAGTCATCCACAAACCAAACCAATGGTTAGGCCACAAGGTATACAAAAAAACCCCACACATGGACAGATACCTACACAAGAACTCCAATCATCACCCAGGACAAAAAAGAAGCACAATAAAAACATTGGTAGACCACGCAAAAAGGATCTGCAAACCTCACTACCTGGAGGACGAACTGAAGCACCTAAACTGGGCCCTACAGGCTAATGGTTACTTCAGATCAGACATCACAAGGGCAGCCAGACCCAGAAAAAAACACAGGAATGAAGAAAAACAGTCACCCAAAGGGAAGGTATTTTTACCATACATCAAAGAAATCAAACAGAATAGGGAAACTGATGAGGAAACACAACCTCCAAACAATCTACAAAGTAACCAAGAAAATCCTAGAAATGCTACACTCAGCAAAGGACACAAGAGACCTCTCACAGCTGCAGGAGTTTATCGCATACCATGCAGCTGTGGACAAGTTTACGTAGGGACTGCTAAACGCAGTGTGCAAACACGAATCAAGGAACATGAGAGATATGGCAGATTGGGCCAGCCAGAAGAAATCAGCAGTAGCAGAACATGTTATAAACCAACCTGGATAAAACACAGAAATTCTGGACCAGGCCAACAACTATCATGTCAGAATGCACAGAGAAGCTATTGAAATCCACAAACACCTGGACAACTTCAACAGGAAAGAAGAAACCCTAAAAGTAAACAAAATCTGGTTGCCAGTCCTGAAAAGCACTAAAATCAAAACGCAACACTTGCAAATGAACTCCACCCAGGGACAGGGGGATTTCCAGCAGATAATGGACCATTAATCATCCATTAGCTAAATGGACCCTAATCCTTCTTGCATATCTCCACCCAGAAACTAGCCATTCAAATACACAAATTTACATACCCTTCCCAACAGGGGTTCACAGTATATAAACTCCACACACACTCCTACCCAACCATTCTCTGAAGATGCCAGCCACAGATGCAGGCGAAACATCAGAATGAAACTCTTCCAGAACACAGCCTCACAGCCCGGAAAGAACCCAAGGAAAATCTATTCAATTTATATCCCACCTTTCTGCTTGCACAGACCCAAAGCAACTTATATCCAGACAAGGAATGACTTCTAGATAAGGAATGACTAAAAAACTATTTGTAAAAATAAAAATAAACAAACAACCAATTCTATTTTTAAAAAGTTAAAACTGAGGAATAGATCCTAGAATACTAGAACTGTAGAAATGTAAAAGAACTCAAGAATCATCTCTTTCTTTTTTTTCTTTTTTTCCTTTATACTTTTTATTGATGAGTTTTCAACACACTCACAGTACATCCATCAATAACATATTCATATTTTCCTTCTATATTCAATCAAATTTCCATTTATCGTACTATATACTTCTTTTATCCTTCCACCACCTTTATATTTCGTGACCTCCCCAACCGTCAAATTCCAGTTTAATATTGCCTTCTTTTATTATTTCCTTGTACACTCTTAATTTTACATAATTACATCACTATATTTATATCTATTTCCCCCCATTAATATTGTAAGCGTATTATCCATACCTCAAATTGGGTCTGACCCTCTTTCTTAGCTTACAACTTTACAATAACAATCCTTCTCTTATTTTCCACCTCTATATTCATATCTCATTATTTATATTATTTATACTAAATCAACAATGATAAATCAACAATAATAGGTTAACAATATTAGAATTGTTTATGACCACAAAAATACAGTTTCTATACCATATTTAACATTTTTCATTGCTCATTTCTGCGACCCATCAACAACTTGTAATAGCCTTCCCTATATAAATCTTCTCTTATTTTTTCTCTCATCATTTCATTTCCTTATTACTCATTTCACTCTTAACCTTTTCTTGGCTACCTTTGAAATCTTGTCCTTCCTCTTGTTAAATTGTAACAATGGACTTTTTAGTTACCCTTCTAATTACATTTCTTTTCTCTTTCAATACCCTGCCAGCACAGGAATCCATAGCTAATCATTCCTGACACACGGCCACCCAATGTCTGTTTAAAAAACTCTAATGAAGGAGACTCCACCACCTTCTCTACTCCAATGTGAAAACAGTTCCTTCTGTCAAGAGGTTCTTCCTTATGTTTACTTGTGATTAGGGCTATAAAAATAAAAAAAGCTATAAAAATAGTTTTCAAGTATACCCCATTTGGCTGTGATAATTGTCTAGAAAAATATTATCAAAAAACAGGACAATAGCCATCAAATGCTTCCAGATTTTTAAAAAAGGAGGTTTAAAATACAATGGGTGTCTTTGTTCCCACACCCATCCTCATTCAAATGTTTCATTTTTCATGAACTCTGACGCGATCTCAAGAGTGCAAGAAAGGGTTCTGGTAGCTTATCTTTCCATATCAAGCAACAACGCAAAAAGCAGCACATCTTTCCTGGACAAATACCTCTTTTCTAGTTGTTAATAAGAATTTACAATGCTAAATATATAAGATGCAACACATTTACAGGCCTTAACATCTGTGTGCCATCTATTACTGCCCTTACTTATTCCCCTTAACTAAGGCCAATTCTCCTAAAAAAAGAGAGACTTCAGTTTTTGCTATATGATTATCATAGCGGACAGCGGGACATACTTCCAAGTAAACGTGCTGAGGGCTTGCTCGCTGCGGATCTCCTGAATGCCACTGGGTTGTAGTGATACTGTTTCCTAGTGAAACAGGAACAGCGAGAGTGAATTTTTACTGTTTGCATTTTCATGCAGCTGCTGAAACGTGACAGATTTGTGTGGCAGAGACACCAGCTTGCTGTGCATTTCTCCTTCTGCTCACCACTACCATCATTTGTTTTTGTGCTACAACAGCTATGCAGTAACAGGGAATGTACTTAATTTGAACTAGATGTTATGGGAGCTGTGTACAGAGTTGGCCTAAGACATCTTGCTGTCTCAGGCAAAAGACAAGATACCCCGTGCCTCCATTCCATAGATAGATGCTAACTGGCCTGCCAGTTGAATGTTAGTACAACACTGATGATAAGGTCAGTGACTGCTACTGTAGCTGAGGGAAGCATGGTGATTTAGGGTGTGCAGGATGGGGTGTGTGCTACACACAACTCTGTCCTCCAATGAAGAGGACTTGTGGGGGGCAGAGCCCTGGTGGCGCAGTGGCTAAATGCTAATACTGCAGCCACAACATTGTGAGTTTGATCCTGCAGGGCTCCAGGTTGACTCAGCCTTCCATCATCCTTCCATAGGTTGGTAAAATGAGTACCTGGCTTGTTGGGGGCAATTTGCTAACACATTGTAAACAGATTAGAGAATGCTTAGCACTATAAAGCAGTATAGAAATATAAATGCTATTGCTATTGCTATTTGCTACTTCAACACCTGTCACCTGAGGTGGTTAACACACTTTGTGTAATGGTAGGGCTAACTCTGCATGTACATTTTACTCCCAAAGAATGGAATCCTTAGGCCAGCATAACCCCCATTATACCTGCACAGGTACTTTTAAAGATGTTTCGGAAGGAGATACAATGCTTTTACCAGAAGTTGCGGGTGCAGCTCCTTCTCTCCCAGCCACTGATTAGCTATGGGGGATTGCCTGGGGGCTGTTCTGCTAACCTTTGTGCACATGGAAAAGAAGAAGCAGGATTCTGCCTTTGCTCAGATGAGTAGGGTGCTGCTGTAGTTTCATTTCTTGGTATGCTAGGGCAGCTGGACAGCAGTCAGTAGGCAGGGGACAAGCTGCGTCTGGGAGCCTCTCACTGCCCTTGCACACCTGGAGAAGAAGATGCAGCTGTCAAACACACACCCCAGTCACCAGAACAGCTCAATGGGCAGAGCTATACTGTACCAACACTCCAACAGTAGTTCGCCTAAAACAGTAGTTCATAGATCATAGAATCATAGAGTTGGACCACAAGAGCCATCTAGTCCAACCCACTGCCATGCAGGAATACACAATCAAAGCATTCCCGACAGATGGCCATCCAGCCTCTGTTTAAAAAAAAAAACCCAAAGGAGGAGACTCCACCACACTCCAAGGCAGCACATTCCACTGATGAACAGCTCTTACTGTCAGGAAGTTCTTCCTAATGTTTAGGTGGAATCTCTTTTCCTGTAGTTTGAGTTGTATCTCTACTTCCCTCTTCCCTTACTATATGTGTCCAGGTAGAAAAACATATAATGAGATATTAACTTTCTATATGGTTTGCTGGCACTTCCTGGCTTGTGTCACCAGATATCAAGTGTAATATAGTGATGAGTGGCATGGTGACATCATCATACCCTCCAACTATCCTGACTTGGCAGCGACAAATCCTCTACCGTCCCACTTTTTCTTCTGCTTTTAAAATATCCCAGTTTCTCTCTTCTCCCATTTCCCCCCTTTGTCATCAGCTTACTTCAACAGCTGCAAAATGAATTCAAAGTGCAAAAGTAGTTTTCACTCAGTTTAGCAGGAGGAGAGGTGTGGGAGGAATCTTGCCCTTCTCAATAGCCTCAGGGAAAAACAAACCGCTGATGCCTCTTCTAGCTTATTCTCATTAATAACTTTCGACATCTTGGCCACACTCTGATGTTTCTTGGCCACACGCATCCTAGTTTTCATGTGTGAAATGTTGGAGAGTATGCGTCATGTCATCCCATTGAGAAGACAGGCAAAAATGAGGCATGCGGTTGATGTTTTTGACAGCAACTCACATTCTCTTGAACAGTCAATCTACTTACTGTTTTGCCATGAGTAAGCAACATCTAAAAGTCTTGTTCATTACACTGAACTTTTTAACCAGGGACAGTGGGGAGTCATATACAAAACATGTTATAATTATAATTTGTTCTTTTAACACTCGGAAATTCACAAACTTTTTTCCGCATTTAAATATCAGTTACTATCAGAGGACTATGACACATAATGAGGCTACATTTGAAAGAAAACACCATCAAAGATAGTAGCTGAATTGAGTAATTTTAGATTCTGGATAGAATGTCTGCTCTTTGAAAGGTAGGTGTGATTCAAAATTAAGAAAGCAACGCATGCAACATTTGGGGGGCCATCCCACTCTTTTTGTTCAGTGGGTCCATGGACTTTTGCCCCAAAGTCCTGCTCTGATGTGACCCACTGATCAAGAAGAAAGACTTTTTTTCTCCTGTATTTGCTTCCACAAAGCCACATATATGCTCCAGATAAGATCTCTGTTAAGCCCACTGGGGCTAAGATGCCATAGCTTCTACTCGAAATGCTCAGTTTACCCACTGCAGTTCATTAATGGGAAAACAATAGGAAAATCCAGTATTGTTCTGTGTTTTCTGGGGATCATGTTGTGGTTTATACAAATATTTTATATACATTTCAACAAAACTTCTCCAAGTTCCTTCCATACCAAAACAGTATAGAGGCAGGAACACTCATACCATAGCCTCAAGATATAGGCTGATATTCAGTATTGCAGTTACAGACTTGTAACCTAGAGTTACGGATCTGGAACTGGTCTGCATTCAGTAAGACTACATAGTTGTACTGGAAACCTATGTAAATGCTACCCTAGTTCACCTTAAGAGACAGCTTCTGGATGAAGTGGAGGTCCATTCAGCTTCCAATCAGGATGCAAGGAGGGCAATATTTCCACTCCTCCTGCTGGCAAGCAAGCTTGAGACAATCAGAAGCAGGACCCATGTCCCAAGTCCTTGTTCCTTGCTGGCAGGAGCGGGGTGCATCCTCCTTGCACCCTGATTGGAAGCTGAATGGGCCTCCTTTATTCAATCCGGCAGCTGAACCAGAGGTGGGAGATTGGGCCAGGAATGCTACTTAGTTATGCAGATGCAATTAAGTAGCCAATCTAGGATTCCAGCTATTGTCCCTTGCTAACAGTGATGAAAACAGATTATGGGAGGTGGTTGTTCTGTTTTTGGCAACATCCAACAATTTTTAATTTTAATTTTAATCTTTTTTGCTGATGCTTGATAGCTTTCTACTCCTGACCACTTTTGTCATAGGACATTTTCAGACACGTCTTACAGCGCTAGAATCGAGCGGGAGAGCTTTGGTGCTGCAGCACGGCAGGGACTCCATTTCAGACAACGCCGTCCCTCTGGCGAAATCATCCAGTGTCACTTCCATTTAGGATTGGAGGTGGCCGCACCATATTTTATTCACGGACAACTTCCATGAATAAAATCTAGCGAAATATGGCACGGCCGCTTCCAATCTTAAACGGAAGTGACATGGACAATTTCACCAGAGGGACGGTGTTGTCTGAAATGGAGTCCCTGCTGCACGGCAGCACCGAAGCTCTCCCGCTCGATTCTAACGCAGTAAGACATGTCTGAAAATGTCCATAGTTTCTCAATTTCTTACACCTGATAAGTTCGTTTAGGAAGTTGTCAATGTAGATTAATTTCCTATGAAATTCAATGCTTCATGTTGTATTTGGGGCTCATCACATCTTCTAACTCCTTCAGGTTTGGGTTGGATCAGGACTGATGATTCATGATCCTGACAAATGTCAAATATATTCATAAAGGTAGTGATTACAACAAAACCTGACATCCACCTAAACTTGTTATTTAAATTGCATTCAGAAATTTCTTGGAAAAATACTAGTGTTAACTGTTGACCTATGGAAAGATAACTCTGCTTTGGGCAACCGTGCACACTGGCTCAACTTTTTACTTATGTACTGCTTCATCCTTTTTTTTTTTTTTTTTTACCTGTTTTTCAGATATTTTAAAATGCTTCTTTATTGCCTCCAGAGTATCTTTGGTTTCATTCCAGGAGAAGTAATATGAGTCTTCATTGCTCCTTAAACTGAGCATGCTGTTCAGGAAAAAATTGTAATCTCTGTCCCTCAGACTGTGAATTGAGGGACAGACATCTCTTTGGTGAGTGATGTAATACAGAAGAATGAGGGAAATTTTCTGGAATACTTCTTCAGTAAGATTGCCTCCTAAATCGCCTCCAGCAATTAATATCAGAGCATCTGATTCAAGGCACTGTGAACAAAACAAAACAAAACAAAACAAAACAAGTGAAACACAAAAAATTGAAACATCACAGCACAAAGCTGTGATGAATTTTGTACCAAAACAGGTACAAATTAGCCAGCGTGCATGTGTAGCAGAGCCATAAGACTTTGCCTTGTGTAGTTTAGCCTAAATTTCATAGGAGCCAAACAGTGCACAAGTCCTAATCCTCAGGCCCACTGGTTCATAAAGGTCAGGATGCCATGTAGGTTCCTCTTTGCCAGCAGGGCAGGTGTCATCTTCCCCAAGGCCACAGTTATGCCTACGGAAAGCACTGTGGGACACAAATCTATGACCAGCTATACTGAGCAGAAGGCACCAAAACAGGGAGATCTGAGTGTAGAACAGAGGGGTGGCTTTGGATTTACTGAATCCAAAGCCCTTCTTGCAATACTCCAAGAGTGCATCCTGATGGGGAAGCCACCTTAAGTCTCATGGTGGGAGAGAGGCAGGATATAAATTAGATGATAGTGACTGTAGATACATAGATAGATAGATAGATAGATAGATAGATAGATAGAGCATCAAGAAGTAAATAATCAGGATCTGGCATAGAAAAACACTGGCAGAAATTATTTCTCTGTTCTGAAATTATATTCTATCAGGGCTCTGGGTGCAGCAGTGGCTCCATGGTGGATCCTGCAATCAGATCAGGCTGGATTTGCTCTGTAGGATTTATATCAAGGACTAGTTCCCAAACCTGCGCATTATTATTCATGTTGCTGTATTACTCTGAAACAGCCTGTCCTCCACTTATTTGAAAGTGAGGAGTGTTTATCCTTTGGTTATAAATTTGTTGTTGTTGGCCTTCAAGTCAACTCTGACTTAAGGAAACCCCATCATTGGGTTTTCTTGCCAAGATTTATTATTAGAGGAGGTTTGCTGTCTAAGGCTGAGACAGTGTGACTTGCCTAAAGTCACCCAATGGCTTTTCATGGCTAAGGAGGGATTCAAACCCTGGTCTCCCAGAGTCCCATACCACATTGGCTTTTTGGTTACATTTTTTAAAAAGAAAACTAAGTCACCCTGTAATATATTATCTTTGAAAATATACCTCACTAGTAGCAAAGTTAGGTTACTGCCTCACTTTGCCTAACAGTAGGGATGGGCCATCCTTATGCTATTATGAGACAGGAATATATGGATACATGATTCCTTTACTGCAAATCATTTGCTCATTAGCAGGGTCTTGGATTTTGCCCATTACCAGCTGTTTGAGGCTAGCAGGAAATGACAAATGGGTCTGAGATAATATTGGTTGCAATTAGAGTACTGCAGAATAAAAATAGTAGAATCAATTTTGGCTTCACTCGCAGTCTCTATAAATGCTGTAGTTGAAGCAGAACCCATGGTTAGAAAGTTCATTGTATTATTAAAAAAAAACATTAAAAACTCCCAAAGTTGGGAAAAGTCTAATGGTAACAAAATGTATACATATGCTTGAAGGGCACAGTGCATCTCTTGAAAACAATGAATATGAATAAGCGCACTAATAATAAACACATTATTGTTGCTGTTACTGTTTGGCTGGGAGACCAAATGCACAGAGAGGAAGGTTTGACTCCTACTAAATTATCTGTACAATTTTCAGTTCACCAGTTCACTAACCAGATTACAGTCCTCTTGCTTCTCATAAATCCTTTGTGGACAAACAGTTTTCTCCAGCAGAATCCTGACCATTTCTCTTGATTGGTTCTGGCAGTGTTCAGAGCAGTTGTTAGCTGAAATAATATGTAAAGCATCCCTCAGATAGCTTTGGTAGGAGGCATAGCTGTTCTCCACCTTCAGTTCTCTGCCAGTTCTCCGCTGTGTTCTTGCAGAATGCGGGCAAAATATAAAAGTCAATGAGGTGATCAAAAGAACTTGATGTGTAGTCAGAAAAGACATTTCCTCTTCTTCTTGTAGCCTGTGGCGGCTTTGGGCGTTGATTCCTGTTGAGTCGTGGTTTGCAGTTTGCAGCTTAAACTTGAAACCTGAAGAATTTATATAATAAAGGGTGCGGGAGAAAACCTCTTAATTAGAGTAACTGCAATATGTTTGGAAGGATTTATTAATTGGTGCCTAAGCTGATTTTCAGTGACAAGCTATTTCTGAACAATGGGGTATCTGTAGGGAGTTCACAGCAGGAAACTAAGTTGGTTGTGGGCAGAAAAAGGTTGATTCAGAAACAGATCATGTCTAATATAATAAGGAATGATGTCGATAATAATAATAATAATAATAATAATAATAATAATTTTATTTCCAGTAAATTGCTTCTTTCTCATTAACTAATTTGATAATGATAGGCTTCTGTAATACATTTGGGTGGAGGTTATTGGTTTCTGTTTCCCTGCATATGGTGAAGACTAGAAAAATTCAATTAAGACTGCTTATTAGCAATAGGAGTCAGCATGCTTACAAACCAGTTTCCACCACTCAAAAGAATTCAGAGATAGGTGTGTTAGCCTGGAATATCAATATGCAAAGGGATCTTATAGCACCTTTGGACTATGGAGCTTATCAGACAGGAACGCAAAACAAGTTCCTGCCCCACAATCTCCAATCCTGTCCCTGTCCCAGCACAATAACCCTCCCCATCAGACTAACGTTATCTTCTGTCATAAGGCAGCCCAGGCATGAACGGAGCTCTAATGGAGCTCTGTTCACTTCTGGACTGAAATCCCGTCTGTTCTCGTGAGAAGATGCGAGCATGGGAAATTAAAAAAGAAAAATACACACAAAAAAGTTTTTAAAGCACATAAACACACTCAAAAAACACAAACAAGTAACCCCAGGGAGGTTCATAAAAAGAGGGTAGTCTACCTTGTTTTCGCGATCCCACCCAGAAGTGTTCTGGCAGGACTGCCCATTAACGCTGGAATCACAGTAGGACAATGGTATGAAGTTTCAGATGCCGGCAATGCCGGCACCAAAATGGGATGGATGATCTATTGATGGCTCGGCCCGTCAATTAAAAGAAACACCTGAATAACGACAGAGGAACGCAAAAGGATGGCATTGTGTGATATTTGTGTCCTTTTGTGTTCTGCTGTCATTATTCTGGCTCCACATTAGCCATCTACTAAGGACTTTATCAGATAAACCTCTAAAAACGTTCTTTTGCCACCATATTTTACACCATTTTTGTACTGGAAAAATATCAAACATTGTCATGATAGATAGTTTAAAAAGACAGCTAAATTAAAAAACAAAACATACAAGCACTGAAACAAACTTAATAACTTGCCTGCAACATGGGGAGGTTCATAAAAAGAGTGTCCCATGGCTAGTTTTTGTGTTCTCACCTAGAAGGGTTCTGGCAGGGATTGCCTATTGACGCAGGAATCACGCCGGCAGAACTAGGTACTGTTTCACATGCTCACAATCATGGCAAAAAAAAAAAAAAAAAAAAAAAGCCATGGCCATTGATGGCTTGGCCCGACAATTTAAAAAAAAATGCCTTATTTTTAACACATAATCACGAAAGCACATCACCTGCTATTGATGCCCTTTCACGTTCATTAGGCATCACTATGATGCTGTATTTGCTGCAACTGATAAAGAAATGGGCTTCTGTACAGCATCCATGCTTGATATCCACATATCAGGCCTGGTTTACTATAAACTATATGTGGGTCCTCTTGCTTGACAAAGCTGTGCTAAGAGGCTGTAAAACTGAACAAGAAGCTAATGAAAGCCTGCCAAAGCAGCATCTGGCCTACAATCAGATGAAACGTTAACGCTATGTGGAGCTTGTGATGGTTTAAAATATATTTGGAGTTTAGAACAGTGTTAAGAAAGAGGTTAGCAATGGAGGGGGGCATTAGAAGGAAAACCCTTTGAATTCTTTCCTCTTACCTTTTGTCAAGGGGGCGGGGAAAGAAGGAGAATTGTGGATCTTTGGCTCTCTGGCCTTTTGAATCCCACAGAATATTTAGCTGCCAGGAAGTCCAATGTTTTTTAAAATTCCTTGATGGTGCTCTGCAAGCTGAGAAGAGGATTAGTTTATTTCTGCCTTGAAAAGTTTCTGGTTGCTATGGAGAGGGCTGCACTTGAAGGTAACAATGGAGGTGGATTGACATTTGTACCAAATTCCCCCTGGCAAGTTTTAGAAATCACGTTATAAAGCAAGTGCAACTAACTATTTTAAGTGTATATGTTATGCTAATATCTCTTGGTTAATGTTACCACAGAGCAACAGGCAATGCTTCTAATGCAGAATTTATCAAAAACCACGGATAAAAATCAACTAATTTGGAACTAGTGTCTCCACTCGGTTGTGGAGAGTTTCCTCTTTTAAAAAATGAAAAAAAAGTTTGAAAATATTTTCTGTTACTTTGCAGAAGATCTAGATTCCCCTGTTTCAAGGGAGAAAAGCTTAAGAAGGGAGGGGAACCTCTATATTCTGTTTCGGACTCACATGATTGAGGAGTCTGGGGGATTTGTGTGTGTGTGTGTGTGTGTGTGTGTATTATATGCCTTCAAGCCACTAGGTCATACTACCCATTTTGGTTTCCACTGAGTAGCGCACCACCTAAAATTAACCACCAGTTTTGCTCATATAAGGTTTGGGAGCCTTATATTGTAATATAATGGTTTCATAGAATCATAGAATCATAGAGTTGGAAGAGACCACAAGGGCCATCTAGTCCAACCCCCTGCCATGCAGGAATACCCAATCAAAGCGATCATCCATCTTGTCCTCTGCCTTAGGTATCTTTGTCAGTTTGGGACTAAATAAAGATAAAGGCAAATAAAGATAATCTCCCACTATGGCTTTGGAGTTGTTTGGCTTCTAATGGACCAAATGTAAAATTTTATGATGTTTATAGGTTTGCACTGGAGGCTGGCAGCTCTGATGTTAGTAGAATGGTGAATCTCTAAAACTAACCCATAGCTCAGAATAAAGCCCTGTGACAGATTCCCTCTTCAGGATGCTCACCCAGACACCGGCCCTTGGGGTCCTATCATGTACCTTGCCCCCACAATCTACTCCATGGGTTTAGTAACTGGCTATAAGACTGGACATGAAAATCCACTGGGTGACCTTGGGCAAGTCACACTCTCTCAGCCTCAGAGGAAGGCAATGTAAAACCTCCTCTGAACAAGTCTTGCCAAGAAAAACCTGTGATAGGTTTGTCATAAGTCAGAAATGACTCGAAGGCACACAACAACAGCAAGATAAGACTGGACAGCCAAATGTGTTTTCTGATGAATTTTGGGTTGTAATTGAAGAACCTATTTTTCCTATAGCTCCTTACATGGAAGGCTTCCAGCAAAGAGGTAAACTGAAACAAGAAGAAACATTGATTTCAGAAGAAAAGATTCAGACTTCAAGCATGTAAGGTGGCCATGTGTTTATTTCAGTATTGGTCTAATATAAATTGAACAGTTTTCACCTTAACTCCTTACTCAACTCCTCATGATCCCCTCAGTTCCCATCCAACTAAATCTTTATTTTAATCTCATCCCTGTCTCTGGCTCCAGATGGCCCTTTCTGACTGATGAGCAGTCAAACCTCTCCTTTTATATCTACTCTCTTTGCCTCCATTTTCCTCTGCATTCCAAGGGCTTGTCTATACAAGGCAATAAAATATGGATTGATGTGCACTAATGCCAATTCACAGCAGCTTTCATTTGTCTCAATGTTTTTGTTTGCAAGATCACAGGCATGCAAAGCCATACACAATTGTTGTTCAAATGGGTATGCCTCCGAATCAAGATGGTGGGCATGAGTGAATTACTTATGTTTTTATTGTTGCTAGTTGCTACTGCTGAACAGTATTTTTTTTTAAAAAAAAGCATATCCAAGGTGCAGAAGCACAATATTCCTCTTAAATAAATAGAACAAAAGAGAGAAAAGCCTATTTCGTTGCCTCAGCACATGATCACTATTGTGAAAATCCAACACCGTGTTTCAGGCGCTTGCCTTGTTAGCAAGCTCTGCCCCTTGCGTGCATCCAACCAATCAGCTTTCCACTTCCACTCTTATCAGGAATGCACAGCAAAGCAAATTGGTTGTCCCAATGAGCAGGAATGTGCATTCCCTGTGGAGCTTTTTAAAAAAAATACCGGTTTTTAGTGGTTTTGGACCCCCTCCTTCTGAATACAGCAGACTGCAGGATCCCATGAATACAAGTAGTATTCTCCTTGAATTCTAGAAGGAGTGTTTTCACTGTATAGACAACCCCCAAGAATCACAACTGTCTGGCTCCACTCAGGCCATGCAAGCAAATTTTTAAAACTATCTTCACAAGCCCAAAGTGGAGTCATCACCCCACTGACATAAAAGCCACCACACTTCACCTATAGTTTGGTCAAGTCAACCAGTGCTGCTTCACACTGTTTTTCTGTAAATGTAAATATGCTCATGATTTCAGTTAAGTTGAAGGAACCCATTGCTACCCAGTGGAACTAGGAAGGCTCCCCCAATTATATGTGTTGTTATTTTGCTATTAAGTGGATGGAATGGTTATAGCCTTATACACTTCTGATTGGTACATCTACATGACATCTCTTCAGATCTTTTGTTGTTGTTGTGTGCCTTTAGGTCGTTTCCAACTTATGACAACTCTAAGGCAAACTTATCACAGGGTTTTCTGAGGGCCAAGAGTGTGTGACTTGCCCAAGGTCATCCAGTGGGTTTTCATGGCCAAGTGGGGATTTGAACCCTGGTCTCCAGAGTTGTAGTCCAACACTCTGCTGTCTTTAAATATCTGACAGGATCTCATGGAGAAGATGGAGCAAGCCTGTTTCTTGCTGCTCCAGAGACAAAGGGCTCATCTACACAGGCAAAAAACCCTCTGTACTTAACCTATAGTCATGGTGAGTTGCCACACAAAGTTTGTGACTATTCACATCTTCCTCAGGGTTTCTGAAGGAAAATCTGGGTCTGAAAGATTTGTGGTTTATTTTGAATTTGAAGGGGAAACCAAGATTATTGGCCATGTGGTGGCTGTGGGTTGGCTTCTGAGCAAAGCTGGGGCCATGGCTTCTGGTGGACGAGACTCTGTTCTGGCACTTTTATTGATTTATTTATTTTCAGTTGTGCAAATATCTTGATAAGCATATCTCTGCTTATCCAGTGATACAGTACTCTGGGACAATGTATATTCGCATGCACGAGCAAACAGAAAAAAATGCAGAGCAGCCCTGGTCATGTGGCTGGAAATAATGTTAACATATAGGCATATTATATGCTAATATAAATACAAATAAATAGAATAAGTGAATCATAGGTAAAGCATAAACAAAGAACGATTCCTGAACATCTTATTTCTTTCCACAGTTCCATAGATCTATTGGCTGAAGTGTGCTGGGTAGCTGTTATAAGGGCCTTGAATGTCTTTGTTGTGCAATTGTCTCATTTCTGCCACTTTCAGTAACTGAACAGTATGAGAATATTAACAAGATTTATCAAACTCTGTCCTTGGCTAACAGCACAAAGCTTTCTCTGTGTGCTGCCAGCTCAGCAAAAGAGCTTAGTTTTATTTATACAGTGGTGTGGGAGATGATATTTTAATAACACACAGCCCCTTGGTAACGTGCAGCTTTCCAATAGAGACCCACAATTGCGGTGCAACTGCTGTTGCTGATCTGGTGAACAACTAATTTGGATGAACTTAGTAAAATGAGCTTTGCACCTTCTTACTAAGCACAGCAATTATGAAGAACAAAGGAATAAACCTGCACATTTCAGATATCCCCTATGCTATCAGCGTGCTGTGTGTACATCTCCTATAATTAGATCTGTGGGGGCGTGTTCTTTATGGAAGGATCTTATTGACTTCACAAAGCAAAGTGGTGGTGGAGTGCATGTGACAAGTCTGCCAGCTCAGACATGCCATAAATAATGTCTACATTTGAAGCCTCATGTATCAGTGCAATGCATATAGGATTCAATCTTACTCTCCAAGCCAAGATATGGATAGCTACATTTCCCTATCTGTCATAATTGCCTGTGCAGTGGATCTGCTTCCCTTCCAATGTCTCTGCATATCACTAGGGTGGATGATGGCATGGAGCTCATCTTTGCAAAATCTGACATGCATTGGCCATAGTCACACAGCTGATTGCTCGCACGGGGGGGTGGGGTGGGGGGAGATGGTCAATAAACTAAAATAATTCAGTAAGAGTAAACCACATAATTCTAGCTTACACATGCAGAGGCTTTCATACAGATGAATTTATTTGAAAGTGACATCTGTATGGAGATGGAAATTTTGGAGAGGAGGCAGATAATGTCAGTGGTAGGTGTCATGGGATCTATGTGTAGATCCCCTGTGTGGTTTACCTTTAGGATGGCAGGTTCCAGTGAAGTACCTTCAGACTCTGGATTAACTCCATTAGATCCTCCTAGACAGGAAGGAATATGAGATCACTTCCTGTTCCAGTTGGACCTTCGAAGAATAATGGGCTTTGCTTGAACTCTGGTGGTGCTTGGTTAGGCTTTTTGGTCTTGCTTACTAGTATGTCTTTTGGGTTGAGCTTCTTCAACCCTGCCTCCTGGATTGTACTTTGATTCTTATGTGTTCTTTGGTGCTGGACAGTAGCATAAAATAGTGGATTAAAAGCAAATCATAATAAAATCCATACCATTTAGGCATTTAAGAGTCTGGAGAAAATTATTTTTTAAGAAGTATTTGCCTGTTACAGCAAAAGCTAACTAAATCTTTTTGCTGCCAGTAATGATTCTTCAGAAAAATAATTCTTTAAATGGAATGTTACCACCAAGAAAGCTCTGTTCCCAGTCACCACTTCAGTTGTGACAGTGGGAATCTCAGGAGATTATCAGATGTGGTGGAATGCAGCAAAAAAAGCTAATTCCAAACAGTTGTCAGAAGAACATGATGAGAACAGCGACATTATCAGACACCCGCACCCTTAGCTGTTCCTGGGGTGTAGCACTACTGTGGATGAGGCTTCCCTTTTTCATTGATGGGGATAAGCCATCAACAAAAACTGATGCCTTACTCACACCAGCACTACGCCCCTGGGATGCTGAAGGACATCGTCATCTGATAATGGATAATAATGGAGCTGGCGCACTGTCAGGATGACAAAAAGGGCTCCCACCATCTTGGGGTGATCCCTTCCCCCATTACTTAAACCAAGGGGTAACTCAGGTGTGTAGGTGTGCATGTGTGAATACAGTCACCTCTCTGTATCCATGGATTTGGTATCCACGGAGTCTACCATCCACGGCTTGAAAATATTCACCCCCCAAATAAATTCCAAGACGCAAACCTTGATTTTAAATTTATCTTCCAAAGCACATAAATTATGAATGTTGAAAGCAAAGCACTTTACCTTCAGATTTTAAAATTTTCTGTCCCGCTAAGAAACCAATTGAAAGAAATTCTCTGTTTAAGAAATAGGAAAATAAATGTAATTGTATATTCTGATCATGGGGTGTTGCTTTTCTTCTTGAATGAAGGTATAAATGATGTGATGGCATATCTAGTATGTAACAGAACTGTATACATGGGGCTCAATCAACAAGTAAGATACAGGAGTTATCATCTTAGGTTTGTTATCCTCAGATAACCTCTGGCTATCCAAGCCAGGGATTGCAGAGCATGCCTCATTTAGAGCTCACTTCTCTTTGGAGCTATGAACATGTGCCATCATAAATTACAGCCCTGCTATTGTTTACAAGGTCATTCGTCCTGGGATGAAAGGAAGGCTAAAGAAGAGCCCCTGTTCTTGCCAGAGACTGTTGATCCTCTTTCAACTCATTTTAATCTCTGACTTAACATCTTGAACATGTAAATAAAGTTTGAAATAAGTTCAGAGGTTATTGTAGCAGGCTAACAATTTGGGAAAATAGGGTCATTTGAAACAAAATACCTTCCTTGCTCAGATAGTTGGTCTGCTTCATGAGTTGCAATTGTGTGCCCCTCCAGATGTTATTGGACTACAGCTCCCAGCATTCCTCATCATTAGCAATTCTGGCTAGAGCTGAGGCGAGCTGCAACATCCAGAAGACTGTACTTTGCACACTCCCAGTGTATTCAGATAGATAGAACAATCTCTTTCTTAAAACCCAAGGAGAACAGTAATATCATTAAAATTGACATGTTCATCCAGCACTGACCCTGACATGAGGCTGGAATGGGACAATGCAGTGTGGCCAGTTTAGCATGGCCAGATCAGCACAGCCATTTCAGTGTGGTGTGGTTCTGCTTGCATATCAATTGATCATTGATAATTTTGTCAAGAAAATGTAAAACTATTTCTGTTTGGTTTGAATAGTCTTGCAAAACCATTTGGGTAAGGGTTAGGGTTATTATCAATTGTCATAATATATATTATCATGGTGTTTAGTGGAAAAGCCTTGGCTGCCTTCCTGTTGGGAAGTTATATCATGGTTAACCAACTTATGATCATGTATAGTTGAATTGCGCAATGTATATATTCTCAGGAAGGTAGTAGAGATGTAGCTACACCATCAAGATCATTGTGCAAGTGGACCCAGCAGTGTATCCATTGCACTAAGGTGCTGATGCACAACGTATCCTGATGCATAATGTGTCCTGTTACACAATGTTCTAAGGCACAATATGTCCTGATCCATGTCCTGATGCATGTCTCCTGTTGTGGAAGGTATCAAAGTGCATAATATTTCTTGCAGCACAATGGAAGCTGCCATTAGACAACTGAACATCTTTCACAGTCCCCCATTGAGCATTATTGCAATTCACTAGAACAGGTGTATATTATATCAGCAACGTAGCTCTGTCATCATAAAGTTACGTGTCATAGCTGCTGGTGTAGGTTCTCAAACTTCAGTACCAAGATCTATGTGAATAAAAGATACTAGATTCTTGAAGCTATAAAACAGTGTTTGTCCCCAGGCCTAAAAATACAATATAAGAAAATTCATAGTCAGAACCCAACGAAAAAGACGAGAGTGTTGAGTGCAACCTGGTTACAGGTAACAGGAAGAGGAAAGTAATAAATGCAAGTCCTTAACCCCATGCCGAGAAGGTGAAAACAATATTAAGAAAAAACAAATCAAGTAGAACACTAGACTAGACTAGTGGTTGGATTCAAAGATCTTTGCGATAAAACCTAGATTTGCATTGAAGATGTGCTCATCAGAAATGGGAACATACCTTGCATGATTTTTTGGTCTTGTTATGGGATGAGACTTAGCTGCACATAAGGGCAGTATGAAAGTTAATAAATTATCAAATGTGAATTATGCTACTGTGGTGTAGTGGTTAGAGAAGGCCCTGGTTCAGATCCTAACTCGGGCTGCTGCCACACTGTAGAAATAATGCAGTTTGACATCACTTTAACTATTATGGCTCCATCCTATGGAATTCTGGGGTTTGTAGGGTTTTTTTTGGCACCAGAGCTCTTTGACAGAGAAGGCTAAATATCTTACAAAACTAAAGATCCCACAAATCCATAGCATTCTTGAAGCTCATTGTGTGATTGGTGGCCAGTGACTGTCTCTCAGCCTATAATCTACAGAGGGCTGTTGTGAGGATAACAATGTGTAAAGAGAAAAACGTATGTCCCCTTGAGCACCAAGGCTAGGGTATTAATGGCTGAGATTGTCACATCTGCCAACATTTTACAGACGAAAACACGGACATGTGTGGCACAGCAAGATCAGAATGTGGTCAAGATGGTAAAATTATTAATGAGGAAGAACACACAAGCTAGGAGAGACTTGACCACTTCTCTCCTCTCCCCCGCTGCTGTGTTAACTGAGTACAACAACTGCAGCAATTGAAGTAAGCTGAGGACAAAAGGGAAAAGTGGGTGAAGGAAACAGAAACTGGGACATTTTAAAAGCAGCAGCTGAAAAAAAATGGGATAAAGAAAGATTAATCGGGACTGTTCCTGCCAAATCTGGACAGGTGGAGGGTATGCATCCTGTTATTGACATATGCAAGCATAAGTCCAATGTCTTCTTTGGGGTGTTGCAGATATCAGAATTTTCTACCTCCCATGTGAAATAACCCCACCTCCCTGAAAACCCATATTCTTCATGGTACCTCCTACCTGACATGTTGATGTAGTGGTCAGTGGACATGGGACGACAGAGAAGTTTCTGGCTATGTGACTATAGCCAAAAGCATAATGATGAAGGCAACGTCTGGGACCTGTTGGAGGTCCACTGGATGTCCTGGAAGATGATATTTTCATTGTGCGTCTGGCTATAATCACGTAGCTAGATGCTTGTCAGCCATCCCCCATACTCCACGAGCCACTACATGGCTGTCAGGGGTATGCACAGGAGAAGATGAGTCCTGTAGAAGGGGAGCTGTCATGTAGATCCACCATGCTGCAACTTTACAATATGCCTCCCAGTTCAGGATCTTGGTCACTGTAATAAACAAATAATCTTACCTCTGTGAGTTTCCCAGCTAACTTTCTGCTATAGCCAACAGTAATGTAAACAACAAAGCAAATAAGTAGGTCATCATTTGATATTGTGCTCATCAACACACGATGTATGTGTTTGTGTGAATCTACCCATTGGGTGCCATCTGAACCCTTCAAAATGTGTATCTTTATCTTTATTTTTGCCTGCAAAACCACAAAAGGAGAGCACTGTGTACCCTGGAGTCTGAAAGGTGATTGCTAGCGGTAATTGCTGGCTGTGGTTCTTTTGTATTGTATTTCCATTTAGATTTTACATTTCTGAACCACAGAACATTATTTTCTCTATGTCACATGACTGCCCTCTGCTGGGCAGCATCAGGCTCTGTTTTGTGATTTCCTCAATAATAAAATAATTTTTAAAAAGCTTTTAAAAAGAAAAATGCTGTAAATAATAATAAGAGAAAGAAGGAAGGAAAATTGAAGGGGGGTTGATATTTATCTATATTAATATCCACACATCTTTCTCCCTGTGCAAAGCTCTGAACGGCTTCTTCTGTGGGGGAGTACAGTTCCCAGAAGCTAGAATTGTGTTGGTAGCATATGCCACTCACACACCATTACACTTGTGGATATTTTTTTAATGGACATTGTGAATGGAGGTATCCTGTACCCCATTATGCAACACGTCTTATCCGAGGTGTGCAACAGCAATTTGGGAGTTCATGGATGTGATTCTGTCCCCTCAGTTTCCAATCAACTGCAGACGTGCATCCCAGTATGGTCGAGATGTCCTCTCTTACTCATGTCAGAAGGAACACTCAGAGGGACAGGAGCAGCATGTATGAGCTCCCTGGCTGCTGTGGTGAATCCAGGGAGGAAGTAGCAAAGGACTTTATCAGATCATCCTCCTTTCCTGTGCTTTTGCTGGCATATTTTGTGGTGGTTTTATGCTGACAAAAGAACCCTTTACCACACTTACTTGCAATCCCGTCAAAAGGCAGCCCTGACATTGATGAACAGAGCTCCATTCACTTTCTGGATTGAAATCTCACCTATCCTCATGAGAAGATGCGAGGGCAGCAAATTCAAAAAATAAGAAAGAAAAAGTACACATAAGCATAGAAACACCCTAAAAACAGTTAAAAGTAAACTGGGGAGGTTCATAAAATGAGTGTCCCCTTTCTGGCTGTCATGATCTCACCTGGAAGTGTTTTTGCCAGACCGGCCATTCACGATGTAATTACGAGAAAAAAAGTCATGAGGTTTCAAATGCTGTCAATACCGGCAAAAAAGCACCACAGCCATTCTATTAATGGCTTGTCTCGTCAATAAAATAGAATCCCTTATTTACAAGACATAAATGTAAGAGGATGATATCATCTGATATGCGTGCCCTTTTGCATTTATGTGGTGTCATTATGACGCTGTACAGTATTTGCTGTGTCTGATAAAGTCCAAAGACAGACCAGATTCTGCTCCCCCTGACAACAGTGCAAGTATGCTGTTGGAAATTGGTATTCTTCCAGTGCACTTCCAGTCCAGAATCTGTACTGGGAGGCATGGGAAGTTGTAGTTCCTGTTCTCAACTCTTCATGTGCTCCCTGAGGTGGTAAGGTTTTGGCATATGTAGCATTGTACATTCTGGGTTGGATATGGGGTGGAGCTAGGGTAGAGGATGTGGCAGTGCCAGCAATGAGAACAGAGCTTGGTACTTTTCTGCACCTATCATCCTTGCACCCCTCCAGGGGGGCAAAAGCTGTGTTGGGAGAGAATGGCTATGGCTGAAAGGTCAAGGCTGAAATAAGGAAAGAGAGGTAGCTTTGCCCAGCTTCACAGAGTTTTATGGTACCTTGTCCTGCTTCTCAATCTAGGCTTAAAGTTACAAGAGCTCAGTCCCATATCCAGCCTGGCAACTCTAACTTGGAGGCACCTTTAAGGTGATGGTACCTGTCTCTTTGGGTTGTGGGCCCTATGGTTAGAGTGTTTTATCCACTCAGTTGTGCAGTGGGTGTAGAACTCTGAAAGCCTTCCCTCAACATCTCACCAAGTGTGGCCACAGGAAAGAGAGCTGGTATCATAATAACCTGCACCAGGGGATGAGTCAAGCTTGCCTGTTTCTAACAGGAAGTGATCCAGATGTTAACTTCTGGGTCATTTCCTGTGGGAAAAAAAGGCCTTTCTTGGGTCTAAAATGGCCTGGTGAGGACCAAAAACATGATAAAATTGTTCTTTGTGCTAAAGAGGTGTTGGGGGGGGCATTTTGGGGAAAAATAACTGGGGTATATGGCCCTCCAAGGTCCCTGAGGGACAATGCAGCCTCCTAACCTCAACAGTTATTCACTCCTGGTCTTCTGACAAAATTTGTTTGAAAAAGCACACCTATGTATACAAGAAACCATTCAGTGCTATTTTCTACCAACTGTGCTGTGAGATGGCCTAATAATTTCCATGTGTTCCTTTTAATGCAGGCCAAGGCCTTTCCTGCTGTTTTGCATCTGGTGTTTCAATCTATGTTGTCCTGAAGGATGAAGTGGCTCAGTATCTAACTCTTGCTTTTGAAGAGCTTCAGGAGCTGCATGGCATAGTCCAGGCTCTGTTCCAGCAATTCAAAGGCAGGACTGTAATCCTTCTCTGGCACTATAGCCTGTTATGAAGGCTCTTTCCCCCTTCCTCATCTGAGGAGGCCTTCTCCTGGTGAGAGATGACAACTCTGTCAATTGTTGTAGGTGAGTGCTCAGGTAATTAGGTTGTTTTTTTTTTTTGCCTCAACTATGAAGATTGCTCACTTTGATCCTGAACTTGTCAGGATCAATTTGCCTTATTTTCTGGTGAGTCCCAGAGCTCCAATCCAACCAATCTCCTTCAAGCCTGAACCATCAATTCCTGTTTGTGCTCAAAACTGCAATGGCTCAGGACACATGGTACATTTGTACATTATCTTATAAATGCCTGTTTCCTTAACAATATGCTGTGCATCTATCCCCCCTTATTTTGGCCATCAAGAAGACTCACAAAAATGAATGCATATAACAACTGAACATCTAAACAGTAGTTACTACATAAATACCAGCCAGCATGGTGTAGTGGTTTGAATGTTGGATTATGACTCTAGAGACCAGGATATGAAGCCCCCTCAGGCATGGAAACCCACAGGGTGAACTTGGGCAAGTCACACGCTCTCAGCCTCAGAAAACTCTGTGATAGGTTCACCTTACAGTTGCCATAAGTCAGAAATGACTTGAAGGCACAAAACAAATTATATCTCAGCTATTTAGTTAAGTATACTTAACCAATGTACCTCTCCTGGCCCAATCCTCCCCCAAACCTGATGGAAACATCATTCGCAAGTGCTCCAGTCACCAGCAGAATGGACCTCCTTCTCCTCATGCAGCTGATGCTCAATAAAGTAGGCTTGGGGAAGAGTTATTATGGCAATAGTGTCATGATCATCAGTAAGTAGTTTTATCTATGAAATGCTGGAAGGTGTGCAAGCCCACTTAATGAGCTGTTGGTAAGCTGAGCATGGGGACTATAATGTGGGCAACAAAGGAAAACACTTTGAACCCTATATTCACCACCTTAATCCTGATTGCTTTTGAGTGAGACAGAGTTGTGTTACACATGCAGATGCAGCAACAGTTTTAAAGTAGGCCAGAATATACAAAATAGCTGTCCACAGGGTGTCACTATTGAGCTTGCAAAATAATTTGCTGTTAAAAAAGTAAAGTACTGGAGGTTGCATTTTGGGGAACTTCATTTTTAATTACAAGGTGGGTTTGATGCTCTTGCCCCCAGCTAAGAGGCACATGAAAAGGATAGTAATTCTCAGGATTTTTTTTTCAAGTTTCTCTTTCGCTTCTTCATTATCACATTGCCCATTATTAATAACCTTCTGCTGATGTTCAGTATAACCACCATGCCTGTTCATCACAGAGGAGGATGAATAGTGGCAACTGAGTATTCTCCAGATGGGTCTGTCATTCAAAAAAGTCTGAAAAGATCCAGAATTCTATGCATGATAGTATGGAAGCTAAGGATATACAACATTTGACTATATTGGGTGTTATGCTTACCACAATAGCTGATAGTTATTAATATAATGCAGTGCTTCTTAGCCTTTTGGGGTCAAAGGATGCTCTAATGATGTGATGAGTGATATGGAACCTTTCCAAGGGGGGGAGCACTTAAACACATGGTGACAAAAATTGCACAATTACAACATCATGGTAGTGCGAACGGGTCCCGCTATTGCACAACATTGTCATCTTCACGTGGTCAATCTGTGCTCCAGCCGTGAATAAGGCATCACTTTTAATTGATGGGACAAGCCACCAATAACTCTCGATATTGCTTCTTCTTTTTTGCAGTATTGAAGAGCGTGTGAAACCACGTCCCACTGTAATCATGAGATTACATCGTGAATAGGCAGTCCTCTTTCCCCCCTCCCCATTCACAGTGAGAAAACTTCCAGGTGAGGGGGTCAGACACAGCCTCCCTAGTCCTCCTCTTACTGTACTTCCACGCCAACCACCAAAATGTTAGCTTTTTTGAAGGATTGCATACACAAACACTCCATTGAACTCAGGCAAAAAATATTGCAGTTGCCAGAGGAAAACAAGATGTATAAATCAAATGATCTACAGTTTGAAAATATTCTGTATGGCATATATTTTCACTGAATAACCTCGCTTTCAGAAACTTTTATACTGTGAGTCTTGAAGAGGAAATTTAACTCCATGTATTGTTGCTTAGGGCATATAGTTTTCAAATGGTTATTTTTTATTAATTTTTAACTATACAATTCTATACCTGTCTATGAAGAGTTTAATGGAATGTTCTCCCAGGTAAAAGCATGTAGGACTGAAGCCTAAATGTGTAATTTCCTTCATTAATACCCACAAGAGATTTGGAATCATTCTGAGGAAGAATCACATTGTCGTGATAAAAAGCTTTGTCAAAAACAGCAGTGGCGGGTGGCTGTCTGCTTCTTCTTTTGTGGACCATATAGGCCGTGATGCCCATACCCAAGAGGATGAAGATAACCACTATCACAATTGCAGTTGTGCCATGTGCTGATATAGGAATGGGGTTTTGTACTACAAATGGGGAAAAAATATATGCAGAACATTATTACAGTGGTAAAGCAATAATTATTCCTTATATTGGGGTGTACAAACTTGTTGGCTCTGAGAGTCATATGTAATGTTGGCCTGGGGCTGGGTGTTCACACACACATATACATACACGTGAAGATGCATACATACAAACACACATATGTAATGCCTTTCAGACAGAAAGAGTGATTTATATGAGGATTTTTTCAGGAGGGAATGGAGAGCCTTTTCTCTAGCCCCTTCCACTGTAGTCCTGATGCAAGTCACTTTTAGAACTCTCTTTCCTGGCTGCTGGTAGCAATGAGAGAATGAACAATCACACACATTTCATTAGTTTCAATGAAGTAGCCATATGAGGGCTCATCAGAGATTTTCAGACAGGGGAACGCCCCCCCCTGCAGAGGTTGGGAGATAAACGGAGCTGTTCCGCTGCCAGCGCTCCATTTCACACACCCTTGTCCTTCTCCTGACCTCCATTTGTTCTCCCTCCATCCTGCTTTCATTTACCTTCCACTATTTTTTACTAATGTAAGTTTGTGTTAGTAAAAAATAGCAGAAAATAGTGGAAGGAAAATGAAAGCAGGACGGAGGGAGAACAAATGGAGGTTGGGAGAAGGACAAGGGTGTGTGAAATGGAGCGCTGGCAGCGGAACAGCTCCGTTTCTCTCCCAACCTCCACGGTTTTTTTTCCCCGTCTGAAAATCTCCATCTACTTCAGGGGCAAACATCCACATGGAATCCAGACTATTCTGGCTTGGCGCCACCCTGGATTCACCATGTGGGCACCACATGTATTGGCATTAAAGCAATGTGAAGCTGTTTCGCAGTCCAGATGGTTGGCCATGCTGACAGCACATCAGCACTGATGCCCTTTCCTCTCCTTGAGGATGCATTGCCTCTCACCAGCCAAGCAGCTCCCTGAGAGAGCCCGGCCGGTGCTGTCGCTTCTGCTGAGGTAAGAATGGGGTGCTCATACATGTGATCAACAAAAAGGGGGTCACAGCGAGTAGCAGGACAGAGAACACAACACTAGAGTGAGTTTCATGGACTGCCATCGAGGCTAAAGCCATGGCAGAACAATTGGGAACCCCTAATAAGGGCGGGGGGATCATGTGGATGAATGCCATGACACACACACACACACACACCACAGCAAACAGCCAAGATGTCATGGTCAGCCAGGACTCTGAGGATTCAGAAGGCGAGGAGGCTGAGCCAGTAGCAGAAGAGCTGGCTGAGTCTGAGTCTGGCCCTGAAGAACCCAGGGCTCAGCAGCCTAGCCCTCCCCCAGCACAGGGTCCAAGCCTGGGAGACACAGTAGAGCAAGAGCAAGAGGTAGAAGAGCAGGTACCTACCTTTAGCCAAAGGAGAGCAGAGAGGGCCTGGCTGCGTCGTTCCCGGAGATTAAGAGAGAGAAGCTCATCAATCACCCCACAGCTGGGAGTGGGAGCTGGGCCAACATAAGCAGCTGTGGGATGCTGAGTTCCTTGTTTCAGGCAGTCTGCATTTCCTGGAGGAAGCCTCTGCCTGTGACTCTCCTGCTTCTTGAAACCTTGCTATCTTGAGACTTCGGATATCTTGACCTTGGACTGCCTTCGTTGACCCACCTGCCGGAATCCTTTTGACCTCGGACTGCCTCTTCGTTCTTCACTCTCTCTCTCTCTCTCTGTGTACTTCTGACCCTATAGGACTGCTACTGACAACACCAGGTACTGTGCTTTTCAACTGAGTTGTGGCCGAGCCGGGCGATCTTATCAGCTATTTAAGTTGGCTTTGCGACACAAGATCTCATGCAACTGGCATGGTTATGCATCTCTGTAGCTAATTTGCCTACTTGTCATGTGCAGTCATTCACAACTATAAATGTGAATTGGAAGTATAGCTTGTAATCTCGCAACTGCGGAACAGGATGCCAACCATAGTTAATAGGTCTGCAGCACTATTCAGTACCTTTCTATTAGCCATGTGAAGCAACAGTTGGCATAATGATTTTACAGAATCCCACTGTATTCACAGGTGCTCATGTCCTATTAAATGTGTTCAGGATTTTAAATCTTAAGAAGTTAAAAACCTTAACTTTTTTTCAAAAAAATACATGTTAGTTGTTCTCAACATTGATACACTAAATGTTGCTGGACATCAATTCTCAGACTCTCCAGGTAGCGTGACTATGAGTCAGGGATTATGGGAGCTGTAGTCCAATAACATCTAGGATCCCAAGTTTGTGAACTGCCTTACAACTCATCTGGAAACTACTGGCTGAATGTGCTTGGGTAGCATTTCTTTCTCCTTCTGAATTATTTGGCAATAAGTTTACCTGTTATACTAGCCTTTCAAATCAAGCCATCTGGGTGACCTTGACCTTGAAATGTTCCAAACATTTCAGGAAGTTTCTTTTTATTATTTTCAGTTTTCATTTCAGTTTATTTCTGATTTTCTTGGTTCACATTTTATTTTCCAGATATTACTGCGGGAGGAACTAGGCATTACTTCGTGAACACA
This sequence comes from Gambelia wislizenii, assembly GCA_030847615.1. Taxonomy (NCBI): domain Eukaryota; kingdom Metazoa; phylum Chordata; class Lepidosauria; order Squamata; family Crotaphytidae; genus Gambelia; species Gambelia wislizenii. The sequence goes on along the minus strand of JAUMIR010000006.1, from coordinate 128,518,521 downwards.
CGATTTTTGTCCCAAACAGAAACCCTATGTCTACTACCCCCCTGAAACACGTTGTTCTTTATGTCCCGTGTCCTGACACCATCTTCCTGCTCACGTGACACAGCAACAAAAGTGAGGACAAGATGAACTTACTCAGCACAAATGGTGCTAAGACCCACCCTAAGAAGAACTACACAGCACAATGGGAGAGGCGAATTAATGCTTCCCTCCAATTTTACTAATTTTAAGACAACCAACTTACATGTAAATACTTCCACTCTTGACAGAAGATATAAATTGAACTATTGGACAGACTTTAGAGGACATACAGTAGATTTGTTTGTCATTTCCAGTTTCATGAGTTTCTCTGTTCAAAGCATTGAAAAGCCTTTTCCTTCATCCTGTTATAAAATATATTTCTTTGGAAGAGTGTTATTTTGGTTTCAGTGGATCTTAAATCACCAAAATTGCTCACCTAAGCATAATTATTAGGAAAGAAGGAGCCAATTGCTTGTTGTAATGTAGAATCTATAATATAGGGCTTGTCTAAATGGGATAAATACCTCGTTTTGCTGCCCCCCCCATATGACATAGGGCATTTGTGCCGTTCTGCCCTCAGGCCATCCTTACCACCCCTGGAGCAGATAGATTAGCTAAATAGATTAACCAACACAGACCGGGGATCTCCATGATCAAAATACTCTGGTGGAATCTTTCTTGCCCTAAAAAGTTATCAATAAAAAGGGTGGAAAGGACAGGATTCTGTTTAAGGGGATTTTTTTTTTTGAGAGAGAGAGAGCAATCCAGTCAAAGTCCACTATACCTAAGAACCATAAAATAATTAGGCCTGAGTAAAAGCCACTCAGTTGAGTTGTCATTGTGGCAGCGGCAACTGGTGAAAACAAAAATGTGCGTCATTCCTGCCATCTTGATTCTCAGGCATGCCTGTTGGGACAGCGAAAGTGGATAGCCTCGCATGCCTGTGATTTTGCCAAATACCATTAAGACAAGTTGCTCCTGCTTCAAATTTGCATGAGTATGCATCAATCCACATTCCCCGCCCCCCTCATATAAACGGGCCCATTATCCCACATCCCATTATTCATTCATGCACTTGCTGTTTTAATGCTATCATCCCTTGGGAAAGGAGCCACCTTAAAGCAATGTAAAAAAAATGGGGGGAACCAATACTAAGGTGTTTTCTGTTTTACCTTTGACAATATGGTTTCTTTGAAAAGCTTCAGAATAAAATACAACCATGTGAAGAGGGTGGAGGAATATATGGCATAAAGGAATATATATATGGAATATATGGAATAAATATATGGAGTAAAGGAGCCCTGGTGGCACAGTGGTTAAATGCCAGTACTGCAACCCACATTATGAGTTCAATCCCAGAGCACTCCAAGGTTGACTCAGCCTTCCATCCTTCTGTAGGTCGGCAAAATGTGTACCCAGCTTGTTGGGGGCAGTTAGCTAACACATTGTAAACCACTTAGGGTGTGCTTTGGCACTGATAAGTGGTATATAAATATCAATGCTATTGCTATTGCTATGGCAGGCAGAACTGAAACACTCAAGACTCCAGGAGACTAAATATTCCACTGTTAATATTTAAGGAAAGACAGAAAAACATATAGCTGTAAACCTTACACAGCAGTACCTAAAAGCACAGCGGAGGCACTATGCAGGCAGAAGCAGACTTCTGCATGCATCACATCATCAAGAAATTAGGTACTGTGAGATGTACCTACAGGAGTTCATTTTAAAGAGATCATAAAAAGAGGGTCCTTAATTTTGTAAATCAGGTTATCTTTAATTTGAAAATATTCTATATAACACATGATTTCACTGGACAGCCATTCTACAGTCAGAACACTCCACATTGTGAGCTTTATTGCAGATTGGGGAAGTGTGGGCTGCAGACCACACACAACCCAAGCCTGTTTTTCAATCCTCCCAGGGGCTCCATGCCATTCAACATTTGGGTACAATAAAAAAAAACAAAAAAAAAAAAAACTAGGCTCTTCATGCTTGGATAGAAGTCCTATACAGGTCTGGAGCAAGTCAGGGGTTGCAAAAAGGTACCTAAATGCAGAAAATCACCAAGTGTCACCCCAGAGCTTGGGAGAGGTGATACTGTTTACTTTTAGATGACTTTTTTTTTGCATCCCCTCCCCCACCATGGGGTGAAGGGATGGTTCTCCAGGACTTCAGAAAGTCAGTGCAACTTTCCTAACTCCTGGTAATTTCCCATCCTGTTGCAGAGAGTTACTGCTTAAGCTGAATATTTTCCAAATAGTTATTTCTATGAATTTATAAACAGTGCAATGGTGTATCCTTCTATTTAGATATCAGTTCTGTTGTATTCAATGGCATGGCAGCAAAAACTTATTAATCTCCTGCTTTGGTGTCCACAAGAGAGTCTGAGTCATTCTGAAGAATAACCACGTTGTCCTGATATAAGGAGTTGTCAAACCCAGCAGCGATTTGTGCTTGTCTCCTTCGTCTTCTGTAGAAAATATAAGCTGCAATGCCTGCACCAGTGAGGGTCAGCAAAACCAGGAGAACAACCATCACAATTGTCCCATGTGCTGATGCAGGAACCCCTGTTTGTTCTATTGATGAAAAAAAGTATATACAAACCATTAAACATATTATGCTATGGAAAAATACCAAGTTCCCTCAGTGGGCAGGGGGAAAAAAGCTTTCCTAGATGGATTAGCTGAATGTGTACACCGAAAACCTAAACCCTTACATGACAACATGTTTGTGGGGAGAGGGGTGTAGATCAGAACCTGAACATGTATAGAAGAAGCTTTGGTACTTCTTGAAATATATACAGACTGCCCTCAGGGTTTGGCAGGTTTTGAAGGAATCCAGCCCCAAAGATGTTGGCCATTGCAGTACATCTGAACAAATTCCAAATGTCCCCAAAGGCAAAAGTGTATTTGGCTTATCCCCCGGCTGCTGCTCTAAAACACAGACAAGACTAGAACACAGTATACCAGTTCTATGCATGTGAATTTGAAGGAGAATATTCCCTATTATTTGCCTTTTCAGCTTTTCTCATAAACCTTATAGATTCCCCCCCCCCCATTAAACTGAACACACACATCTCCCAAACTCTAACAGCATTTCTTTACCCAGGCTCCTCTTGACTTCCTCCCCCCCACTCCGTCCCTGCCCCCAGCAGTGCAATGGGGCATACCAAACTGCCAGGATGTCTTATGGGTATAATTGCTCCCAAGCAATCAGGGAACCAGGAGGACAAGAATGCAATAGGCATTAAGGTGCACTGTTACTGACTCCTCTGTAGGTAATTCCAAGAACCAAATAGTGGCCTCTTTCAGGTTTGTTTAACTGAGATGGGTGCTGCAATACTGACCCTCAGCTGCAGCTTAATTTTACAATTGGTTTGTTGAGAAACTGTGAGTAACATTGAAAGATAGATAAACACTGAAGGTCTAAATTTGTACCACAAATCCAGGAAGACTAGAAGGGAAGAAGAAATACCCAGGAGGTATGCAGTTGTCTTTGTTTTTTTGGGTGGGAGGGTTCAGGCAGGACCCCTTTCCACCTTAAATTACTTTCCCTCCCCGGCTATCTGACTCCTACTGTTCCACTCCAACCCCCTCTTTCCCCCTCTTTCCAGACTGTAGCTTTGCTCTTCTCTCAAACCTTGTGATTTTGACAAGCCTCTTACCTTGCTCTATCTTCCCCCTCCAATATTTTTGCCTGATTTCTACTCCCCCTTTGCACTTTTTCTACCCTCCTCATTACCATCATCATTGATTCCCTCCATTTCCTATCTTTTCCAAACAGAAACATAACAGAGACCCTCCATGACTTCCCAGGTGGGGGCACCAAAGGCGGTAGAGAAGTCTGCAGCTCCAGTTACTAAGATAAATTGAATGTCTGAGCGGAGAGTTGATTTTGAGGAACAAAGAACATTTTATTTCCAAATTATTTTATTTTATTTTATTTTGGGGTTGGAGGGTTGGGCAAATGGTAGGGTCAGAGCAATCCTGTGCACCCAGTAAATTCACTGCAGTGAGTTCAATGTCAATTATTCTACAGAGGTAGAATAATAATTAGAAAGGAAGAGGAATTCTACTTTCTAGACAGTTTTCTCTTATCAGTGTAATGGATACTATCCTTTCTCTTTCTTCTTTGATTCCCTGGCTCATCTGAAATCTGATGCACCACCTTCTACCCTACCAGCCCCAAAAGGCACTAGCTCCTCCTCAAATAATGCACAATAATTCTGCAACACAGGATATGAGTGATGAATTACGAGATAGAAGGAGTGCTACCCAATGAAGCATCTCACACTTCCTGACACAGGATCTCATACAGGAAGAAAGACAGAATGGCAAGAATTCCAAAAGGAAATGTAGAATTGCAAGCTTGTTTAAGGAGGAGGATGCTGAGGAAGGAGAAGGGAAGCCTAGCCTAGTAACCTTTTCATAAGTGGTTTATTTCATCAGATCAGATCTTCTTCTTTGGGACAGCAATGTTGCTTAAGATGTTGGAAGCAGAGGAAGTTTACATTGGCAGGTCTTTTTTAAAAAGAAACTTTTTACTCCAATTAAAGTACAAAAAGCAACAGGACTCCTTAACGCAGCTGCCTGTTGGAGGCTGCCATTACCCCATGCAGAAATGACTTAGATGGACAGCCTTTTCAGACCACATTAAAAAAAAAAAAGGTGGCTACCAGAGACCCACCAACCACCCCACTGCAGCCGTGATTTGCAGTTACTCTTTTGCACATGTGGCAATCACCGTTTGCCCTAGGGCATGACTATACGGGGCTGGTGGTAAATATCCAAATGGGATTTGGATTACTTTGGCCTGGAGCTGCGGTGCATGAAATTCAGACTATTTGTATTCTGGTTCAGATTTCAGCCCACACCTGCCAAAGGCTGAATCTGTGTTGAGTTTTTACTTGTTATTCATGCTTGACCCTGAGCTCCAGGAAAATCAAACCCCCAGTGGTAGTTGCCTTCTCTGAAGACAAAACAGGTGGCTTACAATGGCAGGGTGGGCACGTGTTCTGCCTTCAGAACAGGTGACTCCCATTGGAGGTTTACTTTTCCCAGGTGATTGGAGATTTTCAGATGGGGCTTATACTGAGGGGCAGGCACAGAACAGGGTCGAGAAAGGGGCTGTCGTTCAGATGACTTCGACCCCTTCTGTCCTGCTCCAGTCCTGCTCCCGGGGTATTCTATTCATGACGAAACATTGTGAATAGAACACCCATTCCGTGCCTGTCATGGAATCAGGGACCTGGGAAACGGAGCCCCGTCCCTGTTCCACGATGGCAGGTGGGGGGGGAGCTCTGTGCCAAGCACTTCCAGCCAGGATCAGGACAGCCAGGTACGTGCCACCCTTCCCCCCCTCCCTGGGTTCCTTTTTTTATTTTTAATTTATTTTTTGATTTTATTTCTGTCTTTGACAGCTTGGGGGTGGGTTACTTTGAATTTTCCTCCTGCTCATTCTCTTGCAGGAATGAGCAGGATTTCCGCAGGCCGGTTGTAAAGGCAGCCTTACGATGGCTGCATTTAAGGCCGGCTGGCAAGGAGGCAGGGAGCCCGTTCCTGGAGCAGAATGGAGGTAAGTGCTCCATTCTGCAGCAGGAATGGGAGAGGAGGAGGTGGGGCAGCACTGGGGCATTTTGGACCCATCTGAAAATCTCCACTGGGTGTTGGAAAAGCAAAGTGCCAGCAGGACTCACCTGGTGTGAAGGCAGAACGGGTGGCTTACAATCACCCAGAAACAGCAAGGCACCAACAGGAGTTGCCTCTCTGAAGCCAGAGCAGGTGGCTACTGCAGGGGCTTTGATTTTCCCAGTGTTCAGAGGGGCAGTTGTAAACAAAGCACCACTGGTAGTAGCCTCTGAAGCCAGATCAGGCAGCTACCACTGATGCTTTGCTTTTCCCTGAGCTCGGAGGGGGTTTGGGTGGCCAGCCTCACAATGGCATGGCTTGCCATGGAGTCTGACCTCAGAGAGAGCAACTACCACAGGGGGTCTGCTTTTGGAATAACAAGTGGTGCTGAGGAGGGGGGAAATGGTGGTGTCTCAGGCAGCACTTGTCCCTCTCCCCCCAACTCCAGTGTAGATGGCTTGTTCACACAGCAGTTTTCTCCAGAGTTTCTAGCAAACTCCAGAGAAAACTGCGAGTTTTCTAAAACCTGGATTAAGGGGGCATTCTCCATGTCTGGTGTGAATATGGCCCTACAGCATTTCACTATTGCACCAGAGTCAAAGAAAAGGCCATACGTTGTGTGGCATTATCAGGCCAGATTCAGGGGGATTTGGGGTTGTGGCTGCTGAAGTCAAGTCCCTAATGTCCAGGAGAATTCTACATCTGGCAAATGCTGAAAAATGGAGAGAAACAAAGGTAGCTCACAGCCATCTTAATGATTTACACTGCCAACACTTGAACAGTGTAAAATAAACTTTTTCAAAAGCAATCCCCATTATCACTGCTGTCTGCCAAAGATTGCAACCCACCAAGCTCCTTAAGAAATTTTGCTACCATCTACTCCCATAAACCTCTTTCCTATTATTGAGTGGCATGGATCAAACAAATGTTTATCATTTGAAGTGCATTGTTTTCAATGCTTACCTTTACCTTCTGTAGGCTTTTTAGTAGACTCATCAAGAACTATAACATAAAACAGTAATTATGCATAATTAAATCTATCTTGCAGCAAACTACAGGGTCATGAATAATTTCTAAAACAAACATTCTCACCATAGTAGTAGGAAGATAAAAATGCAAGGCCATTTTTGTTTTTTTTAAAAAAATCCAAGATTCTATATTTCCATGTAGATGCTAGAGTTTAGGGAATCAAAGACTGGAGCACATCTTTTGTGTTAACTTGGGGGGAAGTTAAGGCACAACAAAGGCTCATCAATGAACCCAAGTTTTGAATTATTAGATGGGGAGGGGTTGATATATGATCCAAATTTTCCAAAAAAAAAAAAAAACCTGTGGGGAGGGGTAGCTCTAATCATAACTCTTCCCTTTAAACTGAAGGGTTTGTTTTTCCTATTTGAGGAATTTCTTTCCTAGTTAGGACAACCTCCCCATCCAGGCAGCAGAAGCTCAGAAACACTTTGCTGACAAGCCTTAAGAAGATCATGGATGCAGTTAAGGCAGATATGAAAGAAGAGCATGGATGCAGATATGGTGATGAAATAGCTGTATTTCATCAGCAATAGAGTTTAGATGCCAGAGTAATATCTTTGAGTTAAGACACAATCCTGTCTCAAAGATGTGCCGGCTATAAGGGGTTAGGATTTGGCACAAGATTCTTCTGTTACCAGGACCCTTTTCTGCTGGCTGATCTCAGAGAATTCTTCTGCTGCCTGAGCTCCACTGGCAGAAAAATTGAAAAGGGACAGGGTGATGATGAAGGTGATTTACACCAGGTCCAGACCTTCTTGAGCTCAAGGATACAGCCACAATGTTAGCACAAAATCTGACCAGGGCAAGGGCAGTTTTAAATAATCCCCAGCATCCCTAGGCTGACAGGGCTTCTGCTGGCCTAGCATTGGCTCATCTGGCCCTTGGTCATCATCACAATGTAGAACTGTTCCCTAACAGTGGTTCCATAGGAGGCTTCATCAATACCATCACCCTTCTCATGGCTTTGGGCACTGCCCTGCCCATTGGTGGCATGACCCCATCCCCCTGCCCATTGCCCAGTCGTTCAGTTTTATAGGCCTGAATGGATGACATCCTTCGTGATTAATTCTTCCTTATCTTTCTACTGCTTCTTACATTGCTTTTTTTTAAAAAAAAACATGGATAATCAATAAAAGAAAAGATGACAAGATAGCCACACAGTCATTTCTAACTTCCAGTTTAAAGTGCCTTCATCTGCCTATGTCCTAATTACATAAATCAGTTCAAATCTACTCTCTAACTAAATACTGTTTTGTCTCAGAGTCATTGCTGAAATTCAATATTAAGACTTACTCTTGGATGTCTTACAAATAAATCCCCTCTCTGGATAGTAGCAACCTTCACCACGCCACTCCCCGTTATGGTGATTCATGAAAATACATTGGTCTTGAAAAGTAACACTTTCGCCATTATGGAAATACAATTTATTGTGTATTCCAGGTGATTCATTTTTCCAGTTCACAAAATCCAATTCAGTGTTATCTTGCCAAATCCATTCTCCTAATTATAAAAAGAAATGACCAAAAAAAGGGAAAACACAGCACATTTGTTGTAAATGGATACTGAAATATATTTTTAAAATATACATTGACTTATTTCCTCTCAAGCTTTTTTCAGTGTGGGCAAAAAAAAAGTGTGCTATATTCATATGTGTGTGTTTGTGAGAAATGAAGGGACCCACAGAGAGACAGGGATTGACTGATTGATTTTTGTTATCACTTCCCTTGGCCGTGCACAACACTTTCTTTGACAGTTGTCTGAATCTCATAAGTAGGTTTTGGGCAGGCCTAAAGGGATACAGTGGTAAAGAAGAGGTGGGAAACTTTATGCAGATATTGTGATAGAAGATTTAAAAAAACAAAAACAAAATTGGCTTGTCTAGATGGACAGTTTACCCCAGCTTCCCCCCCCCCCATGTCAGAACCCTGAAGTCCAAATGATGCATGGCTCTTGCCCCAATTTGCCTCCAGACACTCTTGATAATGTTTGATGAAGAACTGGCGGGAAGCCTGGATAAACCCTTTTCAAACTTTGTTTTAAAAAAAACCTGGGAAAAACTGGTATCATGCAGAAAAACCTGGATGGGTCTAGCATGGGAATGCAGGAGTCCGTACTTGCACACTGAGCTGCATTGATGGCTGCCAGCACTGCTGCTGGTGTTGCTCTGCAGCCAAGAAGGAGGCCCCCAGCCTTGATCACATGTGAGGGTCTCCTTCCTGGCTTCAGGGAGTGTGAACTGCAACAGCATTGAAGGTGCCTGCTGATATGGGCTGGCTTAAGTGTGCAGACTTCTTCCCATTTTGTCATGGTAATGGGGGGCAGCCATGCCAGATCTGTGGCTGGAAGACTCTCCATCTAGAAGGCTGGGTATTCTGGCTGGTGCAAACAAGCCTATTGCTCTTAAATGTCCTCCGTTTTCTAATATACCCATTACACATTTGACTTACTTGAATGCTGTATTGCTAGATTGCTAATTGAATTTTTATTTATTTATTGCTTTTTTGGTAAAAGGGGATGGTTCTACTTTCTTTATTAATAAAATAACTTTGTTTTAAAAAGAAATGCAATTTCTTATGCTAGACTTTCTTTCAATGTAAAACTGTCTTTCCAAGTGCCCTTACATGGAAACGGTCACAATGAAAACAGTAGGCAAATGTCTTAAGTTGCTGTACCGAATTCCTAATAATGTTGTATTTCTCAGCTGGTGAAGCAGTAGAATGTGAAGGAATATTACTCTACTTTTAGCTTTTCACATTGCATTAAAAAATAAATGTAAGAAAATGGAAGTTTCAAGTAGTCCAATGCTTTCATGCTCACTCAGGAGTTAATCCATATAAAATTGAATGGGATTCTAAAGTAAGTGTGCAGAGAATTATATCCATGTTCAGTTGGAAGGCTATTTTCTGGTCATAACCAAGTGTAGAGGGTCTGTATAATTATGGACAAATTAAAATGTTATACTTTTAATTACAATATTTTTTAAAAAACAAACAGATAAGCACTTTAAAGTACTGCAGTTGGCCTTCAGTATCTGCTGGATTTTAGTTCCAGAACCACCTGTGAATCTCAAAATCCATGGATGCTCAAGTCCCATTATATACAATAGCACAGTAAAATGGCGTCCCTTGTATAAAATGGTGAACAGCAAGATTTGCCTTTTGGAATTTTTTTGGAATATTTGGTTGAATCTGTGGATAAAGAATCCTTGGATACTGAGTGACAACTGTATTGACTAGAGATTTTGCTGGTTATCTGATTTGGTATTAAATGTGTCCATATTGTAATGCTCAGGAATATTGCAAATTGAACTCTATATTTTTAATATGTTTTTCTACAGCTCATAATGTTAAATAAGCATGCACGGTCTGTATTTAGCAGACCAGACACACAAATGCAACTGTGTATATATTTTGCAATGGAACTCATGTTGACTGCTGTGAAGTATATGCTCAGAGAGTGGTGATTTGTTTGGGGCCTCTTTTTTGTATGAGTCAATTAATTATGTTAATAGAGTCTTGCAAATGTTTTATATGGTAGTTGGCTTCTAGTTAGATCTAAAACTGTCCTGTTGATTGTGCATGGGTTTAGGAGGCAGCTTTAAATATCAAGCAAGGCCTCTGCCATGGCTTGTGCTAGGAAACAGAAATGTGGAAATTTACACAAACTGCAGGTAGCAGCATGATAAGATTGGTTCATGTACCATCATCACCAGTACCTATCTGGCAATATTAAGAAGCAAGGCATAACTTTTGGAAAATGGATGAGTTTTCTTCTGAACACTTGGTGAGAAACCAAGACCAAACTGAAGCAAATTTGGTAGCATAATTCCAACAACAAAGTGTGCATCATATTTTAACATACAGCAGTACAGATAAATATTGGAAGTTAAACAATTACCATCCACATTTTTAAATAATCCTATCCAAAAGTCTGCTTGACTGAATTGTTGAGTCTCTTCCAGCAAAAAATTCATTTCAGCTACATCTTGTATGGAAGTCAAAGTGCCACCTGAGAAATATCAGAAGTGTACTATTTATTCATATTTTTAAATAAAAAAGTTATCTTTAAAAACATAAAAATGTCCAAAATTCCTTCTAAGATGATCTTCGTTAATACTTTAAACTTACCAACTCTTATAATATTTAACATACTACCCTTGTTGCTAAGCTTCTACAAAAGGTTGTTATGCCCTCAATATCACCACTCCCCTCCCCCACAAAAAAAATCCCCATGACAGGTAATGTTCTGTTCACATGTTGCTTGGAAAGACATGGAGCAGCAATAACAAATTATATAGGGCAAATATACAAAAAGTATGCCAGGTACATCTACATTCCAGTGAACTTAGTGAAAAAAAACAAACAGATCCAGCAGTCATCCCTTCCAAAATATTTCACACACCACCTATCATGGATATTTTAGATGAAATGGGTCTTGAAGGCATTGCTTTGTTATGGTTCAACTCCTTTTTGGCTGAACACTCCCCATAAGTGGTGCTGGCAGCTGTTCAGTCTTATGGCCATTCACTTATGAAGTTCTTTAGTACTGTCCACAATGTTTTTCAACATTTACATGAACTTGCTGGGAGAGGCTTTCCAGAATTTTGGTTTTGGAGTTCATCAAGAGGCTAATAATACCCAGCCATATTACTCTATTTCATCTCAAGCCAAGGAGATGGTAGAAGTATTGAATCACTGTCCAGATTCAAATGTAATGAAGGATTGGCTGTGGATGAACAAGTTGAAGTTCAGTCCAGAAAAGACAGAGTTTCTGATGGTTATCAGAAAAGCCAAGATGGGACTGGGACTGCAACCTGTTCTGGAGGTTTGCTTTGTGGGATTGCTCTCCTTCAGAAGGATCACAGTTTAGGGGTCCTTCTGCACCCAGTGTTGCTTCTAGAAGGCCATGTGGTTGCTGTTGCCTTTGCCCAACTACAGTTGTGTCCCTTCTCAGGGAAGGCAAATTTGGCCATAGTTGTCAGAGGAGATTATCAGACAGGAATGGAAAAAGTGTTCCTGTCACACAATCTCCACACTCCTGCCCCTATCCAGTCCCTGTCATGTCACTATCACCCTCCCCACTGCACTTACCTCCTCTCCTGTCGTCCCGGCAGCCCAGGAGTAAATGGAGCTCTAACAGAGCTCCCTTCACTTCCTGGATTGAAATTCCATGGATTCTCATGAGAACACGCAAGCACAAGAAATTCAAAAATAAAAATAAAAAGAACACACAAAAAATTACAGCAAGCACAAATACACACTTTAAAAGGTAGAAGTATCACCAGGGAGGGTAATAAAAGGTGTGTCACTTACCTGGATGTCCCGATCTCACCCAGAAGTGTCCTGGCAGGGACCTCCCATTGATGCTGGGACCTCACCAGCATAACGGGGCACGTTTTCGCTCACAGGAACATCCGTGACAGGAACGGAATGGGGGATCTATTGACAGTTTCTCCTGTCAATAAAAAGTGGCACCAGAAGATGGCAGAATGGGTGCATAATGAGGGGGAATGATGTCAGCTGAAAAGGTAGCCCTTTTGCGATCTCCTGGCATTCCTGTAACACCACTTTAAACACGTCTGATAATCTCCGTAATCCAGTGGGAGAGGAGAGAAGCTGTGTGGTAATTAGCAGTCCAGAGATCAAGAAGCTGAGGGATCAGTCAATAGCTAGGAAAACCAAGACAGGCAGAGGGATGGCCAAAGAATAGGGTCCAGCTCATCCAGGATGTGGTATCATTATGACACCATATTCGATGTGTCTGATAATATCCTAAGTCTGCTTCCCATAGGAGCCTACCTGAAAACTGAGGTCTTCGGCAGAGGCCCTACTGCGTGTCCCAATATTTTGAGAGACTACGTTGATAGCCATACATGACGGGGCTTTCTCTGAAGCAGCACTTTGATTGTGGGAATCCCTTAAAAGGGAAGTCAGGATGGATGCATTCTTCCCTGAGTTTTTGCAATTGACCAGAACTGTGCTACTCTACCTGGCCTTCAGCTTCTAAAATAATTTTCCTGTTTTTAAAGCAGTTTTTTTTTTTAAAAAAATATTGCACATTGCTTTAGGGTTCTTTGTAGTTGTTGTCGTCATTGTGTGCTTTCCAGTCATTTCCATCCTATGGTGACCCTAAGGCAACCATATCATGGGTTTTCTTGGCAAGATTTGTTCAGAGGAGACCTGCCATTGCTTTCTTCTGAGGCTGAGAGAGTGTGACTTGCCCAAGGCCACCCAATGGGTTTCCATGGCCAAGCAAGGATTCAAACCATGGTTTCCGGAGTCCTAATCCAATACTCAAACCATTACACCACACTGGCTCTTGTTCTTGGTAGGCAGAAAAGCAAATAAGAAATACAGTACATGCAGTTAATAATAATATGAAGAGAAAGAAGAATGGTCAGAAGGGAAGGACCAATGTGCTTCTGATGCCATAGTTCTTTACTGTGCCCTCTCTCAAATAGGAGGAAAATAATTTCTAAATCAGATACATGATGGCATTGTTCAGCTGGAAATAGAGGATACAAATATAATTGGAGAGCAGTAAAAGTGGAAGAAGAAATAGTAGGATGAGAATGGAGGAGATGCAGGTTGAAAAGAAAAGTGACTGGAGGGACATACAATTTAAAGTATTTTCTTTATAATAAAATGGGGGGGGGGAAGTATCTCAGTGGTTTACAAATCAGCTAAGAACTTCCTACTATAATTATTATGATCTAATTCAAAATATGACCCACCTAAATGAGCACATCTCATGGATGCTCCAGGCCAGCTTTCCCTGATAGGGTAGATGGAATAACAATGAGCCCGAAAAGGAATCCAAGATTTATGGGTTTCTTTTGATTCAGGGCATCTTCCTGGGACTTCAGGAGCCTCTGTTGGGATTATACCTATAATGAAACAAATATTTTTAAAGAATAGTTTCCACCCCAAAATCTTATAGATAACATCACAATTTGGTGGTGGAAATGTTTTTTCTGCTCAGAACTTCAAATCCATAGTTCAAAAGAAATATCTTATTTTGCTCAATTCACTCTTTGATCACTTTTAGTGGCATAAATGTGTACTTATTTGTTTGTTTTAGCTTGAATTGAGTCCTGTTGGTAATCATCCAGCTAGATACTGTGCTTGAGTCTCAATCTCATTCAGCTCAGTGAGATTTACTTCCTATTAGACATGTACAGAACTGTACTGTAAGAAGTCAAGATTGCTGAAACCGATCTGGGATAGAATCTGGGATATTTAGGAGTAAGTTCTGCTGAATTTAGGGGTATTTACACCTAATTATACAGTACTTGAATTTCTTCATTCAGTCAGTCATTCTTAAAATGAATATATTGCCCTTTGCCAACACAGAATCCCAGGACAGTTTACATAATATCATAACAATAACGACAATACAATGACAAAAGAAGAGATATTTAATCTGTTCAAAGATATTAAACCTATCCCAACAAAGTCAAACAGATATAGTTTAAACTACCAGAGGAAACATGAACATTTTGATATTATGCCAAAGAAAGCAGTTTTGGTACCAATTATCTCTCTCTTGGGAAAAGGGTTCAAACACTACCACAGAGAAGGCCCGCAGTGCATCTTTCCCTACTTGATAGTGTATAGAGAATGGGCTCATCTCCCACCCCGCAAGATCAAAGGGCTTTTTCAGATGGGGAAAAAACACCCGAGGGGGTCGGGAGAAGAACGGGGCTATCACACTTACACAACCCTGTTTCAGACAGCCCCGTCCTCCTCCGTCCTCCTCCTGATCTTCCCCCATGCTGCTGGTGCAACTTTTTATTGACGGGGCTATTGATTTATTGATTTTTATTTCCGTCAATAAAAAGTGGTGCCAGTAGCATGGGGAAAGGTTGGCAGGAGGTCGGGAGGAGGACAGGGCTGTCTGAAATGGAGCTGTGTAAGCGCAACAGCCCCGTTCTCTTGACTTCAGGGGGGGGGATGTTTCCCCCATTTGAAAAAGTCCTAAATGTACATACAAGGGGACTTCAGCATCAGGAGTCTTTCAAATCTCTTCCATTAAAATCAATGGTATGCACACACAGAAAGCTTACACAAGTCTGCATTGTCTTTTCTGTTTCCTGTAACCTCAATTCTATTTTGTTTTTATGGTGTAATACCAAAATAATTTTAGGACATTATCACACTGCACTATTATAGTGCTATTTTCCCACTTTAACTGCTATGGCTGCCTCCTGTGGAATTCTGGTGTTTGTAGTTTAGTGAGGCCTAAGAGCTCTCTGGCTGAGAATTCAAAATGCCCTTTCCTAAGGGATTTGGTAGACTATTTTAGATTATTTTTGTTTGTCTGTGGGTTTCTGTGGTCCCCAGTCTTTGTATAAGGCCTACTGGAAGCAGTAGGATTATCATGCCTGGATTATTTCCTCCCACACTGAGCAGGAGACTGGAGGACGAGGAATCCCATCTGGAATTGTACTGGAGTGGGGGGTTCTTCTTGAATTAACAGAGCAATAAAATATTCTTATCTGATTTATGGCAAGGTTTTCAAGTCATTTTGGAGGGTGCAGTAGGGGAAAGAGACTTGTCCCTTGTTCGTGACAGGCTGGTGTGAGCATGTGGTGGGGCTATGGCTTGGATAAAATTTTCAAACTCCTAAGGACATCTTATGGGGAAAGGGAATTCTCTAGCCTCCCTTTTGGGTTCTGGGATCGGGGGGGGGGTGTCTTTTGGAGCCAGCCCGTGGCATGTCTCCTTTCTGAGTCTTGGGGACTGAGAGGATATCTATCTTAGGATGTTCTTTCTAGCAAGGGATGGCCCGCTAGAGACAAGCTATTAGAAATCACTTGTCAGTGGGACAATAGGTGGTTTGCCCATGGCATGACTGAGGGAGTGGTTTGGTGGGAACCTGGACTAAATGCAAATCCATGCCGCTTAAGCCCTTTTGCAGATCACTGTAAATAGTTAATAAACTGTTGTCCTAGTTTGCCCTACTCCTATATCCCATCTCTTCCTTCCAAATGAGTATGTAAAAAAAGTACATTGCTTTTCTTACCATGATACTTCTCACAGATAAAGAAATACGTTTCGTTGCAAGTGCCTGTTTTCCAGTAACCATCAAGGTCCAAGTAGACACAGGCGATTTTCTCTTTTGGCTCTTCAGCAGCCCAGTTAGTGTATCTTAGTCTCCAGTTAGGTATCCATTTGTATTGCTCATTGGTCTACAAGTATAAAGTGCACAGGCATTCACTTGGGCTTAGAAATGTTTTTTTGGTTGGTTTAGAAAACTGAGAAACAAAACATTGTACTGGTTCTTGTCACTAGGATCAAACACTATTTCCTTTTAATTCTTCCTCCCCCTTGTTTTTCCTTTTAAAGATCTGAAGTAGGTTAGACAGAAGAGGGGGTGCACATGCCTGCTCAGGTACGGAGGGGTTGTGTGGGCTAACACTGCCCATTGCTAGAAATAAAAATATATCACACTGGACTTTATCAGATGCGGCAAATATGGCATCATAATGATGCCTAATGAATGTGAAAGGGTGTGCATACCAGACGCCATCATCCTTTCTTGATAATGTCTTGAAAATAAAGCATTCTTTTTTATTGGTGGGCCAAGCCATCAATAGATCTCCCATGGCGCTTTTTTGCCGGTATTGCCAGTGTTTGAAACCTCACGCCATTGTCCTCTTGTGATTTCAGCATCAATGCCAGAACACTTCCGAGTGAGAACGCGAGAGTCAGGTAGGGGATGCTCTTTTTATGAATCTCCTCTACTTACTTTTACCTTTTAAAGTGTTTTTCTGTGCTTGTGTGTATGGATTATGGACCAGCTTTAGAACAGGGTTTGGCAATATGAGGCCACCTGTAAGGCTCACTATGTGTTTCCTGACTCCCCTCCCCAACATCCCCATCCCTGTTACATTGAGTGGGGAGACTCATACTTATAGCCTTCTTTGCAAAAAGAATTGGGCCCCCACCAGTTCACCAAACAGCTTTGATAGGATGGGGGGCACTGTTGGGAAACAGGGCACAGAAGGGTGGCTCCCTTCATCTCGTCAGGTAGTAGCGTGCACTGGGAACCTAAACAGGTCCCAGACAGCATCAAATAGACAGCAAAGTGTTCCTTCAGGTGTCAGAATAAAGGCACAGACACATAGCTTTGTGTCTAAAATAAACATCTTCTCTTTACTTGAGCATAATGAAGTATATTTACAGATACATACAGCATTCAAGAGAAAACATCTTCCCGCTGTGAAATCCAGCACAGAACTGCCCAGTTCAACTCTATAGGAAAAAACTAAATACCCAGCTCTGCAGAGTTCCTCCCGCTGTCAGCTCTGCACCAGAGGTAGAGCTCATCAATATTGATACATTTGCAACTACCACTAGCTCTCCAGATCTGTGCAGACTGTTCGCTATATCCCAACTCTTTACAGACTACATCTACTTACAGTATGTCCCAGTATCCTGACACATCTGTCCCATCCAAACATCTCATCTGCAGGAACATTTCTGCTCCAGCAAATCTACTTTACAGCTGTTTGGCAGGTTGGCAGGAGGCCAGTTTTACTGGGAAATGGGTTACATAGAGAAATGCATCTCCATGTGCTCTGTTTACTTGTGTCATGATTCACAACTTGTGACATGATTGCTGTTTCAAAGAGCCTGATGCCACTATATGGGTTAATGTTAAAACTGTCCAAAGCCAAACTCACAGAGCATTTCTCAGAAAGATGACTAAGATGCCTAACTCTGTCCCATGCCAGCAATGCCACTCAAAATCACTGGGATAGGAAAGAGGGAGGGCAAAGCCTCTTGTGAGCAATCTGAGAAAGTGTCTGTACGTCCATGTATGTCTGTGCATACATAGGACTTTTTCAGACGTACCTTAAATCTGGACGGAGCCATCGGGAGAGGAATGCAGCTGCTCCGCAGCAGGGGGCAGTTTCTGATGACGCCGTCCCTTTCGCGTTACCCTCCGTGTTCCTTCTGTGTTCCATGGAAGGAACATGAACCACTTTTTATTCACAAAGAACTTCTGTGAGTAAAAAGTGGTGCCTTTTCCTTCCATGTGACACGGAAGGAACATGGAGGGTAACGTGAGAGGGATGGCGGTGTCAGAAACTGCCCCCTGCTGCGGAGCAGCTGCGTTCCTCTCCCAATAGCTCCTTACAGATTTAAGGTATGTCTGAAAAAGTCCATAGACACCTCCACCCCAACCTATCATCCAAAAGGGAAATTAAGCCCTGGGGGCTGAAAATGTTGCAAAATCTGTGAAGTCGAAGGCTTTTATGGCCAGCATCCATAGATTTTCCTTGGGTTTTTTCCGGGCTGTGAGGCCGTGTTCTGGAATAATTTCTTTCTGACGTTTCGCCTGCATCTGTGGCTGGCATCTTCAGAGAATGGTTGGGTAGGTGTGTGTGGAGTTTATATGCTGTGAACCCCTGTTGGGGAGTATATGTAAATGTGTGTAATTGAATGGTTAGTTTTTGGGTATAGAAATGCAAGGCTCGTTAGTGTCTGTTTGGCTAATGGTTGGTTGATGGACCATTATCTCCTGGAACTCCACCTGTCCCTGGTGGAACTCCCTTATAAGTGTTGAGTTTTTATTTTATTGTATTTCAAAACTGGGATCCAGATTTTGTTTACTTTTAAGGTTTCTTCTTTCCTGTTGATGTTGTCCAGGTGTTCGTGGATTTCAATAGCTTCCCTATGCATTCTGACATGATAGTTGTTGGCCTGGTCCAGAATTTCATTGCTTTTGAATAGCATTTTGTGTCCAGGTTGGCTTATAACATGTTATGCTACTGCTGATTTTTTCTGGCTGGCCCACTCTGTCATATCTCTCATGTTCCTTGATTCGTGTTTGCACTGCGTTTAGTGGTCCCTATGTAAACTTGTCCACAGCTGCATGGTATGTGGTAAATTTCTGCAGCTGTGAGAGGGTCTCTTTTGTCCTTCCAGGAGATAATAGCCCATCAACCAACCATTAGCCAAAAAGACACTAATGAGCCTTGCATTTCTATACCCAGAAACTAACCATTCATTACACAAATTTACAAATGACAGAGGTTCACAGCATATAAACTCCACATACACTCCTACCCAACCATTCTCTGAAGATGTCAGCCACAGATGCAGGTGAAATGTCGGAAAGAAACTATTCCAGAACACAGCCTCACAGCCCCCCCCCCAAAAAAACCCCAAGGAAAATCTATGTTGCAAAATCTGTTTGTGTCAAAGTTCCTAATACATTGAGTTTAGCTCTCAAGATTTTATCCAAAGCTGGGTTTACAAGGTATGCTAATAAACCTATAAATAAAGTCACTAATTAATATCATGTTCTGGTAATTTCTAGCTAACCTTTCTGAGTGCAACCCCTTGATGTGAATGAAGAACATTTTGTTCTTACCAGCTTGCTGTTTAGACCAATCCACACAGGCTCCTTGTATTTTAACACCTGTAGCCATAAGAATGACTGGGTATATGCATTTAAAATGCTGGCAAGCTCTGCATTTTCAGATTTACACTTTTTTCTTGCATCTTCCCATGCCATTTTAGGACTAACAAGAGAATAGCTGCTATTTCCATAAACAGTATATCCAGAGGCTGGGAGTGTTGTTTCAGGTTGAGATAATATAATATCTATAGCAAAAATAAATAAATAAATAAATAAATAAATAAAGGGACAAGGCAGAGTTTAGTTTAAATTGTATGCAATCTTTACAGCGGTTCGTATGGTTATAGCTGCTAAATGGAAAAATAAGGAAGAGCCACAGGTAGAGGATTGGCTGAATAAGATACAGGAAATGAGAGAAAATGATAAACTAACCCATATACTGAATAAAAAAATAACACAGAAAATAGAAATAGAATGGATACCAGTAATTAATTATTGCAGAAAAAGGTGGAATACAAACATGAAATGTAGATGTGTAAATTGCTATTGCTTAAAACAGTTTGTAAGCCACTCTGATAGCCTTGTGGCTGAAGACTGGAGTATAAATAACTAATAATAATAATAATAATAATAATAAATATTGATATATAGGAGAGAGTGATAAAGACAAAGACATATAAAGGAAATAGAAATACACAGAATTAAGAAGGAAGATAGAGGAAGGGGAAAACAATGATTTGCTAAATATGAATATGGATAAGGATGAGAAGAGATAAACAGAAATAACTGAATAGTGAATTAAAATTGGAAAGACAAAATTTAGTGGAACAGATAGGAAGACAACAAAATTAGTACAGGGAGTGATAAATCCTTTGAGTTATTTTTATGAAGGAAGTCATGTTTTATTAAATGTATAAACTGTATAGGAGGGGGCAATACAGTATGATATTGATATGTACAGGAAGATTAAGATAGGATGTTGACCTATCTTTTTTCTTCCAGAATGTAAGATGTAGAACTATTAAAAATTAATGATAAATTGCATGCAGTCTTTAAAAATATGAATAGATATCTCTTCACACTAAAATTATGAATCCTACTGTCTCATAAGATTCAACAGTTCAAATGCCTAAAAAATCTGAAATAAAAATTGTAAAAGCTTTTAACCAGAGAGAACATATAATATTTCACCAAAGGATAAAAATTTAGTCAAATTCTAAGTAGAAATAGGGGCTGGGCCTAGCCATAAAATAGATTTTATTTACAGTCCTTAAAGAGGCCAAATAAAGGCCTAGCAAGTCTACAGGCCTATTTGAAATTCTACGTTATTTTTTTTCAAGAGTGTTGAACAGTCTGTTCCTCAATTGGCTTCCTAACCACTACAGTTCTAACAGAAGCTCTGTTTTTCACTCAAAATGGCTTCAATGAACATGTCTGCGTATAGCAGCGGTGGTGCCAACACATGAGAGTTCTGTTCTTGTGCTCAAATGAAGGATCATTGCCAGGGAGGAAGCCTGCCACTAGGAACAGGTCTCTCTTAAAACTTACCAGTCTTCCTTTGACAGACATAGCTTCTCCCAACATCACATCTAGCATCTCTCCAATTTCCTATCAATTTATCAGGTTTTTTCATCATGAAAACACAGTCACCCTGGGGAATGAACAAAAGTTACCTCTATCATGTGTTTCATTGTCTGTTTATGCCAATTTTTTTATGCCCATTGTTTATTTATGCCAATCCTCCTGCTTCTATTTCGATGCTGTGCTTTTTAGAGCTTTCAGATGATCTGTAGATAAATGCCAGTCACGTCTTATCAATGTCCTGTTGGGGCTAGCTCACAATCAGTCTCCACCATCTGATGAAATCTTCACAGGATGGGGGTGAGAGCACTGGCACTGGCTAGTGGACATCGTCGGAACCAGGGAAGGCAGTGGCCTTTGACAAATACCCCAGAATTACCAAGGCAAGATGTTAAAATATTTACTCCCCCAAAATTATTTCTAAAAATTATGTAAGAGGAAGATATTTATCTAAGATTATGTACAGCATCACACAACTGCCATTTCTAGTCCTTTTTTCCGTTATTTTTATGAAAAAGAGTGCTTTATGTCTGCTTGGAGGACTCAAGGATATAGAATAATTTCCTTTGTTTTACTAATGTTGATGGTTATTGGGTTTCTTTCCCTAGTTTTCACAAACTTCAAAACCCAGGTAGGTTATAGGTTAGGTGCTCCTTACAGTTCAGGACCTTGTAGCTCTACTTAAAAAGGAAACTTTTATAAAGTAAAATAAATTGCTTGGTAATTATTATCTGAATAAACTATACTTTTAATATATCTATCACAATACTTTTATCCCTAAAAAGTAATGCACAATATATTTTATGTTCCTAAATTAACAGATTGACTTTCAATCTGTAAAGGGTAGAAATATCACTTCCTCCTCCAATTCCACCCCCCGCAATTCTGATTCCCCTTCAAACCACCCTCCATCCCCCACTCCCATGGCTTCAAAGTTTCCAGAAACTTTATGGATCTGTCTGTGCCGTATAGACAAAATCCTTGCAACTTTTCCATTTGCTTCTGAATATGTACAGCATTCAGGATATCCTACCATCATTAATTCCTAAACAACTAAACACTATGGGAAGAGATGGAAGATAAGAGTAAAGCAGTATTTACTGGCCAAAAGATCAGAAAGTGTGGGTGGGTAAGTGGGGGTTAGGAATGTTTGTCATCCCAACTCAGAAAAGACATACGACTAAACTCAAGGAATTAACTCTGACTCAGAAACTGGACGGCTGGAAGAATATCCTCTAGTTCAAAGCTAGGAAGAGGGGGTCATCCAAATGGTGTCAAACTAAACTTCCATCAGCCTTCATTGCTGGTTATGATGATCAGAGCTAATGGAGGTTACAATACAGTGGATACTTTTACTTTCCTTGATCTAGTTCTTATCCCACTGGAAAAACTGAATGGGACAAAGTCTCCTAAAGATTGCTCAGAGTAGATTTACAGCACTAAAGAAAAACCTACTTTAATCTGTCCATTTGATGCACAGGTCTAACTTTGACCATCATTAACTACAAGTCAATTTTTTCCCAGGACAAATTTGGCCATAACATTATTGCCTGTTCTGTATACTATATCTCCCTGAAAGCTTGGGCCACAGTAAATATGTCAAGTCTTTAAAAGCCAGTCATCAGAGATGGGGTGTGTGTGTGTCTCTGGATTCCCTCCCCTCCCCATCATATTAGTAGTTTTACTTCAGGAATGCTACATCAAGAAGAGATGCTGCATCCAACAAAGGGTAGGAAGACTTTGTAGGTACAACTTACATTATATTTTGGGAAACTTTTGGCCCAATTTGTATAGTAGACACCACTTCCATCTGTCCATAAGAAATTGTGCTCCTTATTAATGTCATTCAATCCAATCCAGGGGCCAGTTGAAATGCTTTTTAAGTGCACTGTGAGGAAAGCTGAGTGAAAATAAAGAAACAATTTATCATAAAATATTTGGCAACCACAGGTCTTTCATCTACAAGTGAACAATACAGGATATAATCAACTCAACTGATGATATTTTGTTCATCTTTTTATAAAAGATTCCTTTCATGTGAGGATGGGGAGTTGCAGCCCTCCAGATCCTGTGAGACTTCGTCAATGCTAATCAGCATGGTAAATGGTGGGTGATTATGGAGATTGTAGTCCTGGAAGATCTGGAGGGCCACAGGTTCCTCATCCCTGCTAAAATGTGACAAGAAGGTTTTTTAAAATTCACTTGAACAATCTGACAAAAGGGCTGCTTAGCCAGAACACTGCTTTCAGTTCCCAGAAAGAGCACAAACATATCATAATTAAGATAATCCCCCTTTCTTCGTATTAGCCCATATGGAACTTGGGCTGGAGTTTGAGCTTACCAAGAAAAGACCAACTACATCTGGGAGAGAAGAAAAAAATAGTTACCTAAGACTACATGACTCAGAGGCTTCAGTTACACGACAGTTTTTATTGCAGTAATTTGCGCTTTATCGCTGTTTCGCAGCTGTAGTGCATTGTTCAGATGATATATGGCTTAATTGATCTATCGGTTTTGTTTTCAGCTGTGTTCTGCTTTGATATTCACACACAGACTGAGACAGGGGCATGGCCTTCCAAGCACATCCTCTGATTACCACAGGAATGCCTGAGACGAACATTCACACACACACACAAGAGAGACTGGAAAAGGCTTGCTTAATTCTTCAGATCGTAGCAGCTGGGCACAAGATAGCAAGGAGGGAGGGAGAGAAGGAAAGACACACACACACAAGGCTAGCACTCCAGTCTTTTTCGTGGCTAAGCACAAGACAGGGAGAAGGGAAGGGACGCGATCGCAGGAGAGGAGATGAATCATTCACACACACACAGAGACTGAAAGTAGCAAGGCGGGAGGGAGAGAAGGAAAGACACACACACACACACACAAGGCTAGCACTGCAGTCTTTTTCATGGCTAAGCACAAGGAGAAGAGAAGGGATGCGATCGCAGGAGGGGAGACTAGATCATTCACACACACAGAGACTGAAAGTAGCAAGGTGGAAGGGAGAGAAGGAAAGACACACACACACACACACAAAAGGCTGGAAACAACATAGATCTTTCCTCCATCCCCTCCTTGTCCACACCCCTCCCTGGTGAGTTCAACCAATCATGGCAAAGCTCTGCTGTGAATGTATCTGAAAGATTGCTGGTAATTCACACAGCACGTAGTGTAATGCTTGTTCAGACTATCGAAAATGGCTACTTTTCAAAAAAGTCGGGAAAAGTCCCGAAATCCTTTATTGCATTACTAATGGGTTTTTGTGCCCCCCTCCTTCTGAAAGAGGCAACTTTGTGCTGCAATGCATGTAAACAATTAGGAATCTTGGCGAATTCTTCATGTGTTTTTTTTCATCGTGTAACCAAGCCCAGAGAGAAAAAGAGAGGAAGAAGTGGGATGGGGGGAGGAAGGGAAGTCCGTCTGTAAGTAGAGAAATCACAGAGCAAACACAGATACAAATAGGGAACACATTAGGAAACCCTAACTGCGTACCTTTATTCCTAACTACCTTTATCTACCTAATGGCACTTCATTACTTCTGCAAATGGGGTTTCCATTCCCAATATGTTTTGCCCAGTTTAGGCCTGATTTCGAAAGTGCTCAGTGAGAAGAGTAAAACTGTACATTTGTCTTTTCTGAGGCTTGAAACAATTACCCAGTTTTCTTTCAAACTAACATACAAAAGATTCCTCCCCCCAAAGAATAGGGAAAATTACATCTGTATCTTGGCAATACAAGCTTTATTTTCAAAATTACTGTTTTAGCAAACTTCATTTTCGTAGACAATAAAGCTTCTTTGGGTTAGGGAAAGTAAACTCCCACAAATATTAATCAAAAGACATTGTACAGCTATTCCATCTCTTCTTTCTTAACAAAATATTGTGGGGGGTGGGAAGATGGAAAGGAAAATATGAGAGGACTATTAGTAAATGCCCCTTTGCTAAAAATTGATGTATCAGGCAGAGAGTTTGCAGTATAAAAGTCTTGTCTGGGAACATCCTTAGTCATATCACTGAGGTATGGCAGGCTGGCCAGGTACTGTTAATTGTTAAACTGTTAAAATAACACCTACGTTTTATAATATTTGAAAATAACTGCCTTAGTTTTATGGATTCTTCTCATGTTGCTTAGGTAGGGAGGACCTGGAGCCACATAGAAAGAGCTGATGTTTCAAGTTGCTGTCAGGATTGGTCCTGGATGTGACTTTTTTTCTGCCAAGTTCAGTTCTGTTGTATCACTTTGTGACTAATTATATTTGCATTTCTTTGTATTTGCTAACAAGTATGTAGTCTAACTGGCAAAGGGAGTATGTGTTCTATGTCTGTGTCTATTTGATAAAGCCAGCACCTGTCCTCAACTATAGGAAAAGTGGGCTGAGCCTGAGTCGGTGGTAACTGAGTGGGGATGATGGATAGCCAATGACTGTATAGCCCACCAAATTTTGTAGATTGTAGAATGCTTTTAGTTTAATGCTTGTTAGTTGGGTTTCACTCTGAGCAACAAACTTGTTGGGTTAGCTCTGTGGATTGCTGTGATAATGAAGTTTTCTGTTTTTAACTCTGAAACTGCTGGTCACCGAGTCTAAAGAAGCCAGTACATGACCGTTGCTTCAACACTGCCCCAGTCCCCAGTTCCTCCTATGTGCTCTATGGCTTCTTACAGAACCTGAGCAATGAAGGAAGAGACAACATTGTACATGACTATGAATTTAACTTGAGTAGGGACTCTTGGATTTTTAAAACAGTTAAGTCTATATGAACAATCGGTTTTAATGTACTGAGCACACCTTGAACAGCTTTGCTTGGTATAGAAGCCAGGTTTCCTCCAAGGTTTTTGCAATCAGTGCGTGCGTCAGACCAGCTTTTTCTCTCATCTTCATTAAAACCAAATATTCGGAAGCACTGCAGGTGAAAGAAAAACACCCTCCAACATTTTGCCAATTATGTAAAATATCAGAATCAGTCTTGACATCACCTATCATGAAATGGTACTAGCATAGCAGACACAGATAATTAATAGTTTATTGATTTATTTTAAAAAATTATCACACATGCTACAATATCTGAAAAGAGCTGGTTTATTGGCTGTATCTTATGTCTTAGTTACCTTGTTATCAAACAAAAGCCATCCTTCAGTGCACCGTCCAAGAGGCTCAGGTGATGTGGGAGCAACAGAAGAAGAGACAGAACTGTTGTGTCTCTCACAGATGAAGCCTTCCTCAGTACCACAGTTTATATCATTCCAAAAGCCTGAATATAAACATATTTTATTAGCTGCTGAATTTACATCACTCTTCCTCCTCATAAAAAAGGACCAACAGTGTTTCAAGTGTATGTTATAGATGAAATGATAATAGAAGCAGCAGCAGCAGCAACAACAACAATAACAACAACTATACAGGTGTTATAACTCGTGTAACACCACACTTCCTTTCTATAATATACATGTCAATAATTGAAGGTTGTGGCCTGAAGGCTCATGTTAAAATCAAGTAGAACTAGGTCTAGTCAGTGCTTATCAGAGAGAATGCCTATAGATACTGTTTATGCTTCCATAAGATCCAATCTGGAAAGAAAGTAGCCTATAAAAATAATAAATGATCATATCCATATGCTGTAAACTGCTTACAGTCACAATTATTTTAATGATTTTAAAATTATATATGTGTGTGTGTGTGTGTGTGTGTGTGCGCACGCACACACACACACACACCAGTAGAGCTACATTAGTACCAATGACGATGGCAGCAGGAAAAAGACTGTAGGTGCTGCAGCCAGGAAGTAAGGCACTGGAAAGCTAGGCTGCGCTGCATTGGCAGATTTTGTCTATGTTCCCAAACATCCTGCTATGGCCTTGTTAATACAGGCCAGAATACTCCACATTGTGGCTGGCATATCCAGCCCTGGGCCCAGGGCATTTCCCCCCATTACCTGCCCTTCTGTTGTGGCAACAGGGTGGTGTCTGCACACCTGCAGCCCCTGCATGAACTGGTGCTTCTCTTCCCTGCGCCAGTTGTGTCTTCCAAGGCCAGGAATGAGGCACCTGGTCATGGACACATGGCTGGGCACTTCGTGTTTACTGAAGACATAACTCAGGAGACACAACATGTGAGGCCTACTTGGGAAATGGCTGTGCCGGATACTGCATGGGTTGTGTGTGCAGACATTCCCCCCTGCAGAACTCACCATTTTCTGCAGAAGAACTCAAACAAACAGTGAGTTTTTAAAAAAAAAACCACACATGTCTACTCGGTTTTAAAGGGTATTTGCCCCAGATTTTCATCAGAACTGCCTAGATGTTGTTTGGACAGTTTGGACTAGGACTGGGGCAAAACACTTGCATTGTTAGGACTGCTGGGCATAGGATGGAGGGGGAGGCCATTTCATTTGGTCCATGTAGACAAGGTCTATGTGAACTTGGAAAAAACTGCAGTCTCTAGCTCAGTTGGTATAGTTCACCCACACAATTCTGGCAATGATGTGGATGTGAATCTGACATGTTGAAGAAAAAAGTGGGCTACAATCTATGAAAGCTTATGCTCAATATGATATGTAAGTCCTCAAAGTGCCACAAAACTCTGAAGACCATCAAAGAGTTTTCCATCCTTTCAATGTATCTTCAGCTTTTATCTGGTTGGGGGGAGTGCAATGAGTGTGTTGGTTCTTAATGTGTAAGAGGTTTTAATGTGCTTTTAACTGTTTTAAATTAATGTTTTTAAGTGTATTGTCTTTAATATTATTTTTGTATTTCAGACTGTTTTAGCTGTATAGTTTTAATGTATGGTGTAAGCTACTTTAGGTCCCATATGAGAGAAAAGCAGAATATAATTAATTGCATAAATATATAAGTAATGTACATTTATGGGTGAAATAATGATTTTTACTATGAATCCAGTAGGTTCCAGATTTCATTATATGTAGAGTAGATTTATTAAAATCAGTTTAAATCAAGGGCAGGTTATTTTAATGGCTCTAAGGGTCATACTTAACATAAGTACCACTGATTGCAGTGGGTTCTCCCTAAGCATGACTAAATAAGAAATCAGCCTACTATGTGATAGATTTTCTATATATTTATTAATTTCTTACCCCTGTCCCATACATACAAATACCAAAGAGCTTAAAATGGTCCACAGTTATTCTACTTGCCTCTGTTATAATACATAACCACACAATTTTCATCATCATTTGCAAAGTTGGGTTCATCCGGGTCCCAGGCTACATATGTCACTGGAGATCCATCCAGCCAGCTGAAGAAAATTACACAATTTTGGACAGAACAATGTTGTTAGTAGTTTATCTACAGCACATATATTTACATTTGTTGTTTCTGTATATTTGCTCTTAAATATAAGGGAAGTCTAGTCTGGGAGAAGATTTAACCCTTGAATTCCCATATGCCACTCACTGATAAAGGCAACACTGGTCCTGCCAGAAAGAAAAAGTTGACAACATTGAAATCACCAGCAGAATGAATTGAAATAATATAAAGATGGTGATGAAAACCATCAGGATATTACGAAGTATTACTACCATCATGTGGTGATTTTCTCTCCTAAATACCAAAATGTCTTCTTTACGTTTTTTTATTTTATTTCCTGTTTCAGCTGAACAGAATAATGGACAATGCAATTGCAAAGAAGGGGGAATAAATTTCTGATGAAGCTACATATTTTTAAGTGATCATTTACCACAAAATATTTATAAATGAAACAGAAAAGAGAACAATGCAATAGGTTGTTATGTGGGTAGAGTTGGCATTTATCCTATAGAAAAGAAATGGACTTGATGGAATTATTTAACTGTTTCTTTGTGGCTCACCTACAGTTATCATTCCTTGTTAATTTGTAGTTGTTGTTGTATGGCTAGTTATAGCTTCCTAATTTTGATTTGTTATTCTGTTGATTTTTAAAGTGCTCTTCATTTTAGAGGTGTTGTTTGCACATCTATTTGAAGAATAGTAATTTTATGATTGTTCTACTGCTTTATTGTTTGTTGTACAATGTTATGTGGGGAATATTAGTCCTGAAAGATAGGTCTGTTAATAAAAAATATTATTAACATATAGAAATAAATACTATACAGCAACATAACATAACAGGTTCTACAACTTGGTACTTTCCCAGTTGGTCATTACCCTAGTTCCCATTTCAGATACAAAGTTGGCATGGAAAGGAGCTGTGGTGTGAACTTTTATGTACAGAGAGTAATAGAATACAGGTTGATTCTCCCTTATCTGAAATGCTTGGGACCAGAGGTATTTTGGAATATTTCAGTTTTTAGAATACTTGCATATACATAATGAGATATCTAGCAGATGGTACCCAAGTCTAAACATTTATTTATTTATTGGCTTTATATCCCACCTTTCCCCCAAGATGGGGTTTATGTTTCATATACACCTTATACACATAGCCTGGAGGTAATTTCATACACAATATTTTTAATAATGTTGTCCATGAAACAAAGTTTCTGTACATTGAACCACCAGAAAGCAAAGGAGTCACTATCTCAGCCACCCATGTGGACAATTTTGGATTTCGGAATATTTCGGATTTTGGAATTCTGGAGAAGGGAAACTTCTCCTGTTTCCATCCCACTGCATGTGCTCATCTATCTCATTTGCTGATTGGGAAGGATACTAGGAGAAGAAGGAAGTCAAGAAAGATCACCTTGGACCTACTCTAGTGACAGCCCAGCTGGTCTTGGGCCATCTACACCATGCTTCTCAAGCTATCTGATATAGTGGGTGGGGAGGCAATTGAACATTTTTTTCCAATGTATGATGGCTCAGTATGTTATTTGTGCCATATTATTACTAGGTGTTTATTTCCTTTTCAAAAACATGCTGTGGACAGGGAAGAACCCTGGGAGAGCAAGGAAAACAGCTGAAATAACACCCTGTTCCTGCTCCAGCTGAGCTGGCCCTCCACTTTTTTCCTAGGTGCATTCTTCTAAAAATAACACCAGAAGTTCCTTTTCTCTTGTTGAACATATTCTGTGTGTCACTTCTCAAACCAATTCCCATTTGGGACACTACACTGCAGGACCAGGATGATAATACCAAGACTGAAGTGGTGAAAAGTGCCATTTGAAGTGCTAACAAAAGAAACCTAAATGCAAGTGCTTGTTCCAGCTCAGGTAACTTGTACTTTACAATTCCATAACTGGTTTAATGTCTTTACTCTTGGTTCTCTTTGAAGCATATTCACAAGGGCTTTTAATGGGGACAGAATTGTTATAAGTCAATTCTGTTCCATTTTCTGTCAGTTTTACATTACAATTTATTTATGTACATTCCTTTTCATTTTTTTAAAAAATATAGATAGATAGCTATAAAGAGATATATAGATATTGACTTGTTTCCCAAATTGCATGGGGTCTGTGGGGAGTCCACTAGTATCCAAATTTTAATATGGGGAATTTTAATTAGTTCAAAATGGCAGCGAGAGGCTGGATAACAATGGAACCTTTTGACATATACTGACAAGATTCCAAGCCAGGGGATGAAATAAAAATGTTTTTATTGAAAAATAATCAAAGGAACACATACACCCAGACTTCAAGCAGTCACACAAGGCTAACAAAGAAAGTAGGAAGCATTGGGATAGAGGAATAGAGTTTGGGATGATATTTTGCACCTGTCCAACAAGCAGAGATTCTTGTGGAAGCTGCAACCCTGGTGCCACAGACTTATGGAGTGGCAGGAGGAAGAGAAGCTATTAGTGCTTCTAATGATCTTCCAGAAGCCCCCAAAATTGGCTTATTAATAATTTGGCATATTAGTGTGGTCTTTCACGGGGAAGAGCAGTAATATATCAGGGACTTGCTATATGGATCCCAAAAAGGCATGTGTTAAGTCATGTATCGCCCAAAGGAAGGACTATTGACAAATTACCAACCATGAAGAAACTGAAAAGTCAAAAGGACATTGTTTGTGCACACCCAAGTGACAGACAAGTGATCCTATTAAGAATAGATGGAGTATTCCTTTGTCTGAGAGGTATCGAACTTCCCCCCACCAGCACCTAAACATTAAAAGAGGCAGCTCAAACTTTTATAAATCCAATCACCAAAAGTTTTTTCATGGTTTTTTTCCAGGCTGTGAGGCTGTGTTCTGGAAGGGCTTATTCCTTACGTTTTGCCTGCATCTTCAGAAGATGCCAGCCACAGATGCAGGCAAAACATCAGGAATAATCTCCTCCAGAACACGGCCTCACAGCCCAGAAAAAAACCCAAGAAAAACCTATAGAAAAGCCTTCGACTTCACAATCACCAAAACATTAACAGTAGTTGCAACACATTAGCCTCTTTGGACACCTATTGTCTAAACTAGGAGTTTTCCTGGAACTCATTGTGCAATCTTTGGAGACGCCTGGAATCCATTGTTTCAACTCATGAAACTCATCACTCCAGGAAAGTCCTCATTTTTAGTATAAATACAAGCCCCAAATCATGCCTCAGTGCGCACAGAGCTACTTCCTGTGGACATTGCGTTTCTCTGTGTTAGCCACTCCAGATTCATCCATCCACTCTGCTGGTCTGCTCAATGACTTCGGACTACAAGACAGGTGTCATATTCCCCAGAAACCTCCCTCTCTATCCCTCTGGCAACCTCTCATCTTCCATTCCTAGTGGTCTTGTGTGAATGCTTTACTGTATGAATGTGTGCGTGATTGGTGTTATTATTTTAAAGTCTTTAATAATATAATTGTTAATTTTTCATTGTGCGTTCATGTGTGTCTGTTCAGAGTTAGTTGGGGCATACAAAGGCATAAAGATCCCTATCTCTGTTGCCCCCTCTCACATTGCTAAGGTCGAGTTGCTGCTAATTTCTCCAACATATTAGAAACTTGATATTTTCTTGGAATTTCCAAGAGCTCTTTGGGTAACAAAGCTGTGCACACTTTGGCTGTATTTTGGGGCCATATTTATGTTCGGTATATAAATTCACCTGAAGGGATGAACTTGCATGGAGTACAATGCCTGCAAGAGTTTCCTAGAGTTAGACAATGGATTCTCTGGAAGTGTTAATGATTGCTAATGGTTGAAACGTTAAAATTGATTGGTCTCAGGAAAAACCAGATTTGCAAGGCCAAGAGTATCCAGCGATCTTGACTGAATTATTGAGTGACATTTTCAGGAACATCTAGGAGAATTAGCCCATTTCCTTCTTGACTCTTTAGTTTGAGGAGGGATTGTTAAGGTGATGGGATATACAATCACTGGAAATTTATACTATAAAGAGCTAGTATGGTATGCTACAGCCTGCAGGGGACAGCAATGAGCAGGCTAAATGCAGCTGGCGAGCATATCTAGATTATGTCTGGGAGACAGGCGTGGGAAGGACATGTGAAGGATGAAGTCTTATCTATATAGGAAAATGTGTGTGAGAACCACTAATTATATAACACATGACTGTACTGTATCTGTACTGCATAACTAGATCACCCCACTCACTGCCTTTGCACTTTAGCTCTCAGACTATGTGCATTCAGTCTAGGCTGTACAGTATAGGGCTGCACTGTACATTGTTTTGTGTTACGTAGTCTGTATGCTAGAAGTATGACTTATTGTAAATAATACTCCAACATGCTTTAGTAAAGAGGAAAAATTAGACACATGTCTGCGTCTGTGTGCTCATTTCTTCACCTGACAATTGAAACTCTGCTACAACAACTTTTGCTGCCTGGTCCTCTTGATATGTTCAGAGGTACCAGTACACTACCATGATAGGGTTCACTTAATTATCACCTAGGCATGTCTTTGAGGAATATGATCTGGCTACTTCCTTAGGTTTTCTGAGCAAACCCTGATTCCTGGTACTTGGGGGTCCCTGGTCTACTGCCAACCAAACGGAGTGCCAATAATAAGCCAATATATGAAATTTAGGCAATTGAATTATTATAAGAGTGGGGGGGGGTGTCAGGGCAGGTAACAAATTGATGTATTATTTACTTACCCAAATTTTCCATCCAGACCCAAAATTAAGCCAATATAAGAGGTATGTTGAGCTCCATAAAAGTAATTCTAAAATATGCAAAAGAAGAATGGAAAACAAATGCAGCAAGGTATTATATAGCTTTAATATAAATTTATCAGCTTTTCTTCAGGTGCCTATTTGGGTTGCCATGCAGGATGAAACCCAATCATGGTGGATTGCTCCTCTGTACCATCCTGAGGGTATATAAATTTACCTTTGTCCTAAATATCAAACTTTGACCAAAAAGTTCAAGTCTTTTCCATTCTGTCCTCTGATTTCCATAATGAGAAAATAATGTGCACGGTATATCTGAATTTAGAGAACTAAAATATGACAAATCAGTTCATGTATTTAGATAGGAGCCCTGGTGGTGTAGCGGTTAAATGCTGGTACTGCAGCCACAACATTGTGAGTTCATTTCTCCACAGTTCACTCAGCCTTCCATCCTTCTGTAGGTCAGTAAAATGAGTAACTAGCTTGTTGGGGATAATTAGTAACACACTGTAAACTGCTTAGGGTGTGCTTTGCACTGATAAGCGGTATAGAAATAAAACTTCTATTGCTATTGCTATTGCTATATATCACATGGTGACTTCCAGCCCCTGCAGAACATATACAGTTCTTATATAGGGTTGGTATATACTATGCAGACTGCTGGATTTTGAGAATTAAAATATGGCAATTCTATTCATTTGTTTAGATAGATTACGTGCATGTTCAGATCTAATGTAGAGTTGATAGACATGGCACAATTGGGTAGATTCGGAGAACTAAATTATAGCAAGTCTATTCATGCCTTTGCATGCATCACATGCTAAGTACCAGCACCAACAGAATATGTACCTTTGTTACATAGGTTTGGTAGATACCATACAATCTAGTGGCTCTACTCAAGAAACAGATTTAAAAATTACCACAGCTTTGTGGAACTGGATTCTTGAGGATGCTAAACCAACTCAATGCTGCTTTGTAAAGGGATAGTATATATTTTCCCCTTTGGCAACCAACCCTTTCTTATAAGTATTTGCTGCTACAGTAGTTGAGCACAAAGGCTTGCATCACAAGCCTTAATCCCTGCAGGTTTCTGGCTGCCTGATATCTATTGTTACCACCAGGAACAAAAAGTTGAATAGGCGCACAAATGGCCATTCCCAAACAATTTTTATCCCCCCCTTTTTTGAACCAAATTATTTTTGATTTGAGAAACATATGCTGTATGTATTTCTTACATATTTCCACAAAAACCTTCTTTCACTTTCAGTCTCAATGACTGTGAGACCAGCACCATGCTTCTTGCAGAATGCTTGGGCCCTTTCTGCAGGCAAAGTGATATTACTGAAATAATACTCATTGCTTCCATATGCAACCCAGCCATCTTCAATAATTTTGAAAGAATATTCTACAAAAGAAAAAGAAAAAAAACATGTATACAGTGCAGTTAGACGTATCGGTGAAATTTGCATACTACGGCCCTGTCTATATGACAAAAAAATTCCGAATGTCATTCGAAAGATCAATGATGTGTACACACAATCTTTCGAACATGTTCATGTCATTCAGAGGGGGGGGGGTTTGCTAGAAATCCCCCATAAAGTGTGTCCACTCTGCGTTTGGGAGGAATGGCAGATCTTGGGGAAAAATCCGTACAAGCTTTCAAATTCATGATCGTTTGTACAGCCCTGTACAGATATGTTTGAAAGGGTGACATGACAGATGGGGCGGGAGAAGGTTTCCCACCATTCAATTGATTGACATGTCATCCGTATGGGAGAAAAAACATAGCAAAGTTTGAACAGCTGTCATTTTGAATTTGCAGGCTGAGATGTGTGGCTGTCTGGGAGTTCTTATCTGCCATCCATGTTTCTCTAGCTATTAGTCATTAGCTATTTAACCAAAAAGAGCTTTTTTGAAACTTCCCTTCCCTTACCATCTCCATTAACCCTCCATCAACCATTCCTTACCTCTCTTTCCTCATTAATACCAGCAGTTTGCATTTATCTATGTTCAACTCTACAATTCTATGATTCTATGATTTAATTTATATTTATATTGTGCTACTTATATCTGTATATATTTATTTATATATATATTTACATATTTATATATTATTGATATATTTATACATTTATAGTAATCCTATCTCCCTATTAATATTAATATTAAATTATATTTCTATTTATCCATATTTATTTATTTATTTATTTATTAAACATTGATTATTTATATATTTATGGCTGCTCCCAAAGGGCATCCATGCAAGGGTGGTCATGGCATTGCATGGTCCCATGCAGGGACCCTGGATCTTCTTGCCCTTTCTGGGGAGGAGAAGGTCCAGGATCACCTCAGGGACTACCATTGGAATATAGATATATTCGAGCAGATTGCTGCCCAAATGCAAGCCAAGGGGCACGATCAACTGGTGGAGGAGTGCCAAAACAAGAGCAAGGCCCTCTACCAGAAATATAGAGAGGTTGTAGACCACAACAGGAGGAGTGGGGCCGGGGCAGTGACCATGAGGTATTTTGAGGAATTGGATGCCATTCTTGGAGGGGATGCC
Organism: Gambelia wislizenii; assembly: GCA_030847615.1. Classification (NCBI taxonomy): domain Eukaryota; kingdom Metazoa; phylum Chordata; class Lepidosauria; order Squamata; family Crotaphytidae; genus Gambelia; species Gambelia wislizenii. Next base: position 128,483,349 of record JAUMIR010000006.1, on the reverse strand, counting down.
ACAATCCACCCAAAAAGAGTGGTCTATAGCACAATGATAGTGAGGGTGCCTATGGGACAGGGGTCCCATGCTGTGGAGGGGCTAGTACTGGTCTGGAGAGAGAGCCATCTGCTTCGCCATTGCTCTTCCAGAATGCTCAAGGTAAGCTGTGGTTTATTATCTGTCTTTCACCAGTGACTGATCATTCATTGGTGATATCTGTAACAATGCTCCTTTTATTCCTGTTCAGTATGTATCAAAAAGCTTGTGTGTGTGTGTGTGCACGCGCGCATATATATATATATATATATATATGTTATATGAAATCACCCAACATACCAAAAGCATCACTTGGTTCTGGTTTTAAGGATATACCTGAAAAATCAAATATGTATTAGTTATAAAATAACCAAGTGCAATCTATCATATTTTGCAAACAATAATTAATAAAAACATCATTATCATCATCAGCCTTTATTGTGGTTTACAAACCATAAGGCATACAAAATCATTAAAATACAATATATATATAAATTTATATAATAATTTTAGCACATATCTATTACGTTGCTAAAACATGCATATCATATTTTAAAAAACCAAAAAACCCCAAGTCCATTGAAGACCATCCTAACCTTGTTACTACTACTTTTTCTACTTTTTATTCTCACACTCATTTACTTATAATTATTTTCCCCCCGAGCACGTCATACTAGGAGGCACCTGCATTAATGTAAGGTTTGTAGAATGGCTTTGTGAGTATTAATAGCTAGTGCAAAGAATTTTGCTACTTCCTCAGTTATCCTTTTGTCAGAGTCACCCAGTAAATATTTTACAAATATTTTACAAGATCTTTAAATCCCAAGATCTTCCTAGATATTTTCTTAAGAGGGGGATTATTACATTTTATATTTATAGCTTACCACATTTTAACATTCTGTAAAATAATACGGTAATGAGAAAGAACAACAAGTGTTTGCCTGTATTCACAATGTCCTAGTGTGGGTAATACATTAGGAACCCCCCCCCCCCGCCATCCACTGGGGATTGGTTCAGGGTATGTGTGTGGATACTGAAAACTGTAGATAATAGTGAATGCCATTGAAAATAATGGGACCTCTGGTTTAAAATACTATAGAGTTGTATTGGAGGACCTAGAAAATGGCTAGAGAGGACACATTTTCTAGGAAGACTCTACGGTAGGTGTGCTGTTTTGTGTCCTGTGGATAATTGAATAAGTGGATAATGAATCAGTAAATACGGAAGTCCTACTGTACATTACACTTGAGTATGTATCATACTATGAAAACCAAGAATTTGAACTCTAGAATGTTTATAATGGAGGTTATGTACACTAAGCTGAACACTTTTTTCATCGCCTTTACTGAAAAGTTTGCTAGTGTTGGAATCTTCAAGGCCTAGCAAATGAAGCCCTTGATGTTTTTTGCTTAATAAACATTTATTTTACCTCTTTTTATTTGGCAAATCCACTTATCCAAATTGTCACAAAAGTAAGTTTTCCATATCCCATGATATCCATCAATTAATTTGCAACCTGGTTTATTATTTAGGTAAAAGTATGGCCAGTGAGTTTCATGTTCAAAATCTACCTGTAAATAAAGAAGTAAAGTTCTGTTATACATTGTCTTATTAAAATCACTAGATGAAATGACTGAAAAGAGATTATATACTCTTACAATAGTAGCCTTCAAATGATATGTTATGTTTCTGTGTATTTACACATGCAGAGAGAGAGAGATAGGCTTATTTCCTTATTTCCTGATTAAGATGATGTGGGTTATAGGCAGAGTTTGGAAAAGTTACTTTCCAAACTAGAATTTCCAGAGTCCCTCAACCAACATAATGGAACCAACATCCTTGAACATCCAAATTCCCCCAGCCAATATAATATGATTGTTCTATTTTACTAACATGGCACAGACAATAAGCTTTCTATAAACAATAAAAACTAGTACCATACAGTACTATAAAAACAAACCAACAAAAACCAATATATTATTAATCCCAATGGCTCCTGCCAAACTGAAGAGTCTGGAAAAGTTATTTTGGCCATGTGGGCTGTGGGATTAGTAGTCTAAAAAGGCAACTTTTCCAAGTTCTGATGTTAGGTTATTATGTATACCAAAACAAACACATTGTCACCCTCTTAAGTTTCCCAAATGGGTTGTCTGATTGTGGATCAGATTTTGTTTCAGATTTTTTCATTGTTGTGATGATATTTTTAAATAAAGTCATGTGACAACACTAAAGTAAAGAGACAATGTCCTACACTTTGCTTAGCAATGTGATCATGGCTTAGTCCTACATGCTTTTCTTGCAGGACACATGCTTTTCTTGCAGGACATCCCAAGCCCAGTCTTCAGCTAAAATGATTTCAGGTTCTCATCCTGCAAAGCCCTCCATGTGACTTTCAAGAGGACCCTGCCCATCAGAACGCACTCTTTTTTCACCCAGCAAGAAAATGATAAGAGCAGCTTCTGGAAATAATTTGATCCCTCCCAAAATTACAATTTTTACTCACACCCCAAATGAAGAAAAATCTTCATGCAGCTTTAGTTTACAGTGATCTACCGATATTTAGTCAAATGTTGGGAGTACATGCTGTGTATTTGACAGAAACATTCAACTACATACAATCATATTTACACAGTGTCAGTAGGCTTAATCCAAGCTTTTGAAAAATTCACAGGACTTGATCAGAAGCTGGGGGGACACGGAACAAAACTGCATCACAGGAACGCTACAGGAACACAAAGGGCAACATTACCAAACACCTGTGCCCTTTAGCCACTCCGGGTGCATAGTGCAGGTGAGAAAATTGTATCCCTTTTCTCTTGAAGAGCTAAGCCATCAATAAAAAGGGGGCATTATTCATGCCTGCACTACGCCCCCACAACAGATGAGGGTGATGTTGTCTGATAATGTCATCTGTTTTTGTTCTTATAGAATTATTCTGTCCGTAGTGTTTCTATGGGTTATAAAAGTGAAATATATACTAGTACTGTCTGGTGTCACCTTCAGGATATTGATTAGATTATTAAGGGCTCATATCTTGCTTGCCTATAGCTATAATACACACGTTGTTAGAAAAGACTGTGGAGATTTTCACACGGGCTGTATATCCCATGGCAGGAACAGAATAGGGTCAGGAAAGGTTTTCCCTTTCAGATGACTTTGATCCCATTCTGTCCTGCATCCATCCTGCTCCCATGACTGTTCTGGAACAATGTAATCACGATTTTTCATTGTGAATAGACCTCCTGTTCCGTCGCTATCACACAATCATGGGTGTGTGAACAGGAGTCCCGTTCCTGTTCTGAAATGACAGCCGCGGAGGGGAGGTCCGTTCCAAGCACTTCCTGGTACGATCTGGACATCCAGGTAAGTGGCACCCTTTATTTTACCCTCCCTGTTTTGATTGTGTGGTTTAAATTGTGTTTTTGTGCTTGGTGAACTGATTTTATGTTTGGGGGAGTTTTATTTTTTTAAATTTACCACCTGGCTGTTATCACGCGATAACGTGATAACGTTTCAGATGGCCGGTCATAAAAGCAGCCTTACGACAGCTGCATTTATGGCCAGCCAGCGAGGGGAGGGAGAGCCCGTTCCTGCCACAGAATTAAGGTAAGTGTGTGAAAGATTTACGTTATTCCGTGGCAGGAACAGGAGAGGAGGCGGGGCAGTAATGAGGTATTTTGGTCCTGTGTGAAAATCTCCTTAGTGTTTCACAAACTGTTAATAAGCTAATTCAATCATACGATTCAATTGAATTTACGTTAGGTGAAAAAATTATATATTTCTGTCAAATTCTCATTTAAATATAAGTTAAATGCACACACTAATGGTGTTACATGAATGAAGATGAAAAATACTGTCCATGATTTTACTCCCCTTCCATACCTTATCCATATTTTGAGCTACGGAGAGGGGACACATGCAGTTTTTGAAAGCCAAATTTCTCATTGACTACACAAACACACACACACACACACACATCTTTCCTCATCTTCCCTTTTTCTCTCCCTTATAGACCTCATATCCTTATACAAACATCCTATATTTATATTAGTGATAAATATTGATTCCCTTGTGGATCCAAATTCAATTTTTTTGAGTTGGTTAAGAGCCTCAGGGGACATCCACACTAGAGAAATAAAACTGGATTGTTTGCATGGCTCCTTCCTATGGAACCCTGGGATTTGTAGTTTGGTGAGGCACCACCACTCTTTGTCAGAGAAGGCTAAAGACCTTGTAAAACTACAAATCCCAGGATTCCATAGGAAGGAGCCATGCAAATAATCCAGTTTCAAACTGAATTATTTGTGTCATGTGGATTCCCCCTTAGTTTGGTGTTCAGTGCAGAGCACAGGAGAATTATCTAGACACAAATAGATCACACCTTCCTAAGCTGTCCTTGCTACTTGTTGGTTTAAAATCTTTTAAAGTTGGTATTAATGAAACGATCATATTCTAATCATGAACTACACACTATCACAGTTAATATTACTATTTCTTTCCACCAAATAGCCTTCAGTCAGGCATCAAGGTGATAAAGTGCAGAAAATCAGTAGAAACTTTTAGCTCTTTAATGTTAGCCTTTCCCACAAGCATCCCTTCTTGTACTTCCTTATAAGTTCAGTTGTAAGGGAAAATTTAAACTAGACCTTTCCAGTTCATAGTCTTAGCCATTCTGCTATATCACATCTCATCATCTTAAACCATGGAGTTCCCCTGATTTCACTAGACCACTATGAGAAAGGTTTTATATGGTGTTTGAGGACAGTACAAGATGATGATGAATGGTTGAGAAACTTACGGTATCTGATAATAATTTACTTTTATATTTTGCAGCAACAGGGGAACCTTGGGGGTATTCTAGAGTGTGCCGAGTTTGTGTGGACACGAACAAAGACCCAATAGGCTGATAACCCAAAGTGTATATAACAGTGTACTATACAGTGTGAGGCAGGAACCTATGTAAAACAAGGGGATTCAAGGGGAGATACACAAAGATTCATTTGCAGAAAAAATAATGTGAAAAGAAAAAAACAAAAAATTATAAAATGATAGTCATAATGGCCTTCTTAATGTCGGACACAAAAGTTCAATGCAGATTAAAACTTACACTGTCACTTAATTAAAGCTGAAATTCTGTAAATAATATACAGTCTGAAATTTCAGACTGATGTTAGTAATAAATTGTGTGGCCTCCCCTTGCACCTGGTTTCCAGTCCAATATTTACATTATTGGGTTAATAATATGCTACCAATACATCAGTATTAATTTACTTACAGGAGAGTCATCACTCCAGACCAATCCTTTCTTGGGGTCTAAAGTGTGTAAACCAATCCAGTAATCATTTGGAAAAATCCTGAAATATAAACAGAGAAGACTCAAAATATGCTATCTCTGGCACATCCCGGTGTACAATGGAAAATTGCACTGGATCCCTTCATTGTGTTAATTTTGTAAATTCCCTTCCACTATCACATTTACACTTTTGGATTCAGACCATTGATTTCACAAAACACATAAATGGCAGGTGTATTTTGTGAAACTTAAAATTTTAAAATGAACATTGCTGAGTATATATTTGTTTGATATTAAGACCCACTGAAATGAGTGGGATTTACTTCTCTGTAAACAAAAACAAAAGCAAGGTGTGTTTGTGCATGTGCGCCTTTAAGTAACCTGTTCACTTATGGCAACCCCATGCATTGGATAGGGTTTTCTTTAGCAAGGAATACTCAGAGGCCGTTTTGCCCATTCCTTCCTCTGAAATATAGCCTACAGCACCTGGCATTCATTGGCAGTCTCCCATCCATGTATGGACCAGGGCTAACCCTGCTTAGCTTCCAAGATCAGACAGGATGGACTTGGTTAATTGCTTCTGAAATTACAGTATATATATGAGACTGAGAGCCTGTAACTACTGTGAATGGTCATTCTAGGAATGAGTAATGCACAATAGTGTGTTATTCTCTCACACCAGCCAATTGATGCAGGAGTCCAAAGTTCTAATTCATTGAGTTCTCTCTCTCCCTCTCATCAGTTTCACTAAATAGCCTTGTTCAGCATCATATTCAGTTATAATCACAGAGAATGAAATATATTGGACAGAACAGTGAAAGAAGAGAAAATGTCCTCTCTTTTTTTTACACGCAGCCACAGGGTAGGGGTAGACTGCTTCTTCAGCCTTTCTAGAATGACCATTCATGGTAGGTATCAACTTCTCAGGATGGCTGAAGGAGCACTACACAACCAGTGGGCTATATCCAAGCCATACACCCTAAGGGTGGAAGTGGCTTCTGGTATCCTGAAACACTGTTTGTAGAGTGGTGTAGAGTGGACTTAGGTGATTATCTGACATGGCTAATACGGCACCAGAATAACGACAGTGGAACGCAAAAGGACACCATTATCACACAAAGTCATCCTTTTGTGCTCTGCTGTCATTATTCTGGCATTTATTTTACTGACGGGCCAAGCCATCAATAGATCATCCGTCCCATTTCGGTGCCAGCATTGCTGGTGTCTGAAACCTCACGCCATTATCCTGCTGTGATTCCAGCCTCAATGTGCAGTCTTCCTAGAACACTTCTGGGTGGGATCATGAAAACAAGGTAGGTTATCCTCTTTTTAAGAGCCTCTGGGGCTACTTGTTATTTTTAGTGTGTTTATGTGCTTTTAAAAACTTTTTTGTGTGTATTTTTCTTTTTCTTTTTGAATTTCCCACACTCATGTCTTCTCACAAGAATGGGTGGGATTTCAGTCCAGGAAGTGAATGGAGCTCCGTTAGAGCTCCATTCATGCCTGGGCTGACTTTGGACAGAAGAGAAGGTAAGACTGATGGAAGGGTTATTGTGCTAGGACAGGGATGGGATTGGAGATTGTGGGACAGTGTCTGATAATCTCCTCTAAGTCATTTACTTTTTAGTTCCTGATAAACATTATGGCTCCTTCCAACCTGCTGCCTCATGTACTTCCAATGATGACATCACACAAAGGCTGTGGTTGTTGACATGGATCTGGTTAAATGAAGCCACGTCTATTGCAATCTGGGCATGTCAAAATAATCATAACATAAATTAATGCAACACTTCAGCCATCTGGAAATCATTAACATTGTTGCTCTTGAAATAACCCCCATTCATCTGATAAATTTTGTTCTCCAGGATTAAATAAACATGCCAAATTCATTTTAAGTATATACTCATTAGTGTTGAAATTCATTTTTGTTGAATTAGATTGTAGAATAAATTTCATTAAGCTAATCAAATTATTTAAATTCATTATTTAAATTCATTCTGATCTTTAAAAAGTGGCTCCATCCTTGCTTCTACTTCAGCATTTACTATGTCTTTCATAATGTGTCTCAGAGAAATATCCTATTGATGTAACTAACAATAGGACTGATACTCAGACGGGATGAAACTACTAGAACCCTAAGCCTTTATTTGAAACTGTGCCTGATTAACCATTGGAGTAAGGTAAATTAAAAATCTTTCTTGCATGTTTGTTGTGCAGATTGAGGTTACAGTGTTCAGTCTTTCTGTGAAGTTTACTAGAACTGACTTAGTATAGCTGACTTGAACATTAATCAGAATGTGTGCTTGCATGTTCGAATTTGCAGCTCTGAGTGGCTTGAAGCTTTTCTTGCTGTTGCCTTTCCCCTTTGTTTAGATTTCTTAATTTCAAGATGGTGCTCCAAAGCTGTGTTTGTTCTTATTCCCTCTGTGCAACCCTTTTGTCCATACAGCAACTGAACTCGTAGACTTAGGAGATTTTCAGACACCTCTTTCAGCCTCTTGCCGTGCAAGCAGTCTCCGGTGCAGTAACGAGGCTGCTGCATGGCAAGGGGTCCATTTTGGACGCCGCCGTTTCTCTCTCGGTGTCGTCCGTGACTATTGGGGCTAGCATTGGAGACGGCTACGCTGTTTTTCACTCACGGACTGCACTATTGGTTGTCCGATCAATCAGCAACCATCCTAGGATATGGGGCAGACAGCACAGCTGAATTATGATCGGTCGGACCTTGGAGGGGGAGGACTTGCAAGGGAAGCCTTGCAATTCTGGATCTACCATTGTTGAATGTCCCTGAGTCCCATCCCCCACTGCCTCTGAAGCCCGGTTGGCAGACGCTGCAGCCAGCTGAGAGCCTTTCTCTTGGCTGCGGAAGCTTCTGTAGGCTCAGCTGGGGAAGCAAACTCCCAGCAGTGTGAGAAGTATGCTCCAAATCTGCAAACTGCAGTCTTGAGGGCAGGTGGGGGAGGCTATGGATTAAAACTGATATGAGGGAGAGAGAGTGAGAGAGCAAGACTGGGATGCGTGGTTGAAATATTTGCTAGCTGGAATGAGCAAGTTGCCCACGTGTGCCGGGAGAGGTGGGGGAAGTCCTTTATCTTCCCCCCAAAACTGGACTGTGGGTAGCGTGAGTGGTGGTGGGGTTCTGAAGACTGGTTGTCACGGAGGAAGCACCGTAGTCCTTGGTAGCCCTGTCTGCCCGGTGCCTCCCCAAGCCTCCACTGCATGGAGAAGGCATCCTGGCAGCCGCTTTGGAAGAGGTGGGGGATACCGGGAAGCTGTAAGGCTTGGCAAGCCTCATCACTGCTTTGGAAGAGGAGGAGGCAGCAAGGCCTTGCAAGACTCGTTGCCACTTTGGAAGGGAAGGAAGGGACCAGGTGGACAGTGGCGGCTAGGCCTGGCAAGCCTTGTCACTGCTTTGGGAGGGGAGGGGAACCAGGCGGGTGGTGGCAGCAAGGCCTGGCAAGCTTCGTTGATGCTTTGGAAGGGGAGGGGGGACCGGGCGGGCGGCGGCAAGGCCTGGCAAACCTCACCGCCGCTTTGGAAGGGGAGGGGGGACTGGGTGGCAAGTGGTGGAGAGGCCTAGCAAGCCTCATCACTGTTTTGGAAGGGGAGGGGGACTGGGCGGGTGGTGAGGCCTCGCAAGTCTTGTCACTGCTTTGGAAGGGGAGGAGGGGGACTGGGGGGACCAAGCCTCGCCGCCACCTGGCCAGTCCACCCACCCCTTCCAAAGCATCTGCCAGGACACTTTCTCCATGCTGTGGAGGCTTGGGGGGTGCCGGGCAGACAGGGCTACCGAGGACTACGGCACGTTATCCATGACAACCAGTCTTCAGAACCACCACCACCACTCACCCTACCCACAGTCCAGTTTTGGGGGGCAGAAAAAGGATTTTCTCCACCTCTCCCAGCACACTTGGACAACTTGCTCATTCAAAGTAGCAAAAATGTCAGCCACACATCCCTGTCTTGCTCTCTCTCTCTCTCTCTCTCTCTCTCTCTCTCCCCATATCAGTTTTAGTCCAGAGCCTCCCCCCCCTGCCCCCAGGACTGCCATTTGCAGCAGTTGGCTGCAGCTTCTGCCAACCGGGCTTCAGAGGCAGTGGGGGATGGGACTCAGGGACATTAAAAATGTCGGATCCAGAATTGCCAGACTTCCTTTGCAAGTCCTCCCCCTCCAAGGTCCGACCAATCATAATTTGGTACGCATAAACAACAAATCCCCCAAACCTGAGACTCTTGCTACCCATGACAAATCATGGGTACAATGAGTGACAGATTCAAGTTCTCTATTTCTCGCTTCTTCCTGGAATAAAAAAATGCTGTTTAGCTGATCCCTAGGACATATTATTGAATCAATACAAATAGTATTGTGCTGCTCATGTATAAGGCTTACACATGATCTCTCAGAAGATGAAGTTAGTGTTTAGCTAGATCTTGGGACAGAACTTTTAAACTTGAGATAATGTAAAAGATTCAACATTTTGTAAAACTCACTGTGACTGTAGCATGTTTTGCTCTTCATTACTATGGATAGAAGCCAGGTCTCCTCCAATTTCTCTACAAAAATCTCGTGCTTCAAACCATGTTTTTTTATGATATTTGTTATGAACGAACAACTAAAGGTATAAAAACATATTATCATTCAAATCATCAGCCTCTATAAATTACCTCCCTCTGAATTTTACTAATTCACTTGTTTCCTCACCTTGGCTGATAATATTCTCTGTAACAGACATACTCCAAAAATACCTGTACTTGATGATGTCACTGTAAAGCTTCTGAATCAAACTAAAGCAATAAATAAGTAGCATGATGTGACTGGGTAAAGCATAACCCTCAATTTCCTCAGTATGAAGTCAGCCTTGAAACAGCTCTATGTTAAACCTACACAAATATGGGTTCCATTTTTCAACTGAAAAGCTGTACTACAATAATAATTATGAATATTTTTAAGGAGATATAGTTCTTCCTGAGTCTTTCTATTAATGATTTCATTTATAAATTAGTATGCTGTATCCTACACTATGTCTGAGCAAGCTGCAGCTCTCTAAAACCTAAAAATCTGCAAACATTGCCACTTCAAATAAACTAGACACTTTATATCCAAATGAAATCTAATGCAGTAGCTTCCTAATTAGCACAACCTTACCTATTTCTAAACTGCCTAATCATCATCTGAACATAGGAGATTTTCACATGGGGGAAATAACCCCCACGGAGATCGGGAGAGAAATGGGGCTGTTCTGGTTGTAGCGCTCCATTTTGCACGCCCCCTTCCTTCTCCCAATCTCTTTTTGTCCTTCTGCCATTCTGATTCCATTTTCGTTCCAATATTTTCTGGTATTTTTTACTAACGAAGAACTATCGTTAGTAAAAAATATCAGAATGAAAATGGAAGCAGGAGGACGGGAGGATGAAGGTAGATTGGGAGAAAAATGGGAGTGTGCAAAACGGGGTGCTGTAACCGGAACAGCCCTGTTTCTCTCCCGATCTCCAAGGGGGGTATTTCCCCCATGTGAAAATCTCCAAAATCTTGGAACTGGCACACACTTCTAATTTCCAGGTTTCCATCTTTGCTTCACTGTATGAAAAAAGAAGCACTTTGTCTCTAAAAACTGTATACCTACTTTGAAGCATACACTCCTAGTTGGGCTCGGTTCCCATCCTTCTGGGCATGGGGGTGGGGAAGTTACTGGTGGGACAGGAGGTGGTGTCACACCTTCTGCCCATTGTTTGCAGAGGAAAGCTGCCTTCTCTTCACAGTTTACAACATCCCATAATCCAGCTGCCGTTCCTGTTCTCATGGCCACACAGCCAGGAAGTTGCCCTTTTTGAGATACAAGACAAGAGCTAGTTACATTGAAGTTGTCTTCATAGAAACATGTCCCCCCCCCAACTTTTCAGTTTGGGTTTTCTGAAATCATAGAATCATAGAGCTGGAAGAGACCACAAGGGCCATCTAGTCCAACCCCCTGCCACGCAGGAACACACAATCAAACATGCCCATCCAGCCTCTCTTTAAAAGAGATGGCCATCCAGCCTCTCTTTAAAAACCTCCAAAGTAGGAGACTCCACCACACTCCCGAGTCAGCATTATCGTATCTTATCCCTGTAGATTTTGGGAGTATATACCAGGCATTTCTGAATTCCAGTGGGTGAACAAAACATTATCTCCATTGGTCCAGTTGAATGTCCCCGGTTGTTCAACATCTGAAAGGCCAGTCCAGAAATATCTTTCAGAACGCAGACCAATTAGACTAGTCAAGTAGGCCTGTTCATATCTGGAGAGAGGAATAGGTAATAAATGTGTTTAAACCATACAGCTTTGATTAACATATTCATAAACCTCAATTTGCTCTGTAGTGTATTACCAAAAAAAAAAAAAAAGGGGGGGGTTCTCAGGGAGATGCTGAAATATAACTATCCACCCCTATATTGGATTTAGGGGAATTTCCAGACACTGTTTTCCAGAATGTAGTTGAATCTTTACTACCCATAGACAAATATCATGAGGGTAAACATAATATAGGAATTTTAAATACTCTTGGAATGTTTAAGGTCTATTTACTATGTATGAAATTGTATTAATCTTAGTTTTTTAAAAAATTTGGGTTTTAGATATACAATTGTTCTTTCGTATCCACGGATTTGGTATGTACGGATTTCAGTATTCATGGCTGGAAAATATTCTTAAAAAAATAATCCAAAAAGCAAACCTTGATTTTGCCATCTTATATAAGGGACACCATTTCCTATGCCATTGCATATAACTCTAAACTATGGAGATATCTAATAAAGTTAACTTTCAAAAATGTTCTTTGGTTGTGTCAACTCAATCTTATGCACTATATATCATGCATACACTATATTGATATAATTTTCAAATTACACTTCCTTCACTATATAAATTTATGCAGTCAAATCCTTTATTACTTACATTAATCATTATTAAAGTAACTACAATATAGTTTTCAAAATACACCGTTTTTTACAATGTAAATTATAGTTTTCAAAGTACACCTTCTTCACAATGTAAATTTATACAGTCTCATTATCACAACAGGATTATGCCAGTTTGATGTGTTCTCCAAAGTACACCTTCTTTACAATGTAAATTATAGTTTTCAAAGTACATCTTCTTACCCCTATATATGAAAAAGGACTGGATTACATATGTTATCTTCAGAGGCACATGTGACATGGTAAAAACAATATTATATTCATGATCATAGGTAGTGGTAAATATATTGACAAGAAGTAGAGAACTTTGATGAATCCTCTGTAATCAGGTAAACTGTAAGCTATCCCAGTTTGATAAATATGAGAGGCTGTCTCATCCCAGACGATAAATCTCCAGAGCCTTTAATTCATGTGCTGCGCCCAGACTTTAAATATCAAAACCTTTATAAACCCTATCACATAGGAACATATAACATTAAAAAGTTTTACCAAATGCAATTCTTGCAATATAGCAATTCTTGCTATATTATTATATGTCCTTGTAATAGGCTTTACACAGGTTTATGCATAAGAGCGGTTCACCAGAGGATCTCTGAACACAAAAATCGGATCAGGAATAAAAATATGGAATGTCTTGGTTGATCATTTCATTCATTATAACCATTCAGTAGAATCTTTGAAATATTTTGTCATAGAGAAATTACAACTGAGTCCCTATAACAGATACAATGTTCCCAAAAAATTAGTACAACGTGAAACTTACTAGATTCACAGACTGAGGACTTTAAAACCTATGGGGTTAAATGAACAAGCAAATTACTCCATTTTCTTATAAAAATAAAAAACTTGTTCTTTACAGCTGTCATTTGGGTGCACACATAGGGAGATTTAAGGAACTAGGCAAAAGGTTAATTGAGTTATGTCATTTATTGGATACAAGCAACCAAAATGGGGAAATATTAAAATGATTCATCACCTTAGATAACTTTACTTGCTGGATTGTTTAGAAAAATAAGGTAAGTGGATAATATAATGACATATTTTTTTTAAAAAAAGCGAAAATTATTCTTTAAAAACTTTTACAGTTATATAAAACTGTAGGCTTGACAAGTCTTGGCTGACAAGACTCGTCAAGCCTACGGATCATTACCCCTTCCTTTTGGTCCATGTGGGAACCAATGATACCACAAGGCACAGCTTTCCCAAGATCAAAAGAGATTATGAGGCCCTGGGGAGGAAGCTGAAAGAAATGGACGCACAGGTTGTCATCTCGTCTCTTCTGCCAGTTGAAGGGCATGGTCCAGGAAGGGAGAGGAAAATAGCCGACGTAAACAACTGGCTCCATAGATGGTGTCGCCGAGAACAATTTGGATTCTTGGATCATGGACTGCGCTTCCATGAGGGGGGACTTCTGGCAAGAGATGGGGTGCATCTTACGAAAGTTGGAAGAAACATTTTTGCCAACAGTCTCAAGAATTTGATCAGGAGGGCTTTAAACTGAGTCATATGGGGGAGGAAAACAGTATTCTGGAAGGCAAAAGGGCTGGAGAAAATAATCAAACTGTCATAGAGGGAACAAGGCAAACAGCGCAAGGCCCCAACAGTGGGAGGCAAAAAAACTTGCACATGCAGCAAGTAAAGGGAGCACATGGTCTTAGATGTCTCTACACTAATGCACAGAGCATGGGAAATAAGCAAGATGAACTTGAACTCCTAGCACTGCAAAACAAATATGATATAATAGGCATTACTGAAACCTGGTGGGATGAGTCTCATGACTGGAATGTAGGAATAGAGGGGTATAACCTTTATAAGAGAAACAGGCCAAACAGGAAAGGAGGAGGAATAGCATTATATGTCAGGGATATTTACACCAGTGAAGAGATCCATGACATCAATACTGGAAGTAAGGTGGAGAGCATCTGGATAAAAATTAAAGCGGGGGGGGAACAACAGGGATGTTGTTGTGGGACTCTACTACAGACCCCCAAGTCAGATGGAGGAATTGGATGATGCCTTTCTAGAACAGATGAACACACATGCAGAAAGGAGAGATGTAGTAGTGATGGGTGACTTCAACTATCCTGATATTTGCTGGCAATCTAACTCAACCAAAACTTCAAGGTCCAGCAAATTTCTTACTTGCCTGGAAGACAATTTCATGGTCCAAAAGGTGGAAGAGGCAACAAGGGGGTCAGCTATTTTAGATCTGATCCTAACCAACAGAGATGACCTGGTTAATGGGGTGCAAGTGGTGGGATCCTTAGGTGAGAGTGATCATGTTCTCCTGGAGTTTGTTATACAATGGAAAGGAGAAGCCAGGCATAGTCAGACATGCATTCATGACTTTAGGAGAGCTGATTTCAGTAAACTCAGGGAAATACTGAGGGTGATCCCACGGTCAGGAATACTAAAAGAGAAGAGACCTCAAGACGGATGGGACTTTCTCAAAAGGTAGATACTGAAGGCACAATTTCAAATAGTACCATTGAGGAAGAAAAATGGGAGGTGTCTCAAGAAACCAGGATGGATGACTAAAGAACTTTCAACGGAGCTGCGTTTTAAACGGAACATGTATAGGAAATGGAAAAGGGGGGAAATCACCAAAGAAGAATTCAAACAGATAGCGAACACGTGTAGGAGTAAAGTCAGAAAAGCTAAAGCGCAGAATGAGCTCAGGCTTGCTAGGGAGGTTAAGAACAATAAAAAGGGTTTTTTTGGGTATGTCCGCAGTAAAGGAGGAAGAAGGAAATGGTAGGGCCACTACGTGGAGAAGATGGCAAAATGCTAACAGGGGACAGAGAAAAGGCAGAATTACTCAACACCTTCTTTGCCTCAGTGTTTTCAGAAAAGGTAAAGGAGGACCAACCTGAGGATAAAGGTACAGAAGACACAACAGGGGAAATCCAGCACAGAATAAGCAAAGAGGTAGTACAGGAATACCTTCTTAATCTAAATGAATTTAAATCTCCAGGACCAGATGAACTACATCCAAGAGTATTAAAAGAGCTGGCAAATATAATCTCAGAGCCATTGGCAATAATCTTTGAGAATTCCTGGAGAACAGGAGAAGTCCCAGCAGACTGGAGGAAGGCAAGCGTTGTCCCCATCTTCAAAAAGCGGAAAAAAGAGGATCCCAACAATTATCGTCCAGTTAGTCTGACATCAATACCAGGGAAGATTCTAGAGCAGATCATTAAACAGAGAGTCTGTGAACATTTAGAAGGCAATGCCATAATCACAAAAAATCAACATGGGTTTCAGAGAAACAAGTCATGCCAGAATAATCTGATCTCTTTTTTTGATAAAATTACCAGCTTGGTAGATGAAGGGAATGCTGTGGACATCGCATACCTTGATTTCAGTAAGGCCTTTGACAAGGTTCCCCATGACGTTCTTGCAAACAAGCTTGTAAAATGTGGGCTAGACAAGTTAACAGTTCAATGGATTTGTAATTGGTTGACCGGTGGAACCTAAAGGGTGCTCAGCAGTGGCTCCTCTTCGTCTTGGAAAGATGTGACCAGTGGGGTGCCACAGGGTTCTGTCCTGGGCCCAGTGCTATTCAACATCTTTATCAATGACTTGGATGAGGGAATTAGGGGCATACTTATCAAATTTGCAGATGACACCAAATTAGGAGGAGTAGCTAATACCCTAGAGGACAGGATCAAAATTCAGAATGACCTGGATAGACTGGAGAGCTGGGCCAAAGCTAACAAAATGAAATTCAACATGGAGAAATGTAAAGTACTGCACTTAGGGCGTAAAAATGAAATGCATAGATATAGGATGGGAGAGACGTGGCTGAACGAGACTATGTGCGAAAGGGATCTAGGAGTCCTAGTAGACCACAAGTTGAACATGAGTCAACAGTGTGATGCGGCAGCTAAAAAGGCCAATGCGATTTTGGGCTGCATCAATAGAAGTATAGTGTCCAGATCAAGGGAAGTAATAGTGCCGCTCTATTCTGCCTTGGTCAGACCTCACCTAGAATACTGTGTCCAGTTCTGGGCACCACAATTCAAAAAGGATATTGACAAATTGGAGCGTGTCCAGAGAAGGGTGACTAAAATGGTGAAAGGTCTGGAAACCATGCCTTATGAGGAGAGACTTAGGGAGCTGGGTATGTTTAGCCTGGAAAAAAGAAGGTTAAGAGGCAATATGATAGCTCTGTTTAAGTATTTGAAGGGGTGTCACGCTGAGGATGGAGCAGGCTTGTTTTCTGCTGCTCCAGAGATTGGAACACGGAGCAATGGATGCAAGCTCCAGGAACAGAGATTCCACCTCAACACTAGGAGGAACTTTTTGACAGTAAGAGCTGTTCGGCAGTGGAACACACTCCCTCGGAGCATGGTGGAGTCTCCTTCCTTGGAGGTCTTTAAACAGAGGCTGGATTGCCATCTGTCGGGGATGCTTTGATCAAGATTTCCTGCGTGGCAGGGAGTTGGACTGGATGGCCCTCGTGGTCTCTTCCAACTCTAGAATTCTATGATTCTCTGATTCTATGATAATGCTAATTTATTCCATTATCGTTACATTTAGTGTTTAAAATGACTGAATCCCTTGACAATTACCTCTGAAAAATGCAAAATATCTCTTCAGAGGTAAGCTTTTCCCTATAATCTTATATACATTAAATAATTTATATTATTATACTTACCATTTACTTACAAAAAAGATCTGTATTTATTGAAAACAGGCTCCCAGTGAGGAAGGCAACAGGCCAAAATGGTGAATTAAGGCTCCAGAAATTTACCGTCTGGGATGAGACAGCCTCTCATGTTTATCAAACTGGAATAGCTTACCGTTTACCTGATTACAGAGAATTCATCAAAGTTTTCTACTTCTTGTCAATATATTTACCACTGCCTATGATTGTGAATATACTTTGGAGAACACATCAAACTGGCATAATCCAGTTGTGATAATTAGACTGTATAAATTTATGTTGTGCTGTATACATTTACATTGTGAAGAAGGTATACTTTGAAAACTATAATTTACATTGTAAAAAACTGTGTATTTTGAAAACTATGTTGTAGTTACTTTAATAATGATTGTATGTAAGTAATAAAGGATTTGACTGCATAAATTCATATAGTGAAGGAAGTGTAATTTGAAAATTATATCAATATAGTGTATGCATGATAATAGTATAGTGCATAAGATTGAGTTGACACAATGAAAGAACATTTTTGAAAGTTAACTTTATTAGATATCTCCACAGTTTACTGTTGAGATAGAAAGCACCCACATAGAGTCTTTGTTCTGAGATTGCATATAATGGGACTTGAGTATTCCCAGATTTTGGTATCCACGGGGGGTCCTGGAACCAAACCCATGTGAATATGAAGGGACAACTGTAAGTCCAGTGCATTTAGTGCATTTAGTATTTAGTGTATGATTTATGAAATCTAGTCATAGCTGTGTTTTATAAATGTGATCATAAATGAGATGATAATGATGATGATTCACATATTGGACTTTTGGACTAAAACTGAAGTTTTAGCATGGTCCATTCCATTCAGAATGCGGATACGAGCATATTTGTGAAACAGAGCCATAAAAAGGCTGTGCCTGTGTTTCTAAGGCTTTGGAGATTTTCACACGGGCAATTTGTCCCGTTACTGGCACAGAACAGGGTCACTGAAAGATTGTCCTTTCAGACACGTTCACCCTGTTCCATGCCCAAAGTGTCACTTTTCTGTCTTCTCCCTGTGATATAGTATTCACGGGGAGAAGTCATTATTAAGCACCCGGTTCCATTTCTGTAATGGAACACGGGTGTGCGAATTGGACCCCGGTCCCTGTTCTGGAATGACAGAGATGGGGGTGGAGCTCCATGGCAGGCACTTCCTGCCACGATCAGGACATCCATGTAAGTGTCACCCTTCCCCCCCACCCCAGGTTCCTTGTTTTATTTTTAATTTATTTTTATATTTATTTTCTTTCTTTGACAGCTGGAGGGGGTTGTTTTTGAATTTCCCTCCCACTCGTTCTCTCGCGAGAACAAGCGGGATTTCCTCCGGCCAGTCGTAATGGCAGCCTTATGATGACTGCATTTACGGCCAGCGGGTAAGGACAGAGGAGGCCCATTCTTGCAGCAGAACAGAGGTAAGAGTGCAAACATTTACCTCCATTCCATTGCAGGAATGGGAGAGGAGGTGGTGGTATAGAACCGGGGCTTTTGGCCCCGTGTGAAAATCTCCTTTGTCTACACTAGTGAACCCCCTCTCCGAATCTGGCCTAACAATGCCACACAATGTACAGCTGTAGCTGCACCAGAGTCAGAGTATACTACCTAAATATGGGTTTTAGAAAACTCATAGTTTTCTCCAGAGTTTTCTGGAATCTACAATCTGAGAAAATTGTAGTGTGAACAAGACATCTGCACTGGATTTGGGAGAGTGGGGAAGCAAGACAATCACTGCCTGACAGGAACCACCATGTTCTAGCCTCCTCAGCATCGCTGTTAGTGGATCTGCTTTCCTGATGTGTGGCCGCTCATTCTGAACTCAGGGCATCAGGAAGGTAGAGCACTGCATGCAGTGGCTCACTCTGACTTCAGGATGCTGATAAGGCAGAGCTCTGTGTGCGGCTGCTAATCCTGAGGGCAGAGTGAGCAAGTGTGCTGGGTGCAGTTGCTCATTCTGCCATCTGAACCAGTGGCTCATTCTGAGGGCAGAGTGAAAAAGTACCCTGGTAACAACTGCTTGTTCTGCCCTCAGCATCAGTGGCCGGCCGCATGCCGGGAAGACAGAGCCCTGCATACAGTTGCTTGATCGGACCTCAGAACACTGGGAAGGTCGAGCCCTGCATATGGGTGCTCCTTCTGAGATTAGTGTGAGCAGCCGCACTGGGGGTAAAGATCTGGATGAATCAGATTTGGGCTTTGGCTAAGGTGTAGCACTTAAATCTGGACCAAAGTAGTCCAAGGAGATTATCACACACTTAAAAAAAAAAACACAAGGAGCTCATGAGAACGACATCACTGTACCATCAAAGGGTCCAAATATTTTACGTACCATCCTCCAGGCGTCCTTCCTCTGTTCTCCCTCCATGCTGGAGTGACGAAAAAGGTGCTCCACTTCCGCTAATGAAAAGCGGCACCTTTTTTGTTGCCTCAGAATGGAGGAAGGACACCTGGGGAATGACATTGTGTGATACTGGGAACCTTTGGCAGTACAGTGATGGTGTTCTTCTGAGCTCCTTGGTTTTTTTTTTTTTAAAGCATCTGATAATCTCCCAAATTTCAATCGGATTGTATTAGATAAGCCCCAAGTCACCAGGCAATACATCTCCATATTGAGTGAACCAACAGAGAGTAACTTGAAATAGAGTTGTTCATGGCACTATAAACATTTTAAGTACAAAACATAAACCAATGCATATAGATTTAAAAAAAAAAACACCAACCAACCCCCCCCCCCGAACTATAGATTTTCCTTGTTTTTTTTTTTTTTTTTTTAACAGGCTGTGAGGCCGTGTTCTGGAAGAGTTTACTTCTGACGTTTCGCCTCCATCTGTGGCGGGCATCTTCAGAGAATGGTTGGGTGTGTGTGTGTGTGGTGTTTATATACTGTGAACCCCTGTTGGGGAGTATATGTAAATGTGTGTAATTGAATGGTTAGTTTCTGGGTATAGATATACAAGGAGGATTCTACACATCAAGTCACATGTACAACACAAAGACAATATGCAACATATTGTTAAGGGCATTAAAAGATATTTCAGAAAAAAATATTGAATAGCATTGGGGGGGGGGGCTACTTTGGCCTCCAGGATGCCAGAGCACAAAAACTGGTCTCCAGATTTTTCATGAAAAATTGGTCCTTGCTGCCTTACACAGTCAAATTTCTAGATACAGCTATTCTTTTATCAATATCAAAATTGGCTATAAATTTCTTTTACACAATAGTAAACTTTTTGTATACCTGTCCTCCACAGAAGTCAGAAATCCCTTGTTTGCTTCACAGAACTTCTTTGCTTCTGAAAATGTTGTAAGTGTCTGTCCAATAAAGTAACAATAAAAGCCATGCCTTTTCCAGCCCTGTCAATGGAAAAGAACCAGGAGCCTCAGGTTACTACAACATTAGTATAATATCAGTTTCATTTCATACATTGCATAATTACATCCATTTATGCAGAAACTGGCCTTAAGTGGATTTCATGATGAACCATAAAGGATTCTATGATGACTATGGTAATGTTCACCCCCACGAACACCAGACAAAGTTGTGAGGGGGAGGTGCTTTAATGGTCTCATACAAGGCAAGTCAGGGATTGGCTATGGTGTTATCACACCATGGCATGGAGGATTCAGGGGTGGAGCTTAGTTGATAAATGGCTTGCCGCCCCTGATGTCCTCCTCTTTTCCTTCAATGACAATGGTAAAAGCAGTCATCTTTCTTCAAAGTATATTTGTGGCAGAAAAGCTGTGTCATGGAATCTTCTTTATGACATACACTGACATAATTCTCTTTTACACCTGAATACAGCACTTTTTGGAATGATGTAAAGTGGCAGATGGGAGACAGAAGAGAACACATTTTCATCACCAGAAAAAGCTGCCCTGCCGGCTATGGAGCAGTTTGAAAACCAGTAGGGCAGCTTTCTCTTTTGACAGAGACAACTTACTGTGCTGTCACCCACCACATGTAGCCCTGTTACCCATGCTGCTGTGTTCGTTCCTGTGCCTATGCTATCACCTTCACCTCTGCCAACATAGTTATACCAGCCAACAGATCGGTTCTGAGTGTGGACACATTGATACTAGAAATGGATGAGAAATTAGTATTAAACAAAAGTTATGTAAAGCAATACTAGGGTTTGCTGTATGATTTGGCATTGTCTCAGTTCTGTAGCTATTCATGTTATGCTTCATTGAGATATTCTGTTGTTGGAAAATAAAATAAAATGAAAAGTGGTAAGATCTAAGGAGCTTGGTAAAAAAATACGTATGGTGCTCGGAAGATCGATCATGTGTACACATAGCTGTTCGGATGCATATGTGTGGTTCGAAAGGGGGGCTAGCGAATCTCCCGTAAACTTCGTGGATTCAGTGTTTGGGATGATTAGTGAATCTTGAGCTAAAATTGGTACAGCCATTTGTATTGTTGAATCTAAACCATTGCCATTGTCTAAAGATGGCCCTTTTTAACAGAATATAACAATCTACAATTGCTAAAGCATTTCCTTTTCTAATGACTCATGTACACGAGGGGATAGTGCAACCCCTTCTTGTTGATCACATGGCTGGGTTCCCCCTTCTGACCTCACCAGAAGTGGTGTCACCAGCAAGGCTTTGTTAGGGAGCCACTTGGCTGGCAAGGCAGCAGCGGTGGCGGTCCTGAGGAGAAGACAGTTCTTCATGTGCTGAGCATTTTTGCATTTCCAATAATTCAGAGGTGTATGAGGGCCTGAAAATATCAGTTAAATGGAGGACTGAATCATCTGGAGGCCTCTGGAGATGTGAATCACACATTTTGGACAATTTAATTTTTGCAGTGGAGGGCATGGGCCTCAAGGATCCCTACCTGGGCTGCTCAAGGATCCTTACCTGGGCTGCATGAGCCTACAGACCACATAGGTCTGCTCATTCCTCCAGGACAACAGTGCTATCATAATTTCCTCTGACAGCAGCAAAAATGCAAAGGAAGTGAGGAAGCTGTGTAAGAAGCTGGATGTAATGGAAGTAGAACAGTGGTTTCATTGAGAAGGAGAAGAGGAGCCCGAGTGCAACCAGAAAGGGAAGTGTGGCAATGGGGCGGGGGACTTTTCTGCTCACAACACTACAGTACTTCAGAAATAATGGGTAAACTGCAAGAATATTGATGGTCAATATCTTCAAAATTCTTTAAAAGTAAGAAATAGCTGTGCAAGGTTGGTAGTTTTATTAAACGTTATTAGACTATTTACTGTAGACCTTACCTTCTGACATTTTGGATCAACAGTTTCAGCTTCTTCAGGAGCAGATGCCAAAGGTTTTCTTTTACAGATATAACCAAGTTCTTCTTCACAGTAATAATCTTCCCAGTACCCATTCTGGACATGGAAAAGTAAAGAAGCACAAAATATTGTGAGACAGGATACCTTATCTTGATACATTTTTGGACAATTCTTGGTGACTTTTATGCCAGTGAAAAGCACTCCATTTTTAAATAAGTTGAACAACTGCACAAAATGTTATGGCTGTTATGTGTGCACTTCTCTGAAATCTACAGCATGAACAAATGTACTACTATACTGAGTAAAAAATATGACAGGTGCATTTTTGTCAAGTCTGTGAATAAACAGTTTCAACCGATAGGAAGCAGTAGTGTTTGAAAATACATTTCTATCCCAACTTGAGAGCTTAAAAAATGGCATGGTATAATTCATATTCATGTAAAATTGTAAAATACAAATTTCAGCCCTATATTATTTCATGTTACAAAAAAAATATTTACCCAGCAAACTAAATTCTGGAACAAGAAGGGCCAAATTCTTCAGCCTTTATAAATTATGCTTATTGGTTTATTTACAAAATGTATTCTGCAAATATATGTATTTTATTTTGTTCATTAATTTTGGGGTTTTGTTTGTTTGTTTGCTAACCCTGGGAGTTTGTAATTCTGTGGCTACTATAAAGCAGTGGTTCTTAATCTGTAGTCCTGAGGCCCCTAGGGGTCTGTGATGTCCTCAGAGGGGGTACATGAAGGCTTGAAGGCTGCTTGGTCCACCTCCTCCCTGCAATGGAGAGGCCACATGACAAGAGCCAAGGCAAAGGCTGGCTAACTGACTTGGCCTGCACATTGCCATTCAATCCATTCCAGCCACAAATTTGCAGGATGAAGCAGAGAAAAGTCTTCCCTACTCCTCCAGTGTATCTTAGGGAAGGTTTAATGGATGGTGTAATTGTATTATTATTATCATCAACTATTATTGTTGTTGTTGTTGTTTTAAATCTTGAGTTAAATCTTAGAAGACCACGACAACAAAAGAGATTTAATGGGGGTCCCTAGAAAAGAAAAGGTTAAGAGCCACTGCTATAAAGGACTATACAAAGAGCAATCAGTCACACCACCAGAGCCTGAACATTTTATCCAGCAACTAGTCTGGCTGTTGAGATTTTGGCAGATGCTTCTTATTCAATTGCTGGTGTACTCTTAATTACAAATGTTTTCTTGCAGCTGTTGTTCCTCAACTGATAAATAAAGGTTGAAGTCATATGCACAGTCCCTTGACAGTAAACCCCACTGAACCCAGTAAGGCTTACTCCAAGTCTGTCTGGAATGGGAGTGAGATAAAAATAAGAAATTCAAAATTACCTATTCATAGGCCAAATCCAGTGATTTTGTGGCTGCAATCCCAGGCAGAATTAGGCACATGTAAGTTTATAATGACCAGAGATCTGGGAGGACTCTCATTCATAGGGTCATCATAAGTCGAAGTCTTATGAATGACAAAAAAATCTGTTGATTCCTGTGGTTAGCAGCATGTCCTGTTCTGCACAGATTGGGCTACCAACAGATGAAATTGGTACACAGGAAAATCCAGTTTTAGCTAGCTGTCTAAACCTGGGATTCTTGTGTTCCATGGACCCTCTGTTCATGGATAGTCTTTAGTGAAACTACAAACCAGATGCAAACATGTATGATTTTTCCCCTATTACTTTGAATGCTATACAGTATTTATATACATATTATTTTTTCCTGTGGAAAAGTTCCAGAACTTTAATCTGATTCTCAAAGGAATCTGTGACTCCAAAAAGATTAAGAAACTGAACTTACTTCTGGGGCATCTTTCATATATAACACAATGAGCGGAAAATATATCTCTGCCTTTTGTTAGGTATGCCTTTTGTTTACCTCGCCACTCATGATGACACAGTCCTCTTGCACATTGTTTATGTGTGTGGGTTCTCCTCGTTTCCACTTGGTAAATCTTACTGGAGTGTCATCACTCCATTCAAAATACATTGCAGTCTTCTGGTCATTCAGTCCTATCCACAGGAGGTCTGTTGGTTCTAAGAGCATAAATGCATGTTTTTTATTCACTTCCTCATTTAGTCTGAAAGAGTCTGCCTGTTAAACAGTATTGTCTGGTACATAACTCTATGGGTGTACAGTTGCAGAAATAGGAGAGCATTCATAAGCATAATCCAATTAGGTATGTTCATGTACAGCTAAAAGGTTCCATTGGAAGTGGATTCTTGCATGATTGCTGCTACTGAACAGCATCTAATAGCCAATTGCTTCTTTAAACATCCTAATTGTTTATGCCTTATAGGCACTGTCAGAAAGTATATCCTTCCAATACACATCTTGCCAATTGTGGAGGTCAAACCTCTCATGAACTGTAAGCATTTAATGTGTCAGTTAGAATTGGAGTATGAAAAGAGTCCCTCAGCGTCCCCTCTCCCTCAAATCCATTCCTGATTCTGACAGATTCTGTTTCAGAATGTGCTCTTGCTCTGACTATGGTAATTATGAACATACATTCTTTCATTTTCTTGGGTCAAGAGAGAAACCTAATTATTTAAGAGCCTCAGTAAATTGTACAGGCTTGCAACTGAAATTAATACTTTAAAAAATAAAAACAACTGTATATGTATATACACACACAAACATATGAATAAGGCCAGAGCATTTTGGATATACATACTGTAACCAAGCTGAGAAATCACAAAGCTGTATTCTTCAATGTTGTGTATACTTATTAAATCTCCATCTGTCTTTCGACAAGAGGATAATGCATCCTTCCATGTCTTAGGTTCTCTGTTAAGATGATAACAGTAGCCTGCATATGCAACCCAGCCAGCTTGACACTTAATTGGCTTAAAACCATCTAAAAATAAAATAATGATGGATTTAGTATTAAGATGTCATAAGAAGAAAAAAATAATTTGTTCCATTGTATGAGAACATTACTGTTATTACAAATACCAACATTACCCTGTACTCCAATACAGTATTTTCTTTCATAACATTTTCAGTACACTTTCAGTAATACATCTTCTTTGTATCCTATAAGAAACTTCTAAAATTATTAATCTTTCTATAGAGTTTCTGACTGTCGGGATGATGACTGTCTATTATCTGACTGATTCATCCTTCCCAAGCTCTTCTGATTTTTGCACAAAATTCGCATTACATTATTTCTTGAAAAGTTATTTTGGCAGCAATCATAAAATCTATGAAGTAGGAGTAGGAAGAACCAGAACTGTATATATAGCCCGAGTCTATGCATGTTATTCATGTATATAGATTGCTTTGTAGAACTGAAGTCCTAATTATGGATCCTAAGATGACCTTCTTCTTGTGGAAAAGCTATTCTGCCCTTTTGCTATAATATTGTGAGAGAAAAATTAAATGCAAACATCCCATATAGTGAGAGAAAAATTAATATTGTGAGAGAAAAATTAAATGCAAACATACCCTCATCAAAGGCATGATGAGAACTGCCAAAAACCTACTGTATAAGAAGAGCACAGTGTGAACTTGACCACACACTTGCTAAACAGAGCTACCACCTATTTTGCTTCCGCTCCTGATTTTTATTATCTAATCCATGTCAACTGACTGCAAACATTCATGAGCTCACAAGTGTCATAAAAATGTAGTAAAACACTACTGCAAAGTTTTGTGTGGAGAACTATCTAAGACTTGCATTGATATACTGTATTACAGTTCTTATTTTTATAGTGGTTTGAGCATTGGACTGTGACTCTGGAGACCAGGGTTTGGATCTCCACTTAGCTATGGAAACATAATGGTGACCTTTGGCAAATCACACTCTTTCAGTCTCAGAGGAAGGCAAAGGCAAACCCCTTCTGAACAAATCTTGCCACAAAAACACCATGATAGATTCACCATAAGCTGAAAATGCCTTGAAGGCATGCAGCAACATATCTTACCTTTCTTCCATAGTAGAACTGCAAGGGATATATTTTAATTAGGGTTACCAGGCAATCTCCTATCTATTAACCAAGCCCATAATCTTTATTTCAGCAAGGTTTCTGAAGCATAGAATTTCAAATCATGCCTTTCAGTCCATGACTGAAATCTGTATTGGCAGCCATTTCAACTAATAAATAATCCTTCTCCTAAGTCTCCCAATTCATGCCACCTTTCACTGGCAAGATAGCCTCAGACAAGATACTTCCATGAGAAACAAATAAATTGTTTCAGATTGTGTTTATTTGTTATTACTTGCACTGAAATCCAGAACAATAATGTAATAACTATGGACACTGACATCCTCATTAAAATTATATACAGTGGGTCCTCTGTGTCTGCTGGGGTTTGGTTCCAGGACCCACCCCCCCGATGGATACCAAAATCCATGAATGCTCAAGTCCCGTGATATACAATGGCATAGTAAAATGGTGTCCCTTATATAAAGTGGTGAACAGCAAGGTTTGCTTTTTGGAATTTTTTTTCAGAATATTTTTTAGCTCTGGTTGGTTTAATCCATGGATACAGAACTCATGGTTATGGAGGGCTGACTGTAATGTTTATAAAGGTAAATTATGAGGGCTTCCATTACTCCTGCCACTATTACCAATTTTGGGGGCTTCTACATAACCCACCCTCTGCCACCAATGTGAGGACCTCCTCCTGTCCCACCGCTATGGCATCCAATGTGAGGACCTTCTAGATGACCTTGCGGTTCCTGTCTGAGACTTTATTAATCTATTCTCCCCATTGGACATCACCACTCTTGAATAACCTCTGCCACCACGAACATTGCATGTCTGAACAGAAACTTTCCAGTATCACTTATAAAGTATTGTCAGAGGCACAAGTGTATAATAAAAGCATGATTTATTAAACAGTAGGTGAATTTAACATCAAAGATTACTTTTAATTATTTATATCCAGACTGATCCTAATTCCAACTCACATCTGTCATAACCCTAGTACCAGCAGTCAGATCTCTCACTCTATCACTCAATCATATCCTAACTCCTTCTCTGATCTCCCTGTTTAAAATCTGCTCAGACATTCAGCCAATCACCGTTCACTCCCAACATTCCATTCTCTCACTGCAACAGATCCTTCTTATAACACATTCTACATTTTTAAATATTTTTTTATTTATTAGTTATTTATACCCCACTCTTCAGCCACAAGGCTATCAGAGCGGCTTACAAATTGGTTTAAGTAATAGCGATTTACACATCTACACTGCGTTAAGAGGTTTCCAATGTGTGTTAGCCAATTTCCCCCACAAGCTGGGTACTCATTTTACGAACCTACAAAAGGATGGAAGGCTGAGTGAACCTTGGAGCCCGCTGGAATCGAACTTGCAACATTGGTAACTTGCCGTACTGGCATTTAACCACTGCACCACCAAGGCAACATATTGAATGAGAACCAGCATTGGTGTAGTGGTCTGAGCATTGGACTACAACTCTGGAGACCAGGGTTGAAATCCCCGCTCAACCATGGAAACCCACTGAGTGACCTTGGGCAAGTCACACTCTCTCACCCTCTAAGCATGGCAATTGCAAACCCCCTCTGATGAAATTTTGCCACACACACACACCCATGATAGGTTTGCATTAAGGCCAGCATAAGTCCCTTATATAACTTATATAACTTATATAAGTCCCTTATATGACTTGAAGGGACACAACAACAGCAGCAATGCCACATGGAGTATATAACCAACAACATCACCCCCCCTGCAAAAAGTCAGTAACAGCACATAAATATCATTTTCTGTTTAGCCTCCTACCTGCAGGAATAACTGAAGAATCAAGTGAAGAGTTTTCTTTTTTGCAAATGTATCCAAGTTTCTGATCACATTTATAATTTACCCATTTACCATTCTTAGAATTCATTGATCCACAGATTTTTTCTGATTCTGGAGATGGACTACCTTTTTTTTAAAAAGAGCAAACAAACATTTCTACATTTGAAACATGCAAATAATCCCAAATTCATTTTTATTTCTTATTGGTCAGTGGCATTTTGAGATGACAGTCTCTCAACCACAGCTTGGGAAAATGTGTTAAATTCAAGATGTTGATTCTAGTTAATTCATTCACTTTCCTACCCCATGAGTCCAAGACAGTATTCTTCCTAACAATGCTACTCACAAGTTTTGAGTGAAATGAATCAGGTCTCATTATATTTGTAAGAACTTTTGCTGTCCCTTCCTGCTACATTTGCCTTAAACTTTCCTTTCTCTAGGGCACAGGAGACTTTGGGCTTATCTACATGGGCTAAATACCCTGGTTTGCCCCCATTCTAGTGCCTTGCAGTCCATATGACACAGGGCTTTTACCTGAGCAGTCCTCACCACCCCCAGGGCAGATACAGGGCTGGAACAACAGCAAGCCAGGGTAGCACCTGATAAACTGTTATAATATAATACCCAGTTTATCCAGTACCAGCAACCAAACCTGGATCAAGCCTGTCTGGCACACCTGCTGCCACCAGCTCCCTGGCTCTCCCAGCAGCCAGGCAGGGATCCCTCAGCATGTGACCAAGGCTGGTTACATGCTGGGGGCCTTCAGTCACATGTTGTGGGCCCCCTTTTTGGCTTCTGCATCAACAGAGAAAATGATGGCAGCTGCAGTGAAGGGCTGGCATTCCGTTGGAACTCTGTCCAATTTTGTGGTGGTACCAGGGAAATTATGGATCAGCTCTGCAGCCAGGATATGCTGGTGGAGAGCTGGTGTATCCTGCTTGGTGCAGATAAGCCCTTTGAGGATGAGTTTCTTCTATCTTTATCAATCAGTGATTGGAGATTAGAGGCAGGAACTATTTAATATTTGGTATGGCATTGCAGAATATAAGCTCAGGTTTGTAGCCCTGGATAATTTTTACATGGTACAGCAGCTCACATTTGCAGACTGACAAGCTTTTACATGGAACAGAAGTTTGGCTTTTACAGACTGGCAATCTTTTGAAGAGCACCGGAGGTCATGTTGGCAGACTGGCAAAGTTTTGCAGGGCACAGGAGATCTAGTTGGCAGGATGACTAGGTTTTGCATGCCTGAAAACTCTTGCACTGAGGCAAACTGGTAAGATTTATATCTAGGATTTGGGAGGTACCCGAAACACAATGTGCCACTAATGAAACAATTAACAATTAATAGAACAAATTAAATTGTGCTCTTTCCGGCTTGAATAACAAGAACATTGTTTTCATATTTCCAACATTCAGCATTAACTAATACATTTTTACACTTAGGACTTTTTCGGATGTCTCAAATACACCGCAAGCAGCCTCGTCGCGTTGCGAGGCTGCTGCGCTGCAGGGTGTAGCTTTCGGATGACGCTCTCCCCTGCTGGTACTGTTGCGGTACCGCGGGGACATTTGAGCTTTATATTTTGCTGGTTTTTAATCACGATCAACTTTCGTGCTTAAAAACCAGCGAAATATAACGCTCAAATGTGCCCGCGGTACTGCAACTGTACCAGCAGGGGAGAGCATCGTCCAAAAGCGACACGTTGCAGCGCAGCAGCCTCGCAACGCAACAAAGCTGCTTGCGGTGTATTTGAGACGTCCGAAAAAGTCCTTAATGTTCCAAGCTCTGATATCATCTAAGAATAGGGAAGTATGTAGGAACTGTTCTCTCTATGAGAGTTGGAAATTCCCTGTTAGGTTCATTAGGGGTTGTAACTACATTATATTACACTGCTGTTATATTCTATATGGACAGCACTTGTATTATTTCAAAAATATGCTGCATCACTAATAGCACTACAGAATCTCTAAAATCATGTATTATATATGGTTTAATAATTACAAGAAAGCTACAAAATAGTTGTTTTTGAATGCATTTTCCTAATTCTATTATTAAATTGAACTTCTTTGGATAGGAAAAATGGAGTTTGCAAATACTCTTTACTTGCAATAAATTCCCCGCTAGTGGATTCAGTTTCTAATGGAATATTAACTGAATACGGATGTTTGTACATATGTGTGTTAACGATCCCAAAAATTCAATAAACTTAAAAAGAAGAATACTGACATTTTTCAGTGTTGAACTACTGAATTCACCTACCTGGAGCCCAGTTTAAATATCGGAAAGGATGGTTGCCAGTCCATTCCCATCCACTGTCAAAATCCAAACTATTGAGGCCTATCCAGTAGTCAGTGTTGATACTACTTGTTAATCCTATCAAAGGAAAAGGAAATTTATTTTACATAGCTAGGGGTTCTTTACTTGTGAGGCAAATGGATTTACTTCAGATTATGTAATGAAGAGAGAGGGCCATGGACTATTCCATGTAGCAGTAACGAAACCATATTCCTATATTTTGCAGAGCACAGTTCAGGAAGCTACTGCTCAGTTATGAACAGAGTTCAGACCGCACTAAGCTATTCACTCAGTTAATAAAATATCTCATGCACATAACTAGAAACTAACACATTTCTTTTTTTCCCTTCCCGCCCCCCCCCTCACATCCCAGCAACATCAAGTCTAGAAGCCATTTAACATTTCCTCCTCCCCTTTTCTAGAAACCTATTGCAGTGTAAAGAAAGCCCATAAAAGCTACAGGCTGATAGACTGTCTTTGGGCTTGTCTACATGAGCCTAATAAAATGTTTTGGGGATGTACTGGGGGTAATCTGTTCAAATGACACTGGGCCAAAACTCTGAATCTGGACTGAACTGTCCTTGTGACGTTCGGCCAGTTCAGTCCCCAAAATGGTTTAACCCCTCCCCCTTAAAATGCTTGTTTAAAACTCCTGATTTACTCCAGATCTTACAGGAAAATCCAGAGCACTCCATGCTGAGAATAGGCAGCTCTCCTCACATGCATCCTGCTGTATTGCCAAGTACCACCACTCCTGGTGTGTGTTGTGTTCTCTGAGGTAACAACGACCCAGCATGTGATCACAGCTGGCAGCAGCATTGTGCTGGGAAATGTGGCAGGACACATGTGAAGACAGCTGCTGATTCTCAGTGCAGAATGTTCCAGTAACGGGAGGTGGGTGGGTGGGAAATGGGGCGCTTTGGGGCCAGAATACTCTGGGCTGCCCCCAGGTTATTTTGGCCAGTGTAGATGAGCTCTTTTAGCAGACATTTGTTCCATGAATACACCATCATCTTGGAAGCCTGGTGATCAAGAGGGATGTTGTGAGACTTTGCTGCTTATTCCTTTTATCTTTTTTTTATCCATAATCCAGCACTGCATTGGATGAACACTTTTATGGAAAAATCAAGGAAATCGAACAAAAAACTCAGCTTGATGTAATCAGGTTAGCCAGATTTTTGTTTTGCAGGAGTTGGGGGAAGGGGTATGTGTCATGAAGAAATTAATCAGCAAAGCTCTCCCACCAACATGGAAAAGCTTCCTCTTATTATCTTGTCAGCTTGTTTATTTTTTTAAAATCTATTTAAATAATTTTCATTGTTTTAATTTGTTAATACTGATTTTATTTGTAGGCTGCCCTGAGATCCCATGACATAGGTTAGGATATAAACATTTAAAAAACAGCTCAGTCTAGGGAAAAGACAGGGTATAAATAAAGTGATTTATTGACCAATAAATAAATAATAATCCAACAAATGTGTTTCTCTTTATCATATATTTGATAACTATATGATGATCTGCCAGAAAATTTAGCAATTCAAGGAGCAATGGTTAATCCACATTTAAAGGGTTTAAAGGTTTAATTCTTCCAGGAGGAAAAAAAATTGAACTCCTCATATTGTGCTCTTACAGCTGGCACAATATTTATTAATGAGAAAAATGTCTTGATAACTTAATTACATTTTAAGTTAAATTTAATAATGTTATACCTGTCAGGTATGTTTGTTCATGTAGCTCTTTTATGTTCAATAATTCTGCATTCTGTTGCTGACAACTTTTTCTTGCTTGGTACCATGATAGAGCTGAATGGGAGTTGATCTGGTAGAGATCTCCTGTCCAATGGTTTCTAGTCCAGAAGAATTCATCATGGTCATCTGAAAGCATTGTAACCATGAGGGTCAAAGAATCAAATAATCAGTTATGAAGCCAAATCTACAAGTGAGCATTGTAGATTAAAAAAAAAATCATAATCTTAGTACAACTTTTCTGAAGAAATTTAAAACATAGACATCTGTGCCTTATTCACATGAATGGGCTCTGCTCACCCAATTAAAGAGCAATGAGGCAGAACAGCAGATGCCACTCACCCCTCACATCCATGCATTCATTTTCAGACACCTGCACACATAGGTCTTCCCCAGGACCTCTTCACATTCAGAGTTCCGGTGGTGGGGAAACCTACATTTGTAGGATTTCTAGCCGTACATACAGCTAATGTATGCCCCTTGGTCACATGAGCACTCTTTCGTGCAAATAATGCATGGTGGGGTAGAGTATCAAAGTAAAGAGTGCTTAAATCATGGGAAGAAAAATTATGGTCTGCCATCCTAATCTAGCCTACAGAGATTTTTCCACAGACCACACCCCTGCATGGGTAAAATGGGAGAAGAATTTCTTTGTTGTGAAGAATCATAACAGCAGGGATTCTCAGTACAGACTGAGATGCATAAGTGCAGTTTCTGGAGTTTTCTCTTTCTTCCTCCATCCCCAACTTTTTTCTACCACTTTGCATGATGAAGAGTTCTAGAGAACTAAAAATTTTGCACATTTTTGTGGCATTTAGGCTAGTCCCAGAAAATGTATTGCCCATCTGCAGTAGCTGAAACACTCTTTTCTAGGGCTTGTCTATATGGCAAAAATTACAAATACTCCTCATAAAATTCAAGAAGAAAACGGTCTGTCTTAATGGGATCCCACATCATTTCACTGTGTGATTTGGAAGGAGGGGGGACTCCAAGTACTCTGTGAAGAAAGCCTTTGTGGCTTTCCCCATATTAAAAAAAAAAACTGCGAAGGAAATGCACATTCCCACTCATGGGGACAACCAATTCACTTTGCTGCACATTTCCGATATGAGTGGAAGTGGAAAGCTGATTGGTCAGATATGCACAGGGGGTGGAGCTTGCTGGCAAGGCAAGTGCCTGGAACCGCCATGTTTGATTTTCACCATAGCAATTGTGTGCTGAGGTGATGAAATAGCCTCCCCCCCCCTTTTCCTGTTATTTAAGTGGAAGATCACACTTCTGCACCTTGGATTTGCTTTTTGAAAAATACTGTTTGGTGGCGGCAACTGGTGAGAATAAAAACGTGAGTAATTAATTCATGCCTGCCATTTTGATTTGCAGACATGCCCATTTGAACAACAAATGTGTATGGCTTTGCATGCCTGCAATCCTGAAAAAACCTGGAGACAAATGAAAGCTGCTGTGAATTGGTGTTAGTGCGCATCAATTAACATTTTATTGCCTCGTAAAGATGAGCCCCTATTCTTCTCAGCTACCAGTGTGCAGCTTCTTCCTCAGAAGCCTTCAGTTCCCATGACAACCAGAACTAGACAGAGATTGTCTTTCTGGCCTTGGTTAATTTTCAGCTCAACTGTTCCTCCCTTTACAGGGCTATTTCCCCCCCTCAGTCACTAGATAGGACCCTCTTCTTTTTTGTAACAAAGCCCAGGATTATGCATACAGTAGGACTCCCGTATTCACTGGGATTGGTTCTGGGGGGCCCATGGATACCGAAAGCCATGGATAATAGGGAACACCATTGAAAATAATGGGACTTTCGGTATAAAATACCATAGAGTTGCCTTGGGGGACCTAGAAAATGGCTAGAGAGGACACATTTTCTCGGAAGACTCTATAGAAGGTGTGCTGTTTTGTGTTGTGTGGATAACTGAATCAGTGGATAATGAACCTGTGGATATGGAGGTTCTACTGTATTTATTAAAAATAAATTGCACTCCATTCAATGGGGATTGCACCCAAGTATGTATGTACAGGATCCAAACATTATACCTGTGCATACAAATGAGAGTGTGAGTGAT
The DNA here is from genome assembly GCA_030847615.1 of Gambelia wislizenii. Classification (NCBI taxonomy): domain Eukaryota; kingdom Metazoa; phylum Chordata; class Lepidosauria; order Squamata; family Crotaphytidae; genus Gambelia; species Gambelia wislizenii. The sequence continues at coordinate 128,449,218 of JAUMIR010000006.1, read as the reverse complement.
TAAAATCTCAGATATGAACAGGGAAAATGTAAGCTCAAATATTCATTTAGCTATGAATCTCACTTGACTAGTCATTCTGTCTCTTGCAGCCCAACTGAGATATTGGGATTGTTGTGAAGAAAAAAGGTGGTGGGTGAGGACTGTATATGCAGGCTTGTTTGAAGAAAACAATATATAGTTGTCCCTCCAAAAAGCAAACCTTGATTTTGCCATCTTATATAAGGGACACTATTTTGCTATGCCATTGCATATAATGCGACTTGAGTATTCTTGGGTTTTGGTATCCACAGGGGGTCCTCGAACCAAACCCCAGCAAATATGAAGGGACAACTGTAAATGCATTTTACAATATGGTTGCAATTGTGAATAACGAGACAGGATACTTCTCAGAGCTTGGAAAAGTTACTTTTTGGGACTACAGCTTTCAGAATCTCTCATCCCACACAGACTGCGGTCATTTTGGATAGACAACTCTGGGAGATGTCCCATAAAAATTATTCTTCCAAGCTCTGTCTTTAACTACTGATGGATATGGCTGTCAACAACAATAATAACTGAAATTAAAGTACAATAGTTTGTTCATTAAAAAGAGAGAGACAGATTAAGGCAGCTGGTTGAAATTAATATATTCACAATCTGCAAGTTTTTTGCTAACTTCTAAAAGGATTCAAAGGCCTTGTCGAGACAAGAAGATAATACATATTGGTGCGCAATACCGCAAATTCGCAGCAGTGCTTATTTGTCTCCACGGTCTTTTGTCAAAATCTATTGTATGAGAAGCTATACAAGTACACACACAGCCATGTTTGAAGTGCACATGCAGCCGTGCCTGTGAATCAAGATGGTGGCTGAGAGTACAGTTTATTATTATTCTCCACACTTGTTGCCGCTGCACAGTATTTACTTATTGTACTTGTAAATCAAAGGTGCACAAGTGCGACCTTTTGCTGAAAAAAGCTCTTTGGTCACCTCAGAACAGCAAAAATGCACACATTCAATAACATGGAACTTGAACATGGTGCTTCTGGCTGTCTCCTTGCTGGCAAGCCCCCCACATACACATCTGCCCAATCTGCTGTCCACTTCTACCCTCTCTGAGAATGTACAGCATCCTTAACTGAATGTCCAAACATGTGATAATGTGCAGGCACCTGCATTATTTTTTAAAAATTGGTAAATAGAATTTTTGTCCTCTCCTCCTTCCGAGTACCACAAATCTCATTTGCAGCATATTGGGACAGAACATATTCTCATCAGATTCTATGAGGAGTATTTTTATCATCTAGCCAACCCCACAAACTTAATCTGCTTCCTCAGATGCTGCTACCACTAGCTCTTTTGCTTCCAAAAATGATAGACACGAGCAGCAAAGTTTGCTTTTAGAAGCATGTGGTCAACTCTCACAAAAGAGGAAGTCCTGTGTACGAGGAAACTTTCTGAACACTGCCAGAGTACAAATGTTAATGTGCACAAAAAAAACTTATTATTTTTGCCCAAACATTCAGTTTGCAATGGGTAATTTGCATTACATGCTAGTTAGAACTTTCTTTGAAGAAAGGTGGGTGTCCACAGTGGTGGACAATAGTTTGTAACTTGAAAAACCATCCAGTTGTTCTGATTTGGAAGGGACAAGCCTGTTTAATCATCTGCATTTCTCAGCTACTTTTACAATGTCCCAGTTTCTCTTCCCCCCAACTCCCCCCTTTGTGCTCAGCTTACTTTAGTTGCTGCAAACTGAATTCAAAGTGCAAAAGTAGTTTACACTGAATTAACTCAACAGTGGGGTTGAGGGCAAAGTTTTGTTCTTCCTAAATGTAGTGCATCAGTTTCAGGGTTTCCCTGCTTCAAATAGTAGTTTTATGTGTTCTTCCTCTTTAATAACATTTGCCTACTGTTGCCTGGCCAGAAACTTTTGAACACATTCTGATGTGGCTTGCCCACACATGTCCAAGTTTTCATCTGTGGAGGGTGTGACTTGATTATTTAAAATATGGGCAGTTTTCAACAAAGTGACTTACTCAGATTAAGTACCAAATGTTTGCAACATTTCATTGATCTCCTTGATTGAGATGTCATGCTTTTAATATTGTATGATCGTCTATATTAGACTGTGAAAACCCACTAACAGACTACTATAATGCAATTGCGAGGGGGACTGTTTTAGACAGTTTAGTACTGTATAACTGGTACAGAGTTCAGCCCTCATCATTCAGGGTGTCAGAAATGCAGATGATGCGCTATATACTGTTCTGTTATGCTCTGTGGGGCATCTTCTATGCATGGTATCTGTATTATCATAGGCTGGACTGGACTCTTGGTGTGAGAAGTTGCACCATTATAGATTTATTTATGTTGTACCTGAAATGTAATTCAGATTCCATAAATATATGCCTTTATCCAGACTGGTAATTGTACCTTGACGACTGGCCTTAGTATGTTTTAAGCAACATATGTTCTATGTTTTATATAACAGCTCAGGATTAACCTTATATTGTGTGTGCGTGTGTATATAAAAGGAAGGTAATTGTAAGCAGCAAACACATGCTTAAACATCACCTTCCAAAGAGTTTACCTTTCACTGGACAATATCCTGTTAGAGAGTCTTTATCCACATCTGCAGTTGTTCCACACCAGAGTCGTGCATTTTCATCATCATCTGTTATGCACTTAGCATGCCATTTGTTGATATACTTGAATGGGAATACACAGGGGGCTCCAAAGGCATTGCCTTCTAGGGTAAACAGAGCTAAAAGGAATATAAAATAAACACTACACGTTAGTCTAGAAAATATCTAGAGAGGATTAAGGTAAGAAAAGGGAAAAAATAAACTGAGTTTATTTACTTAAACCCTGATTATTAAACCCTGCTTAGTTAACCAGATGTTAGACACACAGCCCTTAATGCAGAACTCTCTGTTGTAATCAAAGTGCATATAATGTATGTACACATGTGCATAATTGTGTCAGTACATACACACATGTGCAGGAACATGTGGCATGCATGTGCTCCCAATGTCTGCCCACTGACTCTACCAGACTATGACTATGATGATCCACCAAGGTGGTAGCGTTTCATTTGGGGCATCCATACAATAAAGTAGAAAAAACTTTATATTATGCATATAAGGGAGTTCCAGTCAAACTGTTTCCTGTCAAACTACAGTACTTCAATTAGACTGGATTTATTCTTTGTACAGTAGGGAATCTCTCATTTTCCAGATTTCACAGTCCGCATTGCCAATAGTCAGAGTGGGAACTATAATCAACCAGTATATCATTGCACACCACTGATTTTAACCAACACACAGTCACAAGTTTGTTTGTTTTTTAAGTTGCATTGTGTGTGTGTGTGACTAAAAGCAGGCACTAGATGTTCTTTACTCAGAAACATGACAGGGAGAAAGGGTTAGTTATTTCCTTCCCACACAGTCCAGAAAAAAATTAGGCATTCCACTTTCCACTCTCAACTTTGGCATTTTTACTGGCATTACTGGAAGCATCATGTTTAGTCCTTAAATGCAGGCGATTCAATTGAGTTAAAACAGAAACCAATTTGATTTAGAGAAAAAGCATTCAGTCTCTGAAATTTACCTTCATATCCCTTGGAACACAAGCTGTCTTTTGTTCCATGGACTGTCCAGGTACTCTTTGTGGTAGCTGTTTTAGATAGCATAACATTGTCCTTTCGTCCACCAACAGGTTGTAAAAACAGATGTTCCTCCCCAAGTGCCAGAAGGCTTTCATTTCTGCAGACCCATCTCTGAAGTACGCTGGTCTTGTTACAGGGGGAGAGTGTGACTGGAACCAGGTTGGTTTTTGAAGGCACTGCTAGACACAGCTTTGTTGCCATGTTCAATAACTGGTCTTCAGAAGCCCACTTAAAATTTTGCCACTCATTATCCTTATTGCAGCTCTCCAGAATGATGGAACGAGATTTTTGAGGTTGTATACAAAGATTGAGGTATTCATTACGTATCAGAAAAGTGTCAGGTTCTGTAAAATTGAGAGAGGTAAATAACACCAATATAAGTTTCCAGGAGAGAGCCAGGTTGGTGTTAATGATTTAAGTTTTCGAGACCAGGATTCAAATCCTCACTTGGCCATGGAAACCCACTGGGTAACCTTGGGCAAGTCATATCCTCTCAGCCTCAGAGGAAGGCAGTAACAAATGCCCTCTGATCAATTCTTGTCGAGAAAACTGCATGAGAGGTTTGCCTTATGGTCACCATAAGCCACACAACAGTAACACCAAGTTTCCAGAATAACTTTTCAATGTGCAGTCACTCACAGGTAGATGACCCTAACACTGAGAATAAGTGGCAATAAATTGACTGAGAGACAAAGTAGAGAAATCCCTCTCTGTTCATTCTGTAGCTTATTTTCACTGACCCAGATATTTACTCTGCTATGCCTTGGTTATCATTGGTTTATGCTTCATTCACAGCCAATACACTAATCATGGTGTCATAGTCATGATTTGGATTCAAGTTTATATTATGAATGGAATATAAATTTAGTAATAGTCAACAATACGTTATTGTGCATTCTTTTTTGTTAAAAGCTGATGAACCAATTTAAGAGAATTTAATAAATAAAATATTTAAAACAAATAAACAAAAAAATACCACAGCTACTAGGAAGATTATTTTAATGTATTATCCTGTAACATCTTTGAGCCCAAGGCATCAGTCATGGGGGAAATCCAAGTCTTCCTGTTTTATTTTTCTATAAAGCAACACAGATAGGTTGATTGGGATTAGAAGCATGGAAAGAGGTGGCTAGCTCTTTCTGTTTAAACCAATTCCACATATGCAAACTATACTCCAATCTCACCCACCTGCTTTTAGTTTGATCCTCACTGTACACTTCCAAGCTATTTACAGCCTTAATAGATAAAAAAAGCACAGCTGTGCAGTTTAACTAAGATGCCAATGTCTATATAATTATAACATTCTAGCTACTTCAATAAATAATTTGAGGCAGCTTATCTTGTACTCAAGTACTATATATCTAACAAGAAAAGTTTGACCTCTGTGAAGGATTAAACCCATTCTTTTTTGCAACAAGACACCAAAAGGTAATTTAAAGGTAATCAATTCAAACTATAGAGGATGTAGTAACAATGATGCAAGTGAAGAAAACCTTACCTGATACCTGAAAAGTTGTCTGAATGAGGAACAAGAAATTTAGGAGCAAAAAGGCAGACATTGGAAACAATGTAACATTCCATATAATTCCTTTAAAACTAAGATGTATGAGTTGTTTGCTTTTCAGGAACTCTTTCACAAATGTGTCAAGCAGAATAATATTTTCACTTCTCTCTTCAACATTAGGAAATATATAGCAATGTGCACGCACACACACACATATATACGTCTCACTCAACATGTCACTAAGCTTAGTCATTTTCTCTGGAACATACTTGAGAAATTAGATTGATGGACAACTCAGTTTGACTTATCCTTGTAGAATTCATCAGTTTCAAAACTGAGACAACAGTATTAAATGTTAAGAAAGATTTGTTTCTTGAATGAAAGACCACTTAGGCATCTCTCCAAATAAGGCAATAGAATGTGCAAATGTTCATAAGGATTACCTGTGTTTACACAAAACAGAACCCCCCAAAGAATAGTCTAATTGGGTCATTTGAACTAGTATTGACTTAGAGTGTCCCCTCTAATTCAGTGGGCCTACTCTCGGACTAACAACAGGATGTAGGCTTCATACACAAATTTAGAAAAAGTTGCTATCATTTAAAAAGAAATATATTACCATCACCTCTCAAAAATAGTACTCTATGGTGAACTCTCCACAGGTCAGCGTAAGAGGGGCGCTCCAAAAAAGCGATACAAGGACTCCCTGAAACAACATCTCAGGCTTGGCCAAATTGATCACCAACAATAGTCCACCCTGGCCTCACATCGGGAGGCATGGAGACACACTATCCACAATGCTGCAGCCTTATTTGAGAACTCATGCCAAACAAGTCTTGAAGAGAAACGACAACACAGAAAGAATCACAACCCGGAAATATCACCCAAGGAGACCTTCTGCTGTGCTTTCTACAACTGGACTTGTTTATCTCATATTGGCCTTTTTTAGTAATCAGCGCGCTTGCAGAAAGCACGGGATGAGTCCTTCCTGAATCTTCGTTTGCAAAGAAAAGCCAGAGAGATTACATCTTGTGTAAGACTGTGACCAAGTGGTTTGTGTACCCATTTATTCATTCTCCTGTCTGGGTGTTAATTGTTGAAAAATAAATTCAGGTCCCTGCTCTTCTTTCCTCTTAAGGTTCTTTATTTATGCAAACCAGACTTCAACTGGAAATCCTTTAAAATATGAGGTGTAAATGAGGACATGTGCTTTCCACTTCTTATTGGTAACTATAGTGCTGTCAGGCCTTAGCCAAACTCCAGGAGAGTCCATAGCTGTTGTTTTGGTTCTGGCACAGAGATAAATAATAGTGCTAAAGGCACTCTGTGTGGCTACTCAGTGAGGTGCTTACTGAGGAGCTGATTTCTGATACATTCAAGTTATTTAGGGGGAAGGCTTACTGTGTCATGCTGGAACTGGTCATTGATCCTTGAACTCTAACTTACCTAATTTGCTATTCAACCTATGCCCTGCTAGTGTATTTTCTATGTGGAGTAGCTGGACCTCTGCGGAAACAGAATGCAGCTCATGATGGGCCTTTGATTTGATCCAACACATCTCTCATTTTGGGGACACAGAATCAAAACAGCACTAATTCCCCTTGCTTAATTCTGCTATACAAAGGAAAAATTGGGAGGGCGCAGTAGTTTTTATGGTTTCTTCTCACAAACTAGCTTAGTGAATTCATCTGAAACTTTGCAGCACATAAAGAGTTAGCTTGTGGATTCAAAGCAAACACCACCACCTACAGTGGCATTGCATGTAAGAGTATCCTTATGCATTAAAAAGACTGGAATTTAGAATTGGTGGGGGGAAGGGATACAAAAGTTATCCCATTCACCATTCCCTTGATCACTACTAACTCTCCAAGTGCTTTTTCCTCTACCACTGAGATTTGGATCTATGGCCTTTCAGAAGTTGTTGGAGTCGAATTTCCATCAGTCCTAGCCAGCATGGGTAACTATCAGGGATGGTGTAGCCCACAGAACAGCATCATCTGGAAGGCCATAGTTTCCCTAGCTCTACTCTAGGGAAAGCCAAACATATTGGGAAGGACAAATATTCATCCATTTGAAGGGCCACAGTGTGAAGGAAGAGGAAGCCACTTACTGGAGACAAAGTGGATTCTTCCTTGTTTTCTTTTTAAATATTTAAGTATTGTTATATACATTTGAATGTAACAAATAGCTCCTTATGTCCTAATAAGTATGCTTAGGACAACAGCTTCAGTGTTTTAAAAAGGGGGAGCTATTTGCAAGAAGTGTATTTTGCAACAGATGAAGCTATTTTCAGCTGTATGGGTGGGGTACACTGTAACTGATGAGCAAATGGCAATCCTCTGTGGTCCACTCCAAAGTTATCTTCCATTGAAAGAGGAAGTACTGTATACATGTAAGCCACTTTAGTTAACACTTCACATTAGTAACATTTTTACTAAAGGGAAATGCAGTGTTCTAGAAGTGAGGCTTTTACATTCAGAATTTCTGATTCAAATTAAAATTATATACAAGCCTTGTCCATGCAAAGCTTGATTCTTTGGACTTTATCAGACTACCCCCAAATAGTACGTTCTTTTGCCAGCATAACTTTGCCGATTTTATGCCGGCAAAAGAACTCCCCATGCTGCACCTGCCTTGCATTCCCAGGAAAGGCTTCCTGGCAATGAAAGTGGAACTGAACGGAGCTCCATTCACTTCCTCATTCAAAATCCCACAGATTCTCGTGAGACTTCATCACACGGGAAATTTAAAAACAAAACAAAAACAATACAGAAAAAGTTTTTAAAAGCACAGACACACACTTAAATACTTACAAGTAATCCAGGGAGGGTCATTAAAAAAGTGCATCACTGGATGTTGTAATCTCACCTGGAAATGTTTGCATCAGACTGGCCATTCATGCTGCATTCACGTGAGTACAATGGCATGAGCTTTCAAACACTGGCGATGCTGGCACTAAAGTGCCATGGGGATCTATTGATGGCTTAAGCCATCAATAAAAAAGGACTCTTTGTTGACAGGACATAAATACGAAAAGGCAACGTTGTCTGATGTGTGCACCCTTTCATGTTTATGTGGCATTGCTCTGACAACATATTTAGTGGGTCTGATAAAGTCCTATGTGTTTATATTGCTTGCAGTTCTTCCTGTTGCTTCAGGTTATTCTGAAACAGATGTGTGCTTTTAGAAAGATTTACCTCTAGCATAATTCAAGGAGAAAGGAAATCAGTGGGCAGTGATCAATGGAGTGATTCTTGTGCAAAGTTTCACCAGACAAGTTAGAAACTGTGTGTTCAATGGTGCTGCTTATTGTCACTGGTAAAATAACAATGTTACTGTTGAATGCCACTGTTAAAATAACTTGTCTGTGTGGATGTATGTGTGTGAGGGGAAGAAAATAGGCAGGGGCCAAATTGGAACAAGAATGGGTGTTAGCATACCCTTCTACCCTTCCTGAGAGGTTTCATAACTGCAAATACTGGACACTTTTCAGGGTCACACTGACTGGAAATGTTTAGGAGTCAAGCTAACCAAAGAACAGTTGAGGTCACAATGACCTGAGATGTGTCCAGGATCATAATGGTGGGAAAGCCCAGACAGGATTATGTGGAAAGCCCGGAAAGCTCATTAATGGGTCTATGCTCATCCTTTTTTAAATACATGAGGTCCTCAAATAGATAGTTCTCTATTATGAAGGACATATGTTTACACTTCTTATTGATAACTATGGTGCTGCCAGGACTTGATCAAACTCCAAGGAGATTATCAGATGATCTAAATGTGGCATTGTAGAAACAACAAACTTCGTGTAAGCTATTTTACTTAATACATAACAAGTAATCACCTCTTTAAAGTGTTAAACAAAAATTCACTCTCTGGCTTTTCTTCGCAAATGAAGATTCAGGAAGGACTCATCCTGCACTTTCTGCAAGTGCACTGATGACTAAAAAGGCCAATACGAGATAAACAAGTCCAGCTGCAGAAGGCACAGCAGAAGGTCTCCTTGGGTGATGTTTCCAGGTTGTGATTCTTTCTGCATTGTTGTTTCTCTTCAAGACTTGTTCGGCATGAGTTCTCAAATAAGGCTGGCGCATTGTGGATAGTGCGTCTCCATACCTCCAGATGTGAGGACAGGGTGGACCATTGTTGGTGATCAATTTGGCTGATCCTGAGATGTTGTTTCAGGGAGTCCTTGTATCACTTTTTTTGGAGCACCCCTCTTAAGCTGACCCATGGCGAGTTCACCGTAGAGTACTATTTTTGGGAGGCAATGGTCCTCCATCCTAGAAACATGCCCTGCCCAGTGCAGCTGTGTTCTCAATATCATGGCCTCAATGCTGGTGATCCCTGCTTGCTCAAGGATAGCAACATTCATCACATAGTCCAGTGTATATTTAGGATTGTGCGTAGACAGCGCTGATGAAAGCGCTCGAGGAATCGTAGGTGGTGGTGATAGGTGACCCATGTTTCAGATCCATAAAGGAGGATAGACAGTACAATGGCTCTATACACACTGATTTTTGTGCTTTGCCTCAGGTGTTTATTACTCCAGACTCTTTTGTAAAGTCTTCCAAATGCACTACATGCCTTGCAATCCCTCTCACCCCACATGCCAATGATTGGTATGGTATTTGTGCCCATTAACTAGAATTGTTTCTTTATTTCTTGGAAGCTGTCAGCTGGTGACTCACAAATCAATTTGTTTCTATGTTTGAACAACCAGTTCTTTAAACTTTTCTGGGTAGTGGAGCTGAAAGGATAAAATTCATGGGAAGATCAGTCTCTGAGAACGAAACAGACAATTCTGTTAATCTAAACTCTCTTTAAAATTCTGCTTACTACTTAGCATTACTGTACTGCTCACATTCAGCTAACACTTATCTTTATTCCTTTTTTGTAATTCTTGTGAATTAACATTTAATTCACATTTCCTCCTTTTTTGTTACTCAATTGTTGCAATTTCCATGGTAAGGAATAAGCTCAACACAGAGGAGAATACAGAAACTTCCTGTTCTGCTTGAAACAAATGGTAAAAGATCACAGAGGTAAACCTCTCATATTATTATGGGAAGTTTCAATTGTGTTGTAATGTAGCTCATTTTAAAAAGACGGTAACAAAAGTAGACCAATTCTGTTATTTGATATATTATGGTTTTATGTTTATGGCCATTGGAAATAACATAAGTTACACTGAATTTGTTTTTATGGGGTTTATATTTTCAGGTTGTAGCCAATCTTGCTTACTATTGGTGTCAGAATGAAAAAGCTTACAGGTGCTTTGTGTTTTAAATTTGGATCATGCGGTGTGTACACACACAATCTAACACAATGAATTTGAGGGCTGCCACACTAATCTGTTTTTAATCAATACATGTTAAACATTTTTTTTAAAAAAGACCAACAACAAAACTATATTGCATTATATAGTAGCTATACTCATTAGCAATCTGGGATATCTGATTAATGTACACACAAAAGTAGTTTAAGAGCCAATTTTGTCAATAAAAGGAGTATGGAATGTATTTTGCATTTTGTGTTTATCTACAGGCTTGTCTATATGAGGGGGGAAATGTGGATTGATGTGCACTAATGCCAATTTGAAGCAGCTTTGATTTGTCTTGATGTTGGTTTTTTTTTACAAAATTGCAGGCATGCGAAGCTATCCACTTTTGCTATCCCAACAGGCATGCCTGCAAATCAAGATAGCAGGCAGTAGTGAATGACTTATATTTTTATTCTCACCAGTTGCTGCCACCAAACAATATTTGTTTAAAAAAGTACTAAGATGCAAAACTGGATATTTAGGATATTCAATCTAAATAAATTTTAAAAAGAAAAGAAAAAGGCTGTTTCATTGCTAGCACATGATCACTAAGGCAAAAATCCAAGATGGTGGTTCCAGGTGCTTGCATTATTAGCAAGCTCCACCCCCTGCCCACATCCGACTAATCAGCTTTCTACTTCCACTCCTATGGAGAATGCAAATGAATGTGAATTGGTTGTCCCACCAAGCAGGAATGAGCATTCCCCATGGAGCTTTTTAAAAAAACTTTGGAGAAAGCCATGAAGGCTTTTCCTTTGCAGTTTTTGGTGAATTTGGCCCCCTCCTTCCAAATACTGCAGATTGATGTGGGATGGCATTTAGACACAGGATTTCTTCTTATGAAGTTTATTTATTTGTTGTCTTACCTTTCCCCAAGGACATCTCACAGCATAGATTAAAACAAAGTAAAGCTTTTTTAAAAATGAAGATTTTAAAAGTTTAAAACAAATTAACCTATCAAAAATTAAGGACTTTATCAAACCACTCCCCTTTTCTGTTCTTTTGCCAGCATAATTTGTGACATTTTTATGCTGGCAAAAAAGAGCCCTTTATCACACTTACTTTGCATCCTGTCCAAAGGCAGCCCAGCAATGACTGAGGAGTGAACAGAGCTCCGTTCACTTCCTGGAATGAAATCCCGTAGATTCTTGTGAGAAGACATGAGAGTGGGAAATTCAGAAATAAAAGCAAAAATAACGCATAAAAAGTTCACAAAAACACAGAAACACACTTTAAAAGTCCCAAGTAAACAGTGGAGGTTCATAAAAAGAGCATCACCTACCTGGATGTCGCGATGTCACCCAGAAGTGTTCTGGCCAGACCAGCCATTGAGGCTGTATTCATGTAAAAAACAAACAAACAAACAAACAAACAAAAAAACAGGTGCGAGGTTTCAAAAGACAGTGATGCCAGAAAAAAATCACCATAGCTGATCTATTCATGGCTTGCCCCATTAATAAAATATGGCTTATGGACAATACATAAATGTGAAAGTGTGATGTCATCTGGTATGTGCGTCCTTTCACGTTTATATGGCATCGTTATGACACCGTATTTGATGTGTCTGATAAAGTCCTTAGAACAGTTATTTGAAACAGTTTAGAAGCATTTCAAATATAACAAGAACAATAAAAATAAAGCAAAACTACCCACCCACCCCCCATTAAAAGACCCTTCTGCAATAGCAGGTAATCACCAAAAGCCTGTCTAGGGCATGTCTACATTGACAAGAAAATCCAGCTTACTTTTAGGTTACTCTGGTCCGCAGTGACCACAGGCTTGTCAACACAAATACCACGCACACTGAGGCAAGTTCAGGAGCACCACCCACACAATTCCCCCTTCCAAACTCACCTCAGTCTGATAAATCACAGTATGCGTAGCCACATGGCTGTGACCACTCCGGTTTTTCCCCTCCACCATGAATGTGAACTTATGTACATCCTCATTGCTGCAAGGCACCAATCAATATTGGTATGTTGGTTCTCTGAACAACTGCCACATATGCAAAATAAATGGTGGAGAAGTAACTGCTATAAAGTGACATTGAAACAGGGAAAGAGGGATTTCCTGGTGGGAAAGGTCAGTCAATTGCTTGGCCCAGGGAGCCTCCTCCTGAACTCTTCTGCCCACCTGCTGCCACCATCCTGGCCACACACCAATGTTGCTGTGGATTGCAGTCCACACATACGTGAATATCTGGATTTTCTGTTCAAACCTGGAGTAAATCCCAACTCTTTTTAGTCCGGGTTTAAGCCCCGAGGCACTGAAAAGACCTGGATTTGATCCCAATCGTCTTGTATATTGTCTGGATGGCTCACTGTGACAACGAGGTGAGATTGTTTTATTTGGCCTATGTAGACAGGCCCTTAATGAAAGGTTTTTGCCTCCTGGATGAAGTAGAAAACAGAGGAACCCAGCATACCTCTCCATAGGAGAGAGTTCCACAGCCTGAGAGAAGCCATCAACAAGGCACTGCTTCAGAAGCACAAGACTGCTGCCCTAAATAGGACTTCCATGCCAACACTCTCTTTAACATATTATTATTTATGCCTCATGTGCTGACATAAGTCATGCAATTTCCATTGATTCAATGGCTCTGTTCTAGTGAGGACTATCAATCAGATTTAGACCACACTATTGTTCAACACACTATTTATCATCTACACGAAACCTCTGTGAAAAGTGTCCAATGGTTTGGATATCACTATTGTCTTCTATTGTTGACAATACCCAAAAGCTGTAAGTAATACCCAACACCACCTTTTCTCTCTGGGATGGCTGTTTAGGTTTCACAGAGTTGGAAGAGATCACTGGGGCTATTTAGTCCAACCCCCCCTGCCATGCAGAAATACCCAATCAAAGCATTCCCAACAAATGGCCATCCAGCCTCTGTTTAAAAATCTCCAAATGAGGCTCTATCACACTCCAAGGCAGTGCATGCCACTGCCGAACAGCTCTTACTGTCAGGAAGTTCCTCCTACTGTCCAGGTGGAACCTCTTTTCCTGTAGTTTGCATCCATTGTTCCATGTCCTAGTCTCTGGAGCAGCAGAAAGCAAGCTTGCTCCATCCTCAGTATGACATCCCTTCAAATATTTAAACATGGCTATCATGTCACCTCTTAACCTTCTCTGCTCTGGGCTAAACATACCCCTAAGCCACTCCTCATAGGGCACAGCTTCCAGACCTTTCACCATTTTGGTTGTCCTCCTCTGGACACGTACAGCTTTCCAATATCCTTCTTGAATTGACACAGAATTGTTCTTCTTGCCTTACCCATGCAAAATCTTGCTTTGTGTGCATGTGTTGTTGAGGAGAGAGAGGAATACAGGTGTAGATAGGCCTGCTCCTTTTAGATTTTATGGATATTGTGAGCTGTATTAAGTCCTTTGATTAAATGTCAGCTATAAATGCTATACATTTTGATTATTTAAAACAAAATCAAGTGTACCTCTTGTTAAAGCATATCCAGGTTGATTGTTTTAAATTCTGCCTTGTTAATATTGGGCGCAGTGACTGCAGCATAAAAAAGAAGGGGGAGTTGAGGAGGGACACAGAATGAGTTGTGCATATTTGCATTAGACCAGGGGGTCATTTACACGGGCAAATATTCCTCTAAATATACCGCTAAGATAGCTCATATTTCCCACAGATCGCAGCACAGCATCGCCTCATTCAGAAGGGGGGAAGGTAAAACACCCAAATATAGCGTGGCAAGGGATGTCGCTACTTTTGCAGGTATATTTGCAATGTAGCGCTTTATTGGCAGTGCAAACTATCATTCTGTTAAGGGTTGCAGCAGATCTGCATTGTGATTGGTTGTTCTGATGCAATGGGTGGGCTTAAAAGAGGGGTACTGAGTTCAGTAGCATTCAGGAAACTTTGAAAAATTATCTCTGCTATTTTGCAAGTCTGCCAAGAAAAAGGATTCCCGAGACCTTTCAGTCATAAAGTTCCCATCTGTCAGCTCTGCTTGGGGGAGGGAGAAAGAGCGAGAGAGAGGGGGGGACTGAGGGAGGGGGAGTGAGGGAGGGAGAGTCAAAAATCCTCTACTATTTTGCAAGTCTGTGAACCCTGAGTAAACAAATCGTGCTGAAAAAACTTGTGATAGGTTCACCTTAGGATCCTCGGCATGGCAGCAAAGTCTTTCAGCAGACAGTGACTGAGCAGTGACTGAGTTCATTTACAAATGAATGGGCAGTGACTGAGTTCATTTACAGGCAGATTTAGAGAGAAACAGAGACAGAGCCACTTCTTTAATCTTCCCCCCTGCTATTTTGGCAGTCTGTGAGTCTTTCTTTAGCTCGGAAATGCAGGGCTTCAAAGGAAGGTCTATGCCCTTCCCCATAAAGCCTGCCTCTGCTTGGGAGGCCACACCCCCCACACTTTTTCAATTCTGAACAAAAAAGCGGCATAATTAAAAAAAAAACCTGACTGGCACAGCTGCGGAAAAGAATTAAAGCGCAAGTTGCCGCAATAAATCTGCTGTGTAAACCAGCCCCATGTGTATCTCACATGTTAAGATCTCTAAAAGAAAAAAAGAAAAACATTTCATGTTGAAACTTTAATCCCAAATTCAGTCCTTAAATAAATCTGACATGATTAATAAGTGATTAATTTAGGAATTTTTTTTAATGCAGCATGTATTGACCAAACTGAAATTCCAGTAAAGACAAAGGCTTTCAAACAAGGTAAAGTCATTGCTACACAAATATTAGTGTATTTGTGTATGTAATATTAGTGTATTTAATAACAAATTAGACAGACAGAACATTTTCTTTAGAAAACAGCTATCTTTAAATCAATGTTTGCAGGAGCAGGAATGTAGACTCTCAGCTAAGAAAACTGATGCACATTCTTATGTGTTGAAACAGCCAGTCTATCTAATTACACTGTTAGTTGTTTAGCGGTATGGAAGCATATGTAGATTTCCTTTAAATCTAAGAAGTTGAATGTGGCAATCCTTTTCTGGAAAATGGCAGAAAACAGTGGTAATGAAATAAGTGGGATAGAGAATGGAGCATCAACAGCAGAAAACTCAGAACAGGTGTGACCGAACACAGTCTACAGCCTATTGGAAAGCACTATGTAATCATACTTTTCTGCCACCAATGCATCTTGTACAGGGTCATCCAGAAGAGCTGTTTCAAGTAGTTAGGAGGGTTCTGTGCTTTGTCTTACAAGAAGAAAATACAGAACCCTTGACACTCACTGTGAAGAATTTGCAAGACATTTTTTGCAGACAAAATCATTGGATGATGTTTGACTTGGGTACTGTAATTGACACACGCCCAGTGAATGTAACCTTGGCTCCTGTTTGTCTTATTACTAGTTGCATTTCAATTTGTACAATCTGAGGATATTGGCAGGATCTTTGGAAAGGTAAGAGCTACCACATTAGATCTGTGCCTTTCAGGTGGTAGGAGGACTCTCTGAGTAGATAAGGGGAGTAGTGAATCCCTAACTCCAGCAAGTCAGATTTCCAGTTTGCCTTTAAAAGGCTGTGGTGAAGCTATTACTGGGGGGGGGGGGGCTACCCAGCCTCCAATATCTCTTTCATGGGTAAAGTTCAAAAGTGCATGGAACTCTGCCATCTCCAGAGGTTCCAAGAAAATACCTATTTTCATTTCAATATAGCTTCAGGCCAGGCTATGGGACTAGGGCAGCTTTGGTTGCCTTGATGGATGAGGAACTGGACAATGGAAGTGTGTCCCTGTTGTTTTTGTTATCACTCATAGGAGCTTTGGTATAGTGAACCATGGTGTCCTTCTGGTCAGTCTCTCTGGTATGGGACTGGGGGAATTGTTTTATGGTGGTTCCCATCCTTCTTGGAAAGGCAATCTCAGAAAGTGGTACTGAGGGATTCCTGTTCAATGCTGTGGCCATTGGCCTGTGGTGTCCTATCCCCAATGCTATTTAACATATACATGAAATTGGTGGGAGAGGTTGTCTGGAGTTTGGGGGCCAAGTGTCACCATCATGCCAACTCTATCCTTCCTTTCCATCTCAATCCAAGGAAGCTGCTTCAGTACTAAATCAGTGTCTGCTGTCAGCAATGGGCTGGATGAGGCTGAACAAACTGATGCTTATACCTCACCTGGAATACTGGATCGAGTTCTGGACACCACAGTTCAAGAAAGAAATTGATGAACTGGAGTGTGTCCAGAGAGGGTGACCAAGATGATCCAGGGTCTGGAAACCGAACCCTATGATGAACAACTTAGGGAGCTGACTATGGTTAGCTAGAGAACACTGTGATATGATAGCCATTTTTAAATATCTGAAAGTGTGTCATGTAGAAGATGGAATGAAGTTGTTTTCTGCTGCTCCAGAGACTAGAACACTAACCAGTGGATTCAAATTACAAGAAAAGAGATTCCACCTACACATTAGCAAGTTTTTCTTTACTGTAAGAGTTGTTTGACAGTGGAATAGGCTGCCTTGAAAGGTGGTGGACTCTCGCTTTGGAGATCTTTAAACAGAGTTAAGTGGGCATCTTTCAGGACTACATTAATTGTGTATTCTTGCATGGCTACGGGTCGGAGTAGATGGCCCTTTCAGCCCCTTCAGCTCTAAGATTCTATTATTCTTTGATGGATTAGAGGTGGAGCAAGATCCCAAACTCAAAGCAAATGATGATTCACATTTTCAAAAGGATCACATTATAATAGTGTGTGTGTGTGTGTTGAAATTCCTAATGCAAATGTCTTTAAGATTCACAAAAAAGCATGATTAAATATGTAAAAGACACATCCTGACATTGTTTATTATCAGACAAATACAAGGATTCTGTAAATAAAGCCATGAACATTTTTGCCCTTTTGAATCAGAGTGGAAAAAATCCATTAAACACTGCATTGGTTTATACTGTAGTAGTACATTTACGGGTTCAGGAGATAAAATCTATCAGTGGTGCAGCTTTAAGATACATGATGCAATTTTATATGGAGAAATATCTGTTCATGTAACAGAGTGAGTCAACTGCTATCCAACAACAGTTTCAGCTAGTTCTGAGAAGGAAAATGCAATTCAAGTTTAAATGTGCAAAAAAAGGGAAATAATACTATAGATCTCTTGAAAAATCCAGCTGTTTTGTCTAGGAGTCCCATGCAGTATGAGCCCCTCCTCTCTGTTTTGAGAGACAGGTTTGTCCAAACCTTCATACATAATGCTCAAGCACTGATCTATCTTGGATCTCTGACCTTGTTGTTGTGTGCCTTATGGTGACCCTGAGGTGAATTTATCACAGGTTTTCTTGGCAAGATTTGTTCAAAGGGGGTTTGCCTTTGCTTTCCTCTGAGGCTGAGAGAGTGTGACTTGCCCAAGGTCACCCAGTGGGTTTCTATGGCTGAGCATGATGGCTCTATGCAGTCTTTTAACTGGCAATGTTATAGGCTTGAACCTTCTGTATAGAAAGTACATGATGTGCAAATGAGCTAGAGACCTCCCCCTAGTGACAATACTAAGTCAGTACTTTCTTGAGCAATTCGTTGGTGAATCATTTCCACATTTGATGGGGATAGCAGAGATAGCAATGTGGGTCATATATTATATGTACAGATCTGCTGATGCTTCAGGAACTAAGGCACATCCAGTGAAACAAATAAATAACTTGTATTCCAGTAAAAAAACTCTCCAGTTTATGAATAATGAATACTTGGAGAAAATATCAATATGGACATACCAACATTATTTCTATCTAGAAATGGTTTCCCAGAAGTATACTTTGAATTTTAGAATGAATCTCCTCTTAAGAGCCATCAACTAACTTCTGTTATTCAACAGCTTAGTTACTGTGTTATTTTGGACATAGGATGAAATTGTAGCTTTGCTACTTTTGAATACAAAGCTGTTGAATTATTAGGAGTAGAACATTAAGCTACTGCTGTTTCCTCTAGGAAATAAAAATGCTGAAACAGCAAGGCTCATGATTACTATTTTGCAAAAAAAAAAAGTTTTGGTAGAGTGCTCCATGAATTTGATATGTTTATTAAACAAGGCATTGCTTATATCTCATCAGACTAAATAGTGGCATGTTCATTCTGCTCCATGTTCAGCACAAGGTCCTTTGTATCAATAGTTCCGGGAGCTGAACTACTATTAAAGTAGAGAGAATTCTCAAAGTTGTCATCAGTCAGCAAATGTTGATTCCTCTTCTTGTAGAAATAGTAACCTGCCAGAGCAGCCCCTGCTAGAATGAGAATCACAACAACTACCACAGCAGTAGCTTTACTGTGGGATGGTGCAGGTTTATTCTCCTTCGGTATTTCTCCTGTAAAGTAATATACAACATATTATGTTTTGATTCTGCCCTTCCTCTAAGCAGTCTGAGATGGCAAGCAAGGTACTTCCCCATCCAAGTTACATTTAGGACTTTATCAGACCAGGCAAATATGGCGACAAAATGATGCCTAATGATCGTGAAAGGGCGTACATACCAGGTGTCATTGTCCCTTTGCAATCATATATTGTGAAAAAAACTTCTATTTTATTGATGGCCCAAGCTGTCAATAGATCTCCCCTGGTGCTTTGTTGCTGGCACTGTTGGCATTTGAAACTTCGTGCCATTGTGCTCATGTGAATGCAGCGTGAATGATAAAACACTTCCGGGTGAGATCGGGGCAGCCAGGTAGAGGATGCTCTTTTTATGGGAAAAAAATCCCATGTACTTGGGGCTTTTAAAGTGTGTTTCTATGCTCTTCTGTACATTTTATGTGTTTGTCTTTATTTTTCAAATTTGCCACACTCGCATCTTCTCACGAGAATTGGTGAGATCTGAAACCAGGAAGTGAATGGAGCTCCATTCATTCTCTGTTAATGCCTGAGCTACTTTTGAATGCTACGGAAGGAAAGGTCTGGTCAGGGGGGTTCTTTTGCCAGCATAAAAACACCACAAAATATGCCAGCAAAAGAACAATAATGGAGGGTGGTCTGATAAAGTCATTACACTACAACCCTGCATGGTAGCACTCAATGGCCTGTATCCAATTACATCATTGTTCTACTGCAAAGCTCACTATGCTACTGGTTGCACATTTTCATAGCTAGTACTAGGATAGTGTCTAATATAGATTTTATTGCACAAGTTGTTGTGCACCCTCTTAGGCACCAGTCCTTGTGCAAAAGAATAATCCAGCACAACTGCACTGTCATGATTTTTCACTCTGTGTTGTATGCTTTCAAGCCATTTCTGACTTATGACAATCCTAAGGCAAACCTATCATATGGTTTTCTTGGCACGATTTATTTAGAGGGAGCTTGCCATTGCCCTCGTCTAAAGCTGAGAGAGTGTTGGGTCACCCAATGGGTTTCAGTGGCTGAGTGGGGATTTGAGCCCTGGTTTCCTATTAAACCACTACACCATACTGTCCCTCAATTCCCCCCCCCCACTCTGCTAGTGTTAACTTGGCTTTAGGTCAATTAACATAATGGCATTGGTAAATATTCTGAGCATGATCTTCCCTGGTCTCTGCAGCCACTATGCACAGCATTAGGGTAAGGAATCTGAAGCCCTCTAGATGTTGCGAGATTACAATTCCTCCTGTTATCTCAAACCTCTAACCATGTAGGCTGGGGCTGAGGACTGGAATTTAACAACTAACTAGTAGACCATAGGTGCCCTAACCCTATATTTTGAGATCATTCGGCTTCACTGTTCTAGTCAATGAATAATGGTGAATTCTGATGTATAAGAGCCACCTTATCCATATGACTAAGAAGAATCTATATTCACACCCCACATTTATTTCTCCCTGTCCTGGGGCCTGTCTACATGTGGAGCAATGGAGTTCTGCCCGCACGCCCCTGCATTCACCCTGAAGCCCTGTACATTATTATTCTCCACAGTGGGGTACCTTGTCTTCACTGTCCCTGTACAGTTTCATCTACTGCTGCTGCCATCTTGACCATAATTTAAAGCTCAGAGGGAAGTTCCCAGCTGAAGGGAGAGGTTTTCTCCCTTCCCTTGGCTCTGAAGCACTGCCTCCACCTGCTCTCCACTCACCTGTTGCAGGAAGAGACGCTTGAAGAAAGTGATGGAAGCTCTTGAAGGAAGTGATGGGCAAGTGGAGAGCAGGTGTAGGCAGTGCTGCTGAGCCAGGGGAAGGGAGAAAACCTCTCCCTTTGGCTGGGAGCTTCCTACTGAGCTTTAAAATGGTCATGGTGGCTGTGGCAGCGGCAGATGAAAATACAGAGGAAACCCTGAATTGTCAAAACTCCACATCAAAGTAAAATACGCTAGAATGCCCCCAAAATGGGCCATGTAATATGTGATCTGATCACCCCAGATTCGGGGGAAAGTCCATACATTGGTTGCCACAGATTTGCGGAAATTTGCAGGGGGATTCAGGCTTTTTAACATTGTAGACAAGCCCCTGGAAGGATGCATTGTTTTATTCTTATACTCTGCTTGAAAAAAACTCATAGTTAACTCAGGCTTCACACTCTTTCAGCTTCACAGGAAGGCAAAAGTAAACACCCTCTGAACAAATCTTGCCAACAAAATCCCGTTATAGGGTCACCTTAGGGTCACTATACCATAAGTCAGAAACAGCTTGAAGGCACACAACAACAAAGCTCCATTAAACTCAGTGGTATT
Organism: Gambelia wislizenii; assembly: GCA_030847615.1. Taxonomy (NCBI): domain Eukaryota; kingdom Metazoa; phylum Chordata; class Lepidosauria; order Squamata; family Crotaphytidae; genus Gambelia; species Gambelia wislizenii. The sequence continues at coordinate 128,428,144 of JAUMIR010000006.1, read as the reverse complement.
TACTTCTGGTTGCAGAGTTGCAGTTTTTAGAAATACATTTCACCTGCCTGGTAGCTCAGTGTAACGATTAGCTTTTATATAGAAAGAAAGGGGTTGTCCACATGGTGAAAATACCCCTCAGAATGTGCTCAGAAAACTATCTGTCTTAAGGGAATCCTGCATTGTCTTGTTGTATTGTGAAGGGGAGGCAAAAAGAGGAAAAAATACATGAGAAAAGCCTTCGTGGTTTTTCCTGACTGTTTTTTTTAAAAAACAGAGACATGCACATTTTTGTTCGTTAAGACAAGCAATTCGACATGAATCGCTTCCCCAAGCAGGACGCAGTGCAAACCTGATTGGCTGGATGAATGTATGCGGCGGGGCTGCATTGTAGGGCAAATGCCCACTGCCACCATGCTGGATTTTCGCTTTAGCAAGTGATTGCTAAGGCGATAAAATGGATTGCTAAACACATAAAATGTGCTATCTTTTTTCCTCTTTCCATAGAAACCATGGAAATGGTTTTTTTAAAAAAAGGTTGGTGGCGGCAGATTTTAAAACGTCAGTAATCCACTTAGGGCCACTGTCTCAGCTAGCTACAGGCCTGCAGAGTTTATGAGGGCTATGAAACCATTAAGACACATTGCAGCTGCTGCGACTTACTATTACTGTGGAACAGTCCGGGTTTTTTTTTTCTCCTTTGTGTAGATAAGCCCAAAGACAATAATGAATTTTTTTACTTTTAAACAGCTAGTTTAAAGAAGCAGGAATTCCATGAAAGACATAGGAGATTATCAGATGTGGCAAAAACCATGCCAGAAGAATGCTACGAGAACAAAAATGGGTGACCTTACCAGACATCATCGTTGTCCAGCATCCTGGGGGCATAGCGCAGCCATCATTAAGGCATCCCTTTTTATTGATGGCTTGTCCCAGTCAATAAAAAAGGTAAGCCTCATCCGCAGCAGCACTACACCTTGGGAGAGCAGAAGGATGTGGCGTCTGGTAAGGTTGCTCTTCCTGTTTTTCCCGGTCTTCTGGTGTGTTTTGGAACACCTTTTTTTTGCCATGTTCCACCGAGTCTGATAATCTCCTTATTCTCTGTTCATTTTTTTCTCATTTACTGACTTCATCTATGTTAACTTGCTTCAAACAACAGTAAAACTTGAATCTCATTTATTTGCCAGAGCTAGGAGAGTCTAACAACCACCCTTGCATTATCTGATATGATCTCTGAAAAAACCTTGGAGCTGTGCACCTCTCTCTTGCTCCCTCCACTACACTAATATCAATGAGACTGTGTCACTGAGGTCAATGCTACAATGCTATGGCAATATGGTGGTACTAAATAGTGGCCAATAGTATATAGTTATATACTGTATAACTATAGTTACAGTTATATACTATAGTTATAGTTATATAATATACATAACTATAGTTATAGTTATATACTAACATTGCTCTTATTCCACTTTCCTGGAAATAAATTCCACTGAATTCAATAAGATTCATTTTAAACAGACATACAGGTTTGGATTGTGATGGTGACAGTAATCGTCTACAGATACCGGAAAGCACCTGAAAATTTTCTTTTCTTTTCTTTTTTCTTTTCTTTTCCTTTCTTGGCAATTTCACTCAAGGTCAATAATTATTGCACTTGTTCTTGGAAGGTTATCCTCCTCAGAGGTGTTACATCTCTATAAGATAATTTATTTGGCTTTTCATAACCATACATTTACTTGGGATTTCATTTTTTAAAAACCAACAAAGTATGCCACCAAATATCAATGAATTTAGGATGAAAAGGTTGTTTAAATTTTGGTTACCAAGTTAATGAAAAGCGTTTGAAATGAAGAGATAGGGAATTAATATGTCATTTGGTATAAAAAGCTAATTTCCCTGCAGATTATTCCTAATTTCATATTTGAAGTTTTTTTTTTATTTAGTTTACGTGAAAATCTTTACCTTTTTGTTCTGAATTCTTCTCAGTAGGCACAATATCAAAAACTAAAGAAGGAAGAAAAGCAATTCATTACAGCAAATTCCTCCTAATGTACATTTTGATAACACAAATGTATTCAGCCAAAACAAAAAAAAACCAAAACAAAAAACCCTACAACAACAACAAAAAAACATTCCACATGCACTGTCCAAAATGATATCAATCAGCTCTTCTCACATTAAGGGAGAACATTTTATAGAAAAGTGTGATTCCCTCTGGATTGGCCAGAACGTTGACAATTCCCCTCAAACTGGAAGTAGTTCAACTTATTCTGGGAGCCAAACTAAGGTTAGCTACACACCGCTCCCTCCCAGTCAGTTCCTAAATTTCCCAGTAATTTATCCCCCTCGTTTATAATGCAGGGATGATGATGATGATGAAGATGATAAACTTCCTTTACATGTTTACATGTTGGGACCCAAGGCAGCTGACAAAAAGAATCAGTTAAAACCTAAGAATAAAACTTTAAACACAATTTAAAAATCATCACATTAAAATGATAGACTGTAAACAATATAAAATGTTTTTAAAACATTCAAAAGTTAAAACAGAAGGATGAAGTACTCTCTTTCTGTCAAGGGATGCATTCCCCCTTGGGGGTAAACTGTGGAAAGCTGCATGCAGACAGCAGGTAGTGTAGAAGCCAGTAGCAGAGAGGGCTAGAGTCAAAATTGGACATCCCTCCCCATCTAGTGGGCTGTTGGGAAAAGACAGGTCACTCTACCAGAGGACTGAACTGTGAAGTCGAAGGCTTTCACAGCTGACATCCATAGGTTTTCTGTGGGGTTTTTCTGGGCTGTGAGGCCATGTTCTGGAAGAGTTTATTCCTGACGTTTCGCCTGCATCTGTGGCTGGCATCTTCAGAGAATCATTGGGTAGGAGTGTGGGGGGGTATATATTGTGAGCCCCTGCTGGAGAGGATATGTAAATTTGTGTATTTGAATGGGTAGTTCCTGGGGAAAGATATGCAAGGAGGATTGGTGTCTCTTTGCCTAATGACCCATTATCTGCTAGAAATCCCCCTGTCCCTGGCTGGAGTTTATTTGCATGTGTTGAGTTTTGATTTTGGTGTTTTTCAGGACTGGTAACCAGACTTTGTTTACTTTAAGGGTTACTTATTTCCTGTTGAAGTTGTCCAGGTGTTTGTGGATTTCAATAGCTTCTCTGTGCATTCTGACATGATAGTTGTTGGCTTGGTCTAGAATTTTGGTGTTTTCAAATAGCATTTTGTATCCAGGTTGGTTTATAACATGTTCTGCTACTGCTGATTTTTCTGGCTGGCCCAGTCTGCAGTGTTTCTCGTGTTCCTTGATTCGTGTTTGCACACTGCATTTAGTGGTCCCTATGTAAACTTGTCCACAGCTGCATGGTGTATAGTAAACTCCTGCAGCTGTGAGAGGGTCTCTTTTGTTCTTCACTGAGCGTAACATTTCTTGGATTTTCTTGGTTGGTTTGTAGATTGTTTGGAGGTTGTGTTTCCTTATCAGTTTCCCTATTCTGTCTGTGACTCCTTTGATGTATGGTAAAAATATCTTGGGTGGCTGTTTTTCTATATTCCTGTGGGTTTTTTTGGGTCTGGCTGCTCTTATGATGTCTGATCTGGAGTAACCATTAGCCTGTAGGGCTCAGTTTAGGTGCTTGGTTGCTGCTATTGGGTCAAAGGTCTTGTGTGGCCTTAGGGGATCACAGTCCTCCTCCCACCATTTAAAACTGGTTGAGCCAGCAATGGTGACTAGGGGCAATGTTCAGTCCCTCCATGATGGGAAGGAATCATTATGGTTCAAATATTTTTAACTTGTTTTATTTTAGTGCTGTTTTTAGTAGGATAATTTGTATGTGTGTATGCATGCGTTTGTGCACACATACACAGTATTATGATTTCCTTTTAGCCTTGAGTCCCAAACTAAAGAAAAACAAGGTATAAAATAAAATAAGGAAGGAACAAAGGACTTTCCCAAATTCTCTCTGGAAGCAAAAGGGCAAGTCCCAGTGGCCGTTGGGAAACATAGATCACAAAGAAGCAGAGAAAACAGTGAACTCTCAAAAGCCTCCTGCAGGGCAGTGAGTGTCAGGTTATTTGATTTGGAGAACCAGGAATTATTTTTTCCCAATGTGTCAGGGACCAGCACCATATTTGTGCTCATTGACTATGATTGTTTCTTTCCTGGAAACTCACTGAGGACCAGCACCGAATGGCTCAGGGGCTGACACTGGTCCATGGACTACCTCTTGAGTAGCACTGTTAATGGGGATGCCCCACACCAAGAATTGCCCTAAGGATCTTCTAAGGGAGATTGGCTACATTGCATCAATTTAAGACTTGTAGAAGCAAAGACTCTTAATTTCCTTCTCTTCCAACACCCCCAGGTCTACCTGTTATCTCTGGTTGGATTTAAAGGGAAGCTAAGAAGCTAGGAACTGGACAAGTTAAGATTTCTTCTCCAGGGAGAATTTCACCCAAGCTGGAGAAGAATTTGAAATATTAGGACTAGAATCCCTCAAGGTTTTCCAGCATCTTATCTCTACCCATCAACGGAACAACCATGACCTAGTAACTACAACAGAGACTAAAAGAATTAAACACATCACTTACCTTTTGGTTTTTTGCAAATGTATCCTGCATAGGAATTGCAATAAGCGTTATTCCAAGTTCCAGATGAAGCATACATTTCCACACACTCTTCACTGGTCTGGGGGGAAGGCTCTCCAATGTTCCAGTTGACAAAATCCATTACAGTATTGTCAAGCCATAACCAATTGCCTGGTGTTAAGTTAGAAACTACAATGAGATAGTGAGCTCAAACAGGACTATCCCTAGTTTCTAGATCACAGAAAATTTAATTGCCTGACATAAAGGACTCAGCTGAATAATCCCTATGTATCAAGTCCTTTGAAAAGTGCCTTGTCAATGTAATATGCAGCAGGACAGATATGTTTTCCTTCCAGATTCTTGTACACCTCTACTTAATGCAAACTGTACACACACACACACACACACACATGCCATTCCTAATTCATGGGTATGATTTCAAATGTCATGTTCAAACAGGTTGAGGACAGCTCAACAAATGACCTGTATGTGGCCCCTGAGGCCCTGTTTTGCAGGCCATGCTTACTTGTGTTTGGAAAACCTCTGTATAAATGGCTTCAAGGCACATTTTGCAGATCTTGAGGCTTGTATCAAATTTGGCTGTTTCTTCCACACCTACTTTGAGATTCATCCTACAGAATTATTCACTTTTCCCATTCACTGTCAAACAATTAGGCAGAACATAAAAGCAGTTTGCCTCTAATTCTGGTCAAGATGATTTGAATCACCTTTAAGCTGAAGGGACAGGATGGCCCCACCATCTCTTTGGTACTGGTCTCCTGTTTCCAGCAAAATCCATGAAGTTGTCAAGAAAAGAGTCTCAAGGGGCCACAATTATAGCATAAGATTCCATTTTAACTGAATTCTCAACCACAGACCTCTAGTGCCTCATCATATTGCAAACCCCAAGATTCCATGGGATGCAGTGAAGTGGAATCATAGTGCTCCAATTGTGTCATGGGAAAGGGCCCTCTGGTCTCACACTATACAACTATAGCACTTTAACTGCCATGGCTGCATCCTGTGGAATCCTAGGCTTGTAGTCTGGTGAGGCACTAGAGCTCTCTGGTTGAGAGTTCTAAATCAGAAGCAGAAATAACATGGAAAATATAGGGATAGGTTCATAAATCACTTAAATACACACATACACACACAAATAATGTACCATTCAGATTTTTGTACATTCCTGTCCAAAACGTGCGTGCTTTGGTTTCAAGGGGTTCTATATTTTCTGCCAGAAAGCGTGCTTCTGCTGCATCAGCTACTGAAACCAGATTCGCATCTGCAAAATATCAGTATGAAAACAAAGGGAACATGAGGTTTTAACCAAAATAATTTTTTCTTATTTCCAATTGACATACTTTGAGGGTTCAACCTCCCACACACACACCCTATCTTGGGTGAAGCACTGCAAAATTAACTGGGATTCAGTGTGCTAACTTAAGCCCTGTTGGCTTCGTTAAGTCTACACTGAAGGCTACATATGTAGTGAATAGGAATTTCTAAAACTCATAGAATCATAGGACTTTTTCAGATGCCCCTTACCGTGCCAGAAGCCTCCGTAACAGTAACAAAACTGCTGAGCAGCAGTGGGTCTGTTTCGGATGATGCTGTCCCTCTCTCAGCATCATCTGTGACTGTTCCGGGTAGGACTGAGGGTGGCAGCGCCATTTTTTATTCACGGACAACTTCCGTGAGTAAATATGATGCAGCCGCCTTCAATCCTACCCGGAACAGTCACGGACGACGCCGAGAGAGGGACAGCATCATCCGAAACGGACCCCGTGCCACGCAGCAGCTTCGTTACTGTTACGGAGGCTTCTTGCAAGGTAAGGGCCATCTGAAAAAGTCCATAGAGTTGCAAAAGACCATGAAGGCTATTGAGTCCAAGCCCCTGCCCTGCAGGAATATACAATCAAAGTACTCCCAACAGATGGCCATCCAGCCTCTGTTTTAAAATCTCCAAAGAAGGAGACTCCACCATACTCCAAGGCAGCATGTTCCACTGCCCAACAGCTCTTACTGTCAGTAAGTTCCTCTTAATATTTAGGTGTAATTTCTATTCCTGTAGCTTGCATCCATTGTTCTGCATGCTATTCTCTGGAGCAGCAGAAAACAAGCTTGCTCCATCTTCAATATGAAATCCTTTCAAATACTTAAACATGGCTATCATGTCACCTCTCAGCCTTCTCCATTCTAAACATACCCAGCTCTCTAAGCCACTTGTCATAGGGCATGGTTTCCAGATCTTTCACCATTTTGGTTGCCCTCCTCTGGACATGTTCCAGCAAGTCAATATCCTTCTTGAATTGTATGCCATTCCTATTTTATTAACACTGGATGGGGACCATCATGAACAGGTGAAGAAGGTTCTTGGAAGATTTCCAAAGGAAAACCTGAACAGGAAGTGTTTAAACTTCATCCAGATGTGATGGTCTTACTCTGGTCCCCACTCCCCACTTACTGTAGTGTAAAAATGCTAGGGATCTTAACTTGTGTGGTACATATTTATAACAGCATTAAGATAAAATTAACATTGAGCTCCTCCAGACAGGGCCAGTGTGTCAGAAGGCTGCAGTATTTGTTACTATAGTTCTCTCCATTTTTAAAGTATCCTGTCCTGTCCTGGACTATTTTCTGGATATTCCAGGCACCAGCGGCAACATTTTATTCCTACCTTCAAGTGGGTTTCTTTTTAATTCCATGACATGTTGGGGGAAAAAGTCTCCTAAACTCCTCCTTTGTCTCCCTATTATTATACAGTATTTTTTACAGTCACAGTGCATCAGTACATCAGTGAAATGGTGCTTTTACATTGTAACATAACTATAACTATAAGAATATCAGAGAGCACAAAATACCAGAGAGCACAAAATTTACCCTTCAGACCATAAGAGCACCTCATAAAACCATGCCATAGTTAGGGGGAAAAAAACTTTTCAAAAAGCCCCAGTGCAGATTCAAGAAATCACTATGAACAGCCCTTCCCAAACAATTGAATGAGTTGACACAGAGGTGGTAACAGCAAGAGAAACTCTGGAAAAAACCAAGGACATATACAGGTTGCCCCTCATATCTGCAGAACCAATATCTGCTGTTTCAATTATTCATTTTTCAGTGGCTGAAAAAACAGGGACACATACCATGGAGCCACACTGGAAAATGCCTAGAGGGGTGTCCTCTCTAGGAATTGCTAAGTCCTCCAACAAAAACTCTATGGTATGTTTGTACTGGAACTCCTTTATTTTAATGGGGTTTGCTATTATCCATGGTTTCATTTATAAATGGTAAATCTGGGAACATATCCTGCATGGAAACAGTAGGTGACCTGTATTGCAAGTACTCACGCTTCTTATAACCAATCTGTAAGAATCATAGAATTGTAGAATTGGAAGAGACCACAAGGGCCATCCAGTCCAACTCCCTGCCATGCAGGAAATCATAATCAAAGCATCCCTGACAGATGGCCATCCAGCCTCTGTTTAAAGACCTCCAAGGAAGGAGAACCCACCACGCTCCGAGGGAGTGTGTTCCACGACCAAACAGTTCTTACTGTCAAAAAGTTCCCCTAATGTTAAGGTGGAATCTCTGTTCCTGGAGCTTGCATCCATTGCTCCGAGTTCTAGTCTCTGGAGCAGCAGAAAACAAGCTTGCTCCATCCTCAATGTGACACCCCTTCAAATACTTAAACAGGGCTATCATATCACCCCTTAACCGTCTTTTTTCCAGGCTAAGCATACCCAGCTCCCTAAGTCTTTCTCATAAGCCATGGTTTCCAGACCTTTCAGCATTTTAGTCACCCTTCTCTGGACATGTTCCAATTTGTTAATATCCTTTTTGAATTCTGGTGCCCAGAACTGGACACAGTATTCTGGGTGAGGCCTGACCAAGGCAGAATAGAGTGGCACTATTACTTCCCTTGATCTAGACACTATAGTTCAATTGATGTAGCCCAAAATTTCATTGGCCTTTTTAACTGTCGCATCACACTGTTGACTCGTGTGCAACTTGTGACTCCTAGATCCCTTTCGCATGTAGGACTTTATCAGACGGGCCCTTAAAACCTGTTCCTGTTCCATTTCCCACCCACCCACCCTCCTCTGGTCCCTGTAACTGAATTTAAAAAAATATTCACACACTTACCTTAATCCCGGGACAGAAACTGCTCCTTCCTCCTCCGGCAATCCAGGAAGTGAATGGAGCTCTCACAGAGCCCCCTTCCTGGAGACCAAATTGCATGGAGAATTTAAAAATAAAAAATCCCCCAAACCTCAAAGAAGTGCACCAAGCACCTAAACATCCTTAAAAAAAACCCCAAGTAACCTGGGGAGGGAACAAAAAGGCTGTTACTGACCTCTTTGTCACAATCAAAGTAGGAAGTGTTTTGCAGGGACCTCCCAGGACCTTACAGGGAGCCCTGCATCGTGCAGGGAATTTAAAAATTAAAAAAACCCAGACATAAAAAAATTAAAGCAATCACCTAAACAGCCTTTAAAAGAAACAAGTAAACAGGGGAGGGTACAAAAAAGTCTGTCACTTACCTGGATGTCCAGATCGCCACCAGAAGTGCTCTCTACTTACCTTCCAGGACCTTACAGAGGCAGGCAGCCGGGGGGGGGGGATTTAAATACAGGCAGACTTCTAAAAATTAAAAAAAAAAGCACCAAAGCACTTTTAAAGCTTTAAAAGCAACATGGGGAGTGTACAGAAAAGGCTGTCACTCACCTGGATGTCACGATCGTACCCGGAAGTATTTTAACATCGCGCGAGCATAATGGCAAACCAGTTCACACACCCATGATTCCATTACAGAAACGGAATGGGAGATCTATTGACAACTTTTCCCAGTGAATAAAGCAAAACGGAAAGCACATGGGGTCAGAACGGGGTCAGAATGGGTGAGGAGGATGTCATCTGGAAAAAAACCTCTTTAGCAATCCTGTGGCATTTCTGTTCTATTTCATTAAGCCCATCTGATAAAGTCCGTAGTCTCGTTCAGCCAGGTCTTCCCCATCCTATATCTATGCATTTCGTTTTTTCACCCTAAGTGCAGTACCTTACATTTCTCCGTATTAAATTTCATTTTGCTAGCTTTGGCCCAGCTCTCCAGTCTATCCAGGTCATTTTGAATTTTGATCCTGTCCTTTAGGGTATTAGCAACTCCTCCTAATTTGGTGTCATCTGCAAATTTGATAAGTATGCCCCTAATTACCTCATCCAAGTCATTGATAAAGATGTTGAATAGCACTGGGCCCAGGACAGTACCCTGTAGCACCCCACTGGTCACATCTTTCCAAGACAAAGAGGAGCCACTGCTGTGTCTCTACTGTGTATAATAAGTACACCCATAAGTACAAACAGAACTGGATCCTATCTTATATGACTTTTAAATCTATTCATTTATTTAGCATCATATATTCAATGAATTTCATACTTGCCTAATTGTAAACAAGCTAAAGAAGCCCTTGGCCAATTCTTCCTAGCTGAAGATTCAAAGTGGTAGCAGTGGCCACGGAAAGGAAGCCAAGGTTTCTCCTCTGATTCTGGGCATTTCCCTGGATTTTGAGGTGGTTCTGTCGGTGCCTTCACTGTTTAAAAAAACAAGAAATTTCTTTTAGTTTACACATTTATTTACAATTGTCAGGTTTATTTTAAATACATTTTCATCAGCTCTTTCTTTTAGATAAAGATATGTTTATATCTGGATAAGCTTTAATGAATCAGACAGTGCTACCCACATATCCTTGCTGCTCCGGTTATTAATGTGTTATTTGTAAATAAAATGGTTCATGGTGCACCATGAATAATTATTAACAACTGAGCTGTTTGGAATGTTACATCATTGTGATTCAGAAATTTTATAAGGACATTAACATTTGTGTTCAGCTTACACTCTCTAATAGTCAAAATTCCAGGGTAGTATAAATTAGATTCTGAAAAGAGAAATGGAGTACAGAATGAAGAAGGATAAAAGTGCTACTAAACGTGGTTGTGGTATTCTAGGGAGATGTCTTGGATAATCTGCAATAGCTGCATCAATATGTACGCCATCTGGATAGTGTTACTGGGTACCTCAAGACAAGACTTTTAATGAGCAATCATTCTGCCTCATAGATGGAACTGTATTGGGGAGAGTCCAAATCACTTTTGACTTGTAGCCCTCCCATCCCCCCCTCCTTCCACTTGTTTTCTTTAAGAAACTCTACACTGAAGAGCAAAACATAGAATAGCTGTACAATGGAGGTATCAGTCAGGAAGCAATCCTTTTCTTCACCTTTTTTGCTGTTCTTATGTTGGTACCTGGTTAAAGAGAAAATGTTGGTGGCATATAAATATGAAATCTCAAATTACACCTGTGTATGTCCTTTTATGATCACTGTGGACAGACATATATAGCACTTCTTTCCACAACAGTGCCCCGCCTGTGCCATCTAACCTCCTGTCTCTGCACACCTCCACATTCATTTAGTGATCTAGAGAGGGGCAGGGTAGTATCCTCCTGGGCCTCCCAGGGGTCCTCTAGAGCAGTGGTTCCCAAACCGATTCCCCAGATGGTTTGGACCTCAATTCCCAGAAGCCCCATCTGACTTAAAAATGGGGAAGAATTCTGGGAGTTGAAAAGTCCATGATATCTGGAATGCCAGAGTTTGAGAAACACTGCTGTAGAGGTCCAGGAGCATAATGTCATTTCCATGTGTCCAGCTGCAGAAGCAGAGCCAGATACTTCCTGGCCATCCTCTGCCCTCTGCCAGTGTTACCTACCCTGACACCCCAAGCCCCATGTCTATATTAATAATTGGCAGTATTTAATACTTAGATCAAATGTGGCCTTCCATGCAATGCAGGCATTAAAGCTGGAAGATTCCAACAAATTGCAAAGACTAGTGTTTAGACTCAGTCAGGTATGCACTTAAGGAGCGGCTGCCTAAATTCCAAAGAAATGTTAATTTGCAAGGCAAGGAGACTCAAACCTGTAAACAATCCTCATTCCTTCACCCTTTCCAAACAAAGTACGTTTGTCTCACCTTGAAAAACTCCAAGAAATATTGTCTCCTACTATAGATTCCATCACCTGGAGGCAGTTATTGACTATAAAAACCCTTCTAAAACTCCACTCAAATGCTCACAGATCCTTTTCCTGTGGAAACTATGTCCATCTGTGGAGCTGTTCCTATTCTGGACCCCCAATCTGCTAGTTTCTTCCATGACATCATCTCTACAGGAAAGGTGTCGTATCTCCCACAACCAACTCCCTACTCTGTCTCTCTATTACAATATTCCTTACTTTATTTGCTAGTCTTGCATGAATGCTTGAAGCCTGAATGTGTATGTGAATGTTGTTATTACTGTTTTTCTCAAATAAAGATCAATCATTGTACTATTTAGCATAATGTCTCCTCCTTAGTACTGGTAAACATAGGTAAAAAGATTCTGCTCAGTTTCCCCCTCTCACATAGCCAAGCTGAGTACATTAATTCCCCAAATTAATGTCAATATTTTGAGCATCCTTAAGACCCCCAAGCACAAAGGATAACACCAGGACGCTAACTGGCCATTGGGAGAGGGTTGCCTAGGTAGGTGGCACAGGTGGGAAGACAGAGAGGGAGTTGAGCTATGCCTGGCAGAGTTTATGCTATTCCAGGTCAATGCAGAATATTGGCCAATGTTTCTGGCAATGTCTGGTGACCGTTGGCTAAATAGCACTTCTCATTTGCCATTGCTCTGAGTTCACTGTCCCCTTTAACTTCATTTGAATTGGGGGAGGGAGTGACTATAGGGAAACAAATCACGGATCCCCCACATCATGTGTAGGGACTTGAGCCATAAGATGGCAAAGGAAATGAGTCAGCCAATGTCTATACCAATTGAACACTGTACAAAATAATATAGAAACATGCTATAACTGAAGATCAATGGAGGCAACCTCTTTGCAAAATTTATAGCTTAGCCATTATCAGTATCTGCCTCTAGTAACAATCAGAGTCTATGGCTCCACTAAAAGACCTGTTGTTTAATACCTTGCCTGATGAAGACTCCACAAAATGCAGAAGCCAGTGGTCCATAAGATGCTACTACAGTCTGAATAACAAACCATTAAAGAAAAGCATTACCTTTAATTTACTTACCATCAGAGTGTTTACAAAGTGGGAAATAATTTTGATCACATGATCCTGTCTTCCACCCTCCATCCAAGTCTATATAAACACAGCCAAAGTTTATTTTTGGTTCCCCTGCAGCCCATTTTGTGTACTTCATTCTGAACTTATCTATCCATGTATATTGTCCATCGGTCTAAAAAAAAAATTAAGACATAGCATTGGTGGCTATTAGATACAACTCATTTAAGCAAACTGGAATAATCATGTGAGTTGAATGTGGCTTGGCTCAGTTAAACACATTGCTTGATTGCTTCATTGTCAACCAAGATCAGAATTGAAGCCATTATGGTGCACACCACAACCCAAATTGCGGCAAGCCTATAGTAGCAAGGAGAAAGGGATATGGATTCAGTTGAATATTCATCACGTATTCAAATAACCATTCCAAAATGTCTCCCATTCTGAGCCTGGATTAAGCATACATATTCATAATAAATGTTTGGATGCATGAACTGAATATCTTCTATTCAGACTACTCTTATCTTCACTGTTATTATGCTTTAAATCTGGAAACTGATTTGTAGGTCCACCTTTATCACAGGATAAACCACTGTTGGTTTTGTTATTGCAGCTAAATATATATCTAATCACATAATGAAGTGTGATTAGGAATAAGAGGAAGGAAAACAAATTCCAACAGTTGACTGTTAGGCCCTTTCCAATAATCTGAAACAGGCAGACTCGTGGGGAAGACATTTACTGGACTTCAGAAATAAATCTGATGGTCTATAAAACACTGCAGGTCTAGGTTGCTGGTACCAGACCTCAAAGTGAGTATAGCAGCCCTTATTCCTCCCATCAAAAGAGAAGAAGACTAGTCTCCCCCTCATCTATAGCAGCAGTGGACAAAATTGGACCTTGTAGGACATTCCAGTCTAGAACTAAATCAGAACCTATTAGACTTTTGATAATCAGCAAGGTTCAAACTACTCACAACCCAAATCATAGTTCATTAATTCCTAATCACAATATTATGGGGCAATGGCTGTATGCAAGGAAGTTGTGGGTGGACATTTTTCTGTAAAATGCAGCATCCATTTTAATACTCTTCCAAGGAGAAACATATTGATTGAGATCTTCTGCCTCAAAAGAGCTCTTGAATTGGCCAGGAGCTTTCATAAGATCTGTTCCAAATGGTTCATATTTATCCTGTTTATCTAACTTTGCATGGACTCAACATGTATGTTTGTGTCTTTATCTATGGCATTTCAGGCTATACCTGATGTAATGCAGGGCAACAAAACTGTCAACACTTCTGCATAGTACAGACTCAGATGATTCCATTCCATTTGGACGGGGCTTTGAGGACTGATAATTTAGGCAGGATGGGCCTTATATAACATGTTGAATTTTCTATTTGCTATTTTTCTTGCGTAGTTGTGATATTTACGAGGTCTATGTTTTTAACTCTCCAGGTTGGGTATTCCTTTACTGTGAACTGTCCAACCAGCCCACCACTATGCAACAAAGACAGGAAGAGGACTGGTTGGATACATACTGAAGTGCAAGTCAAACTTTATATATATATATATATATATATATATATATGCTTTATACTGTAAAGATGCTCTGCATTCTTGTTAAGGAATCAGTATTCAGGGATTGCTTCTGATCAAGGCAGAAGCAGTAGAGATGGATCCCCCACTTCATTCCTATTTTTTTATATTAGTTTCCTTGTATATTACTCATAGATATATGGTGCTCTTACCACATTGCTGTTGAGGCCGATCCACACGGGGCTTTTGTACTTTAACACCTGCAGCCAGAGGAGAGAATGGCTGAAAGGATCTAAAATACTAGCAAGGTTTGACTCTTCTTTTTGAACTTGACACCTTTGCTGGGCTTCCTTCCATGCCATTTTGGTTTCGATGAAAAAGTAGCTACTGTTGCCATAATAGATATTAGGTACTGTGGTGGTTGAAGGAAGAACAGAGTACTTAGGGTCTGTAAAAGCAAGCGGAAAGTTATATTAAATACAATCCTTTTCATATTTTTTAAAGAAAAATGGTAAGAACATTCACTACTGGTCTTAGCAGAGTAGAAAAAAAAAGTTCTGCAGACATATAGTAGTGACCATATAAAGCTCATTGCATGAAAGTACTGCAAAGAATTCACAGAGGGTAGGATTGGGACCCCATGAGGACCAAATTTGGCCTCAGAGACTGAAGTTCTAAGGAAAAAGGCTCTCAGACAGTTGAGCTAAAAAGATCCCTCCTGAACTACGGTAACAGTAATGGTAATGCATACTTTAGAAATACAGCAAGTATTACCTCACCCTACACCCCGTTCCCAATACACATTACTTCACTGAACCGGGAATTCACAAAGTTGCCTTCTATGTGCCCTTAGGCTGCAGTTCTATACATTTTTCCCTAGGAGTACACCCTATTAAATTCAATCAGGCTTACTTCCAAGTACATCTATATGCACTTGCACTGTTAATTTCACTTTCAGAATCTCAAACACTTAAAGTATGACCAAATTCAAGGCTCACTAAATACATTCTATGAGAGCACAAGCCATTTTGCACAGACTGCTGTATGGAGTCACAGACAGGAAATCATGGCACAGTTTCCATGAGATGTGGTTGTCTTTTAATTCATGGAGTGTAGCAAAAGAACTCACTTGTATTGGTCTGACATATATAGCCTTTCTTAATGGAACAGCGAAAATGTTTCCATGTCCCTGCTTCTTTAAGAGGCCTATTTTTCACTGCAATACAGTCTTCCTAAAAGGAAAAAAACAAACAAACCCAGAAGTATCACAGGCAAACATGGGACAATCACAACTCTTTCCTTCTCAGCCAAATAGGTATAACTTCCAGGAGTCACTGGGAGTACAAGTAGGAAACTTTAGATTTGTACTCTCTTTTCTCTCCTGATGAGTATTTCTAGGCTGCTTATTTATTTCCCCTAATATAGTTGAAGAGAGCTAGCCTGGTGTAGTGGTTTGAGCATTGAACTATGGACATTTTCAGACACCGTTTTAGCGTGGCTACCGCAGGAAGAGCTCCCGGGAGAGGGACGGCATTCTTGCGCAGCAGGGGGTCATTTTCGGACGACGCTGTCCCTCTCCCGAAATCATCAGTGTCAGTTCCGTGAAGCTTCGGAAGCCGCAGAGCCATATTTTAATCACGGGCAACTTCCAGCTGCTCCAGCTGCTATCCTTAACTCTTGCTTTGTTGCTTGCCCTAGTCCTAGGAGGGACTCCAATCTCCTTCTCAAAACCACACCAATAGGGGTCAGAGCTTAGGCTGTATATTTTGTTGTTTACAAGTTTACAATGAATTTAGCAGTAAAATGTAATCAAATACCTACCATAGATCCCTCATAATTAGATGATGGAAAGCCTTTTGCCCAGTTTGTGTAATGAACTCCTGTTCCATCTGTCCAGAGGAACATGTGTTCTTCATTAATATCATTTAATCCTATCCATGCATCCGTCGGAAAATTATTTAAATGGAAAGTGAGGAAGGCTGAAAGAAAAGGAGGACAAAAATATATATATGACAACCCCAAAATCTGGGCAATAGTTCAAACAACTATCTGGTGAAAGAATGAATTTTGGAATCAACTAGAAAAAAGGGAAATAACAATTACACTGAATTATAGATAAGTATGAGAATGTTAAAGTCATAAATTGGAGTTTAACATTATATTTGGAGAGTGTAGAAGAGAGAGGTGGATTCCCTATCATAAACAAAAGCAGCCTCAAGATAAACAGATGGACTGACAGATAGATAGATGCATGTGTGTATGCATACAATATGCATGAGAACAAAAGCTTCAATTCATTGTTTTCAATTTCTGTCTAAACTTCTGTCTAAAGTGGAGTAGAGTCTCCTCCTCTGGAGATTTTTAAACAGAAGCTGGATGGCCATCTGTCAGGAGTGTGTATTTCTACATGGCAGGGGGTTGGACTATCCAGGCCCTTGTGGTCTCTTCCAATTCTATGATTCTATATAAGCAATAGACTGTGCAAATGGGAATTCACCGGGATTCTAAACAGAGATCAAACTGTGCTTTGGGATCCTGGTTTGTACAAACTATGGTTTAGCCTTAAATCTGAATTAAGTCATTACTTGATGCTCTTATTTCCTAGTAATATGAAAGCTGCCAAATAATACCGTGGTGAACCCCTATGGCCAACTACTAGGTGTTTGTGTGAAGGAGCTGCACCTGAGTGCCATCAAGCTGAGAGAAAAGCATTGTCTAAAGAGGAACTGGATACTTCCTTGCACAATGTACAAAAATCTACTTATGCTGGTCTAACCCCAGCATAAGCCACCAACTAGATTCTTTACTTTTGTCTTGCCCAGTTATGTAATTCACATCTATTCCCCATAATATACCTGTAATTGATGGAGAATGCATAACGGTACTTCACATCACTACTATTACAACCCTTCATTTACAATCTTTAATTTCCAAACTAAACAGAAGGAGATGGATCGACAACAAATTATTACTCTCAGAAAAGATAAGGCTGCAAATATGAGTGAAGTGGCTTGTTGCAGAAAGAAGGTGAGTATTAATTTATTAGTGCAAAGCTAGCATACCTTGTAATCTTTCATTAGATATGGTAGCCAGGTTTCCTCCAATGTCAGGGCCCAGACAAACAGAGCGTGCAGCATCCCAAGATTTTTGGTCATCCACTTGAAATCCAAATAACTTGTAGCACTAAAAAAGGGAGTAGTTACCACTTTTCGTATTATTTATTTATTTATAAAATTATCTGAGCATATTTCAGGTCCACAAATAGGTGGGATAGAAGGGGGCCTACTGTAACGGCTGCCATCTTACAATCCAACCAGCAGACATGGGCTTTTATACCTTTTCCCTACATACTCCTTTCTCAACCCTTTTATCAGTCGTCCCACCTTGAACCTTTGTGCCTACCAGAACTCCAAGTATGCTAAACAGGGAATAACAGACAACATCAGAGACTGGGCGAAAGAAGCCAGATTTTCCTGGCTTCCTATTTCATTTGCTTTTAAAAATGCACTTCAGAGCTGAACGTTGGCAACCCTATTTTATTGGGGGAAGCGCAGAGATGTCACACAGCCACTGTACTCAGGTAAATCATTTCCTCGTCCTCCTCCCCCACTGTAGTTTGTATTAGATTTACACTGACAAAACATTCATCTGGGTTACAGTCCTATGCCTACTTACCTAGGGTATACTACACTACATAGTTCCAGCACTCTGATGCCATTTAAACTGCAATCACTCCATCCTACAAAATCCTGGGACTTCTAGTTTTGCATGACACTTCAACTTCTCTCCTAGAAAGCTCTAGTTTTGTAGTTCAAGGGAGTTGAGTAGAACTCTTCAGAAGGTCATTTTAAGAACCTTACCAAACCTCACATCCCAGGATCTCATAGGAAAGAGTCACGACAATTAAGCTGCTATAAATTTATACTGTAGCTATAACTGTATAGTGTAGATACGCTTTGGTAAGTAAGCTCCACTGAGGCAAATGGAACTTACTTTTGAGTGGACATGCATATCAGTGCCCTGGAAATATATTTGTACCTGTCCTTTGATGGCTGGACTAAATATACAAGGTTCTGTAAAAATGAGAGATGTGTTGCAGTGCAAGACTGTTGTCACATTGCCAGTGCAGGCATAAGATTCAGCTGCCAGTACCATCAGCTTTTGTGCATGGGTTTGTGCAGGAACAAACAATGGTTTGGTATTTGTAATCTAAACTTGCTTGCACTGTTGGCTTAGGTATGAGGATATTGGTTCTATAAAGATGCTCTGGCCTGCTCTACATGTAGGACTTTATCAGACGCATAAAGTATGGTGTCATAATGACACCACATAACCGCAAAAGGGTGCGCAGATCAGACAACGTCGCCCTTTCACAGTTATATTCTGCCCCAAACCCATACTTTTTAATTGATGACTTAAGCCATCAATTGATCCCCCATGGGTACTTTTGTGCCGGCATTGCCGGCATGTGAAACCTTGGGCCATTTAACTCATGTGAATGCAGCAACAATGGCTTGTCTGGCGCAAACACTTCCAGGTGAGATCGGGACATCCAGGTAAGTTTTGCTCTTTTTATGAACCTCCCTGGGTTACTTGGGACTTGTAAAGTGTGTTTAGGTGCTTGGTGTAATTTTTTATGCTTTATTTTTTGTTTTATTTTTAAATTTCCTGCGCAATGAAGTCTTGTGGGATTTCGAACTAGGAAGTGAAAAGGGGTTACTTCCTCTTCATTGCTGGGGAAGCCTTCTGCTGAGAGAGAAGGTAAGTGCAGTGGTGGGGGCGTTCTTTTGCCAGCATAAAAATTTATTTTTTATGCTGGCAAAAGAACATTTAAAGGGGCTAGTCAGATAAAGTTCCTAGAGTGCATTGCAAGAGCTGCAATGACACCAATGCAGTGAGGAAAGAGCCTGGATTGGACACATACAACAGGGAGCAGGCTGCAGAGTTAAAGATACCAAAACATCTAGAAATATTTCAGGGAATATCTGTCCAAAATTTAAGACAGAAAGCTCAAAGCATTTTTGAAATCATCAGTGAAATTATATTTGTGCTATAATAAATGTAAACCATCCTTAGATAATAATAGTACACCAGACTTAGATACGGTAGAACCCCCATATCCGCTGGGGATTGGTTCCAGGACCCACCATGGAAATCTGTGGATAATAGCAAACGCCATTGAAAATAATGGGACTTACGGTTTAAAATACAATAGAGTTGCCTTGGAGGACCTAGAAAATGGCTAGAGAGGATGCATTTTCTAGGAAGACTCCATGGTAGCAGTGCTGAAAATGAAACCATGGATGATTGAATCAGTGGATACAGGGGTCCTAATGTATTCTAGTTCCAGTCCCCTCTCCCTTAGATATTTCAACCTTTTGATCTCTGACTCCATCTTTATACTGCAGCTATTAATACCTTACCAAAATTTTATTCCCTGCCAGTTTTTGTTATATTGGAATAAAGAAGGAAAGGATGGGTCATAGGTACCATGGCCTTCAGTTCAGAATTGCAAGTAACAAGTATTTTAATTCCAAATGGAACCATCCCCCAGAGCTAGTATGCTATGTTCCCTTGAATGCTTCTCTAATTAATGTAAATGGACCATGAAATCCAAGCTTGTTTTGATAGTGACCATTTATACGTGCAGTTTTGCACTGTGTCTGCCAATAATGATTTGGACTTGAGGGGGATGTAGATACCAAGTTTCAATTACTCTTTCTCCTCCCCACCCTTCTCTTTATATTCCAGTGTGCCTTTGTTTCCCAGTACTATCTTGAAACAAGAAAATTATAACGGTACCTTATTTTCAAACAGAAGCCATGATTCTGGACAACCTCCTGGCACAGAAGGTGCTGTAGGAGCAGCTGTTGTATTGACCAAACTTTTGTGTCTTTCACATATGAAAGGTGTTGGGTAACCACAGTTTATATCATTCCAAAGTCCTGAACATGAGAAAACAAGTTGTTGATATGACAATGGTTGGTACCCTATTTCCAAGTTGTTTATGCCTTTAAATAGCTTAGTCCCAGAATGTTTAGAGCTTTTCTGGCATTCAAAATCAGAATAGGCCCAAGGGACAACCTGGGGACCAGGTCTAGGAAAAGCTGTTAGGGCATCTTAACAAATTTGGTGTTTCTAAACTATTTTAAGAGGGAGTCTCATATAATGCATTTCAGATCTATCCTAGATATTACTAGACCATGAGTAACTGTAGCCAAGTCTTCAAACAGAGATGCAATTTGTACGCCAATTATAGTTGTTGAAAGTAACCATAAGCTACAATTGCCTCTTGTGAATAGATCTAGGACTTTATCAGACTGAGCCTCTAAAAATGCTTCTTTCCCACCATATTTTGAACCATAACTGTGCCAGCAAAATAACCAATTTTATCAAACATTGCTGTAATAGCATGAAAAAGCAGCCCCGTACTTCCACGTTGGCAGGTGTGCATGGTCTCAGTGGTTCTTGCAAGAAGATGCGAACATGCTTAAAAGTCTAAAAACAGCCAAATTAAAAAACAAAAGACAAACACTAAAACACACTTAAAAACATGCCTGCAAAATGGGGAGGTTTATAAAAAGAGCATTTCATACCTAGTTTTTACCTTCTCACCCGGAGGTGTTCTGGCAGGAACCACCTATTGATGCTGGAATCATGCCATCAGAATGGGGTGCGGTTTCAGATACTCGTCATTCCGTGAAAAAATCACCATGGCTGATCAATTGTTGGCTTGGCCCATCAATAAAAAAGGAATGCCTTTTTGACCACACAAAATTGCGAAACACTATGTCATGCGAAATTCGCACCCTTTCATGTTCATTAGGCATCATTATGATGCCATATTTGCCACATCTGATAGAGTTCCTAATCCTGGTAATGTCAGATCTAGATAGTTGTAAACTTGATCTTGAAGTAGTAATATTGTCCCGTATGGTAAAAGCTGCATACCACATTCAGGATTTTTAAAAGACATATGTTGTTTCAGGGCTGAACTTCTGTTAGGTAAAATAGGGGGGGGGGACTTAATTCAGCCTATTACTAGCTCCAAGCACCTGTCCAGGACATTAGCTATTGGATGAACCTGAGATACAAATGCTGAGTGTCATCAACATACTATGGCAACCAATGCCAAAATTTCAGATGAATTCTCCCAATGATTTAATGTAATACATAAATAGCATCTGTGTCATGGAACTGAATACTAGTCTACCAGCACCACCTTCTGGAATGCACCCATGAGATAACAACATAACTAGTGGAATACACTTCAAAGGAGTAGCTGTCTGTTTGTTCCACCATATTAGCAAAGAATCTTGTGCCACTCTTAAAACTACAGGTGTTTTACAGCACAAGCTTTCATGGACTATAATTCATCTCCTCAAAATCAGATGTTTGTTGATATACTGAAGTATGATGTCTCCAACTCCAATTAGACAGACAGTCTAAGTTTAAAATTTAAAATGTCTCCCAGTACTAAAAGCCAGTGGGGAGGCCTGGCAGAAGACAGATCCCTGCGAATCTCAGGGAAAATTGTCCATCAGAACAACCAAAGCCATTTTAGTCCCAAACACAGCCTGGAAACTCAGATTGAAATGGATCTAGAAATTCAGTATCAGCTACGAATGCCTGGAACTGGACCAACACTACCCGCTTGGGAATCTTAGGTGGAAAGGAGCTGCAGTGTACAGCAATCCTAAGCCTGTATACCTGGGCGTAAGGTTCATAACATTCAAAAGGACTTATTTCTAATTCCATATATATAGGCCCAGTGGATTATGACATCAGAACACCAAAGGCCAGATACTAAAATTTGAAGCCTTGGTGAGGGCTGCTGTGATGTTAGAGCAAACAGTAAATCAAAAATAAGGAGATGGGTAGAGACAATGTGCAGCAAAGTGCAGATGAACCAAAGAATGTTCTACAGGTGATCCGCTGCCCACAGATTGGACATACACTCCCAAATTATGCATTACAACACTGTAGCATACAATGTATACATTACAAATAATTGGCAAGACACCCACCTGTTCTTCTGTACATGACCACACAGTTTTCATCATTGTTTGCAAAATTGGGTTCATGCGGTGCCCAGGCTAAATATTGCACAGGAGTTCCATCCATCCACCTTAAAGATAAATGGTCCAACATGGGTGAACATGGTTAAAACCAATTAGGGTGAGGAAAAAGCTTCAGACATAAAGTTACAACAATCCTACAAATGCTTTACTAAAACCAAACCAAGTTTGGGCCTTAAAAGTCTAAGGGTGCGGCTATACGATCATAAAAAAATCCGTATGGGGGCAAAAAATACGAACAGCCTGTCGTTCGTATGCATACGAACCGGCTATACAATTTTTAAGGCCCCTAAGCTCCGTATGACTCCCTCTTCCCGAAGCTGGCTGGAGCGAGCAAGCCAAGCGGCAGTTTTAAATCTCCCGCCGCTTTTTTTTTTTTTAAAAAAAGGTTTCTGGTTTGCGGACATTCGGTTTTCCGTATTTACAATATAAAATAAAAATAAACAAACATATAAATTCACGGACTTACCGGACGCTCGCTAGCCGGGAAACCAACATGGCGGCCGCTCCCAATTCCCCTCTGTGCTAGCCCCGCCCCCTCTACTCGGCCAGCCAATCAGATTACTCTGCCTGTTCATATGTGTGCGAACGGACCGTACAGACCCGTCAGCCATCCGTACGGTGTACGGATTTCTCTTCACGATCCGCTTTCCCTCCCGAATGCCGCGTGTGCGTATTTCAGGGTGGAAAACCGGACCCCCCCTCTTTTGCATTCGTGTGCATCCAAACGGCCGTTTGTACGGAAGTGCGAACTTTCGCACGCCGTACGTATTATTTAAATCGTGTAGACGGGACCTAAGACTCTAAGGGGTTACCTACACCAGCTAGGTTATGCTGGCTCCCTGTCAGCATATCCTGGCTGTGGAGGTGGCCTGTTCTGCTCCCATTACCTGGAGGAAACAGACCAGAGTCTACATAGGAACACTGGACAGTCACTGCAGCCACCACCATTTTCCTTGCTATCTCGGAAGCCAGGAAGGGGGGCTGCAACATATAACTAAGACCCCTGCAAGTGACCAGCCTTAGTCACATGCTGCAGGACCCCTGCCTCACTTCTGGATGAACTAGCAACAGTAAGGGCCGGCATGCCAGCTGGGCTCCTGAAGACACATGGGGCCCAATCGAGTTTTCACAAGCAGTACCAGATTAAACTATGTATTGTTATGAAATGGTTTATTGGGCCCTACTCTGGCTTGCCCCCATTTTAGCCCCGTAACTTGCCTGAGGGTGGTGAGGACTGCCCAGGGGCAGAATGGGGCAAATGTCCTGCCTCATATGGACTGCAGGGCTCTGAGATGGGGGCGAGCTAGGGTATTTAGCCCATGTAGATAATCTCTAAATCAGAGGTGGGTAATCTCTGACCCATGCACCTAATCCAGCCTGTGGAGCACCCCGCCCCAGATCCTATCCAGAGGAGAGTAAAAGGCAGAATCCCCACTATTATTTCCAGTCACTAACAGGAGTTGAAGTTGAGTGCTAATTCCAAATTAATTATACCTTGTGTGTAGTACTTTCTAGTGTCTTTCCCAAATATTACACTTATCTTCACTGAGAAGTCCTCCAGGCAGAGCAAACATATCAGAAGGTTACCATATCTGTTGCCTTACTTCTCAGGGTTTTTTAAAAATATCCAATCCAAATCCATCAGAGGGATTGTATGCCAAGAGAAACATTGCTTTCAAAGCTCTGGACAGGGACCAATGGAGAAAGTGATTGTGTAGGATTTACTGTATTAGATTGTATTCATTACTAGGAAATTTACCCAGTGTTACCTCACTTGATGTTGATGACTACACATATGGTATGAATGAAACAAAAAACGGAGATTATAGCATTTATAATCTGTCCGAAAAAGCAAAAACCACACTAAATGACCCGAAACAGCACTTTTCCAGAAAACATGTCTGCCAATTTGCCCTGAGCTTGCATGAAAATGTCTGGGAAGCGAAGCTAAATCTGGCGTGCAGTCAAAATTAGTTCATAAATGGAAATTATAGATGAAATAATACAGAAATTTAAAGTCTTCATTTACAGCAGTGGCTCTTAACCTTTTCTTAGCAGACCCCCCTTTAAATATATTTTGTTGCCACAGACCCCCAAGGCTTAACTCAAGATTTAAAACCCTAATAACAATAACAATAACATAATTACACCATCCATTAAACCTTCCCTCAGAGGCACTGGAGGGGGAGGGAAGACTTTTCTCCTGCTTCTTACTGTAAGTTTGTGGTTGGAGCAGATTGTACAGCAATGTGCAAGCCAAGCCAGCCTTGACTCCTGTCATGTGGGCTGAGCAGCCTTCAGTCCTTCATGGACCCTATGTGAGGCCATCATGGCCCCCTGGGGGTCCATGGACCACAGAGTAAGAACCACTGATTTAGGGAGTATCTGAAGCAGTTGATAGACTGGGTCTAAAACATTAGTGTAACTTTTATTTTGGTCCTATTAGATAATGCACACCAAATTTTGTGACTCTATGATCAATCATCTTGATTTGTAGAGCATAATGGATATATAAATACTTTAGATTATAATAGAGTTACAGTACTTATACCAATGTGGGGTTAGTAAGTTGAATAGCAGTCATAAAAGTGATGGTTTCCATTTACTTACTTAGCCACCTTATCAAGGCTTAGTCGTAAACCAATGAAGTAAGTGTCCACTTTATCATTCTGTGAGATCTAAAACATGAGTATGGAAATGTATTCATTTGCTTGTGCACTCTGGCAAAGATGTCTGAGACAAACAATAACTACTGAAAATTACATTAAAAATGAAGATACTGTAATTTCTTTAGAAACATATTAGTTTTCAAAATTCTGATTAACAGGATTATACGAAAAACAGATTAATAATTTTAAAATGTTGAAAAGTAGTAAGACTTAAACTATGCTCCAGATAGTCTTCTCTTCCCCTCCATATTTGGTTAGTCTTATAAGTTACTGAAATGGATGGAAGTATATTGAACAATGCCCCCAAAAGCACATCCCATGGCTAGTGGTTTTGCCCCCTTTTTAATTGGTAAACATTTTGAGTGTAGCAGCACATGGGCCTGAGTATGACTCCAAATAAAGGGTTGTATGGCCTTCCATCATTCCTAGCCAGTGGACTGTACCTCCCATCATTCCTAGCCAGCATAGCCAATAGTGAGGAATGCTGGGAGTTGCAGTCCAGTAATAGCTGGAGGGCCACATAATTCCCATCCTTAAATTCTACTCTTCAGTGAAGATAATTTTTGTCCTATTTCATGCTTGGTTTATATGGGGTGGAGGGGTGGGGGAAGAGTAACATTGCCACGCAGGATAAGGCTAATGGTCACTCTGGATTTTATCAGACTAGCTTCTAAACAATGTAATTCCACTATTGAGGAAAGTGGAAACATAGTGGCATGATTACAGTAATTATTGCACATTGCTGTAATTGTATGGTACTACGCCATAATTGTGTGATACTAGCACCATGGAATCATCGCACAACGACAACTAGCAGTTGAAGAATGGGATTTTACTTTCATGATTTTGTATGGGCGAGATTTTGGCTGTTCTCACAAGAAGACACAGTTTTGTTTAAACACACCAAAAACACATAAATAATAAAAGAAATTAACAAATAAACACTTAAACAAACATAAAAACATACCAAGAAAAGGTGACAGTTCATTAAAAGAGCATCCTGTTCATCCTGTGCTCTCACTGGGAAAGGGGAGAGGGGAAAGGACCACCCATTCACACTGTAATTCCGCGATTACAGCAGAACGTGATTTCGTACGCTCATCAATACCATGAAAAGTGTGATTTTGAGGGCTATTCACAGTTATTTCCATCAATAAAAAGTAATGAGCAATTAATGGGTGGAGCACACATTGGCCATGGGAGGACAACAATGTTGTGCAATAATGGGAACCCATTTACGGTACTGTTGCACTGTAATTCTGTGACTACAGCTCCATCTGATAAAGTCCTCTGTCTCAGAAGGCAATCTTCCAAAACAAGACAACTGCATGCCTAGAGCAAGTTTCCAAGCAGGGCATAAGAACCACCCTGTTTTTTCAGATAGACTGTCCATTTTGCCAGCAAGAAATGTGTCAAGAGAACTGTAACTGGGTGTCATTTTTCCATTGTTCAATGTCTTTGAATTTTGTTTACCAGCTTCTTAAGGGGAGATTAAGCCTTACTTTTCCAACTTTTGAAGAAACTGGAATTTCATTTCTCTGATTAATATTATGAAATATTTTCTGACTGAAGGAATGTCGTCTCTATGGAGGCAATTCAACAAATATAACTGCGCTTAGATCCACAGGGATAGACTAGCCTTGGAAATAATGGATATTTATTTAAAGTATTTTGGTACTGTCTCCCACAAGAGCTCCCGAGGCGATGAACAAATAAAAACCAATTAAAATGATACAAAGATTTAAACAAATAAAAACACATTAAAATACTCTTTTAAAACTCTTAAATCCAGTTTAAAACCAATCCTAGAATTCAGTTTTGAAACAGTTAAAACTGCAGTTTCAAACATTGAATGCCATACAGAACAGCACTGTTTTGACTGTCCACTGGAAGCGTAAAAGAAATGAGGCCAGCCTAACTTCCTTGGTTAGGGAGTTCCACAGTCGAGGTGCTGCTTCAGAGAAAGCTTTCTTACATGTACCCACCATCTTAACTTCATGTGAAGTTAAGCTAATGAAAAGGAGCCCTGGTGGCACAGTGGTTAAATGCAAGTACTGCAAGCCACCACGTTGCAAGTTCGATTCCAGAGGGCTCCAAGGTTCACTCAGCCTTCCATCCTTTCGTAGGTCGGTAAACTGAGGATTCAGTTTGTGGGGGGCAATTAGCTAACACACATTGGAAACTGTTTAATGCAGTGTAGATGTGTAAATAGCTATTGCTTAAAACAATTTGTAAGCTGCTCTGATAGCCTTGTGGCTGAAGAGCAGGATATAAATAAATAAATAAATAAATAAATAAATGTGGTGTTGGGACACACAGCTAGGGCTTCATTGAAGATCTCAAATTTCTAGCAGGATATCCTGGCCTGAAGTCATTTAGGGCTTTTATTTTCTGAGATACTACTCTCTTCCAACCAATGGTAAATCCATCTACATTGGTTCCTACTGACTTCCATTGCTTGATGTAGTGCTTACATTCATTCCAGTAGAGATAACATAGAGATGAACTCAGAAACTTCCTGCTGTCTTCCTACAAAATAGGTAAGTAATGAACTATGCATTGTTTAGAGTCAGTTTTGAGATTTTAAGGAACATGTTGTTCTCTGAAATTTGAATGATCTGCTTTTGTTGCTTCTCTTACGCCCAGAGCCTTTGGAGTTTATGTGACTCTAACACAGACAGTCCAAACTACATATGGCTCATAGTGAAACAACATAGGCCATCCAAATGCTGTTACTTACCCACCTTTCCCCTGCAAGCTTTTTGCCTAATGAAAAAACTTTGAGTTTCAAATGCTTGCATTAAAAATTGTCTTTTTTTGGTTGGACTAATAAAGGTATTGGTACAACATGGATGTATTGCTTTAGAATTTTAGCACAAACCCACCAGTTGTGTGGATAAGAAATTCCTGCCCTTCCATTTTTTTCCTGCACAGTGCAGAATTTTTCTGCACTATAATATATTGATGGCAAAACCATCTTGCATATAATTTCAATGCCAGTTCCCTGATACTGAGGAATAAGGATATGAAGAGAAGAAAGGAACAAACTTCAGGAATATAGATTTCAAAGCCAACATTTCTGAAGAATGATAGTGTCTTAGAATTCAATGTTCTGAACTAGTTAAAACAGAGACAATATATTAGCGCCTTACATATTTCAATAAAAATCTTCTTTCAGTGTTGCTTTCAATAACAGCCAGATCCCCAAAGTTTTTCTTACAAAACTCCCGTGCTTTTTCCATAGGAAGTTTATCATTGCCAAAATAATACTGCTTGTCTCCATTGATGAGCCATCCATCACTGGTAAACTCAAATTCTGCAATAGAGATAGCACAAATTGATATTCTGGGATCTAATCAAGAAAACAACCAGGGTGTCTGTAGGGTGCAACCATTCTTTTGGGAGCCTGGGACAAACAATAATGGCTGTCAATATTGTAATGTAATGATTAACATTTACTCATCACTGTATTCTGAAGCATTGATTTTGGGTGGTTTTTTTTTTGACATTTTAAAATGAATTCTTGAAAAATAATTAATGATAATTAAAGATACCTTAAAAGTAACATGTTAGTAACATGCCTGTTACTAACATGTTGCTTTTCAGATATTTTTAATAACTGTTGAAGAAAGGATTCACTTTTGTAAAATCATGACTAACAAGTGACATGCTTTCAGAAAATAAACATTACAAGTTCTGGTTACTAGCTTTACCTAAACCATTATAAACATAAATAGTCCAGTTTGTATAGAGTTCTTTTAAATATTTATCTACCCATCAGAATTGCAATTATGAAGCTTTGAAAATGGACTAAGAATAGGCATGTAAGTCAGCAACAATTGCTGACAATATTTTATTTGCTAAGGCTATTATAGGTACTCTCTTAGCCTCAGAGGAAGACAAAGACAAACCCCTTCTGAACAAATCTTGCCAATAAAAACCCATGATAGGTTCGCCTGAGGGTCACCATAAGCCAGAAATGACTTGAAGGTACACCACCACAACAACAAGGTAAACACATGAGGAAAAATTCAGATGAATATACGATTTAAGTTTTTTTTTTTTTAAAGACAAAAATAGGAGAGATTGGGTAAAATAAATTGATTAACCACCTAGGATGGGTATGGGAAAAGGGGGCCTTCAGATGTTGCGAATCTCAACTCCCACCTCCCGTCACCATTGTCTTGGGATGATGTGAGCTACAGTCCACCGTTTGGACACACAACCCCTGAGCTAGGGTTTCAGTTCAAGCCCTTCTGTTGCTGAAGGCTTAGGCCAAAATGAAAAATCTCTGGCCTCAGTACTGAAGCTGAAGACCCTTGCACACTACACATTGATAACACTATGATTCCACTTTAAGTATCTTGGCTGCATCCTATGAAATTCTGAGGTTTGTATCCTGCAAATATAAACCCTAGGATTTCATAAGAAGGAACCATGGCAGTTGAAGTGGAATCATAGTGCCATAATTGTGTAGTTTGAAAGGGTCCCAGATGAATGCCATCTAAGTCTACTGGTAGAAGTTGCATCCTTCACTCTATTCATGTTCACTGCACAACATTTGCTGACACAGGCAAGGTGTGTGGTGGCATTCATGGAGTCCAAAGTATGCTATGGAGCATATTAACAATATAAACACTGGTGACTGCCTAAACACATATCTGCTCTCCAAGGTACAGCCACACACTTCCTCTGTATCTGGGGTTTAAAAGTATTCTAGTACCTGGGTAGACAGATCCTTATAACCAGCCACATACAGAAACAGTATCATGTGTTAAAACCTCTGCAGCTTCTTTGCTTTTACTGACTTTCTCCCACACTGTGTTATATACAATGAATAACAAGACTGCTTAAAATAAAGGAACACTGTGAGATTTCAGGCAAACAAAGAACCTTCACCACTTTATATGCTGAGTGAGGGAGACACACCAATGCCTGCTTCCATCATGTCTAGTTTGAGCCCAGAACAACTAGTCCAGGAAGAACTGTGCTTTAGGAACTTACTCCAAACAAGCTATAACAAGATTGGAACCTTCTGCCTGTTAAGGAATGCCCCTATTAATTCCACTCCCATCACTGGCCGCTCATGTAATCTAATTTCTTTAATAACTCACTTGGCGAAGGTGGATTTGTTGGTTCTGGTTTTGGTTGCACTCCTATAAAAATATAGACAGATAGATTATAGTGTTATTACCTGTGTCTTATGTCACTGATATCAACAATTACTTTAATGCTACATTTAATACCTCAAGTTAGATGAAACTCCTATATCTTGAAGAAATATTTAGGTGTTTATTTGGGGATTCCACCTGAACATTCCTATAACCTATCCTTCACTGCATTTGAAAAACACTGACCTACTTTGAAGAGCCTAAGAAAACCACAGCAAGAGCCTTGCCAGGGGCCTAATTGTCTGGCATCCCATTTCCCATAGTGGCTAACCAGAGGCTCACGGGAAGCACATAAACAGTACTTGAGGGCAAATCACCCTCTTCTGTCCATGTCCCTTGGCAGCTGGCATACAACTGATTATTTAATTTTATACATATTCTACCTTTCTTCTGGTACAGGCCCCAGGGTGGCTTAGAACAAATTAAAACAAAGTACAGCTAAAACATATTTGATACAAAAGTTTTTTTAGACCATTCAGTTATCAATTCTATTAAAAACATTAAATTCGAACAGTTAAAGCACATTTTTTAAAAACCCCATTAAAAGACCCTTCTGCCACAGTAAGTAAAAAGCCAAAGGCCTGACTGAAAGGTCTTTGCCTGCCAGCAGAAAGATAGCAGACAGGAAGCCAACTAAGCCTCCCATGGGAGCAGCCATCAGGTCTGGGAGCAGCCATCAGAAAGGATCTATCCCGTGTCCCCATCAAATGTACATGTGATAGTGGTGGTGGGACAGAGAGAAAGCCATCCTCCCAGAATCTTAAAAATCAGGCAGGCTCAACAGAAGGCCTCTGATTCTTAAGATTGTAGTGTAACTTATAGCCACAGACCTTTCAACAAATAATACTTTTTTACCCTGTTTTAGCTTTTCCAGTAGATATTAGTATGTCTGTATTTGGATTATTAAAAGTGCTTCTAGAACACATTTTTGAAAGAAAGAAGGAAAGAAGGAAAGAAAGAAAGAAAGAAAGAAAGAAAGAAAGAAAGAAAGAAAGAGAATTTCCAAAGATGACAGTGATGTTACACAACTCATAGTTTCTGTTCTCATTAGGGGCAGAAAGGATATTTACAGCTAATCATTTCCTGACTGAAAAGTGAGTTTCCTGATATTTTGGAAAGCTAACTGGGAAGAATAACAAAGAGATAAATCCAATCAAGCTGTCTTATTAAAATACCTGGGGAAACCTGCTTCATGTGGGAAAACCCAGATTGGGCATTGCGGGAATGCAAGAGTCCATACGTGCATACTGGCCCATATCTGCAACCGCAACTGCCACTGGTGTCTCTCTGAAGCCAGGAAGGAGCCCCAGGATGTGATCAAGGCCCCCTGCATGTGCCCAGCCTTGATCACATGCTGAGGGCCTCCCTCCTGGTTTCAGAGAGACACCAGTGGTAGTGGCAGCTGCAGCGACAAATATGGGCTGGCATGCAGGTATGGACTCCATCCCATTTAATGTAAGTAACAGGGAGAAACGGGCCTGGTCCAGGGCCAGAATATGCCAGCAGGAAGACAGAATATTCTAACAGGTCTAGACAAGCCCTAGGACATGGGACAATGGATTCAAACTACAGGAGAAGAGATTCCACCAAAAAATAAGGAAGAACTTCCTGACAGGAAGAGCTATTCGGCAATAGAATGTGCTGCCTCGTAGTGTGGTGGAGTCTCCTTCTTTGGAAGTTTTTAAACAGAGGCTGGATGACCATCTGTTGGGAATGCTTTGATTACATGGCAGGGCATTGGGACTGGGTGGCCCTTGTGGTCTCTTCCAACTCTATGATTCAATTTTCAACCTGTTTTCTGCCTTACTCTGGCCTTTTTAGTGCTACCTTTTCCTATTTTTCTGACAAGGGTCATGACTAAATGCTTTTTTGTTATGTGTAATTCCCCTGGCTTCCTGTTCCTCTCCTGTTCCCCACTCTAGAACAAGCTGGGTATGTCAAGGAAGGAAAAGAGTTTGTAAAATTACAGCCATAGTGTTTATACACACCTTGGCAATTTTCAGTAAAATATTTTATCTTCAGAACTTCTTATGGCATCTTGGTTTGAATCTGAAGATGATGAATTATCTTTAGTTAGATCCTTTGATATAAACTTTATATGAGGATAGCACATTTCATATTTGACAAGCTACCTGAAGTGATCAGATAGAACATTTATTTGTCTTAAAACAGATTTTTATATTGAATTTATGATATTTATTAGACTTTACTTTCTCTTCAGATTTGTGTAATTCTTCATCTTTTAGCTATCTCTCACTATGACTTACCTAACAAGAAATCTTACCTTTTTTGATCTGACAAATCCAAGAGTATAATTCTTCACAGTGTACATCGTTCCAGCGCATACGAACATCTGCATTTATTTCTGCACAGTGTTCTATTCCATTGTAATTATTGGGTTCTCCATATCCCCAGTTTACATATCCTAACTAACATGAAAATACATTTGTTACTTATATGCTCAGAAAGACTACAAAATCCAGTGTAACTGAACATCATCCATTGACAGATTTTACAAGTTGTGAGGCTTTTTGAGGGGAATTTGTTTTCTTGAGTGTTTATGGGTCCTTTTTTTAAATTGATGAATCCAAATCTAGCTGTATCTAAGTGATCAACTTTAGTCATGACTGAAAAACCTACAGTAGGAATGAACGTGGGTGACTTTGTCTCCTCAACAGAATGTGCTTGCATTTGGAGACACATTTTGTATTAAATTTTGAGGGTAAGCCAATGAGTTGAAACATTTAGTCCAACAGTTTTAAAAGCCCAATCTGAAGAAGTGACAACTAATTGAAATTTATTTTGGGCAACAATGCAAAATGTCAGCAAAGTATGTTATAGAATCAAATGTATTAGTTGTAAAGCATTCAATGCCATTTTGTTTATATACAGATCAGCCTTCTGTGACACCATGATTCTGAGAAGGTGGAAATTTCAAAATTCAAAATGGTAGTCAAGATCACTCCATTTTCAATAAAACTTAAACATATCCACAATTTGTAATTAGAACAAAAATGAAAGATTTCTAACTGCAGAAATAACACTTGGCATTGTTCTAACTCTTATGACTAGCAAGTTGCTTTTCTATGTGCCTTTTACCTCTGCATTTATATAAGCATATTAAATATTCATATTGATGATACAGTAAACCAAAATAAAAAAGGATTGCATGACCATTTTACAAGAAGTAGAACACCTATTTATTTCCCTGAATTTTTGATAAAATCTAAACCAGTGCACAAAGAAATGGACTCAAAGAAGTAAAAAAAAATTGCAAAACTTTTAAGCTCTCAATTCTTTCAGAATTTTTAAAAATTACAGCTTTAAAAATTATAGTACGAGTTTTCATTAAGGTGACCATTAATGTATTTAATGTCAGGCATCATTGTTTGCTTAAATAATTGTGGTAGAAAATTCAGAATTCCATGTTCCCAGAAAAGGCTACTGATAAACAACAATTTAATATAGCCAGATATGCAGCTGAGTGTCCCCTGCTGAGATTTCCCCTCAAACACATAGAAGAGTGAGACATAACAGACAGGGCTGAGCCAACAAACACAGGCCTATTGTCTCCCCACATGAGGTGGAGAAGAGTTCCTCTAGGTCTTGTGTCTGAGTGGCATTTCTGACAGTTAGATATCCATTGCCCTTCACATGTGCTGATTACTCAGTTTGTCTCTGGACTTCTACCCTCCCCTCAAATTCTGACCAAAACACTGAAAACAGAACTGAAATCGAGCAAAAGAAAAGCAGTGCCAAAAAAAAAAAAATGTGCAGTAAGTAACTATATACTAATAATTCTACAGTAGTTACAAAATGTGAGTAAAAGCATGTTCACTTTGTCAAGTTTCTTTATGCTGATATGGCATCTTCCTTTTTTGACAATCCAATTTATTTCAAAATGTGAAATTATTTATCCAATAATGTATAGAAACCATGATGTGATTTGGATGCCATTGCTTTAATAGAGTTGAGAGAAAGGAATGCTTATCTACACTTATGGAAGAGGAGCAAGTTAAGGAGTATGTGATAAAATGGGCTCATAATTTTGGATATAATATACAGACTGAACAATGGGAAAATGTGGTCAAGGGGACAGAAATTTACATTGTGTTATGATCTTAAGGATTTTTTAAAATTAAATGATGTATAGTTGGTAGCTGACTCCAGAAAAATTGGCAAAAATGCATAAAGGGTTTTCTAAAGTATGTGGAAAATGTGACCAGATGGAGATATTTTATCATATGTGATAGACTTGAGGGAAAGCTTTTTAAAAATTGGGATCAAATACATGGTTTGTTACAAAGGATTTTGAAAGTGAATATCCAATAAAAACCTGATTTGTTTTTATTGGGACTGATAGATGATCAGATGGAAAATAAATATGGAAGACTACTATGATATATGACTACGGCAGCAAGATTGTTGTATGCACATAAATGGGAAAACATGGCAATCCCAACAAAAGAGGACTGGCTGTTGAAAGTAACTGAGCTAGAAGAAATGAATAAGTTGTCTATTCTAATTAGAGAAAATTCATTGGAAACATTTTTGAAACCTTTAATTGTCTTTTTGCAGAACCACAAGAATAATACATTAACTGTAGGTTTTGATTATTAGTAAGTTTAGGTAAACTGAAGCGGAACCAATATCCGCAGTTTCAGTTATCCGTGAGATACAAAACAGGGACACATACAGTAGAGTCATTCTAGAAAATGCCTAGAGATAAGTCCTCTCTAGACATCTTCTAGGTCCTCCAACACAACTCTATGGTATATTTTTATTGGAAGTTCTTTATTTTAATAGGGTTCACTGTTATCTGAGGTTTCTGGTATCTGGGAACTGAAACCCCGCAGATACTGGGGTCCAGCCATATATGAGATTGTTATAATGGGAGAAGATGCTAGATATCATATTTAGCCTTCTTTAAGAAAGTTTGAAAGTCAATGCAACTTTTTTCTTTCTTGTTTTGTTACTGTCCTGTCTTTTTGTTTCTATAATGCTTTTGTTTTAATATATTGGAAAACTTCAATAAAAATATACCAAAAGAAGTGAAATTATTTAGTACACAATTCTGCACCTCTGTCAGTTCAGCTCTCCAATGTATCCCACCCAGACATTCAGGTAGTAAAACAGGAGAAACAAAATATTGAGAAAACAATTAAGTCACTCACTGGGGAGTCATCACTCCATGCAAATCCTTCCGTTGGGCTTAGGTAATTTAAACCAATCCAGTAATGCTCATTGGCATATCCAAAGCTCCTAGGATATCAGAAAAACATAGGTAGAGCCAAAGTAAGAATATACCATATATTATCCTATGTAGTCAGTTTTTATGAATAAGTGCCTGAAACGTCTGAAAAACATCAAATGCTGTAGAAAAGATTACTATAATCTCATCATGGGGTTGAAATTGTTCATTACAGGGGCAGACCAATGCCGGTCTGGGGACCACCAGTCAAAACTGGCCTAGCTATGCTCAGGTAATAAGATTATTTGAAAGCTAAAAGCCAGCATGGTGTACTGGACTGAGCATTGGACTAGGACTCTGGGAGGCCAGGGGTCAAATCCCTGCTTGGTCATGGAAACCCACTGAGTGACCTTGGGCAAGTCACAGTCTCTCAGCCTCAGGCAAAGCAATGGCAAACCTCTTCTGAATAAATCTTGCCAAGAAGACCCTGTGATAGGTTTGCTTTATGATAATCAAAAGTCAGAAATGACTTGAAGGCACACAAGAAGAATAGGGACACATTCTTGTTCAACTAGCTAGATATGTTTATACCTGACTCTTTTATTTCCTGTTGCTCATATAGCTTTTCACACATATGCCTGTGTGCATGTATTTATGTGTGTCCTTTCAGTTTTTAAACTTTCCTGTCCACCTTTCCCATCTCAGTTACATTTAAACTGTGATTTCATATTGTGTGGTCTCCTTTTTAGGGACTTACTACAATCCAAAGAAAAGCGGCAAGACAGCAGGAACGTTTTGTCTTCTCTGCTGCCTTACCGCATGATGTTGTCATTCTTCCAGCATTCTTTCATCCCATTCACATGAGGGACTGAGCTAAAATGACATCCTTTTGCCAACTGGCTTTTCTGGTTATCAAAAAGACATGGTTTTACGTCGGTCCCTCGTGGGACCAGAACAAAAAAATGACGCCATGCAGTAAGGCAGCAGGAAAGACATTACATTTCTGCTGCCTTGCCATTTTTCTTCAGAATGTGATAAACCCCTTAGTTACCCACTATAAGTCTATTAGGGATAGAAATAAATTTTGTTGGATATGACAGTGGTGACAAAAGAATTTTTGTACTGCCTTGTCATGTGAAAACATACCCATTGTCTCTAGCATTTCACATTTACAAGTCTTAATTGTTTTCTGCACACTTTATTTCTTAGCAGTGCCCTATATGTGTATTTTCAAATCAAAGCTAATAAAAAGGACATAGTTTAAAAATATGCAGCAAGAGACATTTGTCAATGGGGAAACATTTTGTAAATTAGATAAATTGTGTAACTAAATGCACAAATTAGGAAAAAATGAATGGTTGGACATTATTTTGTATAACAAAATCCAGAATCCACAAAAAGTGAAACCTTTATTGGCCAACCAAAGGAATCACTTTTTTGTGGATTCTGGATTTTGTTTTGCTGCATGGCCAACACAGCTACCCTTGAATGTGTTTCCATTATTTTATATGTTTTTTCTTCTGTCCATAGCAGGGGACAATGTCAGTTTGTGACAGTGATGTGTGACTTTCAGTGTATAATTTCACATTTATTTCCTAAACTGTTTTCCACAATAGCAGATTCTCATATAGAGTAAATGGCATTTTGAATTTCTCCCTGGAATGAAAGAACTATGATCATGCAGATGGATCTAAGTACTCACGATAAGTAGCGTTGCAGGGAACGTTCTTCTTTTGAACTGCTAATAGAGGCCAGGTTACCTCCAATATCTATGCAAAAATTTCGAGCATCAGCCCATGATTTTTGGTAATCTTTTCTTGCAAATGCCTAATGAAAATATATTATTTTACAATTAGACATGCTATACTGTGCATGGTATTGATAAGAAATGGCAACGTTCAGTTTAATGAGGACTGTAGGGCAGAGCTTGGGAAACTTACTTTGGGGGCCACAACCAAGAATGCTCCAGCCAACATGGTTCTATCCCTACCCTTTGATGGCTTCATTGCCTCCTGCTAAGTATTCAGAGTGCAGACAATTAGCTATGAGGACACTTGATAGGAAGGAAAAGGGACTGCCAATCCTTGTATTACAACAAAACATGAAGCAGTTTAAATATTATCCTCCCGTTATATGAAAGTATTTCAGGTCCTGTGGGTAATTCATTGTATACTTCCAGTTATTTTTCTTTTTATTTATTTTATTCTGTTGATACGTAAAGCTATTTTACAGAATCGCATCATCCAGTCACTTCTAGCTCATGGATGGGCAACTTTCTAGGTGGAAATAGTCTTCGGTGCCTGAATCAGATGTTCAAGGTCTCCCAAGAAGCAGCTGTGTTTTGGTGCTGTACACTGATGTACTTTACTGCTATAGCATAAGATTTACTTGTTGAAAATGATGCAGCAGATGCTGCACAGCAAAGAAGCATTCTGGTCCTTTCACTGATGGGGTCCAGCATCCCCTCATAGCCAATTAGGCTTCCAAAATAATTCTATCCAGACTATTGATTGTCAATTGGGGATTCCCTATATTCCCTATTGCTGGCTATATAGGGCACCTGGGCTGGAGTGTATGCCTGCAGGCTGAGGGTTATAGAAGATGAGCCCCAAAGGGTCACATAATATAGAGGCAAAGAAAATCAAAGCATGCAAGTGGGACCCATATCCTCCCTCATAGCTGTGAGAACTGTACAAGTAGGTAAGCAAGAGAGGAAAATTCATTTCCCCAGTCTGTTTCTAGCCTTCATATGTTTTCCCAGACACAAACTACAGTTGGCCCCTTCATATCCACAGATTCTGTATCCACGGATTCAACCAACCACAGTTTGAAAATATATTTTTAAAAAATTCCAGAACGCAAACCTTGATTTTGCCATTTTATATAAGGGGCACTACAGTTGTGCCTTCATATTCACTGGGGTTTGGTTCCAGAAAACCCCCCCCCCCATGGATACCAAAATCCGTGAATCTGTGAAAAAGTATCAAACAAGGTTGCTAATGCAAGTGGACTCATTCTTTACACTGTACAGCTGTTAACATTTTGGCCATGCTGCTAACAAAGACTCCAAAGCCCATCTGTTTGGTGGCAGGGGCCCAGCTTACTACAGATGGCTGCAATGAACCCCTCAAGCTCACCAGGGGAGGCCGAACTACCATTGTGGTTCTTCCTGCTACCAGAATTTGGCACTGAGGTTGCTGAAGCAGTCCTATATGTTGCAATAGGGTATCAAATCATATTATGTTTTTAATACATGCTACCCATCCTAAGTCTTCCTGACAAGGCAGCCTACAAACAGCAAAATAAAAAAGAAAAGGGAAAACATATTTATTCAGGACTGTATAATCCCCATATAAATCAAGTGTCATACTTTGAAGCACAAACTCCTCTCATCACTGGGACCCCAATCTTCAGGGCATCTGGGAGCTGGAGTTGTCGTAGGTGGTGGTGGGGCAGTCATTCCATCTGCCAAGCGTTTGCAGAGAAATTTCGCCTTCGTTTCACATCTGAGAAGATCCCATAATCCTCCTGCAATTCCAGTTCTCATAGCCACACACCCTGGCTTCCGTCCTCCATGGCACAAAAAGATAAAGAGAGGCCCTTGTCATTTAAAGTGATAGTGGTCCCTAATTAGCAATGTATGAATA
The DNA here is from genome assembly GCA_030847615.1 of Gambelia wislizenii. Lineage (NCBI taxonomy): Eukaryota > Metazoa > Chordata > Lepidosauria > Squamata > Crotaphytidae > Gambelia > Gambelia wislizenii. Next base: position 128,389,159 of record JAUMIR010000006.1, on the reverse strand, counting down.
TGAGCGTTAAATTTTATACATTCTGAACAAGCAGTACTACCAACAGCTCTTCAACCTGGGATTGGCTTCCTATGAATGCTACTTTTAAAAGGAAAAAAATAACCTTTTTTGAGAAAAATAATAATTTCATCATAGCTTTCCCCATTTGATTTAAGAATACAGGATACAGAATATGTAAAAGCAAGTTTAAATATAACTTGGCAGTCTGTGAAATGATGGATGAAATACCCAATAGTCGCAGCAGAGGAAAATATATGGCAGAAGGAAACACCACAGGATAAATCACTTGGGTTGCCCCAACACCACTTTAAATATTACAGTATATGTAGACCCACTGCATGAATGTACTGGCTATCCCTACTGGAGTAAACTTTAAAGTAATTCAGAGATACATTCCCAGTCTCAGGGATATTCTTCCAGTCTTCCTGAATGACCAGCTCACATTTAATTTTGTAAACCACCATGGTTCTACACCAGACTTCTGTTGAAGGTTGGTATAGAAATTTTTAAAGGAATGGAACAGAGATTTTCAAGACACATCTCTAGTCCTTTTATTTGTGGAGATACAAGGAAAATTCTACCCCCCCCCCAAAAAAAAAATCCTACTCAATTGCTCCCTAAAAAATAACAAATTAAGGTTCCAGTCCTATAAACAGGTAGCGTAAGTCTGACAAGAGCCAGTGGGCTTACTTCTCAGTAAACATACGTACATAGGATTTCTCTGTAGATACCATTACACCAACCTTCCTCCATCAGTTGCCTTCCAGATGTGTTGGCACTACAACTTCCACTGGGAACAATGGAAATTGAGTCTAGAACTTCAGGAGGGCACCAGGGAGAAGGTTAGGTTAAACATATTTATTGCGTGTATGATCTAGTTATTCTGCAATGACCTCCTGGCTTCTTGTTAGTGTTAGCATTAGCATTTATATTTCTATACCACTTATCAGTGCAAAGTACTCCCTAAGTGATTTACGATGTGTTAGCTAATTGCTCCCAACAAGCTGGGTACTCATTTTATTGACTTACGGAAGGATGGAAGGCTGAGTGAACCTTCTTATGCCCTCTCACACCATTTCACCATAACATTTCTAGTTAAAAAGCTGTTGACTCATCTTGAAAAGTTTCTAGAGACAATATGACTTAATAAGAAATAGATATTTTAGTAGAGTGTTGGGATATACACTTCATCTTGTACATTCCCTTATAATTGGCTTGTTTAGAAAAAAGAGTACCAAGAGTACTGAAACACTTTTGGGGCAGCAAGTCCCATTTTCAGTAGGAACTTCAAAGTGGAGCTCCCAAGTGCTAGGCCAACACAATAACTATTATATTACACCAGTTCTTATCTTAGTATATAATCAGTTCTACAGAAGATATCTATTTACCAGGCATTTCTGAATTCCAGTGAGTGAACTTGACAGGTTCTCCATTGGCCCACCTAAATGTTCCTTTTTCTTGTATGTCAGAAAGACCAATCCAGATATAAGTTTCTGGCCTAAGCCCAACCAAACTGGTCAGATATGCTTGCTCATATCTGTAAAAAGGAGGTAAATGATGGAGTTCAGATTTCATAATGTGTCATTTCTGTGAAATTATTTTGTAATAACAATTATCAAAATACATCAAAGTATTTTCTGTGCTACCAAAGATCTGTATATCCTCCAACCGTACAAAGGAATGTTCACTCCACTGAAAAAACACATTCATTTCTGTATTAACAATAACCATTTGGAAACCTAGCACTAGATAAAACAACTGATACATGTAGATGTGATAAGAAACCACTTTTGGTATATCTTACAGGGTTCCAACTGAAACAACAGATAGTCTAGAATTCCCTAATGAATCCTTAACTCAGCAATATCTAGTTCTAAGCCAGAGCATAGAAACTTCAAAGGGGAGAAATTGAGTTATATTCCATTAGGAAGTTCTAGTCTTATTCTAATATACGTTAAATGTGATGACCAATTCTTGGTGTGAAGCTGTTGTGGCTAGTTTTAATGATATGATACTAATAAAGTAATCATTACTTCTTTTCAAAACCACCAATTTTGTATACTGCATACACACACACACCTAAAATTCTGGGCAACATTTCATAGGCTAGGCTACAGTCCATGAAACCTCATGCTGCAATAGGTTAGTCTTTCAGGTGTCACAGGTCTCCTGTGTTATTTTTCCTGCAATTGACTAACATGACTACTGCTTTGGCATTTTGTTTTGTTTTTAATCTCACCTGTCTTCAACAGAAGCTAAATAGGCACCATCCTTTATACAGGTCTGATTTGCTTCAGCAAACGTTGCAAATATATTTCCAATCATGTAACAGTACAACCCATGTCTTTTCCAACCCTATTGAAAAAAAGAAAATAAAACCATGTATAGTATGTTCATATTTCTCTGTCTCTCTCTGTGTATGCATGTATATGAATTACAACATCTGTTATACATATAACATATTCTTGTAAAAACTGCATTGAAATCTGTCAAAACTACAGCCAGAGACAAATAATAATGAAAGTCTCTGCAGAAACAGAAAGCAATTAAGATAAATACTTCCTTAAATGAAAAAGCATATTAGTTATGTTTAATCAGTGAAAAGGCTCTTTTCTGAAAGGATATCCATTTCATTAAGAGTGTAATTTTTTTAGAACAGCAATATCAGACTGACAGAACATAATATTATGGTACAGATACACTTATCTACATTTTTCCATCTTTGTATGCAGGAATTTTATGTTATAATATTGGGGAAGGTGGCAGACAAACCAATAGTTGCCCACTAGGGCTAAATTAAATTTGCCAAAGTACACAAGTGAGATGTCACTGATTTATTTATTATAAAGGGAAAGTTCTCAAAAGCCCCCATCCAATAAAATAAAATAGGTGGACTACAAAACAATCAAGTTAAGCAGCATTAGCATAAATAAATTTGTATCTTTAAAAAGCTAAACATAAGTTCAAAATATTTCAAAGTCCTCAACACTAAAACTCATCTGCCAAATAGGAGACTGAAGTGTTAAAAACTGGTTGAATAAAACCATTTTTGCACTATAACCAATATCCATAAGGGTAGGCAAAACAGACCAAGAGTTTTGTCATGTCATCATATCATGACATAACTATCATGTCAGAATGCACAGAGAAGCTATTGAAATCCACAAACACCTGGACAACTTGAACAAGAAAGAAGAAACCCTAAAAGTAAACAAAATCTGGCTGCCAGTTTTGAAAAACAATAGAATAAAAACTCAACACTTACAAAAGAATTCCACCCAGGGACAGATGGAATTTCCAGCAGATAATGGTCCATCAACCAACCATTAGCCAAACAGACACTAACCAGCCTTGCATTTCTATACCCAGAAACTAACCATTCAATTACACAACAGGCTTTATAGCAAAGGTTGAGATGAAATCATTCTTACTGCACAGAAACAGGTGGTGACCTCTCTCACACTTCCCAAAGCTAGGCCAAAGGGTGATGGGAATGCAGTCTCTGACATTTTTACAGGAAAGCAGGTGACCTCATACTCTTATCTGTTGGGATGCTCTGCCAGGGGAATAGTGAGGTCTAGTTATATTAAGTAAAACAGCCCTTTCATACCAAATGGAATAACTGTATCAACATTCTGGGAACCATGCAAGTACTCAGGGCAAGCTTCTCTGATGGCAAAAACAATGCTCACCACATCAGGCATCAGAGGAATCAAAGGCATCTAACCAAGGTTCCATTTATTTAATTAAGAATATCCTGCAGAGGACTTTTCAGACCGGGGGGGGACCCCAAGGAGGTCAGGAGAACGGAACTGTTTTGCTTACAGAGCCACGTTTCAGACAGCCCTGTCCTCCTCCGTCCTCCTCCCGACCTTCCCCTGTGCTGCGGGCACCGCATTTTATTGATGGAGAACCTCTGTCAATAAAAAGTAGTGCCTGCAGCACAGGGGAAGGTTGGGAGGAGGACGAAGCTGTCTGAAATAGGGCTCTGTAAGAGAAACAGCCCCGTTCTTCTCCTGACCTCCTCAGGTGTTTTTTCCCCCTCTCTGAAAAAGTCCAAAGTGGTTAATAGTTGTCCATGTGCTACTATACTGTGTTATGCAGCCTAAGAAGCTGGAAGAGAACCTGTACAGAAAGAGTAATTTAGGGATCATTTGGCCCTCCAGATGTTTTGGCTTAAAGTGGTAAGGAAGTGCGTGGGATGTTGTCTGAAACATACGGAGAGCCCCACGTAATGAAAGGTTCATCAACCAATCAAATGAAAAGCAACAATGAACCCACAAGATTTTCAGAATGCTGTTACTTTCCATTAGTATTAGTACAGGAATTTCAACAGCATCTGACCACACAAACAATAGTTTAATAACCTAAGAAAGGCATGGCATTGCATTCTGGGTTGCTTTTATGCTCTGCTAATCAAGTGTGCATTTAAGAAAATGTAACCAGTCTTCTACTTACTCTCTGGCAGCCTTCTTCAATTATCTCTTTTTCCTCTGGAGCATCTTTTAATGGTTTTCTTTTGCAAATGTATCCAAGTTTCAAGTCACATTGTTGATCTGCCCAGTATCCGTCCTGTAACAGGCAAAAAAAGAAATATGTTGGTCAAAGATTCTATTCTGAACTAAGGATGCTCTTCTTTACAAATTTCATTCTCAAAGGAAGCAATGACTCATTTTAGAAATTTACTTCCTGATGAGAAAAAGACTTCAAAAGCTATGCAGATTTTCAAAACTTGTTGTAGTTCTGGAGTTATTCTGCACAATATTTGCATAGGGCTTTTTTATACAAAAAAAGCCAGCATTTTCTCCTTCTAATATTATTTTCTGTAAAGTTAATCCTTGCAGAAATGTAATTGCAAAAAACAAACAAACAAAACAAAAAAAAACCCCAAGCCTCATTAGCAAACTAACTTTCCCAAACTGCAAAAATTCTTGTCAGTTCAGGGTTCTCATCCAGGTTTCCCAACCGTCAAGAAATATGTTCTTTGACTATTTATTGCATATTTTCAAATATTCCTTACCTAGGTATTTTGACCTTATAACACAAGAAATTATCATTTTAGTACATGAGAGCAATATACAGTCAAACCCCTGTATCCATAGGGATTCAGTTCCCTATTATAATGGACTTCTGATAAAAACATACCATAGAGTTGCATTGGAGGACCTAGAGGAAGGCTACAGAGGACACATCTTTAGGCATTTTCTAGGTGACCCTATGCTACGGTCCCCTGTTGTGTGTCCCACAGGTAACTGAAACCACAGATATTGGTTGCATGGATACAGGGGTCTAACTGTATTTTAAATGAATACCAGAATTTTCAAAATGTCATTCCCACTGATATATTTTTTACCAAGTGTACCCCCAAAGAAAGCATGACAATGGTAGCTTTCCATTTCAGATAACCATCCTGACTGGTATAATTTCTTAAATGAATTGTTGCTGGTATTAGATATTATCCTGAGTAGAAGTATTGCATCAGATTGGATACAAGGAGATAAAAAAATACTTGAATAATAGAAGACAAGTAATGAGAGACACTGAAACAATTTTTACCTTCCCTTTCATAACAACACAGTCTTCTTGCCTGTTGTTAGCATGTGTTGGCTCTCCAGGTAGCCATTTGGTATATGTTACAGGGGTCCCATCTGTCCATTCAAAATACATTTGAATCTTGAGATCATTCAATCCAATCCACAATTCATCAGTTGGTCCTAATTCATGTATGGAGAAATATGATAATCCATTTTACTCAGAAGACTTGGGGGAAGGAGAAACCCTGAATGCTGACAGTGGTTATGGTATATCTCCAGAAAATTAACCATTTTACTCTGGCCAAACATCCTGTTTCCTTTAGTTTTAAGTTGGAAAAGTTATTTTGGGGAGTCACTGTGCTTGCTGAGCAATTTTGAGAGCTCATAATTTCCAGGCTCTTTCCAAAGATGATGATCAATTGTTTCCTGATGTAGCTTCTTAATGATCACTACTGGTGATCAGTAGTGTACCCCGTCTTGTATTCAGACATGTAACTGATCAAGACCATTTAGGTCTTTAAGGATAATCAAGGACAAGATAAAGATTTGTGACAGATAAAAAGAAGTACCTATCCGTATTGTGCACAGTTCAACTGCCAAATTCATTTCCATAAGATATAGTGAGAGGTGCTAATTTGGACAGGTTTAAAAGGAGAAAGAACAAAGCTATAATTAACTATAAGTCATGATGTATCCCTATACCTGCCAACACGGTGCCTGTATAGTCATTGCTTGGGAACACGAATGGAAAACTGTCGCTGCACTCCTGCTCTGTTTGCATGCTTCCTACAGGTATGTGGTTAGTCTCTATGTAAACAGAATGTTGGACTAGGTAGGACTTTGGTTTAATGGCTCTTTTTAAATGCTTCTGCTAACAACACTTTTAACTGTGCCTGTGATCTTACTGAAAATTAATGCATGAATTGACATGTTATATTTTGTACCACCAATCAGGGATGTAATTCTTCATTAAGTTTCTTCTCAGAGGAAGCAATGTGTAATTTTACCAGTTTTCTTTGTGCTACAAGAAAGCCTTGGAAACCAGAGTTTTGGGAGGCTATTTGCAATCCGGGACTTAGCCTATGCAAAATTCACACATGGTTGTTTTATGCAGAGATGTTACTTTGTGAAGAAAACGCTATTTTTGTGCAAAACAACTATGTGCAAATTTTCTTCAGAATAAGTTCTAAATTGTGAAGATTCTCATTGGTCCAGAATTCTTATCATGGTCTCTCATCACTCAAAAAAAGGGGGGGAGGGTTGAACATATTTCAAATATTTCCTAATATTCTTTCCATCCCTACTGCCGAATAGTCAGTGCAGAAATAAATAGTTGGACCCACCTCTCAAATAGTCTTCAAGACACACAAAATGTTTATGCTGTTTAAAACACACTCCTGGTGTATATTTGCATTAAGTCATTGTTGTAAATCTTTTTAAACTGTCTTGAATGGCATACATCAGAAGATGAATTAAATAACAGTATCAATAACAAATAATGTAAGGGTATGTAGAGCATTCAAATACTAGTGAAACCACCATCACTTGTCCTTAAGTTCACATCTACAATATGGGAATAATACTGCCCTGTCTTTCAAAACAGCTGAAAAGGGATAGCTGAGATGTATGCAATTTTTTGCATACTCAAAATGAGCTGTGCCAAGTATCACTAACATTGCAGTCAGCAACAGAAGGAAAGTAAGCCAGAATGGCTTCATTAATGTATTATCCCATCAGCATTCCTAGCCCCAACTTAGAAATATGGATCCTGACAATCAAGCATTTTTCTCATGAGCAACCAGGGACAAGAGTCAGTGTGGTGTAGAGGTTTGAGCATTGGACTAGGATCCTGGGACACCAGGATTAGTCAGCCATGGAAACCCCCTGGGTGATCCTGAGCAAGTCACATTCTCTCAGCCTAAGAGGAAAGCAATGGCAAACTACCTATGAATAAATCTTGTCAAGAAAACCCTGTAACAAGGTTGCCATAAATTGGAGTCAAAGTGAAGGCATATAATAATAAGAACCAGGGATTGATCCAATCTAGCACAAATGCAGAGTCCACCCAGAGAGACTATGCTCTCACATATGAGGAATTTATGAGCAGGGGGTAGGTTACAGTTGTGTGGGAAGATGGGAACAATGCATAGACCTCCCATGGCCTCTCACATTTCCAGTTCACACACTTGTACATACCCATAGACGGGTGGGGGGGGGAACCGATAGTGGTGTTGAAATTATAGTTGAAACCATGTTGAAGCAAGAGGAATCTCCCATCAGATGTTGCATTAGAGGAGGACTGGAAAGTATACTTCCACCAATGAATGGTACTGAGCTATAAAGGCACAGTTCCTAAATGATTGTTCTCTGATTTTAAGAAAGGCTCATTCAGTAACATTTGATAGTCAGTGTGTTCACCGGAGAACAACTGCATGTTAATGGAGTTTGCTATGTTTAAATATTTAAAAGGATGTCATATTGAAGAGGGAGCTAGCTTGTTTTCTGCTGCTCCAGGGACTAGGGCATGGAGCAATGGATTCAAACTGCAGGAAAAGAGATACCACCTAAACATGAGGAAGGACTTCCTGATGATAAGAGCTCTTAGGCAGTGGAATATGCTGTCTCAGAATGTGGTGGAGTCTCCTTTGGAGGTTTTTAAAGAGAGGCTGGATGGCCATCTGTTGGGAATGCTTTGATTGTGTATTCCTGCAGGCAGGAGTTGGACTAGATGGCCCTTGTGGTCTCTTCTAACTCTATGATTCTATGGCTTATGTGTGTACATGGACCATCTGCCAGTAACAGCAGCTATCACTGAAACTGAGTTAATAATTCTACACAAAACTATAGCAGGTGTTTCCTCTCTACTGAATCTGGATCACGACAAATGAGATACTACTGCCAAGATGTGTACACAGAACTTCCTTTGACTAATTCAAAAATTAGGCAGAATATAGCGGACTGGTTGGCTTCCAGCACTGACTCTTATTATAAACTTTGGCTTATGGCAGAGATAATGTTTTTTGTACTTGTTTTTCCCCTCCCATCAATCCTGGTCAGCCATTTCTGAAACATACACAGTGCTGATCCCCCCCCCCAAATCTGCATTGTGCTGCAAGAAACAGAACCCAGCCATCCAGTTTTGAATATTATGGTCTATACAGACTCCTAAATATCTTCACACTTCCTGGAAACAAGAAAGAGACGTTTTTGAACTGAAGCAAGTTGTTCAAATCAATGTGTACTATTTTCATTTCGTGCCAGGTGCAGCATCCTTGTACATGGGAAGAGTCACATAGATAACCCAATTAAAGAAGGATTTGTTTGGAGAAAGTGGAGTAAAATAGGGCTTGATCGTTGCTGATGCTGCAGAAGTGACATGGTAGAAGAAAAGTATTTTAATTAGGATTGGGAGGGTGCAAGGCTTGGGGGCTCAGGGATGACACAATTCTCACCCCTTTACTTTAGAAATGTCTGTACTTGCACTAAAACCCCACCAAAAAAATCTTGATTTTGCGATCTGCATGACCTACTTGCTTTGTAAAATTTATTTTGCTTCTTTTGGTCATGGAGAAGGCCAAACACTGCACAAGGGGCATGTTTAATAGACAGTCAGTGGGGTCACTGATCACCAGAAAACTTAATCAACAATGCCTGCAATGAACCTGCCTCAACAGTAGGCCTACCTTTCTCTGAAGATGCCAGCCACAAATGCAGGCGAAACATCAGAAAGAAACTATTCCAGAACACGGTCTTACAGCCTGGGAAAAAAACAAGGAAAATCTAAACCTGTCTCATATCCCCATCTGGCTAATACTCCCAGAATCCCTGATTATTGGCCAAGCTTCTGGGAACTAACATCTGAAACACCTGCAGGACTAGAATTTGTGAATCACTGGATTACAGCAAAGCCTTTGACTGCATAGGTCATGAAAAGCTATGGCTTGCTCTTAAAGAAATGGGTGTACCATTACATGTGATTGTCTGATGTGTAACCTCTACTCAGGACAGGATGCTACCATTAAAACAGAATGTGGAGAAACTGAATGGTTCCCAGTCAGAAAGGGAGTCAGACAAGGATGCATTCTGTCACCCTACTTATTCAGCTTGTATGCAGAAAATACATGCAGAGCATGTTTAGACTCAGAGGAAGGAGGCATGAAGATCGGAGGAAGGAATATCAACAATAAAAAAATAGCCAGACAACACCACACTACTAGCAGAAAACAACAAAGACTTGGAACAATTACTAAAGATAGTCAAAGAAGGAAGTGCTAAGGTAGGCCTACTGTTGAACAATAAAAAAACCAAAAATAATGGCCATGGAGGATCCACATAAATTCAATCAAGACAAGGAGGAAATTGAAATAAAGATTTCCCGTACCTTGGATCAATAATTGATCAGAGCTGAGATTGCAGTCAAGAAATCAGAAGACTAGGACTGGGGATGGCAGCTATGAAAGAACTAGACACAGTCCTAAAGTGCAAAGATATAAAACTGAACACTAAAGTTAGGTTTGACCAAGCCATCATCCACCCTACCACTACAGGCTCCTACCACCTCACTGTGTTACATGTGCAGCCCAGAGATAAAAGGATGGGCAGTGGGAGGGAGAAAATTATGAAAGCAAAAATGTGGAGAATTAACTTTAAAAAGTGTAAGAGAGATGGTATCATTAACTAGCCCAACACATTTTTGAGTGTGTCAGTTCCTCTTTTGGGGCAACTGTAAAGGCCAATTTTATGAATCATTAACAATTCAAAGAATAAATTGGGTTTTTAAAAAAACCTTAGAATTGTGTAGACGAATGGAGAAAGACTTAAAACTGTCTCAACTGAGTCCCAGATTCATTCTCAGGAAGCTGCAGCCTGAAAGTTTAGTTTAGTTAGTTAGTTAGTTATACCCCGCTCTTCAGCCACAAGGCTATCAGAGCGGCTTACAAATTGTTTTAAGCAATAGCAATTTACACATCTACACTGCATTAAGCAGTTTCCAATGTGTGTTAGCTAATTGCCCCCACAAGCTGGGTACTCATTTTACCGACCTACGAAAGGATGGAAGGCTGAGTGAACCTTGGAGCCCTCTGGAATAGAACTTGGAATGTGGTGACTTGCAGTACTGGCATTTAACCACTGCGCCACCAGGGCTCCCTTAAAAAAGCAGGAAAATACGAAGCTGCCTTGTATTTTAATACTTTAATATTAAATTTAATACTAACAAAATGTGCATAATACTCACTGTATCCAAGCTGAGAAATTATAAAGCTGTACTCTTCAACATGATGAATACTCGTCAGATCTCCACCTTCCTTTCTACACAATGTTAAAGCATCATTCCACAAGACGGTTTCTCTGTTAATCTTATAACAGTGGCCTGCATATGCTATCCACTCCTCAGGACATCTAATGGGCACATTCGATTCTGCAAAACAACAACCACCACCAATAGTTATCAAACAGGTGCATGAACATAAAATGCTGGATGGGCTACATACCTGCTCACAAAAATATCTATTCTTCCTTTACCATTTAAAGGATAAAATTCAGAGCAACATGAACTCAATTTTTAGTCTTGGTCTCTCATCCAAGCAGCTTTATACACCAGATCCCCTTCCTGTTAGCAACAGAACTGGAGTATGTATGTGCTTCCAGACCATTTGGGGGGCATAGAAGTTGACACAACTGTATCACAAAAGAGTAGGCTATTTTACCCAAGCTGTGTTGAAGCCTCTTGGCTTCAACAGCTACTACATGGCTGGGGGAATAAGGAAGAAAACCAAGAAGGAGGGACAGGTTAGAGACCAACGGTTTTGTTGTTCTTTTACTTCTAAAGCACCATGTACAGTAACGGTGCAATATAAATAAATGATGAAAATAATAATAACTGCACAATCTTATGTAGATTTACTAAGAATTCCACCGGGTTTAATGGAATTTATCCCCTTGTAAGTTGTCAAAAGAGGTGAACCTGAAGCAAACGGCACAATTCCATTACAAAAAACACTCCAGTTTCTATTGTTATTTGTAGTGTTTTATGAGTGTAACAATACTTTGACAGAAGCAACTAAAAAAGAAATCCGGAAAATATAATTCCACCATTGCATCATAAAAGTTGTAACTCAAATATTCTGTGCAAACACATCACACTTTTTAAAAAATGTATCTTCATCTTTAAAAAGAGTTCCCAGGGAACTGGTAATACAGTTGTCCCTTCATATTAGCTGGGGTTTGGTTCCAGGACCCCCCATGGATACCAAAATCTGTGAATCCTCAAGTCCTATTATATGCAATGGCATAGCAAAATGGTGTCCCTTACATATGACGGCAAAATCAAGGTTTGCTTTTTGGATTATTATTTTTTAAAGAATATTTTCACGCCGTGAATACTTAAATCCATGGATACTAAATCCGTGGATACAGAGGGACAACTGTATTTTATTATTTAAATATTTAAATGACCCAGCCAAGCAAACAAGAGTAGGTTATTCACCATGTATACCTTTTCTCTGGAAGGAAAGGGGTGGCAAACTCTGTGGGAAAAGCTTTTGTGAATGGTGCCATTCCATGTAATTCTATCATTTAAGCACCAATCCCATAGTCTCCAAATTTTTATATCTATCTATCCACACATTTAGTTGTTATTATACACACACACACACACCAATAACAACTAAAAAGACAAAAACCCCACAAACAAAAACATATCACAAAATCATATCACAATACCAAAGCCTACAAAACTTTTAAAACATTTTTTTAATTGTTTTTAAAGCAGGTGGAAAAGTGCAATGAAAGAAGATTAAACAGGACTGTCCTTGCCAAATTGGGATAATTGGATGCTATGCAATCCAGGGTAGGTGGGAACAGGAGGTAGCAAAATTGTAGGATCTTATAGGCAGGTCTGATCCTATCAAAAGAGGGAGTGAAGTCTTAGGACATGGTTTCAGAGGACACAGGGTAACTGCAATAGAAGAAGAACTGTGGATACATGATCTGCACATTACCCACTCCCCCTCCACAAACTGTCATGCTATCCTCAGGTGTTTCTGTCCCCATCACCAGTGTTGAAATGAGACTCAGCAGCCACTCCTCAGTTGGGGTTGTTGAAACAGTGAAAATACTCCTCATGAAATGATGAGGAGAATACGACCTGTCTTAATGGCATCCCACACCGTATTGCCATATTCAGAAGGGGAGGGCTAAATATGCCATATACTCTGCAGGAAAAACCTTCATGGCTTTTCCCAGAGTTTTTAAAAAACAATGGAGGGGGATGCAATCCTACTTGTTGGGACAAGCGACATAAATTTATTCACTTTCCCAAAGGAGAAGCTGAAAGCTGATTGGCTGGACGAGTACAGGGGACAGGGCTTGTTAACAAGACAAGCGCCCAGAACTGCCATTTTTTTTCTGCCTTAGTGAGTGAGCACTAATGTGATAAAATGGTGTGGGTGTATGTGTGTGTGTGTTTGCATTTCTGTTAAGGTGAAATGTTGCACTTTCACACCTTAGATATGCTTTTAAAAAAATACTATTTGGCAGCGGCAACTAGTGAGAATAAAAACATGAGTAATTCACATGCGGCCGCCATATTGATTTGCAGGCATGCCCATTTGCAGAGCAAACGCGGATAGCTTTGCATGCCTGCGATCTACCTGAACCCCCCCCCCTCAAAAAAAACCATTAAGACATATCACAGCTGCTGTGAGTTGCCTTTGTTGTGGAGCAATCCACTTTTTGCCTCGTATAGACAATCCCTTGGCTTCTGTACATGAGATGGAGACGGGTGCTATATTTGCTTGAGGAAGCAAAATACCCTAGAGAATTTGTTTCTGTAGCTTACTCTTGAGGGGAGGGGAGAGCAACAGATTTGGGTTTTGAAAGACATACATATAGCTGTTCAAATTTGCCATGAGGCAGCAATTACAGTTGCTAAGAAGTTAACATTTTGAGATCTAGAATCAGAGCTTGAGGGAGAACAGCAGTTTCTGACAAAGGACTTTTTTGGACAATGTAAAAATAACGGAAGCAGCGTCGCCAGGTTGCGACGCTGCAGTGCAAGAGGGTGTCAGTTTCGTACGACGCTCCTTCCCAGCGGTACTGTTGCAGTACTGCTGGGACATTTGACCGTTATATTTTTGCTTTTACATGGTAGAAAGCAAAAATATCACGTTCAAATATCCCAGCGGTACTGCAACAGTACTGCTGGGAAGGAGCGTCGTACAAAACTGACGCCCTCTTGCACTGCAGCGTCGCAACCTGGCGACGTTGCTTCCATTATTTTTACATTGTCTGAAAAAGTCCAAAAACTGGTTCTGGAAACAGAACCAACAAAGAGTATACAGCATGAGTAAAGAACTTATGGCAACACCCAGCAATAGGGCTGAAGGGCATTTCACTCCAACAAGATATGGAGGGCTCCATATTTCCCAAAGCCAATATATATACTGTATATATCTGGCTTTTCTTCACAAACGAAGATTCAGGTAGGACTCATCCCGCGCTTTCTGCAAGTGTGCTGATGACTAAAACGGCCAATCCGAGATAAACAAGCCCGGTTGCAGAAAGCACAGCTGAAGGTCTTCTTGAGTAATGTTTCCGGGTTGTGATTCTTTCTGCTTTGTCGTTTCTCTTCAAGACTTGTTCAGCTGCAGCATTGTGGATAGTGCGTCTCCATGCCTCCCAATGGGAGGCCAGGGCTTACCATTGTTGGTGATCAATTTGGCCGAGCCTGAGATGTTGTTTCAGGGTGTGTGTGTGTGTGTGTGTGTGTGTGTATAGTATATAGCTTTTTAGAAAAGGCGAAAGAGGAAGACCAGCCGTGCTCTGTACATTTTTGGCAACGGCTGCAGCAAAATGTGCAGTCCACTCTTTTTTTCATTAGTTACAACCTTACTCATAACTTGTCAGGAGAAAAAGCTGTTCTTCTGGCTCCTGAGCAGTTCGGCTCCTGAGTGAATTGTCAACTCTATGTATCTTTCAAAATATGTTACAGTTTTCCCTCCATAATGTATGAAGCATCCGTGAGAGAAAGGAAGGGTCATTCCTGGCAGGCAAAGCAGACTCTCTCATTTCCACCCTGCCTGAAACAGGAAATGGCTTCTTAGTTCCAACATCAGCCTCTGTCACTGGCACAAGCAAACTACTACATGTGATATGACTGGAAGCCAAACTTATAAACTGGCCACTGTCCTATGTAAGGACAGTAAACAAGCATTTAAGAGGAGCTGTTTGAAAGATGTATGCCAGAACAGAAAACCTACTGAAGAGGAAATGTTTAGCAACAGCAAAATAGTTCATGCAAAGTCTAGAGTTTCATCATGTAGTTAATTATGTGTATATTGTCTTATTGCGTGCAGAGAACTGATTGCTGAAGTGGTCTTTAATCAGTGGCATAGCAGGTGTGTGTGTGCAGAGGTGACAGTCAATCCCACGTGGCACTTTTTTGAGCATGGCATTTTTCACATGAGACACAATTCTATTTTTCAATGATTTAAACAATTTTTTCATACTGCTGTGTGTTTGTGGCATTTATAGCAATCAGGGAGCTGCAATGAAAATGCCCACCAGTCTGATGAGTGGGGATGGTGACTAAGCCTTAGATTGTTTTAATTTGGTCTCATTAAGTGTGTGTAATAATAATAATAAAATAATAAAATTTATTTATACCCCGCCCCTCGGCTAAAAACAATCAGGGCTGCTAAAAACAATCGGGGCGGCTAATATCGTTGTGATTTTTTTACATCGTTCTTTGTTTTTCTGAGGTGAGTTAGAGTATCACAGTTTTTTAGACATGCAGACTACACAAACTAACATTTTAAAAGGGATTTATTTATCCCTCTTATCCCTTAATTGATTAATTATTTTATTTTATTTCCCTATACATCATTTTGACTTTCTGTAGTATTTTTGCTGTATATTAAGAGGGCTGTAAACTCAGGGATGGCCGTGGATGGCAAAAGCTCTAGCCACACCACTGTCTCCGATCATGCACATTCTCTGGCTGCTGTACAGCCCTGCATGACTACTCAGAAATAAGTTCTGTTAAATTCAAAGGGGCTAAGGATGCAGCAGAGGCAGAGATGTGAAGTAGGACTGCTCTTCCTGAGACCAGTTTCTTTGATTTTCCTTCTCTGAACTATTTCTACCCTAGCTGGTTATTTAAAAAAAAAAACAACAACTCAGGGTGCTGAATATTATTTATCTATTTGCTTGTTTGATATGCTTGGGCATATGTTTGTTTATGAGGGATAATGGGACATGCTATACAGCTGGAGGGGTGATGGCAAGCAAATGATTGTGTATCATTTGTGGCCTGGGATAATGAGCAGATCTGTAGAATGGAAATAGGAGATGTGAGCAAGCAAGGTCATTTTTGTGGGAAACTTGGTACAGGGGAAGAAGTGGGGTAAGTTCTGGGAAGATGGAATATTTTGAGTTGCTGACAAATGGGGTGGAAGCTTTTGTAGTAGTTGAACTGTGTGGACTTTAGGTATATGGTGTAACTCGGAAAACAGTTGTGTACTGTGATCAGCTCTGCTTAATAAATAAAGTGCTTCCAAATCTACTAAGAGCTTGTGTTGGCTGAAGTGGGTTGAGCCAGAACATTAAACTACCTTTGCTTTGCTTAACCTCCTTCCCTCCCTATTCATGCCTTCCTCTGAGGTAGAAGCAGCACAAGAGTGTTTGGGAAAAGCTCAGCACACTTGCAGCTTAGTTAGTGCAGTTCTTGCCATTTTCATTGAACAATTAGTCTGCCTAGATAAGGTAGGTGGCAAACATTCATCAGTTGCTGGAAGCAACATCTATCACCCACTCTGTGGAAAAGACATCCAAACCAGCTTGGAAACTCTACTCTACTTTCTGGACACATGAAACTGGATCTTGACTACTATCATTTTCTGTGGTATTGTGTGTTTTTTATTGTAAACCTGAGGTGCAGAGGTTGTCATGATTTTTATTCATCTGTAAGCTACTTGAAAAGCAGTTTCATCTGATGTGTGTGTGTGTGTGTGTGCATGCGTGTTATAAAGTATTTGAATAAATATTCAAGTTTATTTGATATTACTGTGAGGAATTTAGATTTAAAATTTGTAGCACAGGCCATCTTTCTTCCAGAGGCAGTGTAGGGAAAATCCCTGTTCTTTTTGTGTGTTATGACTGTTTAAGATAGTGGTTATAGTTAGAAATATAGTGGGCCCTTGGTATCCACTGAGGTTTGGTTCCAGGACCTCCCGTGGATATCAAAATCCATGGATGCTCAAGTCCCATTATATACAATGGGCTAGTAAAATGGTGACCCTTATATAAAATAGCAAAATCAAGGTTTACTTTTGAGAAATGTGTGTGTGTGTGTGTGTGTGTGTTAATATTTTCAAGCTGTGCATGGTGGAACCCATGGACACGGAGGGCTGAATGCACTAGACCTTTCTTGTTCTTCCTACTTTAGTAAATAGGTGCTGCTTCCTAAAAGAAGTGGTTTCCTTTCTTTGAGTTAAAACCAGAGATCTGTTCTCTGTTATTACATAAATAAGTATGTATAATATTACTAATCTTCCCTTTATTTCAATGGTGTACAATATATTATGGCAGTTTCTAGTGCTTGTCTTATTATTACAAACAGGTACATCCACAAGGAACCCTGCTTGACTAATAAAGAGACTGACTGTGACACTATTGGGGGGGATCTTTTTTTAAAAAAACTATAGATGAACTTAGGAAACACCTGGGTACATTTACTGCACAGGAGTGGAAGGAAACTGACAACACACTCACATGGAAGCAGGAACATTTATCACAATCTGTTTTTAAAGGCAAAGTGGTATTTTCCTGTCTGTCATTCTTGGTGCCTCAGTTAGAAATGTAACATTAGGTGGTTTTGTAACTTTCTGAAATCAGGAGCTTCCATCTCAGGGCAAGATATATATAAAATACCAAAATCAAAACATGTATTAGTCCTTTAAATTAAAAAAAAAATCTATCACCAAGGGCATTCATACTGCTAAAGTCTACAGCCAAGCTCCCTTCAGCCTAAAAATAATTTCATTTTAAACTGTTTTTAAGTTTATCAGGAAACATTTCTGGTGACAGTGCTGTGTTTTGTTAAGAACAGAAATTGTTAGATAATAGACATAACTTTTTCTAGCATCTCTGATTTTCTTTGAATAATGTATCAGTATCAGTTTGAGAACCAGTGTTGTGTCATCATTTGAATTTTGGATAGCAAAGTCATAAATGAGCCATGAAAGTCACTGAATTGCTTTGAATCAGTTGTTCTCCCTCTGCTTGACAGGGTTGTTGTGAGACTAAAGGGAGGAGGAGAGCCACACACACTGTCTTGAGCACACTAGAGGAAATGTAGAATATACATTTCATAACAATGACAGTAGTAGTAGTGACAGTGGTCAGAGGCCAGGACAATTCACAAAGGTTTTAAAAAAAAAAAAAAAAAAGTCCTTACGTACATAGAAACCTTTCAGTGCAGCACAAAAGTAGGCACTGCCAAGGAAAGTGAGTAGATCTTGGCAGTGGCAGCAGTTACTCATACAACTAAAAGAGACAAGGTTCTTTGTGGTTGTCTGTAGATTAGGAATGGGCAGAAGGTAGATCTGTGCATGATTTGCAAGGATTTCTGACTCCTAAGAAACTTTGGTACACAGCTCATCTGATCACGTTCCTGTCTTAGCTAGTCAACATAACATTTGAAGCATTTTTTTTTAATCCTTGGCTTGAAACTAGATCATTTTAAAGACCTTGCTGGGCAAAGGATCAGAAATGCATTTTAAAACCAAAAACAAATACATTAGAGAGTTCTCTTATTTAGAGTACTGCCAGTTTGTTAAATTACACCGTGCTGTATCAACCAACCTACCTGAAGGAATAATGAAGCTGTTGAGAGTAGCATTTCCTTTTTTACAAATATAACCGAGTTTCTTCCCACATTCCATGCTTTCCCATTTGCCACCTCTTCCAGGATTAAATGTCCCACAGATTTTTCCAGGCTCTGGAGAAGGACTTCCTTCAAGAAACAGATACAAACAACAAGATTATACATTGTACATGCCATAATTTAATGGACATTTGTTACAAATCCCATTACAGACAATGAACATCTAAGAGGCATCCATATACTGTATAAATAATTCTCTTGGGTATGTTGCCTTTCCCAGTGTGCTGATTGGCTGCTCAGGAAACACAGCCAACCCATCACCACCCACATGCAAATTCCCTCTCCACCTCACAATCCACTCCTGCCACTCAGTCTGCAGTCCAGATTCCTGCCGCTCAATGTGTGGCCCAGATTGGGACCCAGGCATTAAACTGGTGGTGGTGGCAGTGGAGACAGGCCGCCTGTGATGGGACCCAGGCAGTCAACTGGCTGTGGCAGTGGCACAGCAACAGAGCAACCTTCAGCAATTCCAGGAAAAGTGTGGAATGCTGAGAAGGGGGAAGAGGAATTTTAAAACCCATTGCCCTACCTTACAGGGTTGTCATAAGGTCTACTGGGCATTTTGGGGGGAGTTTTCCAATGGCGTATGGTATGCCAGGTCCAGCTAGTTTACTATACAATGTCAGAACCAGTGTGGTATAGTGGTTCCAGTGATGAACTAGGACTTGGAAGATATGGGCTTATAGTCACTGAAAAGCCATAAAATGCACTGATGAGCTAGTCACACTTTCAGTCTGATCTACTTCACAGGGTTGTTACTGAGAGGTTAAAGGAAAGGTCGGACATACATGTAACCAATGAACAAACCAATTGTGTAATCAGACTGGACGTTTGAAATGAAATGAACAACATCAACAAAAAACATATAACTATAACTGAAAACAACAGTAAGGCTGCTGACACAGTCAGAACCCTGTAAGGTAGCCGCCATGTCTCAAGCTATGGAATCCTGGAATTTGTAGTTTTGTGAGATATTTAGCCTTCTCTGTCTGAGAGCTCTGGTGCCACAACCAGCTACAAATCCCAGGATTCCATAGGATGGAGCCATGATAGTTGAAGTGGTGCATTACTTCTGCAGATAAAAGCACAAATAGCAATGACCAAAAAGCAATGAAACATTAACAGGCAGCAACAGGCAGGTCATAAACTAGCAAATGAAAGTAACCTGAAACAAAATTCTATGTTTAGATATGAATACCTGGCTTGTGGGGGCAATTAGCTAACACACATTGGAAACTGCTTATTGCAGTGTAGATGTGTAAACTGCAATTGCTTAAAACAGTTTGTAAGTCGCTCTGATAGCCTTGTGGCTAAAGAGTGGGAAATAAATAAATAAATATCAAATCCTCCTAGGAAGCCAGAAGAAAGCTCAGCTGGTGCCCAAGAAGATCCTGCTTGTGGAGGACAATCTAACCTCCAGGTATGATAGGTAGTGTCGGAGCAAGCATTCCCTGAACTATTCCGTTCTCAGACCACATAGATATTTCCATGTCAACTCCAGCCACATTGACTTAAGCCCAGAACTACAATTTTGAATCTGAAAACAAGACCTTCAAGAAGAGTACATGAATGGGCTCACTGTCATTTGCATTTGTTATGGGGACAAAATGGAAGTTAATACTACAGCTACAACAGGGAAAACTAACATATGAGCAAAACTGGGGGCTTGGGGAAAATATAGATACTATACAATATAGTAAAATCACAACAGAAATAGTTACCTGGTGCCCAGTTTAGATATCTGAAAGGATGGCCATTACTCCACTGCCATCCACTGTTGAAGTCTAAACTGTTAAGACCAAACCAGAGTTCAGTAGTCAAACTGGAAGTTAACCCTATGTGGGCATGCAAAATACAGCAAGTCATCAGTCTCAGGAATACAAGCTTCACAGCAGGTATCAAAAGTTACAGGCTACTACGGGTGGGTAAGGTGGTGGGGACTGAAGGAAGAGTTCAACAACTAGAATCTTTTCTCACCATTGAAGCATTTACAGCAGACGCAACAGCTGTCACAATGTCACTTTTTATTCAGTTATTGTGTTGTAAGCAAACCCTACAGAATTTCAAAACTTGCAGTAACATGTTACAAGTAATGAGTTACCTGCAACCTATTACTTTGGGCATGTGGGATTGATCACATTCTTCTAATATTTATGAAGGAATAACATTTTTACATCTTTTAAAGTGTTATATTGTATACAGAAATGGTGGGCAAGATTACACATACCATCTCCAATCCCAACTTTCACACATTCAGCTGAATATAGGCATAGGGTTTTAATATACGAATAGACAGGGCTCTTTCTGTGCCACTGGGAACTCTTATTTTTCTGGAATTCCTAATCATGGAAAAGCTATAAATGAGTCCAACTATAGTAGGCACATCAGAACTGTGCACACATAATAATAATAATAATAATTATTATTATTTATTACAATCGGGGCGGCTTCCAACAATTAAAACATTATAATAATGACTAAAAACACCACCCACCCCCACCCACCCCCATAAAAAGACATTAAACACAATAAGATTAAAACCTTCTAACTAAAAACACATTGAAAACAAATATATACATAATTTTTAAAAAGCCAGGAGACTGAGCTCCTGAGGCCGGGATCTAATCAGGAAAGGCCTGGCGAAAGAGATCCGTCTTTAGTGCTTTTTTAAAGCTACTCAAGCTTGTCAACTGACGGATCTCATTCGGCAGGCCATTCCATAAATTGGGGGCGATTACCGAAAAGGCTCTCTGGGAGGTTGCAGACAGCCTAGATTTTTGTGGCTGAAGCAAATTCCTCCCAGAGGACCGGAGAGCGCTGGGAGGATTGTATGGGAGGAGGCGGTTCCGGAGATAAGTTGGACCCAAGCCATTTAGGGCTTTAAAGGTAATAACCAACACCTTATACTGGGCCAAGAAACTAATAGACAGCCAGTGGAGAGATTTTAATATTGGAGTTATATGATCTCTCCGAGATGTTCCTGAGACCACTCTGGCTGCCATATTTTGTACCAACTGAAGTTTCCGGACCAAGCACGAGGGTAGCCCCATGTAGAGCGCATTGCAGAAATCTAGACAAGAGGTTACATTAGCACTCAATGGAGGCCAGAAGCAGAGACAACATGAGTTGTATGATATAGTTTTTAATCCCTTCCGTTTGTTGTATGTTATAATACACATAATGTTAAAATATCCACATACAATGATAACTTACCTGTCAGGTATGTTTGCTCATGTAGCTCTGTGATGGCCAGTAAATGGGCGCTTTGTTGCTGACAACTTTTGCTAGCTTGATACCATGTTAGTGCAGCATCTGAATTTATCTGATATAGCATATCTGTCAAAGAGTCTTTGGTCCATAGTTTCTCCATTCCATCAGCTACAGGGAAAACCAAGATATACCTCCAGCATTCATTATGGTAAGACCAAAGAAAATGCATCATTATTTATGAAGACCACAATCGTGAAATTACAGATTTATTTTGTCTTCTGATTCTTGGCCGCTACATACCCAGCATCAACCCTCTCTACCACAGCCTGCTGTGTACAAATATCTGTGGAGTGGGGTTCTAATTATTATATCTAGAGACATCAAGAATACTTTCCAAAGAATGAAAGGGTCTTACAATGTCTCTCTCTGGCTTTTCTTCGCAAATGAAGATTCAGGAAGGACTCATCCCGTGCTTTCTGCAAGCGCGCTGATGACTAAAAAGGCCAATCCGAGATAAACAAGTCCGGTTGCAAAAACGCCATAATGTAGGAAATGTAGGAAACACCATAATGGAAACAAATGTGGAATGGGAGGAATATGTTGGCTAGGTAAATATGGAGAGTACTGCAGTTATACATACTGTGTATACAAAGACAGCAAAGAAGGAGCTATCCTAAACACCTCAAGAGTTCCAAAGTCTGGGAGCAGCCACAGAGAAGGCCCTTTCCTGTGTTCCCACTAAAATGCCTGTGAAAGTGATGGGACAGAGGGAGTGCATCCCCTGAAGATTTTAGTGCTCAGGCATGCTCATATGGGAAGAAACAGTCTTTTAGATAGCCTGGACCTGAGCTGTATATGGTTTTATAGGCCATAGCTAGCACTTTGAATTGTGCCTAAAAAAACTGACTGGCAGCCAGTGGAGCTGTTGCAACAAGGGAACTGTGTGGTCCCTATATCCAGCCCTAGTGAATAATCTGGCTGCACTTTGGACCAACTGAAGTTTCCGAGCACTTTACAAAGGCAGCCCCATGCAGAATGCATTACAGTAATCTAATGAGGTTGTAACTAAAGCATGAAGTAAATGTCCTGAGGAATATGCACAGCTGACACACTAGCTTTAACTGTGCAAATGCATTCCTGGCCACTGGAGAAACCTGAGTATCTAGGTTCAGGGCTAAATCCAGGAATACTGTACACCCAAACTGCAAACCTGCATCTCCAGGGGGAGTATAACCACACCCAGCAAAGGTTGGATTCTTATTCTCTGATCTGCCTTTTGACTAACCAGGAACACTTCTGTTTTGTCTGGATTAAGTTTCAGTTGTCCACCTTCATCTAGTCCATTACTGCTGACAGGCACTGGTTTAGAATTGAAACAGTTTCCTTGGATTGAGATGGAAAAGAGAGATAGAAGGGGGAATCATCAGGTGAGGGGGATTGGGGGGGGAGGGAGGGGAAAGAGAGATGGTGCCCAAGTAGGTGAGGAGGAAGAAAGATCATAGTAGCAAAAAGGAAGGCAGGTAGGGAGGGAGGAGAAGAAAGATCATAGTGTCAAAAAGGCAGGCAGGCAGGCAGGCACAACTGGTCTGCTAGAGAACAGCATGGCGAAGGGGGAAGAGAAGGAGAATCCCACCCCCTCGTGCCACATTACTGCTGTGCCTTCTGTTTCTGAAATGGAAGAGATTACTGCATGAGGAGGACTACCAAAATAGCAATGTTATTGGGAGTCATTGATGGGTTTCCCCATCAGTGATAAGCTGCACTTCAGAAACTACTGAAGCACATGCCAGTAATAAGATGAAGACAATGTCATGCAGTAAGTAGCACCCAATAACACTACTATCTTGCTCTAGTCCCACAATAGAAGCTTTGTGTGAGAAATTCCATAGTTTATAAGCAATATAAAATCATTCAAAACTGTCTGTCTGTCTGTCTGTCTGTCTGTGTGTGTGTGTGTGTTAACTGCCTTCAAGTCAACTTCGACTTATGGTGTCCCCATTAATAAGATATCTCCAAGACATCCTATCCTCAACAGCCCTGCTCAGGTCTTGCAGACTCAGGGCTGTGGATTCCTTGATTGAGTCTATGCATCTGGAATGCTATCTTCCTCTTTTTCTACTACCTTACCCAGCATTTTTGTCTTTTCTAGTGAATCATGCCTTCTCATGATGAGGCTAAAGTACGACAGCCTCAAGTTTAGTCATTTTGGCTTCTAGGGAGAATTCAGGCTTGATTTGTTCTAGGACACATTTATTTATCTGTTTAGCAGTCCATGGTATTTGCAGCACTCTTCTCCAACACCACATCTCAAATGAGTTAATTTTCCTCCTATCAGCTTTCTTCACTGTCCAGCTCTCACATCTGTACATAGTGATGGGAAATACAATGGCTTAGGTAATCCCAACTTTAGCAATCAATGAGATGCCTTTGCACTTTAAGCTCTTGCTTAATTTTTTCATAGCTGTCCTTTCCATTCCTAGTCTCCTCCTGATTTCTTTACTGCAATCTCCATCCCGAGCCAAGGTAAAGAAAATCTTTAATTATTTCAGTTTCTTCATTATCTGCCTTAATGTTATGTAAATCATCCGTTGTCATTAATTTTGATTTCTTAATGTACAGCATTAAACCTCTAACATTTAACAAAAGTTAAAAAATAAAGTGCACCCCTCATTTCTTGCTCCCTGCAAGCAATTACTCATTAAAGGCTTGCTTGACCAAAAAGGCCTCTGCCCTCCTGCAAAAGGAGAGGAGGAAGGGGGGCAGCCTAACCTTCCATGGAATAGAATTTCACAGGGTGGGAACAGGTGCTGAGAAGGCTGTCTCCCATGTCCTCAACAAATGAGTCTGTAATGGTGGCAGGATCAATACAAAGACCTCTTCCTAAGATTTTAAAGCACTAAAATCCACCACACTAAAACTTAAACCTACCACTACAACACATAATTAATATTACTGATACCCAATATATGATAGCTACCTAATATTTAATGGCATTGAAATACATTCCATTTGGGCATTTCCTCCCCTCCCCCAGGGGAAAAAAACCTTTCTCACCACTCTAAAAGCAGAAGAGAGTAAACCAAGTTGGTGGTCAAGTCAGACCCCACACACACACACGCACACAAAACCCCCTCACACATTGGCTGGGAGAGGGGAGTTTTCCACAATGGAACTTTCACAGCATCTATAACAGGGTGGCTGCAAACATTAGGCAGACTGAAACAACCTCCTCAGGCCTCAGAGTATGGAGACAGCAGTGGCAGCATCCCATCTGTTCTTCCTGAGCCCCCTAGACATTCCTGTTTCTTGGAGGACAGAGCTATGTGTGCCCACCCACTGTCCTGCGGCACCCCTGACAGGGCTTGTTTTCCTCAGGCTTGGTGGAGACGGATCTAGAAGATTCCATTAACATGGGCGAAGTAAGATTCAACTACCATTCCACTCAGCTTCTGTACATGGTAAAGAGAGGTCACTATCTTGCCCTTTACCTCAGGTAGCAAATTGTTGTGGGCCAGCCCTGTAAAATAACAGTGCTCTGGCTGACTGCTAATTCAACAGCTGCTGCTACTCTTCAAGCACAGTAGAGTGCAGGTTAAGAAATATATCAAATGTGAACAGTTTTGTCTATAGCAGGGGTGGGCAACTGTAGGAGACTAGGGGCCTGCATTAACCTTCCCGGAAACTACGGGGGGATGCAACCCCCACCATACCCACCTACTGGAACCACCCCTATTTTGCCCCCAAATGCCCCCCAGTACCCTCCAGGAGCTGTGGGGGCATTTTGCCAAATTTTGGGGGGCCTTTTAGGCACAGGAAAGGCCTTTTTTGAAAAATCAGGAAGTGACTGGAAGTCACTTCTGATTTACTTCTGGTTTTTAAAAGGGCTTTTCCTTGGCCTAAAACTGGGGGGAGGCATGGATAAAATACCTCCATGTCTCCTAGATGGCTTTTCAGAGCATTTGGGGGCAAGATTTTTTTACATTTTTTTAATCTCTGGGGGGCCTTGATGGTCACAAAAAATGCCCTGTGGCCACACTTTACCCACCCCCTGGTGCATAGAGTTATAGTGTTCTAGGATGGCACACTTTAATCTATTGACTAGCCAACTAGAACCTTAAACAATGGGAATCAACTGTAACCAGAGAAGGCAAACTGCAATAGGAGAAACAGAGAAGGTATTTATTTTCTATTTACCTTCTAGTGTGTCATGGTATTAAGGAAAAGAAAATATTTTGAATGACTTCTCTAAGCATAAGTAGTGCCTTTCGTTTCATTAAATCATTAATTTGTGCACTTTTTAAAATAAAAAGACAACTATACTAACATTTTTTGCAAAATGCACATTTATACATATATGATTGATTAAATAGTTGACTAAAAGGCTGGTGGTTAATCATTTAGCACAGTGGTTCTTAAGCTTTTCTTTACCAGGGACCCCTTTAAGTATCTTCAGTTCCAATCGACCCCAAAGACTTAACTCAAGATTTAAAATAACTACTACTACTATTAATACTATTAATACTAATAATATGATTACACCATCCAGTAAACGTTCCTTCATTCCCTCAGAGGCACTGGAGGGGGAGGGAAAACTTTTCTCCTGCTTCTTCCTGCAAGTTTGTGGCTGGGACAGATTGAATGGCAATGCGCAGACCAAGCCAGCCAGCCTTTGCCTTGGCTCCTGTCCCATGGCCACTCCACTGCAGGCAGGAGGTGGGCCAAGCCTTCAAGCCTTTGTAGACCCCCTATGTGGACATCACAGCCCCCTGGGGGCCCTGGATCACAGGTTAAGAACCACTGACCTAGCATGTTCTTAACCAGTTGTTCGCCTGAGCATGGACCATTTATTAAATAACCAGACATTAAATAGGTCTTAATTTTATGATTTATACTTTTAAAAGAACACTGTGAAACCTACATTTCACTGGGCAAAAGCCATATTTCCTGTCTGTATCATAGCTTCTCGTTGTCGAACACCACAACAAGCCATCTGACCTGGCAACATTTGTACACTCAGCATACCAGTTGCCGCCATACATGAAAGGAAATACACATGGTGCTCCATTGTCATTGCCTTTCAAGGTAAACATATCTGGAAAGAAAGACAGAGAACAATGCAGGAATTACCAAAATAATAATAATAATAATAATAATAATAATAATAATAATAATAAAAAATAAATGTTGTCACTGTCCTATGCCCTTGGCTTGCCAATGCACAGGGTTCTGCTTTTGCACCCAGCTCAGGGATAGGACAGAATAAGAACCATTTACAAAAGCAGGGGGCATACCCTCCAATTGCCCTGATTTGGCAGAGACAGATTAATTCTCTGTCACCCCTCTTTTTCAGATGGTTTTAAAATGTCCCAGTTTCTCTCTCTTCCTCCCACTTTTCTCCTATGTCCTCTGCTTACAGTACTTCAATTGCTGCAAACTGAGTTCAAAGTGCAAAAGTATTTTGCACTCAATTAACTCAGAGGTGGAAGATGAGAGGGGTTGCAATCTTGCCCTTCCAAGATAGCTCACGTAAAAGCAAACTGCAGCACCCTCTGTTAGCCTGTGTGTTCTTCCTCGTTAATAACTTTTGCCATCTTGACACATTCTGATGTTGCTTGGCCACACATGTGCTGTTTTTCATCTGTGAAATGTGGAGGGTATGAGAAGGTGGTGTGCAAAGGCAGGGGCAGTGAAAATTCCACTGCATCTTCTCTTCCTTGTGATTGGCTTATCATCTCTCCACCTTCTTAAGATACAGAGTGGGGAAACTGGATGTTTTTGATAAGAACACATGACAATTTTTTGTCTCACTCTTCTGGCCTATATTGGCCATATACTGATTTGGAAGAGAGGCTTGTTAGGAACAGTTGGCAAGTGCCGCGTGGGAGTTAGGAGCCAATTCAATGTAACCTTTTGACAAGTACCTTAAGACATCTTTGGGACAGAGGGATCAATTTTCACACCTCTAATGAAGATTCCAGTCTTCATTAATAACTTTTGCCATTGTGACCACACTCCAATGTTGATTGGCCTCATGAGTCCCAGTTTTTATCTGTGAAATGTTGAAGGGTATGATATCTCCCACCACTACCCAGCCAGCCTGGTCACTGGGAATTGTAATCAAGCAAATCTGGAAAGTGTCCAATTGGGAAGGTCTGCTCTAACTACAGATATGAAATCTCTGAAATCCTGGTGGGGCACAATGCTAATGTAAAAATCATTGTGCAAGTGGTTCTCAGAGATTGCAGAGATTGTGCAGTCCTCTGTACAGCCAATTGTTTTGCAAGCACACACATGCAGCACTGTCTGGTACATCTGATCTGCTGACCATATCTTAAGATATGGGTGAGCTCAAGGCCATGATGCTCACTAGGCATTGAGCAATTGTGGGATCTGGTGTAACAACAATGGCATATATTTATACTACCCTGGAAGTGTGTTATCTTCTTGGCTGCAGAAGGCTGTATCCCTTCACTATACATCTGCATTTAATGTGTGGTTAAAATCCTCCTTATCATTTGGACAATAGAGATAACCAAGCTTTCCCAAAGTGACAAGTAAATACTGTGACCAGTATGGGCCTTCAGTTATGTGCATTCCATGATACCATGACTAAAGAAAAGTGCAACCAAGTAAATTTAACTCAGATTAAAAACATGGCCAAGTTTACCTTCATAGCCTCGGGAGCACAAATCATCTTTGGTCCCATAGACCTTCCATCTACTCCATCCACCTGATCCATGGTACAACATAATTCTCTTTTCATTTCGGTTGCCATAATTGAAAAACAAATTTTCTTCTTGGATGGCAAAAAGAGTGTCATTTCGGCATTCCCATTTCTGGAGACTGTTTGTTGAGTCACATGGGTACAGAGTAACAGGTGTCCAGTTAATCTTTGAAGACACTCCCAAACATAACTTGAAAGAAACACTCATCAGCTGGTGACTGGAAATCCATCTGAATTTTTGTCCCTCACTTTCATGGTTACAGGAGTCAGTAGTAACATAGCTTGAACTCAAAGCAAGTACACAACGCTTGTGATCTTCATTATATATTAAAAAATTGCTTGTATCTGTACAGAAATGTAAGATAAATACAAACATTTGCAAAAAAGTTGGTTAAAAATAATTAATCCTTTGTATAATTGAATCAAGCAGCTCTGTGAATCCCCCCCGCCTTTGCTTAAATATCACCTTTGCAGTCACTATGTACTGATCCACCACTTAAGATCAGTACAGTTCATGGGCATTAGAGACAACGCCTTCTCAGCGGTGACACACAAATACAACATGAATGTAAAATACTAACAAATGGTTCCACTTAGATCTCCAACAGGTCTATTGAAGCGTTATGAAAATGCTTAAAGGAGAAAAATATACCACCCCTAATAAAGTTTCACAGAACTCTCATAAGCAAAAGATTAAATATAATATCAGAGCTATTAACAACTAATGGTTAGAGACAAGTATATTTTCCTAAATTGTAGCAAACGATTTCTAAAGGTCAGTGAGAACTGTAGCAGTGCCTATACTGTCTTCAGGGGACAATGTGCAAAAAATACTTGCCATGTGTCAAAGTTTAATGGCAACCACAATAATCAACCAACCTGCCATGAAAAACCAACACATGTGCATAACCTGAATAAATACTCCAAATTACATTTAATTGTATCTCATGTATTGCACCATGTGCTTAAACTTCTGTTTTTAAGATTTTGCTTTAAGACAGATGTCCGAAGACTCTGCTCAACTCTGTTTCTGAGGGGGGTGGGGGTGGGATGGAGGGTTTTATATGTATATATTTCAAATATTGTAAGGCGCCCTAATTGCATTTTGTAGAGGGGCGGGATATAAATAAATTTTATTATATTATTATTATGAAATGGGGGGGGGACTTTCTGTTTAAAGCAAAAAGTTGCTGTTCGATCTATATTCCCAAATACCAAGGCTTTTGAGCCAAGATTAATTCCCTGATACATTATTCAAAATATAGGCAAATGGACAGAAGCTTCCTTGACCTCAACTACCACCCCACTACTACACCATCATCCCACTAGCCACTCCCTATCTTGCACATCGGTAGAGATGTGCAAAAAATGAAATGAATGTTTTGATTGGGTCAACATCTACAAAGAGCATGTTTGCAGTACAGTGCTATTCATGTTTAGTCCACCCTTCCTAGTGTACTGCAATTGACTGGTTTATCAGGGTTATCCTCAGGTAAACCAGATATTATAAGATGCAACTCACAGATAAGATTGCAACATTAGATGCAAAGGTTCTGCCTGTTTCCACTGGTTTTCCTTCTCATCCAAACCTCCTTTCAAAAAGTAAGTTCAGTTAGACATTCAGTAAGGCTAATGAAACTCATAAACACACTACCTTGGAAATTAAATAATCAAACTTCTTCCAATCCTGAAACAATGGCATTTGTTTGACATAGAGTTCTAATGACCAACAAATAGCAGTGACAGGAATTTATCTCTTGACTTTATTTGGGATGGAAGTTCAGAAAGAAGATAGGCAAGTTGACTGTGCCCATGTTTAGAATTTGCTTGTTGGGGGAGTGCATAGTCTGAATATTCTTGGGCCCCATTTATACGGCAAAATATTCCCTTAAATAAATCACTAAGATTCCTAATTGTTCCCACACATCGCACCACAGTATCGCCTCATTCGGAAGGGGGGGAGCTCAAAAAACTCAAAAGTAGCATGATAGGGGATTTCGCTACTTTTCCAGACTTTTTTGAAAAGTAGTGCGACTTAGCACATTATTGATCGTGTGAATTACCATTTCAGAAAAGTCTGTGTGAACTACCAGCAATCTTTCCGATATAGTCACAGCAGAGCTGCGCTGTGATTAGTTGGGATGTCCAAGGAGGGGGTGGGCTTGAGATGGAGGAGCCTGAAATGAAAAGATCCAGCCCCGGTTTTCAGCCACGGAAAAAAATCCTACAAGCTGTCTGCAGCTTGCTTGGCTGTGTGTGCATGTGAGGGAGGGAGGGAGGGAAGGAGATTGAGTAGTGATGGGCTCCTCCAGCTGTTCGCTGGCTCGCACTCCTCTGATCGCATTTGTGTGAAGGGGGGTTTGATGGGGGGGGGAAAGCTCCTCCATGGCTGAAAGGGCTTTTGGAAGAAGAGGCATGAAAACTAGCAGGCATTCCTAAGGCATTCCTTAGCCTTTGCTAAGGCATGAAAACTAGCAGGCATTCCTCAGAGGAGGGAAAGATCAGAGCACTTTCTCTCTCTCTCTCTCTCTCTCTCTCTCTCTCTCTCCATCTCATCTTCCCCCAGATGTGCTTGGGAGGCCACGCCCCCCTTTGCCTGTCTGAACCAGAAAGCGAAAAAATAAAAAGAGCAACCGATTTCCCAATAAATCATCTAAACTACCCAGCACTGGTGCAAAAAAGCACTAAAGCGCAAACTATCACAATAAAAACTGTCATGTAACTGAGCTCTTGGGGTTTTTTTAATGTAGTTTTAGCTCTGGGTTTAAACTGGAGTTTTCTTTTCTCTTTAGAATATCAAAGATTGCAGTGCATTTCTTGGATTAACTTGGGGGGTTAGGGTACAAAAAAGGTCTTTTAATATTGATCTGCGGTTTTAATTCCCCTGTTTTGTGGGCATATAGTTCCAACCAAAGGTATAGTTGTGAGGTGGGGGCAAAATGGGGACATTTCCCCCATAAGAATTTTGCACCCCCAATTAAATTTTATTTATTAATTTATTAATCTATTGAATTTATATCTTGCCTTTCTTCTAAAAATGGGATTCAAGGCATCTTAAAATAAATTAAAATATGTCTCTAAAACATTAATTTACAAAAGTTTTAAAAGGAATTAAATATCAGCATTATTAAAAACGTGCTTAAAGACAGTTAAAAACACTTAAAACATATTTAACACACAGTTTTAATAAGAGATTAAAACAGCACACAATTAAACACTACAGTTTCCTTCAGTCCCCAAAGTTTTAGCAATGCAGAGAGTGAGGACTTTTTCAAACGGTTGAAAAAAAACCACGAGGAGGTCAGGAGAAGAACGGGGCTGTTCTGCTTACATAGCCCCATTTCAGATGATGCAGTCCTCCTCCATCCTCCTCCCTACCTCCTCCTGATCTTCCTCCGTGCTGCTCATGCTGCTTTTTAGTCATGGAGGATTTATGTCAGTAAAAAGTGGGGCGAGCAGCACGGGGGAAGATCAGGAGGAGGTTGGGAGGAGGACAGAGGAGGACTGCATTGTCTGAAATGGGGCTGTGCAAGCATGACATCCCCATTCTTCTCCCGACCTCCTTGTGGGTTTTTTCAACCATTTGAAAAAGTCCTAAGACAATGAAAATCATTCACACATAAAAGTCCTTGATTTGTGTGCTCATATTTCACTTGGTTACTTTGCCTACCTCTTTTCTTTGGATGCCTAAACTCTGTTTCTAAATGGTCGGCTGTAGTTTAAAGTTACTGCAATGCTAAAGGGGTTTTCTCCTATTTGGAGAATTTTCTTCCTTTTTTTGAATGGCAAGAAGATAAATTTTAAACACACAATTATACAGTGGCTAAAACAGTAAGTCAACAGAACTGTATCAGCTTAGACTTAATATACAAAGCAGACCATGTTCTTTCATCCAATTTGTTATTGTCTTTTAATTCTGTCTCTTAAAGAAACAGATCTTCCATACTACAAGGTGTTACTCAGCCAGATGTGCTTCATAGGATATTGGTGGTGTACTGCTCAAACTTTCCCCTTTGGAAACACATTCCAACATCAGAAGATTTCCACCAAAATCCCATAATTGCCATTCTCCATTTTCCACTTCTGTAAAAGGCAAAGTGTAGAACTCCTATTTTTCAGAAAGTGTCATGATGGAGATGTAAATCTGAAAAATCAGTGAATAATAGCGGTAAGAAAGGGGAGAAGAGTATCATATCTGTCTTTCTCTTCTATGAAAGAGATAAAATCAGAATCTGCCATCAACCATAACTTTATGATTATGAACACTCTATACGCCCCGGTTGTTTTAACAGAGGGGCGGAGTATAAATAAATTTTATTATTATTATTATTATTATTATTATTATATCCTACTCAGTTATATATAAAACTACTGTATTTCAGAATTCAGCCCTGTAATCTGACCAACAGTCATGTTGCTGTCACTATAAAGAATTAAGATTTATTTATATAGCAAAATATTTCTACCTTGCCCAAGTTCAAAGACTACAGGTCAGCTTACAAAAAGCATTGAAACAAGTTAAACAATTTAAAACAATAAAATAATAAATAAACAAAAAAACTATTCAACTTCAGTAATAAGTTTAAAAAAGATTTAAAAGATTTAATTTTTTAAAAACTATGGACATCATATTTAGGATGAGTTAATGAGGCCCAAAGGCTTTGATGAACAGCCAAGTTTTAACGGCACCTAAATGACATCAGTATTGGCCCCACTCAGACCTCCAAGAGGAAGACATTCCACATTTGGGGTGCCACAACTGGGAAGGCCCTCTCCCATGTCCCAGCACAGTATTGATCTCACTGGTAGGACACAGAGGAGGCCCTCCCCAGCAGATCTTAATCCTTGGGCAGGCATACATAAGGTTTAGTGGTTTGACTATAACTACATGGACATTCACAATTTCAACATAAGGAGATGTTTTATTCCAAACTCTGGGCTATTTACACCAAGCATGGACTATTTATGGTCCTTCAAATGTTGTTGGACTACAGCTCCCAGTCTACCTTCCCATTCGCTATGTTGGCTGGGGCTGATACAGTTCAAAAACAACAGAACATCCCTAAATTCCCCATCCCTGTTACATATCCCCCAACTGTACTAGTTTGGTAGGGACATATTAATCCTCTGTCATCTCACTTTTTCATCTGCTATTGAAATGTCCTGTTTTCTCTCTCCTCCTTCCATTTTCCTTTTTTGTCCTCAATTGCTTCAAACTGAGAACAAAATCCAAAAGTAATTTGCACTCAAGTTAGTGTAGGAGAGGGAAATGTCCTTCCCATTAGGCTCAGGCAAAAGCAAATGGCTATGGCTTCTCCTAGCTTGCATGTTCTTCCTCATTAATAACTGTTGCCATCTTGACCACACTCTGATATTTCTTGGCCACACATGTGCTGTTTTTCATCTGTGAAATGTTGGCGGGTGTGCTGGTACACACTGACAGGCAACAGCGCTACAAATGTTCAAAAAGAGGTTTTTCAATGGCCCTATCTAGAAGTTTTGGACATTGGGGAAAAATAATTTTAGACTGTTTTTGTAATTCATATATA
The DNA here is from genome assembly GCA_030847615.1 of Gambelia wislizenii. NCBI lineage: Eukaryota > Metazoa > Chordata > Lepidosauria > Squamata > Crotaphytidae > Gambelia > Gambelia wislizenii. The sequence continues at coordinate 128,355,196 of JAUMIR010000006.1, read as the reverse complement.
CATGTGTGCATTCATGATAAATTATAGCACACCATATTTTTATTGTTGAGATACCACAGGCATCTCTTTAGCAGAAGAGTAACTGGGAAATGAATGTTCTTCTGTTTCAATGAAAACGCTGACCTAGACTTATCTCGTCCATAAGCTGGTTTCCTCTTCTTGTCCTCCTTGGCTTCCAACCCATTAGGAAGCAGTATAAAGCTGATGAGTGCTGGTCTGCAGACACAAATTCTTGCTGTTTGCCAGTCAGTTTTCCTTATTGACAATACAAGGAAATGTACAATTATCACCGATAATGATAAAGTACATTGTTGTACCAACAATTAAAAGAGGTTTGTGTAAACTAATATATGCAATGCTTGCACATTTTTCTAAATACTGTTATGGGCTGTTTGGAAAAACAGTAACACACAAATTGAAATGTGAACAAATTGATATTGCAGTCATGGTATGTCTACTCAGTTCAACAGGGCTTGTGTCTAAGTGTGTATGGGGCTCCAGCCTGAAACATATCCGCTGTGATTTTTTTATTCCACTAGACTAAGATAATTGATATTAAAAGGTTTGTTTAAGTATGAACAAAAAATTGTTAATAACTCCCTGTAATAAGTAAATGTGTTATCTGTTCAGCAGGGCTACTATATTCTGCCTGCATATATGGAATTAAACCTTGCTGAACGCACCTTAACTTACATCCATGTGAACATGCATGGGAGCATGCTGCTCTTAAAGTTAAATCTCAAAGTTCAATTGCTCTTTTACAAACTACTTCCCCAAACTCCCATCCCTTTTTATGTATCCATATTAGATTTAAATGTGCATCTGCAGTAGCCAAATTTCCATTTTCTTGGATACTTTAAATTAGATCTGAGTGTCATCTGGGTGTTATCAGTACGCGGATGACACCCAGATCTATTTCTCCTTGTCCCGATCGTCGGCCTCAAATTCCGATGGTGTCTCTCCTCTTAATGATTGTCTTAAAGCAGTAATGGGCTGGATGAGGAAAAACAGATTGAGATTAAATCCAGACAAAACGGAGGTGCTCATGGTAGCGGCCCCAAAACCAGGAGTTGGGTTGTAACCTCCAGGCCTGGACGGGGTCACGCTCTCCGTTAAGGACTGTGTTCGCAGTCTGGGGGTGCTCCTTGATTCATCACTTCAGATGTCTAGTCAGGTGAATGCAACGGTCAGTAGCGCCTGTTATCAGCTCCGGCTGATACGCCAGCTGCACCCTTTCCTGGAAATAAGGGACCTCGAGACTGTGGTGCACGCGCTGGTAACCTCTCGTCTAGATTTCTGCAATGCTCTCTACATGGGGCTACCCTCATGCTTGGTCTGGAAACTTCAGTTGCTACAAAATATGGCAGCCAAAGTGGTTTCGGGAACATCTCGGAGAGACCATATAACTCCAGTATTAAAATGTCTCCACTGGCTGCCTATCAGTTTCCGGGCCCAGTATAAGGTGTTGGTTATTACCTTTAAAGCCCTAAATGGTTTGGGTCCAACTTATCTCCGGAACCGCCTCCTCCCATACAATCCTCCCCGCTCACTCTGGTCCTCTGGGAGGAATTTGCTTCAGCCACAAAAATCTAGGCTGTCTGCAACCTCCCAGAGGGCCTTTTGGTAATCACCCTCAAATTGTGGAATGACCTGCCGAACGAGATCTGTCAGATGACAAGCCTGAGTAGCTTTAAAAAAGCACTAAAGACAGATCTCTTTCGGCAGGCCTTTCCTAATTAGATCCCAGCCTCAGGAGCTCCTGGCCTCTTTTAGTCTGCTGGCCATTTATTGTATTTATTGTATTTATTGTTTTTAAATGTGATTTTAGATTAGTTGCTTTTTAATTTATATTTGTTTAATATCTTTTTATGGGGGAGGGTGGGTGTGGGTGGTGTTTTCAGATTTTTATCTGTATTGTATTTTAATTTTTGTAAGCTGCCCCGATTGTTTTAACAGAGGGGCGGGGCATAAATAAATTTTATATTATTATTATTATTAAAAAATTCTCCTCCTACACATTGCTAGCTACATAAAACTGACACCCAGAACACACAGGATTCTGGATATACTGCAATGCGGATATTGTGAGGTCCAACAGAACACAATCATGTAGTTTTCTCCTGGCAAGCAAAACAGAACCATGAAATTGCCATTGCCATCTTCTTATAGGCCCTGGAACTGAGGGGCAGGGGGGGGTTCAAGCCTCCCCTCCCACCGAGTAGGGCATGAGGAATGACCCACCACTACACACACACACACACAAAATTAGGTAAAATGGGACCATCAAGACTTTCCCTCACGAACTAGCAATCAGATCAGAAAATTATAAAAATCAGCAGTAGCAGAACTTGTTATAAACCAACCTGGACACAAAATGTTATTTAAAAACACAGAAATTCTGGACCAGGCCAGCAATTATCATGTCAGAATGCACAGAGAAGCTATTGAAATCTACAAACACCTGGACAATTTCAACAAGAAAGAAGAAACCCTGAAAGTAAACAAAATCTGGCTCCCAGTTTTGAAAAACAATAGAATAAAAACCCAACACTTACAAAGAAATTCCACCCAGGGACAGGGGGATTTGCAGCAGATAATGGTCCATCAACCAACCATTAGCCAAACAGACAGTAACAATCCTTGCATTTCTATACCCAGAAACTAACCATTCAATTACACAAATTTACATATACTCCCCAACAGAGGTTCACAGCATATAAACTCCACACACTCCTACCCAACCATTCTCTGAGGATACCAGCCACAGATGCAGGTGAAATGTCAGAAAGGAACTATTCCAGGACATGGCTTCACAGCCTGGAAAAAAACCAAGGAAAATCTATGAACAATCAGATCAGATTTGATCAATAATTATCAAAGTATCATTTTGCTACTGCCTCCATGACACTCACATTGTTGTCACTTTCATTTGGATAATCATGATAATGATGATGGCAATGATGATTGTCTTAATGCAATACATTGTGTTTTCCTTGCTTTGGAAAACTATATCAGCAAATAGTTCAAACTGCTATCAACTTGTCTGCCAATGTTGATCCCCCTCTCTTAAGAAAAGTTCTGGTGTGTGCACATAGTCCAACCTGGGAGAGGGCTCAAAATAGCACAATATGACATTAAAGAATCATATTAAAGGGAATGAACTTTACTGAAAGTGTGCACTTGATTAATATCATAGAAGGGTAGATAATTAGTCATGGCCCAACAGCAGAGCTCAGAAACACTTCTTCCTTGGACTACAGCTCCCAGAATCCCCACCACTATAGTCTCATAAAGTGGAGTTTCCCAGCTCTGAACAACAGGATGCAAACCCTAGGGCTTCTCCCTGCCCCCATGCCCTTGACCTCCTAGCACAAGTTAATGCTTATGGGTCCTGGCAGCCACCTTAGAAGGCCAGGTGCTGACATCAGGACTACCTCAAGTCAGTCAGTCCTTGCAAGAGTATTGTGAGGATTAAAAAAAAAGGAGAGATTTTGTAAATCACTCCAAGCTCCTCAGAGAAAGGGTGAGATAAAAATGTAATGACACTTAAAATACATCTGATCAGCTCTAACATGTGAATGGTCAGCTGTCTGCTGCAGAATGCACGAACATGTGCAAGATGCAACAGCACTCACAAATTTAGCTTTTGAAAACCCAGGAGAGGGGGAACTAAACTCTGAGAAATTATATCTTTAGCAATTTATACTAACAAAATTATGATTAGGGACTTTTTCAGACAAGTCTTACTGTGCAAGAAGACTCTGGGAGAGGTATGCAGCTATGCCACAGCAGGGGGTCCTTTTCGGATGCCGCTGCCCCTCTCCTGGCATTGTCCGTGGCAGTTCCAGGTCCCATCTACAGCAACCGCACCACTTTTTACTCACGGACAACTTCCGTGAGTAAAAAATGGTGTGGTTGCTGTAGCTGGGACAGACGATGCCAGGAGAGGGATGGCATCGTCCAAAAAGGACCCCCTGCCGCAGCATAGCCGTGTACCTCTCCCGGAGTCTTCTTGCGCGGTAAGACTTGTCTGAAAAAGTCCTAGGTACCCATATATTCTTCTGAGGCATTGCTCTTCCAAGTGTCTCCAGCACTTGGTAAGCAGGTAGAGACTGAGGTAAGCAGGTAGAGACTGAGGCTGTGGCCATACTGCTGAAATAATCCAGTTTGACACTGCTTTAACTGCCATGGTTCAATGCTATGGAATTCTGGGATCTGTAGAGATATTTAGCCTTCTCTGTCAGAGAGCTCTGGTGCCTCAACAAACTACAAATCCCAGGATTCCATAGGGTGGAGCTTAATAGTTAAAGTGGTGTCAAACTGCATTATTTATACAGTGTGGCAGCAGCTTGAGAGGGCCTTCTCAGTAGTGGTGCCATCTCCAGAACGTTATCTGGAAGGAGTTTCACTTTGTGCAGAATGTCAAATCTTTCTGGAATGAGGTGAACACTTTCTGGTGATGTTTTAATTACATAAATATATAAATCTGTTTTAATTACAGTTCTCCCTCCATATTCACGGATTTAAGTATTCACGGCTTGAAAATATTCTTTAAAAAAAAATAATCCAGAAAGCAAACCTTGATTTTGTCATCATATATAAAGGACATCATTTTGCTATACCATTGCATATAATGAGACTTGTGTATTCACGGATTTGGGTATTCATGGGGGGTGGTGGTTCTGGAACCAAACGCCAGAGAATATGAAGGGACAACTGTATACTGTCCTATCTTGTCTACTGTTATTTTGTATTATATGCCTTGGAAGTTATAGAACTGAAAAGGGTAAGATCATTTAAAGACGTTTAAGTGAACTAACAAACTACTTCCTACTTCCTGCTCAGTTAGTATGGAAATAGGAAATGAGGAAGCTGAATCTGGTTCATTCTCCCCTTTCTCAAGCTCGTTCTTTGTAGAACTTGTATTTGTCTAACCCCCTTTTAAAGCCATCCAGGTTAGTGGCTATCAGTACAGCTTGAAGTAAAAAAATTATTTAGCCTTGAAAATCAGGGATCTTGCCCCTGTGACAAATTTCCATGCATACAAGAATGTTTCCTCTTCAGAGATAAGAAACAATTAAGCAGTTGTCCACTTGTCTTATCTCACGAACATCTGTGGCTACAGAACGCTGGACTGAAAGGCAGCTGAAGTGCCACTCTGCTGTTGCCTCTATTGGATGAAGGCAGGGTTGAGGGTATCTGTCTTCCATTGTCTTTGTATATTTGGCATTTACACACTCTTCCTGTGTTCCCTTCTGTTTCTTTCCTCCTTCAAACCTTCCTTTCTCCCTCAGAATTGCCTCTCTCACACACACACAAATCCTCCTCAGGATGTCCTATAGCAGGTCCTTCAGCACAATCCACGTGAGAGCTATGCTCCATGTAAACTCCATGGGCTATTTTATATTCCCACATAAAGTGATCATACATTCACCAGTTTACACAAATGTACAGTACATGTGTTCATTCTGCCCAGATACAGCTGTTTTGTTGTCGTGTGCCTTCAAGCCATTTCTGATTTATGGAGACCTAAGGTGAACCTATCACAGGGTTGTTTTTATTGGCAAGATTTGTTCAGGGGGGGGTTGCCTCTGAGGCTGAGAGAGTGTTACTTGCCCAAAGTCACTCAGTAGGTTTCCATGGCTTAGTGGGGATTCAAACCCTGGTCTCCAGAGTCCTAGTCCAATGTTCAAACCACTACACCATGCTGGCTCTAACAAATGCTACCAGACAACATATTGGGATTGTAAACATTTTTGAAAGTGGCAAGAAGATGGGGAAGCAACCCATCCTATTTTAAGCCTTGCAGGAATTAATCAGTTGATTAGTTTCTTGTTTCCACTCAGAGGATTTACTCTGCTGTTTTTATTCAGCAGTAAGTCCCATAGTGCTCAGCAGTTCTTACTCTCAGGAAAGTATGTATTTCCAAGTTATGGTGACCCTAAGGAAAATGTATCACAGGGTTTTCTTGGCAAGATTTGTTTAGAGGGGGATTACTTTTGCCTTCTTCTGAGGCTGAGTGAGTATGACTTGCCCAAGGTCACCCAGTGGGTTTCCATGGGTGAGCTAAGATTCAAACCCTGGTCTCAAAGAGTTGTAGTCCAATGCTCAAACTACTACACCATGCTGGCTCTCAGATACAGCTGCATTCTAGACTGAAGAGGATTTTTCTTTCTCGGTAAAAATAAGGAATGAGCCCACAGGCATAGAGAATCACACAAGCATTATTATTATTATTATTATTATTATTATTAAAGTTTATTTCTAGAGCGCTGTCGGTGTACACGGCGCTGTACAAAAACAATCAAGGATAAAACAGAATGAAACCTGCCGAAGGCATACAATCTAAATAAAACAATAGGCAAAATAATAAAAATGAATTAAAAACAAGGATAATTACAACAATTAATAACAACATCCACAGTAAACCCAAGTGACAGAAAAAATAAATGTATATCAGACCAAGCCGGGGAATGCCTCCAAGAACAAGGTGATCTTTAACTCAGATTTAAAAGTGGACAAAGAAGTAATGGCCCGTATTTGAGGGAGAAGAAGGTTCCAGGAGTGAGGGGCAGCAAGCAAGAAGGGGTGAATCCGGGATGGAGCAGTGGAGATCCTAGGTTGAGACAGTAAGCCTTGAGTACTAGAACAAAGGGTACGGGTGGGAATGTAAGGAGAGAGAAAGTCAGATACATAAAGTGGGGCTAGCCCATGCTGGGCTTTGAACGTTAGCAAAAGCTTATATTGGATACAGAAAGGGAAGGGAAGCCAGTGAAGAGAAAACAGCAAATAATGTACAGTGTGCCATGTGAAAACTCCATCTTACATTTACTGAGCACTCCTGACCTCTTTGTAGATGGCCTAAGACCAGGTCTCAAGCAGAGAAAATACTGTACATTAATATATTCCATGCAGAAGACCCCATCAACATGTTAAGGTTGGGGGAAAGGTTAACAGTGTAATCTCCTTGCCCTCCTTCACCTGTTGATTAAGGCAAACTTGTACAGAGTTCTGTTCAGCGGGTATCATACCATAATGCACAGGAAACATACCAAAGCAGAACATATGAAAAAGATGTTGCATCTACAAACACATATTTCTACAATAAATAGTAGGTATAGCATTTAGAAAAACACTGTAAACAATGCATTCTCAATAGCTCTTATATTATGACTCTTGCATATGCATCAAGTCAATATGTTGCATTTATGCATTTCTGAAAATCCTAAAATATTTACAGCAGCATGCAGTTCTACATGTGCCTATTCAGAAGTAAGTCTCGCTGATTTCAGTTATCTTGCTCTGATGTAAGTGGTTATAGAATTGCAGCCTTAACAATATACTCACTATGTGGTCATAACTTTACTATTGTCCTCAAAGCTAGAAAGAGATCAGAGCCATAAAGTTGTACATAAAGGCATTCTTTTATCTTTTGATGACCAAGATTACATATATAATCGTACTAGAACTGCATACTGTTGAATAATGCTATTATGAAATAAAGTATTTTTTTTATTTTTATATGCCTCACAATATTCTATTCTATGATATACGTAGGCATTTAAGATACTCTGCATTCATAGCAACAAGCAACCTATTTCCAGTATTCATGTTTTAAGTAAGGCTTTAACAATGCATTTTTAAATTGATAGGGGTTAAACATCATTCTGCTAGCCAAAGCACCAGCCAACAGAAACCCCTAGTTGAGCTGTTTAATGAAGATAAAATTGGTGTAATATTTAAATCAGTATGCAATTCAACTAAATATCTATTTCAAAGCTTGTTTGCTCCCAAGTAGAGAAAAAAATCAGTTGCAATTCCATCATCACATCCTCATTCAACATACGATAGTGACTTACCCACTAGTGAAACCGCACCATGAAAAACTGAAAGAAAAACCAACAGCAAAGGAACAATCATTGTACGTGTGTTACTACTGGCTTCCCTATGCCACGTAATGGGTTCTTTTTGTACCATATCTTGTTGAACCCAGCAAGGAGGAAAGCTGGGCTCATTTCTGAGAACTGATAGTTCAGGGAGAGCATTCTGGTTGTCTAATGATAAGGAAATGCCCTGCCACATGGGGGCATTTTGAAATAACAGGAATTCACAGTTCAAACTGTGCTTCCCTAGGCTAATTTCACTGCTGAAGGAAAAAGGAAGGAAGAGCTTCCACTGAGTTGCAGGCGATAAAACTGATGACTGGTCAGCACATTTTTTTTTTCTGGGAATGCCTCACATGAAATGTGGGAAACAAATCATTTACTCAATTGCTTCTAAGAAAATGTTTTGGCAAACTGGGAAAAATTAAAAGAAGGGAACAACTTTTGCCCCATAGGCATATTTGAAGCTGTAAATATCAGTTCATGCTACTCTGTTACAAAAGGTAGTTGTACGGTGCATCTACACTGTAGAAACAATGCAGTTTGACACTACTTTAATGGCCATGGCTCCATCCTACAGAATCCTGGCATTTGTAGTTTTGTGAGGCACCAGCATTCTTTGGAGAGAAGACTAAAGACCTTGTACAACTACAGATCCCAGGATACCATAGGATGGAGCTACAGCACTTAAAGTGATGTCAAACTGCATTATTTCTACATTGCAGATGCACCCATAAAGACAGAGCATCAATTTCTTAGATTAGGGAAGGCCATCTTGTGGACCTCCAAATGTTGATGGGTTACAATTCCCATAAGCCCTAGCACAGCCAGTGGAATAATGGAAGCTGCAGTCCAACATTGCTTACAGGGCCCAAGTCATCCGTTCATGTCTTAGATAAAGACTGCAAGTCTGCTTACCTGGGATTCTGGGAGTAAGCCCCATTGGCCTAACCACAATTTGCTTCTGAGTAAACATAGAGAATTTGGTATTATCTGAATTCAAAAATTTAGAATTTTTTTTCTGTTAAACTTAAGGTGCAACAATAATTCAAAGTAAACTCTCTTGTCACTTTGTTGTCATCAAAATGTTCCTTGTAAAAGGAAAGTAAATCTCAGTTTCCAGAATAATGCTTAAAAATAATTTATAGCCCATCTTTCCATTCCAATCCAAGACAAATTTGATTGCCCTAGTATGGAGTGGAACACTGTGGCCAGTCAGATGGAGTTTCTTGGCCTACAACTCCCATCAGCCTTAGCCAATATTGCCAATGCTAAAAGGATTATGGGAGTTGTAGTCCAGAAATAGCTGATCTTGAAAGCTAAGCAGTATCAGCTCTGGTTAGTACTTGGATGGAAGACCACCAATGTATATCAGGTGCTGTATGCTATGTTTCAGAGGAAGGAACTAGCAAAACCACCTCAGAGTATTCCTTGCCTCAGAAAACCATGTGAAATCCATGGGGTCGCCATAAGTCAACAGGTAACTTGGAGACACATACACACACACAGTCCAGAAACATCTCAAAGTCCATAATTATTTGCCCCTGCTGTGGTGGATGATCTACACAGGAACTGGGAAAAGGTAATGTGTCTGTGCTAGTTCCACTAGACAGGCAAGTGGCTTTCAGTACCATCAACTATGGTATCCGTTTGGATAGGCTAGGAGAAGCTTAAAAGAGATTGATGATGGTTCCACTCTGGGGAGGAAATCATGCAGCCCTCCTGATCTGAACTTCAGTGCTGGTGGACCTTTGCTTAACACTTTGGTCTTTAGGGTCTTGGGTGGGATGTTCCATCTTGTTCAACACACTATTTAACATCTACATGAAACCTCTGAGAAAAGTGTCCAATGGTTTGGAGATCACTACTGTCTTCTATTGTTGACAATACCCAACAGCTGTAGGTAATACCCAACACCACCTTTTCTCTCTGGGATGGCTGTTTAGGTTTCATAGAATCAAAGAGTTGGAAGAGACCACAAGGGCCATCCAGTCCAACCCCCCTGCCATGCAGAAATAACCAGTAAAAACATTCCCAACAAATGGCCATCCAGTCTCTGTTTAAAAACTTCCAAAGGAGACTCCACCACACTCTGAGGCAGCGTATTCCACTGCCAAACAGCTCTTACTGTCAGGAAGTTGCTCCTAATGTTCAAGTGGAAAATGGAATCTCTTTTCCTGTAGTTTGAGTCCATTGCTCCATGTCCTGGTCTCTGGAGCAGCAGAAAACAAGCTTGCTCCCTCCTCACTATGACATTCATTCAATTATTTAAACATGGCTATCATGTCCCCTCTTAACCTTCTCTTCTCCAGACTAAACATACCCAGCTCACTAAGCTGCTCCTCATAGGGCATGGCTTTCAGACCTTTTACCATTTTGGTTGTCCTCCTCTGGACATGTACACCTTTTTAATATCCTTCTTGAATTGTGGTGCCCAGAACTTGACACAGTATTCCAGGTGAGGTCTGACCAAAGCAGAATAGAGTGACACTATTACTTTTCTTGACCTAGACACGATACACCTATTAATCAAATTAATAAAATTGGCTCAAAGAGCTACCAATGAAGGCTAGAGGTCTTTCTGAGGAATTTAGTTTTCAGGAATTATAACACAAACTGGCCTGATCTATATTTCCCAGGATGGTAATACAGAGCAGAGCATTACTGTCCATTGGCTTACGCACTTTTCCACATTATCCAGTACAGTTGGGAATGAACAAAAAGTACCGTACTTACAAATATATATTTTGGGGTAAAATGTGTTTAGGAATATGCACTTTTAATAACATATACTGTAGTTACAATATGTTCAAAAACAAATATAATTCTTACATTTTGCTTCCAGTTTTTAAAAATGCACATTAATGAAAACAGAGGATGAAACAAAATTGTAAATGAACGTGAGAACTAGACATGGACTGAAATTTTCTGATCCATTGGCCCACCTGAAGAATGCTGAGAAATATTAGTTTAAAATTCAGTTAACAGAAACATAAGCCTGAGCAGCTACGAGCACATGACAATGCTGAGAGGTCTGCATTGGCTTCTGGCTTGTTTTCAAGCACAAGTTGAAGTGATGATTTTAACCTTTACAGCCTTATACTGCCATGGTCTAGCTTAGGGTTAAAGGCTTGCTGTGGTCTTCCATATGCTTTTGGACTATAATTCCCATCAAGTGCTTCCAACATGGCAAATAGATGGGGATAGTAGGCCATCATTAACTAGAGAGCCAAAAGTTCTCTGCCTCTTCACTAGCTCTGTGCTTAGCAAAATTACTTTTGAGGGCCTACATTGAATTGTACAGTAGATTTATTAAATCAGTGGGAATTTGGTAAGACAACACTTATGTAAATTCCACTGACTCATTCGGTGTACTCTGGTTGGAACTAACAATAGGATTTAGTCAACAGAATACAACTTCCAGAATTAACTGTCCATGCTGGCTGGGGGATTCAGGAGATGTGGTCCAAAAAGGGGAGGGGGTTCTTTTGAATTCTGGGTTAATTAATCTTAATGCTTAAGGGAATGCTTCCTTGTAATCCATGCCTGTGCTTCAGTTATCTGTAAGGACTTGCTTTTAGTTCCACACTCATAGACTGGTGCATAAATACATACATACATACATTCTTAATTTGGAGCTTCCCTGAGGATCTGCTGCTACTACTGTTACTATAGTATTTATAGGAATTTATAAAGCATATAATCTGAAACCATGTAAAACATATGAACAATTTAAATCAGACTAAGAAATATACAGTATATCCTTATCTATAACAGAATTCCACAACCTAATCAAGCCAAGATCCTCAGATCTCAAAGGCGTTGGTAAAGAGCAACATTGTCCCACCAAAATGAAGTTAATATTGGTGCCTATTCAGCTTCCAAGCCAATCCAAAGTGGCTGTGCCAGCTGGAGGATTCTGGGAATTGGTAGTCCTAAAAAGTAACTTTCCCAAGTTCTAGAACTCTGTCCAGAAAGAAGGGAATGGGGCAAGCTTTTCATTTGTTTCCAGAAGCTTGACCACCATCTTTTCTAAGTAAGCCTTTTTAAGAGTGAGATGTTGATAAATGAGCTAGTGTCTATTTTTATCTTGTCTGGATTCTGAATCTGTCAGATAAGTGCTCCTTTAAAAAAAAATGTTTGCTCTGATGAGCAGCTTATATTCAAAGCTTGGAAAAATTACCTTCTGGAATATAAATCCCAGAATCTCCCACTGGTTTTGTTGACTAGGGAGATTTTCACATGGGTGCCGTTTACACGATGAAAATGTCCCGGGAAGAATTCGTGTCGATCCCTGGCAGTTTACATGTACATCGGGTCGGGTACGTGATTTTCGGAACGGGGGGCCACCTTTTATCCCTCAACCTGCGGGACTTCCAGTCCCGCGGTTTGTACCGGTTTTTAAAAAAGTCACTGGAGGATTTGGAAAATCAGAAATGTAAACAGCCTGGGACAAAATACCTTGGTATTAGGGGATGACCAGAAATGGTGACTGGGGGCAGGCTTAGAGATCAGGGACCAGAAAAGGAGGGGTCAGTCACATGTTCAACAGATCCAGCCTCACCAGCCGAAAACAAAGGCATCCCTTCCAGCTGCACTAAGGTTGATGTGTGTGTGCGCGCGCGTGTACTCAATCACCTTTTTAAATGGATTTCTACACTGCAAACCCTTCAGCTTTAACCTCTCCCTCAACTGCATGTTACAAAGAGATCGTGGTGGGCAGAGGGTTGCCCATTCATCCCCTGCCTTGATCACCTCCCTGGGTCTGAACGGGCACAGTAAAATATTCCAGCCTCTGAGCGAATGAACACCCTTTAATTTCCCCTCTCTGTGTCTGTGTCTTTCAAATGCCTGTCTGTCGCTGGCTTGAAATCATTCAATCAGCAAGTTCACTCTGCTGCTAATACTCAGCTGTAAGGGTTAACATTTTAGGCAAGGGGAAACCCACCCACCCCCCAGCTCACTCAGCTTGATTTCAAAAGGAAAGCACTCCTTGCATCTGAGCGAAAGATCTCAGTCTGGGTCTTTCAAAATGCCTTCTGCCTCTGCTTAAAGCGAAAGAAATTCCAAGCCTCTACTCAGCTTGATTTCAAAAGGAAAGGACATGGTTTAATTGTTCCTCCATCTGAGGTCTTTCAAAATGCCTTCTGCCTCTGCTTAAAGGGTTAACATTTTAAAGAGGCAAGGGGAATACCAAACATCTGCCCCCCTCTCTCCCCCCACAGACAGCCAATAGCATCACTCGTGGCGCAGAACTCTAAAGAAAGTGCATCACCGAGGTTGTGAAAACACGAGTAATCGCATCCTTGATTGACAGCCAAAAAAAAAAAAAAAATCCCGGTAAGCTAAACATGTGTAAACAGCAAAAGCACGGGATATAACAGTGCGGGACCAATAAAGACTTTTGTCGTGTAAATATCAATCACGGGATCTTCCAGGATTTCCTAAAGAGTGACAAAAATCATATAAACAGCGAGGGGTGGATATGGGATCAGGAAATCACGGTAAGCCCCGCGACAATTTTTGTCATGTAACTGGCACCACGGGCTATATATCCCGTGTCTGGAATGGAACAGGTTCGGGAAAGGTTTTCCCTTTTGGACAACGTCCACCCTGTTCCGTTCCTACATTGTGCCTGTTCTGTTTTCTCCTCGTGATATAGTAATCATGGGGAGAAGTCGTTAATAGGCACTCGGTTCCGTTTCTGTTCACAGGTGAATCACAGGTGTGCGAATCACAGGTGTGCGAATTGGATCCCGTACCTGTTCTGGAATGACTTCTGCCACAATCTGGACAGGCAGGTAAATGCTACCCTTTCCACCACCCTTCCTGGGTTACTTGTATTTTTTAAAAAATGATTTTTATTCTTTCTTTTGACAGCTAGGTTTTTTAAAATTTGAATTTCCCTCCTGTTTGTTCTCTCGCAAGAACGAGCAGGAGTTCCCCCGGCCGGTCATAAAAGCAGCATTACAACAGCTGCATTTACGGCTGGCCGGGCAAGGAGGGAGGAGGGCCCGTTCCTGTTCCAGAATGGAGGTAAGTGTGCGAACATTTACCTCCATTCCGCTGCAGGAACGGGAGAGGAGGTGGTGGGACAGAATCGGGGCTTTTAGCCCCCATGTGAAAATCTCCTAGGAGTCTTTTCACGCTAGATAGTTACAGCACTTTGATTCCACTTTAAGTGCCATGGCTACATCCTATGGAATCCTGAGGCACTTGAGCTCTCTGACAGAGAATTCTAAATATCCATCCATACGCTACAGATCCCAAGTTTTCAGACAATGGAATCATGGCAGTTAAAGTGGAATCAAATGCTACCAATGTGTGGTGTGAATTGTGGTCCAAATAGTGAATTTTCTGATCTCTGCTTACATTACTTTTGTTTCCATATTTTAAATGGACCCTTTTTATAAAATTATCCTTATAATACAATGTTAGGAACCATGGGGACTCTATAGAATTTGGATAGATGAATAATTTCAAATTCTCCATACTCTAAAAGAATCATTTTACAATATGGGCTTCTCTTGCTAGGCATTGAGTTAAATATGTATAGTGGTAAAAGAACCATTTAAAAAATCATGTTGCCTATTTCAGAAACAATCTTAACAGAGATTGAAAAAAGCCACTCACCTTGATGGCAGATGTACTGACATTCTCATTCCATAGCAAAAAAAAAAAAAAAAAAAAAAAAAAAGCAGGGAGGACAATGCCCCGAAATATAGCTGACATTTTCTGTTTAGTCCAACTGCATATACAGTTGATTCTGTGCTTTAACAGGGTATTTAAAAAAAATGAGGCAGCAGCAATGCTAGTTAAATATATGTGTTCCCTCCACCTCCCCATACTGAAAGTGGTTTGTATATTTTATGTCAGTAACCCTTACAAGAATTCTGCAAGACAAACCAGTTTTTAATGTCTGTTTTAAGGGGGGTTGAGACAGGGCTGGTTTAAGGAATTTTGGGACTGCGGTGCTTTTATTTGGAGGGGGGACATATGTTTATCTCAGGTCAATGTAACCTAACCTAACCTAACCTATTCACAGTTACAGGATATTCAGATTATTACCAATAATGTTTTTGCAGGAGGAGGGCTACAACGGGGCCTCCACAATAATGGGGGCCCCTGCAGCTGCAGGAGCTGCAGGACCCTTAAACCGGCCCTTGGTTGAGAGTCATAAGTTTGCCTATTAGCTAGTGAATTTAGTAGAAAGGAAAACATTGAACCAGATATACTGAAGCTCACAGCCCATGCTCTTGATCACTATGAGTATCCTCTCAGTAGGAGAAAAAATTAAATTCAGTAGACAGGACAGCATCCAAATCAGAGCTCTATCAAATTGGTTTTAGCTTACTTCAATACCTGGTGAGTTGAGGTTCATAGCTAATGCGCTAACCACTACACACCAACTTTCAATAGGAGAAACATTCATTAGACAAGGCAGCAAGCCGTTGTCACTACCCACATTGGCTTCATATTGTTTCTTCTTTGGATCTTAACAGGGATGCTTATGGAAATGTTTCTAATCATACCATTAGCCCTTCTAATAGCTAACTTTAATGGTGAGTGCCAATAGTTTTGTAATCAAAAAATGGCCCCATCCTCACACTAGAGAGAGAGGGGAGGGAGAGAGGGCAGGGGAGAAATAACTGTATACTTGGGGAAAACTCAATCTGTTTAAAATTAATTAAAGATACCAGTGAAAGAAGGAAACAATTTAACTCACTTCCTATTTTGCTATGGACTTGCAAAATTCACACTTCTTGAATCAGAATGCAAACCACAATACAATAATTCTGTGATATCTGCATTCCTCATAATTTTGCTATGTACTTCACCCTATTGTGTATATGCAAATGTATACAAGTGTGCAGGCACACACAGAGAATCTATGTACCATTTTTTAAAAAGTATACAAAAAATTATTATGTGAGAGGTAACCGCTTGGTGGAGGAAGGTGCTTTAGGCCAAACTGTACAGATACGCAAATGAATTTTCATGTGCACTTTTTTTAAAGTCACATACTTATGGATAAACAGGATGCAGTGAAGTGAGAATAGGAAAAAATGAGAAAGTATGGGGAAATGAAATGGATAACTTTGCCTGTCCTTAGGTAACCTCCCATACACACACAACCAATTACACAAATGCCTACTGTGTCTATGTACAATTACCAGGGGACACAGCCAGCCTTACAATTAGGCAGAGTGGCTCAGCTGTCTCAGGTAGAAAATGTTGGATGCCATAAAATGGCAGCAAATTTGTTATTTATTTGGTTACTTTTGTATTTTTATAGTTAGGGATTAGGAGCAGTGCTTATGGGGTTTTCTGACGCTTGTCCCAAAATAACTTGGCTGGCTTTAGGTACTATGCTTCTGGATTTTCATGTGTGCTTTTTTGGGGGCGGGGGTAGGATTTGCTTTTCTGCCTCAGGCAGCAACATGTCTTGAGTTGACCCTGCTAGGGCTGAAGAGGAGTAGCAAGTATATTCACAGCCCACCATGACAATAATGGAGCCTCATCTGGACCCTTTGCCAAAACAATGCATCTTCCAAGGAGGAAACAAAAGAGACCATTACCAGCAGCAATGACAGTAGTAAGGAAGCAGATAGCCAGCAAGAGCATACCCTCAAACATTTCACAGATGAAAATCGGGACATGTGCAGCCAGGCAACATTAGAGTGTAATTAAGATGGCAAAAGTCATTAATGAAGAACACACAAGCTAAGAGAGGCTACTGCAGTTTGCTTTTGTGCGAGTCTACTGGGAAGTGTAATATTCCATTCCTTCCTCTCTTCTCCTCCCTGCTGAATTAATTGAGTGCAAACTACTTGTGCATTTGAAGTCAGTTTGCAGCAACTGAAGTACGCTGAGGTCAAAGAGAAGAATAGGGAGAAGGAGAAGAGAGACGCTGGGGCATTTTCAAAGTAGGTGAAATAGTGGGACAACAGAGGATTAATCAGGACTGTCTGGCAGACTGGGACAGTTGCAGGGTATGCAAGAGCAAATTGTCTCTACCACACTTAGGACATTATCAGACGCAGCAAAAATCACAGGATTATGACATCAGGGTAGCATGAATGGCCCCTGCTATCACATGTTGTTGTCCTTGTGTTATTACCCCAAGCTCCAGCCACAAACAAAGGCATTCTTTCTCATTCACAGGACAAGCTGTGATTAGATTGTCAATAGCGCTTTTGCACTATTGACTGTGTGTAAAAACATGTCCTGTTGTAATTGTGAGATTATAGCGTGAATGGGCAGTCCTCAGTGAGAAAACTTTAATAAATAATAATAATAATAAAATTTTATTTATATCCCGCCCCTCTGCAACGCAATCGGGGTGGCTTACAATATAAAAACCCCATACTCACAATACCCTAGCCCACCCACCCCTTAAAATAATATTAAATTACAAAGGATTAAAAACATGCATTAATTAAAATATATATAAATTAGAAGAAAAAAAATTAAAACATACAATCATAGCCTAGAAAGGGCAGCTGAGTCTTGGGCCGGGATAATTATTCAGGAAAGGCCTGCTGGAAAAGATCCGTCTTGACAGCTTTTTTAAAGCTGTCTAAGGTGGTAATAAGACGGATCTCGTCCGGCAGGCCATTCCATAATCTGGGAGCAACAGCAGAGAAGGCCCTCTGGGAGGTCACCGACAGCCTTGTTTTCATAGGCTGTAACAGATTCCTCCCAGAGGACCGAAGTGTGCGGGGAGGGTCGTATGGAAGGAGGCGGTCCCGAAGGTAAGTTGGACCCAAGCCACGTAGGGCTTTAAAGGTCATAACCAACACCTTGTACTGTGCCCGGAAACTAATAGGCAGCCAGTGGAGAGCTTTTAGCACCGGAGTTATATGCTCTCTTCTGGAAACGCCAGAAATCAACCTGGCTGCCATGTTCTGGACTAGTTGAAGTTTCCGAGTCAAGCACAAGGGTAGCCCCATGTAGAGCGCATTACAGAAATCCAGACGGGAGGTTACCAGTGCATGTACCACAGTTTTGAGGTCCCTAGTTTCCAGGAAAGGGCGCAGCTGGCATACCAGCCGAAGTTGATAACAGGCACTCCTGACCGTTGCATTTACCTGATTAGTCATCTGGAGCGACGGGTCCAGGAGCACCCCCAGACTGTGAACACAATCCTTGGAGGAGAGTGTAGTTCCATCCAGGATTGGAGTTTGTATTCCCAGACCTGGTTTTGGGCCTGTAACTGTTAGTACCTCCGTTTTGTCTGGATTCAGTCTCAATTTGTTTTTCCTCATCCAGTCCATTACTGCTTTAAGACAATCATTCAGAGGAGAGACGCCATCTGAAGTCGAAGCCAATGACCGAGGCATGGAGAAGTATATCTGGGTGTCATCCGCATACTGATGACACCGCATTCCATGCCTCCGAATGACCTCTCCCAGCGGCTTCATATAGATGTTAAATAGCATCGGGGACAGGATGGCACCCTGAGGAATGCCACAGTTAAGCTCTATTCTAGTAGAGCAACTGTCCCCAAGCCTCACCCTCTGGGATCTGCCCGAGAGGAAGGAACGGAACCACTGCAAGGCAGTGCCTCCGATTCCTAACTCCCTCAGGCGATCCAAGAGGATGGAATGGTCTATTGTATCAAAGGCCGCTGAGAGGTCCAGGAGCACCAACAGGGTCACACTACCCCTGTCAATCTCCAAGCGGAGGTCATCAGCCAGAGCAACCATGGCAACTTTAAGAAACATCTGCTTCTTAAAGCAGAAAACCACTTTCCCAGATCTGTTGCTATGTGAGAATGGGAAAACAAAGCACAGGATGTGCTTTTTATGAACTGTCCCCTTTAGTTTGAAAATTTTTAGGTTTGTTTCAGTACTTGTGTGTTCATCTACTTTCTCAATTAAAGGGTTTTTTTTTTTAGTTTTAAGTGTGTTTGCATCTTCTCATGAGAAACACCGAAATCTCACCCATGCCAAATCGTAGAACTAAACTCCCATTCTTGAAGTGCTCATGGTTGTCATGCAATAATTCTGTAGTGTTTCCTTTGTGTGATTACAGCTACATGTGATAATGTTATAATGCCACAATGTTCTCGTTATCTTCATTCATGGAATTACAGTGTTTTTAGATACTAGTCTGATAATCTCCTCACAGTGAGTGCCTCATGGTATAGATCAAAGGGTTTAGTAAAGAGGGTGCATTGTGCATCATCTCTTCTTTGTGGTGAATCTCTTGCAGAATGAGGGGTAGTTAAAAAATTCTGAGCAAATATAGGCAACTAGGAATAGGAAGCTGCAATTGGACAAGGCATTCCTATTCCCTCTATGTGAGTTGATCTTCACTAAGAGGAAGAGAATAAGGTACAAGGAAGGAAAGGAGAGTTGTAAAGAATGGGATCACGACTAGTAAATCCATGACAATGTTGAGGAGGGCAAGACTGAACCATGTGCTACTGCAGTCTCAGTAGTTTGATTTTAACAAAAGAAATGCTGAAAGATACTGGGGTCACAGAAATAAAGTTGGGATGCCATTGCTTTCACAGCATGAAAGAACCTTATGGCCAAAGTGGTGGCCATGGATATATCTATCTGCCCATGATGACTGGATTGTGCAGTGGACTGTACATGGTGTCTAGAAAAGCATTATTGCTGCCTCAGAAGAAAAGGAGCAAAGTGATACATTCAACAGTGTATATTCTTCAATGGGTCAAGAGGAAGCCAGATCACAAATGTCATCATAAAATGGGCTTGGTGCTAGTATACATACTGGGCTTGATGTGGCCCTGACTATAGTAGAGCTATTGAAAAAGATAAACTTAGGTTATTTGATCTTAGTGGAACTACTTTAGGTATGGCTAAGTCTCAATCTCAATGAATTGAAACAAAAATATTGTATGTGTAGAGGGCATGAACAGATAAGCCATAGAATACCCTACAATTGTCCTGATTTGGCAGGGACAGTCCCAATTAATCCTCTATCATCGCACTCTTTTAGCTGCTTTTAAAACGACCCCGTTTCTCTCTCCTCTCACTTTCCCCCTTTATCCTTGGCTTATTTCCATTGTTACAAAATGGGTGCAAAGTACAAAAGTAGTTTGCACTCAATTCAACAGAGGGAAAGGAGAGGAAGGAGTGGAATCTTGTCCTTCCCCATAGATTCAGGCAAAAGCAAACTGCTGCAGCCTCTCCTGGTTTGTTTGTTCTTCCTCATTGCTATCTTGATCATGCTCTGATGTGGATTGACTACTTGTGTCCCGGTTTCATCTGTGAAATGTTGGAGGGCATGTAATGGTAGGGACAAATGGATTCCCCATATCATTTCCTGCAATCTGAGAATATAACTGGCAGGAAAAGTTGAAATAATTATTTGCCAGGGTAATACCCACCAATTGCAAATGACATTAAGTTGGAAGAGTAAAGCTATGGGTTATTGTTGGAAAAGTTTATGGCCCATATCCAGTTGCTAGTCCCAACTACAGCACATTCATTGAATCAACTGCTCAGTTGTAAATCAACACTTATGTACATCCTATGGATGCAATGGAACTACTCTGCTTAGGATGTAGGGAGACCATATGAGCCTTCCCTTGAGGGATGCCTCTGTATCATGAGCTAAACTCCACGAGTCTAAGAAACGTCTGCTTCTTAAAGCAGAAAACCACTTTCCCAGATCTCTTGCTATGTTTACTCTAGAATAATATACATTTCATTTAAAAAATTGTTTACTTTACTAAACACATCCCAGAAGTGTGCACCACTAGCATATGACAATATAAAACAGATTTGAGAAAGGTGAAAATATAGGAAACACTAAATCAATATATAAAAAAGTACTGTAATAATATAGTCCAGAGTGGTGAAAATACAATGCATTTAAAATGTAAGAATCAGATGAGCTTATCATTGGGGCAAATTAAAACTGTTACCTAGAATTTTTTGCTTCTTGGGAAAACATTCTTCTGTAAAATCGTTTTCTCTTCTTCATTAAAAAAGAAGCCCCAACCCATTTTAACCACAGAAATGCTTTCTGTGAAATAAAGCTGGGATCTGGAGAGATTTGACTTTTTTCATAGGAGGGAATGAAGGGTTTGGCAAAAGAAAACTGCTAACTTCTTCCACCTCTCCAGTTCTCAGATCCAGAAAACATATCCAGCATAGCCATGTTGGCCATACAGCAAAATATAACATCCAAAATCCACAAAACAGTGATACCTTTATTAAGCCAACCAAATTATCCCTCCAGACCATCTTAATTGTCAAAAACAGTATTTTGACATCTTGACAATATGTAGGCCTGTGACTCTAACATCGTCATTTTGTCTTCTTCCCCTGAATGATTTTTAACGCCTTTGCTTGATGAATAAGTCAGTGGAGCTTCAAAAGCTTGCATGATGTATTTTGTGCATTTTTGGTCAGTCCAATAAAAGGTATTGCTGTTTTGTGGATTTTCGATGTTGTTGTACTCTATAGTTCTGTTTCTGTTCTCCCTCTCCCTGTTCCAATACCTGTACACACACACACACCCACAGAGCAAGTTTTAAGAATGTGCAGGAAAGACATGAAACATGACAGCTCTAGCAAGTCATGCTAAGAGCATCTCAACCAGGCCACATTCCAGAACGTAAAACCGGGGAAAGCAACTTGTTAGGGCCAACTAGCAAAAAAATCAAGAATGTCTACGGTAAATAGGAATAGCTGGAAGTTGTGCTATTACTGTTTACAGGAACATAAGAGCAGCCTTATTGGATTAGACCAAAGTTCAGCATCTTGTTTCTCACAGTAGTCAATGAGAAGTCCACAAACATGACAGAACAATCCCCCTCTTCCACTGTTGTTCTCCAGCAACTGGTATTCAGAAGTGTATGTCTAATCCTGGATATACCATACAGGCATCATGGCAGCTTTATTTTCCTATGAATTTATCTCATCCTCTTCTAGTGACCATAATTACATTTCACAGATTCCATATTTTAACTATGTGCTGCAGGTCAAAATGCCCTAAAGGCACCAGATCCTGTTTGATCTTGGAAGCTAAGCAGCATCAGTCCTGGTTAGTACTTAGATGGGAAACCACCAATGAATAACAGGTTCTGAAGGCTCTGTTTCAGAAGAAGGAACTGACAAACCACCTCTGAGTATTCCTTGCCTAAAAAAACCCTATTTATGTGGTTGCCATAAGTCAACAGGCGACTTGAAGGCACATGTGTGCGCACCCATATGTGGAGAAGCACTACTGCTCTTCTCCATCATAAAAATTCATATTCTAGTGGGTTGTTAATACTTTTAATTTACCATTCTTCACATTATATTCCTAACAACAGCAGAGTGGCAGGTAAGATTTTCAGGTCTAAGATTAAAAGCAAGATGCCACATTTAAAAGCCTCATATTTCAGTATTTTTTTTTTCAAATTATGGTTATATAGGACTTTTTCAGACGAACCTAAAATCCGGAAGAAACCGTCGGGAGAGGAACGCAGCTGCTCCATGGCAAGGGGCAGTTTCTGATGATGCCATCCCTCTCACATTACCCTCTGTGTTCCTTCCGTGTCGCATGGAAGGAAACGGTGCCACTTTTTATTCACAGAAGTTCTTAGTTAATAAAAAGTGGCGCTGTTTCCTTCCATGCGACATGGAAGGAACATGGAGGGTAACGGGAGAGGGACATCATCATCAGAAACTGCCCCCTGCTGCAGAGCAGCTGCGTTCCTCTCCCGATGGTTTCTTCCGGATTTTAGGTTCGTCTGAAAAGGTCCATAGTCTCACATTCCAATGATTCAAGAAATGGTGGAGGAAATTCCACAAAAACGTTTTGGCACCCACATCCTACTATTGCACAAGAAGAAACCATGCAATTATGTTATCTCGTCCACAATATATGAATCCATGCCAACTTCAGCATGTGCTTTATGAGTAACCCTGAAACAACAGTAGTAGCATTGCACAATGTGAGGGAACATTTATTTGAGCAAGGAAACAGCTTTCAGCTTCCAACTTCCAGGAGATTAAGCTTCTGAACAATCACTTATTTCAAAAGAACTAAAAAATACTTGAAGCTTCTTCAGATGACAGTATGATTGCAAGGCAACTGTCATTAAAAAAACATTTTACACAATAACAAATGAAATATTACTGCAAATGTGCATGCTTAAAGTCAGTTTGAAAGGTAGTATTGCCAGAGTGGTGTGAACTAATTAAGTATGGCATGGAATTTGATCATTTGCCATGAATTATGGAACAAGAGTATACATATTTAAGTGTACCGCCATAGGACCTACTCTCTCTCTGGCTTTTCTTCGCAAACGACGATTCAGGAAGGACTTATCCCACTCTTTCTGCAAGCGCGTTGATGACTAAAAAGGCCAATCCAAGATAAACAAGTCCAGTTGCAGAAAGCACAGCAGAAGGTCTCCTTGGGTGATGTTTCCAGCTTGTGATTCTTGTGCAAATGGCTTTAAAAATTACATCTCAGATGCAGGTGGGTGGATATGGATCAGGACCATGGTGTAGGGCTAGAGCGTGTTTAATCTTTGATCTTTTACTGTGGTCTCAGTCCAGATCAGGCCCTTCAGAACTGTGACTGCACTGGAAGAAGGCTTCCATTGTGATAAATGGGGTTGTTTCCTCCAGTGCAAATAACTGTCCTTAAATTTTCCTTGTTTTTTTTTTCTGGGCTGTGAGGCCGTGTTCTGGAATAGTTTCTTTCTGACATTTTGCCTGCATCTGTGGCTGGCATCGTCAGAGAAGACTGTCCTTAAACTCATCCCTTTTCCTGCATTGCCTCTTATAATGGCCCAGGTATCTTATCTATCTATATACATAAAACTCATAGATATGTTGCCATTCCCAATGTCCAGATTGGCCGCTTAGGAAACTTTCCAACCAATCAAAGCTCTCTGGTGGCTGGCCAATCAGCACATTGGAAGTGGAAATGTGTGGAACGCTTCCACTACCTGCAGGCCCTGAGCGTGCCAGTGGGCAGGTCCTTGGGGGTTTACTCACAAGTAAAGGGTTTCTTCCCTCCCCTCAAGGCTGTTCAGCCGAATCCCACACATGCTGCCGCAGCTGGGTTTCTCATGGCTGCCTTGGGGGCCCAATCCTGGGTGGATTTACTCGGAAGTAAAGCCCAACTGGGCTTCCTTTCCTGAGAAAGTGGTAGAACTTGGTCTCCCCCCATGAAGAGTGTTTGGAGGAGCGGGATAAGAAAACGGTATATGTTACACCAGGTGCAGCTTGCTTATTTTTTTAAAAAAAGCTATCCATAGAGTTGTTGAATGTAGAAAACCGCCACAAAGATAAGGCACTTTACTGTAGTGCAAAATGCAGAGAGATAGAGATAGAGATAGATAGATAGATATAGTCACAGTTGTTACAGGCAATTTCATGCAAATATGTGGGTATAGCCAGTCCTTTTCAACAAGCATCACTAAGCATAGTGGAACTGCTGTACATAGGATTATGTTAGTCCAGTAGACATTTCCACAGACTAGCATGCTGTGTTTCCTTCCTCATATCAAAGACATAGCTCCTTGTTTAAACAATGTTCAGCCAATAACAAGACCACAGTCCTATACATACTTACTAGGGAATAAAGCCCTAGAACAACAATGGTCCTCTGTGTGTTGCTGGACTACAATTTCCATCAGCCCTAGCTAATACACCAGGTGGTGAAGCACCACTGGAGTTGCAGTCCAAAAACTTATAGAAGGTACCAGTTACATGCCCTGCCCTATCAGGTGTTCACAATCCAGGTGATCAGAATTGCATGAGGGGGAGGAGCAGGACCATGCTTATGGATCCCTCCCCTTCCCTTGTGTCCATATCGATTGGCTTTGTTGTCCTCCATGCAAATAGGGAGATAATTTTACTTGGGTAAGTTCCAAGTGATTAGAGTTCCAAAGCCATGGTATGTGCTATAGCATTATTCTTTTTGTTTTAAATGCTTTTAAACTGCTTTAAATTAGTGCTATTTTAATAGGATGATGTGTTTGTTTGTTTGTTTGTTTGTTTTAAAAAAACCTAAATCACTGTGTTTTAGCTGTACTTTGCTTTAATCTATGCTCTGAGTTGCCTTCGTCCCATGTTGGAAGAAAAGTGAGGTGGCTGCATATATAAGGCTACTGGATGACTGTATGGAAGACAACAGTAACATCAAGAAATGGGCAAGCAGGCAAAAATGAAAGTTAGATTCCAAAGTTGTTAGCCACTTAGGAGTTGTTTCATAAGTACAGAAAAGCAAGACAAAAAGAACAATCATAGTTAATCTTTTAATAGCATAGACAGTACCAAGAAATACAATGCAAGTTTAATGGTGTCAGAAGAAAATTGTATGCACTACACATAATATATCTTTAGATTAGTTATTGCAAACAATTTAAAAGTTATGTGTCATGTCATTTTTTAATATACTGGGTGTTTCTCATCCCAATTTCTTCGTTTAAAAAAATAACAGGAGATAACACTGAGAAGACTACCTATTGGGAGTACAATTAACAGCTACAAGTGGAGCTTTTACATTTAGACTGGAAGTTTTCAACTGTTAGCTATAAAAAAAATCTGGAAAAGTCATAAGGAAACAATAAACTGTATCAAGACAATATTAGATAATGAGGCCAACTTGCAACTTCTGTCCTGATGTCTTTGTGACCGATTGAGCTAAGAATGATTTGTTCCTCACATTCTAACTTGGGTTTTCTTCTTCCTTTTCAGTTTTCACAGACTTCTCAACTTAAAACTAGAATTTGGGACAGGAATATGTACCTCAGAATTGTCTTTGGAAAAGCAAGAAATTTTATTGTACTCAAAATCTAATCCTGGAGTTGGGGAGCAGTCTCTCCACTCCCCCCCCCCAACGTTGCCTCAAGTTAGAGCAAAATATGACCCTGGAAACTAATTGCTTTTATCCATAACACGTGCCAGGGATTAGTTCTTGAAATCATCCAAAGCGGATAACTCTGCAGTCATCTTTCTACCATGTAACAAATTTTCTACTTTTGACATCACTGTGGTCTGGATTAGTGGGGTGTGTGGAATAAATGTTGTGTCTTTTTGAAAAGAAAATTACACTAGGTCACTAGGCTCCATGCATCTGAGGAAGTAGACCAAGTCTACGAAAGTTTATACTACAACTTCGTTCTCTCAATTAGTCTCAAAGGTGCTACAAGATCCCCTTACTTATAGTAGATCAGTGGTTCCCAGCCTTTGGTCCACAGATTATATTGGTCTACAACTTCCAGAACCTCTGACCACTGGCCACATTGGCTGAGGATGTTGGGTTACAGTCCAATAAAATCTGGAGATCCAAGATTAGAAACAAATGGACTGAATGCTACTGAGACCTTGAAACTTCTTTTACACCATTGATCAATGGCGCCTCGTAAAGCTTACTTTTCCAATGCTTAAATAAGCATACAAACACTATATGCTTGTATAGCACCTAATAATTATTTTAGAAATACCATTGTTCAACAATTTAAGCACAAGTTCTTAGCTATGCTACTGAGATTTCAGCATGATCTAGATTCTACACATCATTATCCAAAATGGGAAGTTTGAGATCATGACTTAAGCACTATGTCAAAATGGTAAAACCATACAAAAATATGAAAGCCAGATAAAATTAAGGCAGAAGAGATTTATTCAGGTATATTTTAAAAAGGGCAACCAGAAACAAACAAAAGCAACATGGTTAATCATAACTTTTTAAAAGAGTTACCTCTGCAGGATTCTTCGCTGCACTGAGAAGACTCCTGAAATATTCCAGAATTCAGCCCAGGGAAATGTTTCATGTCATCTCCTCTCAAAAGGCAATTGCTGATACAGCTTGAATAAAATGGTAACTACCTTCCCACTGAATACACTGGACCCAATCATAGAATTACCTTAAAGTATGTGATTTAAATTGCTTTAACTTTGTGCTTTTAAAAAACTGTTTCATTTAATTTTTATTTTTATTTTTTTACTTTTGTTTAGCAAGATCTTAGCTGTACATTGTTTTCGCTTGTTCTAAGCTGGCCTGAGTTCTAGACTGGTAGAAAAGCAGGATATAAAATTAAATACTAAAATAAAATAAAAGGGAGACACCTGCAGCAGTGATGTAGTTTAGGTCAAGTGATTTACATATAAATACGTTTCTGTGTGTGTGTGTGTGTGTGTGTGTATACGTGCGCGCACACACACACACACACATACATATATCATATTAAAAGAACAGTTGTAGGACACTGGCCTAACCTTCTTCTCAGTTGTTTCTCATATGTGGGCAACTGATAATATCCATTCATTATGCATTATTATAGTGGTTCTTAACCTGTGGTCCGGGGATTCCCAGGGGTCCATTACAGCAGGTCTGTGAAGGTGTCAAATCTGCTTGGCCCACCTCCTTCCTGAAGTGCAGTGGCCATGTGACAGGAGCCAAGGCAAAGGTTGTCTGGTTGGCTTGGATTGCACATTGCCATCCAATCTGCTCCAGACACAAACTTGCAGGAAGAAGCAGAAGAAAAGTCTTCCCTCCCCCTCCAGTGCCTCTGAAGCAAGGTTTAATGGATGGTGTATTATTGTTGTTGTTGTTTTAAATCTTGAGTTAAGTCTTGGGGGCCATGGCAACAAAAGATATTTAAAAGGGGTCCCTGTTAAAGAAAAGGTTAAGAATCACTGCATTATTATAATGACTTAATTGTAGCATGTTGTAAGGAAAACAAAGGGTGCAGGACTGTTCTGCCAAAATAGTGTTTCTATGCTTCCATGGATATCCAGAGTGTAATGTGAAAGGCAGAGATCAAGTAGTGATTATAAATAAATTAGCAACAGAAATACCCCTGCAGACACTTCTAATTGAAGGGTTGTCAATCCCACTGTGAATTCATTGCTAAGCAAATAGCTCATAGCATAGGAGGATTATTGAAACTAGCTAGTGACAATTCCTTTGAGGGATCAATTTAACAATTAGATTGCCTTCTGAAAGGATGAGTTTCTTTGCAAGCAGGACAGGAGTGCCCTACAAACATCTAAAGGTGAATAAGGCCCATTCCTTATCTGGATAGCTGAGGAAGATGAAAAAAAAAAAAAAAACAAGACAACATTCCAAAATAGAATGGAAGCCAGGCATTGCTTCAGGAGAGAGATCATAGCCAGGCACAACACAACCTTAACTCTTCATATGCAGCCAAAAATGGCAAGAGGCTGTAAAGCACATAATTAGATGGACATGATGGCTACCGAAAGGGGGTCTTAAAAGCTAAGAGGTAAAAGATCACAGGATGAGAACATCCTGTCACAGGATGAAATGGTTTCAAAGGGATCTCTCATTAACTGAGAAAGAACTGGGGGGAGGGCATCACAGTGGTGGTAATGAGCTAAACTTAATTTTGAGACCTTCAAGTAAAGAAAGAAAGAAAAATAAATGCTGCACCATGCAGCAGAGATGAAAACAACTAATGGATCTGGACAGGCAAAAGCATAACAGATAAACCCAAATGCTTTATATAAAAATAAGAGTTTCTACCATGTAACTCAAGAGTACTGAACTGAGAAATTGGTCAAACACATGTTCTCAAGCAAATAAGACAAGCATAAAAGCTCTTATGAAAATTTCATAGCAAAGGCTTAACTCAAGAAAGTTTTCCAAACTGGGTGGTATCTGCAACATCAGGATTAGCTCCAGCATGTGAACAATCATAGAATCATAGAATTGCAGAGTTGGAAGAGACTACGAGGGCCATCCAGTCCAGCCCCCTGCCACGCAGGAAATCGATCAAAGCATCCCCAACAGATGGCCATCCAGCCTCTGTTTAAAGACCTCCAAGGAAGGAGAGCCCACCACGCTCCGAGGGAGTGTGTTCCACTGCCTAACAGCTCTGACTGTCAAAAAGTTCCTCCTAATGTTGAGGTGGAATCTCTGTTCCTGGAGCTTGCATCCATTGTTCCATGTTCCAGTCTCTGGAACAGCAGAAAACAAGCCTCAACGTGACATCCCTTCAAATACTTAAACAGGGCTATCATATCACCTCTTAACCGTCTTTTTTCCAGGCTAAACATACCCAGCTCCCTAAG
This sequence comes from Gambelia wislizenii, assembly GCA_030847615.1. Taxonomy (NCBI): domain Eukaryota; kingdom Metazoa; phylum Chordata; class Lepidosauria; order Squamata; family Crotaphytidae; genus Gambelia; species Gambelia wislizenii. Next base: position 128,326,287 of record JAUMIR010000006.1, on the reverse strand, counting down.
TCTCTTCTCATAAGACATCGTTTCCAGACCTTTCACCATTTTAGTCACCCTTCTCTGGACACGCTCCAATTTGTCAGTATCCTTTTTGAATTGTGGTGCCCAGAACTGGACACAGTATTCTAGGTGAGGCCTGACCAAGGCAGAATAGAGTGGCACTATTACTTTCCTTGATCTAGACACTATACTTCTATTCTAATGTCATGGAGGATTTTACTCTGGCACCGACAAACCAGACTTTCAACAGTAAATACCACTACTGGTACTCATTCTTTGTTCCCCTAAGAACAGGGTTGTGATGAGCAGTTGATGGAATGCTAATGAGCAAATGGGAAGAGAGCATGAGGGAGCCAATCCCAGAGCAGGAAACTCCAATGGGAGGGGTTTCCTAGTGTTTGAAAGATGTGTATGACAGTTGAGTGAGTCAGTTTATATGTGTTCAGTTAATGATGACTGTGTGCAGTATAGTCTGTGCTTGAGAGAGTGTTGAGGCTGAATGGATTATAGAGTGAGTGAGTGATTGAGTCTGGTGTTTATCTGGTTTTATTATTAGGGGCACTGAGCCTCTATTTGTAATTGGTTACCACAGAGTGGGACTAAGAGACATTAAGAAATTAATAAAGTTGGAGGCACAGTATTGAAGCATTGCTGTTACATACAGTTAATAAACCTTTTGTTTATAAAGTCCAGACTCGTTGTGAATTATTTTCCTCACTGACATTTATTAGGCACGCTTACAAATATTAGAGTCTACACAATCACATATACTATAAATAAAAAGTCAGATCCCAGCCCAAAGAAGGGATAAGGGGAATCTGAAAAGAAGGTGGCAGTGGGTAGTGGAGGCAGCCAGGCTGAATAATTGGGTAAATTCTGCTGGTGTGTCCTCTACAAGAGTAAACTACAATTTTTAAAGCAACCAAAAAGTCAACGGGTGCAGTTTTACACAACCTCTGGTGATTTTCTGTAGTACCTTTGCATTTCGGGGAAAACCATACATGAAACTTCTTCACATTGGCTGCAGTTGCAAAGATATAGAATCATAGAATCATAGAATTGCAGAGTTGGAAGAGACCACGAGGGCCATCCAGTCCAACCCCCTGCCACGCAGGAAATCACAATCAAAGCATCCCCGACAGATGGCCATCCAGCCTCTGTTTAAAGACCTCCAAGGAAGGAGACCCCACCACGCTCCGAGGGAGTGAGTTCCACTGCTGAACAGCAGCAGTCCAAACTTATTAGTTCCATCCTATAAAAATGTGAGGCAAGATCTAAGAATTTAATTGAAAACATTAGCAAGGAATATACCACTTTCTACATAAAATATTTGCCCATGGGACATGCTGGCCAGGATATACAGAAATTGTAGTCTAAGCCATATGAAGGCACCAAGTTGTCTTCCCCTGCATTATAATCATGATTCCACCCAAAATATTAAGAACAATTATCAACGATTAAGTATAAGTTGAGGAATAATTTCTAAATTCACACGTGATTTTTTTTTATCAACTGACGTATTAAGTCCTGTTTCTGGCTGTCCTAAATATCAGGTGATGGATCGAGTGTAGCCACCTGTGTGGATGATCTATGCCAAGAACTGGTCACAGTATGTCCCTCTCTGTGGCTTTGAATACTACAGACCAGGATCTCCTTGTGAGCAATCTGCGCGACGGACATAGAAGCAGTTTTGGGGGGACTCTAGTCCTACATGGAGACTTATTTATTTATTTTATTTAATTAATTTATTTATATCCCGCTCTTCAGCCACAAAGGCTATCAGAGCGGCTTACAAATGGTTAATTTAACAGCTCCCTGCCCTCAGGCTTACAATCTAAATAAGACATGACACATAAGGAAAAGGGAATGGCAGTGCGGTTAGGGATAAAATCCAGCAGATACTGCTGTTCTTCTCTCCCCCCAAAGGCAGGGTGGTGGCAGATGGGCTGGAGGGAGGGCCTGTTTCCTGCTTCTGGGTCCAGGCCTGATGGAGTCCTGCCTGCCTCTTCTTCTCTCCCTCCAAGGGGAGGGCGGTGGCAGTTGGGCTGGAGGGAGAAGGTAGTACCAAGGGATTCCTGTTCAGTACCATAACTACTTTTCTTATCCCCATTTCTATTTAACATTGGCCACCTTGAATCCCATCTTGAATCCAGTAAATAATTAAATAAATAACAATTGTTGAGATGTTGCCCAGAGTTGGGGGTTCAGAACTGCCAGTATAATTATTACACTCTTCTGTTTCTAGATCAGTCAGTAACAGATGGAATGTCAGTGAAAATAAAAAACAACCCTGAAACTTCAGACAAGGCAGAGGTGTGTTGGACAGCTGAATGGCAAGTAAAAAAAGAAGAACTAGAACGGTGCTACATGAGACTATATTCCCTTTGAAGACCCAGGTACATGATTTGGGTGTCTCTGGATTCACCCCCAAACCTAGATGCTCATTTTCTCTAGCAGACAGGATGTGTTTCCACAGCTGTTAAGTCATGAGTTTTTTATATATAAATTACTCATCCCAATTTATATAACAATGCACTTCAAAGGGAATAATCTGATATGTAATGGTAATGTAAATTGCATGGTTACTGCACTATGGGAACTTTTAGGGGTTTTAAAAATATAATATTTCTTACTGTATTTGGATTATGTGGATTCCGTTGCTAACAAGCTCCAGGGACTGGTTTAAACAAACAGTGCAGCCTTATTTAGAAAGCCAGATGATTATGCCTGCTCAGTTCATGATTTAAAAACAAGTCAAGTTAAACAATTCAGAAAGGATATTGAGAAGCTGGAAAGCATCCAGAGGAGGGCAACCAGGATGGTGGGAGATCTGGAAGCCATGCCCTATGAGGAACTGTTTAGGGAACTGGGCATGTTTAGTCTGGAGAAGAGAAGGTTGAGAGGGGACATGATAGCCATGTTTAAATATTTGAAGGGATGTCATACTGAGGATGGAGCAAGCTTGTTTTCTGCTGCTCCAGAGACCAGGACACGGAGCAATGGGTTCAAACTACAGGAAAAGAGATTCCACCTAAACATTAGGAAGAACTTCCTGACAGAGCTGTTCAGAAGTGGAATACACTGCCTCACAGTGTGGTGGAGTCTCCTTCTTTGGAGGTTTTTAAACAGAGGCTGGATGGCCATCTGTCGGGAATGATTTGATTGTGTATTCCTGCAGGGGGTTGGACTGGATGGCCCTTGAGGTCTCTTCCAGCTGTATGATTCTATGAAATGCAAAGAGCTACAAAGGCATCTCTTCAAAACAGCAAATGAGGCTCAATATAAATAGCTTTCAAGTGATGCACACAGGGGCATCACCTGTTGTTCTGTGTCTTCACGTCAACTCTGACTTAAGGTGACCAGATCATACAGGTTTCTTGGCCAGGAAGTTTGCTATTGCCTTCTAAGGGTCATTCAGTAGATTTCTATGGGTGAGTGGGAATTCGAACCCTGGTCCCCTGGAGGTCTAGACCAACATTCAAACCACTATACCATGTTAGTTTGGCCATCACCTACCTATATTTACATACTGATTGAATCTAAATGGGGTTGTGGTAGAGAATTCAATTGAAAGACATCAACCAATACTGTAATTGTGAGATCTTTAAGAATGGGACTGGGGGAAAAAAGGCTTTAAAAAGAAATTAAGACAAATTAATGAAAGACCATCCTACCAGTTATTGCTGGCTCTATGACACCACCACACACAACAGGCATACAGCACTGATAAGAGATGCTGGAGGATAAATGGGGAAATGTTATTGCAACTTACAGCTTCCAAAGAAGCATTTAGTTAGACAGTATGAGAAGCCTGATGATGAACAAGATGGATCTTAGGGCTTGGACGGTTCTTGAGATCTACAATATCAGACTCTAGATCAGAGATCGTATCCAGTCTTTGTCCATTGATTGGACAAGGCAAAACAATGGAAGTCTAGCAGGAGGAAGGGTAAGTGGTATAAAAGAGGTGGGCACAGTAGCAACTGGAACCACCACTACAGATACTGAGGAGCAGGACACTATTATGTCATATTAAGAATTGATAAAAGTCTTTGTATGCATTCAATTTAGTACCTAGGTATTCCAAGAAACGTCCCAAAGAACTGAATGTTAACAGGTGATGGTACAGTATAGATGGAGTTGAAATTAGAAGATGGTATAGTGCACATTTACTGAAAAGTAGCTTAATTTGAGTTCAGTGAAGCATATTCCCAAGTAAATCAAATTACAGAATTAAAGCCAAAGCAGCTGAAGAAGGTGGCATCACAAATAGAAATGTCATGTGCAAGATAAGTTGTATGGTTAGTAGAAAAGATCACTCATCAAATATTCAGAAGTTCAATTATATCTGAAGTTGGGGTGACTGTGGCCTCGGAAGGTCAGTGGAACAGCTCTGAGAAGCAAGCAATGTCAGACAAGACACAGCCACCTCTGCTTCAGAGATCAGGATAATGTTCTCAATGATTCCCTTAAGAATGAAATTACTGCATGGATATCCAGGCCCAAGGGAGGAATTTGGAAGAGGAGAATAGAAATGGCTTCTTAGAAATCCCTAGAAACAACTCTTGTTTTGGAGGTCAGGAGGAAACAGAGGTGGAGAGGTGATAGAAACAGAAGTTAGGGTTAAGACACCTCTACTAGAGGTAGTGAAGTGATTCATACTGAATAGGTATTCTCATCTGTACACACAAAGACTCCAGTGGTTTGTTTAGATATTGTAATCACTAGAGCTTTGTGCTGCAAGCATGACCTAAACCTACAGGATTCTTGGGTCACATACTCCCAGAAAGAGTAAACCAAGAATTATACCCATCTGTGGTAAGCTATGTACCCCTGAAAATCAGGTACAACTAATAAAATGTTATACGCTATATAATGAGTATACTGGGAAAGCTAAAGAAAAATGCTGAAGTAGATAAAAACAAGACAAATATGCAATTGAAAAAAAAGAAAGCCACATTGTTTTCAAATAAAAGCTACAGCTCACTGATGAAAATGCCCACAGACAGTATATCCTGGGTTGATACTTAAACATACTAGTTCTTGCCACAAACTCACAAGGCATCAGCAGACATTTTTCCTCAAAGGAAATGGGCATGAGTGCTATTTCCATCTCTTTAATTTGAAAACATACTTACGGTTTCTGTGCGTACATGCAGCCAGTATGTTGGGCAAAATGGAGGCCATGAAGGAGGAGAAAAACCTCACAAGACTTTTTCTTAACAAAAACACACACAATCAAGTGATCTGACAATGATGACAGTCCTTAACAAGACTTTAATAAATGTAGTGTTGTTGTTTGTTGTTGTTCCAGTTTAAAAATGCCATTCACTCATATCCAATGTATCCCCTCTCTGTCTTTGGTGTGATGTCCACCAATATACACAGAATATACTTCAGCATTCAGGTGACATAAAACCAGCATGGAAATGTAAGTTACATCATTTAAACAATAAAGATAAAACCGTTCAGATGTGTTTCATGGTCCCATATGTTTAGCAGCTTGCAAGTTATTATTCTGAAACCATTATTTATTAAAGCAGAATGTTTTTTGAATGCAGAGTGTCTGAAGTTCGAAATCTCTTACTTTGGTAGATAATGTCATCTAGTAGCACCCATAGGCTACAGGAAGGCAAGACACTCTTGAATTCAATGTACAGTTAATGAAAACTAGACAGTTCGGTTTCAAGAACACATCCACAGCCTGTAAGTGTTTGTGATATGCAGGTTAGAGTTTTCTCCTACACTCTGAACAGACATTCTTAGAAAATCCATGAACATGGTCCATCCGTTCATGATTAATAAATGCAATGTAAATTACTTTAACACTGTTATATATTCACATGATCACCATTGTAATTCAAAAACAGCCACTAACACAAACACACTATATGTACATAACATATATGCCACAACAGTTTGCCAAGTTGATTCTTCACAAACTAGCCAGTTTCAGCAGACATAAATAACCTTGTACCAATGTTTAGGCATTTTAAAAGGAATTAAATGTCCTCTAAGTATTTTAACTCCTTTGCAAACTTAAAAAAAAATCCTAAAAAGTCAGTGCAAATAGAATCGTCATACTTGTTCACCAAGAAAGATTCCTATTAAGCTGAAGATAACCCATGTTTAAGATATTAAGGAATAAACTCATAACATTGTAAACTGCCTTCAGCAGAGGTTAGAGCAGATTAGGAATCAGAAGTCCTATATCCTATAGTAGTGCCTTCTGGGAGTAAGTATTTTGTTGTGACGGTGGAGGCTGTTGCTGTGGTGGTGGTGGTTGGCTGCCTGGCGGTTGGGGCAGGGTTGAGGTGACTAAGTTATAGTTTGGCACCTGGGACATAGTTCCAGAATTCTGGTAAGCAGTAGCGTCAGCAGTAGCAGCTGGGGGTGGGCTGTAAACTGAAGCTTGGCTAGAATACGTACTTCCTGGAACAGAACCAACCATTGTGCTAGAAAGTAAATCAGGGTGGAAAATGGTTAAGTATTGACAAAAAGGTATAAAACAAGGCAGACAAAAACAATCAAATTTCTCACTGAACATACATAAAAAAACAAATGTGGGCTTGTTTTCATATCTAATGAAAGCAAAGATTCACTAGAACTAATTGGAGACCCAGATCATTCTAAGTCAAGGCACTTCACAAAACATGCAATTTAACCAGTTTCTTCAGAGCATTAAGACTGCTTAAGCAGATCCTCTGGAGAAAATGATTTTAGTTGTGCCTGAAAATGTCTGCCTTATCTGCAACAAACTGAATCTCAAAAAATTAACTAGTTCCTTCAAACCTCTGATGTTTCCTCGTCTTTATTTCCTGTTAAGTTGCTTCTCATGAATTTTCACCACTGAATGAGATTTCTCAGAGCATTAATTAATTACATGACATTCATGAATTTCTACTAAGATCACCATATAACCTTGCCGACAGTACTCTGTAATTCATACACATCAATAGCAGACACATAATGTAATGGTAAATCAAGTGAAAACATTACAGCAAGCAAGACTGGAGAAAGAATGAGTCACCCTGGAAACACATAGAAAATATTGTTCTGAGAAATCTACCATTTTCTGAGTACTATAAATAGGTTTTCAAATAAATAAATAAATAAATAAATAAATAAATGTTTTCTAGGCAATCCTAACCAAGAACGTGAAGTCGAAGGCTTTCATGGCCGGCATCCATAGATTTTTCTTGGGTTTTTTTTCCGGGCTGTGAGGAATAGTTTCTGTGTTCTGGAATAGTTTCTTTCTGACGTTTCGCCTGCATCTGTGGCTGGGATCTTCATCTCTGATGCAGGCGAAATGTCAGAAAGAAACTATTCCAGAACAGATGGAGGCAAAACGTCAGAAAGAATCTATTCCAGAACACGGTCTCACATCCCGGAAAAAAACCCAAGGAAAATCTAACCAAGAATGTAAGTGCCCACAGAATAATAATAATAATAATAATAATAATATTTATTTATACCCCGCCCCTCTGTTAAAACAATCGGGGCGGCTTACAAAAATTAAAATACAATACAGATAAAATCCCCAAACACCCCCCACCCCACCCTCCCCCATAAAAAAATATTAAACAATTATAAATTAAAACCAACTGATCTAAAATCACAATTAAAAACAATAAATACAATAAAATACTATAAATGGCCAGCGGACTAAAAGAAGCCAGGATCCCCTGAGGCCGGGTTCTAATTAGGAAAGGCCTGCCGAAAGGGATCTGTCTTTAGTGCTTTTTAAAAGCTACTCAGGGTTGTTATCTGACGGATCTTGGAAGTGGGATTCACTTTGTAAACAACCTCAGGACCATACTGTAAATGTCATTCAGCCACCAGACTTAGGGCTTTTTATTTTAATTATGCTGTGCAAATGAAACTGGAGAACAAAAGCCCAATTTAAACTTACTGCAGATGTCTTGAAGATAAATATTTCAAGGTAATAGTTTAGATTAAATTTAAATTTGGGATATTTTGAATTTCATACTTACTTTGTATAAGATGTCTGAACTGGTTGGCTAGGTAGTCCAGAGCTTGCGGCTGCAGGTACTTGATTGAGAGGTGGAAGTGGCTCTGGTGGAAGACTATAACCTTGTACATGGCCCATCTGTGCACCTCCTGCCACCATATATGCATTATTTTGAGGTTGTCCTGAATAAACCTGAAAATACACATACATCAGGCAGAGATAAACACAAGAATAACCTATTTTATTTTCAACTGATATTCATTAATGTTCTCCACTGAAGTCACAAAAATGTAATTTCAAAGCATCTTAGCAATATTCACTTACTATTTAAAAGCTAGAACACAAGGTAGTGACAAACTCAAGAACAGATCAACCACATTAACTGATGACTCATCCCACTTCTTTGCACACCAGCCACTTACAAGTCTCTGAATCCTAGATTTCTTCACAGGATGCATATTGTTTCCTATGATTCTTAATTCAACTTAACGAACTGGAAGAAACGTTAATGATGTCCCATGAAAGCTGGCAGGTAATGAAAACTTTGTCATATTTGTTTTATTTTACTGCACAATAATTCCTTATTGCTCCCTTTATACGCATCCCGACAAAACAAAAGACAGGTATTTATCCAACACAGAGCTCATGTGTTGCTGCTGAAAGGGAATACACCATTAAACACCTTACACCATAGTATCTGCCAGAGATCTTTAAATTTCCATATGCATACCTGAGAGCCAGAAACACCGGACTGAGTCATGTAGTACTGTTGGTTTTGTAGTTTTGAATACATTGAATACATTGGATCCTCATTCATCAACTTGGTATATAATGAGAGTGCCTCCATGACTTTGACATTGAGTTCTGAGAGTTCTGAATGTTTCCTAAAAGAATCATTTTAATATAAATTGATACATTTTCTACAAAATAATCACAAATGAACACTTTCCAATCTTTTTTTTCTAGCATCTGAAGACCTAAAATAGTACCCAATGGTACTGGCTGGGATCCAGGACTGGAGCTTCCCTAGGATGAAGGTATCAAGAGAAAATGAAATAACTGCCTCTTCATTAGTATAATATACAAATGCCCCAAGTCCAAAACAAAGCTGCCAGAAAGGAGTTAATGCTTGTCTTTTATGCAGGAAACTATGACTACTAAATTAACCATGAAAAATTACCACTGGAAGTAACAAACCTATGTGGAAGCAACTGTCAATAACTAATAATTTGTTTGAAAAATTATGCAAGACACTGGCCATAATCCTACTGGCAGTCCCAACTAAAGAAGAGTAGACCCTTTGAATCAATGGGGCTTACATAATTTCAGGCTTCTTTTTAAAAGAAAAATTCAGTCTTTCTTTAAAACACATCTCCTCACCCCCCAAAGAGAATCCTGTTTGCTTTTAAGATTGAGAAGTTATACTTACCATGAAGGTTCATTCTGGGATGGCAGGAGGAACAATCCACAACAATTGGGTTCATCCTTGCGTGCCAACTGACAAGGCAGGAGCCCAGAATCTTTTGTGTTAAAATCCATTGGGACTCACCCCCTTCTCCTTCAGTTTTTTTTTTATCTAGCCCTGACAACCTCTAACACCTATACTCTATATACTACAGTTATATTTTCCTTTTTTTTTTTAAAGTATCCATCCAAGTAGCCTACATACTTCTCTCTCTTTACCTGGGTGGGTGTGGATTGTTCCTCCTGCCATCCCAGAATGAACCTTCACGGTAAGTATAACTTCTCATTCTCAGGATGGCATGGAGGACCAATCCACAACAATTTGGATATACCTAAGCTGATCTTCAGGGTGGGAACTTTATCTTTCTACGATGGATTGTAGAATTACTCTATCAAAAGGTGCTCTGCCAGATTTGAACTTATCTATTTTGTAATGTCGTATAAACATACTTGGTTCCTTCCATCCAGCAGCCTCACAAACATTTTGCAAAGAGGATGACACAGCAAAAACTTTACTCATGGCCATAGCCCTTGGGGAATGCGGAACACATTTTTTGGTTGTGGCTTCTGTTCATAGCCATAACACTGGAAAATACATGCCTTAATTCACCTTGACATTATTATTTTGGATGCCTTTTGCCCAACAGATCTTGTATTGTATGGCACAAACAGTGCTTCCATCCGTCTAATGTTCTCAGTTCTCCTTAAGTATATTTTACTGCCCTACACACATCCAAAGTGTGCCACCTAATTTCTAGATGTCTTGGCTTTGGGGAAAAAGTTGGTAAATATATTCTGTCAAATTTTTCAGAAAGAATCCAACATTAAAACCAATCTGTTTTCCTCAAACCTGCATAAATTTGGGTTCACTGATAAGGCAGCTAACTCTGATACTCTTCTTCCAGAGGTGACTGCCACTAAAAAATCGACCTTCAAAGATAGCATTCTTAAAGACACCTCTCACATTGGTTCAAAAAGTGGTTTTGTTAACCTGTTCAATACCAAATCCAGATCCCATGTTGGGAAACTATGAACCATTGGTTCCACTGATAAAGTGCACCCCTCACAAATCTTTTAATATGTGGATGTGTTGAGACTATCTTCTCCACAATGCATAAACTTCAAGGTCTAGCAAATTCCTTACTTGTCTGGAAGACAATTTCATTGTCCAAAAGGTGGAAGAGGCAACAAGGGGGTCAGCTATTTTAGATCTGATCTTAACCAACAGGGATGACCTGGTTAATGGGGTGCAAGTGGTGGGATCCTTACGTGAGAGTGATCATGTTCTCCTGGAGCTTGTTATACAATGGAAAGGAGAAGCCAGGCATAGTCAGACACGCATTCTAGACTTTAGGAGAGCTGATTTCAATAAACTCAGGGAAATACTGGGGGTGATCCCATGGTCAGGAATGCTAAAAGAGAAGGGACTTCAAGACGGATGGGACTTTCTCAAAAGGGAGATACTGAAGGCACAATTTCAAACAGTACCAATGAGGAAGAAAAATGGGAGGTGTCTCAAGAAACCAGGATGGATGACTAAAGAATGTTCAACGGAGCTAAGTTTTAAACAGAACATGTATAGGAAATGGAAAAAGGGAGAAATCACCAAAGAAGAATTCAAATAGATAGTGAACACGTGTAGGAGTAAAGTCAGAAAAGCTAAAGCTCAGAATCAGCTCAGGCTCGCTAGAGAGGTTAAGAACAATAAAAAGGGGTTTTTTTTGGGTATGTCCACAGCAAAAGGAAGAAGAAGGAAATGGTAGGGCCACTACATGGAGAAGATGGCAAAATGCTAACCGGGGACAGAGAAAAGGCAGAATTACTCAACACCTTCTTTGCCTCAGTGTTTTCAGAAAAGGAAAAGGGTGATCAACCTGAGGATAAGGGAACAGAGGACACAATAGGGGAAATCCAGCACAGAATAAACGAAGAGGTAGTACAGGAATACCTTCTTAATCTAAATGAATTTAAATCTCCAGGACCAGATGAACTACATCCAAGGGTATTAAAAGAGCTGGCAAATGTAATCTCAGAGCTATTGGCAATAATCTTTGAGAACTCCTGGAGAACAGGAGAAGTCCCAGCCAACTGGAAGAGGGCAAATGTTGTCCCCATCTTCAAAAAGGGAAAAAAAGAGGATCCCAACAATTATCGTCCAGTTAGTCTGACATCAATACCAGGGAAGATTCTAGAGCAGATCATTAAACAGAGAGTCTGTAAACATTTAGAAAGCAATAATATAACCACAAAAAGTCAACATGGGTTTCAGAGAAACAAGTCATGCCAGACTAATCTGATCTCTTTTTTTGATAAAATTATCAGCTTGGTAGATGAAGGGAATGCTGTGGATATCACATACCTTGATTTAAGTAAGGCCTTTGACAAGGTTCCCCATGACATTCCTGCAAACAAGCTTGTAAAATGTGGGCTAGACAAGTTAACTGTTCAATGGATTTGTAACTGGTTGACCAGCCGAACCCAAAGGGTGCTCAGCAGTGGCTCCTCTTCATCTTGGAAAGAGGTGACCAGTGGGGTGCCACAGGTTCTGTCCTGCGCCCAGTGCTATTCAATGACTAGGATGATGGAATTAGGGGCATACTTATCAAATTTGCAGACAACACCAAATTAGGAGGAGTAGCTAATACCCTAGAGGACAGGATCAAAATTCAAAATGACCTGGATATTTATTTATTTATTTAATTAATTTAGTTATTTATACCCCGCTCTTCAGCCACAAGGCTATCAGAGTGGCTTACAAATTGTTTTAAGCAATAGCTATTTACACATCTACACTGCATTAAACAGTTTCCAATGTGTGTTAGACTGGAGAGCTGGGCCAAAGCTAACAAAATGAAATTCAATACGGAGAAATGAAAGGTACTGCACTTAGGGCGGAAAAATGAAATGCATACATACAGGATGGGTGAGACCTGGCTGAACGAGACTATGTGCGAAAGGGATCTAGGAGTCCTAGTAGACCACAAGATGCACATGAGTCAACAGTGTGATGCGGCAGCTAAAAAGGCCAATGCGATTTTGGGCTGCATCAATAGAAGTATAGTGTCTAGATCAAGGGAAGTAATAGTGCAACTCTATTCTGTCTTGGTCAGGCCTCACCTAGAATACTGTGTCCAGTTCTGGGCACCACAATTCAAAAAGGATATTGACAAATTGGAGAGTGTCCAGAGAAGGGCGACTAAAATGGTGAAAGATCTGGAAACCATGCCTTATGAGGAAAGACTTAGGGAGCTGGGTATGTTTAGCTCGGAAAAAAGACAGTTAAGGAGCGATATGATAGCCCTGTTTAAGTATTTGAAGGTGTGTCACATTGAGGATGGAGCAAGCTTGTTTTCTGCTGCTCCAGAGACTAGAACACGGAGCAATGGATGAAAGCTCCAGGAACAGAGATTCCACCTCAACATTAGGAGGAACTTTCTGACAGTAAGAGCTGTTTGACAGTGGAACACACTCCTTCGGAGCATGGAGGGGTCTCCTTCCTTGGAGGTCTTTAAACATAGGCTGGATGGCCATCTGTCAGGGATGCTTTGATCGTGATTTCCTGCGTGGCAGGGGGTTGGACTGGATGGCCCTTGTGGTCTCTTCCAACTCTACAATTCTATGATCCAGCCAGAGCTAACCATTCTGGGTTTGGACGGAAAACATTGAACGGAAAATGCTTTCAATAGGTCTGTCCTGTTTGGTAATTATTCTCTCTTTCCATATCCTGTTCTTTCATTATCTAATTAAACTCCTAACCTAATACTAAAACTTGGAGAAGGGTTAACCATGTCTAGTTGGCAGACAGGATATTTAAAACTGAAGGAGAAGTGGGTGAGTCCTAATGGATTTTACAGAAAAGTTTCTGGACTCCTGCTTTGTTGGCTGGCATGCGAGGATGAACCCAATTGTTGTGGATTGGTCCTCCGTGCCATCTCGAGAATGTTTCATATTGCTTGCTAAAACAAAGCAACTGTTCCTTTAAAATATTAGAACTGTTGAGTATCCTTACCTGTCAATGTCTTCTAGTTTTTCATCAATGAGAGGTCCCATTTGATGGCACATTGCTAGAAATAAAATTTGGATATTTAATAATGATCTGTTCTATGACTACTTTTATGTTAGTTTTTTTCATTTTATTTTATTCAGCTTTAAATAACGTTTTTATTCATATTGCTATATACCACCTTCAAATATGACGGGTGAAACAAGCATCTTTGAAATAACAAAATACTATATACCACCTTCAAATATGACGGGTGAGACAAGCATCTTAGAAATAACAAAATACTGTAAAATAACAATGTGTACAGAGAAAGTCAATAGAACTGAGAAGAATGTTTAAGAGGGGATTAAATTAATAAAATAAATAAAGTAAGTCAATAGAGAAGCACATGAGGTTTTGAACAAATTATCAGACTATCTGGGAGAGACTTGGGGAAGCTCTGAAACAGTCCATAATTGACAGTTAAAATAAATTATTATAAACTAATATATGTAATTCAAAATACTAAAAAAAAATGAAACTAAGGAACTAAGAAAGTAAAATAAACTGATCTGACTCAGTATGTTCTCAAATCAAAAAAGATATTTTTTTTGTTTTATTATTTTTTATTTTATTTTATCTTTTTGGAAATTGGTTAAAGATGGAATAAACGGATATATATCAGTACTATGACTTTATGCAGATGAGGAAGAGAAAAAGCTGAAATAAGGTGAACAAAACTGTATTTTATTGGTGGAACAGACTGGTATAGATGTTAATACAAAGAAAACAGAGGTGTAATTTATGAATCATGGCAAGATCAAATAGGAAGTCATATATATGTGGTAATGGTTGATCGTATGGGTGGAGGGTATGTGTGGGTCCATGTATTGTATGTAATGTATTGTGTTGTAATGTTATTTTATTGGTGTTATATTTTAATAAAAATAAGGGAAAACATTAATAAAATAAATAAAAATGTTTAAGATTATCAAGAAAGGTTAGTTTATTATAGAGGCTTTAAAGAACTTGTAAAGCAGGAAAGGGCACTTGTGTGGGTGTTGGGGGCCACATTCTGGGTTTTGGAATTGCTGGAGGGCTGCATTTTAAATTGAAATGAATTATTTTGAAATTTAATTTGATTAATTACAAATACATAATAACTATATTATTTGTATTATTTCTTTATTACAAACAAAACCTTTTTCTTATTGAAAATAGCTACTTAATTTTAGTTTCAAGTTAACTAAATCAATACTGATTTAATTGCTGGATTTAATTTAAAAAGAGCAGGCACTCTATGGTTCTTTGTCCCTTGACGGACTGATAGTCCACCAACCAGAGAGTACAGTAGCTACCTGTCCAAGTGAGATTGCTTCACTCAAAAGCCTGGCTGCTGGGCTTGAGGTGGAGGGGGAAAGCCTCTCTCTCTCTCACTCTGAAACACGAACTATCTGCTTGCTCTTTGCCAATCACATCTTAATCCTTCTCTCCCTCTTTCTGTTTGCTCTCATCTCATCTTATTCTTCCTTTCTTCCTCTCTCACACTCACTCTGTTGCAGTTTGGATCTTACAGCTGCAGCTGAGCTGCCTGCTGTGCTGCTACAGGGATGGGTTTGTGGGAGAGAGGCTGGGTCTGAGATGAAGGAAAAGAAACAGAGGATCACCAAAGAAGAAGCCACTCGGAGGGCCTGGGAATGGGGCAGGTAGAGGATGGGAGGGAACCCAGAGAGAATAAGATGAGGAGAGTCGGAAGACAAGCGGAGAGGAGACACAGAGTCCAGAAATGAGATGGAGAGAGAAAGCAGCAGCGTTTTTGTTGAAGGAGCAAGAGGATGCAGGTGGGGTTCAGTGGGAGAAAAATCAGCAAATTTTGCAGCCATGAAATCAAATGGGGGGGGGGAGGTATTCAGAGCTGATTTACAGAGGGAGAGAAAGAAAGTAGGAGCATTTCTGTGAACACAGCAAACTGCATCTTGCATTCTGACAGCTGCAACAGGTGGTACCGATGCATCTTGGACACTGGGGACTTTGGCGCTTGGGAGGAGGGGTCTCTAGAGGCTTGGGGAGCTGTGCCAATGGGTCTGGAGGGATGCATGCGGCCCATGGACTGCACGTTGCCTATCTCTGTTGTAAAGGGTAACATCTCAAAGATTCAGATTTGGCTGCCTTAGTTGCTGTTAGCCCGTCATTATCACTTCTTGGAGAGAACTGGTGGTGGGGGGGGGGGCTTACCTTCAAGATGGACCAGCTCTGGGAGGTCTGGCTGATCATCACTTGGATCTGCGCTTTGCAACATCTGCAACAGTTGATTCATTTTATCCTAGAATATGAGGCAAATGTTCTTTACTGAGAACCATGTCTCTACTATATGTTTCAATGAAATAATTTTAGCATTCCCAGTGTCTTGGGGAAAACGAAATTATCGTTGTTATAAATTTGAACAGCAGTCTCTCCCAAAATATCAAAAACTGCTTTAAAAAGACCACTTATTTCCAAAAGTATTTTGCCTTCTTAAGTGTGCCAAACAAACTGAGCTGTTCCTCAGAACTCTGGAAATGCTAGAAATATTACAATAGTTCTAATATAAAATCTTACACCGTACGCAAAAATTCATTTGCTATCAATGTTGCCATCAAATCTGTAAGTCACCAGCAGTACGGATATATCTGCTATAAGCAGGTATAATATACCATTTTTTTAATAAACAATACAGCCCACTCAAAACACTCTGGAAGTTTCAAAAGACAATTTTTATAATACTCATACTGTAGTGACCCATCCAAATAATATTTTATAGACGGACAAACAGATCTCTTTCTCTCAGACACACACTGTTGAAGCGATTACAATTAGGTCATCACCTAACTAAAGTAATACCAGTTCGTTAAATTAATTATATCAAGTTAATTGATTAAATTTGCAATTAAATTGTGCAAGTACTGTGAAAGAATGGTTTTGAAGAAAATAATATTTTTATAATGTAAATTTTAAGATGCAGCATGCAACATCTTAGAAGGCTATGTAACAATGGAGAAAATGCCTCTTCTGTGGGTCAAAAAATGAGGAGGGGGCTTTCAAAGTGAATCAAATGGATTTTAACTGCTTTGTTACTAGCAACTGCATCTGCAACTAAAATACAACAGCAATAGAATAAAACTCCCTAAGAATTGCACTGAGATAATTTATCAGGAGCTTTTCATATATATGCCAAAGTTCATAATGACTGTAACCTTCAAAAACAACTTTTATAGGGATCTCTGAAATCGAAGGCTAATCAATAACTTATTCCTGCACCACCACCTAGTGGTACAATGGCAAATATTTAGAAACATCTTAGGGACAAAAATACTGCAAATACACAAATATAACTCAGAAAGGGTTGTAGCATAAACAGCTATCTAGGACAGATCAGACCTACTCAAGTGCTATAAACAGGACACAGACTGCAGATTCTTTACCAAAAAGCATGAATATTACTATATTAGCACTATATTAGTCAATGAATATACTAGTTATAGAAGTTGGCCCTTAAACGATTTTATAAAACTTGTCTAAAACTTGGTGTGCACCATACAGTATTTGGTGATCTGTACTAAGGTTTATTTTTATCATCATCATCATCATCATCTTTATTTATACCTTGCCTTGCCCCCCAAAACTGGGACTCAAGGCAGGTTACAGATTAAAATGAATACAAAAACAGATAAAGATAGGATTAAACTATTAGCAATATCAAAACAATTTAAAATAATAAGAAATGTTTGATACTTTCATCAAACAGCTACATTACAAGCCTTTTCTCAAAAGAACAATGTCGTGTGCAGAAAAAGAAAACAATGGACTTACTTATCTTATTCTGTTCAATGTGGCATATTACCTAACAACTATATTATTTCTTCCTAAAACAGGAGCAGGGCTGGATGCTGAACATGAGAAAAGTCAGAACTAGGCAATCTAAGTTTCTCTCTCAAGTTGGCGTCTGCAAATCAGCATCAATTCTCAAACTGAAAAGTTTTACTAAATTGCATCTCCTACACGTTGTGCATTTTGGTACATACTTCATCAATATATACTGGTTCAGGCTCTGGCTCAATTGTTTCAACTTGAACTTCATCACTAAACTGCACTGTTTTCTTCTCAGTTTTCACTGTAAAAATGTGAATCGACAGAAAGACAAAGATTTAATAAAGAAAAAACAAATGGTCATTAATATTTCAATTATAATATACAGAATCTGACTGACATTCATGTACATGCAACTGGGCTGGTGAAATGCTTTTGTCTGCCCTTTCTTCCCCCTCCTCCCCACAAGCAACCCCTCTAGATTCCTGAAATTGCTACAGAATCAGTGGAAGTGTTATACAAGGTAGGCTATGGTGTGGGGGAGGGAGCTAAGTGGGCACCTTCGGTGAGCAGAGCTTCAGAAATGAAACATGACGTTTCAATAAATGTCTCCTTCTTCCTACATGCATAGCAGGAGCCAGGTTAGTTCTAGACTCCTACATCTGGATCATATCAATGACAGTAAGATCTGTTTTGTTTCTCAAATAAAATACATGGCACCACTCTAGAGGGTTCCCAAATCCCAGGAGCTTTGGAGCAACTCTGAATGAGGGGCAATTTTTACTCACACTCTCCCTCCATTCTGTATTTGAGCACACCAGAAGCAATATCATCTAATGTGACTGCCAGTTGTAATTCTGGTCCATTTTCAAACTTTTTTGGTTTCAAGTTGGGAGTGTTCTGGGGAGGGAGACCTAAACCGCTGCATTTGCAGCCAGGTTTGGCTGGTTTGGAGGTGAAAAAATACCTCTAAGCAGGCATGAAATTTTTAAAAAATTAGAGGGGGTTGGAGTAACCAGGTGAGCATGGCAGGCTGCAGAAGTTGAATTTGGGTGCACACCTTCTTCTCCTCTGAAATAAGCAAACTAGTTATATGGTCTGTAATTGTTTTTCTTACTCATGAAAATAATACTATAAACAAATAAATGCTTAACACTGTAGAGCATCACAGAAGCAGAAAATTGGCTCCTGGACTCACTGCAGATGCCCACCTCGCCTTTAGGCTAACACTGAAGAGAGAAATTTTTCAAGATCTGAAGCCTTTCAAATATGGAAAAGACTGAAGGGCTACTTTAACAAAAACATGCATAACTGTTTGCAACAGGAAAGGGAAACGTGTAGCCCCATACGAGGTATTCTGTTTGACTGTCTCAAGTGGACTCCATTTTTCTATGTGAAAAGAGGAGAAATGTGTAGCCCCATGCAAGGTATTTTGCTTGACTGTTTCAAGTGGACTCCACTTTTCTATGTGAAAAGTTACTCACTCATTTCTGGTTCAGCAGTAAGATCAGCAGTTACAAAATTAGAAGGAAATAATCCTGTCCCTTGATGAGTTTCACCTTTCCACCAGTTTGGATCACTACATATTAAAAAGAAATGAGTATTTCTGCTTAGAAGCTGAAAACAAATAGTCAGGGGTCAAACGTTATTAGCTGAATTTTATCTCTGCCCATCAAAGGATAATTTTGACAGTATTTTTAATTATTTTAGTAACCACTTTGTATAAACACAACTTTTGAATTTGTGTGTATCTGTGTGTGTAGAGTGCACATTCTTTGTGGGACTGCCCTTAAGGCTGATTGGTTAACGATTCTGGGTGAAATGAACAACTGGCAATACGTAATGCTTCTGCAGAAACAATTCCACTAACTATTTAGCTGCTAACAGGCAAGGTTAGCACATAATGGTCAAGATCCTGCACCATCAGATGCAACTACAATGATGGAGTTCTGTAGTCATAGGTACCTCTAACAATGCCACCCCCAAAAACCTACTTTTTAGGAAAAGCAGTGCCCTACCCAAAGTTTTCAACGCACTGCAGATTCGGGTGCTAGAAAATGATGTCTGCAGCATTCTCACAGTCACAGGGCACATGGAAAACAGACAGCTCTTAGAATTCTGCTGCAGCTGATTTTCTGAAAGCGTATTTCATTTCCCAGCTCCCCAACTGGTAATGCCACAGAAACCCTTTGGTTAGGGCACTCTCGGGCTGAAAAGGTAGGTTTGGTGGGGTGGGGGTGGGGGCGACATGAAATTATTAACAACTATAAACACAAATCCCAAAAGTTATCAGATCATAAGTCTAACTCTTAACTACTGGACAGGATTCCAGCCAATGCTCTGTTCTGAGTATACAGTAGGACACCTGTATCTATGGGAACCATATCTGTGGATTCACTTACCCATGTCCAAAAAAATATCTCTCTAGGTATCTTCTAGGTCCTCCAGTGCAACTCTATGGCATGCTTCCACCGGAAGCTGACAACAGAGTTGCACTGGAGGACCTAGAAGATGCCTAGAGAGGTATTCTCTCTAGGCCTCTTCTAGGGGTCCTCCAGAAGATGTAGTTGTGCTGGAAAGTCATTTTAATTCATTTTAATAGGGTTCATTATTATCTACAGTTCCCAGTATCCATGGTAATTGCAGGAACATATCCCTCGTGGATATGGGGGTTATACTGTATAAACCCTCACCTATTTTGTACCTATCCCACACTGCCTTCTTCTTTACAGAGTCACTATTACTTGGAGCGATCCTCCAGTAGTTCCATAAGCTCCAGATGTCTGCTCTGTAGGTGTCCAGAGCAGGTAATTTAGCATGATATTACACGTTTTGTGGAATCTCTTTCGGCAGGCCTTTCCTGATTTGATCCCGGCCTCAGGAGCTGAGTCTCCTGGCCTCTTTTAGTTTCGCTGGCTGTTGATTTTATTTATTTATGTGATTTTAGTTTAGGTGGATTTTAATTTGATACTAATTTAATATCTTTTTATGGAGACGGGTGAGGGTGGGTGGTGCTTAGGAATTTTACTCAGCATTGTTGTATTTTAATTGTTGTACGCCGCCCCGATTGTTTTTAACACAGGGCGGGGTAAAAATAAATAAATAATACTGTTTGCAGTGATATTAGACACACTCCAATATATCTGTTTTTGCAATCCTTTAAAGCGTAGCCAGCCCTACCATTCAGCTGAATGAGGCAACCACCTCAAACAACAAATAGAGCAGCGATAGCCCCTATCTCCTCTGTTGCAAAACAGAAGTCTGTATGTCATACATTCACAAGTCTCTCCTATCATAAGGGCTTGATTTGCAACTACCCCATCATTGGGACATGAAAATTGTGGATGGCACTAATGAGTAAACTTGTTCTGCTCACATTTTTTTAGATCCAACCCACTTCCTTTTTTAAAAAAATACCTGGTATGCTAATTGAAAACTCAGCTAATGATCCAATTGCAGGGAATTACTAAACAATGCAGTAACCCTTGGTACACTACAGAAGCACTAGCAGATGACACTGCTGTGCAAGCATGCATCTAGATACTGTGATACAATGGAAGCACTGCTCTGGATTTCAATTCTTACTTCCTGCACAAGAATAGTGTACTAGGTCAGATAAACATTCACTCACAAAACCAATCCATTATATTTAAGCGTTTTTGACTGCTAAAGCTTTTTTTACAACCAAAATTAAGTCTTCAGGTTTAAAAAGTAAAGCATTATGTATGAGACTCTAGCACTACGGTGAAATCAAACATGCAACTGTAATTTAAATGTGTTTAGTACTCTAATCCAAAACATAACTGAAGTGGAAAAATGGCAAGTTGGTAGCACTCACTGTGAAAGTTCATTCTTGGCAGGTACAGAGAGACTCAATCCCAAAAGAGTGGAATTATACTCTGCACCAACCAGAGACTATAAAGATGTTCAAAATTCATGCTGCAATCCTGTCCAGCATGGAAAAACATTGTAAGTGTCACTTAGAAGTATGTACAGTATATGTGTAATTACTGTGTACAATTACATCTGCCCTTATGAATTTGTACTTTAGAAACATTATTTGTGGATTACATCAGACTTACCTGTCATCAAGTACAGTGATAAGTTCCCCAGCTTTAAATGTCAACTCGTTATCTTCAGCAGCTTCAAAATCATAAATAGCCCGAACCTTCCGACCCTCGTGTTTGTGATTTGTTAGGAGACTTGAGGTGCTTGGATAAAGATTGGAAAGCGGTGTTTGCTGCTGTCTTTGTTCTTTCAATGACAATTCAATGGCTGGAAAAAAACATTTTTTAAAAAGTATGAAGAACGTAAGATAAAAGGCATCTCCATTTGCATTTCAGTCAGTTCAACACTACAATTTAAAACTGTTTTTGGAGTATCTGAGTTTTAAAACTGCTTCCCATGTGGGATGTACTGTAAACTGTGTTGGGGGGTGGACAGGGGAAGACCAGAGCTCTGTTAGCCATACACAACTAGGAGTACAGGTCTTTGAAAAGTGACATTATCTTTTTTATTGTTTGTTTTCCTCTTCCATTTCACTAGAAATAGCACTAAACCTATTTACTATCATAGTGCCAATAAGGTTTCAAAAATATACTGCAGAAAAACAAAAATTAAATAAGCCAACACAAAGGCCTAATTTACTTCAACTGTAGAATCACTGATTTCTATTGTACCCTTCAAGGAATCCCAATAATGAATTTCAAGATTCACACTGGACGATAACCAACCTTTAGCTAGATCCTCCTCCTCCTTTTTGTTTGCTACTATTCCAGGGTCTTTGGCTACTAGAGCTGGGCTTGCTTTCGCTTGTTCCGCAGCCTGGATCAAGAACCGAGAATGGAAGTTACTAGCAAGTTAAATGAATTAAATCCAGTATTTGTAGGCTACTTTGAAAACACACTAATAAGAAATCAATCTGTTTTGAAGCATATTTATCCACTACTGATCATGTAATGACAAAGGAACAGAACACTGCTTTTTGAAGCCTTAATTTGAATATAAATGACCAGACATTTATATTTAAGTTCATACAATGAACTCAAAGTGATCTTGCAGTTATTGCTTGACATGGTTTTGAGTGCTGAACTAAGACAATGGGAGAGCAGAGTTCAAAATCCCACTCAGCAATAGAAATCCACTAGGTGACCTTGGCCAAGTTCCACTCTCTCACCCTAAAAGGAAGACAATGGCAAAACTCCTGAGAATCAATCCCAACAAGAAAATCCTAGGATACAGTCTCCATAAATTAAGAGTCAAACTGAGGACACATAATACCAACAATAAATGCACAGGAAACTGTTTCTGCAAGACAAATCAGTTAAGTCTCCCCATCTCCCATTATTCTTCCAATGTTACATCTGAATAAGCAACTAGAAATCAAGGCTATTATTTGCCTGGCATGTCTCAGTACAATTTTATAGATAGGCAGCACAGTCTTAAGACATGCTGGCTCTCCTTGCCATCTTAGCTTAGGCAAAATTTCAGGCTAAATTATCTAGCAACATCTTTTTGGCATACTGAAAGAATTGCAACATCTCTCCTAACTTCTAGGATGCTGGTAGCGCCACACCCAGGTGTGGCTCTGTCACAAGGGCACCATGTAAGGCATTATGAAATTTTATTACTGCAAAAATATGTGAATGGTGAATTAAGTTACACATAGTTCCCTTACTTTCAGGATACAGTCCCAAGTGCTCTTTTCCAATGGGTTTCTTCCCCAGGTACATAACTCACAGGTAAGTAACTTCTCCCTTGCTTCTCTTATCAGTCTTAAATCCTTGATTTCCATGTAACCTGAGTCCCAGTCCCCTTGCAGGACAATCAGCTGGCCTCCCTTCTCGTCACTCTCCCACTCACACTTCTCTATTGTCAGCTCTCTTCTCAAAACTCAGTCTCACATGTCAAGACTCAGCAAGCCTTCTGTCACTAGGCCACTTCTCCAACCCTTCCTTCCTCTGAGTCCACCTTCTGCTGACTTGGCTTTCACAGGTGCAACAGCTAGCAAAAGTAATACTTCCTTGTTTCACCTCTCCCTTGGGGTTCTGTCTTCTCATTGGTTTCTTACTGCTAGACAGAGTCCCTAGAACTCAACCATGAAGGCAGCTGTGTTCAGGCCACCCCTGTCTGTGGTCATGTCTCCTCCTTCAACACCCCTGGCTATAGTTATGTCTCCTCCTCCAATCTCCTCCCAAGTGTCCTTCCCATCATTGCTTTTTGCTCCCTTCAGGTCCCACATCCTCCTCTACCCATGCTTGCCTGCCTTCTTCCTGTTTAAACATCCTGCTCCACCTCCACTCATTCTCAACTTGCTGCCTGCCCTCCAGAACTGCCTCCTCTCACACTGAAGTTGGGGGGAAAAGCATGCTGCATTTCTCAGTTCTGGTCGTACCAACTGCTGCCACGTTCTTGGTGTCTTCCTCCTCACCTCTGCCCAGGTGAGACAACAGTGGCAGCAGGCTCCACGCTCTACCACATCCCAGCTACAATCACACTGAATCAACAGGAACTTGGGATGTCAACACATTTAAATTCCACCACATATTCTAGTATATTCTAGTTGAAACAAGTTAATTTATGCGGAAAGGTTTTGTTTGGTTTTGCCTTGTTTAAAGAAGATAGATAAGGTTGACAGAGCTAGCTGTATACTTATATGAACTATGACATAAAAAGGAATGAATCACAGACAGCAGGGCAGGGGACTTTTTGGCATAACATCTTACCTACATTAGCTACAGATTCAATGTGGTTTTCTAGACTTGTTGGTTGTTGCTATTTTGCATCTGAACACTTTACCTGTGAACCAATAACTGGAAACATAACACCTTGCTCCTTAAGATTTTTTATCATAGCAGATATCAGACTAAGTTGAGGATCATTCTTGAATTCATCTGTCCATTCCACCATGAGCGCTTTTAATTTTTCACAGACTTTTGGATGACCCTGTGAAAAGGATAAAAGTTGGAAGACATTTATGAAACTCACTGTGAGCTGGATCCCATTTAAGTTCATGAATTCAATGGACTTAATTTGGCTCTAACCTTTCACATCGACTTCAGTGGGGCTGAAGTGTGACTAACTTAGTATGGATCCAGCTGTGCACAGCCACAATGGTCTTGGGAAATCAAATACCAGAATCAACTTTCAAGCTAGCAGCATCAGGGATGTCTGAAATGCTTCCAGTTTATTTCAAGGCACAATGCCAGTTAGATCTAGAACAATTTTAATTTAATTATAATAGATGTTGCCTTCTTCCCTATACAGTCGCCCCTCCACATTCGCGAACTTGACATTCGTGGTTTTGATTATTTGCAGTTTTGGGAGGGCCCCCCCGGCCCCCCCCAAAACCGCGACACGGGGCCTCCGGAGGCCCCGTGAAAGCCTTGGGAGGGAGCGGGGAGGGCCGGGGAGGCCTCCACGGGGCCTTCGGAGACCCTCTGGAGGCCCCGCAAAGGCCTTGGGAAGGAGGGGGGAGGGCCGGGGAGGCCTCCGCCGGGCCCCGCAAAGGCCTTGGGAGGGAGGGGGGAGGGCCGGGGAGGCCTCCGCCGGGACCCGCGAAGGCCTTGGGGGGAGTGGGGAGGGCCAGGGAGGCCTCCGCAGGGCCTCCGGGGACTTTCCGGAGGCCCCGTTGAGGGCTTGGGTGGGAGGGGGGAGGGCTGAGGAGGCATCCACAGGGCCTCGGGAGGGTCTCCGGAGGCCCCATGAAGGCCTGGGGAGGGGGTGGGGAGGCTGGGGGAAGCGACTATGGGGCCTCCGGAGGCCCCATGGTCGCTATGGTGGGGGAGGGCAATCGTTATTCGCAGATTTTTCACATTTGCGGGGGTCCGTGGAACGTAACCCCCGCGAATGTGAAGGGACAACTGTATACTCTTAATCTCAGTCCTCACAAAACGCTGTGTCCTCTTAATCTCAGTCCTCACAAAATGCCATTTATGTACTGTGTGAAATAATAATAAAGCAGTGTCCCAACAATTATGAGATTCTTTTCTCTGAAATATAACAAACATAACTCTAACTTTGGGAACTGGAGTCCACTTCATCATAAGAAAATTTCCATGGCACTGTTGCTGTTCCAAACATGACATTATAGCCATTTCAGCTATAGCCATTTCAGCTATATGACCACTCCACGATTCATTCAATTCAACAATCTTATAGAAATCTTTAACAAGTTTAATATATATTACCTTATTTAGCACGTTGCTTACTTCACTAGCAAAATCTCTTGAACATACTTCTAAATGAAATATTTTACCACAATTTGAGACACACGCTCCGAGAAGCTAGGGAAAAGAGAAAATATCAGAATCAAGTATTTTATAGTATAACTTAAAATGAAGCAATTTTTTTAAAAAGCAACATACCGTTAATGCTTGCATAGCAACATGAGGATCCTTGTGGTTCACTCTTTTCATAATAGACCGAAGACAGTCTTTAGGCCTAATAAATAAAATAAGTTTAAAAATTCATTGGTGTCAACCACAATGTTCATCGGAAAGGAAGAACATGTAATAATATAAAAGGAAATTAAGAGCAACCTTTTCTATAGCTAGTAAAATCTTCTTACACTCTAGCAGCTAAACAAAATAGCCTTAAAAAGACTACTCCATATTCTCCATACTACTTCAATAACAGGTTCTGTAATTCTATGTGTGTACTCTCCAGCAGCAGGATTCCCTGCTCAAAGATTCACTATCTGCAAAGCTTCTGCCAGAAGCATCTGCAAAGTTCTGCTGGTGCTTCCTGAAAAAATCAGTGTGAACAAGGAAAAACATTGCTACTGCTTTACAGTAAAAACTCAGGGAGGAAAGGACGGGTAGTTTCATTCCTTTCCTGGGGCACCATTGAAGTACCTGCATCTAATAAAAGACAGTAATGAGTAGGAGAATAAAACCCAGAGGATGGAGGTTTGTACAGACCATAAATTATGGCCATAAATTAATGAGGCAAGCCACAGAGGAAAGTGGATAGGATTCCATTCAGTTTCAGGGTCACACAGGTAAGAAAGAGCCAAGCATCACTTGCTAAGCACACCAATTCTGCACTCTTCACAGTATATTCCCTATTAACTGGGGGGGGGGAATAGATCAATCAGTCTTTTAGTGGTCCAACTTCTACAACAGTGGGGGTACCATGAGACCCTACAGGTGACTGCAGCTTTTAGAATTCCTCACCACTGGCTATGCTGGTTAGAGCTGCT
Organism: Gambelia wislizenii; assembly: GCA_030847615.1. Lineage (NCBI taxonomy): Eukaryota > Metazoa > Chordata > Lepidosauria > Squamata > Crotaphytidae > Gambelia > Gambelia wislizenii. Next base: position 128,299,827 of record JAUMIR010000006.1, on the reverse strand, counting down.
GGGACTTGAAGTCTAACATCATCCAGAGGGCTGATGCTTCTGGTAAAAGGTTTGCATCCTTAAACAGGGAATCTTGCTGCTGGAGATCATACAAGTTCAATTACAGAACCTGCTAATGGTGTGTTCTAATAAGGGAGGAATCATTTTAAACCAACTTAGAATCATAGAATCGTAGAATTGTAGAGTTGGAAGAGACCACGAGGGCCATCCAGTCCAACCCCCTGCCACGCAGGAAATCTTGATCTGAGAGTGTGTTCCACTGCCAAACAGCTCTTACTGTCAAAACGTTCCTTCTAATGTTGAGGTGGAATCTCTGTTCCTGGAGCTTGCATCCATTGCTCCGTGTTCCAGTCTCTGGAGCAGCAGAAAACAAGCCTGCTCCATCCTCAGCCTGACATCCCTTCAAATACTTAAACAGGGCTATCATATTGCCTCTTAACAGTCTTTTTTCCAGGCTAAACATACCCAGCTCCCTAAGTCTCTCCTCATAAGGCATGGTTTCCAGACCTTTCACCATTTTAGTTGCCCTTCTCTGGACATGCTCCAATATGTCAATATCCTTTTTTAATTGTGGTGCCCAGAACTGGACACAGTATTCTAGGTGAGGTCTGACCAAGGCAGAATAGAGCAGCACTATTACTTCCCTTGATCTATACACTATACTTCTATTGATACAACCCAAAATCGCATTGGCCTTTTTAGCTGCCGCATCACACTGTTGACTCATGTTCAACTTGTGGTCTACTAGGACTCCTAGATCCCTTTCGCAGACTCGTACACAAGAATATATTATAATCCACTCTAGTTAACCTGGTATGTGTAACTTCAGTTTTGCAAAAAATTACAAAATATTGTAATAGGCAAGGATACAGTGAAAATTATTTGCTGATACAGGTCTTAAAATTCAGTTCCTTTAAGGTGGGATTAAACAACTAATGAGTAAAAATATCTGCTAGCCTACCGAAGTAGGGTAGAACCAACTGAGTAGAACTGGCCTACCCAGAATCTACACAAAGAAGACTTGGTCCTCGAAAAGCTGTTTGATGTAGAGGCAGACATTGTTTCTGACATTGTTTTTGTTAATGTGGCTTAAAAATAAACTTGTCCATTCTTGTAGAATTTTCCCCCCTCAAAATAACTCAAAACAGAAAGATGGACTAAGCAAGGATGGATACAAGGCATATGATATCTTTGACAGTGGCCTGTTTACAGAGGCTTCCACATTTAAGGAACACTACACAAAAAGATGGCTGTAGCAGCTCTCAGGTTAACTGATAGAAGAAACATTTTTATATAAGTAGTAAACAAATATTGTACTTGGTATAGCACAAAAATGGAATTGCGCATAAGTGCTATGCTTCCATATGTAAAGGGAGAATAAATGTGACATCACAATCGAATAGTAGAATCTGTCCTTTTAAAGATAAAGGATTTGCCAATTTTGTATTACAGTGTTTAAGAGATTACATTTCTACTTTAATTCTATGATTTTTAGTATATTCGCTATTTCATTTTTACAGCAACCACTAACATTTGGCTACTTAAAGATAGGTCTAGTTTATGTTACGCTGTAACTTTGAGTAATCTATATTTGGTAGTGTCTATGTTTTACACACCTATGTATCATACTTAGCACTACTAATTATAGAAAATGCTGCCACATAGCATGATCATTTCACACTGTACAAATCTGTGAACGTGTCTTATTCCAAGATACTGCTATCAAGTTTTCTACAAAAACAACTGGAAGAACAATTTGAAACAACTGTTTCTGGGTCCTTGTTTTAAAGATTTAACATATCCAACTCAGTAGAACATTGCTATGAAACAAACTATTTTATTTTTAAAAATTCATCAATATAATCACTGTTAAGATAGCACTGAAAAATTGGCTTTACAGTGATATATTATTTCGTGTGTATATAATATTCTGTAACACACATTTCCTTTCAGTCTTCTGGACTGGTAGCTGGTCAGCTGAATCTACCACAACAATTTACTTTACTGTACCACTTAACAGATGATCAAAATAAGCTAATCCACACAAACTCCTGCATATTTTAAAAATCCATTTTAAATCAAGCCATGTTAACAAGATCACTAGGGATTAACTTCATGTCTTCAGTATTTTAATTAATGCTATCTGTGCTTACTGCAGTGGGAAAGACATTTAAAATCTGATGTACAAACACCTTGAATCCAGATTGTTTTAAGGACCATATTTTTCTATATGAAACTCAAGTTCTGAAATATTCAGGAGGGACTCTTTTCTCCATCCCACCATCTCTGTAGGTACATCTGGTGGGAACATGAGAGAGGACCTTCTTGGTGGCTGCTCCCAGGCTCTGGAACTCCCTTCCTAGAAAGGCTAGACTGGTACCATCCAAGGTGTTCTTCCAGCAGGAGGCAAACACTTTTGCTTCAATAGGACTTTGGGAGCTGGCTGCTCAAGGGAAAGGGCTTTTAATAATGTGCTGTAGTATCTGTATTTGTTGTTTTTAATGAGTATGCTTTTGATGGGTGTACTTTTGAATTCTATTGATTTCATTTTCATTTTTGCATGTTTCTAGGGATGTGAATTTTTATCTGAATCTTCTTTAAATGATGTAAGCCACCTTGAGTCCCTGGCTGGGAAAATAATGATGATGTCAATTTATTGAGATCATGTGGGAAATTAGCCAAAATTAAAATAAAACAAAATCACAATTGCAGGCCTAAATCCCACTACTGTCTAAAAATACAAATACAGTGAAATGGAACTAGTTGTTTTAGGTCAGGCAACTGTGAGGGCTGTAACAATGAGTCCCTCCTTGCTGGTTGCATCAGCACATCTCAAGCCATAAGAAGTGATGGGATGTCACTTCCAATTTCATCTTTTTGGCCACAACCCATTGGTGTCCCCATATTTCCTGGAATTTGGGAGCAGTGTGTATGTGGAGAGAACTTAAAACACCATGTTCTATAGCAGTTTTGTGCAAATGGGGGAGGGAGTTGTAAAAAATGTGTTGAGATCACATGGGCTACACCTTTCTCACTCCAGCTTTATATAAACCCAAATGTTTCCTCATGTTCAATAGGACCTCTTTTAACCCTTAAAAAGTTGTCCCTTTACCATAATACCAACTGCTTCTGAAAGCAACTTTAATTTGAAAGCCAGTTTTCCAGGCAGCATAGGGGCAGCTTTTCAAAAAACAAAAGCTCCTAGAACCGACAGTTGTGGACACAAAAAGGAATTCATTTAGGTTAACTGAATCATGTGAATAAAGATTTCATCAATAACTGGTTCTGCCAAGATTTGAAATTTAATCCTGTTTCTTGAATGTTTGTTAAAGGTATGGAACTTCCTATTAAATCAGAAACACAGTTGATCATGACATTATCCAGTATAGCATTTGAGAATATGTTAGCAATCAAGAGAAAAATAAAGTATTGGTATCATTTCAGTGCTTTGGAAAAGAAAATCTAAAAAGGACATATTTATCTTTCAAAAAAAAAACGGTGTTCTTCACTCATCTACAAGATCAACTTTTACAGTACACAAATACTATGGTAACAGCAAAACACAATGTGTGATGTCTGATGCCACATTTAACAAAATAATATCCTATATTTGCTACATGAGCTGTTCCGCTAAATGCACTCTCCAAGTGGTTGATGCTTTTCAAAAATACCAATGCTTTGTATAAAATTTAATGTTTAACACATAGTTTTGTAGAGAGTACCTTACACATTTTGGAGTTAGACTATCTTTCAATCCTCTGAATAAAATGAACTTTAAATAAAATAAAATAAAATAAAATAACGATTTTAAGCAAGAAATATACACTTACCCAGTTCGTGACTGTCCAACTTTATCACAAATATCTAAGATGAGCCCCCAGTCTTCAGCAGTATTCATTTCACTGGTTGCTTTTTCTTGAAACACACAAAATGACATGGTGAGGTAACAATTCAGTGCACTGCACAGAACAAAATGCACTAAAACAGAAATTGATATGGTCATCTTTTTAAAAATTAATTATGCCACAGGACTCTTACATGCAGGCCTACCGTAGCATTGTATGAAAATTCCGCTGAAACAAAATGTTACATGAACTCTTAGGAAAACATTAACACACTTGTAGTTCTACGGCTGTGAACATGGTCAATAGCAGGGTCTCATTACTCAAGACATTAGCACATTGGTTTGTCAAGTCAACACATTTCTGCTGCAGCCGCTCCTGTAGATCTTGCATGCCAGCAATAAAAATAATAATCTACTCTATCATGTACTACCTTGATTTTAGCTTTGAAAAATTGCTCAGTTTTGTTGCTTTGATCTGCAAGCCTCCATGCAGACTTGAGGGTGCAAAGATGTCACACTGTCTTTCAGTTGTTATCCACTGTGCAAAATATGCAGCAATTTCAAGTATTTTTATGCCGTAATTCACTCAAAGCCTTGACAACGTGCAGAATAGTAAAGTGATTCCCCCCCCCCATCAGCATCTCTTTGTTTTGGTTTACTTGTAGAGAACAGAATGTTTTCCTTAAAAATGCTTTAAAACATCTAGAGTACAGAGAAAAGACTAGAAAAGAGAGAGACTGAAATGTCTTAGATAAGATACAATAAAGGTCTGTGCGGACAGTGTAGTGCAACATAGGCAGAGCTCAATGGGGGTGGGTGGGGATGAGGATGCATGTAAATGCCTTCCCTTAACATCCCCAGCTACCTTAAATTGTTGATTCACTAATTTGTGACCATTATATTACCGCCTGTATAGAATGAAAATTCCAGATTAAGATGTGACAAAACTGTGGAACAAAACAGGACTTGTCAGGCAATTTTAGAAATTTTACAACCTACTACTGTCTTAACTAACCAACACTGCATGCAGTTCTGTATTACTAGATTTCAGTATACAGGGTAGGTGTTTTTTTGGAACTACCAACAGAAGTAAAAGAAAGAATATTGTAAAAAAAAAGGGGGGGAATCTTCAATATTATAATGATACCTCAGATTATCTACAATGGTTGTATTACGGAATGCAGTATAGTCGTGGCTAGTAGAATTAGAATTCTTGCACATCCTAGAATAGGATGACTTGTAAGATCTGACTTAGTCCTCTATTATATGGCCAACATATAATCCTAATTACAAATTAAATACAGTGGGACTTCCAGATAAGGACTAATAGTAAATTTTAGGATCAGGTTTGCTTAACAGATTTAGACTATCATCTTGTCAGGATCAGTGCCTGGATGTGACCTTTTCCTGCCAAGTTCAGTTCTGTTGTATGACTTTGTAGTTAATTGTTTTTGCATTCTTTTGTACAGTTGTCCCTCCATATCCACAGATTTGGTATCCACGGGTTTTTTATAATGTCAGCTAGTCAGAGTATGTTCCAACCAATCTTGGACATAATTATCTTGGACATAATTCTATATGGCTTTGGTTTTTCAAGAAACAACTGACTGGTAGTTCTGCACACAGAACCATATTCCTTTCCAAAGTGACTTCTTATAAAACAGTGAATTTTTACTTCTGGAAAATAAAATAAAAACCCAATCAGGAAGCTGCCTTAATACTTGGTAAAACTTGACAGCTGTTAACTTTCAGAATATAGTTCAGTTTGGAATCTGTCCTCATAACAAGATGCAGAACAGATTATGTATTGCCTATTCTGATTGGCAGTGGCTTTTTAGGACCTCTGAAAGAGACCTTCTCCATAACCAACTGCCTGATTATTTTAACTGAAAACACCAAAGACTGAGACTGAAATCTTCTCCATTAAAAGCATGACCTAATTCTAATAGCAAGTCCCAACTACAGTTGATCCACTGACTCAATGGAATTTACAGAAAGCACTGACTCATTCTGCTACTGATTCATTTGGGACTAGGAAATAGATTTAGGTCTTGGGATTTGAGTCTTATGTTTTTTAAAAACATAAATGTAGATCTTTTAACTGTTTTGGCCTTTTCTGCTTAACTTGATGATCTATTTAATATGTTTTTATTGTATTTAGATTTTTTATTATTTTTATTTGGAATTCATTAAATTGTTAGTATGGTTTTATTTGTATCTCACAACAGAAAATGGAATAGAAATATTTTATTTTTATTAAATAGATAAATAAATAACTATGTTCTACCATTACCTTATGGCACTTTTAGAAATACATGAAAAACTAATAATTACTTGCACACAAATTGTGAAAACTCCTAAAACTAGAAGTGTTGCATAAGTTTGCAATTATCTAAACCATCTTGTAATCATAAAGCAAATTTGAACTCCAATAATACTATGCAGGTGCCTATATGGATTCAGACATCAAGATTAAGATGTTACGTATTAAACCTGTCATCAGAATATGCCACTAAAACTTGAACTTCAGACACTCAAATATTTGTACTATCACCATCACAATTCAAATACAGTTGTCCCTCCATATCCATGGATTTAGTATCCACGAATATAAGTATTCATGGCTTGAAAATATTCTTTAAAAAATAATAATCCAAAAAGCAAACCTTGATTTTGCCATCTTATATAAGGGACACCATTTTGTTATGCCATTGCATATAATAGGACTTGAGTATTCACAGAGTTTGGTATCCACGGGGGCTCCTGGAACCAAACCCCAGGGAATATGAAGGGACAACTGTAATTATTTCCACACTCAAGAGCTGAATTACAACTACTTATGTAAATGAATACATGTTGGTATGTGCCTTCAAGCCATTTCCAATTTATGAAGACCCTAAAGTGAACCTATCAGGAGGTTTGGAGGGGCAAGATTTGGGGGGGGTTTTTTGGGGGGGTGCCTCTGCGGCTGAGTGTGTGTGACTTGTCAGTAGGTTTCCATGGCTTAGCAGGGATTCGAACCCTGGTCTCTACTACACTACATTGGCTCTAACGAACGCTGCCAGACAACATATTGGAATTCTTCAGTGGGTTGAAAGAAGGCCTGCAAACATTTCTGAAAGTGGCAGTCTTAAAAACTGGAAGTATGCCTTTCATTGATCAGTTTCTTGTTTCCACTCAGAGGATTTGCAGATAGCAATCATCTCTGGGAAGCAAGAAAAGATAAAATACCTCTGTTCCTATAACGCCAACACCAAAGTGCTCTTCAGTTAGAGAAATAATAAAGTAACAACAATGAAGACACAATATTTCTCTGGCTCTTCTGTAGAGCTTACACCCAATAAATGTATCCAGGAACACAACCTTACATACTTGCAAAACAATCTTTTCAAAACAGAATAAAATAGTTTTTAAAAATGTAATTCAAAGTACTGTACACCCTAATCCTGTGAATGTTTACTCAGGCTCAAGTTCTAGCAAACTTGATAGAATATATCCCTCTGCGCGTATATAGACACCCCCCCCCACAGTATCCGCTGGGGTTTGGTTCCAGGACCCCCTCCCATATGGATATCAAAATCTGTGGATGTTCAAGTCCCACTATATACAATGGCATAGTAAAATGGTGTCTTATATAAAATGGTAAACAGCAAGGTTTGCTTTTTAGAATTCACCCCTCCCACAAATATTTTCAATCCATGATTGGCTGACTCCATGGAACCTGTGGATACAAAGGGCTGACTGTACTATAAAAAAAAATCTAGGTTTTGACAGTTCTGTTGCTCTATAACTAGATTTGTCCTGACCTTTGAACATTTTGTGAATGTTTCTAGAAGCACTGACAAGCATAATTGCAAAAAAAAACCCCAAACAAACTCAGAACTCATATGTAAACTGGTGAATTTATGTAGAAAGCCCTGTGTGTCAAAAACGTGTAAGCTTCTATAAAAAGAGGTGAGAGATAAATAGCAAGTCATAAACTTCTTCAGTTCAAGTATCACCAGAATAATATTAGATAAATCAGCCAAATTCTCTGCCATTTATTTTGTCTAGTAATTTATTTATGAAGTTGTTCATGATCTCTATCAGAACCTGTTCCTGAGCTTGCAAGGAGTTCTCAGCTGCCTACTTCTGGAGCCCCTTAGGATATTTCCACCTACCCACTTTGAGAACAGCAGGCCTCTGACTTGCACAAACCCATTTGTTTTGTTCCCATCCCTTGCTTTAATGTGGAAGAAGCAAACACTTGGAAACGCCAGTTATTTGAACCTAGGAGTTCCCTTGACACTGGCAAATAATTTTTTCCCTGTGGGAGAAAAACAAAATCATGAATTTGTACACACCAAAGGCCTGCTTCTAGAGAAATCTGATGGGAGAATAACAGGTGATTTGAAGAGTATAGATTCTGCTACACAATATTCTCTCTCTCTCTAGTTGGTAGAACAAGATCATTCATATTTTCTAAACATTTTACATGCCTTCACTCTGAAAAATGTTGCTGTCTGTATTTACAGTCCTTCTCTCTGAAAACAGTTGTTCTCCTTAGATTTCTCCATCTAAAGACTTAATACAAAGGCTGCATTTGTCAGCATACGTTCTTTCAGTTCACTAGAATATATTAACAGGTGCTTCCTTCTGGCAGACATCCATGTTTTTATGAATCACTGATGACTCTGTATATATATACTAAAGTCAGCCAGTCATGGGATTTCATGTCTGACAACGATGTATTCTAACAAGTTTTAGTAGGAAACTTGTTCTTGCGTATCTTCAAGTACAGTTGTCCCTCCGTATCCGCGGATTTGGTATTCACGGATTTAAGTATTCACGGCTTGAAAATATCCTTAAAAAAATAATAATCCAAAAAGCAAACCCTGATTTTGACATCTGATATAAGGGACACCATTTTGCTATGCCACTGCATATAATGGACTTGAGTATTCATGGATTTTGGTATCTACGGGGGGGGGGGTCCTGGAACCAAACCCCAGTGAATATGAAGGGACAACTGTAATTTCTGGCTTATGATGACTTTAAAGCAAACCTATCACAGGGTTTTCTTGGCAGAATTTGTTCAGAGGAGAGTTTGACCTTGCCTTCCTCTGAGGCTGAGAGAGTGTGACTTGCCCTGCGGGTTTCCGTGTTTGAGGGGGGATTAGAACCCCAGTCTCCCATGGTCCTAGTCCAACATTCAAACCACTGCACCTTGCTGGCTCTCTGAACTGTACTATGATCTATTTCTCCTCTTATTTTTAAACAGTTAATATCATCCCTGTTAAGTTTTGAGGGCTGCACTGAATTCAGTTTGTTTATTCTTGGTCTCACTATTCGCTTACGCAAAGAGTTCTTTTATGGAGTGCTAGAGATACACTCCATAAAATAGAACTACTTAGATTCATGTCACAATATTCTTACAACCATGCAGTAATGTTCATGAGCACATCATGCAAATTTTAAAATATAGCAGTGAAGGGAATACATACATATTCATAGGTCACTTCCAATTATGCATGTAATAAATAAACTCTTCACATGTATAAAAACTGCTCATTACACTCTACATAATATATTAACTATTTAATTTACTTCTCAGACTGTTTTTTGAAGTTCAATGTGAAGTTGAAGGCTTTCACGGCCGGCATCCATAGATTTTCCTTGTTTTTTTCCGGGCTGTGAGGCCGTGTTCTAGAAGAGTTTCTTTCTGACGTTTCGCCTGCATCTGTGGCTGGCATCTTCAGAGAATGGTTGGGTAGGAGTGTATGTGGAGTTTATACCCAACCATTCTCTGAAGATGCCAGCCACAGATGCAGGCGAAACATCAGAAAGAAACTATTCCAGAACACGGCCTCAGAGCCCGGAAAAAAACCCAAGGAAAATCTTTTGAAGTTGTTTTACAAAACTAGAAAAGCAGTAAGCAAAAACTGGCAACCCATTAGGAAACAGAAACCACCAACTAGAATCACATCTCTCAGCCAGGCTTTCTGATGCAGATCCAAAAAAAAAAAAAGCCCACCAAAAAAACCCGTTGTATGGAATGAGACACACATGGTAAGTAAGCAAATAAGCTTCAATTCATATGCTTACTTATACTGTATTTGGCAATGCTTCTGAATAAGGTTATGATGAGTTAAAGTGTGTGTGTGTGTGTGTGTGTATCATAGCAAATTCTTTACCTAACTTTGAAGTAGGTAATGAAGACAACAAAACAGTTAAATAGTTTCTATACCCTGGCTCAGTCATTACTAAAAATTGAGACTGTAGTTAAGAAATTAGAAGATTTCCCTACGACTTGGAATGGCAACTATGAAGGCACTAGCTAACTGCAAAGATATATTATTAAATACAAAAGTCATAATTATCCAAGTCATAGTATTTCTGATTTTTATGTATGATTGTGAAAGCTGGATGGTGAAGAAAGCTAACAAGAAGAAAATCAACTCATTTGAAATGTGGTGCAGGACAAGACTTCTACGGATCTCGCGGATTCGTAAAAAGACAAATAAATCGGTCTTAAGAGTGACTCAAGCCTGAACACTCTCTAGAAGTGAAGATGATTAAGCTGAGACTGTCATATTTGGGGCATATCATGAGACAACATGACTCACTGGAAAAGATGACAATGCTCAGTAAAGTGGAAGGCAGTAGGAAAAGGGGAAGGCTGCACTACAGGTGGATTGATTCGATCAAGGAAGCCACAGCCCTGTGTTTGCAAGGCCTGAGCAGGCCAGTTGATGACTGGCATTTGGCAATCTCTCATTCACAGAGTCGCTATAAGTCAAAGTCAACTTGATAAGAAATCACAATACGATTTAAAGCATACAGTATCAGATACTAAAAGCTGTTTATGAACACCCTTCCTAAAGTTATTATTGGGGGCGGAGAGATAAGTAAACTTAGTAATACAGTTAACCTTGGACCAGTCACTCTCAACATGGTTTACCTTGCGGGTGATATAAGAGGAGGGGAAGAATGGAATTACATGCAAATCTCCTGAGATCTTGGGAAGATAAATGTATTCTTTTAAAAAAAATCTTTATAAAAAAATGAATATAAAGAAGGAGAAGATCTACAGCAGTGGTTCTTAACCTGTGGTCCGGGGACCCGCAGGGGTCTGCGATGTCTTCACAGGGAGTCCATCAAAGCTTGAAGGCTGTTTGGCCCACCTCTTCCCTGCAGTGGAGCATGACAGAAGCCAAGGCAAAGGCTGGCTGGCTGGCTTGGCCTGCACATTGCTATTCAATCTGCTCCAGCCACAAACTTGCAGGAAGGAGCAAGAGAAACATATTCCCTCCCACTTCCAGTGCCTCTAAGGAAAGGTTTCATGGATGGTGTAATTGAATCATTATCATCATCGTCGTCATTGTTGTTGCTATTATTATTATCAGGCATTGTTGTTGCTATTATTATTATCAGGTATTGTTGTTGTTATTTATTATTATTATTATGGCGGGATGAGTCCTTCCTGAATCTTCGTTTGCGAAGAAAAGCCAAAGAGAGAGAAAGGGGTTATAAATCTTGAGTTAAGTCTTGGGGGGGTCCACTGTAAAAAAAGATATTTAAAGGGGGGGTCCCCTGGTAAAGAAAAGGTTAAGATTTTCCTTGCGGTTTTTTCCAGGTTGTGAGGCCGTGATTTGTAATAATAATAATAATAATAATAATAAAATTCATTTATACCCCTGCTAAAAACAATTGGGGCGGCTTCCAACAATTAAAACTCTACAATGCCAAGAGTTTACTTCTGACGTTTCGTCTGCATCTTCAGATAATGGGTTAAGAGCCACAGATTCTATAGGGCTGTCAACCTTTTAATTAAAATATATATATATTTTTTTAAAAAATTAAAAATTAACACACACACACGGGAGGCGAAAGAGACAAACTAAGGCCCACCCCAACTAACATATGGCAAGGAAAGAGAACTTACAACATCAAATGGGACACTTATTTTCGGCTGGAAGTCGGGCATATGCGTGGAAGATAAATAAACTCTATGAGGCGACTGAACACGAAGAGGACTGGTGAGGGTTTATTGAAACGGGGAGGGAAAATAAAAGCTCTGGGTCGGGCCCAGGCTGGGTTGGGGGTGACTCTATGTGGCCTTCCTACTATTCCTACTCACCCACATCCTGGTCGAAGGGGTTGGTGGTGAAGAGCGGCATCCTTCCGAGAGGCAGCGGCTGAGGTAAAAAGTGCGCTCCAGCCGCCCCTCCTGACCCTCCACAAACAAACGGCAACAAACGCCTCAGCGGAGCGACGGAGGGAGCCAGGCCCCCAAAGCGGCTGAAGCTCCGCCCACAACCGCCCTCCTTCCTCGCGCCCTCCTTCTTCCTCTCTCTTCCCTCAGCTCGCTTCTCCACAGTCAGCGCCGCTGCCTCTGTGGAACCGGCCTCGCGGTGCATGCCGGGAAGGGGGGGCTAAAGAAAGAAGCCGTCTAACACTCTGCCTGATGATAAAGGCAACTTGTGGATTTCAGGTCTGGGAAAAATAAGATTTTTTTTTTAATCCTGCTTTTCCTGACCGAGATGTGTGGTTGAAAGTAGTGTACAGTATTCGATTTCCCCCTCCCTGCGCAGGCGTCGCTTTAGACACCTATCATGCCTCTTCCAATAAGGTTCCCTTGTGCACTAAGAATCGTTCCAATAAGGTCCCCGTCTTCATACATTCATTCACGCTGGTGAGTTTGAGTTGCAGAAGTAGGAGCTGCAATTGAGTGTTGCAGTATGAAGGGTTTGTGTTTCACACATCTTGCTTGATGAGAGCTCTATTGTGAAGTTTGTTGTTGTTCACAGAATTTCACCCATTTAGCCATGCCTTCCTTCTATATAAAAGGACTTTATCACACTACACTGTTATAGTGCTATTATTCCACTTTAACTGCTGTGGCTGCCTCCTGTGTAATTCTGGGATTTGTAGTTTAGTGAGGCCTAAGAGCTCTCTTACCAAGCATTCTAAATGCCCCTCCCTAAACTTCAAATCCCAGGATTCCACAGGAGGCAGCCATAGCAGTTAAAGTGGAATAATAGCACTATAACAGTGTGGTGTGAAAATCTTTTAAGTTTCTTTCTCTTTTTCCCCTAACCCCTTCCTGTCTAGTGCTTCCAGAGAGAAGGTATTCAGTGTTACCATTTGTACAGCTGTTTCCTATAGATTACTTAATACATTTTGCTAGTTAGAAAAAACAACATGGCAAAAATCAGTGCAGAAGCATAGAACGGTTACAAGTGTAAGATGTCAACTGCACGGCTGTGAAATTCAATGAAGACTTACAGTAGAATAAGGCAGAAGTATTAGTGGAATTTTAGCACTACAACAGTGTAGAGTGATAGTTCCCACTAAGTCTATCAAAATCTGGTTGCCAGTCCTGAAAAGCACTAAAATCAAAACCCAACATTTGCAAATGAACTCTACCCAGGGACAGGGGGATTCCCAGCAGATAATGGACCATTAAGCAACCATTAGCTAAATGTACCCTAATTCTTCTTGCGTATCTCCAACCAGAAACTAGCCATAAAAATACACAAATTTACATATACTGTACTTCCCAACAGGGGTTCACAGTATATAACCCCACACACACACACACATTCCTACCCAACCATTCTCTGAAGATGCCAGCCACAGATGCAGGGGAAACGTCAGAAAGAAACTCTTCCAGAACACAGCTTCACAGCCCGGAAAGAACCCAAGGGAAATCTACCACACTACACTCTTACGGTGCTAAAATTCCACTTTAACTGCCCTGGCTGCCTCCTTTGGAATTCTGGTGTTTGTAGTTTAGTGAGGCCTAAGAGCTCTGTGGCTGAGAATGTTAAATGCCCCTCCCTAAACTGCAAATCCCAGGATCCCACAGGAGGCAGCCATAGAATTTAAAGTGGAATTTTAGTACTATAACAATAGTATGAATAGTCGCTGAAGGCCAAGCTAGAGGCATCACAGGATAGATTCACGTGTGACAACTATCATTATCATCTAGGGAAGGCACAGTTGAGAAAATGTGATATTTGTAAAACGGGGGGTGGGGGCATACAAGTTTGGTGAGCTGAGCTCTCAAAATTTTCTTCTCCAACATGCTTCTCTCAGCCAGGGTGGCTGTGAAAAGATAATATGAGCAGGGAGAGAATTTGCACACCTTATCCATGTGTTCATCTTGCTTTATAACAAAGGAGATAAACTCCATTCCCTTTTGAGTAAAGGAATTCTACATTGAAACACAGGCAGAGCTTGGAAATATACTTTGTTTTCCACTACAGTTCCCAGAAAGCCTGAGCTAGCATGGCTACTGGTCTATGCTGGCTAGGGATTCTGGAAGTTGCAGTCAAAAAAAAAAAATCTCCAGGCTCTACATCTAGGTTGGCTCTTAACCATTATCTGCAGCTGTGGCTTCCTTGATTTAGTTAATCCACCTGATTCAGTCTATCCTACTGCTTTCTGCCTTATCAAGCATTGTTGTCTTTTCTAGTGAGTCAAGGCTTCTTATGCTATGGGCAAATTACAACAGTCTTAGGTCCTGTCTAAATGGTCAAAATAATCCTCATGGAATAATCCTCATGGAATTTGCTGGGAATATGATCTGTCTTAATGGGAACCTGCATCGATGTGTCATATTCGGAAGAGGGGCTGCAAAAAAAAAAAATCCCCAAAAACTACACCTGGAGAGCTCCACGGCTTTTTCTGGAGGTTTTAAAGGCTCCGTAGGAAATGTGCATTCCCACTCGTTAAGACAGTCACATTTGCATTGCTGCACTTTCCCATAGAAGAGGAAGGACAAGCTGATTGACCGGATGAGCAGGGGGATAACAGGCGCCCGCTGCCATCATGTTAGGTTTTTGCCTTAGTGAGCGATCGCTAAGGCAATAAAATAATGATTTGTAGTCATTCTCTCTCTCTCTCTCTCTCTCTCTCTCTCTCTCTCTTGTAATCATGAAATATTGGTTGTGTACACCATGGTTTTTTTTATTATTTTATTTTTATGTATTTATTTATACCCCGCCCTTCAGCCACAAGGCTATCAGAGCGGCTTACAAATTGTTTTTTTTTTTTAAGCAATAGCAATTTACACATCTACACTGCATTAAGCAGTTTCCAGTGTGTGTTAGCTAATTGCCCCCATGAGCCGGGTACTCATTTAAAAAAAAAAAAAAAAGTTGGGCAGCGGCAGATTCAAAAACAAGTTATTCACTCACGGCCACCATCTTGGCTAGGGGGCATGTGAAGTTTATGGGGGCAGTAAAACCATTAGGACAGGTCGCAGCTACTGCAAATTGCTATTACTGTGGAGCAATCCATTCCCCCCCCCTCGTATAGATGACCCCTGAGATTAGTCATCTTGGTTTCTAGGGAGAGTTAGGACATTTTCAGACACATCTTACTGCGCTAGAAGCTTTTGGGAGAGCTTTGGCACTGCCGCGCAGCAGGCACTCCATTTCAGATGACGCCGTCCCTCTGGCAAAATTGTCCATGTCACTTCCGTGTAGGATTGGAGACAGCTGCGCCATATTTTATTCACAGACAACTTCCGTGAATAAAAGCTGGCGAAATATGGCGCGGCTGCCTCCAAGCCCACACGGAAGTGACATGGACGATTTCGCCAGAGGGACGTTGTCGTCTGAAATGGAGTTCCTGCTGCGCAGCAGCTCCGAAACTCTCCCGAAAGCATCTAGCACGGTAAGACATGTCTGAAAATGTCCTTACTGTCAGTAATGGGGGATGTTTGCTTATATGGCTTGGGCCCAGGCTATTGGAAGTGCTGTATCTCCTTATATGAGCCACTTTGAGGTTTATCTTCAAGAGAGGCCCTTTTCTGTGTCCAACTATCTTCTCAGGCTCATTTGGTGGGAGGAAGGGAAAGGGCCTTCTTGGTGGTTGCTTCCAAATTTTAGAACTCCTTCCTATGGAAGCTAGGATAGCTCCCTCCTTGCTGTCTTTCTACCAACAAGTAACTTTCCTATTCCAAAAGTCTTTGCGAAATTGGCTATGATAGGCTCTTAATGGTGAACTGTGCTGTTAAGTTTTTATATTGTCCTTTAATGAATGTTAAATAGTTCTAACTCTATAGATTAATTGTTTAAGTAACATAAACACACATGATTTTTGATATGTTTTTAATCTGTACTGGTTTTAATCATTTATAAGCCACTTGTTGAGAAGAAAGCAGGATATAAATAAATACAACTACTACTGCTTTCTGCTTCAGGTGCAAAAATAACATGGTTGGCAGAGGTACTATGCTACAAAGCAGAAAAATAACTTGGGCCCAACATCCAGGAAAATGAAAAGACAGTGACTATATTGCTACTAGAAAGGCAGATTCCAAAGTGATTGCTGCATTGGTCTGTTTCAGTATAAAAAATGGGAGGGGGGAATTTTTTTTTTAATATTTGTTTATTAATGTTGCCACACAATTCACAAAGTAATAAACTTTTAGGAGGAAAAAAATAGAAAGAAAAAACAAAAAAGGGAGAAAAGGGGAAAATATACATATGTAAGGATATATATGTACTAAAACACTTCCAGCAGGCCTATGCAGATTGTTTTAAATTGTGAATTTTAAACTATGTACTGATTGTTTTAAAATGTCTTAGGGCTTATCTACACGAAGCGGGGTGGGGAATGGACTGCTCCACAGTAATAGTAAGTCCCAGCGACCTGTCTTAATGGTTTTACAGTCCCCATAAACTTTGTGTACCTGTAGCTGAGTACTTCCATTTTTAAATCTGCCGCCAATTAACTCTTTTTTTTAAAAAAAACCTATTAAAAGAAAAACAAGTGATATTCCTCCTTTCCCAAAAGGAAAGAGAGAAAAAGATAGCACAAACCTTTATCTTATCACCGTAGCAATCACTCGCTAAAACAAAAACTCTAACATGGCGGCAGTGTGTGCTTAACCTGTAATACAGCCCCCTGTGATTGTCCAGCCAATCAGGTTTGCACTTTGTTTTGCATGGGGAAGTGATTCATGTCGATCACTTGTCTTAATGAGCAAAAATGTGCATATCACTGAAGCTTTTTTAAAAAATTGGGAAAAGCTGCCAATGCTTTTCTCGTGTACTTTTTCCTCTTTTTGGCTCCTCTCCTTCACAATACAATGAGACAATGCGGGATCCCATTAAGCTCATTTTCTGAGCGAATTCTGTGAGTATTTTCACTGCATGGACAACCCCTTAGTCTAAGGAGATTTTCACACCGGGGCCAAAAGCCCTGTTTCTGTCCCGCAAGCCCCTCTCCCATTCCTGCAATGGAATGGAGGTAAATGTTCGCACACTTATCTCCATTCCGCTGCAGGAATGGGCTTCCTCACTCCTTGCTGACCAGCTGTAAATGCAGCTGTCGAAAGGCTGCCTTTATGGCCAGCCAGCTGAAATCCCTGCCACTCTCATGAGATGATGGCTGCACGGAAAATTCAAAGATACCCCCCAACGTCAAAACACAAAACCAAGCCCCAAAACACAGGGAAAAAATACAAGTAACCTGGTGAGGGAGGGTGCCACTTACCTGGATGTCCCAGTCGTGCCCAGAAGTGCTCAGCAGGGACCTCCCCACCGTGGCTGTCATTCCAGAACAGAAACGGGGCTCCTGTTCACATATCTGTGATTCCGTTACAGAAATGGAACAGGTGGTTAATAACGACTTCTCCCCATGAATACTATTATCACGGAAAGAAAATGGAATAAACCCACGGTGAGGACAGATTCGTGACGATAGCATGTGAAAGGAAAAATCTCTAGCGATCCTATAATGTTATTATAATGGTTTATTCAGCAGGTGTGAAAATCTCCTAACTTGTTTTTAAACTGATAAGTTTTAACTGATATGTTTTCAACTAATAATATATTGATGTGTTGTTCCCTGCCTCACTCCACAGGGATAATATTAATTAATAATAATAATAATAATATTACCACTACACAGGGTTTCTCAGCCAAGGTTCCCTGGAACCCTAGGATTCCCCAAGAAGTTGCTAGGGCTCCCTGAGATATTGAGATGGAAAAAAATAAACTTTTTTTTTTTTTGAGCTATAGATATAATAATGTTTAGGCAGGGGTTCCTTGTGACCTGAAAATTGTTTAAAGGGTTCCACCAGGGTAAAAAGGTTGAGAAAGGCTGGTCTACACCATGCTGGCTCTAGCATTCTCTAATAACTGAATGGCTTGATAGCTTAATTCTGGGATTAACTTGATTCTGGGATTAACTCTGATTTAGAGCTATCACATGAATTTAGAAAATACATTTAATCAATTACTGTATATTCCCCGTTCTCTTAGAAAGCTTCCAAGGCAATGGACAACTTGATTGAGATTTAACTCATCCCTTCCTCTGGCTGCAGCAAATTGGTGCTGCAGGACTCCTTTCCGCTTTTTTTTTTTTCATACTAGTCAGGGATTAGGAATTGGGGGGGGGGGGTAGGATTTTTTTTTATTGAAATAAAACCATTCTACTGAAAAATACACCCAACCGCAAAAGGCCGTAACAATAACGCCAACATTCCCCCCCCCCTCTTTTCTTACTGATACAAAAATAAAACTATCTATCCTAACACTAATACATTTTCCCTCATAATCGAAACACGCTATAATCACTCTTTTTAGTTTTCCAATGAACATTATATTTACATAGATTTTCCTTGTTTTTTTTCCGGGCTGTGAGGCCGTGTTCTGGAAGCATTTACTTCTGACGTTTCACCTACATCTGTGGCTGGCATCTTCAGAGAATGGTTGGGAAGGTGTGTATGTGGAGTTTATATACTGTTTATATACTGTTGGGGAGGATATGTAAATTTGTGTACAATTGTCCCTCGATATTCACGGATTTGGTACGGATTTAAGTATCCATGACTTGAAAATATTATTTAAAAAATAATAATCCAAAAAGCAAACCTTGATTTTGCCATCTTATATAAGGGATACCATTTTGCTATGCCATTGCTCAAGTCCGTTCAGCAGTTCACCCACCTGGGAAGCATCATCTCCTCAGATGCCAAGATTGACAAAGAGATTGATCACAGATTAGCAAAGGCTCAGAACGCATTTGGAAGACTTCACAAGAGAGTCTGGAATAATAAACACCTGAGGCGAAGCAAAAAGTCAGTGTGTGTAGAGCCATTGTACTGTCTATTCTCCTTTATGGATCTGAAACATGGGTCACCTATCGCCACCACCTACGACTCCTCAAACGCATCAGTGCTGTCTACGCACAATCCTAAATATACACTGGACTGACTATGTGACAAATGTTGCTGTCCTTGAGCAAGCAGGGATCACCAGCATTGAGGCCATGATATTAAGAACACAGCTGCGCTGGGCAGGGCACGTTTCTAGGATGGAGGACCATCGCCTCCCAAAAATACTACTCTACGGTGAACTCACCACTGGTCAGCGTAAGAGGGGTGCTCCAAAAAAACGATACAAGGACTCCCTGAAACAACATCTCAGGCTTGGCCAAATTGATCACCAACAATGGTCCACCCTTGCCTCACATCAGAAGGCATGGAGACGCACTATCCACAATGCTGCAGCCTCATTTGAGAACTCACGCCGAACAAGTCTTGAAGAGAAATGACAACGCAGAAAGAATCACAACCTGGAAACATCACTCAAGGAGACCCTCTGCTGTGCTTTCTGCAACTTGACTTGTTTATCTCGGATTGGCCTTTTTAGTCATCAGCGCGCTTGCAGAAAGCGCGGGATGAGTCCCTCCTGAATCTTCGTTTGCGAAGAAAAGCCAGAGAGATAGACTATTCCAGAGACTCATCATCTCAGGTTGATTATGTGTGACTACAGTTCCCTTTTTTTGCCACAGAAGCCAACATGACCCATCATTTCTATGGGAGAACAGTAAATTGAGTGTAGGGAAACATAGTCGGCTGGGGACAAGCTACTGTACTAGATAACTGTATAGTCATTTCTATCAAGGACAAGAAGAAGATTTTACTCCTTGTGAATGAATTGATTCTGGTTAAGCTGAATGGCTACCACTCATTTCTATTGACAGGTTTTCCTAGTCCTTCAGCAATACTGTTAACCCTGACCATCTGTCAGGGATGCTTTGATTGTGTCGTCCTGCGTGGCAGGGGGTTGGACTGGATGGTCTCTTCCAACTCTACAATTCTATGGGTCTAATAATAAAATACTAGTCCTACTAGGCAGTTGAGGAGTGGGCAGGCTCTTGGGTGGTGGGAAGGTGGCAGCTGCTGCAGCTGTTTCCTGGGAGTGGCCGCAGCTGCTTCTCTGGCGCTGCGCAAGGAGCGAGTGCGCCCCAGCTGTCCGCCCTCCCGCCCGCGGTTGCCTCCCCGCTTGGCGGCGGCTCCTCCTCCTTCTCCGTCCCGCTTTCTCTCTTCTCGGCCACCGGGGAGGGGAAACCATGGCGTCCAGCGAGGAGGACGGAGCCGGCGGCAACGGCTCGCTGGAAGAGAAGGAAAACGGCAAGAAGGTCCGGCGTCGCGGCGCCCTGACTACCGCTTGGCTCATCTTCTACAACATCACCATGACCGCGGGGTGAGTGAGTGAATGAGTGAGTGGCTGAGTGAGGAGCACTAGGTGGGTGCTTCACCTGCGGACGGGGCTACTCTGTGTGGGTTCCTCACACACACACATACATACACACAGGGCTAGGGGGGGTGCATGGGGTACCTCCTCTCCTCCTCCGATCCTCTCCGCTGCAAGGCAAAGGGGCCACTGTGTTCCCACACAGTGGCCCTTTGCCTTGCAGCGGAGAGGGTCAGGGGGGAAAAGAAGAAGAGGCGCAGCGCCTAAGCCCTTGCCTGGCTTGCATTGCCTAATACGGTGCCAGGCTTCCAAGCCAGGCAAGCACGTCATCCCTCCAACCCGCCGGAGAGGTTAAGTATAGCCCGAGCCCGGAATGCAATGCCGGCAGGGAGGGCATGGGGGGCACAGACTGCGCCCTCGGCAGAATTGACTGCGGCCACCCGCCTGCGGGCTCCCCTCCTTCTCCGACTGTACTCCGAGCGGGCTGGGCGGCTCGGCCACTGGAGCACCTGCTCTCCCGCCAGACGGGAGGCTGGCCAAGGTAATCCGAGCGGAGAGGGGGCTGAAGGAGAATTAGACTCCCACACATACACCGCCCATGGAATTGGGGGGGGGGATTAGGAATTTTTTATTGGAATAAGACCATTCTACTGAAAAATACACCCGACCGCAAAAGGCCGTAACAGTAACGCAAAAATAATAATAATTGTTTTCTTACTAATACAAAAATAAAACTGTCTATCCTAACACTAATACATTTTTCCTCTTAATCTAAACACACTATAATCACATTATATTTACACATTCCAATTATACCTATTTAGAAAAGAAAAAAATAAATAAAAGATTAATAAAAAATACAAAAAAATACAATAATAATAATAATAATAATATATTTATTTAAAATATCCCTTTATGTTATGGCTGGAGTTGTCTCACTAAACCATGGCCAAAACTTTTTCCAACGATGATTTGGCAATTTCTCTTTTTCACTCAGAGCTAAATTTTCAATTACGTTCTTGACATAATAAGCAGTGCCTTTTACATCCTGCAGATTTTGATTTTTCAACTCCCTTTGTCTTTGGAAAACAAACCCTAACATCACATAGAGGTTTACCGGGCGCACTGTGGAGCAGGGCACTTTCCAAAAACTCTCAGCCGTGGAACTCCTCGATTTGGTGGACTGGACTTGGCCCCTGGCTATATTTATTTTATTTTGGTTTTTTTTAATTATTTATTAGTTATTTATACCCCACTCAGACCGGTTTAAGGAATTTGGGGGGGCCTGCAGTGCTTTATTTGGGGGGCCCCATATGTTGATCTTAAGTCAATTTAACCTAACTCAACCTAAGCTATTCACAGTACAGGATATTCAGATTATTACTAATAATGTTTTTGCAGGAGGAGGGTTACTACGGGGCCCCCACAATGATGGGCCCCCCTGCAGATGCTGACACCGCCGGTGCCTTAAACCGTCCCGTTTCCGCTTTTCAGCCACAAGGCTATCCGAGCGGCTTACAAATAGTTTTAAGTAATAGCAATTTACACATCTGTACTGCATTAAGCAGTTTCCAATGTGTTAGCTATATATAAGTTGTCCCTCCATATCCACGGTTTTGGTATCCACGGATTTAAGTATTCATGGCTTGAAAATCGAATAAATGATAATCCCAAAAGCAAACCTTGATTTGGCCATCTTATATCAGGGACACCGTTTTGCTATGCTATTGCATATAATGGGATTGGAGTATTCACGGATTTTGGTATCCATGGGGAGTCCTGGAACCAAACCCGAGCAAATATGAAGGGACAACTAACTGTATAGCTATAGCAGATTGTAAGAGGTGTGCTAACGTTAAGGTATCAATAACGAATTAACACGATTGTAATGTGTTATTGATTATGTTAATAATAATAACGACAACAGTAATAATTTCAGGACAGTAGGACCCCTGTATGCACTGATTCATTATCCACTGATTCATTTATCTACGGGACACAAAACAGCACTCCTACTGTAGAGTCTTCCTAGAAAATGTGCCCTCTAGCCATTTTCTAGGTCTTCCAAGGCAACTCTATGGTATTTTAAATTGGAGGTCCAGTTATTTTCAATGACGTTCACTGTTATCCACAGTTTTTGGTATCCATGCCCCCCCCTCCCGAACCAATCCCCAGCAGATACAGGGGCCCTGCTGTAGTATTAAATGCAAAAGTCAGAGCCAAGCCAACCAAAATATTACAAAAGTGTGGAAATTGTAAAGGTCTCCCTAACTCTTTCACAAGCTTAGGTGGTTAATTTTTTCTTTAAAAAAAATAGGTGGTGGGGGAAGAAACCTAGGCCAAAAATTTGGTCTGATGTCATGGCCATTTGGTCTGCAGTGGAATAACACCCAAGATCGGTATTGCATGCTGAGTGAAGAAGATCTGGGAAGGTACTGGATTCTGTGGGGGTTCCTTTGGTACTCCCCTCTCCCTCAGTAGAGTTTATTTCTGAATATACATGCAGAAGATCAGTCTGCAAACCTCTCCTCTCTCCAAAATAAACCTTAAGGCTTAATTCCTTGATACACTTACTTGGGAGTAAGTGCCAATGAAATCAGTGGTAATGATTCCTGAGTAGACATGTATACCATCGCTCTGCAAGGATGCAGAGCTCTGCATAGTCCTGTGTTTCTCACCATGGACTATGCTGATTAGATCTGCTGGGAGTTATAGTCCAACAACATCTGGAGGGCCGCATTGATTTTTTTGTCCCAACGAGCCAGCGTGGTGGTGTGGTTTGAGCACTGGACTATGATTCTGGAGACCAGGATTTGAATCCCTGCTCAACCATGGAAACCCACTGGGTGACCTTGGACAAGTTACACTCTCTCAGCCTTAGAGGTAGGCAAGGACAACCCCCCCCCGAACAAATCTTGCCAAGAAAACCCTGTGATCACCTTAGAGTCATCATAAGCCAGAAATGACTTGAAGGCACACCACAACAATATATAATTTGCTGAGAGTGAGATCTGTTGAGCACAATGGAACTTACTGTTGAATAAAAGCAGTAAAGACAGGGCGAGCTTTTGTGGACTTTACTTGTTCATTTTGTCAGATGCACAGAGTGCTATCCAGATTTCATGTGTGTATATTCCTTGCCTAAGAAAACACTATGAAATTCATGGAATTGCCATAAGTCAACAGGTGACTTGAAGTCATATACCCAGTATATATAGGATTGTGGACAGACATAAATAATGTAATGTATGTGACTTTGAGAGCCAGCATGGTGTAGTGATTTGGACTAGAACTCTGGAGACCAGGGCTCAAATCCCCACTCAGCCATGGAAACCCACTGGGAGACCTTGGATAAGTCACTCTCTCAATGTCAGAGGAGGGCAATGGCAAACCTCCTCTGAACAAATCTTGCCAAGAAAACCCTGTGATAGGTTTGCCTTAGGGTCTCCATAAGTCAGAAACAACTTGAAGGCACACAACAACACAGTGTATGCATTCAAGTCCCCTGTCGACTTATGGCAACCTCATGAATTTCATAGGGTTTTCTTTAGCAAAGAATATTCAATTGCCATTGCCTTCCTCTGAATGTAGCCCACAGCACCCGGTAATCCCCAGCAGTCTCCCTTCCAAGTACTAACCGGGCCTGACTCTGCTTAGCTTCCAAGAATAGATGGGATCTGGTGCCTTAATGATATTTAGGCATAGACAGATGTTGTTGCTGTGTGCCTTCAAGCCAGTTCTGATTTATGGTAACCTGTCCTAGGCTTTTCTTGGCAAGATTTATTCCAAGGAGTTTTGCCATTGCCCTCTTAGGCTGAGAGTCTGACTTGCCCCAGGCCACCAGCTAGTTTGTATGGCTGAGCAGAGATTCAAACCCTGGTCTCCCAGAGTCCTAGTTCCACACTCAAACCAGAACACCACACTGGCTCTGCAGTAGATGGACTGAGGATTCTGTATATAAGTGACCAGAACCTTATAAACTAGTTCCCCCAAGATTGTGGTGGGCACAGAAAAACAAACAGTCCAAACAGGGGTGGGCAAACTATGACCTTTGGGCTTTATGCACTCCCCTGAACCCCCCCCCAGGGGGTGTCCATTTTTCCCAAAAAAATCTTTTCCCAATTTTTTTTTTGGCGGGGGGTCCAAAATCCCACAAGTACTAAGTACTAAGTACAGTATCCCTGAGGCTCAGGGCCAGCTGCTTGGATGCTCTCCTCCTACTGCAGGGGAGGATAATAGCTAACAGTTGCTGACTTGGGAGCAAGTAAGGAGCAAGCACTGGCTGACTGCCTGCATGGGCATCTAACCAGACACATCTTCCAGCCTCCAAAGTTAATTAGTCCAGGTCCTTAGTGGTCAGATGCAGTGACACAGCCTCTGAATGCCTTATGTTTTGACCTCCTCTGTATGCTGTTGTCTCCACAGTCTTGCTCCACGCTGCATTCCATACTTCCAATACAGGAAGTTCTATAAAGACTTCAGACTGTTGTGATGGAGGCAACAAAAATGGCAGTGTAGCTGGGAGTTTCAGGGTCCCTGTATCCATTGATCAATGAGAGAAGAACAGTAAGGGGTGTTGGCATATTGACCTTAGCATACACCTCTGCAAAGGCTGTGCATCCTAGCAGTTGCCCCACAGTACCACCCTGTAATGCCAAGCCTGCTAAACTCCCAAACAACAAAAAGAGCAAAATCAGAAGAATCTTGTTCTATAGAAAGTTTTTACTTGCCAACTTTCCATAGAAAGCTCATATGTGCTGTCAGTGCAAATGCCTCTTTGCATTTAGAGTGTAGAGCTTTTTAAAATGTAAATGGCATCTCTGGGAGGATGTAGTGATTATCGAGGTTGCAGCTGACCAAGAGGGAGATGCCTCCTTGCCCTGCCTTCAGGAGTCCCAATAATTGTCTGTTTATTCCTTACACACACACACCTTTTCCTCGGATGTTCTTTGTGTTCTAGAAAATTTCTGTTTGACATATAAAGCTTTGTTTTACATTTGGGGGGGGGGGAAATAAGGACCAAACTATATGTGGTCATGTGCAGTACATATGCTCAAATGGATACATCTGTACAGTGTAATTGTGCAGAGCTATTTACATGGCCTGTATTTCTAGCAGCTTCTGAAAAAGGTAGCATCCCATATTTGCAATTTGGTGGGTACTGTGCAGTCTGGAAAAATGGAAGAAAGTGGTATCTTTACTGCCTGGGACATCTCATTGGTGTCAATGTAGTACCTATATGGGTGGTCAAGCAACAGTACAGTTGAAAGTGCACTTCTCAGCAAGAGGTATTTGTGTTTATGGGGCTGGGGAGCTGGAGATTGCAGGGCACGTGCTTCCCCCGCAGCCACTTCTGCAGCTTGGGGGTGCTCCAGATCTTTCCCTGCCCCCAGAGTCAGCCAGAAAAAGGAGGATTGTGATTCCTTGAATATTCCAGGAGTGGCAATTCTTTAAAACAAGGTTACAAGAATTAAAGAATTACAACCTTGTTTTGCCCCCAACCCAAACCCCAGCAAAAGGTTGGTTTTATAAAAACAAAAGTGAACTTCTGTCTACTTCTTGTTTTGTTTAGGGGGTCTGGTTTGGCTTGTGGAGAATGCTGGGGATAGAAAATTTGTTCATGTCCTTGCAAACTTGCCCATTCCATCTCTAGTGAGAGACTGTAGTTCCAGGAGTTATAAACTCCAGCAGCTGGTGGTACAGAATTGCCATTCTGATTTTTCACCCTGTATTTCAAGAGAAATGAATTGGCAAAGCCACCTCTAAGTATTGCTTGGGCTTGTCTACACTATTAAAAACTCTGAATCCTTCCCCGCCCAAATTCCCCCAAATCTGTAGTGATCAGGCCACATGATGTACTGTACATCCTTTCTGCTGAATTGGGGGTGATGCATTGCCATATGATGCATTGTCCAGATTCAGGGCATTTTGGGGTATTTTACCTTGATGTAGAGTTTTTAGGGTTTGGGGTTTTCTCTGTATTTTTGTCCGTTGCTGCCACCACCGTGGCAACCATTTTAAAGCTCAGGAGATAAGTTCCTGGCTGAAGGAAGAGGTTTTGTCCCTTCCCCTGGCTCAGCTGTCCTGCCTCCTCCCACTCTCCACTCGCCTGTCACTTGCTTCAGGTGCCTCTTCCTATGACAGGCAAGCAGGAGGAGGCAGTGCTGCCAAGACAGGAGAAGGAAGAAAACCTCTCCCTTCATCTGGGAACTTGCCTCCTGAGCATTAAAATGGTTGCACCTGGCAGGATCTGACCACTTGCAGGAGTGGCAGTGGCGAGCGGCAGGAGTAGTGGTGGTGGATGAAACTCCGCATGGACAGTCAGGTTTTGAAAACGAGTAGTCAACGTCCTCGTGGAGAATGAATACTGTGTAGGGCTTTGGGGCAAATGCAGGGGCATGAGGGATAGAACTTTTGGGCCCATGTGTAGATAAACCCCTTGCCTAAGAAAACCCTATGAAATTCATGGGGTCACCATAAGTTAACAGCCATGCACACACACTGCACTGTACAGCAAAATATGGAAGTACAGCAAAATATACCTCTTGAAATTAGCATTTGCTGTTGTTGACCATGGGAAAGTCTTGCAGTACAGTATTCCCTTTTAGGTGAGAAACCATCTACATGCATGCTACTCACCTGATTAAGAACCACTGCCTTAATAGAATAGAACTTAAAATCTTATTTGCCTTTTATTAGAAGGTCAAATAATAATAATAATAATAAAATGTATTTCTGTCCCGCCCCTCTGCAACGCAATCGGGGCAGCTTACAGTATAAAAACTCCATAATTACCTCAATACCCTAACCTACCCACCCCTTAAAATAATATTAAACTAGAAAAGATTAAAAACATACAATAATTAAAAAAAATACAGCAACTAATCACCGCAGCTAAAAAGAACTAGGGATCGTTTTAGCTATGGAATAGGTTGGGAGAGTGTAGCCCTCCAAACGATGTTGAAGTTCCCATCATCCTTAGCCAACCTAGCCTTTGGTGAGAAATGGAATTGCAGTCCAGCTGCATCTGGAAGGCCACAATGTCGCCTACCTTGGCCTGTGGGGATGTTGAAAAGTGCTGGTATAAATCTCTTGGTCTCATAAGACAGTAAAAAGTAGCCAGAGGTGATACATTGGTGTCTGGGTTTGTTCAGCCTTTTATGTCTGAGGCAAGACTTTTTGACTATTTTGTAAGGGAGCCCACTTGTAGAATCTTCTTTATTTGGTACATTGGGAAATTAAAACTTTTTTTAATGGTGTATTTCAGTGGCTGTGCTTTTTGTAGAGTGATGAGTATTAAATGGTTATTTATTAACCAGATAGTGTGGATTGTGAAGCCCTCCAGAAGTTGTTTGCCTGTAACTCACAGCAGTCCTCCTCAAGGGCTATTCTGACTAGCAGTTCTGGGACTTGTAGTTCAACAGCATCTGAAAAGACTCACAATTCCCGCCTCTGTATTAGAACCTTTTCTTCATATGCTGTCACTGATGGAGAAGGAAGATCACATTTTAGCACACCTCTATGGGGAAAGCTAGAGCTCACCAGTAGTTTGCCTTCCACCACTTATCAGTTCTCTCTCCTGTAACAGAATACCATTTATTATTAAATAATAGCACACAGTACTTTCTTTTTAGTCATCTTTCAGGACTCTCATAGAAGACCAAAATATCTGTAAACACACCTTTGTTTATATAGTATAAATAAGCATTTTATGTACTGTTAGGAAAGATTATTTCTTTTGAGGATGAGGGAAGTGTTTTATTTAACTAACACAATCAAACAAAGAGTCACAAAACAAAACCCTTGGATGAAACAGCTAGATTAGTATAATACAGAAAAAATGTGTTTTGTCGGAAAATACATAACCTAGGATTCAGAACCTGAAAACCAAAAATATCATTGTAAGTCTTGCTATATCTTTTAAGGAAGGGGTGGGCAACTGTGGCTGTCCAGATGTTGTTGGACTGCAAACCCTATCACCCCCAGGGCTATTCTAGCTAATGTTGTTTTAATATGTAAAGCAGGAGTACAGAACCTTTGGGCTTTCAGAAGTTTTAACCCACATCTGGAAGCCCAAAGGTTATTCATCCCAGATAAAGTGGGTAAAACAACATATGTGTTTTAAGTTACCTGGTTTCTAAAATAAAATGTTCAGTCCATTTTCAATTACACAATATGGCAGAAGTGAGTTAGAGTATCTTTGTTTTTGCTAGAACCTTGAAATCTACCCACTGGAACCAGATACAAAATACATACACTGGGAATTAAAGAATGCTGAATGCTAAAGAATGCTCTGAATTTGTTCAGAGTATCAGAACTGAACAAAGCTCACAGTCCTTCCCTATACAAATTAACTCTTGGCCATCCTTTCCCTCCTAGCTTTCTTCATTTCAGCAGTATAACATAGGACAAAGAAAGAATCCTATCCCAACATCAGAATACAACAGCATTAGGGTTTTTTGCTGGCAAAGAGTTCCAAAGCAGACTTGCTATGTAGGACTGTACTAAATATGACAGAAAGATTGCTGATCCGAAAGTACCATTGTACATGTATTGCATATATTGATAGTGTGTACGTAGAAGATTTTCCCTGAGACATGTCCAGTGAAAAGCTACTTCAGTTCATTTCATGAGTGAAGTCATTGTTTAGGCATCTATCTCCAGCTGGATGCAAGGAAGATAAGATACTTGGGGGAGATTGCTTTCCTATAGGCAAACATCGTAGCCCAAGTAATTTTCCTGCTTGAAGTAGAATCAAAATGACCCACCGGTTCCCCAGGTAGGATAAACACTTTATAAATCCCAAGGGCTCCAATTCCTTCCTTAGATTGTTCTCACTCCCTGGTGCAGGGTCTCCTGAAGCACGGTTGCCTCATCCTACTGCATTACACAGAAAGCCCTGCATGGGAACATTGGATCTGGTGTTGGGTAGGTTTCTCTAGTACTCTGCTTGAAATGGAACCCTTCCTCATCTCTCTGGAAAGGGCTCAGTTTCAAGTGGAGCATGTACAGCAGGTGAGATTAGAGAGAGGGTATTCATTTGACAAGTTGGTATGATTTATTCAGGAAATGGCTCCCTTGATCCCCTCTGCTCCAATGTCTCTTTTCGGTACATTCCATTTTCAGTCTTAGTACAGTCTCTCCATGGGTGAGCCCAAGTATCTGTGTAATTGTAGAAACCTTATTAAATTCTAGAGGTTCAATTAAATATGCTAAGCACCAGTCTTTGAGATGTTAAGCTTGGCACACTGTTGATGTGAAATGTGCATAAAAGTAGTTAATTCAATATATGAACAGTGTATTCATGCATTAAAATACTGTTCCCCTTTGTCTAGGTGGTTGGTATTGGCTATTGCCATGGCACGGTTTTACATGGATAAAGGCACATACAAAGGTTTATATAGAAGCATCCAAAAGACACTTAAATTTTTCCAGACTTTTGCTTTGCTTGAGGTAAGCTTTCAAATAATGTATCTTTCTTGTAGGGGAAGGAATTTTTAGAATTCTTAAGAGGAGACGCAAAGCATCCTTTATGTTATGAAAAGTCTCCAGATTTCTCCTAAGGGTGGTTCACCCAAAAGGAATTCTTCATGTCAACTAGTAGCTTAATTTAATTGCCTTTGCCGTGCATGTGGCCACTGTTGAGATGGAGAACAGAAGGTACGTTTCAGTTCAGGGCCACCAGAACAGCCATTGGCCACATGATATCCACCCCTGTCATAGAGCGTAGTTACATTTTGGATGACAACTCCCTGAATCTCCAGCTACCATGGCCACTAGCCATCCTGGCTGAGTCATTTTGGGGGCTGTGGTCTAAAAAACTGACTTTTCTGAGTTCTACGTACGTTTGCCATGATACAATCAGTTTCTGAGCTATCATGGTTGAGCAAACTAGTTGCTATTTGTACATGTCCCTTGTAGAAGTTCTTGTTTTGTATAAATGACACCTCAACACATGTGTCCTAGAGCAGCATACTTGGCATTAGCTCTATATCCTCATATGGTATCATATGTGGATAGTGAGGAGCTATTGTGGTCCATTTAGTAAAGATTTGTTCACCATAAGAAAAGTAGGATTGCTAAGCATTTTTTAAGCATTTTTTTTTAAAAAAAGAGAAAGGGAGTACAGTACTTCATAACACACCTGCAAATGCTTTAGAGACTCACTTAGGGCTTGGAAGATCTGCACAGTTGGCCTTGTATACTTACAAATCACCAGCTTAAAACAGTTGTAACATTTGTAGAGCATCTATAAAACAGATTTAACATTTGCTAAACAGTGGAAGGCAGTGTGTGTCATAAGGTTTGCATCTTGTCAATTTCATACTTGCTCCAGCTTCTTAAACATCCTTGGAGCACATATTAGTAATAGTATGTTGTCTTACCTATCATCACTGGTAGCTTCCATGTACCATACAATGTTTATACTACTGTACTGTTAGCTTAAGTGATGCTGTTGCTTGTACAGTATTTTGAGGTCATGTACTATTTCAACGTTCTCCATTCCAAATGCTCTTTTCTATATAATTATTTTATTTTTTATTTATTTATTTATACCCCGCTCTTCAGCCACAAGGCTATCAGAGCGGCTTACAAATTGTTTTAAGCAACAGCTATTTACACATCTACACTGCATTAAACAGTTTCCAATGTGTGTTAGCTAATTGTCCCCCACAAGCTGGGTACTCAGTTTACTGACCTACGAAAGGATGGAAGGCTGAGTGAACCTTGGAGCCGGCTGGAATTGAACTTGCGACGTGGTGGCTTGCAGTACTGGCATTTAACCACTGCGCCACCATAGCATGCCATTGGCAGAGCTGTTTTATTTTATTTTGTTTGTGTACAGCACCATGTATATTGAAGGGGTTATATAAATAAATAAATATGTGCCATCTACCTATTTTTTAAATTGCCAACTTCTAGAGGAGAATTTGTACCATTATAAACATACATACGTACATATATATGGATTGGATTTACAAGGAAATGAATCCTTTAAGACAGCTATGAAGGACCTGTGGCTCCCTGATGCTCTTGGACCACAGTTGCTATTGTCCATGACCACTGGTTTTCTTGCCTGCGGCAGATCGGAATTGGAGTCCTACAACATATGGAGGATCTCAGGTTCACTGCCTTTGTTACAAGATATAAAACTTAGTCTCTGGTATAAAACTTTCTTAGCAGGGGATGCAGGGGCAAAGAAGTAGCATTATTCTTGGTTCAGCTGAAAGCTTTACAGTGGCCTTTTCCATCGATATAGTCCCTTCCATAGAAGATATAAGAAGCTGTTTGCTGGGTTTGAACACCGTGGTTGGATTAGGATGTATGACTATCCATATGTAGCTAGACTTCTTAAAAACATTTCAGGTATTAACTCCATAGCTAATAGTTTTCAAAGGTTAGCCTGTTAGTCTGTTTAAGCATAACAATAAGGTCTTGGGGCTAACAGGCTTATTTTAGCATGACCTTTCATAGCTCACAATCTGTTTCCTCAGCTGTATCAAATACAATAGTTAAGCCTTAGGTGAATATATACGGAGTGTACATGTATGTGGGAATGTGGTCAGAGTGAAAATGGGATGCAGAAAACAATTCTTTTATTCACATTGGTTGTAAATATTCAATAGTAGTAAACATAAACTTGCCCTTTGAATGCTTATTCCTGCTCAATAGCCTGGATGTTTATGGGGCATCAAATTGTAACTGGTTTAATATATTGTCATTGTATCTGTAGTGCCAGGAAGAGAGGAATGCTTTGAATTGTTTGCCTCTAGTATTAAAATAACTTGACTAGCTTTGTATGCTAAGTATCTCAACTTGTGCAGGTGGCAGTTGTTGCTATACCTCAGGCAACAAATGGTCTTGGGTCAAGTCTCTCCTTATCCTGTCATAAACCTATTCTAAATACTTGACTTTTAACATATACACTCTTTCTCTGTTTAAATTTGCAGATAGTCCACTGTGCAGTTGGTGAGTCTTTGTTTAAGTTTTCAATTAACTAAGCACAATCCTGCCCTATGGACAAAGATGACACGTTTCTCTTTTTAAGGAGTAGTGCACACTTCGGTGCTTGTGACGGGGGTCCAAGTGAGTTCCAGAATCTTCATGGTGTGGTTTGTTACACATAGTATTAAACAGGTAAGTATCAGGACAAACATTTATTCTTTCAGTTTATATATTGCAGGGATGGGCTATGTGTGACCTCCAGATGTTGTTGGACTTCAACTCTTATAATCCATCACCATTGGCTACACTTGCTAGGGGTCATGGCACTCCTGACTTTTATCATAGCAGTAATAAAGCATGTTTTTGTGGCAAGTCATCATGTTTTTTGGAGTCAGAGTAGAGTCATCTTCAGTCACTCAGGTCTCAGCAGATTGAGGATTGTAACTGCAGACAGAACTTTAAAAGTTCTTCATTTGCATCTGCCTTACATGTGGGAGACAAGGGCTTAAAGGCCATCTGAGATGGATATCTGAGCTGTTGTGGCTTGCTGCCTGGTTTGCTCTCTCTATGAAACAAGATCAAAGGCTGACACATCTCTTCGTCAGCCTATTCAACCAAGCTGTTGGCTGTTTCTGTTTCAGAGAGAACTTAAAATTAGCACATGTTGAATGGACTAAGTGGAAATAAGCCTTAGGCTGAATGCATGTGAATTATGTTTGTACAGGGTTTTTTTGCTAGTTTGCATTAATCCTATACTCTTTCAAGCTGTTGTGCATCTATTTTTCCTAGGGTTGATAATGGGTATCCCTAAACTTCTGACATGCTGGAAACTGGAAGGAAACAGAGAAATGAGCCCAATCCTGTGCATGTTTGCACTGAAGTAAATCCTACTGAGTTGAGTGGTTTTATCCCCCAAGTAAGAGTACATAGGATAGGAGTCTTAGCCACTCTGCAACTACTTTGTTGCCTGTGTTGCCTTCAGAAGCACTAAGTATCTGCTTAAGCTTCATTTTAACTTCATAGATTATGAAAATGATATGGGTCAAGTCATAGCACTTGATGTGATGGTGATTATACAACTAAATAAGTTAGAACTAGGTTTAATCATACCTTCAGCAGATCCAATAAGCTGCGTAAAACTTTTTTTAAAAATGATCTTAATAGGTAAATTATAGTCCTTTTCTACTGGAAATTAGGGGAGCAATTGTCAGCTCTTTACTAAAGAGTCTCAATGAAAAATAAGAATTACTTTAGAATTAAACATAATCAAGAATACCTGTAGTGTTGGCTGGATGATGCCTACCTGGTCTTTCCTATAGCATTTCCAGTGTGTGAATTATCTCATGAAATAGTGAAACAGTTGATAATCTGAATTACTATCATGTTTAAGGTCTTGATATTCACTATACAGTGTGAATGAATCCTGGCTCTAGGGTCCTATGTGTGCAAGTGCCTTCAAGTTACCTGTTGACTTATGGTGACCCCATGAATTTCATAGGGTTTTCTACTCACATATATCTGAGAAAAAATTGTGTGTGTGTGAGAGAGAGAGAGAGAAAGAGAGAGTCAGTGTGGTGTAGTGGTATGAGTGTTGGACTAAGACTCTGGAGACCAGGGTTTGAATCCCTGCTCATTCATGAAAACCCACTGGATCACCTTGGACAAGTCACACATTCTCAGCCTCAGGAAACCCCATGATAGTTCACCTTATGGTCGCCATAGGACAGAAACAACTTGAAAGTACACAACAACAACCATTCTGATGTGCATTTTTTTAAAAAAAACAAGCCATTGAGCTATCTCACCAGCAGATGGCACTTAGCCATCTCTTTACTGTATATAAGACAATACTTAGACACTTTCCCATTCCTTATGGGTCCCCCCCCCCAAAAAAAAAATGGTTGAAGAATTATTGAGCTGGCGGGTGTGTGTGTCTTTTTGTATGGCCTCTTTTTAGCACACTTCAATGCTGTGACATCTGCTCTGGACAGTTTACTTTTCCCCCAGGTTAAAACATTCAAAATTCTTATGGCATCAGTAGAAATGTCTCTAGGACAAGAGAAATTGAATGCATACCCCTGTTGACAGTGCATGAGTAAATAAAACCAAGCAAATTAAGAGTGAGATTAATGACATAAGATTTGAAGAGTGAAAGATGAGAGCCTATCCAATAGAGAGACAATCCCAAAGTGCGATAGCTCACTCAGTATTTTTACTGGCATCACCTAAAACATTTACAAAGTGAGCAAGTTCATCCAAAATTTAGAGACAGCTTGATCTTAAGCACAGATGAAATACAATAAAGCAGGAGGGAAAAATAAATTTGTTGGGTATGATGAAACCCCAAACTGCAGCTGATAATTAAAATAAAATAGGAGAGTTGTTATACAATCCTAATTAGGTTAGAAGGTGTTAGACTGTGCTGAGTGCAAAATGGATTGCAGGCTGTATCAAGAACTACTTTTCCCTTTAAACTATTCCTTTGAAAACCTAAAAGCCAACAAGTAAGACGTTACACAGTTACAATACACAGGTCCTTTGTAAAGCAAAGAAGTGAAATTTCTTTTTGTCACAGGAATCTGTGTGTATCTTTCCCCTTGCAGTTAGGAGAAAACTTGGATTTGAAAGTCAGTCCATGGGGCAGAGTTTGGCACACTTTCTTCCACTCCTACCCTAAATGTTACCCCAATGAAATTCTCAATGCTCTGCACTGATAACTCAATTAAATTGGAGCATTGCTTATGTGCTGCCTCTGTCTTGTACTGCAAGGGTAAGGAGCACTTTGGCCTTCCCAGTGTTGATGAATTACTTCTCTCATCATTCCTCACCATTGGCCAAGTTGCCTAGGGCTTATGGATGTGGAGTTCAACAGATTTCCCAGCCCTGTTGAAATTGGTATAATTTGGCCTTCATGATTATTCTACACATGTCTGCCAGCTATGGAGGTTTCATTCTGATCAAAGCTGGACTTCTCATTAAACTAATTCCATGCTGTTTGTCTTATCTGTGTGGTACTGAGATAACTATTATATGTCCTTGTTTGTTTGTTCTTTAGGACCTAAAATTGCTAGAAGCTGTACTTAATAATGATAACAAAGCAGGATAGGCCCTTTCATTGTATTAATCTCTATTAAAATCATGTATCTGTGCTACTATACATGAATGGTTTTCAGCCAATGGATAAGCAGCATTGTTCACATGCTTCCTAATGTGTGCTGAAGTAGCAGTTCCCTGCACATTGGTAGGTACAGTAGGCAGAAGTAGGATACCACCATGTGTGGGCTTTTTCTGTGGCCAATACAAATCCAAACACTTGTGCAAATAGGCTTGTCCTTCAGTTAAAGGGCAGCTATAGACTTATACTTACTTTCCTCATTATCTCTGTTTATGATCAGTAGAGAGTGGTGAAAGTAAATGTTTTTCAGTGCTACTTTCTTCTTACTAAGAATCTTAATTTTCATTTAAATTTGGGGTGGGGGAGGTCCCAATCCTCACTGTTGCACAGATAAGTTTATGATACCAGTCAAATTCTGCATGACTAAATGAGCATCTTGCCCATAAGCTAGAGTGGTTTCCAATATTACATAGGAGCAAGGCTGGCCCAGAGCATTTTGCTCCCTGAGGAGGAAAACTAGATGGTACCTCTTCAGTCCATGCACAAAATCTGACTGGACTGGAAAGTGAGTCATATGTCAGTGATGTTAATAGGATAGTGTCCCCTAGTGCACCTGAGTTTAGGGGATTCAGGCAGTATTAGACAGTTCATGTAAAGATAACAAAACCTTTTATTCTCTTCTCAAGTTATGTTTCATTCTCTGTATATTGTGCTGTCATTATACTCTTTTATGTTGCTAAAGTATCGTATTGATAATGTGTTTAAAAGTCACTTCTGTTACCATGTAACAAACATATAACATTCCCCTACCCAAGTGAGCAACTGCACCAAATATCACTTCCAACTACTTTTTAAAAGCCATTTTTAATGGGTTTTGTGGGGTCCTGGGAATTTGGGGAAAGCAAACCACCACATTTGTTGGTGGTTTGGGGGGGGTTGACCTTTTTTAGGTAGAAAATCACCCTGAGGTTATATATTTTTTTTAATTGGGAGGGTTTGGGCTTTGCAGGGCTTCTGCAAGGCTCCAGGACATGCATTTAGTGATCCCAAGGACAACATGTGGCTATGGGCCACACTTTGCTCACCCCTGCTTTAAAGGAACGGAAATGCATAGCTGGATTAGCAGTACACATTTACAGAGGTACTTGGATTTTAGCCAGTTTATCCAAAGGAAGTTGATGACACTGGTATTGTAGATCTTTTTTTAAAAAAAGTGTTGAAAAAATAGTGTATCTCCATGGCTTTTGCTGTTGTATTTTATACTGTGCTGGAATGATAAATGGCATGCTGAAGTATTTTGTAGTGGAGGGAAATGTGACATGTTGCTACATATGAGCTTACATACAAGCATCTAATCTTAAATGGACTAGTTAATGGAGCTATTCTCAGTGGATCCAGTATAACTCAACTGTTCTTCTATCCCCATCTCCACCCTCTTTTTAGCTCTTTTGCTAACAGATGATTCAGTAGAGTACTTCTGCCAGCTGATTGCTCTGCTTACAGATCTCTGAGATCAGCTGGCAGAGGAGGGCTCTGTCAGCAGAAGAGGATTTTGCCTAATTCATGCATGCAGTTATATGAATTAACATAAAACCCTTGTACAGACGTAGCCTGTCAGTGTGGTGTAGTGGTTTGAGTGTTGGACTAGGACACTGGGAGACCAGGGTTTGAATTCTGAAGTGGGTTTATATCCACAAAAGCTGATGCTAAAATAAAAACCAATTAGTCTTAAAGGTGATGCCACATTCCTTTTTTCCCCTCCCCCTCTCTTCCTCCTTTTTTAGTCCATAGTGTATGTGTGAATTGGCAAATTTTGTTCCTTTTCTGTTCAATAGGCAGTCTTTCAGTTTGATGGAGAATAATTAGGATCTTTTTTAAAAAAAAAATATCATGCCTGCATATGCATTTTTTAAAGGACTTTGTATGTGCTTTCTGAGTATGTCTTTCCAAATTTTATTGCCATTTTAAGAATGCAGAAGTTATTGGTTCTTTATACTTCTACAGATCCAGAATGAGGAGAGCGTTATTCTTTTTCTGGTCGTATGGACTGTGACAGAGATTACTCGATATTCCTTCTACACATTCAATATGCTCAACCACTTACCATACTTCATAAAATGGGCCAGGTGGAGAATGCCTTGTAGTTTAGTTTCTATTGTTTTGTGCATGCTTCTTTCATGCATGCAACTTCAGCAAAGAATTACATAGCTGTGAGAGCTTAGTTTGTTTGGATGGTAACTGTGATTTGCTTTCAAAATATGGTTTTAAGTTCAATCATTGGATATGTTTTAAACACAGTTTGTTGCTGACTATTCTAACCTGTCGTCACCTATCTTTATGCTGCTTATATTTTTAGAATATACTTATCTCTCTTCTGAAAACTGCATATTGAATAAAATAGAAAGTTTTGTTATTTACAAGTACTGCTTTAGCTCTCCCACCCCTACTTGCAAATGTGCCATTTTAGAATGCACCAAATATTTTCATGGCTGAAATGCAATAGTTTGCAAAATGTAGAATCTGTGACAAACTGTCTTACGTCTGTTAATGGACCCGTCTAGACAATGAAAATACCCCTAATGGAATTCGCTGGGAATCCTACCTGTCTAAATAGGATCTAGCGCCAATCCACACTATTTGGAAGGAGGGAGGGGGCTAAACAGCAAAAAGAACATACTAAAAGCCTTTGCAGATTTCCCTCTACTTTTTCAAAAACTGTGAGGGGGATGCGCATTCCTGCTCATTTGGACTATCAAACAACAGGAAATCTGAAGGGAAGCACAAAGCGGATTGACCGGGTAAGAGCAGGGGTGGGGCTTGCTAGCAGGGCAAGGACCCTTTGCCACCATGTTGGATTTTCGACTTAGTGAGCAATCGCTAAGGCGATAAAACAGGATCAATATTTTCTGTTTTGCTTTCCTGTAACATTGGAAAATCACACCAGCACACCTTGGATGGCTTTAAAAAAAACAAAACAAATGGTGGCAGTGAAGAAATAACTGGAGCCCTGGTGGCACAGTGGTTAAATGCCAGTACTGCAAGCCACCACGTTGCAAGTTCAATTCCAGTGGGCTCCAAGGTTCACTCAGCCTTCCATCCTTTCGTAGGTCAGTAAATTGAGTACCCAGCTTGTGGGGGCAATTAGCTAACACACATTGGAAACTGTTTAACGCAGTGTAGATGTGTAAATAGCTGTTGCTTAAAACAATTTGTAAGCCGCTCTGATAGCCTTGTGGCTGAAGAGCAGGGTATAAATAAAAAAATAAAAAATAAAAAAAATAAACGTGAGTAAATCACTCATGGTCACCATCAAGAATGTGAGGCTTATAGGGGTTTCCGGGACCAGATAAACTGTTTAGACATGCTGCTGCTGCTGCGAGATGCCAATACTACGAGGTACTTTGGATTTTTTCCCCTCGTGTAGATGGGCCCAATGTCAGTTTATGTTATTGTTCTGTTAAATGTTTATACAATATTAGGCCAGATAATAGAAACATATAGGATATGGTTGCTGAGATGGTGATTCCCATCTTAATTGGAAATCCAACCTTCTCCTTATTGTTGCTGTTGGCAAGGATGCTTGTATGTTAAACCTTGTCACAAGTATTTGGAAAGTTTTGATACGTGGCACAAATTTTTTTTTGGACAGTATTATTCCTTCCATGTCCAGTGCAACTGATAGTACAATCCTGTGCATGTTTACTCAGAAATAAAGTTTATGGGGCTAATTAGAATTACTCCCAAGTAAGTGCACATGGGATTGTTGCTTCAGTTGCTGAAACCATTTTGTTCTACAAACAATGTGGATTGAAACTATGGTGATGGGCATGTAGTATCTCATTCTTCGTGAGGAAAATGGAAAACTGTGGAACTACTCAGCACTTGGAAGATCCAGCACATTAACATACCTTGGAAAGAACTATGAATTTTACAGCTTTTCTGACATTCAAGATATTTTTTCTTTCAAGCTGGAGCCTTTCCCTTACTTTTGGCAAAACCTAAGTTCTCTGCTGTACTGAGATCAGTAGTCTTCTGCATACAGTGAAAAGATGCTTATTTTATTAATAAAATACTTTGGCTATAATGATCCATGCTCTGGGAGCTTCCCAGGTCTGGGCTGCGTGGTCAAAATAATCCGAACGGCATGCGAAAGTACGGTGATCCTTTCATACGGACATGTGTATAAATATGTGTCATTCGTGAAGAGGGCAGCCAAATCTACCACAAAGTTCATGTGCAAAGCCTGAGACATCATCTGGATTTTTTTTAAAAGCTCCATATAGCATGCGAATGTGTAATCATTTGAATCATTTGAACATTCGCATTCTCACAGATATGAAAAGGCAGCGTAATCTGATTGGCTGGATGAGCATAGGCGCGGGGATAGCAAACAGGGAAAGCACCTGCGGCTGCCATGTTAGATTTTTGGCTAAGTGAGGGTCCGGTAAGTCGATCAAACAACAATCTTATACTCTTTTTTGTTTTGTTTTGTTTTTTTGTAAATACAAACTATTGCTTGTGCACACCATGGGAAACTGTTTAAAAAAAAAAAAAAGATAGGCAGTGGCAGATTTAAAATTGCGAATAAATCATTCACAGCCGCTGTCTTGGCCAGGGGTTCTAATTTAGAGGGGTTCTTTTGTCTGTGAAGACAGGTTGCATCATTGCAAATGCCTCCTTTTTCAGACGTATTCTTATTCCCCCCCCCCCATATAGAGAACACCTCAGCTAGGCTACCCAAATGCCTTTTACTTGAAACTGCCCTTAAAAGCAACTTAGAAGCTTCAAACAGCATAGAATGCAGCTGCCTGAGTTTTTAATGATATAACCAGATGGGATCATATTGAAACATGGATTGGGAAAATGTGGCCTTCCAGATGCTGGACTACAGCCCCCATCATCCCTCACTGTTGGCTATACTGGCCAATGCTAATGGGAGTTACAGTCCAGAACCCTCTGGAGGACTGCATGTTTTCTGTCCCTGTAATATAATGATTTTTAATAAATTATATTGGCTACCTATTTGTTTCCAAGGTGCTTTCCTTTAAATCCCCAAATGCACTTGGAACACAAAGAGCTACTATCCTTAAAACAACTTCCCTGTGTCTTAACATCTTTAGAATAGTCTCTTCTCCAGGTTCTTTTGCCTAGTGAAGCTTGTTTTGTAGGAACTACAGAGCAGCACTTCCTTTTTGGTCATGCCCTGTCTCTTGAATACCCTCCCCACTAAAGCTCTACTGTCAAAGATGCTGCCGTCATATCTGTGCCAGGTTAAAAGTTGCTAGTTTTGGCCAGGCATTTTAAAGCATGCTACTGGCTTGAGTTTACTCAGATCAGCTTTTCATACCTCTGATCTTTTTTTTTATTGCAACTTTTATAAAATTGTATCATACTTGTACAATATTTTGGTTCTTATATTTTGTTTACCACTTTGAAAAGTGGGATTTTAACAGATAAAATTTGAACACTTATCCATTTATTACATTGCCAATGTTGGTGTGCAGTAGCTGTGCATGGAACATTATTTCTCTTTACAAACCATGAGCACAGCTCACGGATGTCAGTGGGTGTGAATTGCGCATATTGTGTTGGCTATCTAACCTTTTCAGTTGAGTTGAAACATAAGGCAATGCCTTATGTTTGTCCATCTAGATCCGTATTGTATAGTCTTTTAAAACTGTCCCATTTCATCATAGAAGACTTTTCCATTGTTTGCTACGTTAAGCTTTTCTAACTGGAGATGCCAGGCATTGAACCTGGGATCTCTGGTATGTATGTAAAACAGGTGCTATACCGCTCCCTGACATCATAAGAACACTAAAGAACAAACAAAAGACTATATAATAAATGTTTATCCCATGTGTATTTTTCTTAGATTCTAGAATTCAAGGCAATTAAATTAGCACATTCCTCTTCAGTGCATCAGTCTTCTGTGTCACAAATTTTACATTGTATTATTTTGTTATGGTTCAAGAGCTTTGATTGTTTGTGTTTGTTGCCAGAAAAACTTTGCTTGAATTTGCTTAATAAAATTAATAGGGCTTAATAGAACTTAGCTTCACTCCACAGTGGTACCTTGTGATTTGTTTCTATTGTGCTTATTAATCAGTTATTCCTTTTTCTCATGCCATTACTCTTTCTTACTGCTTTTTGAATCCTATACAGCCCATTCTAGTTGACCTGTGTGCTCTCTAACTCCAACAGTTCTTGTGAGGGTTTCATGTTCCATGGCTGCCATTTTAACTCTCATCTGTTTTGGTCATGGAATGCATATTATGCATGTCTTTCTGACCCTTGGAGGGAACTTGTGTTGCTTTTCCCAGTCTGAGCTCAAGAGACTAGTTCTTTATGAATTACCTGCATTTGCATGCCTTTTGATGTGGGTGGGTGGGTAGGAACATGTTTCAGAGAGTGTTGCTGCCAGCCCATTAAAAAGGTCTTCAGTTTGTAAGTTGATCAAAATAAAGGAGCATTTTCCCCCCAAAGCTATCAGATTCTTTCAAAGTCTTGCATAATAACTGACCACCAGAACTGATTGACTGCACTTTTTCTATTTTTAAAAATATTTTAAATATTCTCTGTTTAAGTGTAAAAAATTTAAAACCTAATCTTGACTAAGCTTCCTTGGGTCAAGAAATTAAAGTTATGAATGTGCCCATGATATGAAATTCAGCATTATAACAAATGAGAATACAGTATTGTCCTTGATCACCAAGTTAAATATGATTGATGGCAAAGGAAGAGCACATAAGCATACAACAGATGCCCCACATATCACTATTTGGATTAAAAATACCACTCCCAAAAGGAGAGGCTTTCGTTCTTGGTGATTGCTCCCAGTCAACCAGTTGGTGAGACATACCTTTGAACTCTCCCAATTTGGCAGGGACAGTCCCAATTATTCGTCTGTCATCCCACTTTTGGTACCTTTTGTACTTTTTGTACTTTTCAGTTGCTTTTAAAATGTCCCAGTTTCTCTCTCTTCTTGCTGCTTTCCCTGTTTGTCCTCAGCATACTTCCATTGGTGCAAATTCAGTTCAGAATGCAAAAGAAGTTTGCACTCAGTTAACTCAGCAATGGGGAGAGGATGGAATCTTGTCCTTCCTAGTAGGGTCAGGCAAAGCAAACAGCAACAGCCTCTCCAGTCTTGTCCATTCTTTCTCATTAATAACTTTGTTATCTTGACCACACTTTGATGTGGTTTGGCCACATGTGTCCCAGTTTTCATCTGTGAAATGTTGGAAGGTATGGTGCGACAAAGGAGATGCATATGGCTACCTTTATCTGACTAATCAAATCAGATGTCTATTTTGTTCTGCAAGCCCATTCACCTTGAACTTACACATCTCAAAGACAGGTTTTCAAATTTGGCTAGTACATTAAAAGTCCTCATTAACCAGAGACATGCATGCAGAGCAATTGTATGCATATTTTCTTCAAGGGAATCCCATTGAAGTTTATTAGAGTTTACTATCAAAGTAAGTGTGCATAGGATTTCAGCCTTAACCTCCTGCCATATATTGTTGTACTGCTCTGGGAGAGTGGAAAACACCAGCTGTTCAGAGAACCATTCTTAAAGCTATTTGTTTGCTTTTTTTCTTTCAGGTACAATTTTTTCATAGTCTTATATCCAGTAGGAGTTGTTGGTGAGCTTCTAACTATTTATGCTGCCTTACCCTATGTGAAGAAGTCGGGCATGTTTTCAGTGAGACTTCCCAACAAGTATAATGTCTCTTTCGACTATTACTATTTTCTTCTCATCATTATGGCCTCCTATATACCATGTAAATATCAATGAAAACTTTTGCTTTTACTCATACATCCGCTACACCAATATTAATAACAACATTTTGCATGTCTTAATTAATTGCTTTAGGATAGATTCATCACATTACTTTGGAGTGAGTGACTGAGTGTGTGTTTCATGTGTAGAAAGCTCCAAGTAAATATCCAGAATCTACAGTTTAAGAAGGATTTTAGATAGCAGGGCTCGGAAATTCCTTAATTTGCCTAAGACCTTGGAGAATTGTAGTCCTTTGGGAAAGACAATACTGAGCTGACTGATTGACTTATTATCAAGCAACTTTATCTGTCCCTCCAGAAGCTAAGAGTGGCATACAAAGGGTTATCCCACAGCATTTATTAAATACATTATTGTTAAATAGCTTACTTGGACATCTTTCAACTAGGAAAACAATTCTGTTGAAGAGCAATATGCAATAAACAAACCATTCCCATTTTTAAAGATGAGATCACTGTAGCCATCTTGTTGCCTAGTGAACTGATAAAAGATAAATACACCCCCAACATTTGATATATTTAACCCAGTCTGCACTTCTTTTCTTTTCTTCTTCAATAGTGTTTCCACAACTGTACTTTCACATGCTCCGTCAAAGAAGAAAAGTACTTCATGGTGAAGTGATTGTTGAAAAGGACGATTAAAACAGCCCTTGTTGTCCATGGTGCTTTTTCAGAGTAACAAACCAGCTCCGTAACAAGTTGCACAAGTCCAGATTTGAAATCATGGAACAAGAATAGCTAGTACATATAATATTTTGCAATACCAATATTGCAAATAATGCAAATGCTAATATTTTCTGACCTGACTTCTCAACTTTGCATTTGTCTTTTGTGTTTCTCCCATTTTCTTTTAGATAAATTATTTGGTTCATATATAAGAAAAGTACTGTTTCGTCATTGCACAAACAGTTTAGGATACGTTTGGTCACAGTTTCTGTGAAGACTCAAACTAAATTGGGAAGCTGTTCTGAAAGTCATTGATTTTAGGCATTGATTTTATATCATGATTCTTGCCCAGGCATCCTGACTGAGCAGGGGTTAGGAGACAGATACATAAGTCACTTCTGTGTGTACTTAGAGGTGGCTAGGTATCTTTGTTTCTACAGCAACCTCTCAGTGCTTTAAGAGTTTTTGTTCCAGAAAGCTCCCAAACACCAGAATGGCATTTTACAGGCAGGAAAGAATGCAGGTTGATGGTGATGATGATGGTGCTGAAAAGCATCTGGGTGCATATGAAATATCATGTTTAGCACTTTGGATCCTGGTCTGTATTTTTTAAAAAATTAGGCAGTGGTTTACAGCATTTTTTCCTGCATTAATGTCTTGTAATGAGAATGCATAAACTGTATCTTCATTTTCATATTTTTTTAAAAAAAATCTAAACTTACGTTAATTAGGATACTCTCACTGATTGCATGTAATTTGAATGGTTTTTAAAAGCATCTCCTTGAAAATAACAAACTGTGCTCTTTGTAAATAGAGGTGACAGAACTCTATTTCAGTCCTCAATGCTCTAACCATTTAAAAGAATTCATTATATTTGCCCTATAAAAATATATTTTTGAATTATAAAATAATGCTTTAAAAATTCATTGGTCCAAATAATTAAGATAGAAATATTCAATTCCCTTTTAAAACAGCTGGTGCAACTTTGTATATTGGTAGAGGAGTATGTAGG
Source organism: Gambelia wislizenii (assembly GCA_030847615.1). Lineage (NCBI taxonomy): Eukaryota > Metazoa > Chordata > Lepidosauria > Squamata > Crotaphytidae > Gambelia > Gambelia wislizenii. The sequence continues at coordinate 128,254,963 of JAUMIR010000006.1, read as the reverse complement.
GGGAAATGGTTGTCATTACATAGACAGAAGACAATCTGTGATGTATGAAATTTTGGTTTACTTCATTTACTTCATTATAGAAGAACTGTTTAATGGCTTGCCCTTATTTATGTCAGTCCTGTTAAAAACTTTTAGGGCAGGATCCCAAAAACCACACAACTAGTTCTGCCCCAAGTGGCCTTTGGATTTTTCACAAGCTGCTTCCTTTTTGACATTGTTTTGATACTGCTCAAAATGTGTTAGTCAGGGGAATTAAAAAATAAATCTTGGTAATGCCCCAAATTCCTGGGCATGTTATTCTTGGAGCTTAGCCATGCAAAACATGAAAGCCAAGATGGAGCAGATGGAAGGCCTATCTAGTCCAACATTCTAGTCGCATAATAGCCAACCAAGTGCCTAAACCAGGATATAGTGCAGCAGAAACTCCTGCCCTTGTTCCACAGCCATGGATACATAGAGGCATACTGCCTGTGTTACTGTGGAGCCGTTGATAGCTGTGTCCTCTAGGAATTTATCTAATCACCCTTTAAAGCCAACTACTGTGCCATTGTGCCTTAATATAAAACTATGATCATTGGACCTGTGTAAAAGGAAAGGGAAATACAATATATTTGAAGGGCTTATCATCTCTTTCCACCGTCTTCAGTCTCCTGTACACCTTAAAATGTATGTAGAGACTCAGGGGAGAACATCTAAACAGGGAGCCAGTAATGGGAAGAGGACCATGATCATGTTGCCATGATCAGAACGACCGTCTGCTTGCACAGTAGGATTTTCAAATCCAATGATCTGAGGATTTTGATTAGTTGTGAAATCTTTCTGCAGATTACTCCATTTTGTGTGCCCAAACAGTATCTTTATGAGGTTCTAGCTAAAAATGTATGAGATATTTTTTTTATTGTATTTTCTTCCCAACAGCCATTGTTAAGAGTTTTTCTATAATAAAATGATCAAAGGTGCTCTAACCGTTTACATCATATTATATATAGCTTTAAAACATAGTTATCCAACAAATTCAGCCATGTTTAGTTTAAAGGGTTTAAAGTTGCATCAATTATATATTTGCAAAAATGGTTTAACCTTGGCCTTTCTTTTAAGAGTTTCAACTGTTCCTTACAAAATATCCAGGCAGCTCTTTGGTACACATTTCTGAATTAGCACAGAGAAGAACTATATGGGAAGCCCTACTGTTTCTTGATGGTTAATATAGTTTTCTTCTTCCAGTCTTTTTAACATAATTATATTATATGCCTCATCCTGTAATTCTTGTAGATCTAATTTGGATCTGTTGCAACTGTTCTTTGAATACAAATATTTGATTCTCATGTGTGCTGTTGTTAAATCTGAGGATGTTGTCTGGTAAACAAGAAAATATTGTAGGTATTTTTTTACCATTTTGTACATCCAATATTAAACAATACCATTTCTTGCACTCATGATTTTTTGGTTTTCCGCAGAAGAGCCATGTGATATTCCTGGGTATATTTCTAAGAAGGGAAACATTTTAAGGTGATTTTACCATGCTAATACTCTGCAAATCACACTGCAAATAAACTATTAAATCCACACTTGGATGTTTTTATGGTTCTGCAGATTCTGGCCACACAGAGCATAAAGGTGTTTCTGTGCAGGACCAGTATGGGGTTTTTTTTATGTATATCTGATCAGTTTTCTTTGTCATCGATTTCACAGGTTCCAAAGCTTAATGCAGCTTTGCATTAAGCCCTACTGAAGTAAGCGGGACTTACATTTGAGTAGACACACATATTTTGTGTTCCTTCCAAGTTGTTTCTGACTTATGACAAACCTATCACAGGGATTTCTTTGCAATGTGTTCAGAGGTTTGTAATTACCTTCCTCTGGGTCACCCAATGGGTTTCCATGACCTACTGATGCAACCTAGAATCACATTGGCTTTTTTAGCTGCCACATCAATGATTCCATGAATAATGTGCTTTGTATTACAGCTACTGTTTCCCCCACCCCCTTATATAGCATCCCACTGTAGTAATAAGATTGTAATAAACAGCCATGTAAAGTTAGCAATATGCCCCCCCCCAGGGCTGCAGCTGGGGAAGTCAAAATGAGGGCACTGTGTCAGCCTCCATTAATTTTTCCTTCAGTCTCCAAATTTCTGGAATTGCCATAGTGTAAAACTTCACTTGAGCATTTAGAAATACAGTGTAGGCATTAAAAAAAAAAAGGCAGGCAAAAGTTACCAAGGCAATGAGAACATAGCAAATATAAGAGTTCTAGGTATGAACAATTTTCACTGTCTCACTCTTTGCAGTGGTAGAAATTTGGGCACTGAAGGAAAATTCCCTCATTGTACCCCTGTTTATAGCTAGACCCCTGTGCCCCAGCCTGAGTCATATGCTTATATGAGTAATTAATAATGGTATTAATTTTCAGGGAGAAAGGAGAGTGAATCAAGAAATTATCAAATGTTCACTGAAAGCTTGCTTACAGAAGCTCAGCATCTTCATCTTACAATGATACTGAGGGTTTAGTTCTATATTTTTCTCAGTAATACTGGGAGCACCAAATGTAATCCACAGAGTCCCTTCAAGTTGTGGTAGCTTAAGTAAAGTGCCTCTAGGCACTGGCTTGCAAAAGAGTTGAGTGTATAAGCATGGTTGTTCATCATTGTTTAGATGATGAAAAAAATCCTCAAAGAATGCGGGCAGAATACTTTTCATCCAGATGAGCCCCTGCTGGGATTTGCTATATTGGGAAGGAGGGGGGCTAAAAACTGCAAGTAGTTTGCGACTGCAGCTTTTGCTGTTTTTGCAATCTTTTTTTAAAAGTATGTGAAAATGCACATAACAGCCCGTTTGAACAACCAATTCGAATTGGAGCACATCTAGGAAGTCAAAATGTGATTGGTTGGATGTGCGCTGGGGTGGGCTTGCCAGTAATGAAGCAGCTGGGGCCACTATTTTTTTCCCCAGACACAATCGTAAGCTTTTTTCAAGTGGCAGAGCAAAAAAAAATGTTTTTAAGCAGAAGATTGTGCTTCCGCATCTCTCATTTAACAAGGCACAAAGGGGCGGGATGGAGGGAGGTTTCAGAGAATAATAAGGCAGGTAATTCACTCATGGCCACCATCTTTTCTCATGGGCATGCTCCATGTGAACTCCAAACTGATAGTTTTCCATACCAGTGATGTGAATGAATCACGGGGACAAATAAAACACTGCTGTGATAGTGAGGTAATGCATTATTTTCTGCAATTAATTCTCCTGTCTGACTGAGCCCCATATCTTTTGTGCTTGCTACTTTTTCAACTTCATCTTTTTGCATTTCCCCCCAGTAGCATTTAACTTGTTTGCTTAAGTGGAGCCCAATCTCTCTTGTCTAAGCCTTTCATTTTAACAATGTTTTCATGCTTTGAGCACACCTTCATTCATGTTGTCAAATGCTGTAATATACAATATCAGTGTTAATTAGCATTGCTTTTTCTTTCACTTTTCTCCATATTTTTTTTTGGGAGAAAGATGCCATACACTTTTATGTAAAATTTTGAGAACGTACATATACTATGGGGTTGTCTATACAGTGAAAATACTCCTCACAGAATTCGCTCAGAAAACCAACTGTCTTAATGGGATCCCATATTGTCTCATGGTATTGTGAAGGGGGGGAGGCAAAAAGAGGAAAAACTACGCAAGAAAAGCATTTGTGGTGTTCCCCAACTTTTTAAAAAGCTCCAGTGATGTGTGCATTTTTGCTCATTAACACAAGCGATTTGACATGAATTGCTTCCCCATATGAGACAAAGTGCAAACCTGATTGGCTGGATGAGTTCAGGGGCCGGGGCTGGGTTACAGGACAAGTGCCCACTGCCGCCATGTTGGATTTTTGTCTTAGCAAGCAATCACTAAGCCAATAAAACAAGGATTTGTTTTTTTTCCTTTCTCTCTCTTTTTGGAAAGGTGGACTATCACTTGTGTGCACCATAGAAATAGTTTGTTTTGTTTTTTAATTTGGTAGTGGCAGATGTAAAAATGCAAGTAATCCACTCACAACTGCCATCTCAGCTACAAGCATGTGAAGTTTATGGGGGCTGTAAAACTATTAAGACAGGTTGCAGCTGCTGCCACTTCCTATTACTGTGGAGCAGTCTGGTTTTCTTACCTTCGTGTAGACAACCCCTTGGTTTTAGAAAGTTTATACACTACTTTTTGAAAATGACTACAAATTTGTCTTAGCAGAGCCTGCCCGTCTGATCTTGACAATTCAATTAAAAATATGCTTAATGGTAACTTGGTTGAGTCTCATTTTAGCAAGTATTGACCAACGGCACAGGTCAGTTGGTGTGACTAAAGTTTTTAAGAAGGTTACAGCAGGTCATTGGACGGCTAGAAATATTATGTTTCCATAACCAGGATTAGTGCACACAAGTTCACCTTGAGATCTCAGCTGTAATAAATTACAGCTCACTTTCTGGCACAAGGCCCTATTTTATCCTCCACCTACACCAAATACTTTTGGTACAAAAAACATTATATTATGCAATAAATAGCTCTTACATTTGTGTGTAATAGATATAATAGATAACTACCTAAAATTTCATATACAATGAAGTTTTTATAAACTAAAATAATAAAATATGAACACACACACTTAGAAATAATGGCTCATGATTAAGTTTTGTTGGTAGCCTCTTATTTACCAATCCTCCTATAGACTTGCATAGAGCCTGAGTCTGTAGTTTAAGTACCAAGTATTTTCTATGTCTTCAGTTTTCAGTGAATGATTTCTATCTCCTATAGTAACCTTTAAATGTTTGCTATAACCTTCATTTAATAGGCAATGAATATTTATCTTCCTCTTCTCAAATAAAATTCTCTCATGTGTTTCGATCTGTAAATTAGTCTCCAACCTGTCTCTGTGTGTCTATGGATTTCTATATCTATTAATTCTCTCTCGCCCATGACCACTGTTCCCGTTTGGTATTTGTTTTCAGTTTGGACTCTACTGCCTTTCAGTTTCTTTTCTATTATATCTTGAACTAGTCTGTCATTTTTTACAATGTGCTCATTCATATTTGATTTACAGTGTCTATCTGTTCTTGTTACTCTTCAGTTTTGCTTCCTCTCCACTTTTCTTTTTATCCACCTTAATTAACAATTTTTTCCCCTCTTTCTATATTTCGGATGCCTCTCATTTCCTTTCTCCCATTTTGCCTGTTGCCCATGCTATTTACCTGATTTGGGGAAACTGTCAATCTCCAGATCCAGTGGTGATGCAACTCCCATAATCCCTTACCATTTGTCATCTCATCTGGGGTTGATGGGATTGGGAACCCTCACCACCAGGAGGACCCTGATTTTTTACTCATATACTTGTTTTTCATAAGTATGTTTTTATTCATTTCTTTTTCAGAGATAAACCTACTCCTTTTGTCAATAGGTGTTTTCTTATAAATGGATTTTATATAATATTTTTATAAGCATGTGTCTACATTTTCATTGTACTTATGCTATGGGAATGGTTCAAATGAAACCTTTTACCAGAGCATAGTAATGTTTTTATTTTTAAAAATCATATCCCAGAATCCTCCTGCCAGCATGATCACTCCCACTTTTGCAAACTTTCCCCATTGAATTAAAAGCACACACAATGGAAATGAAAGGACACATATGCTTATTGCATGAAGGAAGGGAAGCAGCAGTAAAGCCTGAGAACAGCACATCCCGATTTGCCTTATTGCAAAACGCTTGGTGTGCTTCAGCTGTTTTTCTGTTCTGGTCCTGTGGGAGATGGTGGTAAAGGTGAGTCGTTTTTCTAACTGGAAATATCTGTTAGAAAAGGCTCACCTTTACCACCATCTCCCATGGGACCAGAATGGGAGAGCAGCTGAAGCACACCAATATCATATGATAAAGTGGAATGTGCTACCCCCAGCCTTTGGAAATTATCAAACAGACTAAATATGGTGTTAGAATGATGACAGGAGATCGCTAAAGGGCTTCCCTTTTAGATGATGTCGTTCCTGTGTCATCATACTCCTGTTATGCTGCTGTTCCGCCAGTGCTGCTTTTTTATTTACGGGCTAAGCTGTGAATGAATTCCATTCCGTTTCTGTGATGGAACTGACAGCTTCTGTAAAGATGCCCTGTTATGCTGATGTGATGCCAATGTCAAGGGGAGGTCCATGCCACAACACTTCCAGGTGAGATCAAGACATCAATGTAAGTGACACACTTTTTTGTACCCTCCCTGGGTTACTTATTACGTTGTAAGTATGTTTTTGTGCTTGCTGTCACTTTTTAAACTTTATTTTGCTTTTAATTTTTGTATTTCCCATGCTCTTCTCTTGCAAGAACGGATGGGATTTGAAACCAGGAAGTGAAAGGAGCTCTATTAGAGCTCTGTTCATTCCTGGGCAGTAATGGACGTGCGAGAAAGGTAGGTCTGAAACTTAGGGTTATTCTGCTGGGACGGGGATGGGAGAGAGGTGGAAAAGGAGACTGCAAGACAGGAAATCCCCCCCCCTTTATTTTGTTCTCATCTGATAATCTCCTTTATGGCCACTTCCCTTCCTTAATGTGATAAGCTGCTCCTTGAAGACTCCCACTAAAAAGTATGTACATCAGTGGCAGGGGTGAAGTTAACCAGCACAGTCCCATAACCCTTCACTCATGCTTTTAATGCATATTGGGGGTTGTCTGACTCCTCTTCCATTTACATCTCCAGTTTGTATTGGTGTTAGTACTAAATTGGTATTGATATTTTTTTTTCTTTTCTATAAGCATGTTGACTATAATGAAATCAGTTTTTCAGAGAACAAAACATACTTCCTGTTCAAATGTATTTATATTACAGAGTATGGACAGTCAGTAGTCATAAAAGAAGGGTTTTATGAAATAGACATTTTCATTCTCTAGGGGAGAGTGTGTGGTGTGTATGAAAATATGTTATGTGTGTGTGTATGAGTGTAACTATCAATATACATAGTAGTTTATCATGCTACACTGTCATAGCACAATTATTCTACTTTAACTGGTATGGCTGCCTCCTGTGGAATTCTGGGGTTTGTAGTTTAGGGACGCTTAAGAGCTCTCTGACTGAAAATGCTAAATGTTCCTCCCTAAGCTGCAAATCCCAGGATTCCACAGGAGGCAGCCATAGCAGCTAGAGTAGAATAATAGTGCTATAACAGCGTAGTGTGGTAAGGCCCAACTCAAGTAATCTGAAAAAGCCTGGGTGATGAAAAAATATTTTTAGCATTGCTTAAAACTTGCAATTGTTGGTGTTAGAAGTGCAACAACACTCGGCACTGGAGAGCTGAGGATGCCTCAGAGTGGGCAGTAGCATTAGGGTTAGATAATTTGAGTGACCCACAGTCCTCCCTGGTTGTCTACCTATCCTGCTCCCTCAGTGAGGTAAACTGGTTCTCTTAGGAATGTTTCCACCTCTTCGCCTACCCAGAACTCTCTCTCAGCTTTCCCTAGAGATGTAGCTAGTTTAGATTAGCACCCTGTGTCATGGCCAGCCAGGCTGAGGACTCAGGGGGCTCAGGAGACGAGGAGGCTGAGCCAGCTCCAGTATAGCTGGCTGACCCAGAACCTAGCCCTGCTATGCCAACTACAGCAGAGCCCATGTCTCAGCAGCCTAGCCTTTCCCCAGCACAGGGTCCAGGCCTGAGACCCTAGATGAGCAGGATGAGGAGGTACCTACCTTCAGTCAGAGAAGATCAGAAACGGCGTGTCTCTGGCGTTCCCAGAGATTAAATGAGAAACGCTCAGCAATCACCAAGCAGCTGTGATTAGGAGCTGGGCCAACATAAACCGCTGTGAAACGCTGAGTTTCTTTGTCAAAGGCTATCTGCGTTCCCTGGTGAAAGCATCTGTCTCTGACTCCCTTGGCTACCAGAACCCTTGCCTCTTAGACTTTGGATTGACTTGGAATTCTTGACCTTGGACTGGATTTGCTCACCTACCTGCTGGAACTCTTGACCCCTGGACTGGACTCACCGACCTTCTCTCTCTGGACTCCTGAACCTTTGGGCTTGCTATTGAACATTGTATTAGCTACTGTACTTTAGATTTGGTATTACTGTCAAGCCTTGCATTCTTATCAGCTGCTTGCTTTGGCTGCTTTCCCAGAAACCCTGAGTAACTTTCCTTAGAGCAGTGTTCCTATAATAAAGCCTTAGTTTGTTTCTCTAAAGCCATTGGTGTCTTTGCGCCTTAAATTAGGTTTTCTAACTGACTGCTGCATGCACACACACACTCTGTCAGTTGGCACATACCTTAATTCTACAGGCAGTATATTCCAAACAATAGGGAAAACCCCACTGAACATCTTTTCGGAGTGGCCACCAGGCTGATCCCTAAAAGCTTACTGTAGTACTGCTTTTAGAGGCCCAGTACTTTTACCGCCACAAATAATCATTTTGTGAATGTGGTATAGTTTCTACCAGTTTATGATTAGTTTATAAGAAGTAAAGAGTGCTTGTGCAATTTAGTAACTAGCAATGATGTGCAATATCAGTGATTAGTCCATTTGGATTCTGTGGTAGGAGAAAGGCAGGATATAAATGAAATCCAATCTCCAATCAGAGTCTTGGCCAACTAAAACTTATATTTAGGGCCACCTGGCAGAGGCAGCAACACTTTTCAGACTCTGATGAAACAGTTTCAATCTGCAAATTCAGCTGTAGGGGCCTATGAAATGATGTGTAAGGATGCTTACACCCTATTTACTACATTATGTAGTAACATTGCAATAATTCCTACTGTGCAGTCCTTGGATTGAATGCTTTTAACTGTTTGCGGCAGCACAGTGGATGGATTGGCCCTTAGAGTTGCAAAAAGTACTTGGGCGTGGCATAACTGTATCAGCCTACATTGGATATAAGCTTTAAAATACAGACAAGAATGGACAGCCATTATTAACACCAGATGTTGTACACACATTATGTATGATCCCAGTGGTAACCACAAACTTGCTGATAGCCTGTTGGTTACTCCCAACTAAAGTAGATCCATTAAATCAATGGTTGAATAGTGAGACCACTTGTAAGTAAATCCAATTGATTCAATGGGACTACTGTAGTTAAGACTAACAACCAGATTTAGGTTACATGTAGCAAAACATGACTTTGGCTTTCAAATCACCCACTTATGCTAATTCATTCAACAAAGAAACCTTTGGCCTACATGACAACGGAAATGACCTCAAAACGTAATCCTCTAGAATGAGTCCATGTTTAATGACACATCCTATTAAAAATAGGCAGTGTATATTAAGCCTCAGCTGCTCTGACATTCCCAGCTTAGAATGCAGTAGTCAGTTAACATCTTTAATTTTCCCATGTCGGTCTCTGTTCATGCCATTCTAACTGAATGGCATGTTGCCTCTTGTGAAGGCTGTGCTCACAATTAACGGTATAGCAGATGGCAATTTACAGAGGGAAATGCAGATGCTTAAAAAAAATGTGTTTAGGCCATTTAAAAACACAATTGAAGGGACTGAAACCTTCACAGCCCTTGTGCAGAATTCTCTAGATTCTCTAGACATTTCCCTTCTTAATTTATTTAGGTGCTAATTCCAGTTTCCAATACAAATGACATTTTAGGATTTTTCTGGGGAAATGTTCTGATGGATTTTAAAAAACAAACTCCTTTTTCTTTAGTTCCTGCAATCCCTGCTGCTCCACTCAGATGTATCACAGCTGTATCACAACTAATTCTTTACTTTTCCAGGAGGCAGCTCCAGGGAACAGAGAATATCATGAAAGACTGCTGGTTCATAAGCATGTGTGTTGTGTGAAGATAAAAAAAAGGAAACAGAAAAAGGTCTCTGCACAATTGAAACAGACCAACAAGCAGAGCTTGGTAATATTTTTTTGGATTACATCTCCCAGAATCCACCAACCAGCATGGACAGAAACAGAACACCACACAATTAAAATAGACCAGCAAGGAGAACTTGACAACATTACTTTGGGGGGGGGAACTACAACTCCCAGAATACTCCAGCCAGCATGTTAACGGGGAATTATCGGAACTGTAATCCATATTTTTTAAAAAAATTCCCCTAGTTCTGCCATCAAGGCACAACAATACACTCAAATTCTGGCTGGCAGAACTGGCAAGCAGATTCCTTCAATGCTCTATGGGGCAAGTACTGGTCACTGGCACCCTCAGAAAATCAAAATGCTTTTTTAAAAACATATACATGGCTTAAATCAGTCTGCAACAACATTAGCTGCAATGTATATTACATTTTGCTTCCCTCTCTAGCAGACTAGTGTGGAGTTGAACACTTGCACTTATCTTCTGCCCCATCAACTTGGCAGGAGCTTTGTGGCAGGAAGGAAATATCTGACTGTTGTGTGAACACTTCAGCACTTTCTTTGGAATACTTACTATTAGGATGAGGTGGCCAGTAGCCAGATAACGTTCCTTATTTTCCGTTTTCCTTTGGCTTTTAAAAGACAAAGCTTTAGATGTCCTGGGGACTAGAGTACATAGGTGAAAGGAGGCAGCCATCTTCCCAACCCTGGTGGAATGACAGAGGGGATGACAGACCATCATGTCCAGCAGTGACTGAATCTCCAGTTTTGAAATGTGTATCAGTACAGAAATTACTGCACCATACCTTTGAAATGAATCTCTCTAGATCTAGACATAGGCAGACATGGATATAGATACAGATATACAGTTGTCCCTCCATATCCATGGATTTGGTATCCATGAATTTAAGTATTCATGGCTTGAAAATATTCTTTAAAAAATATTAATCCAAAAAGCAAACCTTGATTTTGCCATCTTATATAAGGGACACCATTTTGCAATGCTATTGCATATAATGGGACTTGAGTATTCACCGATTTTGGTATCCATGGGGGTCCTGGAACCAAACCCCAGCGAATATGAAGGGACAACTGTATTTAAAGAGGAAAATGAAGTCTGCCCACCCACCTGATCTATTAGTAAGCATTCCTCTGAAAAAGCATTTCACATATCCTAGAAGTTGCAGGATGTGACCCCAAATATGTTCCACCCACCACATCTTCAGAAAGGGATTTGTTCATCTAGTAACCTTCTTGAAAACTCTGGTGTTCACATTCCTGGCATTCAAACAAGTGATAAATAGTCTGAAGGAGAATCAAAAGGACATCAAACTTTCATGAGCAAAAATGCTTCCGAAACCCTCAGACTATAGTTCTATTCACTTTCTGGTTTCCATGCTAGGGTGACTCCCATCGACCTACCAATTATGTAGTCCCTAAAGGGGATTCTCTGGTCTGAGACAGCTGAGCTGCTCTGTTGTACTGTCACAAAAATAATCTAAACTCTTTATCCCTCTTTTTTAAAAGGTGCCTGATTAAACATTTGTAATAAATCCAGGACACTCAGGGCCTGCCTAAAGGCAGAGCGGCAGATACCCCAACTTCAAGTCAAAGCAGATAGTACTCAGAGCTGGTCAAGTTAGTTTGGCACTGGAGGGGGGGAAATCCCACAAGTATCTGACACTCCTCTTGGCAATAAAACTTCTGATTCCTTTCTGACTTTTCACAACACCCCAAATCAACTGTGGTTGATTCATTATCAGTAATGGTAAGACCCACCCTGTCCACACCAGCTATATCCAGAACAGAAGGGGATCCTATCTACACTACATATACAGATAAGCCTCTTGTGTTTTAGGGTTGTGCTATAATGGGAATAGGAAGTAGCCCTAAAACTGCAGCATGGATGGCTGAGCAACATCATGATTTTCCTTGTTTTTCCTTGTTTTTTTTCCGGGCTGTGAGGCCATGCTCTGGAAGAGTTTATTTCTGACGTTTTCACCTGCATCTGTGGCAAAGTGTCAGAAATAAACTATTTCAGAACACAGCCTCACAGGTCTGGAAAAAAACCCAAGGAAAATCTATGGATGCCAGCCATGAAAGCCTTTGACTTCACATTCAACATGAAAAGTTTGATCAAAAGGGAATTAGAAGGCCACAGAGTCACCTGGCCAAACCATGGATCCATAGGAGTTACACTGGGAGGGTCCACTTTCACCCCACCTCTTTGAATCCAGTTGCCAATAATTTGAGCCCCTTAGTTTTCCCATACTTTTCCCTTAGCCAGCCAGCATGGTGTAGTGGTTTGGCTGATGGACTATAACTGTGGAAACCAGGGTTCCAATCCCTGCTCAGCAATGGACACCCACTGGGTGACCTTGGGCAAGTCATATTCTCTCAGCCTCAGAGGAAGGCAAAGGCAAGCCCTTTTTGAACAAATCTAGCCATCAAATCTAGTCCTTCATCCCTTCAAGACTCACAGAGACCAGAATTTTTTACAATGTGCCAAGTACCACATTGTATGTGTGAAAGATGGGCTTTAAATCTGAGTGGTGTTTTGAGGAGAACATTATCCTCCTTTTCTCCACTCATGATTAAATTCAGGGAAAGTTGGGGTATCTTTGACCATCCAGATGTTTTGGATGCCGCCTTCTAGAAATCCCAATACATATGTCTGGATTATTGGAGTTGCAGTCCAAAGCATCTGGAAAGCCAAAACTTGCACATTCCTGGTTTATGTGTACACAAATCATAGCAGAATTCTACAATATCTCTCATTATGACCTTGAATACTAATTTAAATGCTTCTTCTGGCAGATTTTCATTGATTATCTTCCCTAATGGCATTCATTCGTTTATTGTGAACATTAAGGTTCACAAGGACAAAAATAAAGTAGATTGGCAGAGTAGGCTGAAGATGTTGCAATGGAGAGCCTGGCACTTAATATTAAAGGAGCTCTTAAGGTATTTGAAAGATTTGAATGTCTTGTCATTGCTTGCTCTTAATGTAGTATGCAATTATGCATATTTAAGTGTAGGAGATTTTCAGACCTGCAAAATGCCGGTTTGCCGCGCGAGCAGCCTCCTGAAACTGCTGCGCGGCAAGGGTCTACTTCGGACGACGCTGTGCCTCTCGCGAAACCGTCCGTGTCACTTCCGTGAAGCTTGGGACGGCTCAGCGCCATATTTCAATCACGGAGGTTGCCCGTGATTGAAATATGGCGCTGAGCCGTCCCAAGCTTCACGGAAGTGACATGGACGGTTTCGCGAGAGGCACAGCGTCATCCGAAGTAGACCCTTGCCGCGCAGCAGTTTCGGGAGGCTGCTCGCGCGGCAAACCGTCATTTTGCAGGTCTGAAAATCTCCGTACTCTGTACATTCAGGCCATGATACTGAGAACACAGCTGTGCTGGGCAGGGCATGTTTCTAGGATGGAGGACCATCGCCTCCCAAAAATAGTACTCTATGGTGAACTCGCCACGGGTTAGTGTAAGAGGGGTGCTCCAAAAAAACGATACAAGGACTCCCTGAAACAACATCTCAGGCTTGGCCAAATTGATCACCAATATTGATCCACCCTGGCCTCAAATTGGGAGGCATGGAGACGCACTATCCACAATGCTGCAGCCTTATTTGAGAACTCATGCCGAACAAGTCTTGAAGAGAAACGACAACGCAGAAAGAATCGCAACACGGAAACATCACCCAAGGAGACCTTCTGCTGTGCTTTCTGCAACCGGGCTTGTTTATCTCGGATTGGCCTTTTTAGTCATCAGCGTGCTTGCAGAAAGCGCAGGATGAGTCCTTCCTGAATCTTCGTTTGCGAAGAAAAGCCAGAGAGAGAGATACAAACAGAAGCTACAAAACACCAGTTGGTTTTAATGGAAGCAAATTGTCACAGATTAAAATTCTGCATTGAGTGTCGTGTCCAAATATGTTTTAGATTTGCCTATGTTATTCTTAACTGCGACAAATTGACTTTGACTTATGGCGACCCCATGAATGAGACCTCTAAGTCACCATATCATCAACAGCCCTGCTGAGGTCTTGCAGCCTTAGGGATGTGGCTTCCTTGATAGCGTCTATCCATTTGTAATGCAGTCTTCCTCTTTTCCTACTGATGTCTTCCTTACAAAGCATTATCAGCTTTTTTACTGAGTCTTGTCATTTTATGATAGGTCAAAAGTACTATAGCTTCACTTTAGCAGTCTTGGCTTCAAGTGAAAGTTCAGTCTTGATTTACTCTAGGACCCATTCATTTGTCTTTTTAGCAGTCTATAAGATCCATAGACTCTTCTCTAGCACCACATTTCAGATGAGTTGATTTTGTTCCTATCAGCTTTCTTCACTGTCCAGCTTTCATAACCATACATAGAAATGGGAAATAGGATGGCATGGACAATCCTATTCCCCCCCCCAATGATATATCTTGACACTTCAAGGTCTTGTCTAATTCTTGCAAAGCTTCCTTCCAAGTCCTAGTCTTCTTCTGATTTATTGACTGCAGTCTCCATTCTGATTAATGACTGAGCCAAGGGATGGAAAATCTTGAGCTATTTAAATGTCTTCACCACCTACTTTAAAGATATGCAAATCATCCATGGTCATTTTTGTTTTCTTAAGGTTCAGTTGTAAACCTGCTTTGCACTTTCTTCCTTGACTTTCTTCAGGGGTAGTTCCATGTCTTTGCTATTTTCTACTAGTAGTATGGTGCCATCTGCATATCTTAAATTGTTGGTGTTCCTTCCTCTAGTTTTCACCCTTTCTTCCTCTGAGTCTAATCCTGCTTTATGCTTAATATGTTCAGCTTACAAGCTAAACAGATAGGGTGATAAAATGTAGACTTGCTTGATCCCTTTGCCAATTAGAACCCATTCTATTTCTCTGTATTCTGTCCTGATGGTAGCTTCTTGTCTTGAATACAGGTTACGCATCAGGACAATCAAATGTTGTGGCACACCCATTTTTTTGAGTGATCCATAGTTTTTCATAACCTACATGATCAAAGGCTTTGCTATAATTTATAAAGCATAGGCTGATTTTCTTTTGAAATTCTTTGGTGTGTTCCATTATCCTTCATATGTTTATAATATGATCCCTAGTGTCTCTTCCTTTCCTGAACCCAGCTGGGACATCTGGCATTTTTCATTCTGTATATGGTAAAGGTTTTTATTGAAGAACTTTGAACATCACTTTGCTTGCATGGGAAATTAATGCAATGGTTCTGTGGTTACTGCAATTTCTGGTGTCCCCTTTCTTGGTGATTGGAATGTATATTGAGCATTTCCAATCTGTGGTCCAATGTTTGGTTTTCCAAATTTGTTGGCAGATTTTAGTTAGAAATAGATTAGATTCTGTCTCTGTAGGCTGAAGCAGCTCTATTGATAGGCCATGTATTCCTGGTGATTTGTTTTTCCCAAGTGCTCTGAGTGCAGCTTCCACTTGCCTTTCTAAATGTGTAGGGTCATCTTCAAATAGTTCTTCCTTGAATGAGTCTGTCACCCTTTCATCTCTTTTATATAGTTTTTCAGTGTATATTTTCCATCACCTTTTTATTCCTATTTGGTCATGAAATGTGTTCCCCTTCTGGCCATAGAGCATATCCACTCTTAGTTTTAATTTCCCTTTGATTTCTTGGATCTTGTGGTTGAGGTCTCTTGTACTTCCTTTTCTGCTGTCATCTTCTATTTCTTTATATTGTTTATTATAGTAATTCTCCTTGTCCTTGTACACAAGTCACTGAACAGTTGCATTCAGGATTCTGACTCCATTTCTGTCACCTTTTATTTTTCTTCTCACCTGTCCTTAACTGCTTGAAGAGTTTCATCTATCATCCATTGTGATGTTGCTTTCTTTTTAGCTGCGGATAGTGCCTTTTTGCATTCCTCTCTGACAATGTCCCTGGCTTTAGTCCAAAGTTCTTCTGCCTCCCAATCAATCAGGCTTAATAGCGCAAATCTATTTTTACATTATCTCTAAATTCTATGGGGATGGTCTTCAGGTTGTATTTGGCAAGATGGTTGGTTTAGTGTTCTTCTTTAGCTCTAATTTTTGGTATTAGTAGCCCATGTTCTGTGTCACAATCTGCTCCTGGTCTTGATTTTGCAGAGGGAATGGGGCTTCTTCATCTTCTGCTTCCAATTATGTAGTCCATTTGCTTTCTATATTGGCCATCAGGTGATGTACATGTGTACCCTCACTTCTTTGGTTGCTTGAAGTATTTGTGATGAACAAACTGTTGGCCTCACAAAATTCAGTCAGTCACTCTCCTTCATTTCGTGATTCTAGGCCTAATTTTCCTAAAACCTTGATTCTGCTCTGTTTCCTACTTTTGCATTCTGATTGCCTATAATTAACAAGAAGTCCTGTTTTGGTGTGTGATCAGTTTTCTCCTGGACTCCAATACAGAATCTTTCAATTTACTTCTCTTCTCCCTCTGTAGTTGGAGCATAAACTTGGATTATGCTTATACTGATAGGTTTTCCCTGAAGTCTTATTGATATGATTCAATCAGACTTTGCATTATATCCTTTGACTGCTTTTGCTACATCTCTCCTCACTATTAATGCTATCCCATTTCTTCTTAGATTTTCACAAATCCACAGGAGGAATCCTGGGAAATATTTTGTGGGTAGGATTTTGTAACTGGCATGGGTCACATTTCTAGACAAGAATCCATGTTCTAGACTAGAAGAAATGTGGCCTGGCCTCATGCTTATGGAATCTATTTTGCCCTTTATACTGGAACCCCAAAGTCCATTGACCAGAGCCCTGGTGAGTGCATGTCCTTTTTTGAAAGGGGCACATGAGGCTATTCTTTAGCCTGTTTCATTTGTTTATGTTCCACACATATTTAGTTACCGTAACAGCAGGCCCACAATACTTAACATCAGGAAGATGCAAGGCATGGAGCTATAGAGCACAAAGGAGTAAAGAGAACA
Organism: Gambelia wislizenii; assembly: GCA_030847615.1. Lineage (NCBI taxonomy): Eukaryota > Metazoa > Chordata > Lepidosauria > Squamata > Crotaphytidae > Gambelia > Gambelia wislizenii. The sequence goes on along the minus strand of JAUMIR010000006.1, from coordinate 128,238,214 downwards.
AATTTTAAGGGAGTCCTGGTGACGCAGTGGTTAAATGCCAGTACTGCAAGCCACAACATTATGAGTTCGATCCCAGAGGGTCCCAAGGTTGACTCATCCCTCCATCCTTCCATAGGTTGGTAAAATGAGTACCTAGCTTGTTGGGAGCAATTAAAGATTGCTCTAGGGGGTGCTTTGGCACTGATAAGCAGTATAGAAATATCAATGCTATTGCTATTACTATTTCTATTTTAAAAACAACTTTCTAAGCTTCACTCATTGTTTGTAGAGAATCCAGAATATTTCACTGATAAGCTATTGAAGTTCAGTGTTTCCCCTACTGTCCATCTACCTGTCTTCAGAGTTATTTTGTTTTGTTTTAACAGCACCATCTTACCTTTGTGTATTGACAAAATGCTATTGAAGTCTTTCAGAACTGCTGTCTTGTTAATTAGTAGTTTCCTCTTTGCTTCTCTTTTTGACTTCTTCCCTTGTAATTAGCTGGTTCCTGTTCATTGACCGTATCATCCCTAAATGGTTCTTCAGTTAGCCAGTTAGAACAGGAGGGAATTTTTAAACAAATTGTCAAGGCAACAACGGCATGCTATTGCTTGCTGCCCAGGTTGGTTGATGCTCAGGAAGGCTGAATCTGGAAAGCCATTCTGTAGAAATATAGCAGGCAAACAGCAGGGAACTTCAGCGAAGAAATGTAAAGAAAGAAAGCAAATATGAAATAAAGATACATTATTGTTCACCATGAGCTGTCTTCAATAGGCAAAATTATTGTACACTATGAGCTGTCTTCAGTTGGCAAAAATTGGGATCATGAAGAGTATACCATAAATCCTGTAAACTGAGCAGAATAGTATCTTATATAGAACATATTGCTTCAACATAATGATTTTGGAAGCCATGAGAAAATGTTTCTATATTGGTACTATATGATAATTCCTCTTAGCATGGAAAAGGCTGTATATAGCCATCATTCCCAAAAGGGCTTCTTTTCAAGAGAAATTGCTTGACAAGCAAGCTAACTGAGACTATTCTGCTCAGATAAATATGAATACAAACTTCTCACAAGTATGAGTTAATTATTGAGAAATAAAATTTTCTTCCAGGAAAAGAGAATACAGTATTATCCCACGGCAGGTGGAGTTTTTTTATTCATCTGAAACTGCTTTTTTCAGCTGGTTTTAAAGTAGCATCTGAAAAAGTAGGGAAAACTGAATATATTTTGGACTGATTTATCCTGTCAACTGTATTTCACAATCCCAGCATGTCCTGAACTAGAAATACATTCCTCATCAGTAGAAAATGGATTCTGTATAAGCTTCTGTCAGCCATAGAATATCTGTTTGCTTTCTTGCATCATTTTATGGGGGGGTTAACTCTGAAGACCTCTCAGAAAGTTAAGGCAGGGCACCAAACAGCAAGGCTTCTTCTAACTGGCACAAGTAACATGGAACAAATTTTGCCACTTTTACAAGTTGCGCTGGCTTCTCACATTAATGGAACTTAAAGGTCTGGGTGTTTTTTTTAAAAAAAAACAGACAATAATTGTTAATTGTTAAGGCTTATAGATTGTTTTGTTCAGGTTTTATAAACTACTTCAAAAGCTCCCTTGTAGCAGGATATAAATCTATTAAACAAATGCAATAATCTTTTGAATCAACAAAGAAGCACATCAATTTATTATACTGGCGCATACACAAGGGGAAATAAAACTGGATTAAGTATCTCATCCTTCAGACTGTCATTTTTTTCCCCATTTGATATTTGGAAATGTGTTCTTTGAGAACACTTAGAATATTACATGGTTTACTAAGGAAACCTAGTACCGAAGCAATGAAAAGGGGTGTCTCATAAGCAGGGCTAGAAGGGAATATGCCAGAGTTTCTTAAAACACTATACATGGGCATTGTGAGTTTTAACTTTTTCTGAATAAAAATGGGAAGAGAAACATATCTCTTGGAATGAAGAAGGTGTGCAGGGTTGGCCCTACCATGAAGCAGAAGGAGGTCACCTTTTTCTGATTGTACCATAAGGGTGTGTGTGGAATACATGAAAGTAGAAATTGGTGTTGGAATGCTGTAAGGAAATATTTTAAATATAGACCCTAGCAGAAGAGAAGCAGCCATCAGAGCACAGCTCAGAAATACTGAGTCATGAGGAGTGTAATTGTTGATAGCAAGTTACTTCTCTTGGTTCTTTTCACACTACACAATTTATAGCACTATGAACCTACTTTAACTGTCATCATCCCATCCCATGGAATCATGGGATTTGTAGTTTGGGGGAGGCATTTAGAATTCTCAGCCAGAGAGCTCTAGTACTTCACCAGACTGTCAGTCAGGACTCCACAGGATTCAGCCTTGGCAGTTAAAAGTCGAATCATTAATGCTATAATTGTGTAGTGTGAAAGAGACCCTAGTCATGAAGGCATAATAAAGATACATTTCAAAGTACTGTAACAAGTGGGAATTACGTTACTTTATTGGTATAGTGAGTATCCCTTTGTAGGTATGCATAAAAGTTACTTTTAAAACCTTCTTTAAGTTGCATTAGAAGACATTTTGATGGGAAGTTTTCAAGGCTAATGCCATTTTCTTATTACTTCTCCTCCCCAAACAATACAGCTGCCAGACTTAACCAGCAGTCACTTTGTGGTCCCGGCAGCCCCACCCCCCATCTCTCCCCATAGCAGGCAAGATTCCACACAGCCGCCACCATGCTTGGTCTGTCTTCTTCCCAGCTAGCTTCGCTTGCTGGGGAGAAGACGGAGCAGTAGCCAATCAGGATGGGGGAGCTTGTTTCCCAGCCAATCAGATGCAGTCTCCAAGTTTGGGTCTGGTTGGCTGGGAGAGTAAGAAGCCTCTGCTGTTGGCAGGCTTCATTCCGGTCCAGCGGCTGGGTACAAATTACTGGCCGCTTCACCAGAGTAGGCAGTGGCTCTCGGTGAGCTTGCCCCCCCATCCTTCAGTCATGTATTTTCCCAGGGGTACATATATTTACTTGTTGTCACAACTTTGGGGGATGGTTGGAATGGCTACCAGATCCAAGGTCATTGGTATTGGGTGTCTCTGTCAAGATCAAAGGTCACAGAGACCCCCTGGGAAGAAAGGGGCATGGGCCGGGAGGACACGCCAGCTTGGGGTATGTGACTGCCGGATGCCCCCCCCCTTTTGTGGTGGAAGGGGGAGCACAAGGTTGGTTGGTAGGCATCCAGGGGCCTGCAGGGACTCATTCCCCTTCCTGGCTTTTACTTGTTGGCAGGTGGGCTGACAGCGGATTCATTGACCAGCAGGCAGGTTGGTCAATGTCTGGATCCAGAGCCACGTGTTTGAGTCAACCAACTGCAGCTGTCATCAATAAATTTGTGGCCATTATTGCCAATATGTTTTTCAAACTAATTTGGTGTCTGACTTTTATTGTGGATGGGGGGAAGGAGGGGCATCCTGCCTGGATGCGCAATGAAAAATTTCATTTTTAAAACCTAAGTGCATGAAGTAATGGCAATGAATTACTTGTTACATGCTGTAATGTGTAAAGGGAATAAATTATTTCTTTAAAAGTAAGTTTTTAGCCTGCACCTTTGGGCTCTACTCCAGGTAGGAAAAAGACTTGGGTCAATATTGAGGGATCACAGAACATTCTGTGTTCTGAAGCTCCCTTCATTGAATTCACTCCCAAGGAAAACTTGTTTCTCTTTATTGTCTGTGTTGGGGTAGGGGGGCATTAGGGATACCTATTTTATATGTTTCAAGCAAAAACTTGCCAATTGCAGTGCAGATGCACCAACTGGCTTCCTTCATGTCACCTTCAATTCCCAGGGCATTTTGAACTTTCTTCCCTCACCCCACCTTAAGTTTAATTTTTTCAATGACAAGAGATGAATGAATTGAAAACTGCAAGAATGAGATCTGCTACAAAAGGTGACAACTGGCCACCCTATATCTGACACTGCTTTTCTCCTTTTCCCTTTTCAAATTAGGGCTAAAAAGAAGGTCTTGGCATGGTGGACAATGATGCTTTCCCCATGTCTGCTACGTGTCAGGCATGCTGGATCTTGAAATCCTAATGCTTCATTAGTCTCCCTCTCAAGATGATGGCCCTGTTTAGGATGATTGGGGGTGGAACTGGGCTCAATGCTGCATAGAATATTGGATCCATCCAATAGCATGGCTTCATTTTTCAGGGCACACTTCACAGCCAGACCCTTTCATGGAAATTTAATTGAGCTACACAATATTTGTTATTAGACTCACAGAGACGGAAGATCCAATCACCTCCTCACTGTAGGAAACCCAGAGCTAGAGCATCTCCTAACAAAGTTTCTGCTTACACAGGGCATGTCTACACGACTGGGAAAAAAATCCGTTTGGGGGGTAAAAAATACAAAAAGGCAGTCGTATGAATGTATACGATCTGCCTACATGATTTTTTAACCCCCCTAAACTCCGTATGACCCCCCCCTTGCCCAGCTGGCTGGAGCGAGCAAGCCAAGTGGCAGTTTTAAATCTCCCACCACTTTTTTTTTTAATTTAAAAAGGTGCCTGTTATGCGGACTGTTATGCGGACAGTCGGTTTTCCATATTTACAATATAAAATAAAAATGAATAAATGTAAACATTCTTCATTTCATGGCCTTACCGGACTCTTCCTTAGCTGGGAATCCAACATGGTGGCTGCTCCCAATTCCCCTCCTTGCTAGCCCCGCCCCCTCTACTCAGCCAGCCAATCAGATTACACTGCCTGTTCATATGTGTGTGAATGGCAGGGGGAGGGGTACAGATGATCAACCATTCGAACGACTGTATGGATTTTAGGTCGAGATCCGCTAATCCTCCCGAACACCGAATCCACATAGTTTACGGGGGATTCACTAGCCCCCCTTCCGAAAGACACGTATGCATCTGAATGGCCGTGTGTACACATGATCGATCTTTCAAACTCCATACCTATTTTTTTTATCATGTAGACACCCCCAGATTTCCAGAGAGGAATAGAGAACCACCACTATAGATAATTGGTTCCACTGGTGAATTACTCATACCATGAAAAAGCTATTTTCTAATGCTCAACCATAAACAGTAACTCAAAGGTGGGCATAGCATGACCTATGGAGCATATATGACCTCTGGACCTCAGTGTTGTGGCCCATGAAGCCCTCCATCAGTACCTAATAGATAATTTTTATCTCCAAACCACACGGAAAGCCCACAAATGTATGAAAACATGTGAAAATATCCCACCTACCCAGTAATAACCCTGTAATATCCCCAAATGCCTCTATTTTTCTCTGCAGTCCCTCTCAAAATGGTGACAGGAAGTGACATCATTTTGAGAGGCATGATGCTTCCTGTCACCATTTTGAGAAGGACAGGGGGGAAATGGAGGTACAGTCCTCCCTCAACATTCGCGGCCTCCACACTTGCGGTTCCGCATATTCGCGGTTTGCCATGAGGGGAGGCAGAGGAAAGTGGTGACGGGGCCTCTGAGGCCCCATTGCCACTTTCAGGAGGGAGTGGGGAGGTGGGGGGAAGTGACTATGGGGCCTCCGGAGGGCCTCTGGAGAGGGGTCACCTGGAGAGGGAGTGGGGAGGCCTGGGAAGGTGACTTCGGGGCCTCTGGGGGCCTCGTGGTCGCCTGGGGAGGGAGTGGGGAGGCCTGGGGAGGCGACTTCGGGGCCTCCAGAGGCCCTGTGGTTGCCTGGGGAGGGAGTGGGGAGGCCTGGGAAGGCGGCATTGGGGCCTGCGGAGGGCCTGCGGAGGCCCCGTGGTCACATGGGAGGGAGTGGGGAGGCCTGGGGAGGCAGCTTCATGGCCTGTGGAGGGCCTGTGGTGGCCCTGTGGTTGCCTGGGGAGGGAGTGGGGAGGCCTGGGGAGGCGGCTTTGGGGCCTCTGAAGGTCCCGTGGTCACCTGGGGAGGGAGTGGGGAGACCTGGGGAGGCGGCTTCGGGGCCTGTGGAGGGCCTGCGGAGGCCCCATGGTCACCTGGGGAGGGAGTGGGAGGCCTGGTGAGGTGGCTTCGGGGCCTGCGGAGGCCCCGTGGTTGCATGGGGAGGGAGTGGGGAAGCCTGGGGAGGCAGCTTCGGGGCCTCCGGAGGCCCTATGGTCACCTGGGGAGGGAGGGGGAGGTCAATCTTTATTCGTGGAATTTTCACATTCATGGGGGTCTGTGGAACCTAACCCCTGTGAATGTGAAGGGATGACTGTATTTAAGCTTGCTGGATAAGGCCTTGGGGGGAGGAGCTGAGGGAAACTGACTGATGGCCCCCAGTCAATTGCCCACCCCTGCTATAACTTGAGACCATTTGACAATGGTACCTGGTAACTCTCACCCAGGCTTTAAAGGAGCTATCCAGATGCTGGAGCTATTTTGAGGATGGGGTTCAGCACCTTGGATATCTCCTTTAAAGTCTGGAGTTCACCATCCCATTGACAGCTGCCACTGCCATTAGCCCTATTTCCAGGGGCAGCAGAGAACACGTCTTTGCTCTCTTGAACCCAATTTTGAGAGAAAGGCAGGATATAAATTAATTAATCAAAAAATAAATAAAGTAACAGTCCTTTGGGTATCTGTAGGTAAGGTTTATTTATTTATTTTAAAGTAATACCTGTTCTGTGATTCCATCCCTTTTTGCTAATGTCACAAGAAAGTAATTTAGAGTGAAGATATAATCGACAGCTGAAATGTGGTTAATGAATGGAAGAGAAGTTCCACAGCAGTTTGCAGAGAACAAGGCTGCAGAAAAAAATGCAGCAACATAGCATGAATTGTTAAAAGTCCCAATGCATAAGTGATGGGGGGGGGGTAATGAATATTTATTTAGCAGTCTAACCTCCTCTAAATTTGACCTAATAGGAAGCTGTGCCAGGGATGTTAATGGGTTCAAAGACATTGGGAAATCATTCCAGACAGCTGCGGTAAAGAAATATCTGCTTTAACAGACTAACAAGAAATCTAGGTAAGAATCATACAGTTAAGCAAAATACAATCCTGTCCATAGCTAGAAATGTTGTGTTGCTGAGGCCTGGAGGCATGGGATGGGGCCACATCTTGAATTAATGCAAGCTACAATCAAAGCCATCTAATAGAAGTGGTCAAGTGCTTGTCAATCATCCAAGTGCATTTATACTTACAGAGCTGGTGTGTAGACATAATGCCAAACCACAGTGTTGTGCTTCATGAGTGAGGCTCAGTCTCACACGTTCCCTACTGCTCCCTTTCCCCACTTGCCTTAGCCCTCTCCAGCATTCACTTTCATGACAAAACATGGTTGACCATTACATTCAGAGCAGGCAAGCAACAGTTTGCACAAGCCATCATTTGTCTACAAAGCAGAATTCAAAACTACAATTTGATTATGGTTTCCATTACTAATTCACAGAGAATCAATATAGGATTTTAATAGTGTGGACTTAATTTACTTCTTTGGAACTGAAGGCTAAATCATAGCACTTGGTCAAGGCAGAGCTGACACGCTCTGTCACAGCCACACACGCCCCCGACTTGCCAAGTTGAAATGTGGGTCAGAATATGGATAGCCATGGAAAATTATGTCCAGTAGGCCACAAGGTGACTAGGAAGTGGGGGCACACAAATCCAAGTGTTGTTCATATAACACCAGAACATAGTTATATTACATTTGACTCTATCCATTAGCTGGATAAAAAACAAGAGTGCAGTTGCTCTTTCTTAGAAGATTATCAGACATGACAAAAAGTCCAAGAGCAGCACGTGAGGATGACCTTACTGTCCTGCGAACGGGACCCAGTTTCAGATGATGTCATTGTCATGTGCTGCTTATGTGCTGCAGCTGTGAGTAAGGCATCGCTTTTCATTGATGGGATGAAAATTAAAAGTGACGCCTTACTCACGGCTGCAGCACAGAAGCAGCATGTGATGATGACAAGGATGCCTGAAACCAGGTCCCATTCACGGGACAGTAACATCATCCTCGTGTGCTGCTCTTGAACTTTTTGGACGCATCTGATAATCTTCTAAGAGAGCAGCAATGCAGATTACTACCTGCAGAGCTCAGAAAGTTGCATTTTGGTACTACAGCTCCCAAAATCCCATGTGGGACAGGAGGATTTTGGGATTCTTTTGTAGTACAAAAAAGTGATGACACTGACATTGGCCTCCTAATTTAAAACATTTTTTTTTAAAGCCATTGGGGCCTAACTGATTTCTTCCAAAGTGTCCTTATACATGGTTTTCAATTATTTTAATCTTCTAAGCTGTTTTAACTTGTTGAATTGTTTAGTATGCTTTAAGTCTATTAAAATTATTTCTATTGTTTTGAATTTTAAATTGGTTTAAACTATTTGTCAGTTGTCCTGAGTTATTTGTAAGCTACCCTGAGATCTTATTTATATGTGTCAGGGCAGAAATATTTGAATAAATAAACACTGATTGTATTTGCCTGTTCTACTAAGATCCCATGATATAGTGGAGTGGGCTGTCAATGCTTTAATAAGTTAAAAAGAAATACAGTAATAACTTCTCTCAGTTGTGACTATTTGCAACCCTTTCATTATTTCTCAGTGCACAACAAAGCTGAGAAATTCCTATAAAAAGTAAATGAATCTGCAAGTTCAGGGACTGGACCAAGAATACCATCAAGGGGGTGGAAGCTGTTTTCTCTTTCATGGTTGTATCCTGACAAACTATGTGTCTGAAGAGATGTAAACTGCCACCAGCTGAGACTTTATGAATCTGCTCATGTCTCCTGCCAAGTCCTGCCAGAAGAAAATTATTTGCTGGCATAGGATTCAACTTGACTTCATTCCCTTCATTGCTACTGTACTCTCTCTCTCTCTCTCTCTCTACAGGGGATCGCCTTACATATTCTTAATTGCAAAGACAGCTTGTAAAGCTGGCAGCAGTTTGTACCGAGAAAAGGGATTTTATCAGTGTGCACTTCATTTACTCCTTTGGAACTGAAGGCTTGAATCATAGCACTTGGTCAAGGCAGAGCTGACATGCTCTGTCACAGCCCCACACACACCCCTGAAAGAAAGGGACTAAAATTGCAAAGCCTTATGCTCTGAAAATGAATGGCCCAATGTAACAGATCCATTTAAATCTTTATTTTCATGCTGCGAAACCGCTGACACACCACTCCAAAGGACTGCTTCTCCCACCACTGCATGCCCTTTCCTACAGTGAGAGATTGTTTCTTCTATTTATGGGAGCAGAGTATCACCATTGCCACAGCCAATGTGTTTAGTGGAAATGTGTCAGCTCCAGAGCTGACCTTAGGAATTGTCCATGTATTAATTGTGTTCACTCCCATCTACATGGCCTTTTGAAGTGGCTCTGACTGCCGTTGGCTCCCCCTATTATGCCCTATAGTTAGCTGTTCTGCCCTTTGCCCAAACCCAGTTATGTTAATTTTTGCCACCACACCTTCACCCCCAACTACAAAGGAAGAGTTATATCAGCTAGTAAGTTCTTAGTTTATGGCAAAATGGGTTATGTGCCAGAAGGCTAGAGAATCAGACATCAATTCTGAATAAAACTGTAGAACAGATTATTTAGTGGTTAATATGAGTATCTATACAATAATTCAAAGAGTCAGCATGGTGTAGTGGTTTGAGCACTGGACTATGACTAGAGACCAAGGTGTGTGAATCCCTACTTAGCCATGGAAACTTACTGGGTGACCTTGGGCAAGTCACACTCTCTCGGCCTCAGAGAAAGGCAATGGCAACCCCCCTCTGAACAAATCTTGCCAAGAAAACCCCATGATAGAATCAGAAAATCATAGAGTTGGAAGAGAACACAAGGGCCATCCAGTCCAACTCACTGTCTTGCAGGAATATCCAATCAAAGCATTTCCAACAAATGACCACCCAATCTTTGTTTAAAAACCTCCAAAGAAGGTGAATCCACCACACTCCAAGGCAGCATGTTCTACTGTCAAACAGTTCTTACTGTCAGGAAGTTCTTCCTAATGTTTAGGTGGAATCTCTTTTCCTGTAGTTTGAGTCTATTGCTCCATGTCCTAGTCTCTGGAGCAGCAAACAAGCTTGCTCCCTCTTCAGTATGACATCCTTTCAAGAATTTAAACATGGCTATGTCTAACCTTCTCTTTTTCAGGCTAAACATACCCAGCTCCCTAAGCTGCTCCTCATAGGTCATGGCTTCCAGACCTTTCACCATTTTGGTCACCCTGCTCTGGACACGTTCCAGCTTGTCAATATCCTTCTTCAGTTGTGCTGTCCAGATTGGACATGGTATTCCAGGTGGTGTCTGACCAAAGCAGAATAAAGCGGTACTATTATATACCTCGATCTAGACACTGTACTCCTATTGATGCAGCCCAGAACCGCATTGGCTTTTTTTAGCTGCCTCATCGCACTGTTCACTCACGTTCAGCTTGTGATCTACTAAGAGTCCTAGACAGGTTCACCTTAGGGTCATCATAAGTCAGAAATGACTTGATGGCTCACAGCAACACCAACAATAGCCTTAATTAAGTTGTAGAATTGTTCATTGTAGCTGGGAGCATTTGCAGAAGTCTGAGCCTATTTTATTAGTACGTGTATATCCCACCTTTCTTCTCCAGGGTGCTGATTGTTGCCGTTTCTCACACTGGTGAATTAAAAAGAAAATCTCCCAAGCAGCAAGACTTCAAAACTACATCAGACAACTCTTTCAATATTGCTCGAAATCATCGATCTGTGTAGCACAGTCTTAGGCATAGTTTTACAAAGACCCATGATACTTTGGATGGCTGCCTTGAAACCATTCTCTATTTTATATTCATCTTTAGTAAAACAAATAATTTTAATTAATGCTCATCAGAGACAAGTTAGCACCAAATGCTTCATAGTCAACTGCTTCAAAACTTCTGAACTCCTTCTTATCAGAACCTAATGGAAAAGGGAAGTTCTATCAATACATTCTGCTCCATATATTAATTACTTTTCTCATGAAACAGTGTGTGCTTGTGAGATATTTTAGTCCAGTCTAAAATGTATTGGAGAGTTTTAATTAGGATACATCATTAATTAACATTGCATTGGTCTAGAAAAGAACTGTATTTTTTTTTTAAAAAAATACCATTTTATATCTTTGCATTAGTTCATTCCAAGGTGAAACTACCTGGTATTGTTGAACTGTAGGATAATTATACCACTCAAGATCAGTAGGCTTGGCTTCTATCTTATGAATTACCATGGGAAACGAATTGATCTGGTGCATTTCAGCCTTAAAGTAATCCATATCACCTTTTGGGATGAGATGTCTGGCCACTCTATAAAATAAATTTTGTTACATCACAACCTATATCCAGTTGATGTTGCCTGCAAGCAATAAAGACATATCCAGGGGTTGTCTAGATGGTGAAAATAATCCTAGTAGAATTTGCAGAGAATACCTTTTGTCCCAATGAGATCCTGTGGTGATTCACCTTATTCAGAAGGCGAGGGGGCCGAAAGCTGGGGGGGGGGTGTCTTTGCAGCTTTCCCCAAGGTTTTTAAATAATGTGTGGAAATATGCATTACTGATCGTTTGGACAACTGGTTTGCATCGCAGTGCATTCTTAGCAAGGGCGGAAGTGGAAAGCTGATCAGTCAGACGTATGTGGAGTGCGGGCTTGTCAGCAATAAAGTGGCTTTAAGCTCCATTTTGGAGTTTTGCGTAGCTGATTGTGTGCTTTTCTGCTGCACTGAGGTGGCCAAACAGTTTTTTAAAGTGGAAGGTTGCACTTCTGCACCTTTGATTTGCCATTTAAAAAATAGTGTACAGCAGCGGCGACTTGTGGAGAGTAATAACATTAGAGATTTACTCTCAGCCACCCTCTTGATCTACAGGCATGGCTACATGTGAACTTAAAACACGGATAGCTTCGCATACCCGTGGTTTTGCCAAAGGAGCTTGGAAAAAAAATGAATGCTGCTGTGATTTTGTGCTTATGCACAGCAAGCAGTATTATATCTTCTCATCTAGATCTAGACAATCTAGAGAAGTCAATGATCACCTTCTATTTCCAGACTAAGAGAAGCAGTAGTCAGTCATGAGCTAACTAATGACCCATCCACACTACACAATTATAGTGCTAATATTCCAATTTGACTGCCATGAATCCATCCTATGGAATCCTGGGTTACATACTTTAGTGAGGCACCAATAAAGCACTCTGGCTGAGAATTCTAAATGCCCCTCTCTAAACTTCCTATCCCAAGATTCCATAGGATAAAACCATGGTAGTTAAAGTGGAATTATAGTGCTATGGTTTGACTGTGTGAATGGATCCCAGGGCTGAAGGGAAAGTAGCTATAAAAAAGATATGCTTAGACTGAAATCTTACACTGCTATGTGAACTGAATTCAGTAGGGCTTGCTTTTGAACAGGTATGCATAGGCTTACACTTTTAGCAATTTACTTTTAAGTCAGTCAAGAGAACCAAAGTCAAAGCTCCTTATTTCATATTACAAGAGGGAGCATCAAGATTGTGAAGTACTGCTGTCAAGCAATTAAAGTGTATTTAGTTTACTGATTATCTACCTTTAACTGATTGATTGGTTAGCTCAATCATTGACACTTTATTTAGCTTTATGAAATATTTTTTAACACACCTTTAAGGGTACACTGTCCTCACTGAGTACCATAGTTTACAAATAATGTCTGGAATCTTGTCTGTTAATCCTAACTGGAATTAATCCCAACCAGTGAGTCAATTACTGAATGGTTAAATTGCATTGATTCAATGGGTCTACGCTAGTCAGGACCAAAAACAGATTTTAGACCAATATGTTATAAATACATAAAGGCATAATAGATGGCATCTCCGTGTCTCCACATAATGTTATTTCCTTCCAGGCAAAGTCCATAGGCAGGATCCTGAGGTAAATTGTATAGAACGGGCTGATGATACTTTGCTACCTGATGTTATAAAATATCATCATCCAGTCCTAAGAATCTTGCATATAGATTTTGCCTGGAAGGATGTAACATTGAACTCCATGAAATATCTCAGTATATATACATAGGTGTTTGCTTCTCAGTTTACCTAAATTTAAGTTAGTAAAAATATCTGAGGTTGATTTTTTAAAAAAATAAAGCCAGGGGAGCGTGTTCGACAACATTGATGTGTTCTACAACATTAAAAATGTCTTTCTTAATAATTGGAAAAACCAACTCTCAACATTTAATGCAGAGTAGGAACATCAGTACCCATAAGTTCAAATAAGAACCAATATTTCAGCTAGGGAAATCTGACAATCCCATTCCTTTGCAAGCCATTAATTAAGACCTCGCCTACACTTTACCAGTATTATCACACAGCCGGGAAAAAAAATTACAGCAAATGTGAATAATGAATTTGTCTTTTGACAAGCCCAGCAGCAAGCTTTAAAGTAAAGAAGGAAGCAGTGATATTTATATGATGATGGAAGGAAGACTGGGGACCATTTAATGATAATAGCAAAGCCAACAGCAATCTGCCTATGTCAGAAAGAAGCCTGGATATATTCAATATTAATGTCAATAGCAAATGGAATCATCTTCCTAGATTAAGGCATGATGTAATTCTGTTTGAAACAGGAAAATCATCTGGTTGCTTTTAAGTCTTCTCCAGGTAGAGTTTCAAAGTACAGCTGCTTCTGCTTGCAATTTGGGATGAAAGAAAGTTAAAACAGAAGAGACAAAATTGAAATACTGTCTGTTTCATCTAATCCACCCTATATTTATCTTAAAAGTAACCTAGTGTTTCTTGATTGATTGGTGAGTAGAGCTAAGCTTCATTTGAATGGCAATGTTGATTACAGAATTTTATTTTAAATATGTAGAAAGGAGGACTTTAAGGCTGCAGTCCTAGGGGTGCATCTACACTATAGAAATAATGCAGCTTGACACCACTTTAAGGACTGTATCAAACTAGTGTATAAAAATTCTGTAATTCCGCAAATGAAGATAGTAGGAACATTGTGGCATCATAACACTTATTATCACACATAGCTGTAATCATGTGAAAGAAACATCAAGGAATTATCACACAATGACCACTAACACTTTAAGAACAGGAGTTTATGTACTTCCATGATTTGGCATGGGCGAGATTTTTGCTGTTCTTGTGAGAAGATGCGAGCACACTTAAAACTCCAGGTGCCAGGCTCTTGGACACAGTAGATGGGCTGGCAGGCAAGGCAGTGGTGGTAGTGGTGGTGGAAGTGGCGGTGGCCCCGCTGGGCCTATGTAGTGTTGGCTTGGCTGGCCCATGCAGACAATGACATGCCACTGCAATGGATTGGGTAGTGTGTGCAGACACTGCCTGTGTGTGCAAACACTATCAAATAGCCAGTACAGACAAGACCAGAAATCCATTTCTTTCTCTAAATAAAATTGGATCATGACTTGATTCGCTAGGCCTGGTCTTCTAATTTCTAAGTCTCCTGCAGTAATGCATCCATTTGGGACCAGTTCTTGTTCGTTTGATACTCTTGGTTCCAACATGCTCTCTCTGAGAATGCTTGAGATACCAGTTTTGGAGCTGGGCTAGAAGTCACATCTTCATCTTTTGAAGCATTCGTGTTCTTCTACTTTACGGTGAAGAAAGAGATCACTCTTTCTTTCTCTCTTGTCCCCAGGACATGAATTCCTGGAAGTCACATACCCACATCCCTCATGTATACATAAACACACCATCACAGACCCAAACCAGAATTTCAGAAATGTTGTCCCAAGGTTTTTTGTTGATTCTGATCATTTACCTGTCGTAAAGACACTCTCTCAGGCTGCTTTGTATTGGGTTGAATTTTACTATTAAATGCATGGAATGCTGTTTGCCAGGCTAGTTAGCAACACATATGCCTTAAAGTAACATCAATTCTAAAGCATATATTCCAGGGTATTATACCTATTACCTTGATTAAATAAGCCTTTGTGTTAAGTGTCTAATAAAAGTGATAGAACCAGAAATGCAGAAAAATAATACAATAGGTACTTGAGTAACAAAACAGTCCTAAGTTCAGATGTGTGTTGTAAGTATGACTCCAAGGGGGCATGAGAATGGTGTGCATCACTGCCCCCCACATGTCATTGCATTACAGCTTCCATCATCCCTTGCTATTAAAGCCAGTAGAGAGGGATTATGGGAATTGCAGTCCAACAGAATCTGGAGGGTCAAAGTTGTCTGCCCTGGGAGAAGTGAGTATTTCCTACCATCCCATTTATTCCTGATGTTTCAAGTTATAATATCTTAAGATCTTACTTAGCTTGGATGAGGCCATGGGCAGGCAATTTCACTAGGTCCATGGGCCAATTTTCATCCCCATGTGTGAAAATTGCTTTTTTTTTAAAAAAAAAGAAAGTGACCAGAGCCCGAGTTTTACTTTTGGTATTCTTGGAATGGGGGTCTCTTAGTCCCTCCCCTACCCATTGTCACTCTGCAGGTTTCCAGGAGTAGGAAATGACATGGTTTTGGGGCGGGGGGAGTTAGAACAGGGAGACCCAGTATATGTGTCTAGAAGAGGATCTGGAGCTGCAAAAATGAGATTGGAAGCTTGCCTCATTTCCTTTTGCTCTCCAAAAGCTTTCTCTCTAGAGTCTTAACATACTGTTTTGCCCTGTTTCATTAATGGACACACACACACACAAACTGCTGTATTTGATGGGTTTATGCCATATTCACTGAATTCCCATTACATTCTTAAGTTAGTCTTAAACTACATTCAAGCATAACACTCAGGGTAACTTGAAAAGAAGAAGGATAACTGTCTTCTTTTCAACATGAAAATACAGTATGTTAGTGCAGAATGAGGTGTGATGGGGCAGCCATGTTTCTTCATTAAGATGCCTGAACTATGTGCAGACCAGTTTGGAAAAGGTATGCATCTTGGAGGAGCTGAACTGTCATTCCTGTTCTGCCTTACGATTCAAGCTGGGATCAAAATACCTCTGGGAATAGAATGTGTGTGGGGTGTGTGTGTGAGAGAGAGGCTTGTACACCATCTGATATGAAGATCAGGCCACTATCAAGTGTGACTATCCCAACTTTGCTCAGCTAAGCCTAGAGATACTCCATGCAATTCTGAGAGGTGGCAATTCCAAGCACTTCTGAGAGGTGTCTGTTTAAAAACTGCCAATGAAGGAGAATCCATCATCTTCCTTAATAGTCTATTCCACTGTAACCAAGCAGGGATCACCAGCATTGAGGCCATGATATTGAAAATACAGCTGTGCTGGGCAGGGCACGTTTCTAGGATGGAGGACCATCACCTCCCCAAAATAGTACTCTACGGTGAACTCGCCACGGGTCAGCGTAAGAGGGGCGCTCCAAAAAAGCGATACAAGGACTCCCTGAAACAACATCTCAGGCTCGGCCAAATTGATCACCAACAATGGTCCGCCATCGCCTCACATCTATCCACAATGCTGCAGCCTTATTTGAGAAGTCACACCGAACAAGTCTTGAAGAGAAACGGCAACGCAGAAAGAATCACAACCCGGAAACATCACCCAAGGAGACCTTCTGCTGTGATTGCTGGAACCATACATGTTTATCTCGGATTGGCCTTTTTAGTCATCAGCGCGCTTGCAGAAAGCGCGGGATGAGTTCTTCCTGAATCTTCGTTTGAAAAAGAAAAGCCAGAGATTCCACTGTTAAAACAACTCTCATCGTTGGGAGGATCATGTTTAGATGGAATTTCCTTTCGTGTAGTTGTAATCCTTCCGTTTGTGTCTTAGAGTCTGGAGCAGTAGAAATCAAAGTCTTCTATGTAACTAACAGCAATAGTTTAGCCCTTTTTGTAATAAGAGTATATTGATGTTACACTGAAAGTCATTGTGGTGTATTGGTTTGAATAGACTCTGGGAGACCAGGGTCTGAATCCCCACTCAGCCATGGAAACCCATTGTGTGATCTCAGGCAAGTCACACTCTCTCAGCCTAAGAGAAAGGCAATAGCAAACCTACTCTGAATAAATCTTGCCAAGAAAACTATACAATAGGCTGTGCATCCACATAGCACAAATATAGCAGTTTGATACCACTTTAATTGCTATGGCTCCATGCTATTGAATCCTGGGAAGTGTAGTTTTGTGAGGTGCGAAGAGAGCTGTAAGAGGAGAGAGAGTTTAATTCCTTAAACTCTCTCTCTTACAGCTCTCTTCGCACCTCACAAAACTACACTCATACAAGAGGAGTATGAGTCCTTTCCCAAACTACATATCCCATGATTTTTTATGATGGAGCCATAACAAGCTTTATGAATATTAAGAGCTTGGAGTAGCAAAGGAGGTTCATGTGAATTGTGCAGCTTTTCTCATCAGCACTTCAAATGTCCACTGTTCTGTTTTGCATTCATTACTTGGAGTTCCCAGCTTCTTCTCCAAGCGTTGTTGCATTCACTTCTACAAAATCTGGTTTGTCTTCTGAGTCATGGTCATTAGACTCCTGAAAAAAAAACAACAACATTACTGTATAGCCCTTTGCTTCCAGCATGGACTTTTGTTCCAGCTGGTACCCACTGAGAGTGGTGGGATGGAGGGCATGACGGAGCCAAGGTGTGAAAGGAGGCAGAGGTAAAAAAAAAAAAAAAAGCAGAATGCTTCAAGGGTGTCTGTGGTCCATAAAGCAATACCAAAGTACTATGTCAACAAGAATACCAGGTTCATATCCCTAAACAGTTTTTTTACAAGACATCTTGCATCATATTAATTTAACTAACAAATTTGTTTAGAAAGGGGGGATACTGCCACTAGGCTGCATATAGTTCCCCAAGGCTATTTTTTTGGTCCTCAAAGTCCTCAGCATCTCATTTTTCCCCTTTTTTTGTAAATTGTGTCCCCTATGTCTTCTCATGCCACTTAGCTGATTGTGGGACAAATTTGCCACCCCCAGGCTGTTTTAGATCCAGGAGAGGCCTTGTTTCAAATAGAAAATGACGTGGAAGTTGACTTCCAATTGACCTCCTGTTTGTTTCATACCCTCCAACTGTCCTAGTTTGGCAAGAAGAGCCCCAACTTATCCTCTGTCATCCTATTTTTAAAATTGCTTTTAAACTGTCCCAGTTTCTTTCTTCTCTTCTCAGTTTCCACCTTCTCCTCAGCTTACTTCAATTCTTGCAAACTGAGTTCAAAATGCAAAAGTCATTTGCACTTAATTAATTTAGGGCTCATCTACATGAGCCAGGATACGCCAGCTCCCTGCCAGTGTATCCTGCCCGCGGATCTGACCCATTCCTCCCTGTTACCTTCATCTCCCCATTAGGCATGCTGGTCCATTGCTGCAGCTGCCACTGCCACCATCCCCCTTGCTCTCCCAGAAGCCAGGAAACCGGCCTGCAACATGTGACCAAGGCCCCCTGCAAGTGACCAGCCTTGGTCACATGCTGTGGGACTATTTCCTGCTTTGGAAGAGCAAGGCAGACCAGCAGCTGCAGTGACAGGCCGTCCTGCTGGGATGGGCTCTTGTGGACACATGGGGCCTGATCCATTTATTGCTTGAGGGACCATTTTTTCCCATGTATATATGTATATAAAACTCTTGGGTATATTACCTTTCCCAGTGTGCTGATTGGCTGCTCAGGAAATACAAGTAACCAATCATCACCCACATGCAAATTCCCTCTCCACCTCACAATCTACTCCTGCCACCCAATCTGTGGCCCAGATTGGGACCCAGACAGTCAACTGGTGGTGGAAGCGACAGCAGCGATGGACTGCCTGCAACAGGCCCCAGGCAGTCAACTGGCAGTGGCGACGGCAGCAGGACAACAGAGCGAGTCATTGTCAGCAATTCCAGGAAAAGTGTGGAACACTAAGAAGGGGGAGGAGGAATTTAAAAATCCACCAGCCTACCTTACAGGGGTGTTGTGAGGTCTACTGGGAAAGGTGTTTTTGGGGAGTTTTTTTATGGCATACGTTACGCCGGGTACAGCTAGTTATTTTACAATGTTTTATCTGGCCCCACCCTGTCTTAGCCCTGTCTTTGCCCTGGGAGTCTTGAGGACTGCCCAGGTGCAGAACAGGCCAAATGCCTGGGGTTCATAAGGACTGCAGGGCTCTCAAATGAGGGCAAGACAGGGTAAATTACCCATGTAGATAAGCCCTTAGTGGAGAGAGAGGAGGGAGGGAATATTACCCTTTTCAGTATACTCAGACAAAAGCAAACTGATGTAGCCTCTCCCAGCTTGTTTGTTCTTCCTCATTAATAATTTTTGCCGTCTTGACCACACTCTGATGCTGCTTGGCCACATGTGTCCTGGTTATTATCCATGAAATTTTTGAGGGTATGTTCTTCGTTTTAACAAAAGGCATCTCCAGTGCCTAAAATGACTGAGGATGCCCCAAAGCATGGGTTTGACTTTGTACCTGATGCCCCCTAGAGGGAACCAGTGAGCATTTTGCACCCTTTAAAAAAAGGGTTAAAATGGAGGTGGGGAGCATTAGCAGGAATCTTGTCATTGCAGCAGAAGACAAAACCAAAACAGAACTAAAACCTTTAGTGTGACTTCACCTTTGCTGTGGAACATCACTGTAGATGCAGTAAGGAAGATTTTGATGAGGCTGACTCAGAGGTCTATTAATCATCTCTCAGTAAGTTGGGAACAGTTACCATGCCATCTAGTGTTTACTTTATCTTATTGATGAATGATGTGCAAGACAACGAAAACATTATAGATATGGTCTTATCTTCGAACATTTTCATGATGGCAAGTATCTCTGGAAACCAATTTAATACTCTTATGATTCATTACATTCATCAGACCCACCCATAGCTACGGTTATTTTAAGTTCCAATATTCCTATTCCAGATGGATAGACTCAATCAAGGAAGCCACAGCCCTGAATCTGGAAGACCTGAGCAGGACTGTTGATAAGGTGACTTGGAGAGCCGACATAAGTCCAAGTCAACTTGACAGCAGTTAACAACAACAATAATTCTAGTTAATGCAGCACAATAATCTAACAAAACCAGCAGAACAAAATAAGATATTAAGTACAAATTCAAATTCAGCAGCAATCACAGAACAGAGCAGACCATAAAATTCCTAAAGACTAACACTGCCTGCCTAAACCCACCATGAAATGCACCTTTGGCACTGTACTAAATGCATCAGGTTTTCAAAGCACATACATTTTGTCTTCAAAATTGAGTGAGGGAAACATTTTTCTTCTTTTTCTGTTGCCAGTTCAGTTTATAGTTCTTCAGAAGCCAATAAGGAAAAGGAACAGGCAGAACTGGAAAAACTTACTTTTTTGGAGTACAACTCCCAGAGTCCTCCAGGCAAGCATGGCTGCCAACCTTATACTAGAAAAAATATCTAGCTGAAGCAGCAACATTGATAAAAACAACAATGGTAGGAAAGATGTTTATAGCAGCCTGAGATTATTGATCTTTTCTGTTTGTAGCACTTTGGGATTACTAATTACTTGCTAAACCACTGAGCATGCTAACTGGATGACTCTGGGAGTTGAGCTCTAAAAATCAGAACCATTCCAAGCTTTGGGAATAAGTACCACTGAGGGATTACCATTCAGAAGTTCCGGGTTCCTCCTTGTATTTATCTTTCTAGTGTTATGGTAAGGGCAGACAATTTCCATGTGGTGATTTGAGACAGACAAATGATCCCTCACATATGGTATTTGTTTATTTAGTACTATCCATGTAAAACAAAGTAAAACAATAAAAAAGACACAACCATGCCAAAGGCATATCATTTACTTGTTTATTTTCTGTCCTTGAGCCCTTAGACTTTATACCACGGGACTCAGCTAAGTTTTAAATTTAAATATTTTAAAATTTAAATTTTAATTTATATCCTGCCTTTCTCCCAGCATAGGATTCAAGACCATTTGAAACAAAGTACAACAACAATAACGAACAGTTAATAAACAATTCTGTTTAGAAGGCACAAGTTTAAAAAGTCTTCATAAACACATTTAAAACATAATAAAACGCAGGCACACACACCCCATTAAAAGTTCTATCTGCCGCAATTGTTTTTTTAAAAAAACAAACAAGGGCCTGCCTAAGTAAACAATTCTTTGCCTGTTGGCAGAAAGTCAGGAGAGATGGGGCCAAACTGAAATGAACCTGTGAAAAGGAATTCCACACCTTGGGAGCAGCCACTCCCATCACCAGTGCTGAAGTAGGATTCAGCTTCCAGTCTAGTTACCTTTTGCATAATGCAGGAATGGGCAACTGTTGGAGGGTTGGCATTAGCCCACCCCCAGAGACCTTGAAGGTCTGCATTCCTCCCAGAATTATTATTTATCTGCTTCCAATGCTGCCCTCCCACAACCTCCAGGAGGTATGGAGAGCATTTTTTTGCCATATTTTTGTCCACTTCTGGACCATTTTAAGGCCAGGAGAGCTAAATTTTTTCATAAAAGGGAGTGAATGGGAGTCACTGCCTAGTTTTTAAAGAAAACTTCTCCTGGTGTCATGCTCTCACACTGAACCAGAATTCAGAGTACCCAATATTCAGAAACCATAGCAACAAGAGGTATCTGACATCAAACAGTCCATGGTCAGATGCCGTAAATCAGAACAGAGTCTGAAGAGTGGAGGTAGCAGAGTCAGTAAACAGTCCAAAAGTCATAAATGAAGTACTCACAGTAGCCAGTGAGGTCATCGAGAGGAGAACTGAAAGTTTGCTTCAGGTAGTTGGACAGGAGGACGCTCCCTGCTTATAAAGACATCCATGTAGTCCAGACAGTATTTAAAGAGTGTGTTTCACAGCTGTGTGCATGTAGCCTTTAACTGTGTTGGCAGGGTACAGTTTGCACTAGATGCCGGAACCTTTGTCTTTGTCTTTCTCAGGGACTCTTCTTACTGAACTGGAGGAGGACTCAGCTATCTATCAGGCATCTGCTCTGGCTGTGGTACATCTGCTTAATCTTCCTTGGAAGATGAACTCTCAAGGGAGGGGCATGACACCTGGGCCTAAAATACTCTCCCAGCAGGCCACAAAACATGTTAAGAATTCCCCATTCCCCCTAGAGGCCAGTTGCAGGCATTATGAGGCAAAAAATAATAATATCAAAATAGTTTTGACCACTAAGGACTGTGTGTAGCATGTAGGCCACACTTTGCCCACCTCTGGCATAAGGAATGTAAGGGAAGCCATCTTGTCTGTTCCCTTAGGTGGCAAAATGTCTTCAACCAGCCCTGGGAAAACTATACCTATTTTACACATGTCAGGGTAGTGCTAAAGAAATGCAAGTATGACCAGGGGTAGCAAGGGGAGACTAATGACCCTGTTCTTTGTGACTATATTTTAACTGACCATTTGACCATTTAAATACATTCTCAGATTGACATTTGTCTCAAAGAGAACAGAATGGATTGCAATTTATTAGCCAGGCAGTAGATAGGTAAAGAAATAAAAACTAATGCAGCCAGCTTTATGCAAGCTCAGTCCTTCAGTATCAGCCTCATCGTTAGAGTGATTAATGGTACTTCCCTATGCTCCTTGTTCTTTTGAAGATCCCTTGTGATGCTAGTGACTTTTATCACAAATGTCTCTTATACATGTTGCCCTGTTTCTTGTACGATTGTTTGATAACAGCACAAAAGTGATGGCAGTGCATCTTTGGGGAAGGGAAATGGATAAAACCTGCTGCACCTACAAATATTGTTCATTTTAATGGGCCCTCCCACAAGGCTGTGTGTTGCTCTCTGTGTCAAAAGCAGCACTCAAGGCTTAGAGTAAGAAACATGTAGGCTCAGCAGATTGGGAAACAGTAAAAAAGAAACATGGCCTTCTTCCATGTTGCAGGATTGACCCAAGATATTTTGCTGCCTGGGGCTGAATAGCAAATGGTGTGTCTCTCGTCTCCCTCTGAGTCCAAAGTCTTGCTGCATAGTTGTTTTGCATTGTTATTTGCTCAAGGTTGGCCATATTTTAAATATAATAAATATATAATTTTCTAGATAATAAAAGTGTCTCTTCCTATAAGTAAAAATACAATGTTAACAAATATGCATCAATTTGCTGCCCTTTGATGACATCCAAAATAAGCTGCCTGAGGCAGCTATCCCATTTTGTCTAATGCAGATTGGGAAATGTGAGGCCGGTGGGTCGTATGATTGCTGCAGCCACCCTATCCACTCCAAACCACTGGATTCAATTTGAATGTCAGCAAAGAAAATGGAAATGTCTTCTACCTCCAAGTACTCACCTCGATCCCATTAGGCATGATCTCAAGCAAAAAACAAAACAACAACAACAAAAACCCCACAAACCTTTTGGTCTCAGTCTCCATCTTATTCACAAAGACCGTCTCTATCACCTTCTCAAGGTCCATTGTCCTCTAAGAAGACCTCACACCAATTGTAATCCCAGTTCCTCTCATCTGAAGTCATTTGCCATACATAGGAAGTAGACATTTGGAGGACTGTGACACATACAAGTAGAAAGTCCAGGGCTCATTCTGCGAGCTTGAAGCTACAGAATTGATTTGAAGCTCTCTCCCTTATCAAAGATCATGAGAAAGAGCAGCAGTGCCAGTCCTCAGGGAACATGCAGGAGACCTTGGTAGATTCAGCACATAGAATGGCCTCTGGCAAGACTCAGAGGAGGTGGGTGGTGGTGGTAGGTGACT
The DNA here is from genome assembly GCA_030847615.1 of Gambelia wislizenii. NCBI lineage: Eukaryota > Metazoa > Chordata > Lepidosauria > Squamata > Crotaphytidae > Gambelia > Gambelia wislizenii. Next base: position 128,214,671 of record JAUMIR010000006.1, on the reverse strand, counting down.
CCCTGTTGAGGGGAACAGAAGCAGTAGTTTGTAGGCCTGACAAAATGTCTTAGGAGGTATGCTCTCTTCCTGGGGCAAAAATCTGTGATGTAACAGTGAGGCTGATAAGACTCATCAAGTCCCCTGATCCTTTCCTTTTTTCCCTGTGGGAACCAATGATACTGCAAGGCATAGCCTTCAGAATATCACAAGGGATTATGATGCTTTGGGTAGGAAGGTGAAGAGCCTGGATGCACAGATAGTCATTTTGTCTGTCCTTCCAGTGGCAGGGCACAGCCCAGGAAGGGAGAGGAAAATAGTGGAGGTGAATAACTGGCTCTGTTGATGGTGCTGCCGGGAATGGTTTGGCTTCCTCAACCATGGGATGCGGTTTTAGGGAGCTGAACTTCTGGCAAGGGATGGGTTGCACCTCACAGCAGGTGGCAGGAACATTTTTGCTAAGAGTCTGAAAGTTGTGATCAGGAGGGCTTTCAACTAAGTTATGTGGGGGAGGGAGACAGTATTCTTGAGGTCAGGAGTTCTTCAAGTGCTGGTGATAATAGCCCAAATGTTATACAGAGAACAAGGCAAATTGTACAAAAAAGCAACAATGAGAGGGGAAAAAAACTTTAAAAAGACAGATGGGGAAATGGCCCCCATTCTTAGATACTAATGCACAGAGCATGGGAAATAAACAAAATGAAATTGAACTCTGAGCACAGCAAAGCAAATATGATATAATAGGCACTACTGAAACCTGGTGGGATGAGTCACATGACTGGAATATAGTAATAGAGGGGTATAACCTACTTCAGAGAAATAGACCAAACTGGAAGGGAGGTGGAGTAACATTATACGTTAAGGATGTGTACATCTGTGAACAGATCCATGACTTAAATCCTGGAAGTCTGTTTGAGAACATCTGGGTAAAAATTAAGAGGGAGAGAAATAACAGGGATGTCATGGTAGAGGTGTACTTCAGACCTCCAAGTCAAAGTGAGGACTTCCTGGAACAGGTGACCACACATTCAGAAAGGTGAGATTTAGTCGTAATGGGAGATTTCAACTATCCTGATATTCAGAAGTCCAACTCTGTCAAAAAATTAAGGTCCAACAAATCCCTCTCTTGCCTTGCAGACAATTTCATTGTCCAGAAGGTGGAAGAGGCAACTAGGGGATCAGCTATTTTAGATCTGATCTTAACCAACAGAGATGATCTGGTTAATGGGGTGGAAGTGGTGGGATCCTTAGGAGGAAGTGATCATGTTCTCTTGAAGTTTGTTATACAGAGGAAAGGGGAAGCTAAGCATAGTCAGACACACATTCTAGACTTTAAGAAAGCTGATTTTAGCAAACTTAGGGAAACCCTTGGTCAGGAATACTAAAAGAAAAGGCAGTTCATGATGGATGGGAGTATCTTAAAAGTGATATATTTAAGGTTCAATTGTCTAAAGAACTTTCAACTGAGCTAAGATTTAAAGGGAACCTGTACAAGAAAAAGAAAAGGTGGTGGGGAATCACCAAAGAAGAATTCAAGCAACTAGCCAGCTCATGTAGGGAGATAGTCAGAAAAGCTAAAGCACAGAAAGAGCTCAGGCTTTCTCGAGAGGTTAAAAGGAATAAAAAGGGCTTTTTTGGTTATGTCTGTAGTAAAAGGAAGTACAAGGAAGTGGTAGGGCCACTGCATGCAGATGATGGTGAAATGCTAAGAGGGGACAGAAAAAAGGCAGAACAACTCAACACTTTCTTTGCCTTAGTCTTCTCCCAAAAGGAGTGCTCAACCTGGGGAAAATGGAGCAGATGATGCAGTAGGGGAAATGCAGCATGGAATAGGTAAAGAGGTAGTTCAGGAATACATGGCTACTCTAAATGAATTCAAGTCTCCAGGGCTAGATGAACTTCATCCAAGGGTATTAAAAGAACTGGCAGAAGTAATCTCAGAACCACTGTCAATAATTTTGGAGAGTTCCTGATGAACAAGAGAGATCCCAGCAGACTGGAGGAGGACAAATGTTGTCCCCATCTTTAAAAGGCGAGGGGAGGACGAAAATAATTACTGCCCAGTCAGCCTGACATCAATACGAGGAAAGATTCTAGAGCAGATTGTTAAATGAACAGTCTATAAGCACTTAAAAAGGAAAGCCACGATCACTAAAAGTCAACATGGGTTTCTCAAAAACAAATCATGCAAACTAATCTTATCTCTTTTCTTGATAGAGTCACAAGCTTGGTAGATGAAGGGAATACTGTGGATGTAGCACAGTGGTACCCAAACTTTGGTCCTCTGAGTGTTTTGGATGTCAGTTTGCATAAGCCTCAGCCAGCTTGGCCAACAGTCATGAATTCTGGGAGGTGAAGTCAAAAACATCTGGATGAACAAAGTTTGGAAATCACTTGATGTAGCGTATCTTGATTTTAGTAAGGCTTTTGACAAGCCCCCCCCCATTATATTCTTGCAAACAAGCTAGTAAACTGTAGGCTAGATAATGCTACTGTTAGATGGGTTTGTAATTGGTTGCCTGGATGATCTGAAAAGGTGCTCACCTCTCATCCTGGAGAAAAGGGACTAGTAGGGTGTCAGAGGGTTTTGTTTTGGGTCCAGTGCTATTCAACATCTTTATCAATGACTTGGATGATAGAATAGAGGGCATGCTTATCAAATTTGCAGATGACACCAAATTAGGAGGGATAGCTATACCCCAGAGTACAGGCTCAGAATTAAGAATGACCTTAACAGATTAGAGAGCTGGGATAAAAATAACCAAATGAATTTCTGTTGGAAAATATAGTTTGCAGTCCAATAAGTGGAAATGATTTTGCTATTGAAGGGTTAACTGAGAAGGCATATGAGATGAGCTGGTGTAACTTCCTGAAGTTTTGCTATTGGGGAATCTGGGATGAAGGGGAGTGTCTGAGTATTCTTCTTTGTTCCAGAAGCCATGATCCTTAACAAACCGCATGGCCTTTGAACTGAGAGGACCCCGAAAGGGGTGTCCTGAATATAGACTTGTAACAATGTAGTGAGAGGACCCCAAAAGGGGTGTCCTGAATATAGACTTGTAACAATGTAGTTTTTTAAGTATTTTGAACTAGTTTTAGTTTGTTTTGATTAAGTTTTTGTTCCTGCCAAGAATGAACTCTCTAAACTGTGAGTAATGAAGCTTTTGTACTTTTTAAACTAACTTTTGAGTCTTGAGTGGTTATTTTGGTACTTAAACAACCTGGGAAAAGACAAAGGGTGTTTGGTTATTTAATAAGCTATGTATGCTAACATTCTGACGCTAGATGCTGCTGTGTTAACATTAAACTCTGCTAAACTGGCTGTATTCTCCACTAACATGTGAAGTACAGTGTGGATGTTTAAACAGGGACAGCATACCCTGATATTTTAAACAGTGTATTTTTTCATATTCCAATAATTTCCGCATGGAGAAATGTGAGGTAGTACACTTAGGCAGAAAAATTGAAATCCAGAGATATAGGATGGCACCTGGCTTGATAATAGTATATGTGATAATAGTACATAGTACAAAGGATCTAGGAGTCTTCGTAGACCACAAGCTGAACATGACTCAACAGTGTGATGCAGGAGGTTAAACAGCCAATGCAATTCTAGGCTGCATCAATAGGAATATAATGTCCAGATAAAGGGAAATAATACTACCACTTTATTCTGCTTTGGTCAGATCTCATCTGGAATACTGTATCTAGTTCTGGGCACCATAATTCAAGAAGAATATTGAGAAGCTGGAATGTGTCCAGAGGAGGGTGACCAAAATGGTGAAAGGTCTGGAAGCTATGCCCTGTGAGGAGTGGTTTAGGAAGATTAGGAAGAACTTCCTGATGGTAAGAGTTGTTCAACATGGGAATGAACTGCCTTGGAGTGTGGTGGAGTCTCCTTCTTTGGAAGTTTTTATACAGAGGCTGGATGGCCATCTGTCGGGGGTGCATGAATTGTGTATTCCTGCATGGCGGCGGGGTGGTGGTGGTGGACTGGGTGTCCCTTGTGGTCTCTTCTGATTCTATGATTCTAAGTCCTGAACTGTGAAGATTCTTGTCAGGGTTTCTCAACCCTCGAAAAATATGTTTTTTCAACCTTTTTCGAATAGAAATGTTCTTTCTAACCCCATCTCTTGCACTGAGAAACTTATACTGAGATAATGAGGACAAATCTCAGTTTTGAGACTCAGAGCCAAAGCCTGAGGTATGGCAATTGAATCACTGAAGAAAAGACTAAAATGCTGTGTCTTAGAGACATTCTTGGATATGTGCCATGAGCCCAGAGCTTGGACTCATGTTCTCTGAGGGATTTTTTTCAGTAATCATCCAAACAAGTAACATTTCTAAGCTGTGCCCAGTCTGCAATGTGACTTTGCATGATATTTCCAGCATATGCTGGCTTCTCAAGCTCTGCCAAGATTGATTTCTTTTTGATCAGCCTTGTCATCCAATATTAACATGGCTCTTGGAGGTCAGCAGTGACACATCCATTCCTCTTTGCTCTGCCCCCCTTCCTCCATAAACATGACCAACAGTAACCTTCTAAGCTGTGGGGAAAGCTATCTTCATAAAGGAAAATGGCTTATATGTTCCAACATCTTATATACTGTGGGTAGGAAAAGTGCAACCTAAAGGTCACTTACAGGCCCTAAGGTTGTGCCCCCCTTTGGGTTTGGACCTAAAAAAAACTCCCTTGGACCCAAGCAGTTACTTTAGTTTCATTTCATTTTCTTTTCTGTTGGTTAATAGTTGGTTGGTATTTATGCCTAAGGAGAAACCAAAGTAGGTCTTGCCTTGGCTCTGACAAAATTCTTAGTCCTTGTTCTACTGAGTGTTTGTAGGAAATTATTCCACATGGAACTTGGATTTTTCTTTTAATTTCTGCATTCCATAGATCTCCTGAGTAACACTGAAGTTAATTCTATGCTTCAACAAATAAATTGTTTTAAGCTATTATACATTGTCAGAGGTGGGGTAGCATTCTCTCTCTCTCTCTCTCAATATCTGCCAGATTTAGAAGGTACCAGGACAAGAAGAATTAGGATAAGAGGAAGTGCATCCTTGTTGTTCTGATCTTCCTACTCTGTTGTGAATACCTGGTGTAACATATACCATTAAAAAACTCCCCCCAAAACATCCAGTAGACCTCACAACAACCTTGTAAGTTAGGCCAGTGGATTTTTAAATTCCTCCTCCCCCTTCTCAGCATTCCATACCTTCCCAAAATTGCTGAGGGTGACTTGCCACTGCTGCAGCCACCACTGCCGCCACCAGTTGACTGTCTTGGTTCTGTTGCAGTGGCAGCAGCATCCCACCACTGATGACAGTTGACTGTCTGGATCCCAATCTGGGCCACAGATTGAGTGGCAGGAGTGGATTTTGAGGAGGAGAGGGAATTTGCATCTGGGTGGTGATTGGTTGGGTGTGTTTCCTGAGCAGCCAATCAGCACACTGGGAAAGGCAACATACCCAAGAGTTTTATATATACAGATTACTTGCAATGAGCTCCAATTAGCCTCTTTGTAGTCCCTCAGTGTATTAATTGCTCACACAGTGCTGAGCACTTGGATAATTCAGTGAATTTTTTCCTCACTCCCATTTTCTCCTGTCTCTGCCACCTTTTGCTTCCCATCACTCTGCTTCTGTGGATCACATGCTTTGAGTGGTTTATTTAAGGTTGGAAACATTAGTTTGGAGCCAAAACTAGTCAGCTAGTTTAAACCCATGTGCTTCCCCATACCGAACTCAGTCCTATTGAATTCGGTAAGGCTTACTGTCAGTTAATTGGGCATAGGATTGCTACATTTATTTTGAATAAGCCTATGTTTCTTAGGTGGGAAAAGGGAAGAGTCAAGAGGTTTTATAGCTTGGCCACAGAGGACCAGTAAGGCCCGGGTGCCAGAGTAGATACAAGCTGCTTTAGTGATCCCATATCCATTAGCCCCTGGGCTGTTTTTATTCCTTTCAGAACTTTTGATGCAAACATTTCATATGTGTCATGTGAAAACAGAGACAGGCAACCAAATGAGTCAGTGTAAACATCACTTTACTTACTCATTAACTTCACAGTACAAACAAGTATTAAGTTTGGATGGGAGCAGAGAATAGTAGGATGGTTAAATACATGATTTTTAAACTGGAGATGTTATGGATTGAACTTTGGATCCCTGGTTTCTATATACAAACCATGTATTCTTCTTGATTGGCAATGGGGGAGATAGAGAGGATGCAGTCATATAGTTGTGCAGAAAAATGCTTGGCATATGCTCAGAGGCAATCAAGACATTTCTGATTAAGAATTCTCCACCATTGATTATACTGGCTGATCTTTGTAGCTAGCCACTTATTACTATGCTTGCAGAGGATCAATATCCTGAAATAGCTGAAATAAACACATAATTCTTTACTAATTGTTAATATCACTCCTTATTAATTTTTAATAAACAAAGCCAGAATCCTCTGCTAGTACAACTATGCTGACTGAGGATTTCTGTTAGTTGTAGTTCACAAAGGAACTTTTTCTAGGTTCTGAGTGAGGTTACTGTTAGCCTGTGCTCCAGTCAGCAAGTGACCCAGAACCAGGTTGTTGGGGTGCAAAAGCTGTTGAGTAGTTAGTTCACTCCAGGTCAATCACAGGTTATCCAACAAGATGAAGGGTGAAACAAAAGAGTGGTCATCAGCCAGTCAAGGAATCATTATAACAAGCTAGCAGTCTAGACAAGCAAACTCAGCAAGAAGTAAAACAGTGTAATTAATCATAGCCAGTCCAAGGTCAGGAAAAAACATGAATGCTGAAGATTACTGCCAGTCACCAGGAAAGGATGGTTGCAAGCAACAGAGATGCTGGGGAGCTACTGGGAGATTTATAGGCAGCTGCCTCAAACACCAAGTGCCTAATTAATCAGCACCTCCTATCTAACAGCTGCTGGAACTGGTGTAATCTCTCCCTATCTCTTTGTCATTGAGCAAAGGATGGTGTGTCTTCAATGTCTTCAGCATCTTTCACCTCCTGCTGAGGAGTAGGGCCTTCCACTGCCTCAGTCCTCAGCTCCTCAGTTTTGGAGAGACCACCATCATCAGGAGCTGTAAATTTCCGGACAACTGACTCCTCCATGTCTGAATTTTCTGACTCCAGGGATTGAGTTGTGACACCTGTGCACCAAGTGACTTCAACTTATTCAAAGATCTGTAAGGAGCAGCCTGATGCAAGGCATCACAGCTTCGGCATACCTTCTTACATGCCATACAGCCTAGCTGGTGTATTTTTATTCCTCAAACAATTGTCAAGCATCGGAAGTTATAAACTGCACAGCAGGTTAACATCTGAATCTAATTAATTCAGATAAGTAGAACAGTACATGTGACTAACTGGTGGGATACAGGCAATTAAGCACCAGAAATTATGCAAGCTACAGAAGAGTGAATAATAGGATTTATTAACTTCAGCTCACAATTAGGGCTCACAATTGTGTTACAATGGGTGGTGAATGCCTTACACGTTTTAGTCATAACTTTAAAGGAGCAGTATGCAAGGTGCTGAAGCTATTTGGGGGATAGGGTTCAATACTCTGGATAGCTCATTTAAAGTTCAGCCAAAAGGAAGGAGCCTCACTGACATGGATGTGGAAACCACTAGCCACCCATGGCATTCCATCAGAACAGATCCTGTTCTAAATCCTAATTAGCTCTATGCTCAGTTTAAGAGTGGCCCATAAGTCTTGGATTTATTTTTATTTTTTGAGAGTTTCCTAGCCAAGGCTACAATTCTATATTCAATCCTGTAAGTTGTGAGAGGACAGGGGAGAGGGTCTTCTCTGTCATGGCACCGCAATTGTGGAATACTCTTCCCTTGGAGGCCTGATTAGCACCAACATTGGTATCATTCAGGCACTTAGTCAAAACCTGGGTTTTTATTAAAGCCTTCAGGTCTAGTTGATTTTATCTAGGTGCACATGTGCTATGAGAGCCAGCATGGTGTAGTGGGTTGAGGGTTGGACTATGACTCTGGAGTTGAGGGTCTGCTCAGCCATGGAAACCCATTGGGTGACCTTGGGCAAATGGCACTCTCTCAGCCTCAGAGGGAGGCAACGGCAAATTGCCTCTGAACAAATCTTGGCAAGTGTTACACTGGCAGCACAACCCTGGCTTGGGTGCCCTGGTGGTTTAGGATATGAAGCAAGCAAAATGACCATGCAACAGTTCTGGGAGCAAAAAAGATGACTATTTTATTAATGACAGCAGACAAGCAGAATAGGCATACTCTCATCAATCAAACAGACATAGGAAGAAGGCAAGAAGATACATACACAAACCAGCTATGCAGAGTTGCACACTGCTGCAAAGTGCAAGCCTTTGCCTGACATCACCTTATTTGTGTTCCTCTTACTGAACCTTCGAGAAGACAGTGGACTGGCTCTGGGAAAGGAGGGAAACTTTTCCCATGCCAATTAAGAGGGAGAAATTTTCTCATGCCAGTTATTGTACTAGGTGCCGGGATGTATGGAAACATCTTTATCCCCTTGGCCTTAGGTTGACATTCTTATCCCTTCCTGCACCCTCCAGCTGTAGAGAGAAAACTCCTTGACCCATCCTAAACTGGGCCTACAATGTCAAATGCAGCCTGAACCATCCTTTGCTAGGCCATGCATGCAGGGCCTAGCAGCAAGAAAGCCCCATGATAGATTCACCTTAGGGTCATCATAATTAAAAATATTTTAATAAATGAATAAAATATACCCAGTTCCCTGTCATTGAATTCATTGGGATTTATTTTTGCACTTGGAAGTACCAAGTTATAAATAGCTAGTTCCTTTTATTAATTCCTTTTTTCAATAACTGAGGCAACAAAATTTCACTGTGATGGTATGAGAGACATGAAATACAACCTCACTCCTTTTGCACTGTGACTGTTTTAGTTACTTTTATGGTTACAGGGTGTGTACTTTCACTACTGAGGTGTGCTAAGCCCTTTTTTAAAAAAGCGTCAATCAGAGTTAAGTAACAGTTTCATAATCCCCAATGCTAGTTAGTCATGATTTTGACACTACACCCAGGATTGTAACTATCCCCCCAAACGCCTACTTACAGGCATCAGCTGCATTTATGAGCCCATTAGAGCTCTGAGGTTGTCTATAAGGGCCCTTCTCTTTGTTCCATCACCTTCTCAGGCTTGTTTGGTGGGAACAAGGGAGAGGGCCTTCTCAGTGACTACTCTCAGACTTTGGGATTCTTAAGCAACTCTGTGCTTAAGTCCATTCAGCAGTTCACCTACCTGGGAAGCATTATCTCCTCAGATGCCAAGATTGACAAAGAGATCGATCACAGATTAGCAAAGGCATATAGCGCATTTGGAAGACTTCACAAAAGAGTCTGGAGTAATAAACACCTGAGGCGAAACACAAAAATCAGTGTGTATAGAGCCATTGTACTGTCTATTCTTCTTTATAGGTCTGAAACATGGGTCACCTATCGCCACCACTTACAACTCCTCGAATGCTTTCATCAGCGCTGTCTACACACAATCCTAAATATACACTGGACTGACTATGTGATGAATGTTGCTGTCCTTGAGCAAGCAGGGTTCACCAGCATTGAGGCCATGATATTGAGAACACAGCTGCACTGGGCAGGCACGTTTCTAGGATGAAGGACCATCGCCTCCCCAAAATAATACTCTACAGTGAACTTGCCACGGGTCAGCATAAGAGGGGCACTCCAAAGAAACGATACAAGGACTCTCTGAAACAACATCTCAGGCTCAGCCAAATTGATCACCAACAATGGTCTGCCCTGGCCTTACATCGGGAAGCATGGAGACGCACTATCCACAATGCTGCAGCCTTATTTGCGAACTCACGCTGAACAAGTCTTGAAGAGAAACGACAATGCAGAAAGAATCACAACCTGGAAACATCACCCTAGGAGATCTTCTGTTGTGCTTTCTGCAACCGGACTTGTTTATCTCGGACTGGCCTTTTTAGTCATCAGCGTGCTTGCAGAAAGCGCGGGATGAGTCCTTCCTGAATCTTTGTTTGCAAAGAAAAGCCAGAGAGAGGTGCTGTCTTTAAGGTTTGTATCAAGTCACATTCTCTCAGCCTCAGAGGAAGGCAAAAGCAAACTGCCTCTGAACAAGTCTTGCCTAGATAACCCCATGATAGGTTCACCTTAGGGTCACCGTAAGTCGAAAATGACTTGCAGGCACATAACAACAATATAGTCTTTTAATGAATTTTAATATTTTTAATGTTTAATGTCATAACTTTATAAATTGTTTAATTGCTTTTTAAATCTTATATTTAAATATTTATTAATGCTTTTGGATTGTTTTTAATTTGTACTGTTTTAAATATGTTGTTAGCTGCCTTGAGCCTGGGGGCTTTTACACTGGGAGTAAAACATTACTGGGGGAAAGGTGGGACATAAATGAAAATAATAACAACAAATAAATAATGGGGAGAAGGAGATCCATTCTGCTGATGACCAGAGCAAGATGGAATCATCTTTCCATAAGGTTGGGGAGGATGGTTGGGCCAGGAGAAGGCCAAATCTACACTACGCAGTACTCCAGTTTGAAACTGGTTTGCATCAAGTTTGAAACGAGATTATTTGCACGGTGCCTTCCTATGGAATCCTGGGATTTGTAGTTTTACAAGCCTTCTCTGCCAAAGAGCTCTGGTGCCTCACCAAACTAGGAATCCAAGGATTCCATAGGAAGCAGCCATGGCAAATTATCCAGTTTCAGATGGGACTATCTGTGTAGTGCAGTGTAGCCTTAGTTAAACACTGAGTTAAATGTAAGCTGATACAGGATTCTGGCCACGTATTTTAGCTATGTTTGAACAGAGTTTGAAAAGCTAGTTTTCTGGACAACAGCACCCAGAATTCCAGGAGATCTTGGAAAATGTCATTCAAAAAGTTACTTTCCCAAGCAGTGCTTTTGAATAACAAGCTAATAATTATTTTATTTAGTTAGTTAGTTAGTTAGTTATACCCCGCTCTTCAGCCACAAGGCTATCACAGCGGCTTACAAATTGTTTTAAGCAATAGCTATTTACACATCTACACTGCATTAAACAGTTTCCAATGTGTGTTAGCTAATTGCCCCCACAAGCTGGGTACTCAATTTACCGACCGACGAAAGGATGGAAGGCTGAGTGAACCTTGGAGCCCGCTGGAATCGAACTTGCAACGTGGTGGCTTGGAGTACTGGCATTTAACCACTGCGCCACCAGGGCTCCTGGTCCCAGTTAAAACAGACTTATTTAATCCACAGGATTTACAAAGCGATGTTTTAGAATTCAACAGGTTTACTCTGACTGGAACTTGTAAATTGAATAATGTTTAATTTCTACCCACCCACCCCAGGAACAGTAATGGTAACAAATTAATTTTTAAAAGTAACTTTTCAAGCTCTGGGCATGCTAGGGAAGTTGCCATTGGCAGCTGTGTGGAACCTTGTCATATATAAAACAGATTAATAGTCTTAGTCTTACCCACAGTCCAGCAAAACTGGAATATCTACACTGAACTTAAATTGTCTTAAATCTAAATTGACTTATGCATGGACAAGGTCAGTTAAATGCCTGCTGTTTTTCTCCCTAATCTCCAATTTAAAAGAACCAAGGAAAGCCTGGAAATATGTGAGATAAAGTGGAGGGGGAGAGGGAAGCAGAGGTCACTGACTGTATTATAGGGAGTGATATATTATGTGCAGACTTGTTTGCAGATTTTATTAATGTATATTCTTGCACCAAAGTACCAAAGTGAATTCAATTATTCAGAATTATTTATCATTTTATACATTGGTCCCTTTTTAAAAGAGGAGCCAGCTATACCAAACTGGTGTTCAGTATTTTGCCAGATATTAATAGATTTAAGGAGCCTGTTTCCTCTAACTGAATTGCATGTATCTAAATATACACACAAGAAGCGAGAACTGTTTCCAGAAATCTCAAGATCCTTGACAATTAATCAAAAACCAAAGTTAGGAAGAGCTTCCTGGCTTTTTCACAGACACTGAGGGGCCGTTTACACAGCAAAATAAATCCTCAAAGAATGCGACAAGAAGCCTGATAGTTCCCACACATTTCGAAGCAACAGCGCCCTTTTCAGAAGGAGGGGGTGCAAAAACCCATAAGTTGCGCAGTATCAGCTTTCGCTAGTTTTCCAGACTTTTTTGATTAAGTTCATGAAAATGCGCATAATTTGTCATGGGAACTAACCATCGTTTAAACTGGCATCTACCCTTTCGAATTACTGTGAGCAGAGCTGAATCCTGATTGGTTGGAGTGACCATTCTGCTTTATCCGAATAGACTGAGGGGTTGGAGAGAAGGAATTCACCCTCCTTCTGCTTGCAGCCCACTTTGGAAAATCTGCTCTGAGCCCTTCCTGTCTGTTTCAAAGGAAGGCTTTGGGGGTTGGGAAGATAATCGGGACTAGCCCCTGCTTCGCTGGTGTGAGTGTGTGTGTGTGCATTCGTGTGTGCGGGGAAACAGCCGATCGCATGTTCGTCCTTTTGTTTGTTTGTCCTTCCCTTCATTTGCCTTTATTCAAGGCTTCAGAGGCAGGGAAAACAATCAGGAATGAGGCAAGCCCCCGGCTTCTGTGGTGTGTGTTTGTGTGTGCGTGGGGGAAGGGAAGGGAAGGGAAGGGAAGGGAAGGAGATCGCTCCACCATACTTTTGCTTCTTCGTCCTTTCATTCACTCCTTTCTTTATAGAAGCCTTTCGGGGCTGGGGAAGAGGGGGGGTTGACAGATCGCTCTTTCGATATCTTGTTTGTTTGTCCTTTTCTTTCCTCTCATTATTTATGGTCTCCATGACCCCCTCCTTGCTCCCTCCCTGCCTCCTGCCTGGCTTTAATCATCTGGAGGCGATCTCCCCCCCCCACCTTTGCCTGTGTGAACTAAGGAAAACTGAAAGTGGCTGCGTCTGGCTGCATCTTCCAAATATGCCAGGAGTCGTGTGATTTATGTGCTCCTGATGCAAAAGAACGGTAATCTGGAATCTTGCGAACTTTTTCCTGTCGTGGAACCAGCCCCTGAGTTTTATAGAAATCAGCTTTCCAAAACTGAGAGTCTTCCAGATATGTTGGATGACAACTCCCATCATTCTAGCTGGTATAGTGTTCACTGGCAATGATGGGAGTTTTAGTCCACCAGATCTGTATGATGATAAGTTTGGGAGGGCTGGACTGAAACAGTTGTCAGTTCATGGCAGTCGCAGAGATCTATTCACAGGAGTTTGAAACACAGATATTTTAAAATAGTGACCAGTAGGGTTTATGTTCAGAGCAGCTTCCCAGCTACAGAATTTGAGTTCTGTACAGATGTGGTCTAAGCTTGTCCCTGTTTGCCTTGGTGGATGCCATCATCTTGATATTTCCCTTTGTTAAGCAGGCTTTATTTGAACGCTCACTTTGCCTATTCACAGCCCTATACAAATAATAATCCAAATCTCAGCCTACAGAATATTCCAGGGAAGATAATGTCATTTCCCATAAATTATAGTCAGGGGTCAAGATCCAAAATGGCAACTAAAGTTAGGGAGAGAGACTCGTTCATGGTACCTCTGTGAAACCACTGTTATCAGGACTAGCTCAGGTCCGAGAGTTAGCAAATGACTGGAGCAGGTAGCTCTCATATCCCAGGAGACCCTTTTTGGCTCTTAATTTCTCTTTATTATCAACAAGGCTAGGAGAGCAGTGTCACAACATGGACAGGCAGCTGATGAAGCTCATATTTCTTTTTAAGATGACACTTTATAAAGATACAAGCCACTTGTATGGAGACATTCTGCAAGTATAAGCCAGGGCTCAGAAAAGTTTTTTCCCCCTGTACTACAGCCCACAGACTCTCTTAACTTGTATGGCCCATAGCCTTGCTGGTTGATGGATTATGGGAACTATACTCCAGAAAAGTATCTTTTCCAGGCTATGTCCTAAGGATGACACAAAACCAACATGCTACTGGCCTGTCTCTGATACAGTGGTGAGAGAACCTTCCACCAGTGACAGCTGGCAGCTTCCATGCCAGTGAGGCAGTAAACGTGCACCCGGTTTTAATCTGAATTTTAAAGGAGCCATTCAAGATGCTGAGCCTTATTTCCCAGATGCACCAAATCTTGTGTGTGTGTGCCTTCAAGTCAGCTGTCGACTTATGGTGACCCCATGAATTTCATAGGGTTTTGTTAGGCAAGGAATACTCGGAGGTGGTTTGCCATTGCCTTCCTCTGAAATGTAGACCACAGCACCTGGTATTTATCGGCAGGTCTCCAAACATCTTGTATAGCCCCATTAAAGTTCAGACTAAAACCCAGAGTGGATTCACCACCCCACAGGCATGGAAGACATCATTGACCACTGACTTTTAAATTCTTGATGTGTTAGGCTACTACTCTGTTGGGGTGTATGAGTATAAAAATTAAAAATTTATTAAAGATCCCAGGGAACAAGCCCTTTGAAAATATCTTCTTGAAACAGTTTCAGTTTACTAAGCAGAATTAAGCAAGTACACAAAGCGAAGCAGACTCAATTAGCATTTCTAAATCATAGAATCATAGAATTGTAGAGTTGGAAGAGACCACAAGGGCCACCCAGTCCAACCCCCTGCCATGCAGGAAATCACGATCAAAACATCCCTGATGGCCACCCAGCCTCTGTTTAAAGACCTCCAAGGAAGGAGACCTCACCACTCTCCAAAGAAGTGTGTTCCACTGCCAAACAGCTCTTACGGTCAGAAAGTTCCTCCTAATGTTGAGGTGGAATCTCTGTTCCTGGAGCTTGCATCCATTGCTCCGTGTTCTAGGAGATTTTCACACGCCGAAAATATCGCTGCCAGAAACCGGGACAGAAATATTTCTGTCCCGGAAGCAGTGCCGCGGTTCGCACGCTCACCTCCCTCTCCCGTTGTTCCATCGTCCTCGCTTTGGGTTTTTTCCTCCCTCTTCTGGAATATTTTACTAACGGGAGTTTGCCGTTAATAAAATATTCTGGAAGAGAGAGGAAAAAACCCAAAGCGAGGACGACGGAACAACGGGAGAGGGAGGTGAGCGTGCGAACCGCGGCGCTGCTTCCGGGACAGAAATATTTCTGTCCCGGTTTCTGGCAGCGATATTTTCGGCGTGTGAAAATCTCCCTAGTCTCTGGAGCAGCAGAAAACAAGCTTGCTCTATCCTCAATGTGACACCCCTTCAAATACTTAAACAGGGCTATCATATTGCCCCTTAACTGTCTTTTTTCCAGGCTATACATACCCTGCTCCCTATGTCTTTCCTCATAAGACACGGTTTCCAGACCTTTCACCATTTTAGTCACCCTCTTCTGGACACACTCCAACTTGTCAATATCCTTTTTGAATTGTGGTGCCCAGAAATGGACACAGTATTCTGAATCACCCAGTCTAACTAAAAGGATTTTCAGGACAGTGAAACTCACCCAATCCTGGGAGTTTTCAGTTTAGAATAGGATAAACAAGGCAGGTTTTCTAAGTATTACAGCAGTAATATCCATATTTCATTATTCTTCAGAAAAGGTGAATATGTGAGAGCTTTAACTCTCCTCTTCATGATTGGAGGTAAGATGCATGGTAGGAAGGGAAGGGAAGGAATGGAGGAACCTCTTGTGTGAGGCTTCTCTTCCCAAGAGGGGATGAACAAAGGATCATAAAACATTTAAATCATGAGGTTATGTGGTGAATTACTCAATGGTCACCCCATAATTACAAATGGCTAAGATGTTTTGAGAGGAAAAGGGGGGTAGGAACTTAAGCATACAAGGAGTTTCCCTAAACTTACTACGTGGAGGGTGTATAAAGAATGCTACATTTCCCACAAACTCCCATAATCCCTTCCCATTGGCCATAGTGGCTGGGACCTCTAGGTCCAAAGATCTGGAGGGACCTATTTTAATTCTATTGATAGAGGTAAGGGGAGTAATCATGGCCTTTGTGTCATGCCCTGCCTCTCAGAGGGCAGTGAAGATGAATTTGAGCTAGAGATACAGGGACAGAGTGACCAGCAGGCTGAGGAACAAAGTTTTCAACAGGCAGAGGCCGCTGAGGAACAGAGCGCCCAACAGGCTCGCTCATCTGAGCAACGGGATATTCCACAGCCACAAACACCAGAGGAACAGAATACAAACTTACTTAGTTTCATGCTGCACCGACAAGAAAAGGAAAGGTGCAGGAGATCAGAGAGAATACATAGGAAGCAGGAAGCAATCAAGCAACACCGGAGGGATGCTGCTGGCTCATAAGTTAGGCAGCACCTCCTCCAGAACAGCATGGCTAACAACTGACCTGCTTGGGTTTAAGCCACACCAGACTCTGACCCTTGACTGCCTGCCCATGGTCTTGAACCTTGTCTTTGCCTTCATGACCTTGTCTTTGAATTTCCCCCATTGGACTGTTGATTTGGCTTGTTGTCTTTCCATGTTTGACTCATAAGACTGTACTGTGTTTACTCTTTGCGTCTGGCTCCTAGACTGACTTTGCATACTGGTAAGCTGACTAAAATCCAGCTACTCCCTTTGAACTGTGGAAGCTGATGTATTGGTTCTTGGCAGCCTGCTCTGAGCAGTACAGGACACTTTGAGGCATTTCTCTTTTTCCTGTCCTTCCTCCTCTCCCTCTCATCAACAGGAATTTATTAGCCAATCATATTGGGAGGAAAGATTTTATATCAATAATTGTCTGGGGGCTTTTACACTGGGAATAAAAATCTGATTGAAATTTGGACTAATTTGGTGTGGAACTGCACCAGAGTTGCGCAAGATGACTCTGGCCCAGATTTAAGTGCCACATCTTGGCTGAAGTCTGAATCTAATTTATCCAGATTTTTACCCCCAGTGCAGCAGCACTCACTCTGACCTCAGAACAAGTGACTGCCCCAGGGCTCCATTTTCCCAGCATGTGGCTGCTCATTCCAAAGACAGAAAGAGCAGCTGTGCCCAGCACACTCATGTACTTTGCCCTCAGAATGAGTGGCCATGCACAGGGCTCTGCCTTCCCGATGTCATGAGTTCAGAATTAGTGGCTGCACACTGTGAAGGCAGAGCCAGCAGTGGTGGCACTGAAGAGTGTGTGTGTGCGGGGGGGGGGGAATGGTGGTGGCTGCCAGGCAGTGATTGTCCTGTCTTCCCATCCCCTGAATCCACTGTGGGCCCTCTGTTCACACTACAGCTTTCTCTGGAGTTTCCAGCAAACTCTGGAGAAAACTGAGTTTTCTAAAAACCAGATTTAGGTGGTATACTCCAAGTTTGGTGCAGATAGGGACATATGTTGTGTGGCATTATTGCATCAGATTTGGGGAATAATAATAATAATAATTTATTTCTTACCCACCTGTCCCCAAGACTTGAGGTGGGATAAGCATAAATTAAAATACAGGATATGACAAAATAATTTAAAACACATAGGATTAAAAAAAAAACATTAAAATCATTCATAGACTTAAAATACCAATTTAAAATTCATAGATTAAGATAAACTGTGCTAATCCCCCCTCCCCCTGCACTAGGGGGTGGAGCTAGGAGCCTAGATCTATATATCTATATAACTCCTTCCAGAGGCTTTCCACGCCAGTTTCCTGCCATGGAGAAGAGGGAGAGCAGCTTCTGGGCAGCCATTTTGAGTGGGTGAGTTTGAATTTTTTTAAAAAAACTCTTGGGAGAGTGTGATTGTTGCTGAGGGGGTGGAGCTTCTGTGAGTCACATCTGTGAGTCACTAGGGGGTGGAGCTAGGAGCCTAGATCTATATAACTCCTTCCAGAGGCTTTTTTTATCAACAAAGCAAAAGTACAACATAAGCAGCAACAAACTTTGTTTTAGAGGTTCTCCTTTACAAATTTTTATTTTTTTAAAATAATAATAATAATAATATTTCTATCCCGCCCATCTGCAATGCAATCGGAGCGGCTTACAGCATAAAAACTCCATAATTACATCAGTACCCTAACCCACCAACCCCTTAAAACAATTTTAAATTAGAAAGGATCAAAAACATACAATAATTAAAAGGAGAGGAAAAAATGGAATGATTCAATGGCAGCTCAAGGGAAAGACCGCCAAATCTTCGGGCCGAGGTAGCTATTCAGGAAAGGCCTGCCAGAAAAAATCCATCTTGACAGCTTTTATGAAGCTGTCTAAGGTGGTAATAAGATGGATCTCGTCTCGCAGGCCATTCCATAATCTGGGAGCGGTAGCAGAGAAGGCCCTCTGGGAGGTCACCAACAGCCTTGTTTTCATAGGTTGTAACAGATTCCTCCCAGAGGACCGAAGTGCACAGGGAGGATCATACGGGAGGAGGCAGTCCCAGAGGTAAGCTGGACCCAAGCCATGTAGGGCTTTAAAGGTCATATCCAATACCTTGTACTGTACCCGGAAACTAATAGGCAGCCAGTGGAGAGCTTTTAACACAATGCTCTCTTCTGGAAATGCCAGAAATCAACCTGGCTGCCATGCTCTGAACCAGCTGTAGTAGTAGTTTCAAGGGTTTCTTGCTTAGAGGAAGTGAAGCAGTAACTTGCCTTCAGAATGAGCTTGCAGCCATGAGATCTCTATAAAGTTATATTCCCAGTAGATTGAGCTCACTGGCAGAGATTGGTGAATACCGGAGGATTTTTTGAGGAGGAAGCCCACACTCTTCTTTCATTGATTACTTAAGATTTCTCAGCATGGACACTGAGGTAACAGCTACAGTCACCTGCAACACTTGTGGGATGTTTGTCTTCTTGTCTACAGATGTGGGGAACTTCACATGCACCAAGTGCAAGTTGGTAGCCCTCTTGGAGGAGAAAGTCCAGCAGCTGGAGACCTGGGTTGCTACACTTCTCCATATTCATGAGCAAGAGATTTTCCTGGACAGAACAGAATGAACAGTCTTGGACCGGGACCACACAGAGGAAGTTGCTGGGGAGGAGAGGGTCACTTCACATACACAAGAGGAAGACAGCTGGAGGAATGTCACACACAGAAGTAGAAAAACTAGGGATTGTTATGGCAGCTTTCAGCTACAGAATTGATTTGAAGCTCTCTCCCTTATTAAGGACAATGAGGGAAAACAGCATGGACAGACTTCAGGGGCAGAACAGGGGATCCTGAGAGTACCACCGCAAGGAACAGCTGCTGCTAAGCCTCGGCAGAGGCGTGTGGTGGGGGGGGGAATTCCTTGCTGAGGGGCACAGAAGCAGTGATTTGTGGGCCTGATAAGATGTCTCAGGAGGTGTGTTGTCTCCCTGGGGCAAAGATCCATGATGGGACCAAGAGGCTGACAAGACTGGTCAAGCCTACTGATCATTACACCTTCCTTTTGGTCCATGTGGGAACCAATGATACTGCAAGGCATAGCTTTCTGAAGATCAGAAGAGATTATGAGGCAGAAGAGATTATGAGGAGGAAGCTGAAAGAAATGGATGCACAGGTTGTCATCTTGTGTCTTCTGCCAGTTGAAGGGCATGGTCCAGGAAGGGAGAGGAAAACAGCCGATGTAAACAACTGGCTCCGTAGATGGTGTCACCGAGAATGATTTGGATTCTTGGATCATGGGCTGCGGTTCCATGAGGGGGGAGACTTCTGGCAAGGGATGGGGTGCATCTCGCGCCAGTTGGCAGAAACATTTTTGCCAACAGTCTCAAGAATTTGATCAGGAGGGCTTTAAACTGAGTCATATGGGGGAGGGAAACAGTATTCTGGAAGGCAAAAGGGCTGGAGAAAATAGTCAAACTGTCATAGAGGGAACAAGGCAAACAGTGCAAGGACCCAACAGTGGGAGGCAAAAAAACTTGCACATGCAGCAAGTAACGGGAACACATGGTTTTAGATGTCGCTACACTAGTGCACAGAGCATGGGAAACAAGCAAGATGAACTAGAACTCCTTGCACAACAAACCAAATATGATATAATAGGCATTACTGAAACCTGGTGGGATGAGTCTCATGATTGGAATGTAGGAATAGAGGGGTATAACCTTTATAAGAGAAACAGGAAAGGAGGAGGAATAGCATTATATATCAGGAATATTTACACCAGTGAAGAGATCCATGACATCAATACTGGAAGCCAGGTGGAGAATATATGGATAAAAATTAAAGGTGAGGGAAACAACAGGGATGTTACTGTGGGGCTCTAATGCAGACCCTCAAGTCAGATGGAGGAATTGGATGATGCCTTTCTAGAACAGATGATCACACATGCAGAAAGGAGAGATGCAGTAGTGATGGATGACTTCAGCTATCCTGATATTTGCTGGAAGTCTAACTCAACCAAAACTTCAAGGTCTAGCAAATTCCTTACTTGCCTGGAAGACAATTTCATGGTCCAAAAGGTGGAAGAGGCAATAAGGGGGTCAGTTATTTTAGATCTGATCCTAACCAACAGGGATGACCTGGTTAATGGGGTGCAAGTGGTGGGATTCTTAGGTGAGAGTGATCAAGTTCTCCTGGAGCTTGTTAATCAATGGAAAGGAGAAGCCAGGCATAGTCAGACACACATTCTAGACTTCAGGAGAGCTGATTTCAATAAACTCAGGGAAGTACTGGGGGTGACCCTATGGTCAGGAATACTAAAAGGGAAAGGCCCTCAGTATCTTCTCAAAAGGATACTGAAGGCACAATTTCAAAGAGGACCAATGAGGAAGAAAAATGGGAGGTGTCTCAAGAAACCAAGATGGATGACTAAAGAAATTTTAACAGAGTTAAGTTTTAAATGGAACATGTATAGGAGGTGGAAAAAAGGGGGAAATCACCAAAGAAGAATTCAAACAGATAGCGAACGTGTGTAGGAGTAAAGTCAGAAAACCTAAAGTGCAGAATGAGCTCAGGCTCACTAAAGAGGTTAAGAACAATAAAAAGGTTTTTTTGGGGGGGGGGGTATGTCCGCAGCAAAAGGAAATGGTAGGGCCACTACGTGGAGAAGACGGCAAAATGCTAAGAGGGGACAGAGAAAAGGGAGAATTACTCAACACATTCTTTGCCTTGGTGTTTTCAAAAAAGGAAAAGGGTTATCAATCTGAGGATAATGGAACAGAGAACACAGTAGGGGAAATCCAGCACAGAATAAGTAAAGAGGTAGTAGAGGAATACCTTCTTAATCTAAATGAATTTAAATCTCCAGGACAAGATGAACTACACCCAAGGGTATTAAAAGAGCTGACAAATGTAATCTCAGAGCCATTGGCAATAATCTTTGAGAACTCCTGGAGAACAGGAGAAGTACCAGCATATTGGAGGAGGGCAAACGTTGTCCCCATCTTCAAAAAAGGAAAAAAAGAGGATCCCAACAATTATCATCCAGTTAGTCTGACATCAGTACCAGGGAAGATTCTAGAGCAGATCATTAAACAGAGAGTCTGTGAACATTTAGAAGGCAATGCCATAATCACAAAAAGTCAACATGGGTTTCAGAGAAACAAGTCATGCCAGACTAATCTGATCTCTTTTTTTAGTAGCTTGGTAGATGAAGGGAATGCTATGGATATCACAAACCTTGATTTCAGTAAGGCCTTTGACAAGGTTCCCCATGACATTCTTGCAAACAAGCTTGTAAAATGTGGGCTAGACAAGTTAACTGTTAAATGGATATGGAATTGGTTGACCAGCCAAACCCAAAGGGTGCTCAGCAGTGGCTCCTCTTCGTCTTGGAAAGATGTGACCAGTGGGGTGCCATAGGGTTCTGTCCTGGCCCAGTGCTGTTCAACATCTTTATCAATGACTTGGATGAGGGAATAGAGGGTATGCTTATCAAGTTTGTAGATTACACCAAACTAGGAGGAGTAGCTAATACCCTAGAGAACAGGATCAAAATTCAAAATGACCTGAATAGACTAGCTGGGACAAAGCTAACAAAATGAAATTTGATACGGAGAAATGTAAGGTACTGCACTTAGGGCAAAAAAACGAAATGCATAGATATAGGATGGGGGAGACCTGGCTGAATGAAACTACATGTGAAAGGGATTTAGGAGTCCTAGTAGACCACAAGTTGAACATGAGTCAACAGTGTGATGGGGCAGCTAAAAAGGCCAATGCAATTTTGGGCTGCATCAATAGAAGTATAGTGTCTAGATCAAGGGAAGTAAGAGTGCCACTCTATTCTACCTTGGTCAGGCCTCACCTAGAATACTGTGTCCAGTTCTGGGCACCACAATTCAAAAAGGATATTGACAAATTGGAGCGTGTCCAGAGAAGGGCGACTAAAATGGTGAAAGGTCTGCAAACCATGTCTTAAGAGGAAAGACATAGGGAGCTGGGTATTTTTGCCTGGAAAAAAAGATGGTTAAGGGGTGACATGATAGCCCTATTTAAGTATTTGAAGGGGTGTCACATTGAGGATGGCACAAGCTTATTTTCTGCTGTTCCAGAGACTATAACATGAAACAATGGATGCAAGCTCCAGGAACAGAGATTCCACCTCAACATTAGGTGGAGGAACTTTCTGACAGTTTGGCAGTGGAACACACTCCCTCAGAGCATGGTAGGGTCTCCTTCCTTGGAGGCCTTTAAACAGAAGCTGGATGGCCATCTGTCAGGGTTGCTTTGATCGTGATTTCCTGCATGGCAGGGGGTTGGACTAGATGGCCCTTGTGGTCTCTTCCAACTCTACAATTCTATGATTTTGTGATTCTAAGAAGTTAATTGTTGGTTAGCAGCATAGAAATACTCAAGAAGTTATCAACCAAGCAGTTAATAACAGAAGTTAACCAAGACAAATGTATCCTCTTGCACATATCCTTAACATGGAAGATTCATGTAATTTTATTTCTGGAACTTTCTGAACATTATCTTGCAAATATTTCCCCAGGATCAATGAGAGAACCCAGAAAGCTGGTTCATAGGGGTTGCTGCATGTGAAACTTATTTATGCACAGGTTGGAAAATTTACTTTTTGGGGACTGCAACTCTGAGATCCTTCCTTTTCCCAGCCAGGATGACTATGGTATGTTGAAGTCCAAAAATTAACATTTCCAGATTCCATTTCACTGGCATCACTTATAATATGTACTCTTATGGGTTTGGGGAGCAGCAGGAGGGAGAACTGGGTGGTACAGAATTGTTCCTCAGACCACCATGAGCATAGCATAATCACCCAAGCTCCATATATAGTCCCTGCACCTCACAGAAATCATACCCTGAAGATCTGAAGGATGCCAGCATGCCAGATCCATGATGTAATGCAGTTGCTCTTGCCCTTTTCTTTACCAGGGACCCCCTTTAAATACCTTTTGTTGCTGTGGACACCCAAGACTTAACTCAAGATTCAAAAAGCCTAGTAACAACAACAATAATACTGGATTATTATGATAATACAGTCACACCATCTATGAAACCTTCCCTCAGAGGCACTGGAGTTGGGGGAGACTTTTCTCCTGCTTCTTCCTCCAAGTTTGTGACTGGAGTAGACTGAATAGCAATGTGCAGGCCTTTGCCTTGGCTCCTGTCACGTGGTCACTCCACTGCAGGGAGCAGGTGGACCAAGAAGCCTTCAAGCCTTCGAAGACCCCCTGTGAGGACATTGCAGCCCCCTGGGGGTCCCCAGACCACAGGTTAAGAACCACTGATATAATGCAAGAAACAAGGGGATGGGAGGTTGCTACCATCTGCCTATTTTACCTGGAGGTTTCCCATGCACTAGAAAGGATTAGGCAAAGAAGTACTGTAGTTGGTCAGCATATCTAAACTAAATGCATATCTAAACTAAACTAAAGCTTAAACTAAACGGTTAGCTGTAATGATTCAGGCTTTAGGTAAACAAGAATTCTGTATATCACAGGGAAGCAACCAGGTTCACTCCAGATCATTTGGACTACAACTCCCATAATCACTGACCATTGGCCACACTGTCTGAGGCTTATAGATGTGGTTGTGGGAAATTCTTGGAGGACACAATGTTGCCTAGATGTGCCGCAGCTTATGTTTTTCAGTGTATGTAATTGCATAGTGTGTTTAGAGGTGGTGAACAGCGAACAAATTGAACATGATATATACACCTATATTTGTTATTATATTGTAAAATCTAATAACCAACATTTATGTTCCCACAAAGATTTTGTTGACGATACCATTCTAACCCCCTCCACAGGAGGAAATTACAGCACAGATATTGCTTGATTTTAGATAATTAGTTTTGACAGACTGGCTATAACATAGGATACCTTCCCAACAGCATAGCTGCTTGTGCCACTGCTTTCAGCTATGTCCAACTTCTGATGACAAGGGGCAAGTCTAGCACCTACAGAATAATTGGCAAATTGAAAAGAACTGGGTCGATGTAATTTGGATGGGTTTGTTTTCCCAGCTGATTTCTTCATGTTAGCATGTACTTTTAACAGCAGTATTACAAGTAATTGCTCCTCCTGAGTTCGACATCATGCCAGTAGCCTGTTAGGATCTCTCAGAGAGTTATACACTATGCTTAATTTGCATTCACAGCATGCTTCATAATAATTCCTTGAGAATTCACACTGTGAGTGTGTACGAACAGCAGAGCAGATTTGGAGAATGTGTTGCAAATGCTTGCATTCCAAAAAAACAAAAACAAAACTCTCCACTACCCAGGCTAATTTAGTTTAGAGACTCCTGGAAATAATAAATGGTATTTGTTTCTTCATTGGTGTGTTGATGGTACAGGGAATATTGTATATTGAAGAAAAATTCTGATGGTGGAGAAAGAGATCCCTTGGGAGCAAGGACTAAAGTTCTGTCTGGTAGCTCTGCAATACATTGCCTTACCTCTTTAGAATTCTTCTCCAAGCCTTTCTGGGCCTCTATGTGTAATCTAAACAAGGTGTTCTCCTTAAAATCTCAAACTCTAGGCAATTAAGTGTGAGGGCAGAGCAGAGGTGGGCTGCTCTGGAGGGTCTGGAGTGTGCACCCACCAGATACTCACTGTAGATTTGGGTTTTTTTAAAGGCTATTTTAGCACACACACACACACACACAAAAACAGTATGTCCATCCCTCCATGGGCTTAAGATGGAGAATTACATCCCCAGGAGGTTTCTGAGACTTTCCATTTCAGGGGCAATGGAGGGTGAGGACGGGGCTTGGAGTTTTCCTCAGCAACTTCATTGAGGGCCTTAGTATGCATACAAGCTGCACTCTGCACATGCAAGCTGCACTCTGCAGTCCCACTCCCATGGCACTAAGAACACAGACAGGGCTTACAAGAAGATGGTTTGTCCTGTGAAAACTCTTAGGGGTTGTCTAAATGGTAAAAAAAAAAAAAACAACAACCTCATGGAATTTGCTGGGAATCCTACCTGTCTAAATGGGATCATGCACCAATCCACACTTTTCTGAAGGGTGGGGGGCAAAACAGCAAAAACAATGAAGGAAAAGCCTTTGTGGTTTTTCCTGTAGTTTTAAAAAATCAGTGAGGGGCTGCACATTCCTGCTCATTAGGACAAGCAAATGACAAGTGATTTGAAAGGAAGCGCAAAGCTGATTGGGGGGCCAAGAGTGGGGGCAGGGCTTGCTAACAGGGCAAGTGCGTGCTGCTACCATGTTGGATTTTTGCCTTAGCAAGCGATTGCTAAGGCGATAAAACGGGATGGTTTAAAAAAAGGATTTTTTAATTTTTTAATTTTTTTGCTTTCCTGTTAAATCAGAAAATCAGTGCACCCTGGATGATTTTAAATAAATAAATAAATAAATAAATCAGCAGTGGCGAAGAACTATCATGAGTAAATTACCCATAGCCACCATCTGGAATGTGTGGCTTATGGGGGCTTCTGCAGCCAAAAATACCATTAAGACATGTCAGTATTGTTGCAAAATGCCATTACTACGAGGTACTCTGCTTTTTTTCCCCTCATGTAGATGGGCCCTTAGACTTGTATGTCAGGGCTGACTCCTTAATCACACCCTGGGGGAAAAAATTTGGATTGCCGCCCAAGGAATCCACAATACAAGATGAGCACTGTTGATCCTGAGAGCTGTAGTCCAAACAGTAACTTTTCCTAGTGATGACAAAGTCTGCCAAAAGAGCCCACTGCAGCAAACAAGAGGCTAAATATATCCAGAATGTAGCTGTTTGCATCCTGTCTGGTTGTCAATGATTGATTGATTGATTTCTCTCCTGCTTAGGATGGCTTCAACTTCTAGGGTTCATAGTATTGCTGTGTAGTAGCATATGTTCCTCCTCTTAAATCTGTATTTAAAAAAAAATTCTGTCTCTTTCCTGATTTCTCACAACTAGGTGGCCTGCTACTTATATGCATGTCACTGGACCACAGAAAGCTGCCTTATGCCAGAAGTAACCTGCTCTGTATGAGTCAGGTGCCTCTACCTCATGTTGTCTACACCTGCCTCCCCATCAGATTTGTTGGATTCCAGCTCCCATCACTAGCCATGGTGGGTGCAGTTGGTGGAAGTCATAGCTCAATACACGTAGACTGCATCTGAATGGCACCAGGCTGCATATGATTGGCCAATACTGCCTGACAGTAAGTCTCCATGCTTATAGATAAGGGGTCTTTCCCAGTACAACCAGGAGATAGTAGAGTTTCAACTTGGAATTAAGCTCTTTTGCGTGCAAGGCATGTACTCTGCACGCACTGATCTATGGTCCTTCCTCAGGATTCTAGCTCTTTTCACAGCCCACAGGCCAAAAAGGAGCATCTCTGTCAAATTTAGGATTCGTTCCATAGAAAAAAATGGAATCTACAGTGGACTCAGGGGGTTGGACTGGATGGCCCTCATGGTCTCTTCCAACTCTACAATTCTATGATTCTATGATTCTATGATAAAAATTTCTTCTCTGGCCTTTGAAATTGTCCATTCTTTTGTCTTGCACCTTCACTGCAAAATGTGGATTAGTTGCTTGTGGTTAGGCAATAAACCCAGAAATCACAAATTTCTTCATTGCTTGCATGGCAGTCCTTCAACTATTTAAGGACAGTTGTCCTTTTCTCTCTGAGTGTTCTATTTTCTAGGTTAAGTATACCCAACTCATGTAGTAGAGAGGATATTTTAGCCCGGGGAAGAGAGAATTAAGAGGCAATAAGATAGCCTTGTGATTGGGATGCTGGGGGTTGAATCTGGCAAACTTCAGTGGTGTCACTAGAGGGGTGCAAGGGGTACAGTCTGCACTGTGTGACCATCAGTGGGGGTGACACCAAAATGACTTTCTATAAAAAATTTATGCAGTGTTTTAGTAAAAATTTATAATTTTTTAAATAAAAAATATCCCTGGCACCATGTCTAGCCAGGTGAGCCTTCTTTCTTGTTTCTCTCCCACATGTAGGTTTTCAGTTACCCTCAACATCACACACAAATTGCACAGATTGCTGGGAAACGTAGTTTCCAGAACCTCCTCTTGGCACTGAAACTAAAGATTCTATATGGCCTATATGGGAGAAAGTCCATGGGGGTGACACTGTGAGTTACTGCATTGGGTGACACCAACTTTAGTGGGTTGGCATTCAAGATGTGATCCATCAGTGACCTCTCCCTTTTACCTGTGATTATTGGCTACGGTATTGCCATCGGCTGAGTAAAATAGGTAGAACACCAGCACAGCTTTTACAAGGTCATTCTATCACACATGTAAATATCCATCCTCCAACCCCCAGGTCAATTAAGATGCATCTTTAGAGTGCAGTTCATACAAGCCAGGGATAAAGCTCCTGCTGGTCAAGGGGGATTAGAGTTTGCTAGCAGCCATGCTGGCAGGAGAATTATAGTCCAAAAAGTAACTTTTTGATTATATACTTAGACCCCATTGGCCAGGGCATCAAAATTTTGCATCAAAAAAATTACAGGCAGAATTGTGGAGAAAATGAGATTGGAAATGAAGCATTTAAAAAAATGATTCTAAAAATAGCATACTTCACTATTCAGAGCTGGTCAGAGGATTCCCTACCTTTTTATCATCCTTGCCCTCACTTTATTCATTTACTTTGCCTTTATGATTCTGCACAACAGCACTCTATCCAAGCATTCCTATAACTGGATGAATGTGGAATTGTGGAATTGACTGAATGTGGAATTGTGATTTCTGCTTCATAAACAGCTAATAGATGTGGATAGATGTGCTTGGAAATCAAACTTGAAAGAATGGGGAAATCCTTGGTTACAGTGTTAGGCACAAATGGGGATCCCATTGCAAACACCAGGATCCTTGGATGTAGATTCATGTGTATGTACAGTACGTATGTTTACTTTCGTGCTCCATTTGTTTCTTCTAATTTTTATTCTTGTGTAAGCATGTGTAGGATCAGGCTGTTCATGTATGAATGAAGCATTCAATTGGGCTCAGTTTGGAAATCATGTAGCTCTAGTAGCCAGATGGAATTATCCTTGTTTAGAAATCATAGACAATGAATGCCCAGTATCCAGATGCCAGATGCTAGGATCAGACAATAAGGGTGAGCTGTTAACTAATGACTTCAGTCCCTGTTGGAAAGTCTACCAGAAGCATCTGGCTGAACACAGTTGGAGACAGGATGCTGGGCTAGATAAATAATGTCCTGACTCAGCAAAGCTCTTTTTATGCTCTTAATCTCATCCTAGACTGCATTTCTGCTCTGCTGAATGTCCATCCCATCATAGCTATTTCAAATATACCATAAAATAGCTTTAGCATTCCAGATGCTCAAAACTGTCTGCCTTGCCAAGTTATGTTAGTTTATTTTCAAATGTTTGGGGAAGCTTTCTGTGTTGTTTTGAAGTTTTGGTTAGCCCTCTATATTTCAGTGCTGCAGATGAGTTTCCATTATGAAATAGTTCTTGATCCCTGTCACTTTAGGTTCGCACACTCACACAGACAAAAATGCCTGCTCAGTAGATTATGCTTTGGGACTGTGGTAGAATTGGGGAAGGGGGACAGATGAATGGGTACTTGTTCAAAATTTGTAATTTAGGACATGCTAAAAATAGATGTTCTCTCAAGCACCAAAAGACTTCTCAGGCATTGTACCAATGCCTCTGAAGGACAGGAATAAATCAGAGTTCATTTAATTGGATCATCCTTATCATTCTTTCTACTTCCATTATTCAGGTGCAAGCGCTGATCCACATATACCCAAAATAGCACCACCCTTGCACAGAGGAAAATATCCACAGACTCAGAGAACCTCTGAGATTTACAGATAAGTTTTTTAAAAAGACTTCTTTAAGTCAGGTATGTGTGTTGGGGCTATGGAATCCCCGCCCCCAACCAAAACAGAAAGGATTACACGTGCTCAATGGCCATGGAATATTGAGATGTTCTTTGGGGTGGTGGAAAATTGGATTGGAAGGCAAATGGAATAGAATATCATTGGGAGGGCATGGCAGATTAACTGGAATAATGAACAAGTGCACTCCATACTGCAACATTTGGTTGCAGGTCTCTCTTGTGTCTGTCTACTGCACAATACCATTATTCTACTCTAGAAAATTAACTGGCATCAATTGCAGGTTTATTGTGGAACACTCTACAACTGCCCAGTTTTGCTGATATTTCTGTCTCATCTACGTTACAAACATGGCAGTTATGATCAAATCTTGGACAAGATACTTTTATGGACTACATGCTCACTGGTGGATTCTAGGGACTGTAATCTAAAGTGACTTTTCCACTCTCTTGTTATGGCTTAAGGAACTCTGGAATCTGTAATTTGGTGCTAGCATTCAAGATCTTTGTCAGATCGATTGGTGTCCTGACCCGCTCACAAAACTACCATTCCTGAAAGGTTTCTTGTGGTTAGCAATGACAGGTGACATTTTCATGCATGTAGTTGACATCACCTTTTGAGCTTTTCCTGGCTCTTTATACTAATGCCTTGTCATGTAAATAGAAACCAATGATGAAAGGAGTTTTCAGCCCTTTACTCTCTCTCTCTTTTTGCCAAAGAAAATATGCTGTAGCAAACAACTGTAGAACACAAGAGAGATGTTTTTGCAAAGTGAATAAGCATTCTGCCCAAGTAAGTTTTACATACACATATACACTGGGTTCATCTATCTGAGGCAATAAAATGTGGATTGATGCGCAGTAACGCCAATTTGCAGTAGCTTTCATTTGTTTCTATGAGGTTTTTTTTTTCAAGATTGCAGGCATGCAAAGCCATACATGTTTTTTGTTCAAATGGGAATGCCTGAGAATCAAGGTGGTGGGTGCAAGTGAATTACTCATGTCTTTATTGTCACCAGTTTTTTTCCACTGAACAGTTTTTTATAAAGCAAATCCAAGGTGCAAAAGTGCAATCTTCCACTTAAATAAACAGAAAAAAGGCAGTGTCATTGCCTCAGCGCATGATCGCTATGGTGAAAATCTAACATGGCGGTTCCCAGTGCTTGCCTTGCCAGCAAGCTCTGCCCCCTGCACACATCTAACCACCAGCTTTCCACTTCCACTCTTTTCAGGAATGTGCAGCAAATCAAACCAGTTGTCCCTTTCTAATAACTAATGGAGTGAAGCAAGGTTGTGTTCTTGCACCAACTTTATTTACAATCTTCTTCAGCATGATGCTCCAAAGGGCTACGGCAGAGCTTGAAGAAGACGACAGCATCTATATACGTTACCGTACTGATGGTAGCTTGTTTAACTTAAGCAATCTGAGCGCTCACACTAAAAGTCTAAACTATCTAGTCCGTGAGTTGCTCTTTGCTGCTGCTGCTGCCCTTGTTGCCCACACAGAAGCAGCTCTGCAGCGCCTAACATCCTGCTTCGCAACAGCTGCAGAGCTGTTTTGGCTGGAAGTCAACCTGAAGAAAATGGAAGTTCTTTACCAGCCTGCACCACAGGACGAACACCACCATCCCCACATTAGCGTCAGCAACTCTGTGCTTAAGTCTGTTCAGCAGTTCACCTACCTGGGAAGCATCATCTCCTCAGATGCGAAGATTGACAAAGAGATCGATCACAGATTAGCAAAGGCACATAGCGCAATTGGAAGACTTTACAAAAGAGTCTGGAGTGATAAACACCTGAGGCGAAACACAAAAATCAGTGTGTATAGAGCCATTGTACTGTCTATTCTCCTTTATGGGTCTGAAACATGGGTCACCTATTGCCACCATTTACGCCTCCTCGAACACTTTCATCAGTGCTGTTTATGCACAATCCTAAATATACACTGGACTGACTATATGACGAATGTTGCTGTCCTTGAGCAAGCAGGGATCACCAGCATTGAGGCCATGATATTGAGAACACAGCTGCGCTGGGCAGGGCACGTTTCTAGGATGGAGGACCATCGCCTCCCCAAAATAGTACTCTACGGTGAACTCGCCATGGGTCAGCGTAAAAGGAGCACTCCAAAAAAGTGATACAAGGATTCCCTGGAACAACATCTCAGGCTCGGCCAAATTGGTCATCAACAATGGTCCGCCCTGGCTTCACATCGGGAGGCATAGAGACACACTATCCACAATGCTGCAGCCTTATTTGAGAACTCACGCCGAACAAGTCTTGAAGAGAAACGACAACGCAGAAAGAATCACAACCCAGAAACATCACCCAAGGAGACCTTCTGCTGTGCTTTCTGCAACCGGACTTGTCTATCTCAGATTGGCCTTTTTAGTCATCAGCGCGCTTGCAGAAAATGCGGGATGAGTCCTTCCTGAATCTTCATTTGCGAAGAAAAGCCAGAGAAAGAGAGATTGTTGTGTGCCTTCATTTCTGATTTCTGATTTATGCTAACCTAGAGGCAAACCTATCAATCAGGATTTTATTGGCAAGATTTGTTCATAGAGGGCTTGTCTTTTCCTTCCTCTAAGGCTGAGGGAGTGTGACTTGCCCAAGATCACCCAGTGGTTTTCTATGGTTGAGTGGGTATTTGAACCCTGGTCTCCAGAGTCAAAATCCAATGCTCAAACTGCCACACCATACTGGATCTCCTTCCCAACTCAATGCCCTTCAGATATGTAGAACCACAATTTTCATCATCCCAAGCCATCTGCTCAATGGAACTGATGGAAATCTACACAATATTATTCCTAGTATCTCAACTATGTTTCTTTGCCTGTTGTTTCTTTTCTATAAAAAGCTTCCTGTGCTGAGACCCATAGATGCATTTTCTGACACAACCTGGGTTTATATTTAGGCCATATTCTAAGCAGGGCTTTTCTCACATGGTGATTATTAAAACCTACACTTGCTTTCACTTTGTCATGTCATACATACCATGCCATCCAATCCTCGGGTTGTGACCTCCTAATTCCAAATGTCTTTATTTCTCAGCACCATCCATTATTTTACCCACACCAACCAAAAGGCAGCAAAGTATATCTTCAAGTTGGGTAAACTCAATCCTCCTCTTTGCTTTGCATCTTGCAATACCTTATATTCCACTCTTGTGTTTTCGCCTTACCATATGAAAGTATATATATCTTTCTGCCATTGTTTAAATGGTGAACCATTTGTCAAAACTGGTATAGTCTGAAACGGGAACAACATTAATTTTTATCACTGAAATCCTCCCTAACAGATATAATATCTCCCATCTCTGCAAATCCATCTTAATTTCATCCCACATCCTAACACAGACAATTCAAATTTGTCATAATAATACATAATCATTTCTTTTCAATTTTAAAATCATCAACTCCACTGGGTCAGTTGTCTTCATATTTTTAGTCAACATCACCATCTTTTGTTTATCTTAATCCTTGCCAAATCCCCAAATTCTTTTAATTTTCCTATTATACTTTTTCCAGACTCCAGTAGATCTTCCAAAGTAATTACCAAATAATCAGCAAATACCCTTAACTTGTACAATTTTTTTTTTAAAAAAAATCTTATACCTCTAATTTTTTCTTCTTGGCTTATATCTCTATTTAAGACCTTAAGCACTAAAATAAATAAAAGCAATGACAATGGATCTTGTCTTATTCCTTTGTGTATCTCATATGGGTTAGATAACTCTTCATTGACTGTTATTTGCTCTTTTTGAGTCTAATACATTGATCTAACCCATTTAATAAAATTATCTTCAAAAGTCATCTCTTCCAAACTCTAAATAAGAAAGTCCAGTTCAAATGATCAAAGGCCTTTTCTGCATCCAAAAATATCAACGCAGCCTGTTTCTCATTACAGTATGTCATTCTAAATATTCCCATATATTCAAAACTTTTTAAATATTATATTTCAGTTGTCTTACCAGTAAAAAATCCATATTGGCCTTCATGAATAAAAATCTGGAGGATAATTTTAAGTCTATCAGCCAAAATCAAAATAAACAACTTATAATCATTATTCAACAGTGATGTTGGTCTATATATTTTATTTATTTATTTTTTTGTAAAAGTCAAAACCTCATTTTCTTTCAGTATCAATGTTATCTTTGCTTCTTTCCAACTATCAGGGATCTTTCCAGTTAACAAAATAGAATTTATTGTCTGCTGCAATGGGAATAAAAACTCCTCTTCAAAACACTCATAATAATATGCTGACAACCCACCTGGCCCTGGTGTCTTCCCAGTAGAAGTTTTTTTGATAGTATCACAAATTTCTCTGTTATTGGTGTTTTTATGCTATGTCTCTGTTCATCTGTAATCTTTGACAGATTTGGTTTAGTTATATTCCAGCTTCTCCATAGAAATTTCTTGTCATCTATATAAAGAGGAGTAAAATCAATGAAACTCTTTCTGAATCTTCTCATTGTCAGCTATCACATCCTCACTTTATTGTATCTTCACCACAATCATTTTCTTTTCATTCTCTTTCTGTAACATACGCTGGAAAGGAGTCTTTCCCATGATACACTAGGGATTTGCATCATGGACTTTCTGCATGCAAAACATGTGCTCTAGCCCTGAGCCACAGCCCTTCTCACTGAATCAAGGCAGTTTGGAATGCTAAAATCTCACCTTCATTTTCCAGCCCCTGATGATCAAGGTATTGATGGCAAACCAACTATCTGACAAGCCAAATCTTATTTCTGAAACTGTGGAATTACAAATGATGCTGCTAGAAGAATAGGATAATCAGTGTCCTTCCACTCTTCTAACACTTAGGGTGTGATGAAAAATGGATCATTAGGAACCATGTCAGGGTTTGGGGAATTTAATATCAGAGTGTCCCCAGTTTTTATCACCCTCCCCTAGTTTAACATGGGGGGAGCTGATTTTATCACTACAGAGCTTCAGTGGTGATGTCTGACAGAAATGGGAGAGGCAAACAGGGAAAGCTTTCAAGTCAAACAGAAAAGAGATTGTCTCCTTGATTCTGATTTTCCATATAAGTGTTTCCTATTCTTCTAGATATACAATCATAGAATTGGAAGGAACCCCAGGGGTACTCTTCTCTAACCCCTCTGACAGGGGGCAGGAAGCCAGGGCAGGAAGCCAACCCTGGGAGGTGGCCATCTAACTCCTGTTTCAACATCTCCAATGAAGGAGAGTCCACATCCTCCAAGGGAGTCTATTTTACTGTTGAACAGCTCTTACCATCAGGAAGTTCATAATGTTTTGTTGGAAACTCATTTCTTATTATTTGAGTTCATGGGTTCAGGTCTTGTTCTCTTCAGCAGCAGAAAACAATCTCACTCCATTTTCCACCTGACAGTCCTTCAGATATTCAAAGATGGCTATCACACCCCCTCCCATATCAGTGTGTGTGTGTGTGTGCCTTAAACTCACCTGTAGACTTGTGGTGACCCCATAAATTGCGTAGGATTTTCTTAGACAAGGAATACTCAGGGGTGGCTTTGCCAGTTCCATTCTCTGAAATATAGTCTACAGCATCTGGTATTCATTGGTGGTCTCCCATCTAAGTACTACCCAGGGCTGACCCTGCTTAGTTTCCACAATCAGATGGGATCTGGTGGGGCAGTGAATTGATTCCATGTTTTATCTGGCTTTGAATGAGCTATCCATGGTTCTGGACTAAGTTAGGAATAGTGCTTAGCACTTTGGAGAGCTCCTTTTAAAGTCAGCATTAAAACCTCAAGTGGATTTAGTACTTCACTGACTGGGGAGCCACCACTGCTCATTTTCCTGGGGCTGAATTAGAAAGGGCAGCAAGGATATCTTTTAATTTGGTTCAGAATATCAGAAAAGCCATGCTGGATCAGACCAAAGGCCTGTCTAGTCAAAGAAAACCAGAAACCTGCCTTATATTGAATCAGACCATTAGGCCACCAAGACCTGTGTTAGGGATACTGACTGGCAACAGCTCTCTAGAGTTTCAGGCAGGGGTTTTTCCTAGACCAAGCGTGAGACATCAGGCATTGAGTACAGGACTTTCTGTGTACAAACAGGCCCTCTACTGCAGGGCTACAGTCTTTCTAGTTTCCTGTCTCCCCCAGTGACCAGCCAAGAAAATGGCAGAGAGAGAGAGAGAGAGAGGAAGGCAGGACAGACGAACCCTTTCTCCAGTCCTGGTGGCTCTGTTCCTGGACAGCTCCTTTTTACCAGAAATATTGGTAATAGATTGTGGCTCAGCCACAGTGTCACGTTTCATTTTGTCCTCAGAAGAAGGTTTAAGATGCAATTGGGGGTGTGTGTGTTTAACCTGACACTTTCCCACGCTGCAGTGGCTCTGCTCTCTGCACATGCTCAGAGGCTGGCTCTCATTGGCTCCCTGCCAGTCTTTACCATTTTGGAAATGGGTTGGTTGTTGAGGGAAGAGCTGGGACAGGTTCCCCCTTCCCAACTGACTTTAGTCATTTAGGGTAGGGTTTTTGGGGGAGGCAGGGCTGGCTGCAGCCGCAGGGGGGTCCATCATTGTGGAGGACCCCTTGGTAACCCTCCAGCTGCAAAAACATTATTAGTAATAATCTGAATATCCTGTACTGTGAATAGCTTAGGTTGGGTTAGGTTACACTGACCTGAGATAAACATATGGGGCCCCAAAATAAAAGCGTTGCAAGGGGGGGGGGCAAAATTCCTTAAACCGATCCTGGGGGTGGGGGGGGAGCTGAGCTGGCAACCTCTGTCTGGAGGGAGGGGGAGGGCTGGGGGGGATGCTCCGGGGATGCGAGGATGCACCTCGGGCGCCTCCCACCCCCTCCCCATCTGCTTGGCCAGAGCCAGAAGGAGGCGAGGCGGATGTCAGGGCGGCCGAGGGGGGGCGGAGCGGAGCGAAAGCGGGGGGCCACCCCGGGCTGGCAGGCAGGCAGTCAAACGCCGCCCCTCCTCTGCCCGCCCCTCGCCTCCTCCTCCTCCTCCCGGCGCGTGGACCTGCCGGGGTCGCCCTCCGCCGCTCCTGCCTCCCTCTCTCGCTCGCTGCCTCGCCCGCCTCTCCGCCTCCGTCCCCGAGCTCCGGGATCGCCTCTCGGCCGCCGGAGGGGACGATGCGGGCGGTCCTCGCCCTGGCGGCTCTGCTGGGCAGCCTCCTCCTCTGCCTCTGCCTCGCCTGGCTCTCGGCCGACGGCTCCTCCGGGGGAAGGTAGGCGGGGGGGGGAGGCAGACCTTGGGGGTCTCTGGGGGAAGGTGGGGGGCAGCGAGGGGGCAGGCAGAGAAGGGGAGGTGAGGAGACCTGCTCCAGGGACTCCAGGGTCGCTTGGCTTGGGTGGGAGAGAGAGGCTCCTTCCCTCCCTCCCTCCCTCCCTCCGGGCGGCCCCTCTTGGCTTGGCGGGGGGCTTTCCTCTCTGGACACCCGCGGACAAGTTTGGCTTGCTCTCGCTTGCTCGCCAGGGACCGGGAGAAGGAGGTCGGAGCCACGACGGCGGAGAGCCCCCCAAGAGGGATGAGGTCCCCCCGGTCGCCTCCAGCATCTCTCCAGCTTGCTTCCCCGGGGTTGGTCGCCCCCAACAGGTAAAGCCTGCAGCTTTTACAATTTGTTTAGAAACACTAGAATCCAAGTTACTCTTCCTCCTCCTCTTCTTCACCACCTTCTTCTCTCCCACCTTGCTTTTCTCTTCTTCTTCCTCCTCCTCATTTTCTTACTCCTTTTTCTCCTCCACCTTTTTTCCTTTTCCTTCTTTCTTTCCTCCTCCTTCTTTCTATTCTCCTCCTCCTCCATCTTCCTCCTCTTCTTCCTCTTCATCGCCTCCTGCTCTTTCTCCTTTCCCTCCTCCCCATCCTCTTCCCCTTTGCTTCTTCTTCCTCCTCTCCCTTGGTCTCTTTTCTTCCTCTCTGTGTTGCATTTGACCAAGACTGGGTGGTTTTGCTGCTTCAAGAGAGTGTACTGAACACCCGGATTGTGGAGGACTGACCATCACCTGCAAGCCCTCTAGATTTTGATCAGTTGCTCCTAAAGGTCTTGCCCTTCTGTGGCTTTGGATCCTGCCGTCCCCACATTTCTCCAATGTGCTAGACCAGCACAGAGACCTTGCAAACAGTTGTGCAGGGCTGCTCAGTTGCAAGCAGATCTTATTACTGTAATTTTTTAAATGTGTCTTTTAAAAAAAGCATCACAGCACAATTTGATACATGTCATCTCAGAAACATCAGCCACTGAATCCCATGGACTTTGTCCCAAGTAAGTGAGTACAGGATTGTGCTGTAAATGATTTATTATTATGCAGAAACAGAAAAAGAAATGCAATAGAAACAGTACTAACAGCAATTCAATCCTTCAAAATGGAAAGGTATATCATTCCAAAAAAGATAAAACCAAAATCATACCACATTGAGACTAGCAAAACCATGATGCTAAATCAGCTTGAAAGATTGTCCTTTACACCCACTTTTGTTTTCTATCTTTCTTAACTTATCCATCACTTTGCTTTCCTTCAGCCCTCTCTAATGTGAGTCACCATCCTTGAGATTAGGTGCTTCTCTTTCTTTTTCAAACACTCTAATTGTGAGAGCAATATTTTTCCCACAGACATTTTGTTTCGATACTCTTCCCTTCTTAATGATCTCCTGCTCATTAAACTCCTCCAGTTTAAAAACAGTTTGGGGATTTGGTGCAATTGTTTTTCAGAAGAAGGGAATGCCACCAGAGCATGACTACAGTTGAAAAGCTGTCTGAGCCAAGCCCCAACTTAAAGTTTTAATAGTTGTTAAAGACCTATCTGAAATTGTTGCTGAATGCCTTCAAGTCATTTCTGACTTATAGTGACTCAAAGCAAACCTATCACAGGGTTTTCTTGGCAAGACATGTACAGAGGAGGTTTGCGATTGCCTTCCTCTGAGGCTGAGAGAGCGTGTGACAAGGGAGATTATCAAACGTGGGGAGACACAGCAAAAAACGCATCCCAAACTGCATCAAAAGAATGCAACAAGAACTGAAAGGGCAACATTATCAGATGTCTGCGTCCTCAGCCGTTCCCAGGACATAATGCTGGTGCAGACGAGGCTTCATTTTTGTATTGACAGGGACAAGCCACCGAAAAAAAGGGAATGATTTATTCACACCCGCGTTACATCCCTGGAATGCTGAAAGACAACAACGTTGTCTGATAATGTAACAACGTCGTCTGATAACGTCGTCTGTTCTTGTCAAATTCTTCTGATGTGGTTTTTTCCACGTCTGATAATCTCCAAAGTCACCCAGTGGGTTTCCATGGCTGAGGAGAAATTTGAACTCTGGTCTCCACTACATGAGTCATAGTCCAATGCTCAACCCACTACACCACATTGGCTCTGTACAAACTGCAGAGAAGTCTGTGCCACTTCCTATCCCATGAGGACAGGGGAGTTCATTCCTGAATTAAGGAACTTCAAAACCAAATTGCAATGGGAAACAGCTCAGCCACAGCTCTTCAAGAATTTCAGTTCTGTCTCTTAACATCTACATTTCTTGACTGCCTCACTGATGCATGGATGTGTGTTACCCTTCAGCAGTGGTTTTGTGAATAGCCACTGTGAACAAGGAAATTGTCACTGATCGTATTCTCTGCATTTCAGTTTCCTCTGGTTGACCTCGCTGTTAACTGCTTCTCCCTTACATACAGACATATCTCTAACTTAAGGTAACATTTCATGCCTCTGAAGTGTGCTCTAGTCCACCAAACATACCATAATAAATCTGTTCATACCTAAGGTGCCACGCAATGTCTTGGTATTTCAGTTACTTTGGGTGGCTCCCTAGTTACAGCACTTTGTTACCAATTGAACTGTCATGGCTCTGCCCTATGGAATCCTGGGATGTATAGTTTCATGAGGTATTTAGAATTCTCTGCCCAAGAGTTCTAATGCTATCATTCAGGGAAAGTACACGAGATAATTATCAGTACCTCACCAGACTACAAAGTTCAGGATTCCATGATATGGAGCCATGACAGTTAAAGTGGGATGAAATTGCTATAATTGTGCACTCTGGATGTTCCCAGATTTGTGTATATCAAAATAATTAGTTAAAAATTCCTTTAAAAGCAAAGTGAAACTCTCTTTTGCCCTCCTAGCTAACAGCAGCAAGCAGGGAGTGTGTGGTCTTTTCTGAGAGCTTCAGAGGGTGGTGGGTTTTTGTTTCAGTCTTGAATGTTGATGTAAAGAGGGTGGAACACCCTTTAGCTAAGTGCTAAGCAACAGCAAATGCTGCAAGTGAAAAGAAAGACAAGGAGTGAACTACTTTGGAGACTCACCCTATAAAACCACTGACTGGGCTTACACTGTGCCTTCTGCTATTTCAGACAGGGCCTGGAATGGCTTGGAGTGATGGGGTGTTGATGTAGCAAGGGATTTACACACCACTCTAGGAAGCTCTAAATCCTGGAAATGAGTCCACAGTCTCAGCAAGATGTTCACACTCTCAGGCAGGTCTGCTGGTTGTTATTACCACAGATGATGTTTTGGGTGGGTGTGGGGGCAGGATTTCTTTTATATGACAACATTCTCCCCAACATCCTCACAAGCATATGTTGCTCTGTATGGTTCTAAAACCTCAAATGAAGCAAAGTTGCTCCTCCCATGTAGCTATTTCCTCAACCAATACATGCCTTTTGAGACTTTTTTCAGCATTCAGCTGACATTTTTCTATTACTAACATCGTTGCTTCTGCAGAACTGCCAGAATACAATATCGAAGAAGCCTTCCTGCATAGACTTAGAGGGATTAAAGGTGCAAATGGATTTAAGGTTGTGGTTCCTTTACAATTAATAAAGGATTTATTAGGTTGAGATAGACCTGGTGTGGGAGGGTATGAGTCTTTTCTTTTTAATAAAGAAAATGCCAGGGAATATATGAACATTTTGCTTTGTTAAAACTCCCTGATGGGAAAACTGAACTTCTTTGTGTCTCTTCACCCTTCTGTGATTCTTATGGCTTGTCAAAGGACTTCATGGTTCAGAGCAGTGAAAGATTGAGTGGGTTGACTTCAGGCTCTGCCTTACATGGAGAAATGAGCTCTGTTCACAGAAGGTGCCTTCATCCAATTTTTAAGAATCCTTCCTTACCATGAATTTACCCCATTTAGCAGGGTCCCCTATCTAACCTTTTGAAAGAGCTAAAAGAACAGCCATAGGGTTGGGGGGGGGCAGGCAAAGTCCATTTTGCTTGGCATACTGCTTGTCTATATACAATAGGAGTGAGCAAAGCATGGCCTTCCAAATGTTCTCAGACTGTAACTCCCATCAGCCCTTGGCAACATATCCATTGATGAGGAATGCTGGGAGTTGCAATCCAATGTCATCTAGACGGCTGTCCTTCACCTGCCCCAGGTACAGAAAACACTCAAAGCAGTTTACAACACTCCACAAAATAAGACATTCCTAACCATGGCATAGAAAAGTCAGTACAATTCCATAACAAGTTCACTCTAAAATATCAGTATCAAAAGGATTAGTTAAAAATTCCTTTAAAAGCAAAGTGAAGCTCTTTCTTGTCCTCCCAGCTAGCAGCAGCAGGCAGGGAAAGTATGGCCTTTCCAAGAGCTTTAAAGAGTGGTGCGGTTTGTTTCAGTCTTAAGTGTCACTGTGAAGAGGGTGGAACACCCTTTAGCTAAGAGCTAAGCAACACATTCTGCCCTTGGTGACTGGATCTGTTTCTAAGCCCTTGGCAACCTTCCTCTCCCCTTCTGACACCCTAATTCTCCTTTATTTCCTAATTGTAACACCACCACCACCACCATCATTATTTATATCCTGCCTTTTCCCCAGAAGTGAGATTCAAGGTGCTTACGAATTAAAAGAAATTCAATATGGTTAAAACACACAATATTAAATTGGAATTAAGTAACATTAAAAAAACTAAACCACACAAATAAAAATAATTTTAAATAGCAATTTTAAAATAGTGCAGTTAAAGATGATACAATGCCCAATTACAATCCCATTTATATGTTCTCAAAAAAAACAGTCAGAATACAGAAGTCTTGCCTGTTGATGGAAGGACATCAAGGAGGCAGTCCCTCCAGGAAGAAAATTCCTGAACCAAGAGGCAGCCACTGAGAAAGTCCTGTCTCACAGATATATATCACATGCCTGCATCTGTTCCCTTGGCCCAATGCAATTTTTAAAATTATTTCATTAGGCCCTTCTTGTCCTGTAGCTCCCTTGTAGTTGCTTGGCTCTGTGTCAAGGTTTTTCTATCAAAATGCTACTGGCCCTCCTTAACCATGCTTGCTCTGGTCAAAGTGCTCATGAACATGAGCTCATGTGACATCACAGCAGCTCCAGAAATGACTTGGGATGCATCTACACTGTAGAAATAATGCAGTTTGACACCACTTTAACTGCCATGGCTCTATCCTATAGAATCCTAGGATTTGTAGTTTTGTGAGGCACCAGCACTTTTTGGCAGAGATGGCTAAGGACTTTGTAAAATCCCAGGATACCATAGGATGGAGCTACAGCACTTAAAGCAATGTCAAACTGCATTATTTCTACAGTGTAGATGCACCCTTCTTGGTGTATATATGTGTGTGTGTGTGTGTGAGAGAGAGAGAGAGAGAGAGAGACTGCTGAAAGAAACAATAGCTAGTGGCTCATTTTGTGTGTGTATGTGCATTTATGAAATGATCACATTCTTATTTTCTCCATTGCTCCCATCCTGCCTCCAACATCTTTTTTCCAAGACTGTGGCATAATTAACTACATGTAATTAATTATTAACGGCACTACAGAGACCTCTGCTTTCTTACTTATGTCAGAATATTGTATCCCTGAGGGTAAATAGTTATTACAAAGCGAAGGAAGTCACTTAGCACATAAGCAATGGGCTGCAGTATGCACTATTCAGCAAACTTTGACTGCGGTGCCAAATGGCCACCTATTGTTAATATTATTGTTTCCTTTCAGAAGATTTCTTGATGAGACACTGTGAAAAAAACCGTTCCTGCAGAATACCTGGCAAGCATATGTTTCATGGCAAGCTTTTGCCCAGTTGTTATTGAATGGAAGGCATTCTTACAGCCCAATGGAAAACATGTTTCCTTGGAAGTAAACTCCCTGGGCACACCCTTTTCAGTAAATATATTAATGATAATGCTATGAATTTTGTTCCAGTTCCTTTAACCAAAATGGAACAACAATAACAAGAAGATTTACTGTTTCTACATTGCTACGTATTTACATTTTCACCAATCCACTAGAATCTGTTTGGTCCATAGTGTGCCAATGGATTGCCATTCAGGCAAATCCAAAGTGTGGAAAATTACTTTGAACAAGAATGAGTATTGATGCCAAAGTCATTTCACAGAATCATAGAATTGTAGAGTTGGAAGAGACCACAAGGGCCATCCAGTCCAACCCCCTGCCACACAGGAATCACGATCAGAGCATCCCTGACAGATGGCCATCCAGCCTCTGTTTAAAGACCTCCAAGGAAGGAGACCCCACCACGCTCCGAGGGAGTGTGTTCCACTGCCAAACAGTTCTTACTGTCAGAAAGTTCCTCCTAATGTTGAGGTGGAATCTCTGTTCCTGGAGTTTGCATCCATTGCTCCGTGTTCCAGTCTCTGGAGCAGCAGAAAACAAGCTTGCTCCATCCTCAATGTGACACCTCTTCAAATACTTAAACAGGGCTATCATATTGCCCCTTAACATACCCAGCTCCCTAAGTTTTTCCTCATAAGGCATGGTTTCCAGACCTTTCACTATTTTAGTCGCCCTCCTCTGGACATGCTCCAATTTGTCAATATCCTTTTTGAATTGTGGTGTCCAGAACTGGACACAGTATTCTAGGTGATGCTTGACCAAGGCAGAATAGAGTGGCACTCTTACTTCCCTTGATCTAGACACTATACTTCTATTGATGCAGCCCAAAATCACATTGGCCTTTTTAGCTGCCGCATCACACTGTTGACTCATGTTCAACTTGTGGTCTACTAGGATTCCTAGATCCCTTTCACACATAGTCTCGTTCAGCCAGGTCTCCCCCATCCTATATCTATGCATTTCGTTTTTCCACCCTAAGTGCAGTACCTTACATGTCTCCGTATTGAATTTCATTTTGTTTGTTTGAATTTCATTTGCCCAGATCTCCAGTCTATCCAGGTCATTTTGAATTTTGATCCTGTCCTCTAG
Organism: Gambelia wislizenii; assembly: GCA_030847615.1. NCBI lineage: Eukaryota > Metazoa > Chordata > Lepidosauria > Squamata > Crotaphytidae > Gambelia > Gambelia wislizenii. The sequence goes on along the minus strand of JAUMIR010000006.1, from coordinate 128,171,420 downwards.
GGTATTAGCTACTCCTCCTAATTTGGTGTCATCTGCAAATTTGATAAGTATGCCCCTAATTCCGTCATCGAAGTCATTGATAAAAATGTTGAATAGCACTGGGCTAGGACAGAACCCTGTGGCACCCCACTGGTCACATCTTTCCAAGACAAAGAGGAGCACCTGCTGAGCACCCTTTGGGTTTGGCCGGTCAACCAATTACAAATCCATTTAATAGTTAACTTGTCTAGCCCACATTTGACAAGCTTGTTTGCAAGAATGTCATGGGGACCCTTGTCAAAGGCCTTACTGAAATCAAGGTATGCTATATCCACAGTGTTCCCTTCATCTACCAAGCTGGTGATTTCATAAAAAAAAGAGATGAGATTAGTCTGGCATGACTTGTTTCTCTGAAACCCATGTTGACTTTTTGTAATTATAGCATTGCCTTCTAAATGTTCACAGACTCTCTGTTTAATGATCTGCTCTAGAATCTTCTCTGGTATTGATGTCAGAATAACTGGATGATAATTGTTGGGATCCTCTTTTTTTCCCCTTTTGAAGATCGGGACAACATTTGCCCTCCTCTAATAACAAGATGATTATCTGGGTCCCAGAGCATCATCATCCTACTGCTGCTGAATTATATGGCTGGATTTAGTATGTCACAGTGTTCATTCTTCTAAGAATTAACTTCCTGAGCTCTGGCCACAGTCACACTTGCAGGCTTAGCGGCCTTTGAGATGCCTCCCTTCCCATTTCACAGCAGTATGATCTCCCACAGGGTGAGAATCATGTAGCCCTCTAACTGCAGATGGACTGCAGCTGCCAGCAGCCATGGGCAGCATAGCCAGAGGTGAGTGATGCTCTGAGCTGCAGTTCAACTGCATCTGTGTTGTACCCAGCCCTGATCTATCCAAATGATCCACTGATAAACTTTAGCTCACTGCTGTTAAAAGAGTCATATCTCCTGAAGTGATAGGAGACAAAGTTGCCAGTGAAATTTCATTTAGCAGTCTGGGTTCTGTTTCTTCTGTGTTTGGTGGGCATCTCTTCTTACTTGAAAAGCAAGGGAGAGCATAGTAAGGTCAGTTCTATCTTACGGTGGCCACATTAGCTGATAATAATGTGAGCTGTAGCCCGACATATTTGGCCAGTGAATTCTCTGCACAGCTCCGTGAATATCATTTTAGGCAATTAATCTTTCAGCATGACCAAACAGCCCAAGTCAGCATTCTTTTTCAGCCTATATTTCAGATGGCCTCAGGGATTTCCCTCTTTTTGACTAAATTTGTCCTAAAACAGCATTGTACATTGGAATGTGAAGCTCAACGAGTGCTTCTTGGGACAGGCAAAGCTTGAAACATCAGCCTTGCTTCACAACATAACCATCTTGCAGTTTATTCCAGGCCAGAGTTTTGAAAAGTTAATTTTTTTCAGATGGGGACTCTCAGAATCCGACAGCCACGTAACCTGTGGGATATACTATCTAGAGTATTCTGATAGCGGTAGTCAGAATAAGTAATGTTTCTAAGCTCTTCTTTGAGCTTAGAGAACTGCTAGAGAACATGCTCCCCAGTGCTTGCCAGTGAAGTCTAATAATCCCACTTGATCTTGAATCGAGTTTGCCACAAGGCCTTTGTTGTGCTCCTGATGATTTTCTACCTGATCTGGACCTGGCCTGAAAGCCCCTGGCTGAGATGCAAAAAAAGAGGAGAGTGGATTTATTTTAGAACATAATTTAGCTGCAATGGCTACAGTGTTTTAGTCCCCTTGAAAGACCTGAGTGAAGTGTCCCTGATCACATGCAAGCACACGCTACACCAGGTATGGGCAATTGCTTTCTTCCAGATGCTATTGGACTGCAACCCCAATCAGTTCTAGCCAATCCAACCAATGCAGAATGATAAGCAGTGCACTGGAGTTACATCTTGAGGAACACACTTGGCTTATTCTTGCCTATAAAAAAAAGTGGGTTTCCATGGAGGAAGGTGTCATCACATTCTTGCTAATCATTGAAGTCAGAGTCACTGTTGGTCCACTCAGCGTTCAGTTGTGTGCTGTTCCCTCTGGAAACAGCTCTGATTTGATTAGGCTTCATTTTTGCTGAGCTGGCTCCTTTAAGCTTGCTCTACCTAAATGGTGCAAGAAAAGAGGCTTGGCATTTGTAGGAGAGAACTCAGGTCAGAGGTTTTCCTGCTCAGTCCTGCAGTTCCCATGCTTGGGGGTTGAGCAAGCTGTGGTCCTATTTTATGTTATTTATTTATTTTATGTTAGTTAGTTAGTTATACCCCGCTCTTCAGCCACAAGGCTATCAGAGCGGCTTACAAATTGTTTTAAGCAATGGCAATTTACACAGCTACCCTGCATTCAGCAGTTTCCAATGTGTGTTAGCTAATTAGCTAACACACAGTGGTCCTATAGCTGCAAAAAGCCCTTTGTTTAATTTTATGTAGCCCCAGGCCTAATTTCAAAAGCCTTCTGTAAAAAGATGATTCAGAAGAACCTCTGGTAAGAGTCATTTGTCCCTTCTTCTCTGGTGAAAAGACAAAAGAACAAAGGGGGAGTGGGAAGTAGGAGGCGAGTGGCAAAAAGAGAGCAGGACACTTAGGGCAAGCAGTGGCAGAAGAGGAGAGAGAAACAGAACATGGAAATGCTACTGTTTTAACTACAAATCCCAGCATCCCCCTTAACACGGCTACATGCTCACTGTGGGATTCTGGGAGCTGTAGCTAAGTGGCAATTCTGGGACTTGTCATGCATCCTGGGAAATGTAGTTGTATGTCCTCTCTTATGAAGGATGGTCTCCTGTCTGAAGGGATGTTTAAGGATAGTCACCTTTATGAAGGTGTCCTCTGTTTGAAGAGCTTTCCTATCTTATATCTGATTTTTTAAACATAAAGGCTGGCAGACTGTTGAGTTACGATGGTGTAAGTTTAACTTACGCCATTGTAAAACATGTGTTTGGTTGTTGCACAAGCCAGAAGTCTGTACCAAATGTGCAACTACCATAATCTCACCATCCTCAAACCCACCTTTTCTCAGGAATGGATCAAGCTCCTCCCATTTGCCATTGCTGCCATTGCTTACCTGAGAAATTGCTAGGCTTGCTTTGCTACTGCCATTGATTATGTGTTTTCTTTTGTAATAGTAAAACTGGTGCCTGGCATGACCAGGAAATAGGTGATACTGTGTTGAGGCCATATGGCCAGAATTCAGACTAACAACGGTGAAAGGGGACAGTTGGGAAAAGGATTGTAAAAGGCTTAAACTGACCAATGAGGGAAAGCCACACCAGGCTTGCCTGTTTGTAAATACTTTTATACTTTTGTGTTTCCTTTTGTTCTTCTTTCCAAGCAACAATTTTGAACTAGTAACTCTGTAGAAACTCTTGTCTAGTAGTAAAAGCTTTCTGATTTAAAACTAAAGCCTTTGCTGATGGAGTTTAAAGAAGACAGTTCATGACACCTTTTCTTTGCTGTGGCAGCACCCAACACAGTCATTTTCTGGCTGGTGGAGGGGTATGTGTTGCAAAGAAGCATCCAGCTATTTTCCATCTGGACACACAGTGACAGGCATCCTCTCAAGACATCTCAGGGTTCCTCTGGAAGTCCCTAAGGATGATGCTGTTGCTGTGTGTCCAGCTGTAGGAAGAGAGCAGGACACTTCTCTGCCTCTCACCTGCTCTCCACAAGCCATGAAATGACCATGTTTGGGAGTGTGTCGCAACTAAAAAGCAGGTGTGGAGAGAGGTTGGATGGGAGATGTATCATAGTTACAGGTGCAGTAAATCTCCTGAGTCATGTTCTCAGCCAAAGAACCACAAGCGAAGAGAGCAGGGACTTTGAAGTTGCCCATGAACAGTTTCCAGCTAAACAACTCACTCACATGGGACAAAAGTTACCAGATCACAATTTTTCCTATTCAGATGAGATTGTTGTAATTCTATTTACATTGGGTTTTTAAAGATCATTTCTAATTTTGTACCATTACATATAAGTTAACCTATGGAATCTAACACATGTTGGTATGCTCTTTTGGCCTTTTTTCATGCCCTTTTTTTGATGATGTGCAAGAAATCATGCTAGTTGTAGTCCAAGAAAGTAACTGCCAATCTCTGCAGAGAGAGGAGTGCAGGGAGTGAAAGAAGGGAGGGGGGGGTTATCCTGCTCATTTAAGGCTCTGGCCAAATCACCACTGGCCTGAAGGCCTGTCAGATTAATCCTGAGAGAATGCAGCTCCCAGCACAGAAAAGGTTCCCCACCCATAACATAGTCCTTTGATTAAGACTCTTGGGACCCATTCACACCACATGATTATAGTGCTGTATTCCACTTTAACTGCCATGGCAACATCCTATGGAATCCTGGAGTTTGTAGTTTGAGGAGGCAATGGAGCTCTCTGGCACTGAATTTTAACTCCCCCTCCCTCACTTGCAAATCCCAGGATTCTGAGGGATACTCCCATGGCAGAGGAACCATAGAACTATTATTATTTCGTGTGAACCTGTACCTGCTCCCATCTTAGAGTGGCTTGTTTGTTGAGCCTACCTATAGCTTATCCAAGGTCAAATTTTCCTTTTCAGGTCAAACTGCACTGGAGTTGTAACTTATGAAGAATATGCCAGATGAGACAGTTTTGGGGGGCATGGTAAGAAAGCTGGTTGAAGATGGACACTTGATTAAATATCAGTTACTCAGCCAAAACATTGATGGCAATTGTGCTTGGAAAGGGAGGAGGGAAAAACACCAAACGAATGTCAGAGAATCTCCTGCCTAGTTGCCATGATTAATGTTTTAAGACAAATTGTTACTTCTACAGTTTAAGATTTTACGGTCCATTCAGCCGGCATTTAGATTGCATATTACCTTATTAATCAAAGTGTCATGAACCCTAAAATGGCAAAGCAGTCTCATTATCTAATTCAACAAAATTAGCAGCAGAATACTTAAGAAGTTAAAAGCATGTATCCTACTGAGGAAGAGATACTGGTTTCTAAATGGTACTAGAGTAGTTGGCTTAATAAAGTGACATTAGGAATACAGTAAGATGGAAGGGTTTTATAAAGCTTGATTCCATGTGCCAGTTTTGGGGTAGGGGCAGAGGCAGGAAGGATATTCAGACCACAAACAGGAGGTGGGTTCTTTATTCGGAGAAGAAGGAACATCTTGGGGAAGAAGAGACTTCTTGTTGTTTTCTATCCTTTGCTTTTCCTAGAATTCAAGACAGCTTTAAAAACCGAAACAGATTAAAAGGTCTCCTCAGTAAAAGCATACCAAAATTAAAATATCATTAAACTATCAGTAGAAGTGAAAGCAATCAAAGATATATCCATAAAAAAGAAATACAGTACAGTTGTTCAAGTTCATTTATTACCGTACAGCATAATCATTAAAAGTCTTTCCTTCAAAGATTTAGTTCCCAAAGGCCTGTTTTCACCCACTTCTGGGAGGATGCTATGTCAGGTTTCCTTCCATTTAGTAATGTGAGATGCAGCTATCCATATGCCTGATATAGGACCAGAGCTTGGAAATTTTCCTTTGTGGAACTTCCATACAGAGGTTGGGCCATGCTGGGAGTTATTGACCTAAAGAAAGATGGACTGTTTCCAAGTTCTGTGTAAGAAAGGGGAGGGAAGGTGTTATAATACAGGTGACAGGAACAGGCATTGATGGCAACAATTGGTCAAGGTAGGCTCCTCAGGCAGCCTTTGTTGAGGTGTGGGGAAGTGGTGAGGTGTCAGAGGACAGAGCTCCTGTGTCTGGCACCAGTCCTTCCCTGTATTCCCTAAATTAAACTGGTGCTCTAGAGTACAGTTGAGAATGCTGGCCCATCTCTTGTGTTGAACCAAGAGACAATTACCAGTTGGTGGGCTTGTCTACACTAGTGAAAAACCCCAAATTCCCCCTGAATCTGGCCCGATAATGCCACAGGATGTGCGCCCTTTCCCCCAAATCTGGTGCAATAATGCCGCATGATGTACAGCTCTCTCCACACCACACTTGGGATATACTCCCTTATTCCAGGTTTTAGAAAACTCAAGTTTTCTTTGGAGTTTGCTTGAAACTCCAGAGAAGACTGTGGTGTGAACAATCCATCCACACTGGATTCAGGAGGTGAGGAGAAGAGGACATTCATTGCCTGAGGTGCTGCCATTCCCCCCCTTTCTCACTGCCACTTCTCAGTCCAAAGGCAGAAGCTCTGGCACTAGTCACTCTCTCTGAAGTCAGAACACTCCGGCCAACCCTACCATCATAAGACTAGCCACTTGTTCTGGCTTCAGAGAGAGCAACTAGTGCTGGGGCTTGCTTTCACAGAGCTCAGAGCAGGTGATTGTGTACCAGAAAAGCAAAACTCTGGTGCTAGTCAGTCTCTCTGAGGTCAGAACGCTTGTGAGGCTAGCCACTTGTTCTGACTTCAGAGAGAGCAACTAGAGCTGGGGCTTTGCCTTCATGGAGCTCAGAGTCAAGTCCTAAATGTGAGTAACAGCTTTGAATGGAAGCCAAGTGTTTTAAAATACACTTTAAAAACAAATGTTTTTGTTTCATTGGAGGTAAAAATCCAAATGCAGAGTCAGGCTTTGGCAGGTGTGGCACTTAAATCCAGGCCAGAATAGTCCAATTTCTTGTGCCACAGCTCCAGACCAAAGTAGTCTGAATTTCATCTGGATTTTTACCCCACCCACTCATCTACCCACCCCTGTGTAGCCAAGTACCTATAGGCTTCTGTAGCCTGACTTTGGGGAAGGTGCCATCTTGTCCTTTGTGTTAACTTTCTATTTGTAGTTGGGTTGGTAAGACTAGACTCAATTAGTCCCAAAATTCTGGAAATGTTGTAACCCACATCCAGGAAGAAAGAGAGAGTTAATCTGCAGAAATGGTTAGAGTCACACATCTGAAAACTGAAGATTTTTACTGCATTTGTGTAAGAAGATATCTACAGTATATAGTATGTAGCCAGTTTGAGGTATCATGAAGTACTGCAGAGGGAATATGGACTGAAGAACAAGAGACTGGTTTTCATATTACTTGTTCCTGTTTTTGTCATCGTTTTTGGTAGAGGTGGAAGTCATCGGTACCCTTATATATCCAGAAAAAGTTACAGTGAGATCTATGCAAGATGTGTTTGTAAGTGACATGCTTCCCTAGTATGCAAGTGCATAAATGACTCAAAAAAAAAAGTAAAATAAAATAAGAGGGGGAGGAAATAACACATCACTAGTCTGTATTCTTTCCAGAGACTAGAACAGAACTGAGCAGTGTGGCTCTAGGCTATTTGTTTTTCAGCTATAAATAATCATTGATTTTACTTAAAGCTTGCCACTGTCATTAGGACATAATAATGCCTGTGGTGATGGTAGCTGGAGTTTCTTTACTTTAGCTCTGTTTTCTGCTTTGCGCCATCTTCCCAAATATTTGAGCTGATGTACCTGTTTTTGATGACAGCACAACATTTTTGCAGCTCCAGCACAACTTCATGCCAAAGCAGCTGTAAATATGTGCCATTCATTCATAAGCAATTACATTCTGGCATATTGATTCTGGATGTTTGTACTGTTCCGTTAGTTATTTAATACAGCTACAATTTGAGTATTGCTGTTTGACTTACATGATCCACTGTCCATCTAAGAGTCAGTTCTCAACATTCCCTTGATTTTTTTAGTACTACATTTTATTATCACCAATATACTTGTGTGCCTTTCATTAATTTATATGTTGGAGGCGGGGGGAGGGATTGAAAGGTTGGATGCCCCCCAATCCTAATATGGAATGAACCAGCTTCCAACAACAATATGGTAGAGGCCCACTGTCCCTGTTTCTCTTCCTGTAGTAAAACTAGAAGTTATACTGTAGCATGTAAACATCCTACTTTTCACCTTGAGAACCATGAACCCTATTCAGGGGAGAGAATGACAAAATGTTAAATGTGGGCCTGTCTTTCCCAATCTGGGGTTGCCTTTGGAAACTGTTCGGAAACTTCAGTGGGTTCAGAATGCTGTGGCCAAAATGCTGACCAGGGTCAGTCATAAAGAGCATATAACTCCATTCTTAAAACAGCTTCATTGGCTACCAGTTTGTTTCTGGACACAATTCAAAGTGCTGGCTGTGACCTATAAAGCCCTATACACTTTGGGTCCAGACTATCTGAAAGACAATATTTCCCCATACCAACCTCCAAGGGTTCTAAGTTCATCAGAGAAAAGCTTTCTCTCTGTCCCACCATCGCAGGCTTGCTTCATGAGGACATGAGAGAGAGAGCCTTCTCAGTGGCTGTTCCCACCCTCTGGCACTCCCTTCCACCAAAGGCTAGGCTGCACCCCCCCTGCTTTCCTTTCACTGGCAGGCAAAGGTATTTTTATTCAAGCGGGCTTTTAATATGTAGCTGCACCCATAGAGGGCTTTTTATTGGGGTGTGTTTTTATTTTAATTTTTAAACTTTTATGTGTTTTAAATAATTTTAAATTTTTAAATGGTGATGATCTTAATAGTTTTAAATTGTACTGATGTATTTTAATTGACTTTTTTTGTGAGCTGCCTTGGGTCCTACTCTGGGAGAAATGCATATAAATAAAATAAATAAATAAAATAAAAATTTGGTCCCTTCTAGGAGAAATGGTTTGCACTTGAGGAGAGAAACAGAAGGGGAGGCAGAGGGTCCTGTCTTGGTTGCGTTGATTCAATGTGCTTTGTAAATGAGTGGCAGCTGGTGATTCCAATTTCAGTGGGGTATTGAATCTCCTCCAGATTTTAGTCTGAATTTTAAAGGAGCCTTCTGTGGTGCTGAACCTTATTGGCAAAATAGGGTCAGCACTTTGAATAGCTCCTTTAAAACTGGATACTAAAACCCAGAATGGATGTATTGCCCCACTGATGTTGAGCCTATCAGTTGTAACTGAATAGATTGGGTTACAGTTTTGGGTTCTGATGAAGGTAGATGGAATGGAATTCTGTGCCTGGAGCATATTCCTGTCATTTGAATCTGATCTCAAAGGCTCAGGACATGTGCTTAAAGCACATATAAGTGCAGTCAGTTTGCAGATGCTACGTAGGTTCGAGTCTAATCATTGTACGGATGAGAGACCACCTGTGTCAGCTCCTTTGTGTTTCATCATGGAAGAAAGGTGAGATATAAATGCAATAAATAAACTACAATGGGATAATCTGAAACTCACATATATGCTTGAGAGAAGCTTTGTAAAAGCCATTAATATTTATTGTTAAAATATTCCAGCACATCTCTGAAATGCAATTATGTCAAAGCTATATGTGAGTTACATTTTTTTAAAAAAAAATTACATTTCTGATTTACATCAGAATCAACACAATGTGCTGAGTGATACAAGCAGAACCTTTTTTTTTTTTAATGGAATATGCTTTTGGTGGCAAATCAAAGCATTCCTTTTCTAGATTGAAACTGTAGAATGAAAGTGAAACAGACTTCACGGGCATTTCTTCCCATCCCCAAATGCCAGCTATTGCTTATCTTTGCTTCACAGCAATCCATTGTGCTGTTGCCAAGACCATTTTTTATTCTTTCAAACATGGATTTTCCTTTTTATGTAAACAGAACAACTCCTAATCAAATGGAAACTCAGAAGACTGAGCAAGTCTCAAAATGCAAAGAAATGTGGAACAACAATTGGTCGTCATCTATTAAGAAGAAAAGGTAGGGCGTCTGCTTCTGTTTTCAAATCCACTTGGTTTACAGCCAAAAATGATGGGTCACAATCACAGAAAGCTTTGCGGTAGTTCCATGACTGAAATGTTCATTGCAGGCCAGGTTAAGTTAAGACTAAGTCAAGAACAGAGAGAACAATGTTAGTTTGAAAAAGTAACAAGATATAGTTACAGCTCCAAGGGCCCAGTTATGTACCATTACAGTTATAATTTTAAAAGTAACTCTTTACATTCTTCTTATTCCAAAGTAATAGAAAATGGTTACTTTTAGTTACTTTTAAAGAAGACATCAGTAACCTGCAAGCCACTGGCAAGTGATTCAAATATGCCTAGGTGGCTAGGTCACATGCACCCTGTAATTATAAAAGTAACTAAACTATTATAGTTGCTTAGCAAAAGAAGTAGTATCGTTACTTCTGAGGCAATTGTAATATTAGTTATGCCTTTATCATTGCAAAAATAATTAATTAGAATTACTTTTACTTCATCTCACTGTAATGAGTTATTTCTACACTCTGGTCAAGTAGTGACCATATCTGAATCCTGGAGCATATACAGAGCCTCTTGGGTCAGAGCTGAAGCCAAAGGCTTAAGACAGAATTAAAATACATCAGACAGAAAGTGATGCTCTATTGGCTGGCCAAGGTTAGAATCTTATTGATAAGTCCTAACTAGAGGCAACCCACTGAATCAATTGTTGACTGGTGAGTTGGTAAATCCCATTGATTCAATGGGTTTTTTTTTCTAATCACAACTAACAATAGAATTCAGGCCAGAATCTCCCAGGAGCCATACCATTAGGAAGGGGATTTTGGGAGGAGGTCACAAAAGGGCAACAAATTGTTAGATTTTTATTTATTATTATTATTTTTGGTCACTGTTATATTTTACTCACAGACATGGGGAAAGGTGGGCTTTTCTGCCTCAGGTGGTGAGTAACTTGACTGCCATATGCCTTGACTTGGGATCACCGTTTGCTGCTTTGCCTTGGGCTGGCTCTAGCTCCCAGCGTTGCTGTTAGACTTGGTCAGGACTGATGCCAGCACCAGTCATCTTTGGACAGCTCCCAGATTCCACTGGCTGCTAGATGCATGCAGCTCAAATCCTGCCGTCATTTAAATTTCCCACAAGGCTCCTAATGTAGCATCACTTCAGGGCAGGGATGAGCAACTGTATGGAGGCCAATTCTTTCCAGCACCCTTCTCCTTACAGCAAACCCTAATACCTTTGTTTTCCTCTGTACTTGTCACTTCCTATCAACATTTTGATAAGGTCTGGGGATTAAAGCAGAGATATTTGTGGGTAGAATTGGGTTCTGGAGTGTGTCTGGCCACAGGGGGCATTTCACACATTTTCACATGTTTGATATTCTTTCTGTGTGGCCTTTGGGCAAAAATTGCCTAAAAACCATGCCAATTTTTTAATATACAGATCACCCCATGTATCCACAGAGGGTACATTCTTGGACTTACCACAGATATGTGAAACCGCATATAATAGTGAACCACCATAGAATACCATAGAATTGCACTGGAGGACCTGGAAAATGCCTAGAGAGGATGTCTCTCTAGGCATCTGGCATCAATCTATCGTAACCTCTGGCAAAATTTGACCATAAAGTCATACTGGAGGACCTCCTGGTACCTAGAAAGTCCACCTCCAGGACAACTCTATGTTCCTCCAAATGGCTAGAGAGACCTTTTCCTCCCCGACCATGGGTAAATAGGTACTTATCCCATGTAAATGGAAGGCGACTTGTAATTTCTTGTGGATTGGGGCCTTCAGGGGGTTGGTGGGGACGGGGTTAAAAGCCACAAAAGTGAGGTCTAGGGGTTGCATGTAGGCCACAGGCATTATGAATGGCAGCTAGCTCCAGGGACTGATTAGAGCATTGGTGCTGCTATCCACTCCCACTATGATATATGACAGCTAGGATAGCATGAAGCTTTTAGATTGGCCATGTAGGAAAGCAGGGGTTCAAGGCTCTCTCAGGTTTAAGCATGGTCAATCTAAAAACTTCATGTTTCCTGCAAAGGCCATAAACTCTCCCTTCCCTGCCTGATGGTGCTTTCAGGCCAGAACTCATATAGATTCATGTGGCCCACCAGTCCAGTTCTCAGATTTCCCTGTTCAAGTCCAATGTTTCTGAAAGCATAGGAGTTTTCTGTTAGCCTAACAAGCATGAGAAGATATGGGTTGTATAGGTAGCCATGCTGGTCATGCAGTAAAATATTACAAAATAAGCACCCCCTCCAATATTGCCTCTCCCCCAGACATTACAGTGATACATTTATTAGGCCAACCAAAAAGCTCAAAATACATTATGCAAGCTTTCAAAGCTCACATGCATCTTCCTCAGGCATGAATGTAAAAAAATATTTTAGGGGAAGAAATGTGGTGACAGAAGATCACAGAGCTGCACTTTTCTTGACATGTTAAAGCTAAGTTTAAGATGGTGATGCAGGTAAAGGCCACACCCTTTGTTGGCCATGAGGCATTTGGGACACAAAACCAGGGCAAGGCAGTAATCCCCCCCCCACCTCCATTGTTAGAAACAAAGGCAATTCCTTTCCGATCCTGCCCATAGCTAACATGAGGAAAATTACTTTTTGGAGAGAGCCATGGTGGCTGAGGAGTTCAGGATGTTGTAGTTCAAAACAGTAACTTTTCTCAACTGTGGGCTCCTCTACCACCTTCCTTCTGCTGAGCCCTAGCACTGGTGATTCTTCAATACTTCCATACATAATGCTCATAAATGTTAATGCAGCTATTCACAGTCCCAAGCAAGCTGCCAGGAAACTGCCAATGCTTCTCTTTGTTGTTGTTGCTGGATTTTCTTCTGTATGTATTGATTTTTATATTACAGGTTTAAACAAGCAAAAATTACCATAACCTATTTCAGCAAAATTTCTCATTTACTGTTGAGGATGCTTGTGAGATGCCTTTTCCCTTTTCTTTTTTTCTCTCCCTCCCCCAACCAAGTTTCTTCAAAATGTATGATTATGACTTGGGGAGGGGGGTTGAAATCAAGAAAAACAGATTTTCTGTTCTGTTTTTGTCATATTTTTGATCAGCACATATTGTCTAAGCAGGTAAATTGCTTGAAAAAGAATCCTCTAAGTCAGGTCACACATTCAAGAGGACTCGGACAAATCACAGTGGGGTGGAGCAAACCACATAACGTGGTGGATTGTAGCCGCTACCTCACCATGCAACGGTGTGTGCTGCCGTTCCTGGTAACCACTGGCTTGTGGCTTAAGAGGGCTAACCTCTTGAGTCTCCGAATTTGCTACCAGAATAGCCAGTACCTCTTATAATAATAGGAATGTATAAGCTCAACTCCTGGGCTTGACTCTACTCTTTCTCATGCTTCCCTATGATACCATCGATTGGTTGATTCCTGGCTTTTGTATGTGTTCCTTCCTCCCCAATTGTAAAATGTAGAAATGTCTCTCCAAAACTTCATTACTGGCAATAAGAGTTTTAAGCTAAAGTATGTGGGTATCTTTGGACCCACTCTTTGTCCCAGCCCATCATTGGAATGCCTTTCTCAAGAGCTTCTCTTGCATTGTATTGCAGGATGATGGGGTGGAGATTCTTGTCTATAGCTGTGTGAGGTGGGAAATGGCAGTGAAAAGCCAGGATTCAAGTGTCTGGTTGCTGTCTGTGTAAGTGATCCTAGGGTCAGGCAGCAAGGCAGCTTAGACAGTAAGCAGCCACATTTACACAATGCTGAGCATGACACCCCTCTGCCTCCAGTGGTTACAAGAAGCTATGGCGGCGGGGGGAAGGATTCCCTTCACTCTCTGCTTACCCACAGTGGTGACTACTTTTTCTGAAAAGTTAACTACTTTACTGTGCTGTTCTGCTAGGGCTCAAGACTCATGGGCAAAGGGGAAACAGACTGACTTGTTTAAAGTCATGACAGGTCAAATTAAAGTCTCATCCAATAAGATTGCATCAGGCCAAGTCATAGTGAGCAACATCATATCAAGTAAAGTCAGATTCTGGAGCATATACCTTGATTTGGCAAGACAGGTCCAGACTGAAGAACACTTTATTAGGACCATGGATAGCCATCAGTAAGATCTACTAGCTGCAGTCCTCCCCCTGTTGTGAGTAACACATTTGGATTACCAATCTCATCAATCCCAGACAGCATGGCCAATGATTCGGGATGGTGGAAGTTTTAATCCATAATATCAGGTGGGTGCCAAGTTGCCTTCCCCTCATCTTGGCACTTAGTAAACAGGAATTTAAAAATGACATGTTATATGTGCAAAACAGTTTTATTTTATTTTTTTGGTCATGGAGTTCCATTATTTTATCTTGGCCCATTGAGATCTCTTCATTACCTGAATTCATGGCATGTTCTGCAAATATACATATGCCATTTTAAGTGGAAATCTGGTTGACTTAGTTTTGACTATCCAGTCAGTGTCAGTGTCCTTCAAGCTGTTTCACTACTGTTGTTGTTATGTGCCTTGAAACTGTCTCTGACTTATGGTGACCCTATCCTAGGGTTTTCTTAGCAAAATTTATACAGAGGAGGTTTGCCATTTGCATTCCTCTAGGGCTGAGAGAGTGTGACTTGACCAAGGTCACCCAATAGATTTCCATGGCTGACTGGGTATTTACGCCCTTGCTTCCTGGAGTCCTCGCCCAGCATCGAAAACATTACAATATGTAGACTGACTTGTTTCACTATATGGGCTTGCACAATGTCCAGGCATGAGGAATATGTTCCTCCACCCCACCCCAGCTGTTGTTGGATTGCAGCTGCCATCAGCCAGCATAGTCAATGGCGACTGGAACACGGAGCAATGGGTGCAAGCTCCAGGAACAGAGATTCCACCTCAACATTAGGAGGAACGTTTTGACAGTAAGAGCTGTTCGGCAGTGGAACGCACTCCCTCGGAGTGTGGTGGGGTCTCCTTCCTTGGAGGTCTTTAAACAGAGGCTGGATGGCCATCTGTAGGGGATGCTTTGATTGTGATTTCCTGCATGGCAGGGGGTTGGACTGGATGGCCCTCGTGGTCTCTTCCAACTCTGCAATTCTATGATTCTATGATTCTATGATTCTATGAATGATGAGAGCTGCTAGACTGCTGTTCCCTAATCCATTACTGCTCAAGATATAGCCCACCTATCTTCACAGAGAATTGAATGTGGACTACAGCCTATCACTGGACACTGTGACGAGCAGCATTTATTATTTCTTCCATTTTAACTAGACTGGTGTGTCTTTGAGGTGACTCAAATGCATAGGTAAGACTGAGGTTTATAAATGTCACAGCTGTTCTCTTTCCTGCCTATGCCATTTACCTATATTTAAGCAAAGCATTTTATTTGATCTGCCCTATAGATATTGGGTTGAGTATTAAACCGGCTTGTCATCTCTTGAGCGCTAGAGGGACTGAGTTAATGCAATCTTTCTCTTTATTATTACCTTTTTAAAGCTATCTAGGGTGCCAAAAATTAAACATTTTAATTTAAAAAATCAGTGGAAATAGAATGACAACATACCAACAAGGACTCTCAGATGAAATCCTTTCCACTTGTTTGGAATCTGTCTAAAAAGAAAGACCCTATGTATGAAAGCAAACATACATTTAGAGATCAACCCAAGCTATTTCATGTTCAGAAATTAAAAGTAGGAAATAGGAAGACTTTTTATTTCTCTGTCAATGTTGCCTATGGAACGGGTGTTGCATAGCACTGCATGCTGTTAATGCTCATAGCCTCAACCAAATGATGCGAAATATCCCTTTCCAACCCTGTCCTGTCTGAACTTGGTTTGCTGAATTTAGACAGGCTTTGTGGATTAACAATAAGAGTCTCAAAGCCATGCGGTGCTTAAAGGTATCTGCTTCATTGCACATCAGGATCTGGTTTTCTTCCCTGATGTCTTACCACTGTCTATAGACAAACAACTACCTTGGGAGCCTTCACTGGATCAAAAGATGGGTAAAAATAAATATATTTTCAGTGGATGGCACTGCATCGATTGTCAATGAGCAGCTTCATTCTCTCATTCCTTTTGTTTAACCTTTGCGGCACAAAGTGAAGATGACACAGCTGAAGATTCCTTTTGGAGTAAATTACTGAGGCTGAAGACCAGATGTGTAGGTGGAAAATCTGCTGCTTATAATCACTTCAAAACCTCAAGATAAATGGGACACAGGCAGAGGGATTGAAGTGCCAAGAGTTTAAGGAAATAGAACAGAATCAGAGTTTATCATACCTAAATCCTCAACTGGCCTGTTTGCTGTGGAAGATTTATTGCTCAAGGAGTGCAATTATTATGACATACTTCAAAACTAAAGATAACTTCCAAGAATTTGTTTTGGTACCAGATATCTTGGGTGGACCCCTAGAAAAATAGGACCCAGATGGACCATAGGTTTGTACTACCTGCCTACTACCTGATATAGCCCTTTGCACCCTAGTATTGTATATAAGGTATGCTGTGTTTATTACACACACTGCAGTATGTTTCATGTGACATGAATTTTGGGCTGGAATCTGGTTGCTGCACTACACTAGTGGTTGCAGTGGTGGAGAGGGAAGGCAAACTAAATCTGCTGCCTATTTCTACAGTGCCTTCTTTGCTTCATGACTGCTGTTGTTGTTGCCACTGCCTATGCCAATATAGTTACCTAGGTAGTGTTCAACTAAGGTACTTGCCATTGTGTTTTCACTGATATTTTAGTTTTGTACACTGCTTAAGCATTTTGGAACATTAAGCCACTAATTGAATAGCTAAAACAAAAACAGACAAGCACCAGATCTCACCAGATTTTGACAGGTGTTAGAAAATAGTAGGCACTCTCTTCTGCAGCCTTCCTCAACCCAGCATTTTCCATATATGTTGGATGACAATTCCCATCATTCTAGAGAGCACAGCCCATGACCTTCTGGTTAATGGGAACTGTAGTAGTCCAGTGCATGGAATGTGCTAGCTTGGAGAAGGTTACTTTGCTATACATTTGAAAACATAGAAAACTGCCTTATGTATGGTCAAACTATTTGTCCATCTGGCCCAGTATGGTTAGCACTGTGAAGGTTCTGAGGCAGAAAGGGACTTTCCTCTTTATCTGTTCTCGTCTCTGAAGTGGTGAAAGTTCATTTTACAATTCCAATGCTCCACTGCCTAAATTCTGTTTCATTCTGCTATATGTACATATAGACCAACCCTATAGTGCTACACTCCCCCCACCAAAAAAAATGAGTGGGAGACATAAAATGAAAGGTGCATCTGGGGAGAGGAGTTCTTGAATTGTCTCAGTAAATCTTCTGAAATGAAGGGCTTATCTATACCAGCCAGGCTATGCCATCTCCCCACCAGCATATCCTGGCTATGGAGCTGTCCTTCACCCACTACCTTGATAAAATAGGTCGGAGTCCACACAGGAACACTGGCCTGTCCCTATAGCTGCCACTGTCACCATTTTCTTTGCTGTCTCAAAGCCAGGAAGGGGTCCTGAAAATGTGACTGAAGGCCCACTGCATGTGACCAGCCTTGGTTGCATGCTGAGAGACCCCTGCCTGGCTTCCTGCCTTCCTGGCAGTGGCAGAGAGGGCTGGTGTGCCAGATGGGCACCTGCAGACACATGGGACCCAATCTGGGATTTGGCCAGCAGGAACAGATTAAACTGGGTATTATTATGTAACTATGTATTGGATCCTACCCCAACTTGCCCCCGTCTCAGCCCTGCATCTGCCCTGGGGATCGTAAGGACTGGCCAGGGGCAGAACAGGGCAAATACCCTGTGTCATATGGACTGCAGGACTGTGGAATGGGGGCAAGCCAGGGTGGGTATTTAGCCCATGTAGATAAGACTTAACAGCATTTCACCTATATGAAACTAAGGGAACCAAACAGACATTGTTTTCTTTTTGGCTGACATGTCCTCTTGTCCTTGGGTTATGATGAACAAAATTGGTGAAGAAGAGAAGACTCACAGGGCCTCTCAGAGTAGTTTTATAATGCCTGTGCACTGGAAGGACTCGAGCAGAAGAGAGAGCTTTGCATAAATAAGCATGGTTCTTTGATCAGCAGTCAACAGAAGGGATTGGGTTGGGGGGAGCAGAAGGTCCTATATCACACTTGAATAGGAAGACAAAAATGTAAAAATTATCTCCAAAGATTATTTTCAATTCCCCCTGCTACCTGAGCCTTTCCCAATATTCCCTGTAGAAGTGCTAGACTACAGCTCCGCAAATCCCTACGAATCATTGACTATGTTGACTGGGGATGTTGGGATTGTACAGCAGGTAATTTTAGCAGACCAATAAGATTTGATTGATCTGATTCATCTATTGTGGTTCTTCTTATATTGTAGCTGCTTACAGATTTTACAGTATGGTTTTAGTCCTTGGCTTTTATGTGAAGTTTCAGTATTTTTTTTCCATTCTGCATTGCCTTCTGTGTCTATTAAGTGAAGAACATGCATTTATAAATCCCCTAAGTACAACTGATTAACTCCTGAATCAATGTCCCCTACCTTTCAGCTCCTCATATTTTTCTCTTCTCCTAATGTTATACATGCATTGTGATTTTTAGACTATGTGCAAACACTGTATGTAGGTCCTTCATCTGACCATGGAACCAGAGCTGAGGATGAATGCTTTGATGTTCTTTGAAGCCAAACAGTGTCTCTGTGGCTTTTAAATATGTCCCCAGTCCAATGACATTTCTACCAGACTCTGACAGTTGTTCTCATTTTCTGATCTCCATCTAGCAAATGTCCCTAAGGCAGTGGCTTGCTTTTAAAACCTTGCAGGAGTTTCCCCTAGATGGCAGAATTGCCCCAAGTCACTTTTCTGTCTTCTCTCTCTCTCTCTCTCTCTCTCTCTCTCTTGTATCATCTTTAAAGCCTTTCCCCTTAATTTATAGAGATTTCAGCCCCAGGCTTCTGTCTTCTGAGTAAAATTATTTTGTAGTGTGTGATGATATTCATCACCAAAGAAAAGAACTGTTCAGCAATTTTCCCCGCAGCCCCTTAATGTATTTTTTCTGCTTGGCTGAACTATAGTCTGACACTAATATTGCCATACTTTTAATGTAAGTGGTAGCTTAGTAAAATCAGCTAAGTTGAAATGATGGGCTTTTAAGAAAGACTTCTCCTTTGAATGTGTCTCTCAGTCTATGTTCTGCTGAGGTTCATAACCCTGAAATAGTTATTTTAAGAACAAGCGAATTATGCTCTTCCTATATTACTTCTGGACCAATCCAACAATGCTAAAATGCTCCATCTTTTGTGCTACATCTCCTTTGCACCATACTTTGTGTCACTGGCATTTAACAGGTCATAAGACAAGGCCAGAGGGTGAGGGAAAGCCACCTATCCTATCAGTTAACAGGTTTCCTGCCAGGATTTACAGACTGTTGTGTTGTTGTTGTTGTTGCTTCTGCTGCTTCTGTGTGCCTTCAAGTCATCTCCAACTTATGGCAACCCTATCCTAGAGTTTTCTTACTAATATTTATTCAGTGGAATTGCCATTGCCTTCCTCTGAAGCTGAGAGAGTATAACTTATCCAAGGTCACCCAGTGGGTTTTGATGACTGAGCAGAGATTCACATCCTGGTCTCCCAGGGCCCTAGTCCAAAAATCTAACCACTACACCACACTGGCTATTGTAGGTATGCCATGTTAGTGGCTACAGAGCAGAACCTGGAAACATTATTTTGTAAGGGTAGTAATTCTCAGAATCCCATGGGATGGCCATGCTTATTAGGGGATTGGCCACTGACTGTGTTGTCTGGGAGATCTGGGAAACAATCATCCTTTTGAAAAAGCAGTTTTCACAGTCTCTGTCCAATGACGTCAGTGGGAATTAAGGCAATTGCTGTCAACAAGTCTGCTGTAAGTATAAGTAAGTCTGGATCCAAGCCCAGGAACTTGCACTTCTTAGGGGACAGATACAAAGAAGAGTGATCAGTAATCCACTTCTTCCCACCTATGCTCTTTTCTAGGCTCTGTACATTTGGGGGGGGGGAAATGAGGAATGCCCTCAACAATGCTAGATAGCTCCTCATAGATCTATCCACCCTCCAAGTAGGTCACTTGTAGTCTGTCTGTAACTGTGTTCCAGGATCTCCTGCAGCCAAGAAACAAAGAAATACAGTAAAAGTGGGGAAGAAACACAGCTTAACTCCTGTTTGTAAAGGGCCTAGTATGTTTCAATCTTGTAAAAAGCACAATAGTCCCCACTTTTAAAATGTAAGCAAGACAGTGCTCCTGTTGGGTGGATTTGTAACTGGTTGATGTACCAAATCCAAAGAGTGCTCACCAATGGTTCTTCTTCATCCTGGTGGGCTACATCAGTGTTCTGTCCTAGACCTAGTCTTGTTACATCTTTATAAATGATTGGGAGGATGGAACAGAGAGCATGCTTATCAGATTAGCAAATGACACCAAATTAGGAAGTATAGCTAATACCCTAGAGGACAGAATCATGTTTTAAAATTACCTTAACAGGTTTGAGAGGTGGGCCAAAACTAACAAAATCAATTTCAACAGAAAGAATGGTAAGACACTACATTTAGGCAGAGAAAATGAAATTGACAAATACAGGATATTTGACATCTAGTTTGACAACAGTATGTGTGAAAAAGATTAGAGGTCTTAGTAGACAGGAAACTAAACATGAGTCAACAGTGTGATGCAGTGGGCAAAAAAGCCTGCATCAACAGGAATACAGTGTCTGGATTGAGTGAAGTAATAGAACAGCCTAGGGAATTTTTAGCATGGAGAAGAGAAGCCTGAGAGATGACACAGTAGCCATCTTTAAATATCTGAAGGGATGCCATGTAGAAGATGGAGGAAGCTTGTTTTCTGCTGCTCCAAAGACTAAGATGCAAACCAGTAGATACAGATCACAAGAGATTCCACCTAAACATTATGATGACCCTCCTGGTGATAATATTATTTTAAGGGGTGGGTGGGCTAGGGTATTGTGACTATGGGGTTTTTATATTGTAAGCCGCCCCGACTGCGTTGCAGAGGGGCGGGATATAAATAAAATTTTATTATTATATTATATTATTATATAATAGGGGTTTTTTTGGTTTTTTTTGGACAGTTAATTAGAGAGTGGTGGGCCCTTCTTTATTTGAGGTTCTCAAACAGAGGTTGGATGGCCATCTCTCAGTAGTGTTCTAGCTGTCGATTCCTGAATGGCAGGGGGCTGAACTGGATGGTGGTTGAAGCCCCTTCCAACTCTATGGTTCTATGATTCTATAATAGGTTGCAGTCCTATAATAATTGGACCCAGAGTAAATCTTATTGAACTCAGCTGGTCTTAATTCTGCAGGGTCACATGTATATGATTGCTCTGCAAAAGCCTTTTAAAACACGAGTACATTTCATACTGGCAGCACACACACTTTTTTCAAATCTGGATTGAGTCTGAAAGGCGCTTGGTCAAAGAGCAAAAAAGAAAGTTCAACTGTGTGAACACTTGTAGTTTTTTGCCATGGTTCATTACATATGAATGTGATCTTCTGCTTAAAGGCCTCTTGGCAGATGAATGTTCATTTTTACAAAAGAAATGAACACCACCAGTCTTAAAACACAAAACTGAAATTGTTGAAAGAGACCAACAAACAAACAAACAAACAAGGCTGTGCACTGTTGAATGTTACCTCCACAAAGAGTTGCCTCTCAAAGCATCATCACTGTTTAAAAGCCTGGTTCAACAACATGGAGGTTTTCTTTGGCACAGATACAGGGAGAGATGTTTCTGTCACAACAGTGGTCCCATGTATGTGAGATGGTAAATTGATTCTGGGTTTTAGTCTGAATTTTAAGGTGTTGAACCCTATCAACAAGATGAACACCCCCTTTAAAGTTTATGATGAAACCTGGAGTTAATTCACCACCCTGCTGACATGGGAGTGAAGGGGAATTTCTTCCCCCAATAACCCCTTGAAAAATTAGGAGGCCATGCTTATGAATCAAAAATCCACCTTTATGGAAAGAAATGCATTTCTCTCACACATCCTGACAGATTAAAATCTGAAGAGACTGAGGGGCCCTGAGCTCAGTACATGTACAGCCTACTGTAGCATCCTAAAAGTCGCTAGGGTAACTTTTCATCCAGCCAACATTTGTAGCAGATGTTTAGGCTAGTTTTCCAGGCTAGACGTCCAAACTGGCCTTCTGCAGTCTCCTTCCACGTAAACAGTCCAGTCCTCATTCCTTGCTATCAGAAAGACCTTAACACTTTGTGTGTCGGGGGAACCAGATATTCTGGGTGTAAACTTCACTGCGTCAGCCAGTTTTACTGGAGGAAAAGTCCCAGAAGCTAAGGCACTTGGCTATATAGAGATTCAAGCAGTTTTCTAAGTTAGACCAAGCAAAACCACTTTAACCTTCTCTTCCAGGAGCTTCCAGTTAGGGATTGGTTCAAGTCAGATGGATGGATTTTTCCTCCCAAAAATGAATATGCACTCTTTGGGTTTGTTCCCTGCTGCTCCAGAGGGTAGGACTACTTCTAATGGTTTTAAATTACAGGAAGGTAGATTTCGACTGAACATTATAAGGAACTTCTTGACAGTAAGAGTGGTTCAGCAATGGAACCAATTGCCTAGAGAGGTGGTGTGGTCTTCTTCTATGGATGTTCAAAAAGAGGCTGGAAAGCTATCTGCTAGGAATACTTTAGCTGGAGATCCTGGACTGAACAGAGGTTGGACTTGGTGGCCCTTGAGGTCACTTACAACTCTATGATTCTATTATTATTTTTAAATATGTTTGTATTAGATTAATACCACATTTAAAAAATCAGATACTGTTATAAAAATCCAAGCAAACACAGATATCATATAATTTTCTTATCTCTTTACATAATTATCTTTACCCTTCAAAACACTTTAATATCTGTCTTGCATCTACTTGTATCCATTACTTCCTTATCTCTATTTCTTAGAGTCTGATTCTATACAGATACTTAATGTCCTCTTCTATTCGTTTCATCATAACAATATGCAGTCCACTGGCTATCTGCAATTCTTTATCTCTTATTAAAATACAGGAGTGATTAAGAATATGTGATGTTAGTTTACATTAGATGAAAAATTACATGGATTAGAATATTGAATTAACAACATTATTCAGGTATCAAAAGCTTATCACCACTAAATTCCCCCATTTCCCCTATCTGTGAATAGGTTTAGGGAAGAATGGTGTTGTTTTCTACCACTATGGATTCTATTATTCTATGAGATTGTGTGGAGAAACAGCTAACCCATTCAGCAGGAAATGTCTAATCGAGGGAGTCTGCTTTGCTTCCTAACCTGTCCCTGTCTGTTCTGCTGGAATTCAAAGCCAATGTCCTATATGCCAGCCTATCCCCAACCATGAGCCTTCCAGGTGTGTTAGACTGTGACTGTCATTGTCCCCAGGTGTCATGATGGAGCCCCCATCATCATGCCTGCAGACTGATGAACTCCCATCATGCTGCAATGACTACATTTTCCAATATCTGCAAACAGTGATTGTCGAATCAGCATGACCAGGTAAACTAAGGGTTATGACCAAGGTGGGAGGTGGAGGTCATCTCCTAAGATAGCATCATCATGACATCACATCACCAGACACTGGACTGGCCAATGAGAATTTGGGAATGGTAATTTGAAAGGTTTTATACTTTGCCTAGACCACGGAGGCAGGCAAGGGTGAGACAAAGAAAGCTCTCTGAGAGGATGGATGTACCTCAGAGAACAATGCTCTGAGCAAGCACATGGCTTGGGCCTGGCTTATGGTAAGCATGTAGTCCAGCCAAACCTGGACCCCAGATTTAACCTTCATAGACTTCTGTAATGTAAGTAGTTTTTCTTTTGTGTAGAGAACAGTTTAGTTAGATTGTACCAGGGTTACTTTTTGTTTTCCTTGGCTTAATGTATGAATGCTTTGTATCTCTGTAACCTTAAGCTTTAACAAGGAGAAAAAGGTGTTTTCTTCATGAAGTGATTTACCTTTTGAACTTATCTTAAACTTGCTTGAATAAACATAAGCTTTTCTATTTTCCTACTAAGCCAAGCCTATACACGCCTTGTTTTGGGTCATCACTACATTGCTAGTCTCCTCTGCTTCTGGATAGAAGGGAGGGGGTTGATCAAATCTCTGCCAGTGGCTGAAAGGTCCAAAGCACCCCACAGTCTCCTCTTGGACCATGTAAAAGGGGGGATAGTCCAATCAAGAGGTGGTGACAGCAGCATTCTTAGAAGAGAGGCATTGTTCTGGGATTTCTAAGCTAGAGGAATCCTGAGAGTGTGTCTCAGAGGGAACAGCTTGAAAGTTCTCAGGTTAGGAGGACTCCTGAGCTGGATCACAAAAATAGCCTTGCTTCTCAGGTGTGTGCATGCTCTGTGCATGCACACGCACAGAGGCAAGGGCTATTTCGCATGGTAGCAGCAGTGTTGTGCTTCACAGGCATTGGCAAGGGAATTTAGATAAAACAGCATTCAGACAAGCTTTTGGCAGACTAGTTGCTAAAGAAAAGGCTTTTAAAAGTCTAGGTGCTGCAACTTTCTAGCTCTGTTTGGAAGGCACCAGGTTGAGGAAGGCTGACATATATTGAAGAGGGGACTATACAAGTAGGCAGAGAACAGCGCTGTTGTGATGCATCTGGGTGGAACCTAGGAATCAAGGTAGGAGCTTGCTTCACTATGGAGAACTTAGCTAGGTGAGAAATGCACCAGACATCTGCTGAAAGAACATGAACACAGCCTTGCTGAATCCATCTGAGCCAAGGATGGGGGATTTTTGGTCCTTTGGATGCTTTGGACTGGAGCCCCCAGTACATTGGCCAAGCTGGCTGGAACTACCAGGAGTTGGAATCCAAAACATCTGGGGGAGGGGTGCATTGTTGTCCCACCTCTGATTTCAGAGACCCTGGGACTGTTTTTAATGTGTGGGCTCAACATTGGTAGGCAATTTGTTATTAATTCTGCCTGTTTTCAGGTACTGGCAGGGCAAGGGCAAATTACTTTTCCTATTGTCACTCAAACATCCTTAAATATGGGGATTCATACAAGTGCAATGTGTACTTCAGTCCCCTCCATGTTGTCCAGTGTAGCTTATTCCCATGTAGTAGGCAAAGACTAGCTTGCATGCCACCCTTATTATTCTTAGGAGGGCTTAATGAAAATCACTGCCTCAGTATTTCTTAGCACTTGATCATTAATACAGATCTGGTTGATAATTCCTGAGGAGTCTCGACTACATAGGAGTCTCAGTTGTCTGATTTTGCCTTATAATTTTGTGGGGGGGAGAGATCAGCCCCCCAGCCTAGTCTTAGGAATCTTGAGTCCTCCACTTCCCTCTTTGTTCCAGGCTCCATGCCTGATTTAGCCCAACAGCAGCAACAATATACTTTGGGAGTTTACAAGAAGAAAGTGAGGTGCCAGTTACACGACAAAAATTGTTGCAGGGATTACCGTGACTTCCTGATCCCGTATCTGTCCCTCGCTGTTTATACGATTTTTGTCACTCTTTAAGAAATCCTGGAAGATCCCATGATTGATATTTACACGACAAAAGTTTTTATTGGTCCCGCACTCTTATATCCCGTGCTTTTGCTGTTTACACATGTTTCGCTTACCAGGATTTTTTTTTTTGGCTGTCAATCAAGGATGAGATTACTCGTGTTTTCCAACCTCGGTGACGTACTTCCTTTAGAGTTCCGTGCCACGAGCGATGCTATTGGCTGGCTGGGGGGGGGAGAGAGGGGGCAGACGCTTGTGTTTGTCCTGTCTCTTAAAAATGTGAACCCTTTAAGCAGAGGCAGAAGGCATTTTGAAAGACCAAGAATGTGATCTTTCGCTCAGACGGAGGAATAATTAAACCATGTCCTTTCCTTTTGAAATCAAGCCGAGTTGGGGGCGGGGAAGGAGAGGCCTGGGATTTCGTTTAAAATCTTGACACTTAAAGCAGAGGGAGCTGCATTTTGAAAGACCCAGAATGTGAATGTGATCCCTGCTCAGACACAGGGAGTGCTTTCCTTTTGAAATCAAGCTGAGTGAGGTGGGGGGGAGGGTTGGTATTCCCCTTGCCTCTTTAAAATGTTAACCCTTACAGCAGAGTTTTAGCTGCAGAGTGAAGATTTCAAGCCAGCGACAGACAGGCATTTTGAAAGACCCAGACACAGAGGGGGGCAATAAAAGTGTGTTCATTCGCTCAGAGGCTGGAATAGTTTCCTGTGCCCATTCAGACCCAGGGAGGTGATCAAGGCAGGGGATGAATGGGAAGAGTTGAGGAAGAGGTTAAAGCGGAAGGGTTTGCAGTGTAGAAATCCATTTTAAAAGGTGATTGAGGACACGCGTGTGCACACACACACATCAACCTATGTGCAGCTGGAAGGGAGGCCTTTATTTTCAGCTGGTGAGGCTGGATCTGTTTAATGGGTGACTGACCCCTCCTTTTCTGGTCGCTGATCTCTAAGCCCACCCCCAGTCACCATTTCCGGTCATCCCCTAGTACCGAGATATTTTGTCCCAGGCTGTTTACATTTCTGATTTTCCGAATCCTCCAGTGACTTCTTTAAAAACCGGCACAACCTGCGGGACTGGAAGTCCCACAGGTTGAGGGATAAAAGGTGGCACCCCTTCCGAAAATCACGTACCCGACCCGATGTGCGTGTAAACTGCCAGGGATCAACACGAATTCTTCCCGGGCCATTTTCATCGTGTAAACAGCACCCAAGAGAGGTAATCACCACTCCCTTTTTTCTTTTTTACTTTAGCTTGGGTTCTCAGATGTTGTTTGATCTCCACTTCTGAAATCTATGGCCATCAGGGCTGATAGTCAAGAATTTGAGGAGTTGTAGTCTAATAACATCTGAGGACATAAGGTTGGGAACAACTGTACTACAGCATCTGCTAATCTGAGTTGTCACTTATGGGTCTGTCAAAGACTATCAAATAAGATTCTTAATTATTCTTAAAATAATCTGATAAAAGGTTTAGCTTTCTTTAAAAAGTGCATGAGTGCATCTTCCTTTAAAATCAGAAGCTGTACATCCCATGATGACAGCATTTCTCAAGAATCAACAGAAAAAGGCAGAGACATTTCCTGACTGAGTTAGTGGTAAATGTCAAATAGGGACATTTTCAGACAATCCTTGCTGTGCAAGGATTGCCCGGGAGAGGTTCGTTGCAGCAGCGCAGCAGAGGGTTGATTTCGGACAACGCCGTGCCTGCTGCGAGATCATCTATCTCTCTTGCACTTAGGCTTGGAGCCTGCTGCGCTATATTCGGCAAGTTTTTATTCATGGACCTCCGTGAATAAAATCTTGCTGAATATAGCGCAGCAGGCTCCAAGCCTAAGCACAAGAGGGACGGACGATCTCGCAGCAGGCACGGCGTCATCCTAAATCAACCCTCTGCCGCGCTGCTGCAACGAAGCTCTCCCGGGCGATCCTTGCGCGGCAAGGATTGTCTGAAAATGTCCTAGGAGAGCTATCTTCTCAGCTGGAGATAACAGCCTGCCTTTGGTTAAAAGTGGCCATCTCATAGCACCAAAAGAAGAGGATACATGACATTTGCATATGCTAATTTCTATGTATACATGCAGATGTAGAAATAATAGCTGTAATTTAGATGCAATACCTCTAGCCACAACAGGGAAGACTCTAACTAGACAGCCTGTGTGCCTGCTCAGTCTGCTGTCAAATGCTAATAATGGACAACAGAGGCTTCCAGATATTGTTGAACTGCAGTTGCCAGGATCTCTGACCATTGGTGATGCTGGCTAAGGCTTCTTGAAATCATGTCTAGCAACCTCTAGGAACCCACGCTTTGAAACCACTGAAATGGTGAGCTATTCTCGAGCAGCAGTTCAAACACAGAACTTCCTGTGAAGTAGAACATGACACCTTTACTTTGGATAAAAACAGGGAAGTGTAATTTAACAATTAAGGCTAAAAGCTAACTAAGGCCAAAACCACACTACACAAACAATCCAGTTTGAAAATGGATTATTTGTCATGGCTATGGAATCCTGGGGTTTGTAGTTTGGTGAAGCACAAGCAGTCTTTGCCAGAGAAAGCTAAAGACCCAGTAAAGTTACAAACTGTAGATGGATTTGTTCTCTGAGTTCACTATATCTGAAAGTACTATAGTCTCCTCTCTCTCTCTCTGTCTCCAACATATGATACAAAAACCGATGAAAAATGATCTGGACACAGCTCCCACTTTGGAAGAGACCCTTAAGGCCATACAGCAGATTAAAAAACAGCAAGGCAGCTGGGATTGATGGAATCCCACCTGAAGTTTGGAAACACAGAAGTCATGCACTCCACGATAAATTCCACAAACTAATTCCCTGTGAATTGCTTGGAAAAAGGGGAACTGCCATCAGATCTCCAAGATGCAGTCATCATTACCCCATACAAGAAAAAAGGAGCAAAATCCGACTGCTCAAACTATTGAGGCATAACACTGCTCTCTATTGCTGGAAAAATCCTTGCAAGGATACTCCTGAATAGATTAGTTCCTGCTATTGCAGAACTTCCTGAAAGCCAATGTGGCCTCAGAGCCAATAGGAGTACTACAGATATGGTATTTTCCCTTAGCCAACTGCAAGAGAAATGTAGAGAGCAGAACAAGGGTCTCTATGTAACATTTGTCAACCTCACCAAAGCCTTCAACACTGTGAGTAGAAAAGGTCTGTGGCAGATCCTGGAAAGACTAGGATGTTCCCCCAAATTCCTTAAAATGATTATCTTGCTACACGAGGGCCAGCACGGTCAAGTCAGATATGGCAATGCTCTTTCAGAGCCCTTTCTAATAACTAATGGAGTGAAGCAAGGTTGTATTCTTGCTCCAACTTTATTTACAACTTTATTTACTATAGTAAGCATATGTGGATTAAACTAGATGTGATGGAATGCATATTCTATATAATTAACTTGTTTTCCTTCCCACAGTGGGTTTTCCTCAGTAGTTCAGACCTCAGCAATCATACCTGCAAATTAATCCCATGTCTACTTTCCAGTGACCAATTATATTACAAAGCATGCAGAAATGCAAGATCACTAAATGAGGACAATCATGTGCCATGACAGACATCTTTCACCACTTGAGGGAGCACCATTTCTAAAAACATGCCAAATATATAATTTAGTTTAATTTTAAATGCTTCCAAATGCCTAGCCAATCCATATTCATTGTGTCCCACTCCCTTTCTGTAGGAGAAAGATTACTTATGTCACACACATGCACTGAAGAAAAAAATGTTAAGTAGTGTACTTCTAATGTTTTAATCTTTTTTTAGGTATTCTGAAGACTATTATTTGCAGATAGTTGGGAAACTACAGAACTGTACATGGAAGAAGAGGCCACAAGAATATACCAAATTCAGGTGAGGCTGTAATTCCATACCCACTTACTGAGCAATATGTCTCATTGAATTCAATGGGATTTACTTTTTTGTTGTTAATATTTTATTCATGCAACAAAGTTACATTATACACATTATTATCTGAAAGCTCAAATATATACATATTATACATAAATTATTTTTCCATAATCAACCATTCCATCAATCCTTCTACATTCTCATCCTTTATAATCCCACCCATACTCCTACACCTATTCATTCCCTCTTCCAAAACAATGGGATTTACTTTTGAGTAAAAATGTATTGGATAGTTCTTTGTTTCTTTAGGCCGGAATCCTGTATCACCGTTATGAATGTATAACCTGCAGTTATGCATTCATGAGTGTAACGTATTCATGGTCTCTAGTTTAGGGGCTACATAGGAACTGTGAAAGTTCCCTAATTTCCACTTACTGGGCAGCAGCCACTGTGACAGATAGGGATCTGTTCACCTGTAGCTCAGGAAGCAGCTGGGTGCCATTTTCACACACATCCTCACATGAGTGAGGTGCAAGGGGGAATTGTGAAAGGGACCCTGTTTCTGCCTGTCCCAATGGGAATTGCCCATAGGATGTGGTGGAAATGGCATCCAGCTCCTTTCCAAGTGGCAGGGGAACAGACTCCTGTTGATCACAGCTGCTGCTGCCTGGTAAGTAAGGAGGGGGGTGTCATGCTGGAATTCATTGTGTAGCATTGTAACTGTGGTGCTTACCCATAAGTAAAGACTATTCAGAATTACGGCCTTCATTCTACAAAACAGCCTGTAGGAGAGCTGCATATGACAATGTGAGTTACTGAAATAAGCAAATATATTTTTTACCAAAAAGTCTCTCTCACACACAGAGCCTCTTGTTGCCTATTTCTTACTACCTGGGGAATACAATGCTTTATTGGGACAATTTTCAGTAGTGTGAAAGCTGAAGAAATCATGAGTAATATTGCTTTACCCACCTTCACTCCTTATTTGTGGGATGAATAGCAGAATTAACTTAGTAGGCCCAACATTTTTCACATTAAAAGTGCTGCAATAGTTGGTATGCACATGAAACATTATATGTGCTATACTGAGTTTATATTAAAGTGTGTTTACAATGTGTTGTTTTATCTAGCACAAAAGTGGAGAATCCAGACTAGACATTATTCTGACTAGGATATAAGATGGCAATTAGTTTAGGATGGCTGGAAAGGGGGATTACAAAAAATCAATGCTAACTGAATATTGTGGCTGTGGTCTTTTCTATATGGGGCGGGGGGATATGAACACGTCCAAAAAAGCAGGAATTCGCAATGATGCGACTTGTCTTCACAGTCAAAAGAGCCCCGCTAAATTCTGCATGACCCCCTAGCCAAGATGGCAGCTGTGAGTGATTTACTCACGATTTTAAATCTGCTGCTGCCGATTTTTTTTTAAAAAAAACAGTTTCCAATGGTGCACACAAGTGATAGTTTGTATTTACCAAAGAGAAAGAAAGAAAGAGTATAAGATCGCTGTGTTATCAACTCACTAGACTCTCACTTAGCTGAAAATTCAACATGGCAGCCACAGGCACTTTCCATGTTTGCTAGCCCCACGCCTATGAGTGTCAAGCCAATCAGATTATGCTGCCTGTTCGGAGTGACATGAATGCAAGTGTTCAAATGATTGCACATTCATATGTCGTATGGAGCTTTTTTAAATATCCAGCCGAAGCCCTGGATGTGATGCAAATGGCTTTGCAGTGGATTTGGCTTGCCCCCCTTCTGAATGACACATATTCATGTGCATGTATGTGTAAACAGATTGCCATACGTTTGCATGCCATTTGGATTATTTTGACCATATAGACAAGACCTGTGTATTACATTTGGTATCAGAAGCACTGTGCCTTTAATACCCATGTACAAGCAGGAAAGTGTAATTGCCCTTATGTTCTTTAGTGTGTTCTTTAGTGCCCTTGTATTCTTCAGTCTGTTTGTAGGGTTTCATAGGCATTTATGGGAACAGAATCCTAGAATAGATAGGCATTTGGTCTGAACCATTATGGCCACACAAGAAATTTAATTTTACTCTTTTATTTTTTTAAAAAAAATCTTTCTTCATTGGATTTCTGTCCCATTTCCCAAAGATGGGATCTGAGGCAGTTTACAATAACATTAAACAAAAGAATGAAATGAACAAATGAAAGAACAAAACAAGATGAACCATTAAAAGAGAATTAAATTAAAAGCATAATTTTAAACAATTAAAAACACAGGCCTGAAGCCCTGGAGAAGATCTATTGATTCAACACTTATGTAAGGCCCATTGATTTCACTGGGTTTAGTTGGGACTGCCAATCATCAGCTCAGGCCATGGAAGTCATCCTCGCTTTCCCCCTAGCCACATTTCCCACACTTTGTTTTTAATGGCTTTATAACCATTGCATATTCATACTCCCCCTTCATATAAAATAATATAAAATAAAAGAATAGGTCTTCAGTCATGCTCTCCCATCACTGTGGGAAGAGGGGGTTGAAAGACTGGAGGGAGGAGAGGGAGAGATATAATCTGATTTGAGAGGAAAGAATGCAGGATTAAGAGATTGGAAGGGAAAGGGGGAGAGCAGTTCAGCACTAGTTGCACTCTTGTTTGGTTTTGATTGGGGAGATTGGAGACTGACGATAATCCATTTTTAAAGAAACAGTGTGGGAGATGTAGAAAGAGGAAAGGTGACAACTTCCAGGTATATATGGACTTCTTTCCATCTTTCCTGCCAGAAATGAAATAAAAGCAGAGGCTTGGGGCACTTCTTTTAAAACCACATCTGACACATGCTTAGAACACACTCACTTGGAAACATCCAACTCCCCAAACCAGGATAAGTGCAAAAGGGATCTTTTGCAACAGGAAAAAAGAGACAGAATAGTACTATAATGGGGGCTGACAAACAGATTTGTTGGATATATGTGCGCAGAGGCTTTTGCCACCCAGTGGTGGCTGGTAACTTCCATGCCACTAGAGGTCCACTCTGGGTTTTAGTCCAGAATGCAAAGGCACTATCCAACGGGCCAGAGCCTATCTCCACAATGGGTTTAGCACCATGAAGAGCTCATTTAAACTCAAAAGTAAAACCTGGGGAGGCTTCACTGCCCCACTGACACTGGAAGCAGTAGTCAGCACGGCCTTCCAAGCAGCCCCTAGATCTCAATAGGCAGGAGGCAAGGTTTAGACCTCCCACTGAAGTGTGTTTGTGTGGAGTGGTGGTGGTAAAAAGCATCTGCATGTGCATGTACTAAGAAGTGTGTGAGAGATAGAGTCCGTGGTCTAGCTCTGGAGTGGACAAAATGAGGGCATTCCCACTATAAGAATTCCACTTCCTCAAATGAAATTTCCCTTCATTCCCCCATTTTCTAGCATTGCAGTACATTAAAAACCCAGTTGAGCATTTAGAAATACAGTTCAGGCATCCAAAGAAAAGGTGCAGGGAAAGTTACCAGGGGCTCAGTTACACGGCAGTTTTTATTGCGATAGTTTGTGCATTAGCACATTTTTGCACCAGTGCTGTGTAGTTTACATGGTTAAGTGCGAAACTGGTTGATCGGGTAAGTTTTCTGCTTTGTAGTTCATACAGGCAAAGGTGGGGGTGTGGCCACCAGAGCACCTGATTGCTGGCGGGGGGGGGGGGGCGGGGAGAGATGTGCAAACAACCAAAAAAGAAGGGAGACCACTGGGGGGAGGAGGAATAATGACAAAAGGAGGCAAGGAAAGCAGGCTAGATTCCCAGGTGGAGGATGGTCTTGAGGGGGGATGATCACCCAGCAGCCAGAAGCAATGGAGTCACAGGCTCCCCCTTCGCCCTGCTTCCCTCAAGTCCCCCACACCCTCCCCCTTCCCCTCATCCACAGCAGACCAGACTGCTACCCTTTCTCTCTTTCTCTCTCTCTCTCTCTCTCTCTCACACACACACACATGAACGCGATCACAGCAGGGGGAGAGAGGGAACAGCCAGTGGAGCAGATCACTACACTCTCTCTCTCTCTCTCTCTCACACACACACACTCACTCACACACACACACACAGGAACAGTAATTATGGCTAAGTGCGGATCCCTCGGCTGCAGCAGCCAAGCAAGCTGGGAGGCAGACAGCTGGGCAATTGGGATGGGGTAGCACTGGTATAACAACGGTGGCTGGATCTTTTCATTTGAGGCTCCTTGCATTGTTTGCAAGTCTGCCCCCTCTGCAGTTGGTCCAACCAATCACAGCTCAGCTCTGTTGTGTCTGTTTCAGGAAGATTGATGGTAGTTCCCACAGCCTTTTGCAAATTAGTAGTTCACACAACCGATTGTGCACATTTTTGTGAACTTTATCAAAAAAATCAGGGGAAATAGCGAAAATTGATACTGCGTGACTTATGGGGTTTGTTGCCTCCCTCCTTCTGAATATGGTGACTTTGATCCAAAAGATGTGGGAGCTATTAGGACTCTTTGCGAATTCTTAGAGGATTTATTTTGCCATGTAAACAGCCCCCAGGAGAGTTCAAACATAGCAAATGAAAGAATTCTAGGTGGGAGTGGTTTTTAATGTCTCACTCACTGAAAAGTTAGAAATACGGGGGTCTGAAGGAAAAAAATAATGGAGGGACAGAATTCTTATGGGTGGGGACAATGACCCCGTTTAGCCCCACTGTACCTACACTCCTGGTGTGTGCATTGCCCCTGCCCCAGCCTAAACCAGATGTGATCTGCAGGACCAGAAAGGTTGTATGCACCTGCACTAGACCATCAGAAGTGTAATGCTATAATAAATAAAAGCTAACATTAAACCATACAAAATGCATAGCTAAAAGGTTTATTCCATCATAACTCCTGTGCAACAGAAATGACATTCTTCTTGTAGCTGATTGCATAGTTTCTATTTTTGAAAAGAAGCAGCCCACAAATCTAAACAAAAACAAAATCTAATTTTAAAAACTAGATTCTGCAACTGAAACATAATAAGAACATTAGGCAGAGGTGAATGTTTAGAAGCACAGGTCTTTTTCGCATCCAACATTTTTATTTTTGTTCCATGACTGGGCTAACGGAATGAGAGGTGGAAAAACACTTGTGTTTTTATTTCTGCATACAAAACCATTGAATTGCCAGGAGTTCTGATTGAGAACTGTTTCTTTAACAAGTGCCTGTTTTCATGTTAAGTCTTTCCCCTCAGTCTCTTCTCCCTTCTTTTGCACTTTTCCGAAACAGGATATTAAAATTTTACAGAGCTCTTGCTTTGACAACACTTCAGAGGCTAGCTAGAGTTCTGATCTTTTAATACATCTGAGAAAACAGACTTTCCTTGTTAGAATGTACTACATTCCCTGAATTTTTTAGTATGAGTGTGGGGACATGTTGTCTAGTGTTCCCAAGAAGAGTGTCAGCTCCATTATAGGAACAAAGGAAGCAACGTTTCTGAAGTGTCTACATTCCAGGGGATTCTGTTGAGAACTTGGAAAAGTTACTTTGGGGGCTATAACTCCCAAAATCCCCCAGACAGGACATAGGCCATACTGGTGGGGGATTATGGAGGCAGTAGTCTAAACAATAACCTTTTCCAAAGGACTTTATCAGACTAGTAAGACGGGCACTCCAAAAAAGCAATACAAGAACTCCCAGAAACAACATCTCAGGCTTGGCCAAATTGATCACCAACAATGGTCCACCCTGGCCTCACATCGGGAGGCATGGAGACGCACTATCCACAATGCTGCAACCTTATTTGAGAACTCACGCTGAACAAGTCTTGAAGAGAAACGACAACGCAGAAAGGATCACAACCTAGAAGCATCACCCAAGGAGACCTTCTGCTGTGCTTTCTGCAACCGGACTTGTTTATCTCGGATTGGCCTTTTTAGTCATCAGCATGCTTGCAGAAAGTGTGGGATGAGTCCTTCCTGAATCTTTGTTTGTGAAGAAAAGCCAGAGAGAGAGTGTGTCTAGAAACACTGTAATTCCACTGTTGAGGAAAGCAGAAACATAGTGGTGTTATTACACTTATTATCACCCGTCACTATGATCACACAATACTACCACCATAGAATTATTGCATGACCACCACTAGCGCTTTAAGAATGGGATTGTATTTCTGTGAATTAGCATGAGTGAGATTTCGGCAGTTCTTGCAAGAAGATGCTCTCTCTCTCTGGCCTTTCTTCGCAAACGAAGATCCAGACAGGACTCATACCATGCTTTCTACAAGCGCGCTGATGACTAAAAAGGCCAATCCAAGATAAACAAATCCGGTTGCAGAAAGCACAGAAGAGGGCATCCTTGGGTGATGTTTCTGGGTTGTGATTCTTTCTGCATTGTCGTTTCTCTTCAAGATTTGGTCGGCATTAGTTCTCAAATAAAGCTGTAGCATTGTGGATAGTGCGTCTCCATGTATCCCGCTGTGAAGCCAGGGTAGACCGTTGGTTGGTGATCAATTTGGCCAAGCCTGAGATGTTGTTTCAGGGAGTCCTTGTATTGCTTTTTTGGAGCGCCCTTTTTACTCTGACCAATGGCAAGTTCACCATAGAGTACTATTTTTGGAAGGCGGTGGTCCTCCATCCTAGAAACATGCCCTGCTCAGCGCAGCTGCGTTCTCAATATCATGGCCTCAATGCTGGTGATCCCTGCTTGCTCAAGGACAGCAACATTCGTCACGTAGTCAGTCCAGTGTATATTTAGGATTGTATGTATACAGCGCTGATGAAAACATTTGAGGAGTTGTAAGTGTTGGCGATAGGTGACCCATGTTTCAGACCCATAAAGGAGAATAGACAGTACAATGGCTCTATACACACTGATTTTTGTGCTTCGCCCCAGGTGTTTGTTACTCCAGACTCTTTTGTAAAGTCTTCCAAATGGGCTATATGCCTTTGCTAATCTGTGATCGATCTCTTTGTCAATCTTGACATCTCAGGAGATGATGCTTCCCAGGTAGGTGAACTGCTGAGTGGACTTAAGCACAGATTTGCCTATGGCAATGTGGGGATGGTGGTGTTCGTCCTGTGGTGCAGGCTGGTAGAGGACTTCCATTTTCTTCAGGTTGACTTCCAGCCCAAACAGTTCTGCAGCTGTTGCAAAGCAGGATCAGTTAAAAACACCCCAAACCCCTTAATTTACAAACTAAATCAACATATAAACACTTAAACCTAAAAATGTACACATAAAAGGGGACAGTTCATTAAAAGAGTGTCCTGTAGATCATTTTATGTTCTCACCAGGGGAGATCTATTGATGGCTTGGCCTGTCAATAAAGAAGAATGCCTTATTTCCTACACATAATCATGAAAGAATGACATCATTTGGCATGTGCACCCTTTCATGTTCAATAGGCATCATTATGATGCCATATTTCCTGCATCTGATAAAGTCCTCATTCCCCAATGCCTTAAATCAGGTATCTGAAGCTAAAAGGAGAATGGAGAAAGGAAGGATCCAAATTATGCCAGATCCAGACTTCCTCCAGCCTAGGGACACAGCCTTTATCCAGCACAAAGCTAGGCCAGGGCCTGGTAATTTACAACATTCCTAAACTGGGAGGGGTTTGGATTTGACCCAGCTTTTGCTGGCCTAGTGTTGGCTATGCTGGCCCTCAGCCATCTTGGTGAGTGAGGATTACACTCCATATCAGAAGAACCAGCCATAAACACAGATAGGCTGAATGGAGTCTTAACATAATAGATTTATAATAATAATTTTCAAAAGCCCGTTCAAAAAGTAAGGAAATAATGTCTTACCAGTTCATCTACATTGACCTAAACATGACACTGACACTTGAAAGCTGAAACCAAAGCTGTTTACTATATCCCTCAAAATATTAATAGGCAGTAAAAAGGGCTTATCCTGCTACCATCACTATCAGTGATTTGCTTTTTTGAAGTCCTTTCCATCACACATTCATCCTGTCTGTTATTTGACAGCATATCTAACATTCAAGAAGACCAATATTTAATTAATGAGCAGCTAGAAGAGGTAAGCACGC
Organism: Gambelia wislizenii; assembly: GCA_030847615.1. Classification (NCBI taxonomy): domain Eukaryota; kingdom Metazoa; phylum Chordata; class Lepidosauria; order Squamata; family Crotaphytidae; genus Gambelia; species Gambelia wislizenii. The sequence goes on along the minus strand of JAUMIR010000006.1, from coordinate 128,134,411 downwards.
ACAGAGTGCTTGACATCCATTACGAGCAAATCTTCCCTGACACATCATTTAAAACGAAAGTTTGAAATGGGGAAAATATCAATCACAGAACACAGTCACAAATCAATTCTCTTTGCCTGCTCAGTGAACCACACAACATACTAATTAACCTACATTTCAGTGCATGTTGCTGCCCTAAATAGAGTCCCTTTATGATTCTAGGCTTGAAGCAACTGTTGAAATAAAAGAAAAGAAACTGAAGGGCAGAATGGCCCATTATGATCATGGACACAAGACAAAAGCAAGTGGGGAAGAGTAGCTTTGGAGGCAAGTGGTTTTAGACTTGTCTATACGAGGCAAAAAAAAAAAAAAAGTGGATTGCTCCGCAGTAATGGCAATTCACAGCAGCTGCTATGTGTCTTAACAGGGTTTTTGGAAGATCAAAGGCATGCAAAGCTATCTGTATTTCCTGTGCAAATGGGCATGTCTGCAAATCAAGATGGTGGCCACGAGTGAATTACTTGCATTTTTACTTACCTCAGTTTGCCACCACCAGACAGTATTTTTTTTAAAAAAAACCCAAACATATCCATGGTGCAAGAAAGCAATGTTTCGCTTTTACAAACAAACAAACAAACAAACAAACAAAGCCGTTCTATCTCCTTAGCACTCACTCACTTAGGCAAAAATCCAACATGGCGGCTCTGGGCGCTTGCCTTGTTAGCAAGCTCCACCCGCCCACATGTCTGACCAATCAGCTTTCAACTTCGAATCGCTTGTCCCAATGAGCAGGAATGCACATTCCCCCTGCTGTGTGTTTTTTTTTAAACATTGTAATATTGAAGACAAGGGAGTATGTTGTCTGTCTGGAAAATAGGCTGTCTGGCCTTGCACCTGCAGAGATTGTGGAAGACAATGGGTGGAGCCCAAGCTGGGTGAGAATGGGGAAAGTGGATGACGGATAACCAATGGGAAACTTGCCTGCCAGATTTGGCTGATTGTAAATACTTTTTATTTTACTGTTTCTCCTATGCACTTCATTTGAAGCAACAATTTTGTATCGTACACTCTTTAGACTGCAGGAGCAATAAAGCTTTCTGTTTAACTCTGAGTCTGAAAAAGCTAGTACATGGCAATTTCTCTGTAAGCATTTGTGTACAGTAGCTAAATTGTCTATAATACATAACTAGAGGTTTCCCTAAGATCTTTATAAACAGCAGTAAACACGCAGTTTGAGCAGCCATGGTTCAAATGTACTCAGCAGATGTCAGTGGTGGTTGGTGGCTTTGGTGACAATAGGAAAGTGAATCCATTTCAGATTTTCAAAATAGCCTTAAAGGAGTTTTCCAAGGCTCTGAACCAATTTTTGGAAAAGTACCTTGGGTAGTGTCCTTAAAGTTCAGCCTAAAATTGTGAGGGAATTCACAGGGGCTGATATCTGAGCCAACAGCTACCACTGACAAATGTAACAAGCAAGGAATCCCAGTGTTTAAAAAGAGGTGACAGAAGCACAGTTTCCATTTATCTCTGATGTGGAAGCCCTTCAAGCTTCCAAACCGAATTGCATGCCAATAAAATATAGTACATTCTGTGATTCATCTACATAGCTTACATATTCAGACTCTTGGAATAATGAGTGAACTTCTGGCATAGGCACTTCCAGTCTGATTTTTCCAACAGGTTCACTCATGATATACTATGGACTGTATGTTGATGAATTTCCTTGGCCTTGTTATTCATGTTGCACGATTCTACATGTCCTTTGCCCTGCTGCATTGTTATGTATGTTCTTCCTTTCTGTAATCTGCATTTAAATTTTACTTCAAAATAAAATGACACTGTTTATGTTGTATACCTTCAAGTCATTTCCAATTGATGGACTATCCAAGGTGAATCTATTACCAGGTTTTCTTGGCAAGATTTACCTTTGCTTTCCTCCAAGGCTGAGAGAGTGTGACTTATCCAAGTTTCCATGGCTGAGCAGGGATTCAAACCTTGGTTTCCCAGACTCAACACTCTAACTGCTGTATCACACTGCCTCAAATTGCATGTTATAAACTATTTAAAAAACAAATTAAGAAATAAGATATCTTGGGCTAGTCAGGGAGGGCAATCAAGAATCTCTAAGTTGCATGCCAAGAATAAAATCCCACATCAGATGCAATGTTATGTCATAACCTTGTGTGGCTTCAGTTTCCAAACCCAGTCCCAAGGATCTGGCTGAAAGCCAGCCAGCTATGGGAGCTCTGATTCTACAAAAGTGGAATGCTACAAAATGCTACAAAACTGGAGAGGTAGGATACACAGAAAGATATTTGCTCACTAGATCAAGTTGCTTTATTGTAAACAGTGAAATTGCTATTATGTTGCCTCCCACAGAATCTATGTTGCCCAGACAGTTTGCCATCAAATGAAAATCCTGCTGTTTAGTAAGGGTGGCATTATTAGTCTGAGCCCATTTTAATGACAATTTCACTGCCATTGGTGTTATGGGTTGTGTACATTTGTTATAAAAAGGAGTGTTTGCTTTGGGACACTATTTTATGTTACACTGTTGGGGAGCAATTTAATTTAATTTTAATCTATAGTAAAGCCAATCCATGCACTGAAGCTCTATAAATAACAAATTATAATCTTTAAGTAATGTATAAGTAACAAATTCTAATACAACAAATTAGGCATACAACAAATTATATTCTTTGACAATGAAGATTATCAGATGCAGGCAAAAGGCATGTGAGGTTGTCGTCACTGTATTACGCGATTTCGTATGTGTTGTTGTCTTTACATGCTGCCTCCGTGCAGACTCTGTGCTGCAGCAGAGAGTAAGTCATTGCTTTTCATTGGTGGAAATTTCCGTCAATGAAAAGCGATGGCTTATTCTCCACTGCAGAACAGAAGCAGCATGCAAGGATTATGACATCGTGTGAAACCTGTACCCATTCCGGGTACAGTGACATCACCTTGTGTGCTCCTGTTGGGCTTTTTGAAGCATCTGATAATCTCCAAAATCCAAGACTCTCAGTGGAATAGGGTTTGGGGTTTTGTACAAAGGGGCCTTAGGTGAAGAACTCTACCAGTTGGATATGAGGAAGCTTAGATATACTGTATTTATAACATACACTGTAACTGCAGATGCTGCAGAGCATCACCAGTTCTTTTTTTGTCATGGTATTATTGATCTCTCAACAAAGAAATCTACATACTTTTAAAATACTGTTTTATTGTTTCATGTGTTTCACTAATGATTTTTATGAAGATTATACTGCCTGGCTGTCTCTTACCAGCGTAGCTGAACTATAACTTTAATTAGGTACTAGTCTTTTTTTTTTTATTAGTTGTGATTTTTGTTACAGTACCAGACATTTCTGCTTATATTGAACCATTGCTTTTTATGGTGGGAGTAATAAAGCAGAAGTGTGCACCATTTTTGCTAATGAATGTTATCCATCAAAAGAGCATTTCCTCTGATGTTTAGATCTTTGACAAAAGCATTTGCTTCTCTTAACTAGAACCAAATGCTCTAGAATGCATTTTTAAAACAGAAACATTGCCAAAGAGGCCTAAGAGCAAGACTTGAGGCATGGGGTGCATCCAAACGATCAACTTCATGAGTTCAATTTCATGGCTTACTGCAGTACTGGTTACCTTGGACTGTATTCTTCACCGTAGTAATTGCACAGATGAAAAAGCAAATAAATTTGATATTCTTTGCAGGCAAAACAGAGTTTTCTTCTGACTGGAAAACATTTCTATTCCATTCCAACTTTATTATCTTACCTCTATTGACTTCTTTGGATGATTGATTAAAGCTTCAGGCCTACATTTGCTTACTTGGGAGTAAGTCCCATTGAAATCCATTGTGTTTAAGGAGACATGCCTAGGATTGTTGTGTTACATGAAATTCCATCTCTTATCCAGTGAAGAATTTTGTAGCACCAAGAATTTAGTATCCATTGAATCCGCATTGTTAAAATAGCATGTCATGCATTTTCCTGCTAACTTATTTAAAAGACCAAAAATTTTCAGTAAGACTGAAATCCTATATATTCTTACCTAGAGACAGAAAGGGTTACTTCTGAGTAGAGATTTGTGGAAGAATCTATATAAAACATGGCAGCTTGTAGGTTCTCTTGTGACATTAGTCTTCATAAGCAATTTGGACGTGTTACTCATTTTAATTTCTGAATTTCATGATTAGATGTTATATATCTTCTTTAAATATGCTTACATATTTTAAATAATATGTTTTTATAACTTATTTTGAAGTGATGTGTATGTTATGCTGCTTTTTAATATATCATTACTTTGCTCAGGTGTATGACCACATAATAAAGATGGATTTTTTGATACTAGCCATTCCAATATTGTGTGTGTGTATGTGCCTTCAAATCACCTGTCAACTTATGGTGACCCCATGAATTTCATAAGGTTTTATTAGGCAAGAAGTACTCAAAGGTGGCTTTGCCAGTTCCTTCCTCTGAAATATAGTATACAGCACCTGGTATTTGTTGGTGGTCTCCCATCCAAGTACTAACCAGAGCTTACCCTGCTTAGCTTCCACAATCAGATGTGATTTGATGCCTTTAGGGTGTTTAGGCATATTAGTTGTATATTATATGACTGATAAATGTTTGTGTGAGAATTTATTCTTCTGTTAGCTTTTTTTAAAGTAGATTTTTGATATATGAAAACTACAGCTAACAACAAATACTTTTTTTACAGATTGGAATGTATATTGTATATTGTACCAGGGTGTGAACTTTATAGATGCTGAAAATACTGATAAGCTTTGCAAATATATGAATAAATGCATCATTTAACAATACTGTAGAGTCCCTGCTGTATTTGTGCGGGGAGGGGGGGGGCTACCTCTGGTTTTTAAAAAACTGTCCTTAGTAACAATAGACTGGATCCAGATTTAATCATATTTAGTGTAGACCTATTAAAATCAGTGGGGCTTAAATTTATCAAGGATGCCATCTTGTTTGCAGGGCTCAGATGTGTGGCAGTTCTGAAGTCTGCATAGAAACATACAAAGCTTTTGGGAAGGGGCCATAGATCAGTGGTAAGAAACTAACAACATAACAAGAGCCAGTCCAAAGGCCTATCTGGTCCAAAACCTATCAAATCTACTCCTGGGGGTGGTCTGAATTGTTTCCCTCCCATTGTTCACAAAAGGGTGGAGGGAGGACCAGAAGGGAGAGCAGTGAATGCCACTTCCCCCTTACATCCATCCATCCGTCCATCCATCCATCCAATATTTTAAGAATCTCAGAGCAGTTTGAACTAGAATTAGATTAGAAAATATATACCACTTTTCCTAAAAATATCAGACATGCTGACACTGATGTGCTTTTTCCTGCCTGGCAAAACATCTAACTGAAATCGCCATAGATAGGATCACAATAGCACACTTATAAATAGTGGCATTACTTGGAATTTGCCAGATAATCTGATGATACCTCACTGCTTCCCAAATTCTTGCATAGTATCAGAATCATTAATGTCAAAAATTCCAGTCAATAACACCTGGTAGATGTGAAACTGAGACATAAATTATCATTATCATCAATATGAATAAGAAGCTGGCTATGTTTGGCATTCCTTTGTGAACATCTTTTTTTATCATTCCCAATAAATGTCTTTTATTTTTATTATGTTACTTTATTTTGCAGGTCAGAACTCACCTCATGCTGTGATGCCATTCACAACTTTATTGCTTCTCAAAACAATACCCCACTGGGAAGCAATATGAGTTACGAAGTGGACAATAAGAAAACAATTCACATCACTGAGGAAATATTCAGAATGCTGCCTGAGGTATGGAGAACATCTTTTTCATGATATGTAACACCTTCAGTGTTTCAAGTGTTCTGGGTGGTAGTTAAGTAGTTCATGCCACCAAATTTCCTCTCTCACTCTTCCTTCCTGCTGACCTCTGTATCCTACCCTGTGACATGTCCAAATATTTTGGTCTGTATTTTATGGTAAGCAAGCCAGCAAGGTGTTGTGGTTTGAGTGTTGGACTGGGACACTGGGAGACTAGGGTTTCGAATCCCCCACTCAGCCATGGAAACCTACTGGGTGTTCTTGGGCACATCACCTCAAGAGAAGGGAAGGGCAAACCCCCTCTGAACAAATTCTGCCAAGAAAACCCCATGATAGGTTCACCTTAGGGTCAGAAATCACTTGAAGACACACAACAACAAAAATTAAGCTCTGCAGTGAGAGAGAATTGTCCCAAATCAGGCCTGTTGCTCTGCTGGTTCAACATCTCTTTTCCCAGCCTTGGCTGAATTCTCTTTCACTCTCTGCCACTCATCTTTCCCTCCCCTACTCCCCATACTGTACCTCTCTACCAGCCTTCTGGAAATGATGTTCAGGGTGTGACAGGAAGCTGAGGAGGGGAGAAGGCAAAGATAAGGGTGGACATCCTACCCACAATGCCTGACTCCATTTTGGCTTAACTTTTGCTGTACAACAATTAACATTGCCCCCCTCTTTTTGTTTTTAGTCACAGCCTCTGGATTATCCCTTCAAGCAATGTGCGGTGGTTGGAAATGGAGGGATTCTGAAGAACTCCAACTGTGGAGCTGAAATTGACAAATCAGACTTTGTATTTAGGTGAGAGGTTGCATGATGTAAGGGACAAAGGAGGAATTCTCTTGTTTGGTTCAACTACCATAGGCCAACTGAATCAAAGGTGCTTGCATAAGTGTTGACATATCAAATTCCCATTGACACAGAGTGAGTCTAGTTGAGACTAAGGCAATTGTGAGGGAAAGGAGAAAAGGCTAGTGATAATGTACAACCACAGGTTCTCCTTTGCTTTTGCATTTTAACCATAGCATATTGAGTGAGTAGCATAATTTTTTCAGCTCTGAAATTTCATCTCTCATTCATCTCTTACTTGTCTATTTTTCCCCTGACAAAAAAAAGGGTGGGAAATAACTGGATTGTGTGTGTTGAAAGTCACCCCCATCCCACACCTTGCATTCATATTTCTTGAATCAGTTTCCAAAAGTGCCTGGTTTCTACTCAAGGGCAGATTTTTGGGCTACTCTGAGAAACAGAAATGGCCTTGCCTGTGGTTTGCATAAGGATGTTGAATGAAGTTTTTACCTGCATGGCATTTTTAGGGTCCAATGAAAGCATGCATGGCTGTTCCTCCATTTTGTTCCGGTGGCTGGAAATGAGTTGCAAGGCTTGATCATTAGGTTCCCTGGGTGAATATGGGCGGGGGGGGGGGTTGCTTCCAGAGGATCCAAGACTGGTTCCATTCTCCCCCTGTGCTAGCTGTTCCATGCTCTATTTGGGGAGAATAACACTGACAGGAAGTTTGGTAAAGGTGCAAGGCATACCCTCAAAAGATTTTGGTTTTGGAACTGGGGCCACCAGGATTGATATAGCCTTCTCCCAGGTCAATGGACTTTCCCTCTGCTGATGAGGATGCATTTCTGCCCCATCCAAAATCTTTTCAGGTTGGTTATCCTCTGTTTATGGCTATTAATATCAAAGCTTAGAAATGTTACCTTTTGGACTACAATACTCAGAATCCCCCAGGCCAGCCCAGCTGGTTGGTTAATACCTATATATGAAAATGAATCATACCCCCCCTTGAAACCTATCTAAACCCATGGCTGGCATCATAGCCTGTGTCAGCAAATTCTATAAGTTAATTATGCAATACAATTTGGAGAGTTTATTGGTGTGCATTGACAATGGGCCTTTCTTCCTAAGAAGAATGTTCTAGGATTGCAACCTTTGGAGATATTGGAAGGTTATAAAGAACGGAATGTTTGTCTCTTGTCAAATTGCAGGTGTAATCTTCCCCCGACTGAGGGAAGTGTCAGTCAAGATGTGGGCAATAAGACAAACCTCGTGACTGTCAACCCGAGCATCATAGCTCAGAAGTGAGTACAACTGCAGTGTTGTTTGAGATTCATGTTTAATTACTCTGTTCTCCCATTTAGAAACTCCTTGGCATGCCACCATGGTGGTTATTGAATTCCAATTGCTTCATTAGTAGTCCCAAGTTTCCTCTTAAAAGGCAGGCTAATGGAGATTGAAAGCCCTTAAGCTGCTCATTCTTTTGGAAAGAGGGAACTCTTTCTTTTGGTGAAGTAAATACAATGGCCTTTTGCTCTTTGGCCTCACAAGCTCTTAGAACTGAGGAAATTACAGGCTCCAGCTAAACCAGCTTTGTCCAACCTCCTGCTGTCCAGATGTGTCAGACCACAACTCCCATCAAGCCCACCTAGGATAGCCATTTATTCAAAGACTTGGTGTGGTGCAGTGGCCAGTGTGCTGGACTAGGATTTGGGAGTTGTTGCTGTGTGCCTTCAAGTCATTCTGACTTAGGGCAACCCTATCATGGTGTTTTCTTGGCAAGATCTCTTCAGAAGTGGTTTTCCTTTGCCTTCCTCTGAGGCTGAAAGAATGGGATTTGCCCAAGATCACCCAGTATGTTTCCATGGTTGAACAGAGATTTGAACCCTGGCCTCCCACTATGCCACACTGGATTTAAGAGACCCGGCTCTGTTTCCCACTGAGTATTGAAACTCATTGGCTGACCTTGGGTCAGTCACAAAAACAACTTCCAAAACAACTTGAAATGTACACAGCATCATTACTGATTTAAGCAAAACTATTAGGTCACACCATCAAGCCTCCAAGGAGAGGGCATTAACCAATCAGGGCACCACATTAGAGGAGGCACATCTTTACACAGTGTATTTGCTTCCACTGGGTGGACAGAGAGGAGGTTCTAAGCACCAGATTTTAATCCTTGGGCAGGCATGTAAGGAATAGGCACTCTTCCCAAGCTGTTTTAGGATTTAAATATAACCATGAGCACCTTGAATTCAGACTGGAAGCATATTAGCAGCAATTCCTTTTAGAACTGCTGCTATATGATTTCTGTAACAGAAATCTAACTGCTGAATTTTGTACTAGCTGGAGTTTCTGAGTGATCTTCAAGGACAAGCCCTTGCATTGCAGTAGTCTAATTGGGAGGTCACTAGTGCATGAACTAGCACGAACAGCTTTTAGCATACCAGTGGAAATTAATGACTCCAGCACTACATAGTATGAGCTGTTTGTTACATCAGGGGAGACTCATAGGAATCAATGTAAGACATCACTTAACCATAGCCAGTGTGTTTCTATATCAGTTCACAATTTTCCTAAGCCTTTGTATGTTTGCAGATATAACAAACTGAATGAAAAGAAGGCCACTTTCCTGGAAAACATTGCAAGCTATGGAGAAGCGTTCCTTTTGTTACCAGCCTTTTCCTTCAGGAGTAATACTGCTGCTTCATTCAAAGTACACCACACCCTGAGAGAGTTCAGCGCAAAGCAGAAGGCCATATTCTTCTATCCCAGATACCTCAAAAATCTTGCTCAGTTCTGGAGGACTAAGGGTGTCAAAGCCTACCGGCTGTCTTCGGGTTTTATGATAACCAGTGCTGCTGTGGAACTGTGTGAGAATGTGAAGCTATATGGCTTCTGGCCTTTCTCAAAAAGTATAGCAGGCACTCCCATCAGCCATCACTACTATGACAACCAGCTACCTAAGCCTGGCTTCCATGCCATGCCCAAAGAGTATAACCAGATTCTCCAGCTCCATGGAAGAGGTATCCTCAAGCTGCAGCTTGGCAAATGTCACACTGAGTAGCCCACGGTAGGTGTCTTTGTTTCAGGAAACGAGGAACATTTTTTAAAAAACAACAACACTGTAGGCTACATTTCTTCAGGGAAAACCTGGCAGGAAATTAACGCAATGGTGGCAGGGGCCCCAAGTCAAAATTTGATGGACCACCCTTTTTCTCTCCTCCCCCACAAGTAATAGGGAAGGAACAGACTGAGGGCTGCATTTGCAAGGTAGGATTAAGGTGGTTGGGCCTTGGATCACTTTCAGAAAGGGTTCATGTGTGAGCATAGTAATTAAATATATGAGGGAATAAATAATAGATCAGATGCAAAGTACAATAGGAAGCAGAACATGCATCTTCACCTGTGGGCCCATCTTGAGCCCTGCATTTTTCACCCACATATGAACTCATTTTTTAGCTCTGTTCCCATGCATCTTTTGCTCAAATGGCACACAAAGGCCAGAATCCTGTTGGTGACGTGGGCAGGTGTAATGTGCATTTGGACAATGCAGAATAGACATATCCAGCTGGTGGGAGCAGAGGTCCAAATGCAGATGCACAGTAATGTACCTAGAGTAGTGTGTCACTACTTGTTGCTCATCACATATGGCTTCTGCCTGTTGCACAATGAGGTGACAGCCATACACATTCATGGTTTTGCATATGTTGCACTACAGTAGTGATCAGCATAGGGACTCTGTAGTGCTAGAGTAGTGTAACTCCAGTGGTGAATGTTTACACTACACTGAGATGATTTGGGATCTTAGCCATAATGTGGAGGTTAACAGGAACACTGAAAGGTTTAGGAAGTGATTGGAGAAGAAAAGGAAACAAGCCATATCCTTTTCCTTCAATATTGGGACTCTAACCAATGAGACGCCTGGAACAATTGCACCAATTGAATTTTTGATAATCAAATTCTACCCTCATGAATAGTGTACTGGAAGGATGATGGATCTGGAAGTTAAAACCAGTGATGAACAGTGCCAGAGGCAAAACTGGCAGGAGCACCCCTTTTCTATTCCTCTTTCTGCCCCCCTTCTCTTTTTATGGCAGTTCTTCTTCTCTCTCCCTCTTCCTCTCTGTTCAGTGCATTGCAGAGGAAGGGATAGGATGCTTTTGCGCTGGGGTGGATGGTGGCTCCCACATCAGTGCAATGGCAAATCCAATCCAGGGGTTAAGGGAGTTCTCCAAGGTGCTGAACCCTATTTTAAAATCAGTTCAGCACTATGGATAACTCATTCAAAGCTAGGAAAACCTGGAATGGATTCACTCCACTCACATGGGAGGCACCAGCTGATACTACTCTAGGTAGTGTCTGCAGGAGGGATTTTTAACATTAGGTCAGGAACTTAGTGATCCTATTTTATTTGGCTACCATATAGTTCATAAAGAAAAAGTGATTCCATGCATTATGTAACATGCACAGTTTCTGATGGTAAACTGATGTTAACAGCAAGACTCTTACATGAGGATTTGCCAGCTGGGAAAGCTGTGTTCCTCCAGATGTCCTTGAACTCCAGTTCCCATCAACCCTGGCCAGTTTGGCACATGGTGATACATTATGGGAAAAGTAGCTTATCAACATCTGGAAAGCCAAAGGATCTCTACCACCATTTTAATTTAGTGGTGGCAGTGCTCATTTTAATTTTGGCCATGTGGATCTAAAATGTACCTGTAGAAGGTGCTTGAGAGTCAAATTAAGAATATAAGGGGAACTTTGCTAGATCAATCTAAAGGCCCATGCAGACTACCACCTGTTTCTTAGAAAGTATCAAAAAGTACATGGGTTGTATACATTTTCTTATGCATCTGATAGCCTTGGCCCAAGCAGGGATTTCTGGAACACCTGGTTTCCGAAAACCCTGGGTAGGCAATCAACACTTCACATACAGATATGCCTAAATAAATATGTAGAGATACATCTGGTGTGGACTAAACTTGTATCTTCCACAACAGATTTATTTATTTATATTGGTATATCAGTATGTGAAGTGTAGATTGCCTACCCAATTCTAAACTTATATGTTCTTGCATTTACTGAGGCTTCCATATGCAAAACAGGAATGGGGAACATGTGGGCCTCCAGATATTGGTGGACAGGCTCCAGCTGATGGAGTTAATGTAGATGAAGTCCAGCAACATCTGGAGAGCCCTTTCACCTCCAACATTGTGTATAGTTGGAGGTATAGTTCGTGGTATAGTGTAGAGAAGATGTGGAAATTGTGCAGCCTTCCTGATCTTTTTGGACTGCAACCCCAGGCAACTCCAGAATAGCCAATGGTGGGGAATGTGGGAGCTGCAGTTCAGCAACATCTGAAGGGCCACACAATACCCAGCCCTGGTGTTGAGCAGCTCTCTAAGGCAAAACTGAATTTTCTTCATTAAAATAAAAGAGAGAGAAAAAGAAAGAAATCATTTAAATTGAAGTACTCAAAACAGACAAAATTAAATTATACATTATTAATTACCAAATGTCAGAGACTCAATCATGGTTTTTAAAATGAGACAAAAGTGAAGTGTCATGGCTTATTTTTCTTTCATCAGTGAACTGATGCCAACTCATTTTTTTTCCATTTGGGCTTTCTATACCTCCCCCTGCTGCTTCCCCTTTAGGCCCAAAGGCAGATAAATGCCAGCTGTAGCTTGTTTTATGTATGTTGCACAATTTGCTTGCAAATGAATCACAGTGACATTCTTTCTTTCTTTTTCCAGGGACAGAGAATGTGTGTACACCCTTGTGGCTTGATGTTGGATTTGATCAAATGTCAACTTGTGAGCATTAACTTGTGCTATTATAATTCAGAAATATTTTGCACTTAAAAATGGTGGTCTCTTTTTTGTAAAAATGTGATGATGTCTGTGATTTTACGTTCTTGAGATCGCCCCCCCCCCTTTTTTTTTTCAGTAAACAAAATTTCCCAAACCCAGAATCTAATAGATAACAAAGCACAATCTCAGGATGGCTGCTGTCAATGATGGGAGGGTCTTAGTTGTTTAGTTGTTATATTTATAAATATACTTACTGTTTCATTTATGCCATCTAAGATGGTAGGAAGTGCCCTGGGTTTTTTTGTATGCTGCTGTATGACTGCAACATTTTTGGCAGATCTACAAAAGAATTATACTGGGGGCTTATCTATACAGTGAAAATATTCCTCATAGAATTCGAGGAGAATACTGGTTGTCCCAATGGGATCCCACATCATTTCATTGTATTCCAAGGGAGTAGGGACAAAAACTCTAAATAAGCCATGGGAAAAGCCTTCGTGGCTTTTTCTGTTTTTTGTTTTTTTTTTAAAGCTCCAAAGGAAACACGCCTTCTCACTCATTGGGACAACCAATTCTCTTTGCTGCACATTCCCGATAAAAGCAGAAGTGGAAAGTTGATTGGTCAGATGTGGGCAGCTGGAGGAACCGCCATGTTGGATTTTCACTATAGCGATCATGCGCTGAGGCAATGAAACAACAATCCCCCCCCTTTTTTTTTCCTGCTTATTTAAGCGGAAGATCACACTTCCACACCTTGGATATACTTTTTTTTTTTAACTTTTTAGCAGTGGCAACTGCCAAAATGTGAGTAATTCACTCGCACCCACCATCTTGATTCACAGGCATGCCCATTTGAACAACAAACTCGTATGGCTTTGCATGCCTGTGATTTTGGGGGAAAAAACACAGACAAATGAAAGCTGCTGCAAATTAGGATTAGTGCACATCAATCCACATTTTATTGCCTCATATAGACAAGCCCTAAGTTAGGTGTTCAGTTGTGTGATTCCTCCACTTGCAACCTGAAGTGGTATAGTCCACACAGTTATACCACCACTTGTGGTCTGAGCAACGGTGGGTGACTCATCCTGCCACTTCAGGGTGACCCCAGCCTGAATCATGGGCTGCCCCTGAGTTTCAGGATCTCCTTCACTATTGTATGCAATAGCTCACCAGTATTCTATATCAGCTACTTAGCTATGTACATCTGTAACTAAGTAACATCTCCTGGTCCAACTCCCTAAGCCCACCTTAACAGCCAGAAGCCACATTGGGCAAAGCTGGTGCTGTTCAGGTGCAAAAAAGTTGATGCTTCCAGCCCACTCCCACCAATAAGCAAAGTTACAATGAGAAATTGTGGCAGGAATCCTGTTTCTGATTGCCACAGCCTTGCTAACTGTTGGGAGGGAGCTGGGAACATCATTCTATTTATTTATTTACTTATTTATGTTTTTATTTGATTTGTATCCTGCTTTCTCCTAAATGGGACTTAAAGTGGCTTACAATATAAATTAAAGCAGAACATCTAAAACAATATGGAGTACAGAAGAGTATAAAACACCTCTCCTGTGTCCTCACCAGCCTGGTAGGATGGAGAGAAAGTCTTCCCCAAAGCTCGTAGGACTCAGACAGGCTCATATGGGGAGAGACAAACTTTCAGATAATATGGAGCTGTATAGGGCTTTATAGGTCAAAACCTTGTGCCCCAATGCAGCTGCTGACAGTTAAAGTGAGCTGGGGGTGCATTTATGATCATGGCAATTGTGTCACAAAATCTAACTGCATAGTCTGACTGAGTATGGAGCAGTTGTGGATCCATAGCCATAAGTTACAAGTGCCAGCCATTATTTTTATTTATTTAAAATATTTTCTATGCTGCTTTTCAAGGTATAGCCTTCCCAACATGATTCAAAAAGTATAATATTAAAATGATAAAACATAACATGCATTTCATGAGAAGAACATTATACATTTAAAATAGACACAACAATACACATTACAGGATGGATCCAGACTCAGTCAAAGCAGGGCCATATGTACATTCCAGTTTGGAATGGGGGCCATCACAGAAAGTCTCCTGTCCTCTCTTGTGCTCATTAGCTTCAAATATCTTACTAGTAGGCACACAACCTAGGTCTCTGGGGGCTATGTTAGAGCCCAGGGAAGTTTGTATGGGCACTGTTGGTTCTTTATAAGGGTTTCTTTAAAAGCTGGCAAAGATTCTGGCCACCTACTCCAGGATCTCTGAAATATGAGGGTTGAACACAAAGTGATAAAGCAGCCATGGGCATGTCTATGGGGAAGTGGATGGCCAGGGGTTTCCCTGCCTTCAGAGATGCTCTGTGAAGCCTACTGAGATTCCTAGAGCCAACTGCTTCCATCCAAGTGTTAACCAGGGCTGACTCTCCTTAGCTTTCAAGATCAGTCAGGATCTGGTGCCTTTAGGGTATTTCATAGAATTATACAATTGGAAGAGACCACAAGGGCCATCGGAAAAAAAAAATATATCAGGCTCTTAAGCTTAAATTCTTAATGTTCTTTTCATCAAAATACCTATTACAATTAAATTATTAACAAGCCTTGATTAAATTTTGTTCTATTAACAGGAAGCAAGTGAGATTAACTTACACAGTGCAATCAAATAAAAACAGTGATATGCCCCTTGGGCACCATTTCCATGAAATTTATGGAGTCCTATTAATCTAACAAGGAAAATATCTGCACAACCTGGGTAATAACTTTCTGAACTGAGTGGCTTTAGGGGGGAAAAGAAAGAGGAGGGCTCTGATGACATGGGTGCAGTAATTTTCAGAAGTGAATGTTATTTATTGATGTTCACAAACTGGACTTACTTTGTCCACCAAGCAAAAAACACAGCCTACTAGTCATGAAAGGAAGAACAGTGACTTGGATTACCCAATTAATTTTGTTAAGCGCAGACAGAGTTTGAAAAAGTTACTCTTTGGACTTTAAATCCCAGGCTTCTTCAGTCAGCATGAGCCATGGACTTCAAAAGTACTTAGAAAGGAGTTGGAGTTAGGGGGACTATAGATTCTGAATCTTATGGCTGGTGTAGCTGGTGGCTGTATTAGCTATGAAGTTCTGAGAGTTACAGTCCAAAAAAAGGAGTACCCGTAATGTTATAAGTTCTGAGATCATCATGCAGGCTGCAGCATATAGGTAGCAATCTGTATTCATTCAATTAGTTGTCATCGCAGTTGTATCTGGTAACAAGTGATACAACCACTCAGAAGTTTTGAAATGGAACACAGACCGATATATATCTGGTCCACATTAATGCAGTGGTTGTGAAAGTTGGAGTACAGGGACGCATCATGGCAGACCCCATAACCACACTGCCAAAGAGAGTCTAAAAATGCAAACAACTGTGTTATGTACAGTAGGACCCCGTATCCACTGATTCATTATTCACTCATTCAGTTGTCTACAGGACACAAAACAGCACACCTACCATAGAGTCTTCCTAGAAAATGTGTCCTCTCTAGCCATTTTCTATGTCCTCCAAGGCAACTCTATGGTATTTTAAACCAGAAATCCTATTATTTTCAATGGTTTTCGATATCCACCCCACCCCCCAGAACCAATCCCCAATGGATACAGGGGTCCTACTGTATTAACAAACCAGTTCTAATAATATTCATCTCCACCATGACCAGGTCCTTCATAAAGATAATGGGTCTTAGTTGCCCATTGAAGACAAGGCTGCCCCCAAACACTTTGGATTTCACAGGGATTAAGATCAGTGGTGGCACTAGGGGTGTGTGGAGAAGCTGAACTGCATGAGGTGATGCCATCAGGGTGAGGGGTGACACCAGCTTTAGTGATGCCACAGGTTAAGACATAGCAATATTTTGTTGCTGAGAAAAATCTTTCCCTTTCCTCCCAATTCAGAGGAAGCAGAGAAGCCTGCATGAGAAGGCAGATGAAGTAAACTACTATGCTAATATTAAAAAATCCCTATGCTTCCCTTGCAAGCCACCACACTACTGGTCCACTTCTGATTGTGCCATGTTTGCAATATTCTGATTTCCCACTTGTTTGTTTCAGTCTTTGGCACAGATAACAACAGCTGCAGAACCAGATATTATTATTCAGGGCTAATCATAGCAGATAGCATGATGGATCTGGGTAGAATCCTGTAGGTGACATGCTGACAGAACTGTAGTTGCACCTGTATATGTAATTTGAAGGGAATTTTGGAAGGAGGTATCCAGTACCTTCTTGAGCAATTCCCCTTGCCTTTGGTTCACTAACAGCAGATGGGAAGTTTCAAGGAGCAGCTCCATCCCATTGGCTGTGGGAACCAAGGCACATTCCCGCTACTGCCCTTTTGCACACACAGGGAAGGAGCTGGGAAGGAAGGAGCAACCTCATCCCCAAATCTCTATCAGCATAAGTACACTGGTAGAGATTTAATGATCTGGCAGTCCTCTATTGGAACTTGTCAAGTCAGGATCATCCCACACCCTGAGATTCCAGTACCAAAACATGAGGCCTATGGTTGACTTCTTCTAATGACACATTGGTGATGTTATAAAAGTGATGTTACAAGGGCAGCCCTGTGATGTCGCTGAACATTATGCATCCACCAGAACTGCACAGAGTATGAAATAATAATAATAATAATAATAATAATAATAATAATATTTATTTTTACCCTGCCCCTCTGTTAAAAACAACCGGGGCAGCTTACAAAAATTAAAATACAAATACAGATTAAAATCGCTAAACACCCCACCCCCACCCTACCCCATAAAAAGATATTAAACCAGTATAAATTAAAAAAACTAATCTAAAATCACATTAAAAATAATAGATAGCCAGCAGACTATCTATGCTGTTCAAATGAAAAACACCAGCTGAGATCCTGCATCAGAGGTGTAGTTATGCTTCATTTTCTGATCTGACCCCTGAAACCCACCTTAAAAGTCAGTCAGCCACCTTGAGCAATGGAGTTTTGTGGTACTGGTGAATGGGATGCTGTAGGATGACGTGACCACCAGTGAGTGACAGTGCAAAGACCAGGTAAGCAGGGACCGCTGCAGGGTCCTGTCAGAACTCTTTGGCACACTATTGCTGGCAGGAGGGGGGCTGGTCACATCACCCTGCAGTTTCCCTCTCAGAACTCCATTGTTTGGGATGACTAACTGGCTTTTAAGGTGGGTTTAAGGGGCATTTACAGTCATGGCAATGGTACTATGATTGTAAATGTGAATAGGAAACAGTTATGCAGTTATAAGTCAAACTTACAATATTGTAACTAGCTAACAAGATGCCATTTATTAGACCAAGTCTAATAAATGAGAAAAATATATATTGATACATTAGCTACATTGTACCTAACATGATGTAAACCACCTTAGGGACTGCTTTGGCACTAATGAGTGGTATAGAAACAGAAGTGCTAAATGCTATTGCTATTTTCAAGCCAATGCTATTGCCCTGAGATTCCTTCACCTCTCTATGAAGACTGGAGAACAGAGTTTAAGCCCTGAGGTCTAGGAATCCTAATTTCAACCCTGGAATCAGTTCATCCTAAAATGTACTTAATCTTTTAGGATGCTATTAACCATGTGTACTGCCTGGAAGTTCTGCAGGAATGGAGTATTGGGCGAGAGAGTCTTTTGAGCAGATTTACTATGACTCACTCTTCTTCTTATGTTCTTAATCCTGACCCTGGCAGATCTGGTCCTCATTGACATGGACATGTGCAGTGTACATTTGTGTATAGGAAAACACACAAACACATGCTCCATCCCTAGAGGGGTCTCTGCAAGGAGTCTATGTCCAGAATGCTCCTCTACACACATCCCATATGTCACAGTGACAGGCACTTTGCAGTCATTGTTAAAAATATATTGCATTATTTTAAAGATCACTTGAACACAAAAACTGTTTCAGCCTATGACATGTTTGGATGCTCTTTTGTTTTACTTTTCCAGTTTTGCTGAAAGAGGTAGGGGTAGGTAGGTGGGTGTGTTGGGATGAAGCTTGCATTCTGGGTTTATATATACATACATATATACTGTATATGTATATATATATATACTTGGCAGCTGTAGTCCTTACTCATGGCTCAAAATAGAGCTTGGAAAAGTTACTGTTTAGACTATGGACTTTTTCGGACAAAGAAAAAACAACCGCTAGCAGCCTCGCCACGTTGCGAGGCTGCAGCGCTGCAGGGCGTCCATTTCGCATGACGCCCGTCCCTAGCGGTACTGTTGCAGTACCGCTGGGACATTTGAGCATTATATTTAGCAGATTTTTACTCACGATCAACAATTTTACTCAACGATCATGAGTAAAAATCGCCAAAATATTCCACTCAAATGTCCCTGCAGTACCGCAACAGTACCGGCAGGGGTGGGCATCATCCGAAAGGGATGCCCTGCAGCGCTGCAGCCTCACAATGTGGCGAGGCTGCTAGCGTTGTTTTTTATTTGTCTGAAAAAGTCCTACAACTCTCAGAATCCCCCAACCTTGTGTGGTTTTAAAAAGTAGCTTTTCCAAACTCTGGATCTGAACTCCTGCAACTGTCCCTGTAGTGGACACAAAACTGCAAAATAAATAAATAAATAAATATCTTGTGATAGTGTAGTGTTAGGCTGTTCAACTGTTATTCCCCACCACCACCACCTCTCTGCCATAAATTTCCTTTCAGTGTATTGCCGCCTGGCATTTGATGCTGTAAAATCTAAACGTGATTATTATTGTCTATTTGAAACTGTTAAGCGTCTCATTATATTAATGTACAAATAATGTCTCTTTGAGTGCAATGTATCGGGAGGAGTGCTGTGCCACTCTTCCATTTTAAATTGTATTGTACTACTAGGTCAAGTTTAGTCATCGGCCAGATGATGTTTTGGATGTTTTGTACTACTGATAAAGTGCCTCCGAGTCAACAGCTGTTTGCTTTCATGGTTATGATGTATACACTGGATGTTGCATTAATTAGATGTGAACTGGATTTTATTTTTATTTTTCTGTAATTATTTTAGATTTTTTTTTTAAAAAAAAACACTTCTTATGTTATCTTCTACAATATCATTCAAATACCTTCAGTCAAATCATTACAACTGCAGTGCCAACCACACGTCCTCCACAACAATCCTCGTTGGACACTATTGAACTTACTTCCGAGTAAGCATGCATACACTTATGCTGAAAGACAGGGAATAAGTCTTCTGCAATTTCTCTTGCTCCCCTGCTGTATGTTGCAATGAAAAGGTGTACCTGGGTAATAGGCCTGTATACATGAAAGTTTAAGAATCACTGTGAAATAAATAAAAGGAGGCTTCTTGTAATATCTTTTGATTATCATTTTGGAAGTATCTGCCTGTGCAAACATTTGTATTACTGCAGGTGTGGCACTGTAATCTGATGATGATGATGTTGTTCCATTCTGTTTTAATCTGTGTTGTGAGCTACCTTGGGTCCCATAGTGACAGAAAAGTGGAATATTAAATTAAACCACCACTATCCACCCTGGGCCATTATCCTCCATGGAGGGTCATAATCTGCAGTGTTATTCAGACACTGACTCATTTTTAACTTAAAAAGTCCCCTTATATCCTCTAGGGAAGCAATTTAACTATGTTTCCAACCCACACCCACACCCACACACACACACACACACACCAATGATTCAGGCCTATGAGAGGCCTTTTTTCAATAGCAAACGTGACTGTAAATTAATAAAACAAGTCCAAAACATAGCAAAATAACTCCCATGTCCTCTAGAGGGTGAAATAGGCCCTTTTCAGTTTAAAAAAGTTGAGATTGTCAGGGTGGAGGCAGGGAGAAATGTAGGCCTCTGAGTTAGCCCCAGGCATTTTGCTACCTGCGGCATATGGGGCCTTACACTCTCTCAAGCCAAAGAGCATAATACCCAAAGCCAGCCATGTTATTTCATCCGAGTTTCAGAGAGCACCTCTTTCCCTGCCTGGCGGTAAAAGAAATACAATATTAACAAACATTTTGCTGTCTTTATATAACATACAGAGCTGGCCCTGCCTCATCTCATGGAACATCACTTAGAAGAGCATAAGAAAGATGGAATTGGGATAATCAATATATACTGTTTTCTAAATGCTTTTGAGGGCCTAAATACCCTAAGGGCACCGGATCCCATCTGATCTTGGAAGTTAAGAAGGGTCAGCACTGGTTAGTACTTGGATGGGAGACTGCCCACAAATACCAAACACTGTAGGCTATATTCCAAAGGAAGGAACTGCCAAAACCACCTCTGAGAATTCCTTGCCTAAGAAAAACCTAGGAAATTCATGGGGTCACCATTAGTTGACATGACTTGAAGGCGCGCGAGTGCACATACGCGCACACACATACGCTTATGAGCTGGATTTGTAAAGGACGTCTCAAGCCAATGTTCTCGAATTTACTGGATTAATTGAAGAAGGAGCAAGCCAAGAGAAATTTTACATTGTCTCAATACAAGTGAGTTTGATTTTCTTTAATTATTTCTCTTGTTTAAATAGGACAGAAATGTTAACAGGTCTTGAGAAAATTCTCTTAAATGCATCCTGAATCAAGAGATGCAAACAAATTGCTACTTTGCTGTCAGGATTGGTAAACTTTCTTTATTTCTTTTTTAAAAGGGTGATTCTGATTAAACTCTGCTGGAAAAATCTCATTTGCATGGCTTAATTAATTAATGCTCCCACCCTTACTTAAAAGCTAAGCAAAGGAGAGAAGAGCATCTGCTTTGATTCCTTCAAAATGTTTGCTGCATGCCATGGTTGTCTGGGCTCTTTGTGGGAATAGTGTCTGTGGCTAAAGAGACAAAGGAATATAATCCAGAGAAATGTGTTGCTGACTCTGCTTACATACCCACAGGGATGTTTGCCTTTGCCCTTCTCACTTAGAATACTGTGTCCAGTTCTGGGCACCACAATTCAGAAAGGATATTGACAAATTGGAGCGTGTCCAGAGAAGGGCAACTAAAATGGTGAAAGGTCTGGAAACGATGCCTTATGAGGAGAGACTTAGGGAGCTGGGTATGTTTAGCCTGGAAAAAAGACAGTTAAGAGGCGATATGATAGCCCTGTTTAAGTATTTGAAGGGATGTTACTCTGAGGATGGAGCAGGCTTGTTTTCTGCTGCTCCAGAGACTGGAACACGGAGCAATGGGTGCAAGCTCCAGGAACAGAGATTCCACCTCAACATGAGGAGGAACTTTTTGACAGTAAGAGCTGTTCGGCAGTGGAACGCACTCCCTCGGAGCGTGGTGGGGTCTCCTTCCTTGGAGGTCTTTAAACAGAGGCTGGATGGCCATCTGGCGGGGATGCTTTGATCAAGATTTCCTGCGTGGCAGGGAGTTGGACTGGATGGCCCTCGTGGTCTCTTCCAACTCTGCAATTCTATGATTCTATGATTCTATGATTCTCTAACACCACCTACATGCAAATAGGCACACGCTCCCTCCTACTGGGGAGCAACTCAAAACCATTGACTACTATGTGGAAAGGCTGGGACTTAACATCTAGAATTAATCCCAACATAACCTTGTCCAACCTAGCATCCAATGATGTAGCTACAGGAAGGTGGTGGCAAAATGAGGCATTTCCTCCCCAGTTAAAAATTCTGTCTCTGCAAATGAAATTTTCCTCCACTCTCCACATTTTTAGCATTGCGATAACTTAACACTTCATTGAGCATTTAGAAATAGAATTTAGGCACCTAAAGAAAAGGCGTCAGCAAAGTAGATTATCAGATGCGGGGGGAACACACACACACACAAAAACGCATTCCCAACCACATCAGAAGATTGCTAGGAAAACAGAAAGGGTAGCCTTACCAGATGCCCACGTCCTTCAGCCATTCCAGGGGCATAGTGCTGCTGTGGACGAGGCTTCCCTTTTGCATTGACAGGGACAATAAAAAGGGACGCTTTATTCACAGCTGCGCTACACCCCTGGGACTCTGGAGGACGTCATCTTCTGGTAATCTCTCCTCTTCTTTTTCTCATTTTGATCTTTTGTCATGTCTGATAATCTCCAAAATTACCAAGTTACAAAGTTACCAAGGGAATACCAGCACAGCAAATACTGTACAAGATTTCTTGGTGTGAATGATTTTCAATGTTTCACTCTCTCAATGCTATAAATTTGAGGATTGAAAAAAGATTGCATTGGGGGAGGAAGAATTCTCATTTGAAGAGGTAATGCCCTCATTTTGCCACCACCACCACCCCAGATACACCCCTGGTAGTCATAGTGTATTGGTCTATAGCTTCTAGAACCCACAGGCAACAATGACCTTTTTAACTTCTGGCCGATGGGAGTCAGAATCCAGCAATTCTGGAGGCAGCTACCTTAGAGAAAATGGCTTGCCAGTGACTTCTTGATTCAGGACACCATGGTGTTTCTTGCTAGGAATGAATAAACTAATTTCCTTATCTTGGGCTGACCTCTCAGAAGATGGGAAAGTGGCACAGCAGATCAGAGGGCGATGAACAAAGCTGTGGTGATAATGTACACACACAATCCATGGAGGCAGGAATCTGCAATCTGCAGCTTTGCTCAATTATATTAAATTTCTTTTTTTATCCAAAGAAGCTATTTGGTATAATTTCAATTACTGGAAATGTTTCTTTGATGAGGTACAATTTGACTGAAGGTCTCATGCATTCATTTGCAAATATAAGAACCCCAGAAGGAATTTGCCACTCGCTGTGTTGATATGAAAGGCTGGATAAAGCCAGATATTCAGAAGTACAAATGTTGGGATTTGTTTTGTTTTTGCTGTTGTTGAATCTAGCTTGAACAGGAGCAGTGACCAGACTATCACTGGGTGATTTGAACTCACTCCCCTGCTATCCCTACGGACCAGCCTCCCTGTAGGCCAAGGAAGAATGAAGCTTGCCGGGGGGATGACCCCTGAAACCTATCCAGCTGCTTGAACAACTACCCCCTTTAGCCAGCTGTGAGAAGAGAAGCAGCAGTGCCACTGCCAAACAATAGTCTTGAGGAGGCATCCTTCACATCTGCCACTCTCCTCTTGCTTAACTTGCTGTAAGGGCCTGTGCCACCTCAGAAAGCTGAAGTCTTCATGAAGCTGCTGCAGCTACTGTTACCCAAATTGTGTGGGTCCATAAGGAGGCCACTGGTGTCCTATTTTTAATATGGGGAATTCTAATTAGCTCAAGATGGCAGTGAGAGGCCGGGTTATGGTGGGATCTTTTGACTGGTAGTAACTTAGGAGACGGCAAGCCAGGGGATGAAATAAAAATGTTTTTTTATTGAAAAATAATCAGGGGAAAACACACACGCATATGCTCAAGCTTCAAGTGGTCACACAAGGCTAAAGATGAAAGTAGGAAGTATTGAGCTAGAGGAATAGAGCTTGGGATGATGAGCTATACAATACCTATCTGAAGAGCAGAGATTTGTATAACAGAAGGTACTCAGAGTGCAGCTCTGAGGGTCACGCAGCAAACTGGCAGAGTGACATGGTGGGAGGAATTGAGGATGCTTTGGTGGTATTTTGGGGTGATAATTATAGTTGGCATTCCCCCTGAAGTTTGAGTGAAAAACAATGTCTGACGGATTTTCCCAGGATTAGACAATGGATTCTCTGGATGTGTTTATGATCGCTAACAGTTGAAACATTAAAACTGTTGGGTATCAGGCAAACCTCTATTGTTTAAGGGGAAAGGTGTGAGGAAAAACCAGTTTTGCAAGCAAAGAGTGTCCAGCTATCTTAATAGGATTATTGAATGACTCATTTCTGTGAACATCTCGGAGAATTAGCCCATTTCTTCCTAACTAATCAGTTCCAGGGGAGTTTGCATAATACTTTCCTGGGTGTGTCTTTTAAGAATTTTAGCAGACTACTTTCTTAGGTTTTCTGAGCAAACCTTGATTCCTTGTACTTTGGAGTCCCTGGTATACTGCCAACCATGTGGACTGCCAATAATAAGCCAGCTTATGAAATACGGAGTGTCAGGGCAGGTGACATTACCACCTTCCCCCTTGCTGCCCTTGCTTTCCCTTGCTATTTGGTTTGACAACAAATTTGCCACTGCTGCATTCCTGTCTGTTCCTCACTGCAATGCTCCAGCTCTGTCTAGTTCCTTCAACACTTGAAGCACAAATGCCCGTGAGTTCAAAGAAGCCAAGACTATGTAACCCCCCACCCAGTCTGAGTGAAACCCTCATCCCAGTCACTCAGACCAGGCCCACCAGCCAATGAGTTCAAACCAAGATTTAAACTTATTGACTGGCATTCCCACCTCTCCCAGAGGCCACGTGAATCATGCAGGCCTCTGGGATGAAGATGCTGGCAAACCGCCATTACAGACAACTGCCAGCACTTAACTCCTGCCCCAAATAGCAAAGATGCCATGTGGGTGAGGCACACAGTATACATTAGGCTGTGTACTGTAGATGACATTTTCTGAAGAGATACAAGTATAGAGCTTGATATCACCAGGAAGAAACTGTTCACGTTATGACAAAGGAACTGTTATTTTCTTGGCTTTTGGAGACTAGGTGGAATATTAACTCAGCTTGCTTATTTTACTACTTTGTAGCCTGAGCCCACCAGAAAACATCAAAATATAGCAATGTGTTAAAAAATGTAAAGCCAGCTTCATTAAAATAGAATAGATAATAATGTCTCACATGACCCTATCCTTAGATATAAAACTAGTCAAGTCTTTATCTTTCCCTGAAGCTATTTATAGCAGACATACCAGACTTCATCCATAAAACTATTAATGATTTCTACTGACTTTTGCTGAAAGAGTTAACACCTTTTAGGGAACATTGATTTCTCAGATGAAAACTGAGAACTCATATCTATCATACTGTCTAAATGCTGCTGAGCGCTAGTCTACAGAACTGAACAAGACCAAACTGCCAAGTGAACTGAGGTGTGAAGAGAGGTGATTATTAAACTGATGGCGACTCACTCTTGAAAAGGAATGGAATTAATTTTTCAGGAAACCATAGACCTAAAACAAGGAAAAGAAAAATAATGAACCCAAAAGAGCTAGGAAAAAAAAAAAAGAACCCAAGAGAACTAGAAGCCATTTGAGGAGGAAAACAAGCCACAGAATGAGACTGGTGTGTATTGGAGGAAGGGACGCCTCAAAAAGAGTATTTTAGTCTTGGAAAAGGTGCAGAAAAAGGTAATCTAATCAGATATATCAAAGATCTGGAGGAAAGGTTTACAACGCTTGGGGCTTTTTAAATTAATTTTTTATTGATTTTGTAATAAGGAAACAACTCAGAAGTAACAAAAAAAACTGTATAACTATAACAATAGCAACAACAAATCGAACCATCACAAATTCAGTCAGATGAGTTGGGATAAGACAGAAAATCTGAATATGTGTATGGCTTCTAATTCTCTTCAATCAGTCTAGGTTGAGTCTTTCCAAGGTGTCCTGCCAAAATGCAAGTTGTTGAGAAGGCGGATTTGAGCTGCCAATGTTGTAGTTAATAAAATCTATTAATGGATACCATTTTTCTGCAAATAACGGTTGTCTGGTTTGTCCATTTATTCTATTGGAGCAGTCCAAAAGTTTTTCTAGCAGCCACAAATCCAAAAGTTTACTCCACCAGCTCACCATTGTTACATTTCTCATTTTCCAATTACAAACAATCTCTAACTTCAAGATCGCAAGCAGAAATGAGATAAGAACCTTATGTTTTAGAGATTTGCTTTCAGCTGTGAATATTGAGAATAGTAACAGTTTGGGGCAAAAATATATCTGTTGTTTTGTGAATGGGGCTTTTTAATGTACGAAAAAAGGAGGCATTCTGGAGGTGTATACAATAATGGAGTGGGTGTAGAAAAGAGAAACACAAACACACACACACTCTATCTCTGTCCCCTAGAACCCTGTAGAATTTGTTGGACTACAACTCCCAGCAGCCCTAGCTGGAATAGCCAATGGTGAGGAATGTTGGAGTTGTGATTCCACAGTATCTGTAGGGCCACACAATTACCACCCTGGAGCTAGAGGAATAAGGAGTAGGCCAAAAGAGCCTTCAAGATCCTCGAACAATGCCTCAGCCTCTTGGTAACCATTCACCAAGCATCACTATGGCAAGGTCCTCAGATTATCACTCCTTAATACTAACAGAGTGTCATCATAAAGATGGCGATACATTATATCATAAAGATGGCTATACATTATATCTGATACTGATATATATACCAGTATCAGAGGTGATAAGCTTCTGTATATAACTTGCTGGGGAAACATGAGTAGGAAGGTAATATTGCATTCAGGTCAAGGGGGTGGCCAGTAAATCCATTGTTAGGGAGCAGCATATCCACTTTTGTTTTTAATGTCATTAGTCTTGCAGCTGCTCTAATGTCATTAGTCTTGCAGTTGCACAGGAAGCCTCTTGCCCCTTCAGAGGTTTGCCACCATCAGAGCTCCTGTACAGTTCAGAAAGCTAAGGGAGGAGGGGTGGTAAAATCAAGAATAGAGGACCCCTGCTATTGAGCTTCCCAGGTGTATATGAAGCCCTTTCCCATTACACAATTATAGCACTATCATTCCACTTTAACTGCCATGGCAACATCTTAAGGAATTCTGAGATCTGCAGTAAGTAGGGATTAGAATTATAAGCCAGAGAATTCTAGCAATAGCAATAGCATTTATATTTCTATACCACTTACCAGTGCAAAGCACTCCCCTAAGTGGTTTACAATTATTTTTAGCTAATTGCCCCCAACAAGCTGAGTATTCATTTTACTGACCTATGGAAGGATGGAAGGCTGAGTGAACCTTGGAACCCTGTAGGATCAAACTCACAATGTTGTGCCTTCAGTACCAGCATTTAACCACTGCACCATCAGGGTTCCAATTCTAGTGCTTCAACCAGTTTGCAAACTCCAGGATTCCCTAGGATTCAGCCAGGGCAGTTAAAATGGAATCATAGCACTATTGTTCTGCCAGTTGGGAAGGTCTCTGGACTAGGAAGGCCTTCAGCATGATCTAGCCAGATAGCTCTTCTTATGTGCTTGTGTTCTTATAAGACCATTGTCAGCAGAATCAAAGGCACCTGGTAGATCCCATTCCAGTGGACTTCTGAATCTGCTCCAGGTTTTAGTGCAAACTTTAAAGGAGCTACCCAAGGTGTCAAGCCCTAGCCCTCAAATAGCTTCAGCAACTTGGATAGCTCCTTTTAATTCAGACTAAAATCTGGAGCCGATTACCATTCCACTGACATAACTCTCCCCCTGGACAACTCAGCCAAGGAAAGGGATGAGGACATCATAACTCACCCCCTGGACAGTCCAGCCAAAGAGGAGGAAAAGGCAGAATGCCAGGAAGCCGCAATGCTGAAGTTCTCCCGAAGGCTGCAGAGACAGCAGACTGTGAAGATGACACTCTCCCCGTTCAGTGAATGCCAGAGGAAGAAGCGCCATGCTCAGCCCAGGTTAAATACTAAATGCCAAACTAATTAGCCACTGATGAGGCACAGGTGACCTTGAAGGAACTGCCCATAAATATCCCAGCATTTCTCTCCCAGCCTTAGTGCTGACAACTGCTTTATATGGTTGTTTGGCATTACGTCTTGTGTCGCTATGCCTTGACTTTGGACTGACTACACTTCTGGACTACTCTGTTAACGCCTTGTTGGCTCAAATACCTGGATCTCTGACCTGCTGAAAATGACTTTTGGACCAGCTATTGGCCACCCTTGTGCTTCTTATTTCATCTTGCCCTGACAAACCGTGACTGACTCAGACTGAACTTAGCTCCCACACTTCAACCTTCTGGTTCCTTGGATACTGGCTGACTGGTGTTCAGGACACCATCAAATGTTGCTACCCAGTCAGAAAAGAGATGCTTGATGCAAAACAAACAAATGAATATAGCAATTTATGTACAAATGATGATCACAAAGTCTAAGCAAGGCTTGTAACCACTACAATTATTCTTTCATCTTTGACCTGTACTTCTTTTAGACATTTTGATATTACAAGGCTTGCTTTTGATATAAAGCTAAGTAGGCTTATATTTAGGATTGTGATCTATATGACTATGTAACAAATGTTGCTGTCCTTGAGCAAGCAGGGATCACCAGCACTGAGGCCATGATATTGAGAACACAGCTGCGCTGGGCAGGGCACGTTTCTAGGATGGACGACCATTGCCTCCCAAAAATAGTACTCTACAGTGAACTCGCCATGGTTCAGTGCAAGAGGGGTGCTCCAAAAAAGTGATACAAGGACTCCCTGAAACAACATCTCAGGCTCGGCCAAATTGATCACCAACAATGGTCCACCCTGGCCTCATATCAGAGGGCATGGAGATGCACTATCCACAATGCTGCAGCCTTATTTGAGAACTCATGCCAAACAAGTCTTGAAGAGAAACGACAACACAGAAAGAATCACAACCCGGAAACAATCAGAAATCAGATTCTACCTCTGCCCTGGTACTATGGGAATCATTTAAAACACACACACATGCATGACATTCATTCTTACATGGAATGAAGAACAGAGTTTGATTAAGTTGGATCTTCTAAATTACCATTTAGTAGATATACAACAGATGTCTTACATTGGTAGTGGATTGGATTAAATGGCCTTTGAGAATTCTTCCAACTCTGTGATTCTATGGGTTGTAAATCAAGGGTGGGCAACTGGAGGACCAGGAACTGCCTGAACTATAAATAAACCTAGGTATGTAACTGATACAAATGATTAAAGCAAAGCAGAAATGTGTGCAATATTAATGTAAATTACTGCTCACCTATTGTGCATAGTACAGGAAAATGTAATGAGAAGTAGTCCCTATCCAAAGACAAACCTTTTCCAGTTCTGGTAAGGTTCAAGTACTATGACCCTGGTGAGCAGCCACTTGACAGGAAAGTTTTATGCCATGAAGCAGCTGTGCTGTTTCTTCCTCACAGGCCTCATTTTTGCAATCTGTCTGGAACTTCATTTCCTGAATCTCTCGGCACAGGCACACATAAATCAAGGTTGGGTACTTTGGTCTTGTAAAGCCTCCCCACACATACACACACTTTTTTAAAAAACAGAATCTCTGTGGTCTATTGGAGTGTTTTAAATTTACTATTGTAAAAATGCACACTGTACTCTTCCTAATATGTAAGGCATAACTGAAAATATTTATATAGCTAGTCCTCCACATTTGCTGGGGTTAGGAGCACAGGACCCTCTGCAAAAGTGGAAAACCCACAAATATCTCTAGGCCTCCCCAAACCATATTTCACACACACACACACACACACACACACACAAATACAATCCATGGATTCAACCCACCACGGATGCCTTCAAGGAGGCAGGGTTCCTTTGTAAGGCAGAAGTGGGAGTCTGGTGGGACTTGCTATTTCTGCTGCTGCCCTATACCATTTTTAATAGGGAGTTAATCAAATCTGCAAAAGTTAAATAATCAAATCTGCAAAAGTTAAACCCGCAAATGTGGAGGGCTGGCTGTATTGCTATGTAAGATATCTAGGCCCCTCTCCATATGGAGCAAGCAGTGCTCTCCTTAAAAAAGGCTGCTTGGTCATTCAGGATGCTGCCGAACAAGACTGTCATCTCCCGGGTCAGGCTTGAGCGACCAATGTCCTGAACCGCCTGCATGCAGGGTTGGGGCTGCGGCTTCCAGTGCATCTTTACACCTGCCGTTTCGTCCCTCACCTGTCGCTACAGGGCTTTTTTGGAACTGGATTTGTCCTTCGAGCCTGTGCAATGGATTTTTCTGGTGGAGCGCAGCGTGCACAGAACTGGCCTCACCCTTTAAACCAGAGATTAATCTGCCGTGGCCTTGCAAGCCACGTTTTATTATGCCACCGCCAACATAGCTCAAAACATCATTAGGGTACGCAAGCCTCTCTCCCACGACAAGGGGGCGTCAATGGAGAGGTGTAAGATATAAAGTCATAAAATATGTAATTTTGTATTAACTCATTCTGCCTGTGCACTCTTCCTTAAAAACATAGGCCAAAATTTTTCATCAGCGGCTACGATGCATAACTTTACAATGAAAGAGCTACATCACTGATATGATAGACAACCATGGTAGTGAATTATGATGATACACAATGGGTCACCCACACAAGATATCGCGTTGTGTGATAGTGGCTCCCATTTACAACAGGTTATACTGTGTATCAGGACCATTGTGCAATAGCCACGCTGCTGGCTCCACTTGTGCAAGGGTCCTGATAGTGTAACTACACCCTCCTGAAAATATGGACACGGCCTAATGGCACAATTCAAGTTTATACAATCACCAGTTTACAAAGATGTAACTTCCCAACAGGATGCCAATCACAAAATGGACCTTACCTAGGTATTTGTCCTGGGCCCATGCAAAATGGGGATGGGGGGCAGGTTGCTGCTTCAGTTACTGCACATACTACTGGTCCCTGCCTTAGCCATGTAATATTGCTTGCATGAGTCCCATATCTTCGTTGGGCCATGGACTCTGGAACAGATGGGAGTGGGAACTGAGGATCTTCTAAGACTAAGCTGGGGAAGCTGAGTGTCCCCTCTCCTGAAATGATCAGCTACCAAGGATCAGGACCACTAAGACTCCTGTGCATTTGAGTCCCCTGAGGAACTACCAATCTGAAGGGTCCTAATTTATAGCTGCCTTTGCATTCACTTAAGAGGATCTTATATAATTTCCCCTTTCCTTGAATGCTATGCTTTAAACAATTTTATAATACTTCATTTTTAATGTTGTCATTGTCTTCACAGTAATCACACTATCAACTGCTTTAGTTGGTGGTACTGTATTATTACTGTTTATTGTATTTTGTGTTTTTATTATAAAAACACATACGCAAGCACACAAAATCAATAATGACCTGCCTGCAGCACTGCCAGGTACAATAAATGACAGGGATTTAATGTTCCTTTAATTTTTGTGTAGAAGACAGAATTTCAACTTGAATAACTAACAACGATTGCTGAAATTCTCTCTTCTTGTTTTTCTCATGCACCTTCAAGTCATTTCTCACTTATGGTGAACCTATCACAGTGTTTTCTGAGGCTGAGAGGGTGTGACTTGCCCAAGGTCACCCAGTAGGTTTTCATGGCGGAGCAGGGATTTGAATCCTGGTTGTCAGAGTTGTAGCCCAACACTCAAACCACTATGCCATGCTGGCTCAACCATTAAAGAGATGGAAGCCCTGTCTCTTATTACACCTGACAAGCATATCTGCCTGCCATTTTTAGCCCCTGCACCTTGAAAACAGTTCCACTGTATAGGGCACAGTAGTAAAGTCCTAAGTTTCCCCCCAAAAACCCTCTGTCCAATGTTTGCCTGGGCACCAATAAATACAGCAGGAATGAGAGCTAGTGTCAGTGCCCGGCATATTGGGTACCTCTCAGAACTGGAGCACCTGGGCAGAGCCACTGCTAATGACCATCCTGGCACCATTGTTTAAATGTTTTATTTCTCTGATCTGATTATTTTTTTCAGAGCTGTACCAGGCAGCTAGGTCTAATCACCAGTTCAGTTTTCACAAAGACTTTACATAATATTGATCTAGGGCATTATGGAAAATTGTTATCACAGCTGCTGGTGCTGTTGTGTGCACTGTTACTGCTGCTCCCTTCAGATAAGTCCAGTAAGGTCCAGAAACAGATTTGAATTCCCACCAGGTCTGCCACATTGCCCAAGGGCTCGCTCAAACCTACAACCAGACCAGATGGGATTGACCACCTGAGTAAACATGTGTAGAATTGCTTCCAGTTCTGTCAAAGCCTAAAAGAGGGGCTGGGAAGTGCTGGAACACAAGTCCCAGAATCCCCCAGCCAGCAGGACCTGTGAGTATAATGAGTAGGGAATTCTAGGATTCACGGTCCAAGTAAGTACCCATATGACTATATTGAGTTGAGGATTCTGTAACATGCTCTCCAAAAAGCAACCTTTTGACAGACATTTCCATCATTAAGTGGCAATGTTATAGGCAACCTATTTCTTGCAGGGAGAAGAGCCAACCAACATACTGCTTTTGTAAGATATCTCAGTCTTCTGTGCACCATCTACTTTCTTTCCTGACTAGAAGTCTAAGCATTGTCCTAAGAAAATGAGAGCTACCACACCAGATCAAACCAAACAAAGGCTTATCTAGTCCACCATTCTCTTCTCTCACCAGATGCCTATGGTGAGCTCACAGGTAGGATACAAGGGCAATAGCAGTCTTTGTGTTTGTGTTTCTTCAGCACCTGATGTGTGGGAGTACACATCATTTTTAAAGAAGGCTGGAAATCCGATTGTATTTAATCGAGGGAAAGGTAAAAAGGTTGCAGTGCCTAGAAACTGGTTCTCCTGTTTCAGTTCTTGTGAGAGTGTGTGTGTGTGCGCGCATGCATGTTTTAGCTCTTGAACCTGGTGTGATTTCCATTCTAGGTTTTGTATTATCCCCTCTCTCTGGCTTTTCTTCGCAAACAAAGATTCAGGAAGGACTCATCCTGCACTTTCTGCAAGCGCGCTGATGACTAAAAAGGCCAATCCAAGATAAACAAGTCCGGTTGCAGAAAGCACAGCAGAAGGTCTCCTTGGGTGATATTTTTGGGTTGTGATTCTTTCTGCGTTGTCTTTCTCTTCAAGACTTGTTTGGCGTGAGTTCTCAAATAAGGCTGCAGCATTGTGGATAGTGTGTTTCCATGCTTCCCGATGTGAGGCCAGGGCGGACCATTGATGGTGATCAGTTTGGCCGAGCCTGAGATGTTGTTTCAGGGAGTCCTTGCATCAAAGGGCAGGATGGGCTCTCTAGGCTTATGGCAACCATCCTAGGAGAAGGAAAACTCTAATCCCAAACCGGGGCAGGTTTTGAATTATATTTTACTATGTTATGTTTGGTTTATTCTGTCCTGAATTTTATTGATGACTATGTGCATCTTATGGATTTTTAAAATCATGTTTTAACTTCAATTGTGCAATACCTGCAGAAAAATTGTATGAGGTTTTTAACCAATACAATAAATAAAGTCATTAACATTTTGCTCTTTTGTTGTAAAGGTCTGTGCACTTCTGTCCATTCTATATTTGTAAGAACAGTAACACCTAGTGGTATGTTGAGTTAACTGCATGCTAAATCTCCCATAATAGAGTCTGAACAGGGGAATTCTGAGTTCTGCAGTCACATCTACCTGTAGCTTCTTAGAAGGACACTTATAATACTCATACTCTCAACTTAGGAAATACTCCCCAAATGCTTCTGCTTCGTTGTATCAAAGGCCCATCAGTTTCCACCCTGGTGGAGAAACCACTGCTAGGCTGTTGACTGAAGTACAGTGTATACTCAACAACATGCAAAAATCCGTTGCAAAAGAACTGTGCTATTCTATCAGGCCAAGTGTAAGATTTTTGTTACACTGGGACCAAGTTATCTCAAATCACTGGGACCAAGTTATCTCAAGGATTGTCTAATTCCTTTTGCCCTTGGAAAGTCACTGTGCTCTTCAGGAAACTTGATTATTACCACACGTTTACTTCTGCCTCATATCTACAAATAACAGAATGGTGGTAAGTTTCTGGCAGCTCTATCTTTGTGGAATTTCCACCCTATTACTATTAGGCAGATGCTGACAGTTTTCACTTATAGGCCTATTTAAGATGTTGTCTTTTCACACAGTTTTTTTCCCCCTGAGTTTAGATTCAGCTATATACATCAATTTTATTCATAATGTCATTGGGCTTTTAGAAAAACCCTCCTTATTTGTATTTTATTGTTGTGTGTTTTATTTTGTACACCATTCCTTCTTCTGTTCAGTTATAAAATTGTGCAATTTTTAAATTATTATTTATGGTGGTGAGGGTGTTCTGGAAGAGGGAGTCCAAATGTAACTTTTCTGAGCTCTATCCACATACTAACATCTTCAGAGGTCTGACTCCTGGTATTTCTGTCTTGGATCTCAACACTACTTGGGACATGGCTAGCTGCAAAAAGTGGTGAGACTATGGACTTTTTCGGACAATGTAAAAATAACGCTAGCAGCATCGCCAGGTTGCGACGCTGCAGCGCAAGAGGGTGTCAGTTTCGTACGATGCTCCTTCCCAGAGGGAAGGAGCATCGTACGAAACTGACGCCCTCTTGCGCTGCAGCATCGCAACCTGGCGACGCTGCTAGCGTTATTTTTACATTGTCTGAAAAAGTCCCTGCAACATGATTATCTGTAACAGAGGGCTGACTAACTGAGAAAGGAATTTGGTTGGTAGAACCTCATTTGCATAATGAGATGCAACCATTCAAAAAGGATATTGAGAAGCTGGAGTGTGTCCAGAGGAGGGTGACCAAAATGGTGGGAGGTCTGGAAGCCATGCCCTATATGAGGAGTGGCTTAGGGAGCTGGGAATGCTTAGCCTGGGGAAGAGAAGGTTAAGAGGTGACATGATTGCCATGTTTAAATAGTTGAAGGGATGTTATACTGAGGATTGAGCAAGCTTGTTTTCTAATGCTCCAGAGACTAGGACATGGAGCAATGGACTCAAACTACAGAAAAAGAGATTCTAAAATTAAAAGCCTGGGAAAATTAAGGTGTGTCTTTTTCACTGATGCTGGAATGGAATGAAATTCCTAAACATTAGGAAGAACTTCCTGACAGTAAGAGCTGTTTTGCGGTGGAACGCATTGCCTCAGAGTGTGGTGAAATCTCCTTCTTTGGAGGTTTTTAAACAGAGGCTGGATGGCCAAATGTCAAGAACGCTTTGACTGTGTATTCCTGCAGAGCAGGGGGTTGGACTAGATGGCCTTTGTGGTCTCTTCCAGCTCTATGATTCTGTAATGCTCTTGCCCCAGAAGCTCACCTGGAGCCAACTTTTAACTTCATTTCAGCATCAGTGAAAAAGACACACCTTCATTTTCCAGGGTTTTAATTTTAGATCTTGCACATTTTAGCATGCTATTTGGTGCGAGGGGTGGGGGTGTTAATAGCTTCAACACAGGTTCTGGCAATTGATATGAAAGACAGGGAAGGAAGTATTTTATAGTAAATGAAAACCTACAATAAAATTAACAACTAATTGCCAGGAAGCAGGAACCTTTTTGTGCTCATATAATTCAAAATCATGGATCTGAAATCTGGAAAATTATCCTATTGACTGCCAACTGACCATAAGCCGTCATTAAGAGCATGTTCCTCCATTCTGCTGGGAGTATTTATCATTTAAGATCTGCTACACTAAGCTTTCAGAGGCTGGGGTGAACCACATAATTGTCCAAAAAGCGATTACACTAATTTGCAGTATAGACATGATTGAAACCTTAACTTTCAGGAGACAAACTAGTAACTGACTGTGTGGTCCCTACAGTACCAAAGTTTGTGGGAAGACGACAAGAGGGAGTAAACCATCTGCAGACTTACAGGCACCACAGTCACTGAGGAATAACCTTGGACAAAGTGGCTCTAGAAAAACAAGAGCTCAGCTGCAAGAAAGAGTTAAACACAAACACGCACAGAGAGCCAACCCATTCATGTCTTTTCATCCCTTGTCCTGTTAATTTTGTGTGGCAAAACTGGAGGAAAGTCAGTGTGGTGCAGTGGTCAAAAGTGTTAAACTGAGAATTGGGAGATTCAGATGCCAGAGTTCACTGAGACAAGAAATTCACTGGGTGACCTTGAGCCAGTCACCATCTCTCAACCTGATCTACTTCATAAGGATGTTGTGAGAATAAGGGTGGGCAGGAGGAAAGCCATGTATGCCACCTTGAGCTCATTAGGAAGGGAAGGCCGAAGATGATTTGCACAGCTGATTAAATAAAATACTGCCTCTTAAGGTCTAATCAATGCTTTTCATATTTAAAATGTTGAGGTAATGGCTAGAATCCTGTTGGTACCCCAAAGATAACCAGCACCTATTTGTTTGACTGGTGTACAACAGACTTATTTAGTTCATATTGTTTACATGGAGCTTCACAACTGTAAACATGGGCCCAGATGCTATTGTTAGTCCCAACTTGAGCAGAGCCATTAAATACATTGAATTTACCTATGTGTTGATACATTGTTCAATGAGAGAGGATGGGGGAAGAGAGGGTGAGAGCGAGGGTGGGGGAAGAGGGGAAAAACCTCTCCCTTCAGCAAGAACTTAACACAGCTTAAAATGTTGAGCCTGCCAGGATTGACCTGACTGGCAGCTGCGGTGAGTGCAGGCAAAACTCCGCAGGGACAGTCCAGGTAGTGAAGACAACGCAAGTCCTTGCAGAGAATAAATTCTGCAGTACGGCTTCAGGGCAAGCGTAGGGGCAGGAGTCCATTCACACTTTTCTTCCGAGTGTAGACTATCCTTTAGTTACCTGTCTCTGCCCTTTCCTAAGTATAGTGTTGAATTTTTCAAATCAGATGTGAGTAAAGAACAACCCTTGCTTATGAGAGGCAGGGCAGCCAAATAAAAGTAACTGAAGAAACAACTGGGGGTAGGTAATTGTGTGCAGGTCAGGGGCCAATTTCCCCTGACCCTCTATAGGCAACCTCCCTTCACAATATGCCCAAATATTTGTTTTCCTTTGCAGTCCCTCTCAAAATAGCAACAGGAGGTGAGTTCCTGTCACCATTTTGAAAGATAGAAGAAAACAGATGTGCTGCCTCAAATCCCATTTTGGGAGAAAGGTGGGATATAAGCACAATAAATACACGTGTTTCAGAGTACAGGATTCTAGATTGCTTATGGAGGGGCAGGGGTGTTCCACATGTTTGAAGGGATTCCTGGGTAGATCCAGGGCAAAAATCTCCCAAAAAACACACTAAACTTTTAAAAAATATTTGGAAGGACTGCTGAGAGGCTTTAAGGGTCAGAAAAGTGGGGTCCAGGGCCTGCATGTGTCCCACAGGCCATGAACACAGCTGGTTCTAGAATAATGGTCCCAACCTTTGGCCCTTCAGATAGTTTGACTGTCAGGACCCAAGCCATTGGACATGTTGGTTGGGTCTTCTGGGAGTTCAAAATGTACACAGCTGGCAAACATTCAAGAAATCACCACTCTAGCATTAGCAAAAGTAGTTATCTAAAGAAGTGGATAGGGTATTTTTTTTTCCATTTTCAACCTTTTCTAAACACTATACTAATGTCCAAATGAAAGCAGTGTGTTTCCTTGGTGAAAAGGACATGATAAATGTTGTTGCTGTTACTGAAGGATTAAATCCTTTAGATCACTCTTAACTCCCATTGACCCCAACTAGCATGGGGAAGTGAGGGAAGAATGGACTACTGGAGTAATCACTAACAATGGGACAGATCGCACTCAAGAGGCATATATATATAACTATATCAGAATTGGTCACTAATGCAGCTGCTGATGCTAGCAAACTTCAAAACACATGAGATCACAAGCCCTTAACCAAAGCCTTCTGTTGTTGTATGCCTTCAAGTCATTTCTAAATATATGGTGAGCCCAATGCAGGGTTTTCTGGCTGAGAGCATATGACTTGCCCAAGGTCATCCAGTTGGCTTTCATGGCTAAGTAGGGAATTGAACCCTGGTCTCCAGAGTCAAAGTCCAACACTCAAGCCACTACACCATACTGGTTCAGATCTTAGGTATGGGTTTACATAATGCAGCCTCTATATCCCTTCTCGAAAAGATCACCCTAGGAACCATATCAATGAAGACCCTCACCAAGGCCTCCATGGGTTCTTGGCACTGAAAATGGTGCCAAGGCAGTATTGCCCTGTAAACTGGGAGAACATTGTTTCCAGGGCCCCTGACACGTGTAGTAAGAATTCAGATCTTAATTTCATCAGCTGAGTGTTAGACACTTGGGAATGCTGTCTTTGCATCTCAGAGTTGAATGACTACCAGCAATATCCATCATGGTCAATGCTGCCAGGTAATTTGGAAGCAAGAGGAACTGTTTTAGCATTGTCACAACCTGATAATGTTCCAAGGATTATAAAGGGTTCTGCTTTTTCGAATTATACCATGGGAAGGTAATCATGTGTCTTCTGACTTTTTTAGATGGAATCCTGTTAGCTAAACTCATTCTAAAAGTGTGTCTCAAATCACCAATTTTAATTGATGCAGATCATGAACAAGTTCTTCTGGATTCGAACTCCCAGAATCATATAGTCACATGGTTAGGTAATTCTGGGAATTGGAGTCTTAGAAAATAACTTTTCCAAGCTCTGAATTAATGTTCCAAGTGGGAGAGGAAACACTTCACTCCAGTAATAAATTATTACTGTTTTGAGTGCTATGAAAAATACAGTTATTGCAATACTACCTCAAGGGGAAGACATTTCTCTCCATATTCCCCTAAAATGAGTGTAATTGTACAATTCATCATGCTGACAGGCACAAAGTTTACAGCAGCAGATGTGCATGTGAGTGAAATGCTTTCACCATGGACACATTTCTGGCTGCTGCTACCATCAAAGTAGATTATTGTTGTTAAGATCTTGCCACAAATTAAGACATTAGAAAGCCATTTCCCAAATGTTTATTGAAGCAGTGAGGGGTTGCCCATACTGTGCTGAAAAAAAGCCGTTTTTATTCAATTCAGAAACTTAAAAAACAGTATTGCAGCACAATACATTGTTATCTTAACTAGACTCCCTTTTTTGTAAGCTCTTCTAAATCCATCAAGAGAGTCAGTATGCAAGATCTAAGACCTAGTTCTTCTAGCATAACCACTTTGCATTCTTGGAAAAACTGCAGAAAGGCACTTGAAAGCTGTTTCTCTTTTTAGTCTTGCTGGTAAAGGTTTAATTTCAAGATGTGCTATTCTCTCTTCACTCCAGATCATCATGGTGAGAAGTTTCATTGATAACCTGTTAAAACAAATAGCATCAGATGTTAGAATGATAGTCAACTTTCAGCTGAGCCAAACATTTCATAGATAAATGCCACTTTAATAATTTTCCCATTTTGAGCTAGTGAACAAATTTTGAGCATAACAACCACTATGCAGCCTGCATTGTAGCATAAAACTGGGGTGACTAAACCTGTGGCCCTGGAGTCCCAAGTGGTCTTTGCCTGCATTTCAAAAACACATCATAATTCAGAAGAAAGCAAGAAGGGAGGGGGATAAAAGACGAATGGCAGAGAAAGGATGTGGCTCTACCAACTTTAGGCTCTGCTAAAGCTACCACTAGCATACACACCTGCAGAGGTAACTCCTGTGGGAATGCAGCATTTAACAGAAAAAAAGCTTCCCCACCCTTCATCTAAAATGACTGGACTGGCAGCTAAAGGAAGTGCAGCTCATGCTGCCACCTTGTCAACACTTGTTAGCCCTACCTGCCTAAGTCAAAAAGCACACCAAGCTCACTGCAGAAGCCTCTTCCTGCCTTCTGGCACCTGCCCTAGACATTTTACTTCAGGCCAAGTATGGGTAAGGCACTCTAACTCTGTAGCTCAGAGACAGCTGTCCTCCTTTCATCACAATGTTCCATCTATACCAGCTGTTTCAGTCAAAGCTGTCCTTAGAATTGCTAATCTATACAAACACAGTATCCCGTGTTGGATTTCTTTGCACTGTGGAGATAGAGCTTTGAACTGAACCATCAATTTCACAAAAGGCCCAGATAGCTGGCATAATCACTATTCTTTCCCCAGAACTGAATTGGTTCTGGATGCAAGTCACCTTTGAAACAGAGCCAGTGAACTCAATGGGATAAATAAAAGCCCATTATCTCAATTAGTCTAATATGGCTAAATCTCAAACCAACCTACTCCTAGGTTTTATATGAAGCTACATTACGTTCAACAGACTCAAGCATATTCATCTTCGCACTCCAATTACCTGGTAGTCCAGGAAGTATTTGCATCATTGATAATTAGTAACTGCCTGTATTGGCTACTATCCAGCAGTCTGTGCAGATGAGCAATGAAAACATGCTGGGTTTCTGTTTAAAACACAGGCATGCACCTCTGTGATAACAGACCACATCCATTCCTACTTTCAAGAAGTTGCAGAGACAACTTGCCACTGCTACTATGTTAATAACCTTGTATTTATCTGCATTTCTAAAATGCATAGAAAACCTCTTTTCTTCATACACAAATAAATGTTTATTTGCACTTACCTGTCCATCTCTAGTTTCAACAGTCTTGATAAGAAGTGTTCTCTTTGAGTGGGTGTCCACTGGGATGGACTCAAGGTTTGTTTCTGCAGATAGAATGACATATCATAGTTAAAGACTTGTATAACATGCTCACTACGTATGTGGGGATCTTTCTTTAGTGGTATACTAGTGTGCTTACTTTAGTGGTATCATTAGGTCAGGTGTTATCCCAAACACTAATAAAGTACCAGTCCTTCAAAGCATTTGTATTTAGACTACAATAAAACAAATATGGGGAAAATAACCAAATGGAAGCCAATCACCTATCACCAACATACTTGCCTCTCCAAGAGTCCTAACCACAGATCACACATTTGACAGAAGACAGACATGGCAACAATTCTAAGCCTTTTCTACCAATGTGATACTATTATTGCCAACTTAAAAAACAAATGTTAATTAAATGTTTAATTAATTAAACAAATGTTAATTTTGAGCAAGGTGATAGAGAGGGCGGTTGCTCTTCAACTCCAAGCTGTCTTGGATGAAACCGATTATTTAGACCCATTTCAAACTGGCTTCAGGACAGGCTTTGGGGTTGAGACTGCTATGGTTGCCTTGACCGACGATCTGCGTCTGAGCATCGACAGGGGTAGTGTGACCCTGTTGGTGCTCCTAGACCTCTCAGCGGCTTTTGATGCGATAGATCACAGCATTCTTCTGAATCGCCTGAGGGAGTTAGGCATCGGAGGCACTGCTTTGCAGTGGTTCCGGTCCTTCCTCTCGGGCAGGTCCCAGCGAGTGCTGCTCGGGGACAGTAGGTCCAGTAAAAGGGAGCTCACCTGTGGAGTACCACAGGGTGCTATTCTGTCCCCGATGTTATTTAACATCTATATGAAGCCGCTGGGTGAAATCATTCGGAGTTACGGAGCTGGGTGTTATCAGTACGCTGATGACACTCAGATCTATTTTTCCGTATCTCGTTCGTCAGCCTCTAATTCTGATGGCATCTCTTCTCTCAATGAATGTCTTCAGGCAGTAATGGGCTGGATGAGGAAAAACAGATTGAGACTGAATCCAGACAAGACGGAGGTGCTCACGGTAGCAGCCCCGAAACCAAGAATTGAGTTGCAACTTCCAGTCCTGGACGGGGTCACACTCTCCTCCAGTGACTGTGTTCGCAGTCTGGGGGTGCTCCTTGACTCGTCGCTCCTGATGACAAATCAGGTAAATGCGACAGGAGCGCTTGTTATCAGCTTCGGCTGATACGCCAGCTGCACCCTTTTCTGGAAGTAAGGGATCTTGAGACCGTTGTGCATGCGCTGGTAACCTCACAGCTTGATTTCTGTAATGCACTCTACATGGGGCTACCCTTGTGCTTGGTTCAGAAATTACAGCTGATACAAAATATGGCAGCCAGGCTTGTCTCTGGAACATCTAGGAGGGACCACATTACTCCAGTTTTGAGGTCCCTGCACTGGCTGCCTATCAGCTTCCGGGCCCAGTACAAGGTGTTGGTTATCACTTTTAAAGCCCTAAATGGCTTAGGTCCAAGCTATCTCAGGGACCGCCTTCTCCTTTATAAACCTCCCCGTGCTCTCCGGTCCTCTGGGAGGAATTTGTTGCAGCCACTAGGCTTGCGACCACCTCCCAGAGGGCTTTCTCGGCTGTCGCCCCCAAATTGTGGAACGGCCTGCCGGATGAGATCTGCCTATTGACATCGTTAGACAGCTTTAAAAAGGCTATCAAGATGGATCTCTTCAGGCAGGCTTTTCCGGAATAGCTAATCCCGGCCTCAGGAACCCCCTTTGGAAGTTGATTCTGGAGCTCCTAACTGTTGCTGCTCGCTAGGAAGGGATTTTAATAACAATTGTATTATATGTTGATTTTAATTTGTATTGATTTAATAATGTTTTAAGGGGGGGAAGGGATTTTGAGTTGTTTTATATTATGTATTATTTTATTGTTGTAAGCCGCCCCAATTGTTCGCAGAGGGGCGGGATATAAATAAATTTTATTTATTATTATTATTATTAAATAATAACAGCAGTAGTTAAAACCTACTCACCTCTCAGGTTCAGGGAAGCAAAAGTTGGAATAGGCACAGAAATTCTGTTTAAAAAAGAAAAGAAAAGAAAACATTGATCATACCAGTTGTGATGGTTTTAAGATTTTGCCTACCACAGGGATGGGCAACTGTTGGAGGGTAGGGGGCTACATTAATGCCCCAGGAGACTTTGGAGGGCTGCACTCCCCCAATAAAAATTGAAATGTTTTCCTCTCAAACAACCTCTAGGGAGAGTAGGGGCATTTTTTGTCATGTTTTTGGGAACTTCTCAGCCATTTTAGGCCCAGGAAAGGCTTCCCCCCCCCTTTGGCAATTTCCTGTTATTGGTTTTTTTAAAGGTCTCTCCTTGACTTACAAAGGATGGGTCCAAAATGGTGAAAATGCCTTCCACCCCCCACCCCCATAGGGGCCATTTGTGGCCATTTTGGAGCAGAACAATTTTTAAAAGGAAGTTGGATCCCAGGGAAGTCCTGGAGCCTACAAAAACAGCCATGGGGCTACACTTTGCCAACCACAGGTCTACCATCAGATGCACTTAGTACCTGCTCTCTTCTCCCTCCAGCAGTTTTCTGTAAGTGGCAATCTCAATATCAAGAGCCATCTTTACATTCAGCAGTTCTTGGTACTCGCGAAGATGGCGAGCCATTTCTTCCTTCATGTTCTGAATTTCGTCCTGGAGACGATTAATAGTGTCTTGGTAGTTAGCAGCTTCCAGAGCAAAGTTATCCTCCATCTCACGCATCTGGCGTTCCAGGGATTCATTCTGCAAAGATTTTTTTAAATGCACAGATTGAAGTATTAGGACTTTTTCAGATGTCTCAAATACACCGCAAGCAGCCTCCTTGCGTTGCGAGGCTGCTGCGCTGCAGGGCGTCACTTTCGGATGACGCTCTCCCCTGCTGGTACTGTTGCGGTACCACTGGGACATTTGAGCATTATGTTTCACCGGTTTTTAATAACAATCAACTTTCGTGCAACGCGAGGAGGCTGCTTGCGGTGTA
Organism: Gambelia wislizenii; assembly: GCA_030847615.1. NCBI lineage: Eukaryota > Metazoa > Chordata > Lepidosauria > Squamata > Crotaphytidae > Gambelia > Gambelia wislizenii. The sequence goes on along the minus strand of JAUMIR010000006.1, from coordinate 128,090,933 downwards.
TTTGAGATGTCAGAAAAAGTCCTTAAACAGCAATGGTCGATAATACTTTAGTTTAAAGTAAAGGGATTAAAGTACAGTTTTCTAAGAGTGATGGTCAAGGTTTCCATTTCACTTTATCTGTAAATGTGGAAGACAAAGTGTGCAAAACGTGTTCAGCATCTTAGGATAAGACTTGTTTTCCTACATGCATACATTCTATCACAGGTGGGAAACCTGCAGCCCACCATATTTTGCTAGACCTCCATCAGATCCAGCCTGTATGGACAATAATTAGGGATAATGGGAGTTGGAACCAACAGCAATAGGTTTCCCACCACTGTTTTACAGTATTAATCGCTCTGTGCAGATCACATGCTCTGTATATGCATATGCAATATCCCAAATTTAATCCCTGGCATCTCCAGTTAAGAGTACCAGAGTTGACTTTGGAAAGCCAATGCTGCTCAGAGTAGTAAATACTGCCCTTGAGTGAACCTGTAGGCTAATCCCACAGAAGTCAGATTTACTTCAAGATGTAATCTCTCTCTCTCTCTCTGGGTGTGGGTATATGCATGCACGCGCATATACCCTGGTAGACAAAATGTATGGTTGCTTTAACATAGGACTGCTAGTGGCTGCTTTAAGCTGTAAAATGGGGCTTGCAGTGCTAGGCATTGCTTTCTTTAATTGGAAGATGGGTCAAAAGACAGCTAAGAAACATAGTCCATTTCTCATGGTACCAACACCTGGGAGCTTTAACATGCTTACATTCCAGGCTGGAAGGTCAAAAAAGCTTGGAGAATCTACACTCATCAGAAACCAATTTTCTCCCTATAAGCAAACTTGAGAGCAAGTGTGGTATAGTGGTTTGAGTACTGGACTAGGATTCTGGAGAACAGGGTTCAAATCCCCAAGTGGCCATGGAAACCCACTGGGTGATGTTGGGCAAATCACACTCTCAGTCTCAGAGGAAGGCCATGGCAAACCCCATCTGAACAAATCTTGCCAAGAAAACCCTCATGATAGGTTTGCCTTAGCGCTGACACAAGTCAGAAATGACTTGAAGGTAAACAACAACAAGCAAACCTGGATCTGACCTACCACTTTCTTTGTATCTCCAAACCTTGGAGACCAGCTGTTGGGGAAAACAGCATGCATGCTTAAAGGTGTATTTGACCTGTATTTCACAATGCTTACATTCTGTTACATGCTTGGCAATTTGTCCATTTAACAATACATATCCATTGCAAGCATCTTTTCTTTTAAAAAAAAATTAGCCAAAGCTTTCTGTCCTGAGTAGCATCTTTCACTTACAGTTCCTTTAAGTGCATCCACTTCACAGGTGAGAGTCTGGATTTGCCTGCGGTACTCATTAGCTTCTTGTTTGGCCTGGCGCAGGGCATCATTGTTCCTGCTAGCAGCTTCAGACAGATCTGCAAACTAATAACACACCAGGTTAACAATTAATGAAATACTGCAAATGTAAAATAAAAGTTATCCCTTCATGCAAAATAGATTATATTAGGAACTAAGAGATTAAAATGTGACTCCGGTGACTGTGTTCACAGTCTGGGGGTGCTCCTTGACTCGTCACTCCTGATGATAAATCAGGTAAATGCAACAGTCAGGAGCGCCTGTTATCAGCTTCGGCTGATACGCCAGCTACGCCCTTTTCTAGAAGCAAGGGACCTCGAGACCATCGTTCAAGTGCTGGTAACCTCGCGCCTAGACTTCTGTAATGCGCTTTACATGGGGCTACCCTTGTGCTTGGTTCAGAAACTACAGTTAGTACAAAATATGGTGGCCAGGCTTGTTTCAGGAACATCTAGGAGGGACCACATCACTCTGGTTTTGAGGTCCCTCCACTGGCTGCCTATTGGTTTCTGGGCCCAGTATAAGGTGTTGGTTATCACCTTTAAAGCCCTAAATGGCTTGGGTCAAGCTATCTCAGGGACCGTCTCCTCCCTTATAATCCCCCCCGCGCGCTGCATTTGCTGCAGCCTCAAAAGTTGAGGCTTTCGGCTACCTCCCAGAGGGCTTTTTCTGTTGTCGCCCCCAGACTGTGGAGCGGCCTGCCGGATGAGATCCATCAAATGACATCTTTGGACAGCTTCAAAAAGGCTGTCAAGACGGATCTCTTCCGGCAGGCCTTTCCAGAATAGATTATCCTGGCCTCGGGACCCCCCCCCCTCCTTCAGGCGAGTCCCCCAGCCTCCTTTGTTAACAGAACTGAATATCGTTGGGGACCTACTGTTATTGCCAAATGTAGGTATGTGTTTTTATCAAATATTTTAATTGTTGTTTTAATTTGTAATTGATTTAATCACTTTTTAAGGGGGGAAGGGAGTATATTGTTTTACTGTATGGTTTTTTAATGTTGTGAACCGCCCTGATTGGATTACCAAAGGGCGGTATATAAATAAACTTTATTATTATTATTACTATTATAGAACAAAAATTTAGTATTGCTATTTGACTTAAATCAAGATAACTCAGTTGGTGATTTGCACCTTACAGGAGAAATTACTTTGATGGAGAAGGCTGTGGCTCATTTACATTCACTCTCTCTGGCTTTTCTTCGCAAACAAAGATTCAGGAAGGACTCATCCCGTGCTTTCTGCAAGCGCACTGATGACTAAAAAGGCCAATCCGAGATAAACAAGCCCGGTTGCAGAAAGCACAGCAGTAGGTCTCCTTGGGTGATGTTTTCGGGTTGTGATTCTTTCTGCGTTGTCATTTCTCTTCAAGACTTGTTCGGCATGAGTTCTCAAATAAGGTTGCAGCATTGTGGATAGTGCGTCTCCATGCCTCCCGATGTGAGGCCAGGGCAGACCACTGTTGGTGATCAATTCGGCCGAGCCTGAGATGGTGTTTCAGGGAGTCTTTGTATCACTTTTTTGGAGTGCCCCTCTAATGCTGACCCGTGGCGAGTTCACCATAAAGTAGTATTTTTGGGAGGCGATGGTCCTCCATCCTACCTTGTATATAACATTATTCCATATTTTAACTATCTGGTTTAGCAAGATTGCAATGTGACTCCTTTTTTTTTCTTTGTCTGTATGGTTCTTAGTTTACAAGATAGCTATGTCCCCATAGAATTTTAAGAACTTAGCAAAACCCACCAACAGCATACTAAATGTGCTACAGCAACAGTATGCAAGATGTTTGAACTTGCTACACCCTGAAACTATTGGTTGTCAGAACCACATATGAAGCAACAAGAATCTACTGTCTAGATCCAGTAGCAACAACACATATTGAATTTCTATGGATGATACATTCTTAGAAGCAATGAACTCTCAAATGCTGTACAAGCTATTCACATTTTCTCCTAGAATTCTAGTGGCAACTAATTCTACTTCTTAGGGGATCCCAGGAAAAAATCTTATTTTATTTTAAAAAATTGTTTCTAGAGTAGTTTAAACATCTGGAGTTGCTTATTTTGTCATGGTATAATGACCACAAAGTAATTTTAACCATTTCTACCAGGATGTGTCTGATGTGGCAAAATGTGGTACACCCTCATGAGATATTTTTCGAATGTACTCCATTGGGGAAACGCTGGTTTTTCGTCATATCAGGGAAAGCTAAGGCTAAACCCCTATACTCACTCGTCAGTAAACTGAAATGAATTCAGTCAAGTTTACTTCTGAGAAGACATTCCTAAGACTGGGCTGCTAGTTTTCAATGAGAAAGTCCCCTTCTTACAGAAATAAGAGTGAATAAAGCACTCTTGTTTCTTGGTGCATTTTGCTTTTAACAGATTATTTCAATTGTATTTGATTAATTGTTTTACTGATAGACATAAACCATACTCAGCAGAAAGTACAGGATAAGCATTTTCTGAACCACCATAAATTTAGCATTCTAAAATGAAAGCAAGGATACTCTGTAGCTTTTGGGAGAGTTTGTAATATTAAGGACTACTGCAAATCCACAGGAATCTCCCTCTAATGTTCAGTCAAACTATCTTACAACTGTGCATCCAAGTGATAGGTCTGTAGCAAAGTGCTGGAACTTCAGATCACAGTTGGCCCTCTGTATCCACAGATTCTGCTTCCATAAATTCAACCATCCACAGCTTGAAAATATTTTTTAGAAATCCAAAAAGCAAAACTTGATTCTGCCATTTGATATAAGGGATGCCATTTTACTACACCACTGCATATAATGTAACTTGAGCATCCACAGATTTTGGTATCAACAGGGGATCCTGGAACGAAACCCCAGCGGATACTAAGGGCCCACTGTACTTCTTTTCTATTAAAATATTATTACAAAATCTTATTATTTAAAATTGATTGTACCGTGTAAGACATTTACTTACTTTGGACTTGTACCACTCTTCAGCTTCCTGAAGGTTCTTGGTGGCAACACTTTCATACTGTTGGCGCACATCACGCAGGGCAGCAGTAAGATCAGGCTTGGCAACATCCATATCAATCTGGATATGCTGCTCCTGAATTTGGGCCTGCAGCTCACGGATTTCCTTGAAGAAGAAGAAGAAAATAGGCCAGACATTTATCATTCACTAACGCTATTCATTTCCTAGGTAGCTGTACTCTGAAGCTGACCAAGGCCAGTTTACCTCGTCATGAAGCTTCTTCAAGAAGACAATCTCTTCTTGCAGGGACTCAACTTTGCGTTCAAGATCCAGACGGGCCAAAGAGGCATTGTCAACATCCTGAAGAAGGAGAGGAGGAAAAGAACCTCAGTAATGTTCAGAACTGGAATCACACTGAACTGTGAAGTCAATATGACTAAAGACAAACTGTAGTTATCTTTCAATTAATGGTAGTTACTGTCCAAAGAAGCAGTAGACAGGTAATACAATAGGACCCCCATATCCGCTAATTCATCATCCACTGATTCAGTTATCCGTGGGACACAAAACAGCATACCTACCATAGAGTCTTTCTGAAAATGCATCCTCTCTAGCCATTTTCTAGATCATCCAAGGCACTCTATGGTATTTTAAACAGGAAGTCCCATTATTTTCAATGGTGTTCGCTGTTATCCATGGTTCCGGTATCCACGCCCCCCCCCCCCCGGAACCAATACCCAATGGATACGGGGTCCTACTGTATTTCTCTTCATGAAAGCATGTGATGATTTTTATTTTGATGTTTCCATAGAAAATATTGTGAAGTAAACAACTGAAGAAAAACCTTTTTTTGCTGCCACGTTTTTCTGCAGACTATTTTCCATTTTTAGAATTATATTCTTTCATAATACTATTTAATAACTGTTACTAAACAGAAAATTAAAAATTATTCCTAGAAAGCTTTACTCTTCAGGCAAGTAAGAATAATAACATTCAGTGCCTTCATTTTTTCCCTCAGAATCTGAACATGGTAATATTTATGCTATTGGGCCTTCAAATCATAAAACATCTAGTACCAATAGCTGTGAAGTAAAACTCTGAATTAGTTTGAATACAAAAATGAAAGGCATACTACTGAATAATAATAATAATAATAATAATAATAATAATGAAATTTTAATTCTGTCCCGTCCCTCTGCAATGCAATCGGGGCGGCTTACAATATAAAAACTCCATAGTCCCAGTACCCTAGCCCACCCACCTTCTCACCTTCATTTTCATTATTTTGGGCTACTGAAAAAAACAACACACTGATCTTTACCTAGCTAACCCTATGCTGCTCTGCTCAGATTATGGTGAAAAACGCTGTCCTGTTGGCAGCAAGAGTGTTATTTGTACTACATAGTTCACAGGTGTTAAGACACCCTGTGGAACAATGGGATTTGAAGTTTGGCAAAGTACACAGAATTTTCACAATTGTAGTTCAGTAATAAAAGACTCTAAGTACCTTATCAAAACTGTAAATCCCAGGATTCCACAAGATCAAGCCTGACAATTGACATTTTATCAAATTGCTATTACCAATGTAATTCAGATACACTCCAAGGGAGCCAACCTAGTCTACTTCTGTACATAAAACTGAAGGGTTGGAGGGGCACACTCTTGTCTTTTGCCTCAACCAGCAAAATGTTTTGGGAACTTAAAAATACTATGAAAACTAACCTCTTATATGCCTTGATGCACCTGAAATAAGCTATTTATTGCCTAAAAACAAACTTCAAGGCAGCTAACAATAACACAGAAAATTAAAACTTTCCAGTCAGAAGTAATTAAAATAAAATAAAAATTAGCAACACACCAAATATGTTTTAAAAATCCCAAGCTTGCTGAATTATTTATTTGGCTACTCGCAGAACAAAAAGAGAAGTGGAACTAGCCAGGCCTCCATTGGAAAGGAGTTCAAAAACCTGGGAGCAGACACTAAGAAGGCCTGGTTGTACTCCAAGCAAATTGTGCTTCCAATGGTAGTGAAACAAGGCTTTTCTGAGGATTCTTAAATCCAGGCAAGGCTCATAATGGGAGAATACAGGATTTCAAAAAGCTAGTGACAAAATGCTCATGAAGCTTCACTTTATTCCACTGAAGAGAGAAACCACATTTCACATGATGGGATTTTGTTGGCTTCACTAAAGAACTGAGGCCCCAGGCAAGGGTATATAAGCCAGACTGGAAGCGGGCTTCAAATGCAACAGGTACAGACACAACAGAAATGCATGGACAATGCTGTGTTGTGTATATCTGGCAGCATGTGATGAGATTAGAGCTTGTATCAGTGGACTACTTTTGTTTTCTATGCACTGTGCAGATCTGCCAGCCATTTCACAGAGGAGCTGAGCAGTGCAATTCTAAAAATCCAATTTCATGCCTAAAGCCCACAGTTTATGCTGGACAAGTATAAGCCAACAGAAAGAATTCATATCTCCCTTGAGGCAGTTCAGGTCTAGCTCAAAAAATGCACACTGTGAAAAAAGTTAAACTAGAGATGTGAATAGTTGTAAATTTCCTTCTCACAGAAAAGAACACATAATTTTACTATTTTTCTTCTTGCTGTAAAAAAGCTGTAAAAATGGTGCAGTTTTCAAAGACTATTCATAGTTTGGGACTTTTTCTATGCAAAAAAAAAATGTTATTTTTTTGCACAGGAAATCTGCAATTGGAGACTCTTACCAATGTAATATTCTCCTTGTTAGAGGTCCCAACACCCAGGAAACCCATTCATGCATTTCCAAGTGTTCTTTCAATCCCTAATATAATTCAAACATTAAGGAATGTTCTTTATTCAGCTGCAGGGAAGTTAGTACATACAGGTTGACCCCTGTATCCACAGGGGATATGTTCCAAGAACCCATGTGGATACCTGAAACCATGGAAAATAGAGAACCCTATTGTTTTCCATGAGATGAACACTGGAAGTTGACCATCGAATCACACTGGAGGACCTAGAAATGCCTAGAGACAACATATTTTTTCAGACGTGGATAAGTGAAAATGTGGATACCAAATCTGTGGATACAGGAGTCAACCTACTATATTTCATCAGTTAACAAACATAGCATAGTGGTTACAGTGTTAAACTGAGATTTGTAAGATCCAGGTTCAAATCTCCATTGAGCCATGAAACTCACCAGATAATCTTGAGTCAGTTACTCTCTTCTAGCCTAACCTACTTCACAGGGTAGCTCTGAGGATAAGTGTGGAGCTGGAGACCCAGATACTCTAGCTTAAGCTCATTAGATGAAAGGTATCATAAAAATGGAATGAATAATAAATACATTGTAATAGAACATGTGACCACTTACTGTAACCTAAGCAGTAATTAATTTCAAGAGTATGGATTTGAAATACTGGATAGAGAAGCTTCTTTACCCCAAGAGCAAGCAGCATAAATAAAAGCAGAAAATCATGGAGATAGAAGGAAACACAAAGGCCATCTAGTCCAACCCTTGCCATGCAGGAATATACAACTAAAGCACTTCTGAATTATGGCCATCTAACTTCTGTTTAAAGCACTCCAAAGGAGACTTCACCACCTTCCAAGCCAGTCCATTCCACTGTCAAAAGTTCTTCCTGAAGTGTGGGCAGAATCTCTTTTCTTGCAATTTGAAACTGTTGATTTATGTTCTATATTCTCTGGAACAGCAGAAAGCAAGCTCACTCCATCTTCTACATGACATCCCTTCAGGTGTCTAAATACAGGTATCATATCCCAGGGCCTAAATATCCTAAAGGCATCAGATCCTGCCTGCTCTTGAAAGCTAAGCAGGGTCAGCTCTGGTTAGTACTTGGATGGGAGACCACCAACAAATATCAGGTGCTATAGGCTATATTTCAGAAGAAGGAACTGGCAAAACCACCTTGGAATATTCCTTGCCTAAGGGAAAACCCTATGAAATATTACATTTTATATCTACAGGAAGGAGTCAGTGGTTTCAGAGCAGTGGGATTGAACTTCAGATCCCAGAATCCCTGACCACTGGCCATGCTGGCAGGGGTTTCAGGGAGTCAAGTCCAAAACATCTGGAGGCCAAAAGTGTAGAACTGCTCTTTTAGAGGACCATTCAAAGATATTTATTGAGTCAAAAGCACAAAAATAAAGGAATCTATGCTACATACACATACACTTACTTCTGGAGGTATAAGGATACTGCACATTTATTTTCCCAGATGTTTCAACTGAACTTAATGAAACTGGTCCTCCTTAAGCCAAGCCTACTTAACGCATTGCCTTCCAAACATTTCTGAGTGCAAATCACATCACACCCAGCTGGCAAAGCCTTTTTTCAATAAGTCAAACATCCATTTCAGCCAGGGCCGGTTTAAGGAATTTTGGGGGCCCTTGCAATGCTTTATTTTGGGGGGGGGGCATATGTTTATCTTAGGTCAATGTAACCTAACTCAACCTAAGCTATTCGCAGTACAGGATATTCAGATTATTACTAATAATGTTTTTGCAGGAGAAGAGTTACAACTGGGCCCCCCACAATGACAGGTCCCCTGCAGATCCTGCAGGGCCCTTAAACTGTCCCTGCTGTGAGGGGCATTTTCACCATGTGGCCAACCCCACCATCTCTTGAGCAACCCCTAGCCACCTCTTTGGGGTAACCCTATGGTTCCAGGGACCCTGGGTTGGGAAGCCCCTCCGAGTCCACCGGGCAAGGGGGGTAGGGCTGGTTCAAGGGCCCTGCAGCACCTGCAGCCACAGGAGAAAGAGACAGAGGAGGCGAGGCCCGTCCCGGCCTGGCTGCCCCCGAAGCAGTACTGAGAGCCAGCTGTGGAGCAAGGCAAAGGGACAAACTCCGCGCCTCAAAGAGTCTCTCCTCTCTTGGCACTCCCCCACCCTGCTTCCCACCGCCGCCGCTTTGCTGCTCGCCTTTCCCCGCTGCTGCAGAGAAGAGGAGCTCCTTCCCTCCCAGAATACCACAGAGAGGCCAGCTTGCCCCAGCGCCCAGAGGGAGGCGGCAGGCAGCTCCATGCTCGCCTCACAAAGGGGGTCGCAGCCTCGCTAGGCTTCGCTCACAGCTCCAGCTCAGCACCAGCTCCAGCTCAGCACCAGCGCGTAGGGTGCCTCCCACCAAGGCACAGGCAGCAGCACCAGCCATGGGGCCCAGCCCAGGCGCTGCCGCCGCCGCCACCTCTCTTCCTGCTGCCGCTGGCGCTCACCCCCCAGGTGCTCCAGGGTCACTTCCAGGGCGGCACAGTCCATGCAGAGGGGGGGGGGCTGCAGGTTGTCCTGCTCGGTGGGGGTGGAGGGAGGAAAGTAGGAAGGAAACAGGAGAATCAAAAAAGGGCAAGGCCAGCAGGAGGTTTTCGGCCGCTCTCTTGCTCCTGCTGGTTCTCTCCTGGTTTTGTTTTGTTGCAGGAGTAGGGTTAGGAGGGGGCCCCTGTGGCTGTGGGAGCCCCCGCCAATGCTGATTTGGCGGTGTGGTTAAACCGGCCCTGATTTCAGCCTTAACATTACAGGCTTCAAAGACTTTCAGAACCTCTTAGTTGGTATTTTTAGCCATTTCAGTTCAAGGCACTTAAAATAAGGAGAAACACATAAACACCCACATCACACAATTCAAATTCTGTTAATTACAGCCTTGAAATACAAACCAGGAGGTGACAATTGTGCCACAGCTGAATTATAGCCTATAGAAATATTGGATGCTTCACTTCTAGATGGAGAGGTAATAATTAGGTTAATTAGGTGCTTGCAGAGATTTCCCCCTTGCTCTCCACTTTATCAATCCTAGAGCGACAGGAAGTATAATATTGCAGTACTTGAACAGCAGTCTATATGGTTCTACTGGATATGAAATTAGATCAGGCTCAAAAACAAACAGGTTCTCAGCACCTGTATAGCCACACCATCCCTTAGAAACAAGGTCATAGTGCAACCCCTTACTCAATCAGGGGCAAGTCCCACTACTTACTTGAGACTTCTAGGTTAAGATAGGACTGCAGCCTCAGAAACTTTGAAAGTCATCTGGCATTCCAAATTGATCTGCCTAAGCATATGAAGCTGATCCAAATTACTCTAGCCAAGGTGGCTCAGGCCTGCTGCCCAACTTTTCTTTTATGCTGGGAATGCTCAGGACTGAACTGAGACTTCTAATCTGGAACACAGATGCTCTGCTGGCAAACAATTATTTTTCCCCAGAAGAACCAGATTCCTTCTGAGTGCTTGAGCAAAATAGTTTTCATTTCACTTCTCTATAACATTAGTTTCTCTCTCCTTTCTAATGAGCACATGTTAAGCATAAGGAGGCATTTAGTAGATTGTTAGGAAGGCTGTTCTGTGGCCCTTTCATGCTACACAATTATAGTATTATGACTCCACTTTAACTGTGATGCGTCCATCCAATGAAGTCCCTGGTTTTGCATTTTAAGAAAAGATATACGGTATATTAAGAATTTCTCAAGGCAGACAGTTCTGGCACTTCCTAAGTTTCAAAAGCCCAGGATTCCACAGGGCACAGCCATGACAGTCAGAGTGCGATGACTGTGTAGTGTGAAAAGGTCCCTGGGCGAAGAAATCATCACTAGGACCTTCCATTAGGTCCTGCAGCCCTTAAGACACTGGACTGCAGTTTAAAGCACTCCTAACCACTGGTTATGCTAGCTGGAGCTGCTGGGCATTGCACTCCAATGTCTGGAAGACTGCAAGATTCCCAGTCCTACACTAGAAGCTCTATCAGTGGCCACTCCCAGGCTCTGGAACACTCTACCAAGGCTGGCTAGGTTGGGTGTCTCTTTGTTGTCCCTTCTGTCAGCAGATTCTTTTTTTAAAAAACGTAGGCAGGTTTTTGGTAACTGACCTGCTGCTGAGAACACACCAGTTGGGTCCTATACATTTTTGCTGATGAGTTTCAAATGGTATTCTTAATTGTTTTAATGGTGCTTTTTAATTTTGATTCTGTTTTAATCGTTTATCTTCTCCTTTGCTTCTTCTTATTATTATTAGGTTTACTTATGTACCACCTTTTCCCCTGACAATCTATAACAAGTACAATGCAGGCAAGAACATACAAAGGTCAACATTAAATTAGTCACAATATTAAACAATTTAAAAGGTGCACCTAAAAATAATTTTAAAAAGCAGTAAGAAAACAGTTCAGAAAAAACAATACTGCACCCTCTAAAGCCCTTTCTTTAAAAACCTTCAGTTCTAAGAGGCTGTCAGATTTTTTTTAAAAGTCTTTATGGGCAAAAGAAGGACAGCAAAGAGGGGACTATTCTCCTTAACTTGTATTATTTTATTTAATATTACAGAGAGCTAACTTGAATCCCATTCAGGGGGAAAATGGAAAATATAAACCCATCCAGTAAATAAATAAATAGCTAATCTTAGTTTAATATATTTCTATGGGCCCACTTTACAAACACTCATTAAGACACTCTTAAATATTAACGATCCCTTCAAGTATTTGTGTTTCAAGATTTTGCTTTTCTCTCACAAGTGTCTAAACCAGCCTTCAACCTGGCATCCTCCATAGGTCGTGGACAGTAACTGTCCTTTCCCCACCAAGATGCACTGATGGTACCTGTAGCTTGACAGATCTGGAGGACACCACGTTGGGGAACAGCATATAAATGGTGCAGCAAGTTTATGCTATAAACCTATTCACATTTAAACTGAATATATAGAAATTCTGAGTACCATAGTGACAACCAACACAACAGGACTATTTTTAATCCAGCTTTTTATCCCAAGACCTTTCCTATCAGAGATGCTTAAGACTTAATCTGGGACTTTTATCTGAATATATTTGCACAAGATTATACCACTCATGTTTTACCATCAAAATCCATAAAACTACATTAATAGTTTTAAAGAGCTCTGGTGGCGCAGTGGTTAAATGCCAGCACTGCAAGTCACCACATTGCAAGTTCGATTCCAGCCGGCTCCAAGGTTCACTCAGCCTTCCATTCTTTCGTAGGTCGGTAAAATGAGTACCCGGCTTGTGGGGGTAATTAGCTAAAACACATTGGAAGCTGCTTCTTGCAGTGTATATGTTTAAATTGCTATTGCTTAAAACAATTCGTAAGCCACTATGATATCCTTGTGGCTGAAGAGCAAGGTATAAATAAATAAAATAAATAAATAAATAAATAGAGCCACCTGAGATAATGATCTTAATTATACCAGATTAGAAAAGGTATTGAAAGTTCAGGGTATCAGGTATTGAAAGTTTCCAGCCATGATGATCTCACAGTATTTTCCCATTTTTTAAAGCAACATATTTTAAAGTTACACTGTCAGTGTAAGGTTGATGGAATTTAACAGACAAAAAAACACTCTGAAATACACTCCCACGGTATCAGTCATCACTATGGTCTCTGTAAAATAATCCTAAGCCATCACTGGATGCTTGCTGAAAGATTTTGGCATCCTAACACAGATGTAGTACTGGTATTGTTCCCTGCATGCATAGTTCCCCTAATCAACCAGCTCATACAGGATTGGCCAGGAGACCGAGCAGGTGAGGAATATGTGCCAATACTGCTCAGATTATGCACAACATTTTACTGTCTATGTGGAGCACATGCACATATTAGATTATGGGATACTGTTAGGAATACAACAAGCATCCTTGGTAAAAGCATGCACCCTTCACCTTAGATGCCTCGACATTTACCTATGGAAAGCATAAATCCAGTCGTGAAATGTGTTAGACCTTGTGTAAGATCAAAGGTGGAAAGTGTGCAGCTCTCCCCAGATGTTGAACTACAACTCTTAGCGTTTCTCTCTAGTGGCTATGGTGCCTAGGTCTACTGGTTAGATGTAAGTGCCATATTTGTCCACTGATTTGCCTAGAAAAACTCAATAGTCCTTTAGGTTGCAAAATTCAAGTAATGTACAGGAAGCTTTCAAGCAAAGTTGTATAATTTAGCCATCTACGCTGGTGGTCCACTTGCCTTTTTACTTGCTACTAAAATGCCAACTTTGTTAAGTACATCCTTCTTGTTTCATCTGAAGCAGGATGAGGGAACCTTTTCCAGATTGTGGGCCAAATTCCAATTTGGGAAGAGCCTCAGGTGCTGCATTCCAACAATAAGTGGGGCTAAAGGCCCAAAGCAAATTGGACATTGTCCCAGGAAGCATGCAAACCACAAAACAGTTTTGTGTGTCGACTAAAGAATAAGTGTCAGTGGAAAAGCTTCCTGGTCCACAAAGCTAGGCTCAGTTCCACCTAGTTGCTTCATTTTTTTAAAATCAGCCTCTTATCTCCCATCATTGATAACAGTAAAAGAAGCTTGTGGACTAGAGAATTTCCTCCACTTCTGGGCTCATCCAGCCTATTTCCCACCTCTTGTCTCAAGTTTACTTTATATCATATCTCAGTGGACCCAGTGTAAATATGTACGATTTTTTCAAATAATACTCCTACAACCATGCAACACAAAGCTTTAATATCTCATTAATTAACAATGGGTACCATTTGGGGTCAAAATTATCATTTCATGTAGACACCATGCAAATTCTTAGATGCTGTATTTCTTCTCTAATATAGTGTTCAGTGCATTACAGTTCAGTTCCAAGTTTGTGACAGTGTACACTGTCCCTGTTTGGACCAGGCCTGGATACCTATCAGGGTGTTTTGAACCCAGAAAATTACAGAATTTCATAACTGGGCTACTTATGACTCCATTTTCAGAAGATGCCATTCAGATGGAGGCATCACACTGGGAGCACAATGGCTCTTGGCAACATATAACCGTGAATGGTGTTCACCTATCTTAGGGTGATTTTTTAACCCAGAAAATAACTGATTCATTGCTTTCAGGGGTCCTGTGGAATTGCCAGCCAGGAAGACCCCAAGCCTGCAGCAGCCTCTTTCCCCCCACTACTCCACCGGCTGCAGAGGGCCCCGAGGACCTCCAGGGGCAGGGCAGCAGCGAAAGGGGGCATGGCTAGGAATGGCTGGCATTATAACCCACTCCCACACCCTCAGGAACACCAGCTTGCCAGCCAGGAAGACTCAAGCCTGCAGCAGCCTCTTTTCTCCCACTCCACCAAGGCTAGAGGGCTGCAGAGGGCCCTGAGGACCTCCAGGAGCAGGGCAGCAGTGAGAGTGGGCCTGGCTAGGAGTGGCTGGTGTTATAAGCACTCCCACACCCCTCAGGAACACCAGCTTGCTAGCCAGGAAGACCCCAAGCCTGCAGCAGCCTCTTTCTCCCCAACTCTATCGGGGCTAGAAGGCTGCAGAAGGAACTCTTAACATTTTAACACTGATGACAGCCTTGAAAGAACACTCCGCTAGCTAGCCTGACCACTGGCAACAGCGGTAGTGTCATTTTGAATTGGAGTCAGCTGAGACCGGGAGTGGGGCAGAAATTGGAGTTGTGCTGGGGAAAGGGAGGTATGGTCAGAACGGAGTGAACAGATGTTACAAAAAAAAAAAAAGGCGGAATCGCTGTTTGTTAGCTATCCCACCTTCAGTTCACCCTGTTTCCCAGAATCGATTGGAGAGCATACCAACCATTCTACAGAACCTTACTTTGCTCCTCTGCAATGCCAGGTCAGTTAAAAAAAACCCCACATTATTTACTATCTTCTTCTGGATGAGACTGCTGACCTGGCTTGCTTCACAGAAATCTGGCTGGGAGAGGATAGTGCTATCACATGGACACAGGCCCTCCCAGCCGGGTATTTTGTCAGTGAGCAGGTAAGGGGAAGTGGGCGGGGGGGGGAGTGGAGTGGCTCTGGTTTATAAGAACAATCTGACTTTGACCAAGATACCTGTCCAGAACAGAATCCACTTCGAGTGTATGCACCTTAGCCTGAAGACCAGGGATAGTTTGGGGATTCTGCTAGTATACCGACCACCCCGTTGTCTAGCAGACTCCCTAACCGAGCTGACACAGCTGGTCTCACAGTTGCTGTAGTAGCCGCCCAGACTTTTAGTTTTGGGCGACTTCAAAATTCCACTTGAGACCAGTTTGACAAATCCAACTGGTGCGGCTCGGGAGTTCATGGAAACCATGACAAACATGGGCCTATCCCAATTGGTCGTCGGGCCCACACTTGTGCGGGTCATACCCTCGATGCAGTCTTCAGTACGGAACAGGAATATCCATGGGTGGAGGTTACTAAAACCACCGCATTGTCATGGACGGATCATTTCCTGGTCAAGACTGAACTAAGAGTCTCTTCCCATCCCACCAGGGGTGGTGGACCCATTAGAATGGTCCGCTCCTGAAGGCTAATGGAACCAATAGGATTCCAGAAAGCCTTGGAGGGTTTAATGGTTAGTAACGCCGGTAACCCTGTCAAAGCTTTGGTTAATACCTGGAACACCGACCTTACCAAGGCTATCGACACGATCGCTCCCAAGCATCCTTTCCAACCTGCGCCAAACCGTAAGCCATGGTATACATCAGAGCTTAGGAAAATGAAGCGGGTTGGACAACAACTAGAGCGCAACTGGCGGAAAACTCAACTCTTATCCGACAGGACTTGTCATAGGAACTTTCTTCGGTCCTATCAAGAGGCAATATGTGCAGTGCAGAGATCTTTCTCCTCTGCACGTATTACGTCTGCAGAGTCCCATCCAGCAGAGCTGTTTAGGGTGGAAAGGGAGATGACGCAGGTTATACCTGCGCAGAACCCGTTGCTTAACCCAACAACAGCCTGCTGTGACGCGTTTAACAACTTCTTTGCAGATAAAATCTCTTGGATAAGAGCCGACTTAGATGCCAGTATTTTGACAGAAACAATTGACAAGGTGTCCAGCAACTCCGTTGATCTAAGTTTATTGGCTCAATTTCAATCCGCGAGTACCGAGGATGTGGACAAGCTACTTGGTAGAGTGAGGAAGACAACCTGCCCTCTTGATCCTTGCCCTTCATGGCTGGCCATCTGAGGTGGGGGGTGCCTTGACGGTGTTCCTTAAGGACATCATCAATGCATCCCTCAGGGAAGGGTGTGTTCCATCCTGTTTAAAGGAAGCAGCGGTTAGGCCGCTCCTGAAAAAATCTTCCCTTGACCCCCTGAACATGAACAACTATAGGCCGGTTTCTATGTTACCCTTCTTGAGCAAAGTGATCGAGAAGGCAGTTGCTCTTCAACTCCAAGTGGTCTTGGATGAAACCGATTATCTAGACCAATTTCAAACTGGCTTTAGGACAGG
Organism: Gambelia wislizenii; assembly: GCA_030847615.1. Lineage (NCBI taxonomy): Eukaryota > Metazoa > Chordata > Lepidosauria > Squamata > Crotaphytidae > Gambelia > Gambelia wislizenii. Next base: position 128,074,454 of record JAUMIR010000006.1, on the reverse strand, counting down.
ATTTGGAGATGAGACTTCCATGGTTGTCTTGACCGACAACCTGCGTCTAAGCATCGCCAGGGGTAATGTGACTCTGTTGGTGCTTCTAGACCTCTCTGGCTTTCGATATGATAGATCATAGCATCCTCTTGGATCGCCTGAGTGGGTTAGGAATCGGGAGGCACTGCGCTCCAGTGGTTCCAGTCCTTCCCCTCTGGCGGGTCCCAGAGGGTGCTGCTCAGGGACAGCTGCTCCAGTAAAAAGGAGCTTACTTGTGGCATTCTGCAAGGCGCCATCCTGTCCCCGATGCTGCTTAACATCTATATGAAGCCGCTGGGTGAGATTATTCAGAGTTATGGAGCTGGGTGTTACCAGTACGCTGATGACACCCAGACCTATTTCTCCTTGTCTCGATCATTGGCCTCGAATTCCGATGGCGTCTCTCCTCTTAATGACTATCTTAAAGCAGTAATGCGCTGGATGAGGAAAAACAGATTGAGATTAAATCCAGACAAAACGGAGATGCTCACAGTAGCAGCCCTAAAACCAGGAGTTGGGTTGCAACTTCCAGTCCTGGACGGGGTAACGCTCTCCATTAAGGACTTTGTTTGCAGTCTGGGGGTGCTCCTTGATTCATCGCTTCAGATGACTAGTCAGGTGAATGTGATGGTCAGGAGCGCCTGTTATCAGCTTTGGCTGATATGCCAGCTGCGCCCTTTCCTGGAAGTAAGGGACTTTGAGACTGTGGTGCACGCGCTGGTAATCTCTCATCTAGATTTCTGCAATGTGCTCTACATGGGGCTATCCTTGTGCTTGGTCCGGAAACTTCAGTTGGTACAAAATATGGCAGCCAGAGTGGTCTCGGGAACATCTCCGAGAGACCATATAACTCCAGTATTAAAATCTCTCCACTGGCTGCCTATCAGTTTCCAGGCCCAGTATAAGGTGTTGGTTATTACCTTTAAAGCCCTAAATGGCTTGGGTCCAACTTATCTTCGGAACCACCTCCTCCCATACAATTCTCCCCGCACACTCTGGCCCTCTGGGAGGAATTTGCTTCAGCCACAAAAATCTAGGCTGTCTGCAACCTCCCAGAGGGCCTTTTTGGTAATCGCCCCCAAATTATGGAATGGCCTGCCAAACGAGATCCATCAGGTGACGAGCTTAAGTAGCTTTTAAAAAAGCACTAAAGATGGATCTCTTTTGGCAGGCCTTTCCTGATTAGATCCTGGCCTCAGGAGCTACATATCCAGGCCTCTTTGAGTCCTTTCCCCTGACTCGCTGGCTGTTGATTTTTGTATTTGTTTATTTTATGTGATTTTAAGATTAGGTGGATTTTAATTTGATACTAGTTTAATATTTTTTATGGGGGAGTGTGGAGGTGGGCGGAGCTTAGGGATTTTAGTCTGTATTGTTGTATTTTAACTGTTGTAAGCCACTTCGATTGTTTTTAACAGAGAGGTGGAGTAAAAATAAGTTTTTATTATTATTATTATTATTATTACTATGCAAAATAGAGCTGGGGCCATATGTAGCCCGTGGACCATTTCCCCCACCTCTTCTGAAGTAAGCAGAAACAACAGTCTGCAAGCCACGTATCTTATGCTGTGTGCCAGCCTTTTCTATCCTCAACTTCTATTACTTGAAGGTCTCCAACTAGCTGCATAAGCCTCTCAAAAATAATTCCCACTAATTTCAATTGGGCTTATTTCAGGGAAGGAAACACAGGACTGCAAGCTTAGGATATCCCTTAGGATACCTACTAAAAACATATCTCCAGTAGTTCAAAACCGGAAATTTTTAAAGCAAGCAACAGATTTGTATATATTTAGTTGCAAGTTAGACAAGAAGTGTAACTTATTTCATAGCTCTTGCCTCAACCAGCTCATAAATTCTAGTTGCCTTACTGAGACTACTTTGTTTCCACTGAAAGAATTCATATCTCACACTCTCCTTAGGAGCAGGGAGGTCTGAGAATTCATTATTTAAAAATTAAGCTCCCAACCCAGAATTTAAAATAAACCAAAAGCTTTAATAATTTCAAGCACAATTATTAAGTAAAGCAAAATGGCAAACTGTTCAGAAGTTTTACTACATCAGGAAAAGCTACGTCTCCTCAAGGAACAAATATGTGACAAAATTAAAAGTGCATGTAAAAGTGTAATGCCTTTTTTATGTGTCGCTACACTTCAAACAAAGAAAATCCTTTTCAAAAGCCTGAGCAGCAATTTGCAGCATGGGTTTCCTTCTTCCCAGTCTGGTGGGAAGGCAAAGTGTCTGAACTACGTATTCATGATTCAACTGTTATATTAACATCCTTTCTTAAGAGAGGTTATCCTTTATGTCAGAAGTATAGTCAGCTTTTTTTTAAAAAAAAACTTGTTCAATATCCACTTGGAAACTGGACCAGCTAAAGTGCCCAATGCTTTAATTTGTGGGTTTCTAAAATACGCTTGCATCATTACACATCCAGTAAGAATGCAGCCTGCTGTAAGCACCCCAGAATACAAAGGCTTCTATTATTTCAATCTGCTGCCACCACACTCGCAGTAATGCCGGCATCTGCATTCCATAGTGAATCCCATAGAAACCATTAATACCTTTCAGCCAAGCGAACAGATGGCTCCCTTTCAACCTTACCAATCAGAAAAACTGATCCCATAGAGTTTCACTGGGTAACAGGCTAGACCCTAGTAAAACAGGGAACAATACATGGCCCTCACAAAAGTCTGAGACCACAAATGGATTTAAGATGTAAATCAGAAGTGTCATTGCTAAGTCCAAGCATAGCTCATGAAGATGAATCCACAGTGATGGCCAGGACATGGGAAATCCAGATTCACTTCCCTAATGAACTCTGCAAAACTCAGTGAGTGAGCTTGAGCCAATTACTCTCTCAGCCTGACCTACCTCACAGGGTTGTGGTTGCAAGTGAGGAGGAAAACAAGCATGTACAGAGCCTTGAGCTCCTTGGAGGAAAGATGCTGATAAATAACTAGCACCCAACAGTATAGATGCGACTCTATCAACATCATTTTGCTGCAATATACTACTGAATTCCATCTTAGCAATGAGGGGTTGGATTCTGTACTAATGGTAGAGGCTGTGAGTCCTTTGGCTCATAAGTTGGCTAGCAAAATGGGGGGAAAACAGCTTGTGTAGTCCCTGGAGGGTTGAAGGGGGAGAAAATTGCCCCCTAGATCCACTGTAGTTGCCCATCACTGGCTTAGAATCTCGAAGTACAGCTTTGTTCTACTCAAAAGTGAAATCAAGTGAAAGAAATAACAGGGTTCTCACCCATCAAGTTAGCATACCTATCTATTTTTCAACCACTAGGTGGCTTTAAATTCCATGTGCAAACCCCAAGGTTCAAGAGTGACAGTTTTAAAACTTTAACCAAAAAAAAAAAAAAAAAAAGAAAGAAAAAGAAAGGGGGGGAGAGAAAAAGAAATCACTACAAACCTGTCTGAAAGATTGCAAGGTGTTTTCAGCTTCTTCTCGCTGAATCATCTCATCTTGAAGTCTGTAAAGTAAAGCAGGCAGTCAAAGATGATGAAAAATAAACCAAGAGAAAGTTCAATTTGATAGGCAGCCACACCCATGAGAAGAAAGAAAGTGGGAAGCAGAAAAGGGTGGGAGGGAAAGCCTTCCAGACAAAAGCATCCCATTCCTCCATTTGTGAAGCTCCATTTTCACTGCAACATGACCAAGGCTGGAGTAACTGAGTAGCATTAATTCTACCAACTACAGTAGTCACAAAAATATTACCCACTTTGTTAAAACAACTCAGGGGAGGAAAGGTTGATCTTCATTTTAAGACCGTTTGGTTAATCTTGCAAATGCACATTCTGTTAGAATTTGAACTTTTCATAAAAGTGCATCACCAAATGAAGAAATTCAGTTAGCCCAGACCTTATAATTCTGATACTCATGAGGCAAATTATGAGGATTTTTCAACCATGTTAAGATACCAATACGGATGGATACAATGTACACAAACAATGCAGTGGAAACCTGTGCATGTCTACTTGAAAGTAAGTTCAATGACGCTATGTGTAAAGCTCTTTGATGGGATTTACATTTTGGTAAACCTGCATCAGCTTAGACTACAGAGCTGTAATGCAACATACACTTTCATCCAAGTCAGTCACACCCCTGTTAACTCAAAACTACTTGCAAATACACACACACACAGGACTTACTCAAAAATACCCTGTGAAGTTTCAAATTCAAGCCAAAGACACTTTATCCCTTGTTCTTTGCACTGGAAAATGTGTGGAGAAGACTACCCAGGGGTCTCTTCTCTAGAGAAAAAGATACTATTCTGCCTTCATAGGTGCTTCCCAAGTTCTTCCGACATGCAACATCTCCCCCACCCACTCAACTCCAGAAAAATCTGAACTTTTCCATCAGCATGATTTCCCAGACTCACAATGAACATGCCAAGTAATCATTCTGAATCAAACCATGTGACAAATTCTCACAAGCTTTCCAATTAAAGGAATTAACAGACAGAATGTTTTTGTTTAAGACTCATAGAGCACATCAGCTTCATTCCAAAGGGAGAACGCCAGAGCTTGGCAATGCCATACTAGCTGGGGAGGGGATACTGGGAGCTGTAGTCCAAAAGATAACTTATCCAAGTTCTATTAAAGTCCCACTCTTAACAAGCGCTGCAACTTGAATGAAGAATTTTTTTATCAATCCAGCCTATGAGCAAGTTTTTAGGCTCAAAGAAGCATTTTTTTCCAAAGAGAGAAACTGATAAGAGAGGAATGTCTCCTAACATGATTACATAATTTGCATTAACAATTATTTCGCTAGTAAAAAGATGCTATGGTTTTTTTCCTAATAGATTCAAGGGATGTATAAAACGTGACCTAACCTACCAACTGAACTTTTGGGGGGATTCACAACTCCCAAATAAGCAGTCCAAAAACCTCCCAGCCCCAACAGGCTGGCTGGGGATGGGAGGACCTGTAGCCTCCAAAAAAAAGCAATTCACCACCAGCAAAGAAAGCACTGAGTTGTGGCCAAGCGGTCAAACTTTGAGCAGAGCAGACCTACAGGAGAGGGAAAGCCTTCCTTCCCTCCTCACCTCCGCGCTCCTGTGATGATAGGCAAGTTGAACAACGAACACAGAAAGGCCAGTTCTAGTTCTGGCTGGGAGGTCAAGAAGGCCCCACCCCATTGCAAAATTGCTGTTACAGTTGTCCCTCCGTATCCACGGATTTAAGTACTGGTGGAAAGTATTCTTTAAAAAAAAAAAAACACCAAAAAGCAAACCTTGATTTTGCCATGTTATATAAGGGACACCATTTTGCTGTGCCATTGCATATCACGGGACTTGAGTATTCACGGATTTTGGTATCCACGGGGGGGGGGGTTCCTGGAACCAAACCCCAGCGAATATGAAAGGACAACTGTATTTCGAGGGTGGTGCAAAGGCAGCCCCTAGGAACCCACCGTTTGTAGCAGCAGCAGCCGCCCTGCTTCCAGACCGAGCCCCACCCGCCCGCCCCGTCTTCTCCCCCCCCCCACTTCCCACGCGCGGGCGGCTCACTTTTCTCGGAGGCGCAGGATGTCGTCGGCCAAGTTGTCCCTCTCCACTTCCACGCGCGCCTTGTCGTTGGTGAGCTGGTCCACCTGGCGGCGGAGTTCGCGCATCTCCTCTTCGTAGAGGTCGCCCAGGCGGGAGGTGCCTTTGCCCTTGAGCTGCTCGAGCTCGGCCAGCAGGATCTTGTTCTGCTGCTCCAGGAAGCGCACCTTGTCGATGTAGTTGGCGAAGCGGTCGTTGAGCTCCTGCAGCTCGGCTTTCTCGTTGGTGCGGTTGGCTTTGAACTCCGTGTTGATGGCGTCGGCTAGCGAGAAGTCCACGCCGGCCTCGCCCAGGAGGCGCATGGGGGGCAGGCTGGAGCGCAGCCTCACCGACTTGGTGGCGTAAATCCCGCCGCCGCCGCCGGGCGACGAGGAGACCAAGCGGACGCTGCTCGGCCGGAGGGCGCTGCCCAGCGAGTAGCGGCTCGACGAGGTGACATAGCGGGTGGTGCCGCCGCCGGTGCTGGGCCGGCTGCCGCCCCCGAACATGCGGCGGTAAGAGGAGCTCCGGCTAGTCGTCGTGGTGCTCATGGTGGTAAATCCGAGGGGAGCTGCGCACTTGGAGAACTTGCTGGGAGCGCCGGCGCGTGAGGTGGAAGGAAGAAGAGAGGCGCGGGAGAGCGCTGGCCCCACTTTCCGCCCGCCTTTTATACCCCGGGCACGCCCCTCCCGTCCAACAAACGCCCGAGCCGCCAATCCCGAGGCCGCTTGGTCCGGAGGCCGGCCAGAGGATTACTCACCGGCCCTTGGGGACCCAAGAGTGGGGGAGGGGAGCGATGGGGGGCGGGCGGGAAGAGGGGACGGCTCCCTTCCCATCAATCCCAGCCCATCCTGATTACAAAGGCTTTTGGGGGGGGGGAGAGAAGGAAAGGTCCCCTCAGCCCAAAGGGGTGATTAATGGGGGAGAAAGGCCACCGGAGGGGAAAGACGTCGAGGCGGGGTGGGTGAGGGGGGCGCCCAGCCCCTGACGAAACGCCTGGTTTGTGGCCGCACGGAGGGAAGGAGGGGAAAGAGGAGAGTGGAAACAGATGAGAGAAAGAGAGAGTTGGAGGCCGAGGCGGGGGTTGAGCGCAGTGGGCACAAGAGCGGAGGAGGAGGCGGCCATGAGGCGAAAACTCGAGCCGCCCCAAAATGAAAAACAGACGCTGAAAGTTTGCGGGGCGCGGAGGGGAGGTGGAGCCGCGCCGGAGAGCCGGTTCCCACTGTAGAGTAGTGAGAAGGGGTCGGGAAATAAAGTTGAAGCGTGAGGGGGAGAGAAGGACAAACCCCTCATACAAAGCAAGGAAGCCAGGGCTAAAAAAAAAAAAAAGGCGGGAGACCCCACCCTGTTTCCCCTCACACAAATAGTTGTGGCGGGGGGGGGGTTTAGTGGAGAAGATGGTAACTTTCATTACAAATGCCATGGAGGGGAAGAGCCCCTGCTTCCAGCCCGAGAAAAAAAGTCTCTCGCTCGTGGCCAAGTGTGGGTTTTGGAGATGCACGAAGAAAAGATGTCTGGTTATCAGTCGCCTCCACATGGCGACGGCCGCGGGTTTATCTGAGGCGCGAGAGGCGCCCAGGTTCGTTAGCTGACTAGCATTGCCGTGTTGGAGCGGGCTGGATTGTTAGTTGAGGGTTGTTGTGTTCTTTTATTTTGTTTTAAAGAAAGTTCTCCTTAAGAAAAAAGGGAAGGAAAGTATGTTTGCGGGTCCCCTCAGAGCTTTTAGAGATTGTGGCCGCCTCAACAGTCAAGCTGAACACTTTAGCTGGGAGTGAGCCTTGCTGAACACAGCAGTAACGCAGAACTTGCTTCCGAGGGAGCAGGGTGTGGGTGTCCGGGTGTTCTCAGGCGAACAGATCCTGGCACAAGGGGCCTCTGCAGCTATTCCATCTTTTCTTGATTTTGTTTTAACCCCTAGTAAGAAAAACAGAGGGAAGGAGTGTGTGCAGTGATGCAAGGTAGTTGCACAACACAAATTTCATCTGGAAATACACTCACTGACTTACATATTTCAAAATAAATTCTGCTGATAACTGTGGCAAGTGATCTGCTGTCCTTCACAGAGTCAGTTCACCGATTCTTTGGTCATAACTGTCATTGAGTTCACTGGGGTTTTGTAGTTGTCATGTGTCCTAGGGACACATAGTATTCAGAAAGGGTTTGTCATTGCCCTCTTCTAAGGCTCATGGAGTGTGACTTGCCCAAGATCACCCTGTGGCTTTCTACAGCTGAGAGGGGAGTCAAACCCTGGTCTCCAGGAGATCTGGTCCAGCACTCAAACTACTACAGCATATTACTTCTCGTGGTTTACTCACCGCAAAATGTTGGGTTGGATTCAAGAAAGATTGAAAGAATGGATATGTTGTTAACTGCCATCAAATCAGCTTCAACTGATGGCAACCCCATGATTGAGAGACCTCCAAGCTACTCTATCATCAACAGCCCTGCTCAGGTTTTACAGACTCTGGGTCATGGCTTCCTTGATTCTGTGTATCCATCTGGAATACCGTCTTCCTCTTTACCTACTGCCTTCTGCCTTACCAAGCACTATTGTCTTTTCTAATGAGTCATGTCTTCTCATGATATGGCCAAAGTATGACAGTCTCAGTTTGGTCATCTTGATTTCTAGGGAAAGTTCAGAAATGATTTGCTGCAGGACTCATTGGTTTGTCTTTTTTTATTTTATTTTATTTTATTGCAGTCCATGGTATCCATAGAACTCTTCTCCAGCAATACATTTCAGATGAGTGGATTTTATTCCTATCAGCTTTCTTCACTGTCTAGCTTTCACAACCATACATAGAAATGAAGTGTAAAGATATATCACTGAATACCAAAGTTAGGATTGTCCAGATACAATGGCATGCACTTCAGTATAACTTCAGTATTCATGGATATATCTTTACACTTCAGGGTCTTTCGTGTCTAGTTCCTTCATGGCTGCCTTTCCAAGTCCTAGTCTTCTTCTGATTTCTTGACTGCAGTCTCTATTCTTATTACTATCTGAGCCAAGGTATGGAAAATCTTGAACTATTTCCATGTCTTCATTGTCTGCTTTAAAGTTATGTAAGAATATACTCCTGCATTAAACCAAAGGGCCACCTGGTCCAGCATCCTGTTTCCAATTAAGGCCCACTAAATGGTTCTAGGAAGCCAATAACCAAATGCCTTCATCTGTTTTGCTTCCCCAGCAATATTTATTTATTGAAAGTATTTATTCATTGCCTCTCTGTCTCAAAGGGTACACAAGCAATGTGCAATAAAACAGATAAAATCCTTTTCAAACAGATTACAATTTTAAAAACCAGTTTTAGAAACTGAAGATGATAGGGAGTAATACAGTTTTGGCTGCCCTCCAAGATCAATGAGGATGGAGCCAGCCTGACTTCCCTTAGGATGGAGTTCCATATTCAAGATGCTGCTACAGAGAAAGCCCTGTCTTGTGTCTTGTGTAAGCCTAGCTTCTTGGTGTGGCAGAAGAAACATACAACAGGGTTGCTGAAGATCTCAGATTCCAAATGGGCTTATACAGGCCACATATTAAAGCATATGCTACCTATAAAGATCAAGATTGCTTCTCATCTCCACCACCCCCATTCTTTTTTTTTGGGGGGGGTGCTAATAAAGGCCAGGTGAACATGTTTGGCAGGAGCCTCACAAACCTGAACAAAAGGTTTTAAATGAAATCCATGGGAGGGGGAGGAGGCAAAAAACTCAGAAGATTGGATTGAATATTAGGGACTATGCCGTGTTACTAAGGAAAGAAACAGTAATGTTGGAAAGGAAACTGGGAAGGTGAAATACCTGTGACCTCTGATACCAGTGCTCTTACACGAAGAGGATAAGAAACAAATTGGATTGATCTGAAATCATAATATGGTAAATGTGATAGGCATTGTTGGGATTGAACACAATCATTGATTGGACTGTAACAAGTAAAGGACAAGACTCGTTCAAAAGGAACAGATCAAGCAGAAAACAGAGGTGTAGATTAAAAAAAAACTAGATACCTACAAGGAAATCCATGACTCTGATGCCGGAAGCCCTATTAAAGTCATCTAAGTATATACACAGAAAGAGAGGAAAACAAAAGTGGTATTATTATGGCAATATAGTGCAGGCTGCTAACCAGATAGAAGACATGGATGATTCTTTCCTGAGACAGATTTACAAACCTCTACAGAATTGAGCTGTAATTGAAATGTGACAAATGTGAATCTGCTGGAAGTCTAATTCTGCTAAGAATGGAACATCTATTAAATTACTGCTGTATTTTACCTACAGTTTCGCCTTTCAGAAGAAAGAAGAAGGAACAAGATTGACTTCAGCCTAACCAACAGGGATGAACTGGTTGATGAAGTGAAAGTGGCTGGAAGCTTCAGGAAAAGTAACCATGTAATCTTGGCAATAGCAAGAGATGTGAAGACTACACCTTTGGATATGTCCCTGGGTCTTCAGGAAAGCTAAAGAGCTCAGAGGTAAGTTGGCTAGGATCCCATGGCTAGAAATTCTGAAGGAAAAAAGTATTTAAGAGGGGATGGAAGATTCTGAAAAGTGAAAGAAATAGTGAAGGCATAAATTCCCAGGGAAGGAGAAGAAATGGGAGACATCAGAAGAAGTGGCTGCACAGGGAGTTTTCTACAAATCTTGTAAAAGGTGTATATCATAAGGGAGCAAGAGAATGTAAGCAAAGATGAGTGTCATGGAGTAGCTCAACCCTGTAAAGATGCTGTGAGGAAGACTAAGACCCAGAACAATATGAAACTTGTAAGTAATGTTCAAAATAAAAGGTGTACCCTTGCCTTTGTTTCCAGTTGGAAGATGAGTGTGTAAGGAGAAGTAAGGAGAAGGCCCTCTCAACCTGTGGGAAAGATGATGAAGTCTTAACAGGTGACAGAGTATAGTCAGAACTACTCAATTTTGCTTGAAAGTTACTTACTCCTTTATTTTATCTTTGTTCTATCTGGGAAAAGTAAGTAATAGGAGTGATTTTGGACCATAATAACCAGGGTGATGGTTAGAGAACAGTGAGATACTCTGAATGAGTTCATGTCTCTAGAGCCATCTGGATTTTCTGAAGTTTCTGAAATTTGTTAACACAATTTGCTACTATATTGTAGTGGTGTGGGGGTGGAATCTTGTGACCCATGGTTTGTATGTAAATCAAAATCTGGGAGAACCAGCTATGAGCAATGGTGATACTGCATCATGCACTGAGCAGGATGTATTAGTTCTGTCTATTATTTTGTATATTTGTACACTGTTCTAAGGACGCTTTGATACAATAGGCAGTAAAGGCAAATGCTGTAAGTTCTGTATCCTTAGCTTGAAGGACAGCAACAGAATATTTGTCCTTGAGACTGTAATAGTTGTACATAACTAACAGTGAAAAACAAAAGCTCAGTATTCAAAAGATAATTGTTTGCAGATAACTTAATGCTTCTGATATATTGGATTCCTGCCCACAAAAATGTGTGCAATCCTTATCGTGCCCCAAGACCTGACTTCTTTTTCAAGATTACAATTCAAACTTGCTTTTTAAAAAGGCAAAACATTAAAATGGAATAAGATTGCATAGGTAGCTTTTTTTTATCTGTAATCATTTGAAAGACTTCCCAGGTGCCTACATGGTGATTTCGTCCCATGTGAGTTATTGCAGTTCATAGAATCAGTTGGTTGAAAAGATAGGCACTTCTTTCTTCAGCCAATCTCCATATCAGCTTGTCTGTGTACTCAGGTGACTCTCAGGAGCTCTCCTCTAAGAACCTGTGCCATTTGTGATATGGCAGCTATGGATCAGAGGGAGCCTTCTCAGTGGTGGCCCTCCATTTGTGGACTTCCCTCTCTGAGAAGGCTAATCTGAGACCAATATAGGCTTCCCCCACTTTTCAACAACTCACTCTTTCGACAGTTATAAATTATACCCTGAATTGTATTTTTGATGCATGGTCTGCTCTTGCATCATTTTTTGCATGTGACCATGCACTGCTTTTTCTCTCTGTCAACTTAGCACACTGTTCTTTCTCTCTCAGTTAATCTGGCACCATATTTTTCATTCGGTCTGTGTACAGTCATTTGTGGTACATTTTAGAAATTGTGTGCAGTGTGTCTCTGATACAGAAATGTACAGTATTTGTGCTTATAATACAGTACTTTTATTTGTGTTTATTAGACACAGTATAATATAATATATAGTAATAATTACAGTACATAATATATAATATATTTTATACACACACACACACATATATATATATATATACACACAGTGGGAACTCTAGATTTGTGGGCTCTGGATCTGCAAATTCAACCAACCATGGATCATCATGCCCTAGATTAAATGGTGGAAATGTGAATGTGGACACTCTGAAGTTTGCGTCTTAATGTTGCCACCATTTAATAATATGGGGAGCGATCATCCACAGTTTTTGGTACCCATGCAGGGTCTGGAAACCAAACCCCCATGGATCTGAAGGGCCCACTGTATGTATGTATGTATGTATGTGTATGTATGTATATAGCAAGGAAAAAAAGATTGACTCCCACTTTTCAACTATTTCCACTTTTTGACAGTGCACTCGTCCCTAACCCATCTGAGATAAGTGTGAGAATCTGTATGTGCCCATAAGATGTCAAAGTGGCTGCTTTTGATACATATTGGCGTAAATGTTGTAGTTTAACATTGCTTTTCATCTTGCATTGTTGTTGTTAGTTATGATGCTGAAAGAATAACAATCCACAACATAAAAAGTATTTCATATTCCATATTCTTCTTTAACTGTGTTTCCCAAAGATTAACTTGTTTCTAAACAATTTGCCAGATAACCTTGAGTGATGTTCCTAGCATTTTAGATAGAGGATGCCAGTTTGAAGATAGGTCCTGTTGATTACACTGCAGTTAGCAATGAAATTTAATTCTTGTACCTTCAGGCTGTTGTGTATCTCAAAGTTCCTCAGAAGTATAAGATTTTAGTTGTTCATGCATACCTACTACACAGTTCTTAATTTACTTACACTTCCTCTTACTGATACACATACATAACTATCTCTATAGATACAGATATTTCTAACTGTGAATATTTATTATTTATTTGATAGTCAGGAGACAAAGCAAGCCCATCCCTCTGTATCTTAATGTATGTACAGTACAGCAATCCTTTAAAATAGCCCTGGCTCATGTTAACTATGATTAGTTTCAGGGTTTGTTTTTTTAAATGTAAATTTCTCAGCAAATCAGAAAAAGAATCACACCCAGCACCATTCATACTATGTACAACTGGTCTGTAAGAAACAAAACATCCTAGTGAGTTTGATGTGGCTCCCACTGAATTCAATGGATATGTTAATTATGACTGAAGTCCCATTGATTTTAATGGGAACTAGGTTTCACTAATTTATAGTGCCATCTCATAAATGCCTACTTAGAAGCAAGTTAAACTGAATGAAAAGAGGCTTATTCCAAGGTATGTGGGTATAGGATTGCTTCCTTAGTCTTATCTGACTCAGACTCTGCAGAAGTCCCCCACCCCTTTTTTGAGCTGCCAATATTTTGGAGATTTAACAAACATGACTACCAAAACCTCCCTGAGCTCCTGGGAAGAGCAGTGGGTTAAAATGTAATAAACTAGTAAATGCTCTGGTCCATATCATCTAGCTACATCCCTATCATGTAGATGTTAGAAATGGTACTACTGAATGGAAAGGCCTTTAGGATATAAAATGTAGATCAGAGAAGGGCAATTTGTGGCTCTTCAGTTGTAGTTGAACTATGACCGCCCTCAGTCTGAGCCAGAACAGCCAATAATGAGGGTTCATGGGAGCTGCAGTCGAACAACATCCTTTGGTCAAAAAAAATGTACACCCCAGATATAGATAAAGTATAGGAAGCTGAGTGAGACCATTGTTCCATTTAGCCCAGTATTATCAGCTCTGATCAACAGTGGCTCTTAAGAGTTTCAGGCAGGATTTCTTTCCTATCTCCACATGTAGATCCCTGGTAGTTTCCCATCCAAGAACTGAGCAGGTCCAACGCTGCTAAATTTCCAATATTAGATGAGATCAGGGTAGCATGTAGATGATAGGCTATCCCGCCATTTCACACTCCAGTGGTAGTATACAATAGCAATAGCATGTTGCCCAGGCTGAAGGATGCTGTGGCTTCTGTGGAACCATGAAAGATTTCCATGCATTGGGGCTAAAGCCAACGTTTCCTTGGCATAAATTTCAGAACTGGCCTCCAACCTTCTGTACTATCCCAAAACCAGCTTGAGAAGGTTTCAAGTGCTCTAGAGCCAGTTTTAGGGGCCCAACTGTGTGCAGTGGGGAGGGAGAGGTTGGATCTCCAAATTCCACTGGATTGTGCTGAAGTCAACCATTAAATGTGACTGTTGATTCTTGGTCCAATTTACCGTCCTTTAATAGAATAGGGGAAACAATGCCAGACTTAGATGTGCTTACAGCAAAGCAATGCTAGAATTGCTAGATTTGAACTTGCAAGGTTATTACACGAGAATGGCTTCTGTCTTCTGAAATCTATGGAAGAATTCCACACACACACATGCTGCTTTGTCAGTATGAAGTTCTATAATTCTGAATGAGTCACAGAAAATATAGTATCAAGAAGAATAATTAACAGAAAAAAATGATGTTTGGAATTAAAAATAGGGGGTTTTAGTCCTCTGCATCAAACTGTAGCCTCCAGATGTTTTGGATTTTATCTTGCAGAATTTCTGACCATTGGCCAAGTTAGCTGAGGCTTTGCAGAGCTGAAGTCCAAAACATCGGGAGGACCAAAGTTTGCAAAGCACTGCTCCAAGCTAACACATTATAAGGCTCATTTTGTTTTATTCATGTAATGTTGTCACAAAAACAAAGCTGACAAGTCTGAGCTGTCAAAGTATTAGTAGCACAAGGCCCATAAAGTAGTCCCATTTCATTTACCGGTACTCATTCAGAAGGTCTCAAGAACAGAGAAGGCTGTGGGGGTTAACAGACCTGGCTTCCAGGCCTGTATTGTGTCAAGTTCTCCACATCTTTGAGAGCTCTTTAGTTAAGCCTCAGGTTCGAGCTGTAATCCTTCCAAAAACCTGGCACTGGCAAACAAAAAATAGCCCAATTCTCCCTTTAAAAAAAAAATTGAGGAAAAGGCAGCTGGAGACATTAATGATCATTTGTCAGACTAAATTTATTACACTTGATAACTGCTTATGAAGTTGTGATTCAATTTAGTAGTTTTTGTTTTGTTTTTCATGGGATCTGACACTGATTTGGCTGTTGGGGGAGCCCTGTTCTTATGGGTGCTGGCTGTGTAGACAAAGTCAGTAAAAAGGAGATAAGATACCCTTTACCCTCCCTGTCAAGTTGGAAAACTAGTTGGGAGACTCCAGAAATCACTCAAAACCATAATTGCCGTTCCTGAGTGTTTTCGCTGTGTCTTCCTGTATAGCTGGGACCTGATGACCCTTGCAGTCCTTTCTAACTGTAAGGCTGATTTTTTTTTTTTTTTTTGCCATGGCTCCTTCCTAAGGAATCCTGGGATTTATAGTTTTACAAGGTTTTTAGCCTCCTCTGTCAAAGAGTGCTGGTGCCTCAACAAACTACAAACCCTAGGGTTCCATAGGAAGGAGCTATGGCAAATAGTCTAATTTCAAACTGGATTATTTGTATAGTGTGGATTCAGCCTAAGATTCTATGATTCATACAAATGAGATGGAATTACATGTAGAAGTTGTTTTAAAGTTTTTTAAGCAGCTTCAGAAGATGATGGTTCAAAGCAAAGGAAAAAAGTGACCTATAGTTTAAACACACACACATAGCATTTTTCATTTCCTATCAGTAGGAAAAAAAGCAAGATTTGTCTTGCCTGAGACAAAGGTTAAGATGGCAGCTTCTCCTCTTTCCATGGTTCCATCAGCAGCTGAGTGCACTAACAAATGTGACTCCAACAACTAATTATGCAATAGTACCTATTCCTGCACTTCAGACAAGTTTAAGGAGCCCTGGGCAGGACATGTAATCTGCCCTCTAAGAGAAGGCAAGGATTCAAAGGATTCAAAAAGAATATCCAGCGGCTGGCAACACTAACCTCTAGGAACAGCTGCATCACTCTGGGGTAATCTACACGATGAAAGAAATCCTCAAAGAATTCGCTAAGAATGCTAATGGTTCTCACGGATGAGGGCCATATGTGCAATATTCGAAAGGAGGAGGGCTGAAAACTCCACATAGTCTGTGATAACCATGGGGCCGGTTCCACGACAGGAAAACGTTCTCCAGATTCCGGATTACTGTTCTTTTGCATCAGGAGTGCATAAATCACACGACGCCTGGCATTTTCGGATGATGAAGCCAGATCCAGCAACTTTCTGTTTTGCTTAATTCACACAGGCAAAGGTGGTGGTGGGGGAATCGCCTCCAGATGATTAAAGCCAGGCAGGAGGCGGGGAGGGTGCAAGGAGGGGGTATGGAGACCATAAATAATGAGAGGAAAGAAAAAGGACAAACAAACAAGGGATCGAAAGAGCGATCTGTCAAACTCCCCCTGTCTTCCCCAGCCCTGAAAGGCTTCTATAAAGAAAGGAGTCAATGAAAGCACAAACAAGCAAAAGCATGGTGGAGCGATCTTCGATTCCCTTCATGCATGCACACACAAACACACACCACAGAACTAGGGCTTGCCTCATTTGTTTTCCCTCCCTCCGAAGCCTTGAATAAAGGCAAGTGAATGGAAGGGCAAACAAACAAAAGAACGAACATGCGATCGGCTGTTTCCCAGCACACCCACCCAGACACACACACACCAGCGAAGCAGCAAAGCATCTTCCCACCCACCCACCCCCCGAAAGACAGACAGGAAGGGCTCGGTTTTCCAAAGTGGGTTGCAAGCAGAAGGAGGGTGAATTTCTTCTCTCCAACCCCTCAGTCTATTCGAATAAAGCAGAATGGTCACTCCAACCAATCAGGATTCAGCTCTGCTCACAGTAATTCGAAAAGGCAGATGCCAGTTTACACGATCGTTAGTTCCCATGATAAATTATGCACATTTTCACGAACTTAATCAAAAAAGTGCGGAAAACTAGCGAAAGCTGATACTACGCAACTTATGGGTTTTTTGCACGCCCTCCTTCTGAAAAGGGCACTGTTGCTTCGAAATGCGTGGGAACTATCAGGCTTCTTGTCGCATTCTTTGAGGATTTATTTTGCCGTGTAAACGACCCCCATGTTCACTGTTTTTCCTGATCTTTTTGAAAAAGTATGCAAAAATGTGCACAATAGGTCATATGTACAACCAGTTCGCGAAAGAGGAAGATAGGTAATGTGTATAACCAGTTTGTGAAAGGGGACACAGCAGAGCATAGATCATATTGCTGAAAGGTGATTGGCTGGGAATGGGCTGTGCTGCGGAGGCCACCGGGGGTTTTGAAGCTTCTCCCCCCCCCCCCGCGCGCTGGGAACGGGCTGCTCTGTGAGCCCATGGGCACTGCTATTGTTGTTCTTACTGCTGACTGAACACTTGAGCCCACAAGGGCAGATTTCTGAGGACCCATCTGAAACTCCAGAGCAGATTGAGATGGGTATTGTTGTGTTCGTTCAAGCCATTTCCAGCTTACGGAGATTCCCTCCCTTGCGCATGCCCGGTGAATTGCCGCTGCCTCCACCAAAGCAGCTCTGGCAGCAGCTGCCACCAAGAGTTTTACTGAGCCCTTGCTTTCCTTCCTCCTCGGCAAGCGCTGGATCATCTCACTCTCGCTTGTGCACCCGGGGAGTGAGAGGGAGGCTTGGCTGGCTGTGGGCTCTCCAAAGATGCCGCCTTTTCTACCGCCACTGCCTCTTCCTCCTTCTGCAACCTGGCTGCCTCTTGGGAAGCCCTCAGCTAGCCATGCCTCCCCCTTGCTCCCTGGCCACACAGAGGGGTCAGCTAGATGGGAAAAAGAAAAGGGGGGACTCGAGGGAGATTTCCCACAGGGAATTCACTCCTCCTCCTCTGGCACCATGTGTGTGTGTGTGTGTGTTTCTTCCCCTCTTCCCCTTCCCCCCATCGCTTTCCACTGCCTCTCTCCATCTCTCTCTGTGTGTGCGTGCATGTGTATGTGTTTCTCTCCCTCTTCCCCCCATCACTTTCCCCTTCTGTGTTCCTCTGCTTCTCTCCCTCTCTCTGTGTGTGCATGTACGTGTGTGTGTGCACGTGTGTGTGTTTCTCCCCCTCTCCCCCATTGCCTTCCATGTGAACTACAAACTTGGGTAATTTTCCCGTCACCAATCTTGTGAATGCATCGTGAACACAAATGGGCACTAGAGCGAAAGGGCCATAAGGCAAAATTTTCCGGACTTAATTCTCTCCTCTACCTGACCCCTCCTTTTAATGGTAGTACTAACCTGCCCATTTACCTGCTGTTTCCCTTGTTTTCCAGCTTCTCTAGTAGCTGTCCATAGGTTTTTGTGAAAGGGTTAAGTATTCCCTCCCTCCGGCTACTTCTCTGTTCCTATTCACCACCTCCTGAAGCTGTTTCTGGTATTGGCTTTCAGGAAGAACATACACACTTACAGCACTTACGCAGATAATGTCCAGTTTGGCTCTGAAGAGAGAGAAGGAAAACAGTATAGTTCTGAGAAGTGGCCATACATCCAAAAGTGGTAGAGAGGGCTGCCTAGTAACCAGTATATTTCTTTCTCATTGCCTGAAACCTTTCTAAGGCTGAAGGCCTATGCAAATACTGGTAGCAGTAGCTGTTTCTGTTTGTAGTTTGTTAGGCAGCCTCAGATGGACTTATTTGTGAGAAATCTGAAGTGTTCATTGTGAAAACTAAACCTCACTCTTGTTTCATTTAAACTCTGGTGCTGTCTGGAAAAGTCTATTTAGTAAACAGTACCAAATCCATACACCATATTTTTTTCAGTTGCCATATAAACCTACCAAACACACAAACATATACTGAGCTCCAAGCTGAACTAGTAATTTAGAGAGGAAATGACTGTGTGGGGACTTTTTAAAAAATAAAACCAAAACCCATACTTTCTCGTGTGTGTGTGTGTGTGTGTGTGTGTGTGTGTCAATGGCATTTGACTTCTCCCACCTCCCATTCTGAAAGGAAGCACTGTCTAGATGATTCATAGTATTCAAACCATTTGTATTATTTCCATAGTGATTGTGTTTAGTCTCTTGTATTCAGTTCCTCTGCTCTTTTGATTTTTCTTGTTATAAGTTTTTTTTAAAGTACAGGAAGATCTTTTTCATTCCCCAGCCAAGTAGCTATGCCTCAAGAAATGTCATAGCTGCATGAAGTGAAAAAGTTGCTACTGGAAATGCCGTAGCTGTATCACAGAGGGTTTTAATGCCTTCATTCCATGCATGTTCAGTTGACTTGCACTATCAGTGAGAAGTTCAACCACAGTGACTTTCATATGCATGTAGCTTGGATTTTGTATTTGCATCGGTATAACTAGCACCTTGTCTAATAGCTCTTTTCCTCCAGGAAAAACTGCAATCAAGGACCAAGAGAACACTGCTGGCATTAATAAACCAAGCTACATGTTACTGATGTCATGAGGAGGAATATATCATGCCTTCCAAGAATGACAAACTCCCCAGTAGGTAGGATACAGAGCTCTTTCATTACATATTCAGTCAGATAATGTTTCCAAAACATTTGACCCTCCCATTGTAGCATGGAATTCATGTAGCCTTCTCTTTCGGTGACAAGGAGTTGCAACACAGTCTTTGGTGGCTCCCCACAATACTGAGAGCCAGCATAGTGGTTTGAGCATTGGACTCCGACTCTAGAGACATGGTTCGAATCCCCATTTAGCCTTGGAAACCCATTGGGTGACCTTGGGTAGGTCAAGCTCTCCCAGCCTCAGAGGAATGCAAAGGCAAACCCCACTCTGAACTAATCATGCCAAGAAAAGCCCATGATAGAGTTGCCGTAAGTCAGAAACAAGTTGAAGGGGCATAGCAACAAACAACAACAATACTGTCAAGATCAGACTTCATTGGCCCTGGACTGAGATATTTCCAGGACTGGGTTCCTGTGATGATAGGTTAGAGAGACATCAGATCCTTGAAAGAAGGAAGTTGGAGCTGAATCAGGCTCCTTCTCCTCCTTCCTGCAAGTGGCATTGCTTTCCTTTATATTTGTTACTT
The DNA here is from genome assembly GCA_030847615.1 of Gambelia wislizenii. NCBI lineage: Eukaryota > Metazoa > Chordata > Lepidosauria > Squamata > Crotaphytidae > Gambelia > Gambelia wislizenii. The sequence continues at coordinate 128,054,757 of JAUMIR010000006.1, read as the reverse complement.
TCCTCAGATTGGTCAGGGTCCACAGCAAAATGTTGCTATACAGCTCTCCATTGTAAATTTGTTTTTGCAACAAATAATTTCACCCTTAAAACCTGTAGACCAGTTGTGAGTTTCCAGGAAGTTATTTGGATTCCCTTTACAATTTTCCCTCCACATTCATAGATTTGGCATTCACAGATTTAAGTATTCACAGCTTGGAAATAGTCTTAAAAAAATAATAATCCTAAAAGCAAACCTTGATTTTGCCATCTTATATAAGGGACACCATTTTTCTATGCCATTGCATATAATGGGACCTGAGTATTCATGGATTTTGATATTCACAGGGGGGTCCTGGAACCAAACCCCAGTGAATGTGAAGGGACAACTGTACTTCAAAACAAGATATACATATCCATGTAGACTCACTAGGCCTATTCACTTGTTCTGAAAGTGTATTGAATAAGCAAAAAGAGGGATGTATGCTAGCCTTGCCCACTCCACCCCCAGTTCCATCACTCTTCTTCCTTAGAGCTGGATGAGTCTGTATAGAAGAGAGTCCTCTTTGTGTGTATATGCATGTGATTGGGAGCTCTTGTGAAGGAAGCAATGGAATGGGGGCAGACAGGTTGGGTTGCCAGAATGAAACCTGGGGAGGACTTCTGTATTTTTAATGGTTGGGCAGAAGAGGGAATTTCAGCAAGCAGTGCTTGCTACCTGGCTGCATGACAAGCAACACCTGAAATTCCCTCTTCAATAGAACTATTAAACATACAGGAGCCCTTTCAAGTTTTCAATCTGGCAACTCTAGGCAGCACTTCCAGAATGAGTGGATAGTGTTATTTAAGTGCTCTGAATCTATCCATTCTACCCATTGCATGGCTTAGCCTGTGCCACTAAAGCCTGAAAAGTGTCTGGAGCCTCACCACCCCATTTTCCTGGTGTAACCTTCATGCCATATTTAGTGAGCCATAACTTCCTGCCTCCATATTTTCTTTCTGTCTCTTTTATTAGCAACAGTCTGATAGTACAATGCTGTCAAGCTTCCTTATTTCTGTAAATACTGTATGTCAAATAAAATAAAGCTGTGTTATTTCCACAAAATCTTTTTCTATGAGCTAATTTCCACATTTCTTCTTGTGTATCATTGGCTTCTTTTGCACAGTGCTTTGGAAATTTTATTTTTTAAGGATCTTGAAAGTGTTCTTTTTTGGCAATCTTTAGCACTGGCCATGCTGACTGAGGGATTCTGGGAGTCATCCCAAAAGTTACTTTTTTCCTAGCTCTGGCAATGCTTCTGCAGAAGATTTCTGTTCTAGGCTTGTCAGGCATGGGCAAATTTGAGTGTACGTGCAAGTGTACACATGTAGGGCTTGTTAGGCACATGGAAGTTTGCATGCATCTTCCAACAAAGGCATTTAGTAATATGCCTTGTCTTTCCTCATGGGTCGAGTGGCCCAATATTATGCCTCACTGTGAATGGGCAAAAATGAAGTTTTTTGTGCATGGATTTCATCATCAGCACAAATGTTGAAAGTTGTAGTGTTGCACCAGTAAGTAATATAAGTTATACAAGACAGTTTGCTAGCACAAGAGCATATGTTCCTATTGCTCCATCTCAAACATGTTGTTATTGATTCTTTTTATTATTTATACAGAGCCATCAATGTAACTATTGCTTTACTGTCAGTAAAAGGAAAGTGCGTAGTCTCCATGGACCACATTACAACCTACATTAAACTACGGATGAACTGCGTGAGGAAAGATGAGCGCAAGGAGACAATGTAGGGAGAAGACAAGGAGCATTATCCAGAGGTTTCACCTCCAGTTGTTTCTGTCAATGGAGGTGGGAGACAAGTCACTCCTTTCCTCTGGCTGCCTCCTTGTACCCTACAATTCTGCTCTGATGGAGTAGAAAGCATCTGGAGCTAGTTTAGGGTATCACAGAAGGCAGGAAGGGGAGGACAAGAAAGTCCTGATGTTATCACCAATGACACACTGGATTTAACCCAATAACATCAAGGGATAAATGGTGGCCACATATTTGAAGACCACATATGTACTTGGAAGCGTGTTCAAACATATGCACTGTGACTTACTCCTAGATAAGTATGTATAGGACAGCAATAATAGCTATTGTGGATGGGTTCCTGCTATTATGTTGGCAAAACCACTTGGGGCAGTTCATACTACTTGTTGGTTCAACACTGTACAGCAATTTGCAACATTGTGTGTGTGCATTTGGAAGACTTCACAAAAGAGTCTGGAGCAATAAACACCTGAGGCAAAGCACAAAAATCAGTGTGTATAGAGCCATTGTACTGTCTATCCTCCTTTATGGATCTGAAACATGGGTCACCTATCGCCACCACCTACGACTCCTCGAGCGCTTTCATCAGCGCTGTCTACGCACAATCCTAAATATACACTGGACCGACTATGTGACGAATGTTGCTGTCCTTGAGCAAGCAGGGATCACCAGCACTGAGGCCATGATATTGAGAACACAGCTGCGCTGGGCAGGGCACGTTTCTAGGATGGAGGACCATCGCCTCCCAAAAATACTACTCTACGGTGAACTCACCACGGGTCAGCGTAAGAGGGGCGCTCCAAAAAAGCGATACAAAGACTCCCTGAAACAACATCTCAGGCTTGGCCAAATTGATCACCAACAGTGGTCCGCCCTGGCCTCACATCGGGAGGCATGGAGACGCACTATCCACAATGCTACAGCCTTATTTGAGAACTCACGACGAACAAGTCTTGAAGAGAAACGACAACGCAGAAAGAATCACAACCCAAAAACATCACCCAAGGAGACCTTCTGCTGTGCTTTTTGCAACCGGACTTGTTTATCTCGGATTGGCCTTTTTAGTCATCAGTGCGCTTGCAGAAAGCGCAGGATGAGTCCTTCCTGAATCTTCGTTTGCGAAGAAAAGCCAGAGAGTGTGTGTGGTGGTGGGGGTTGATGAAGTCCCTGCATTTTCCTTGTTTCAGCTGAGGAAAAGAGAAGTTTAGACATTTATCCTGCCCTAATACCAGCCAATTTATAATGAACTAATATAGTTTATTATAATATTTCCCCTAACTACAGCATGTAAAATGAATGTAGAATTGCACATTACATTCAATTCGTTGATTCTTTTCCCCCTGCATTTGATTTTTTTAAAGGCAGCTGCTGAAGGCTGCAATTTGAAACAGAAAACCAGCATGGTGGGAGCTCTTTAATCTTTGTTGCTGTTATTTGAACATTTTATTAGTTTTTTTTTAAAAAAATACAGCAGAATAATTCAACCATTATCCAAAACCTACCCTCACTACTGTTACTCCTCTCCACCTTCACTAGTAACCCTATGTGTATAACTGCAAATTGGATTGACTCTGAAACATAAACTTCAGCCACCCATACAAGAATAGCGAAAAGAAATTCACAAGAGACATAACAGTGGAAAACCAAAAGGGAAGAGGAAGGAAGAAATGGTTGAATGATTTCTCGCCATACTGTTTTTCTTGCCTCGTCTTGGCTCTTTTTGCCTTACTGAGAAAAGATAGGACTGCTTATACCTACCCTGAGATTGCTGCTTTAGCTATGGCAGGTTAAAATATCACACACACAGCTATAGCTATGCATATCCTTGGGACTACCTCTGAATTCTCTTGTTAAATGCTAGGTCAATAGCACTTTGGTTTCTATGGCTACAACCCCCAGATGACTTACATCATCCTATTCCAATCAATAGAACCTCAAAGTGAATGATTTAAGGCTTGCAGCTGGGTATGTCCCTTATGGTACACACCTGATTCCACTTTCCTGCTGTCTTCAGTGATTTTATATAAAATGGCCCTCAGCACTTGGAGATAATTTCTGGAGACCAAGCTAGATGCATGTAACATTTACACAATGTTGGCTGTGTAACTGGGTTTTTAAATGAAATGTTTGAGTGCAGGTGCATATGTGTGAAAGAGAGAGAGAGGAGGCAGCTACAGGAAACTACAATGGGGAGCATAAAAACACTAGTAAGGCTTTATTAACTCCTCCTTCCCAATCTGATCTACTCTGGATGTATGTTGGACTATAACTCCCATCATCCCAGTTAGGATGTACTGCCTTAATACTTTCACCACCATTCATTCTTCTGCTCAAACATGGCCTGCCCCAGTTTCTTATCCCTTGCATAGATGAAGAAAGTACTTGGATGCCTCTACTTTTCCCTGATCAGATTTGTGGGAAGAAGCTAGGGGATAGTATTTCAAGTTGGGAAAGAGTTAAGGCCCTTTTCCCCTCACTGCTCTTCATAGCATCCCAAGACTGCTTTTTATTAAAATACTGAGGGACGGTTACATCTGTAAAGCATGTCCCCCACAGCCCTAAGATGCTTTGCAGTGCAGAGTTCTGGACACAAGTCAATGGTTTCCTACTAATTAAAAAAAAAAGGTCTTTGCAGAATCGTCCCCCCCTCCCCCGATACATCTGATGTGAGTTGAAAGGGTCTTTTAAGATGTTCTATAGCTTTTATTGCAAATCTGAAAAACAAGATTTGTTGAATTGTCTATACAGATGGAGCCTGAGACCTTCTTGGATCTCCCGAGAGGTGACACAGCAGGAAAGGCCCCCCTTTCAAGATGTAAGCTACATGTAGATGAAATCTTCCTTCAGTCCCCAAACCTCTTGTGTTGCAGAGGCTGACATGCTGAAAATCATCCACACCCTGAAGTCTTATACAGTGGGCCCTTGGCATCCACTGGGTTTTGGTTCCTGAACCTCCTGTGGATACCAAAATCTATGAGTACTCAAGTCCCATTATATGCAATGGCATACTAAAATAGTGTCTCTTATATATAATGGCAAAATCAAGATTTGCTTCTTAGAATGTTTTTTGAATATTTTCAAGTCATGGATGGTTGAATCCATGGATGCCAAATCAATGGATACAGAGGGCTGACTGTATTTGTTCTGTGTCACAGTCCCCTGGTAACGTTGACTGCCTTTACTTTGTGGTGCGTAATTGTGTTTCTAAATGCTCAACTGAAGTTACTGCAACGCTATAAATTTGGGGACCAAAGGAAAATTTCCTGAGGGGGTAGAATTCTTATTTGGATGGTCAAGTCCTCATTTCCCCCCACTCCAGCAGCTACTCCCCTGCCTTTCTTTCTGTTTTTTCTTCCCTCATTTTAAAAAGGGTACAGAAACTACCCTTTTTAGCTTCTTTTTTTAAAAAAAATCTGAGACAGGCTTCTCCTTTAGAAAGATCTGAAATAGCAAGTGATGAATTTATGTCTTGGCAAACTCTTTTTTTAATGGCCCAGTATATATAACAATTATAGAACCAGTATGCCCTATTCATGAGCCCTGGTAGTCAAATATTGCTTGATCTCATTTTGGGTTGATGACAGAAAACTCCTTTAAGGGGGTGGGTTGAGCAGCAACCCAATAGATTTTCTAGGAAAGTTTTTAAACCTGTCCCTCCCTCACCTCTGCTGAGGATAAGAGGAAAATGTTTTCATGAAAGGAAATGGTGATGCTGTTCCTCAGGGCGAGTATGAGCCTGGCAACGAAAATTGCTTATCTGGCACAGACTGTGTCTTCCCCTGAGATGCCCATGGCAGCCAGAGCAGCAGCCCTAAATGACAGCCAACAGTTCTGGCCAATTTTAAGTGCCAACATGAATTCAAGCCAGATCCTCTGTGCCAGAAGGACTAGCAAACTTGCTCCAAGCTGGTTTGGGCTATTTCAAGATTGTTTGGCTTAGGAGACAAAAGGAGGTGGAGAGGTTTGTACAACCCACAAAGGGAGCCATGCCAAGGCACACGCTCAAGATCAATAAGCAGGGGAATTGCAGTTTCTATCCCATCCCATTTTACCTGCCTTCATGCATATTTTCCATCAACTCAATCTTATTGCAAAAGTCCATGTAGTTCAGCAGTCCAGGCATATTACTTGGACCATAATTCTAATGGTGGCAGATGAAAGGGACAGATCCAAAATTTTATCAGACTTTTAAAAAGCCAAGATAGACATGTCAGAGCACTAATTTTGTGTAACAGCAGTGGTGGAACAAAGATACACCAACATACTTTTTAAGCAGAAGGGTGGCCTGTTGTACAAAGACAAAGGATAAGCAGATTTAGTTGCTTGATTTAAACTGTGTCTAAACTGACTATGCAGATTCTGAGATTTATTTAACTTATAATGAATGTTTGGAGCACTTAAATCTAATCAGACTGGTAGTATAAGCTTGCATTGACATACATAGGTATATGAAATGGCACCCTGTGACCTGGATATCTAAGTCCCTGAAATAATTGGAAACCTAATCCAGTTGCCTGCTGCACATACCTAGAATTTCAGCTTCTTTGAAAAATACTTCATTGAAGCTCAGCAGGGGAAAAAAGGGAAACAGGAACTCATGTTCTAATATCTAATTTAAAACCTTAAAGAAGTATCACACAGCTCTGGCGTAGTTATCTTTTATTATTTTATGAAAGCTTCCTTGGGAACTTTTCTGAATCAAAACACAGGGCAGACATTAAGGGGTAATGAATAAATGCAAAATAAATACAGATGGTGTGCATTCCCTGTAAGCAATGAGGTCAAAATCTCTGTCCTTATAGCCTGGCCATAGCTCTGTTACTTCAGCTGTGAAAGCAAGACAGACACGAATTGGTCCCTGTAGTGAAGCAGAGGGAATTAGTACTGTTTCAAAATTTATTCATTTATTTCATTTTATTCATATCCTGCCTTTCCAATAAGAAAAACTTATTGGAGGAGGAAAGTAACAGTAAAATACAGACAAAATACAAAAAATAAGCACCTCCTCCCCATGCCTTCACTAGAGAGGCAACAGCTGCATTGGGAAGGGGAATTTGCAGCTGAAAGTTGTGGTTCAGGAGGTGAGAGAAGACTTGACAGAGTTTCAGGGTACCTCATCCTGAGGGTTATCATTAGTTGGAAATGACTTGAAGATACACATCAACAACATCCTGCTCCAAGATATAAGGATTACAGTTACTGGAGCACCATCTCAGATCCAATCTGGCAACCCAAAGGGGGGAAACTTTTGCCTGCAGAGAATTGGAATCCAGCTCATGAAGGCTGAAGCTCCCTCCTTTCCTAGCCCTGCTCTCTCTATATTGTAAAATCAGGGTGTTTCTTTTAAAATACCAGCAAGCGGTAGCATTTCAGATAGTCAAGCCACATAGGTCATAGTCCCCCTCTCAGAGTATTTGCCATTAACAACTGGGTGATATTTTTTATAAAGAATCCTCACCAATATAAGCACAGGTATTTCTCCTGCATGCCACGGTCTGCCTTAGTTGGCTCATTTTCAATTTATGTTCAACAATAAACCCAAGGTCCTTGTCGCATGTAGTACTACAGAACCAGGAACCCCCTATCCTCTATCTGTGCATTTGGTTTTCATACCTTAAATGTAGAATTTTGCATATGTCTCTACTGAATTTCATTTTATTAATTTCTGCCCAATTTTCTAGTTCATCTAGCCCTGTTGAATGTTTGTTCTATGTACTCCAAAGAATAACTTCTGCGAGAAATGTTACTTGATTCCTTACGAGTTGGACAGAGTTATAATTCAGCCTAAGAAATGACAAATTATCACTAACATGTCTCATGGTGCTGAGTTTGAAACCTATCTCCAGCTCTGTTTGTCAAGAAAAGGTCTTTGCTATCCTGCTACTTTATGTGCAATGGAAAATGAATGCTGTTCTTAATGGTTGCTCTAACAATGCAGTAGGACTAATCATCTGTAATTCTGACTATGCAGTGAGCTAAACCTTAGTAACAACTTAGAAATCCATGTTGTGGTCAAGCTTAGTCCCTTATATGGCCAGACCCTACCAGCTAAAGTGTGAAAACAGTCATAATAAGTAATAGAAAAGCAGAGGTTTCTGTGGGTTTTTTTCCGGGTTGTGAGGCCATGTTCTGGAAGAGTTTATTCCTGAGGTTTCGCTTGCATCTGTGGCTGGCATCTTCAGAGAATGGTTGGGTAGGAGTGTGTGTGTGTGTGTGTGGGGTTATATAGTGTGAGCCCCTGTTGGAGAGGATATGTAAATTTGTGTATTTGAATGGGTAGTTCCTGGGGGGAGATATGCAAGGAGGATTAGTGTTTGTTTGGCTAATGGCCCATTATCTACTGGAAACCCCTCAGTCCCTGGGTGGAGTTCATTTGCATGTGTTGAGTTTTGATTTTGGTGTTTTTCAAGACTGGTAGCCAAATTTTGTTTACTTTTAGGGTTTCTTCTTTCCTGTTGAAGTTGTCCAGGTGTTTGTGGATTTCAATAGCTTCTCTGTGCATTCTGACATGATAGTTGTTGGCCTGGTCCAGAATTTCAGTTTTTTTAAATAACATTTTGTGTCCGGGTTGGTTTATAACGTGTTCTGCTACTGCTGATTTCAGCCAGAAAAATCAGCAGTATCAGAGCACATTATAAACCATTTCACAGAATCCTAGAAATAGAGCTGGAAGGGATCCTAAGGGCCATCTAGTCCAACCCTCCGCCATGTAAGAATCCAAAGCTAGAGCTCTCCAGAGAAATGGCCATCCAACCTCTGTTTAAAAGCTTACTGACAAAGGGAAAATGTCTATTCAGAAGTAAATACCATTGCATTCAATGAGTTTACTTCCAGGCATGTACAGTGTGGGGAGGGAATCATACAGCCCTCTGGATGTTAATAGATTGGAAGTCCCAGCAGCCCTAGCCATCGTAGCCAATAGTGAAGAAAGAGAAACATCAGGAATAAACCCTTCCAGAACACAGCCTCATGGCCTGGAAAAAAAACCCCACAGAAAACCTATGGATGCTGGCCCTGAAAGCCTTCAAATTCACAGAAAAGCAGAGGTTTCTTACTTTGGCCATCAGAAAAAATCCAAAACCTATATTAGTGCAATATATTCATTATGGCACAAAACCTTATGCAAGAGTAAATGATTATCCAAGACTGCACTCAGTGATGTATGATGATGTTGTGTGCTTTCAAGTTGTTTCTAATTTATGGCAACCCAAACACAAACCTATCATGGGGTTTTCTAGGCAAGATATGAGGCTGATAGAGTGTAACTTCCCCAAGGTCACGCAACGGGTTTCCATGACTGAGTGGAGATTCGAACCCTGGTCTCCAGAGTCATAGACAATGTTCAAACCACTATACCACATCTACTGCAATACCAGAATGTTTATAACTGCAAAAAGTTCTTATTACCATTCTAGCCCTCTACCCATTTAAATTACTGTTAATGATTGCTTGCTGGTTCTCTATTACCAAGGTGTATGTTATCCAATGTTCATGAATTCTTTGCTTAAATAAGCAAAGAAACTTAACAGGTGATTTTGTAGCAATTATAGTAGAAGGGTGGCATCTACTCTGTTATATTAGGTTTCTTTTCTATTTGCTGGTAGAGATCAATTCTCCAAATTGCATACATCACAGAATTTAAAGCATGAAAACAAGAGATCAGGTGTTTTTGATTTATATTCCTGCTGTCTTTTTCTTATATAACTCCTTTCTTTCTTTCTTTCTTTTTTAACCAAGGTTCATATTTGTTTAGAAAAATGGAATTGCATTTTTAAAACAAAACAAACTAGGCATTGTGTGTCAGGAAAAGAATTTTGCCTTTGAGGAACCATACTTTCAAGCTTCCCTTACTGCACTGCTACAGCATATAACTATTTGGTTTACTAAAGAAAAGTGAATTTGAAATATTTATTGGAAGTCTGTGTTGCTAGAACCTTTCCTGGTTGTGCTTCAAATACAGAACTTGTCACTGTATAAAGTTGATTCTGAAATATTACACTGGTTAAGGTGTTTGTTTTTCCTGGAATATAATCCTGTCGGGCCTGCTTTCTTGTTTGTGAGAAAGCTACACTGTATTTAAGAGAAACATATTGAGATGGAAAGATAAGTGAAATCCTAGTTCTAGCACTAGCTAAGCTGAAGAGGCAGGGAACCATGCCTGCCCCAACCGCTTGGAAGAAAGCTAAGTTATTTCTCCTCCTTTGAGAATCAGGAGAAACCTGAACAGAAGTTGGAAAATGACATCAGCAATCCTAAAATTCTCATTCTAGGTTAGCAGGAAACTCATTATAGGGTGAACAGACAAAGGAAACTTTAGGAGGTTCGACTGTCCCTCTCTAAGACCTACCTGTGTGAATACAGTACATGCATCTTAAGCAGAGTTGCATCTCTCTCACTTTTAACAGTCATGTAGAAATCAGAGTATTAACCAGAACTGATCCTGCTCACCTTCCAAGATCATATGGGGCCTTTAGGGTATTTAGGCCACTTGGTCTGCCCTCTACTCCCTAAATTAGAGTTGCCAGATAGGATCCGGGATAGTGCTCCAGTAACTATAATCCTTAACAGATCTTCATGTGGGATGAGGTACCAAAAAGCTTTGTCAAGCAGAATAAAAGTACAGTGGGCCCTTGGTATCCACTGGGGTTTGGTTCCAGGACTCACCGTGGATGCCAAAATCCATGGATGCACAAATCCTATTATATACAATGGCACAGTAAAATGGTGTCCTTTATATAAAACAACAAAATCAAGGTTTGATTTTTGGAATTAATTTGTTTTTAATATTTTCAAACCATGGTTGGTTGAATCTGTGAATACAGAGGAGTGACTGCACATGTCCTCCTTCACCTTCCAGAACCCAACTTTCAGCTGCAGCCATCCCTTCTCATCACTACTGTTGCCTCACTGATGGAGAGTGGGTTGGGGAGGGGCATGGAGGAACAGAAACAAAGTTGGGTGTTCCTCTACAGTGAGGCAATGGCACCATCTTCTCCTTTGCATGAAGTAATTAAATATTTTGGTTTGGCCCCTGTCAGAAATAAATGGTTGCCCCCAGATTTTTATAGTGGACCCTAGACAAAAGGAACTTCCTAGCAGAAGACCTTCAGAACACCTTCCCACAAGCAAACAAGAGAATACTGTTGACTCATCTGTATGAATTACATCTGGCTATTTCCATGGGTCAGTTGCTATGCTTGATTAAGCCAGTAGAAAGAGTGTTTGCGATAGCAGATTTAAAAACAAAACAAAATGTGTAACATGGGTACAAGCTGTGGGTTCAATACTGGCCTGGGCTAGAGTGAACAAAAGGTAGATTGGAATTTACAGACTGATGCTCTATAAAAAGCACATTTAGATCCACAGTTAGGAAAAGTTACCTTTTTTGATTTCATGGATTACAACTCCCTGAATTCCCTAACTAGCATGCTGGCTCGGTTATCCTGGGAGTTGGGGTGGAAAAGAAAAACTTTTTCTAAGCTTTGTTCACACATTTAGGGAAAAAGAAGGGTGTTCAGACACACTGAAATAAAGCCCAAGGAAAGCCAAATAGGTGCGGGGCGGGAGGCGGGCACGAAAGCTCTTGCAATAGAAAAAAAATGTTCCAGGGTAGCCATGTTGGCTGTGCAGCAAAATACAGTGGTCCCTCTGTATCCACGGATTTGATATCCATGGATTTAAGTATTCACGGTTTGAAAATATTCTTAAAAAAATAATAATCAAAAAAGCAAACCTTGATTTTGCTAATTTATATAAGGGACACCATTTTGCTATGCCATTGCATATAATGCAACGCAGAAGTTCTTTACCAGCCTGCACCACAGGACAAACACCATCATCCCCACATTGCCCTCGGCAAATCTGTGCTTAAGTCCGTTCAGCAGTTCACCTACCTGGGAAGCAGCATCTCCTCAGATGCCAAGATTGACAAGAGATCGATCATAGATTAGCAAAGGCATATAGTGCATTTGGAAGACTTCACAAAAGAGTCTGGAGTAATAAACACCTGAGGCGAAGCACAAAAATCAGTGTGTATAGAGCCATTGTACTGTCTATTCTCCTTTACAGGTCTGAAACATGGGTCATCTATCGCCACCACTTATGACTCCTTGAACGCTTTCATCAGCGCTGTCTATGCACAATCCTAAATATACACTGGACTGACTATGTGACGAATGTTGCTGTCCTTGAGCAAGCAGAGATCATCAGCATTGAAGCCATGATACTGAGAACACAGCTGCGCTGGGCAGGGCACGTTTCTAGGATGGAGGACCATCGCCTCCCAAAAATACTACTCTACGGTGAACTCACCATGGGTCAGCGTAAGAGGGGCGCTCCAAAAAAGTGATACAAAGACTCCCTGAAACAACATCTCAGGCTCAGCCAAATTGATCACCAACAATGGTCCGCCCTGGCCTCACATCGGGAGGCATGGAGACGCACTATCCACAATGCTGCAGCCTTATTTGAGAACTCACGCCAAACAAGTCTTGAAGAGAAACGACAATGCAGAAAGAATCACAACCCGGAAACATCACCCAAGGAGACCTTCTGCTGTGCTTTCTGCAACTGGACTTGTTTATCTCGGATTGGCCTTTTTAGTCATCAGCGCACTTGCAGAAAGCGCGGGATGAGTCCTTCCTGAATATTCGTTTGCAAAGAAAAGCCAGAGCATATAATGAGACTTGAGTATTCACAAATTTTGGTGTCCATGGGGGTCCTGGAACCAAACCCCAGTGACTATGCAGGGGCAACTGTATAACAAAATCCAAAACTCTAAAGCATAAAATACATTATGCAAGCTTTCAAAGCTAAACTGCCTTCCTCATCAGTCAAAGATGCTAAAAATCATAAGGGAGAAAAATGGTGATGATGTTAGAGTCACCAGCCTACATTCTGATTGCAATGTTGTCAGCTAAGATGGTACTGGGATTTCAATGCAGGCAGAGGCCACACCCCTTATTGACCATGTGAGGACTAGACACAAAGAGCAATAAAAGACAGGTAATAACATTTCAACTCCATTCACAACAGTAGGCGTAGGAATCAGATACACTGGCCAAAGTAGGCCTCATACCTGGCTCTAGAATGCCTCACTGTTATGTGTGAAGAATCTCTTATTGACTCACTTAACACATCTGCTGATACAAACAAGGCCTTGAATGGCACACAAGAGGCTGGCCAGCTCCACAGAGATTACATAGTTATTCTGTACTCAGAAATTACCTTGGAGACCCTGACTACACTATAAACTCCATTTCCTCTCCCCATGGGAATTTAAAGAAATAGAGTTCATGAATGGGGGTGGGGGCAGTGGAGGGTTGCTAGTTCTTTCTTCTGAAATATAATCTATAGCACCTGGGATTCATTCGTGGTCTCCCATTCAAGTACTAACGAGGGCTGACCTTCTTTAGCTTACAAGATCACATGGGATCTGGTACCTTTAGGGCAGTGGTTCTTAACCTGTGGTCCGGGGTCTGCAATGTCATCACAGGGGGTCCACAAAGGCTTGAAGGCTGCTTGGCCCACCTCCTCCCTGCAGTGGAGCAGCCACGTGACAGGAGCCAAGGCAAAGCCTGGCTGGCTTGGCCTGCACATTGCTATTCAATCCGCTCCAGCCACAAACGTGCAGGAAGAAGCAGGAGAAAAGGCTTCCCTCCCTCTCCAGTGCATCTAAGAGAAAGTTTAATGGATGGTGTAATAGTATTGTTGTTTTAATCTTGAGTTAAGTCTTGGGGGTCCACAGCAACATAAGATATTTAAAGGGGATCCCTGGTAAAGAAAAGGTTAAGAATCACTGCTTTAGGATATTTAGCCAGTCTAGGGCAGGGCATGTGTCTAGGATGGAGGACCATCGCCTCCCCAAAATAGTACTCTATGGTGAACTCGCCATGGGTCAGCGTAAGAGGGGCGCTCCAAAAAAGTGATACAAGGACTCCCTGAAACAACATCTCAGGCTTGGCCAAATTGATCACCAACAATGGTCCGCCCTGGCCTCACATCGGGAGGCATGGAGACACACTATCCACAATGCTGCAGCCTTATTTGAGAACTCACGCCGAACAAGTCTTGAAGAGAAACGGCAACGCAGAAAGAATCACAACCCAGAAACATCACCCAAGGAGACCTTCTGCTGTGCTTTCTGCAACCGGACTTGTTTATCTCGGATTGGCCTTTTTAGTCAGCGCGCTTACAGAAAACGCGGGATGAGTCCTTCCTGAATCTTCGTTTGTGAAGAAAAGCCAGAGAGAGAGAGAGAGAGAGAGAGAGAGAGAGAGGTCCATACCGTATGTTAATACAACTAAGGTGTAAAGGCCCTACTGCTACAATCTAATTACACTGCAAATCAAACACACTTACAAATAATCTAATCATTGTATTGTGCTCGATTCTATTTTAGAGACACTGGGGTGGATCCAGACTTTGCCATACTTCATCATGACTTCATGACATCATGACATCATGAATACTTTAAGTTCCAGTGTGTTTGATGGGTCAAAGTACTGTACAACAAAATCCAAATGTAATCCATGGATTCTTATTATTCATGGTCAACAATGGATTAGAGCACATGGCCAGCTAGAGCTTAGAAAAGTTACTTTTTAAGATACAACTCCCAGAAACCCAGCCATTGAGCGTGGTTAATGGCCACGCTCAGTGGCTGGGTTTGGACCTGTAGTCCAAAAAAGTGAAATGTCCAAGGTATAGATTAAATGCCACCATATCTTCTGCTGATTTGTTGAATGCAACCTGACTGAACCTAATGCCTTAGGATGATGGTGATTGTAGTCCAACATATCTGGAGGCTACCAGGTTAGTTAGGGCTCCAAAGCATGAAGGTAGTACTAACAGATTTATGACATAGGATAATGTTATCAGCTAGGATGTTCCTACATTTAACTTCCTTGAATCCAGAATCTGAATTCTTCAGATACGTTGCCTGCATTTAGTTGAATTACTATGTGACTTTCCCAGACTGAACAAAAAAGTACATTCGATAGCTGGAAAACCTAGTTCATGTGTCTTGTGTCCTTACAACTAACTTGCAGTAAACATTTCAGTAAACAGATTTCCTTTTGCTCATGCAGGTATATGTCATAAATGATACAAAGGAGCTGTAGTTTTCTAGTTAAGAGAATTTTTGTTACTGGACAGAGTAAAAATAAAACAAATAGCTAGATCTGTTCTTAACATAGTCCTTAGGGATTAATAAACCTCTGGCTTGTTATGTTGAAAGATTGTGCCAACCTCTTGTTTATAAATTTTTCTACTAGCACACAGGACTTTGCACTGCTGGTCATAATTTTAACTTGAGTTACAGATTTCCTTTTGCAAATTTCTTAGAAGTGTGTGATCACTGATGCCAATTTAAGATATAGATTTGACACACCCTTTTCCTTTTTTCTATTTGCATGAATGCATGACACTCAGTGTGGTGAGAAATATTCTTTTTAAGATTGAAAAGGTGTACTAATGGTGATTTCCAGTAGCTAAGGAGACCAAGGTCTGCCAAAAACTGCCTACTCTTTTTTTTTCTTTTTAAATGTAACGGCCTTCTTCACCCTTGTTGTCTCACTGTGATGTGCAAAAAATATGTGGCTGTAATTGCACTTCCAAGTGGGAGTAGATTGTGACAATCTGCCTTTCTTCTACCCCCACCAAAGCCATGTGGTTAACAAGAGGATGAGTTTAGGGCCTGCAGCTGTTACAACAGCAGATGTGTCTCCTCTCTCTTTTTTTTACTCAAACAAAAGCTCACCCACTCTAGTTTTAAAATACCATGCCATTTTCTCAGTTTTGCTCAATGATAAGAACCAGTTTTATTACAACTGGGGTAAAAAGAAAGCAAGGATAATGATAAAATCATGGATAGTTGTGTGGGCAATAAGAAAAATGCCCTCATTCCTATGGCTCAATAACTTCATTAAGCCAAACAAAAAGGGGCAAAAGTGTGTGAAAGCTTTTGGGATTTTCAGGTCTCCTCATCAAACACAAGGTAAGAAAATCAGATAGTCAGTGTGGGGTAGTGGTTTGAATGTTGAACTAGGATCCCAGGTGATTGGGCCAAATCCATGCTACACAAATAATCCAGTTTGAAACTGGATTATTTGCCATGGCTCCTTTCTATGGAATCTTGGTATTCACAGTTTTAAAAGGTCTTTAGTCTCCTCTGTAAAAAAAATGCTGGTGCCTTACCAAACTACAAACCCTATAATTCCATAGGAAGGAACTGTGACAAATAGTCCATTTACAAACTGGACTATTTGTGTGGTGTGGATTAAGCCCTTGTTCAAATCCCTGCTCAGCCATGGAAACCCATTGGGTGACCTTGGACAAGTCACACTCTCTCAGCCTCAGTAGAAGGCAATGAAAAACCCATTCCAAACAAATCTTGCTGAGAAAACTATTTGATAGGGTCACTTTAGGGTTGCTATCAGTTGGAAATGAAGACACACGAAAACAACAAAAATCAGGCAGGGGAAGAGAAGACTTGGTTTTTTACTTGCTGTTGTCTACATCCTACTATCCTCATATGCAAAGGAGACTCACAAATTGGGCTTCATCAGATCATCTGATAATTTTAGGTTTTAATTTTAGGTGCTCCTAGCTGAATACACAATAATGATAATTCGTTCTAGAAAGTATTAATTGAAGCTATAATATGGATTTTAAAAAATACTATGAGGAATGGCCTGCTGTTCTGCCTCAGCAGAGATTCAGGCTGATAGCTGAGGTGGGGACATTTTTGGATATTAAGGAACATAGCAGGGCCATTTCACACTAGACAGTTACAGTGGTGATTCCGTTTTAATTGTCATGGCAACATCCTGTAGACTCTTGGGATTTACAGTTTCGGGAAGGGTACTAAGAATTCATACCCAGGTAGCTCTAGTGCCTCATCATGCTATAAACCCCAGTATGATAGTGTTTGAAAGATAACTACTATTATTTGTTACATTGTTGGAAAAATGTATTATCAACTGAGCTGCTTGTTACTTTTCCATTACTTCTATGTCCACTCTGCACTTGAAGAAAAATACACAGAAGTGCTGAGGAAGTTAATTGTATCTTGAGACAAACCATTGGTCCAGCTAGCTCAGCCTGGGTTTGAGGAAATTACTTTTTCAACTGAAACGCTCAGAATCCACACCCAGCAGTGGCCATGTCGACTGTGGGATTCTGCGAATTGTAGCTCCCAAAATAACATTTCCAGACTCTAAGTTCAGTACTGTACTGACTGACAGCTGTCAGCTCCAGGGTTGCAGAGAGAAACGCACTCTACCCCTGAATTGCACCTCTTTCCTTCTGTGTCAAGGCAACCCAAATTAGATCCTTCAAATGTCATTGCACGTACATGGTTTCAACTTGTTTGAGACTGTTATATTGCTTACTATGCTTTTCAACTGTTTAACTGATCTTTTATTATTTTAACATTTTGAACAATGTTAAACTGTTTACATTTATTTTATTGTATGTCACCCTGAGCTCTTTTGATATATACCAGCAGATAAATATTTTAGTGAATAAAACAGAAATAAAATTAATTTTTGCTTCCTCTATCCTTTATGGAAGTTTGCAGGTGTTTGCTTATTTTTGCTTGATTCTGTGTTGAGGCAGAGCAAGTTTCTTGGAAATCTTGTCCAGCCTTGACTTTTGGCTTCTGAGATTTCATCAGGAATTGCTCGTATACATTCATACTAAATTTTTGAATCTTAAAGGCTGGAAACATGCTATTCTTTTTGGGGTGTGGTGTGTGTGCCCATGAATATAGAGATTTTGCTGCCAATGCCAAAATATGTGTAAACTGTGGTATCTCAGATCATACACTGATAATGGGTACTTGTTAAAATGGACATTTTAAACATCTGAGATCACAGGCATGTGACCACCCATTAGGAATAATGATAGCAAACTCCTGATTACCACACTATGCTAGCTGCTGTTTTTTCTCTCTCCAGTGGACAGAATTAACTAAGCTGGCCCTCAACATTATAAGTCCAGCTTGTGCTTCTGTAATCACACAGGGACTGTGCAGTGTCAATATTCTGTGTTCACGAACATGACAGGTGAACAAGAGCAGGTGCAAATAGAAGGGACAGCTGGAATAACAGAGATGGGCCAGATTAATAGACATCAGAAGCTTAGAAAGAGAAAGGGATGGGGGGAGTTCAAAGGCAGCCAGGAGGGATTATTAGGCCCAACAAGAAGTCTTGAATGTCACCACACTGCTTGATCATCTTAACATATGTTTTACAAGATAGCAGGAAAGAAAAAGTTTCACCACTAACTTCCTTCCTCTCCTCCTCTGCCTGTTTCTGCAAAAGAATACAAAAAAAGGCAATGCATTAATTTTTGAGAAACAAGATTTGCAGTACTTTGAAAAAACATTATTCCTATAAAAAGATTCAGACTCCAATAGTGAGAGTGAGGATAGGGGATGAAATGTTCTGTGTAGCCTTGCATATCAGTCTTCTGATATTTCAAATGTCTCCAGACATTGCAATTCTACACACTCACCCTAGGGGTAAATCTCAATGGGGCTGACCTCTGGGTACCTAGTCATACAATATGGCTTCAGAAGTCACTGCAGGGAATTGCAGACATTGGAGATTTTTCACACCAGTGATATGTTCCGTTGCAGAGATGGAACAGGGTCACGGAAAGATTTTTCTTTTAGACAACGTCACCCAATTCTGTGCCCTCAACGTGACTGTTCTGTTGCCTCCCCATGATATTTCAATCACAGGGAGAAGTCGCTAATGACCACTCATTCCATTTTTGTCTCTCCCGTTCCTCTCCCACAATGACAGCCGGGGGGGGGGAGGTCCGTTCTGGACACTTCCGGGCAGGAACGGGACACCCAGGCAAGTGGCACCCCTTCCCAACCCCCTGGGTTACCTTTATGTTTTTGTATGTGTTTTCTTGCTTTGTGTACTGTTTTGACATTGGAGTGGGGTATTTTTAAATTTCCCTCCCCCCCCCCCGTTCTCTTGCAAGAACAAGTGGGATTTGGCTCACTGCTGTAAAAGCAACTTTACAGCTGCTGAATTTACAGCAGTGAAGCCGAGGGGAGAGGGAGGACGTTCCTGCTGCGGGATTAAGGTAAGCGTGCAAACATTTTCCTTAATCTCGTAGCAGGGATGGGAGAGGGGCTTGCGGAGCAGAAACGGGACATTTGGCCCCTTTGTGAAAATCTCCATTGTCTCCTCAAGTTAGATACAACATACTAGAGTTGATGGATGAATGGGTAGATAGAATGACCAACCTGAGGAGAGGTACTTCTTCACATGAGCATAACTTCCAACATTTCACAGATAAAAACTGGGATATGTTTGGCCAAGCAACATCAGAGTGTGGTCTAGCTGGCAAAAGTTATTAGTGAAGAGCACACAAGCTAGGAAAGACTGCAGCAGTTAGCTTTTGCCTGAACCTACCAGGAAAAAGCAAGATTCTGCCCCTTCCTCTCCTCTCCCCCCTGTTGAGTTAACTGAGTGCAAACGACTTTGGACTCAGTTTGCAGCAACTGAAGCTGAGGAAAAAGGAGGGACGTTCGAGGAGGAGAGAGAAACAGGGACATTTTAAAACCAACTGAAAAGTGGGATGACAGAGGATTAATCTATCCCTGCCAAATTGGAACAATTGCAGCGTATTCACGAGGCTCAAATATATTTTAATTTCTTAGTAATTTGCCAGCGAATGGTCTTGGGTTCAGATTATTCAAAAGCATAGGCATCTCAGTGGGACCCCTGAAGGAGAAGAATGAGAGTTCCAAAACACTGACAAATCTCTCCCCCCCCCCAACATTCAGATCCTTAGGATTTATACAGCCTGAACCCAACAGGTTTTACCCAGAAGAAGACACTCATAGTATGGGGTTCAATGGTTGGAACCCTGGACCAAGACCCAGGAGTTCTAGGTTCAAATTCCCACTGAACCAGTGAAACTCATTGGGTGATCTCAGACCTCTTGCACTCTCTCTCTCAAAGCTTGGAAATAACTACTTATAAATGAATAGTTTTTAAAATTCATTTCCCCAACAATAAAGGAATAATCAAATTACATTACAATTGTAAGTTAATGAGTGATGACATTCCTTTTATGGTGTAACATTTTAGTTATTTTTATGATTTAGTGGTGTGGACTCACTAAATAGCAGAGAAGAATCATCCAGAAATAATCCAGTTCGACACCATTTTAACTGCCAGAACTCAATGCTATGGAATTCTGGGATCTGTAGTTTATTGTCGACCTCACCAAAGCCTTCGACACTGTGAGTAGAAAAGGTCTGTGGCAGATCCTGGAAAGACTAGGATGTCCCCCCAAATTCCTTAAAATGATTATCTTGCTACACGAGGGCCAGCGTGGTCATGTCAGATATGGCGATACTCTTTCAGAGCCCTTTCTAATAACTCATAGAGCAAAGCAAAGTTGTGTTCTTGCACCAACTTTATTTACAATCTTCTTTAGCATGATGCTCCAAAGGGCTATGGCAGAGCTGGAAGAAGACGACAGCATCTATATACGCTCCCGTACTGATGGTAGCTTGTTTAACTTAAGCTGTCTGAGGGCTCGCACTAAGACTCTTAACTATCTAGTCCGTGAGCTGCTCTTCGCTGCTGCTGCTGCTGCTCTTGTTGCCCACACAGAAGCAGGTCTGCAGCACCTAACATCCTGCTTCACAACAGCTGCAGAGCTGTTTGGGCTGGAAGTCAACCTGAAGAAAATGGAAGTTCTTTACCAGCCTGCACCACAGGACGAACACCACCATCCCCACATTGTCGTCAGCAAATCTGTGCTTAAGTCCGTTCAGCAGTTCACCTACCTGGGAAGCAGCATCTCCTCAGATGCCAAGATTGACAAAGAGATCGATCACAGATTAGCAAAAGCATATAGTGCATTTGGAAGACTTTACACAAGAGTCTGGAGTAATAAACACCTGAGGCAAAGCAGAAAAATCAGTGTGTATAGAGCCATTGTACTGTCTATCCTCCTTTATGGATCTGAAACATGGGTCACCTATCGCCACCACCTACGACTCCTCGAACGCTTTCAACAGTGCTGTCTACGCACAATCCTAAATATACACTGGACTGACTATGTGACGAATGTTGCTGTCCTTGAGCAAGCAGGGATCACCAGCATTGAGGCCTTGATATTGAGATCACAGCTGCGCTAGGCACGGCACGTTTCTAGGATGGAGGACCATCGCCTCCCAAAAATACTACTCTACGGTGAACTCACCACGGGTCAGCGTAAGAGGGGCGCTCCAAAAAAGCGATACAAAGACTCCCTGAAACAACATCTCAGGCTCGGCCAAATTGATCACCAACAGTGGTCCACCCTGGCCTCACATCGGGAGGCATGGAGACGCACTATCCACAATGCTACAGCCTTATTTGAGAACTCACACCGAACAAGTCTTGAAGAGAAACGACAACGCAGAAAGAATCACAACCCAAAAACATCACCGAAGGAGACCTTCTGCTGTGCTTTCTGCAACCGGACTTGTTTATCTCGGAATGGCCTTTTTAGTTATCAGCGCGCTTGCGGAAAGCGCGGGATGTGTCCTTCCTGAATCTTCGTTTGCGAAGAAAAGCCAGAGAGGGAGAGAGTTTATTTAGCCTTCTCTGTCAGAGAGCTCTGGTGCCACAACAAACTACAGATCCCAGGATTCTATATCATTGAGCCGTGGCAGTTAAAGCGGTGTCAAACTGGATTATTTCTGCAGTGTAGATGTAGATATGGTGCAAGAACTGGCTCATGCTCTGTTTTGAAGTTTTAAGCAATGAGAAAGTGGATGGGAAGAGGATGTGTATACATTGGCCAGCAGCTTGTAAAATTCAGATTTTTTTAAAGAAAAGTAGTAACTAAACAATATAATGTTAGTCACTTTTACCAACAATTACTATTAATTGTAGCTGTCACAGGTCCTATTTTTCTGGCCCTTGGTACTGTATGTAAAAGTAGCAAATTACTTTTAAAAAGTATCTTCCCAAACTCTGTTCCCTTTCTCATCCTTACATACTGTTTTTCAATTGTGCAAGAAGATAAAATAGGGAGGGGGAAATGACTGTATCTTGAATTCACCAGAGGAAGAGCTAATGTAACTAGCTAATAAATTAGTCTCATGCTTAATTAGGACTGTAGCCTTACTCAGACACAAGGCTCAATTATTTTAGTAGAAATTTACAAAAGACCTAGCTAAACATAATCCATCTTTGACAGGGCTTATTGCCAAAAGGAAAATCTAATACTGAACCCTTCAGGAAGCTGAAATGGGGTGAATTTCCCCCCTTAACGCTGCTCATCTGGATTTCATAGCATGTGTATGTGTGCCTTCATGTGCCTAAATCGTTTGGATCCAGGTTACCTTCAGGATTGCCTTCTCCCATACATTCCTCCCTGTACACTCAGATGTCCTCTGGGGGACATCTACTTCAACCACCCAGGGCTAGACTAACAACTGTCACCCAGAGGACCTTTTTCATCAGCCATCCCCAGACTGTGGGATGACCTGCTGGACAAGATCCAACAGCTAAACACACTGTCGGAATTTAAAACATCACTAAAGACCTCTCTCTTCCGGGTTGATTTTAATCTATGAATTTTAAATGTGTATGGATGATTTTAATGCAATGTTTATTTTAATCTTATGTGTTTTTACTTGTGTGTTTTAATGATTTTATCCTATATATTGTATTTTAATTCATATTGTACCCTGCCTTGGGGAGAGGTGGGTAAGAAATAATAATAATAATAATAATAATAATAACAATAATACAGTAGGACCCCCTTATTAGCTGGGGATTGGTTCTGGGGGGACATATGGATACTGAAAACCGAGGATAATAGCTTAACACCATTGAAAATAATGGGACTTCAGGTTTAAAATACCATAGAGTTGCCTTGGAGGACCTAGAAAATGGCTAGAGTATATTTGTTTTTAATGTGATTTTAGTTAGATGGTTTTAATTTTATATTGTTTAATGTCTTTGTATGGGGGAGGGTGCGGGTGGGTGGTGCTTTTAGTTGTTATTACAATGTTTTAATTGTTGGAAGCCGCCCTGATTGTTTTTAGCAAAGGGGCGGGGTATAAATAAATTTTATTATTATTATTTATAAATAAATTATTATTTATAAATAATAAATTTTATTATTATTATTATTATTATTTGAGGGGGACACATTTTCTAGGAAGACTGTATGGTAGGTGTGCTGCTTTGTGTCCTGTGGATAATTGAATCAGTGGATAATGAATCAGTGGATACGGGGATCCTACTGTAACAACAATAGTAGTTGTTGTTGTTGCCGCCTGTCGATTTATAGTGACCCCATGAATTTCACAGAATACTCATGCAGAAATGTAGGAAAGGATATTCAGAAAAGCAACCTGCCTGGGTGTCAGTTTGCTTTATGCATAGTTGTAATGGTCCACACACACACCCCGGGTTTTGATTCTTTTACTCCCTCCCAAACGGGCAGAAACCAAACAGGTGAAGCATGTCGCAGCGATGCAAAGGTGAGGCAGCACGTTGCGGGGTGCGTGTGTGTGGCCTTCCAATTAAGCCCATGGAAGGGTCTGGCCTTTGTCTGGAAGGGGACTCGGGACTGCGTGGACACCAGGGACCCTGGGGACGGCTCTTCTTCTAGCAGCAGCGGGAGGCCTTCCAGTGCGCGACCTGCCCTCTTGAAGCAAATGCCACCCGACAAGCCCTGGCAAGAGGTGGGAACGGAAGAGCACCCGGAACAAATGGCGGTTTGCTCTTGTGCGGCTGTCGGCGAGGATTGCCGGGTGGCTGCCGGGTGTTGCTTCTCGTGGAGGAGAGGAGGAGGAGGAGGAAGATGGAGCCCTTCTTACGAGTGCTGGAGCTTTACAGCGGGATCGGAGGGATGCACTACGCGCTGCAAGGTATGCTCTGCACTCCCTCCAACTGGCAACTGCAAAAGACCCGGTTTAAAAGTTTCCGCGGTGAAAGAGAGAAAGAAAAGACACGTGTCTTCCCGCCTGGGTCCAGGTGCGGGCTGCAGAGGCGGGGACGCGAGGCTTCCTTGTGTGTGTCAGGTTTTGCAACGCTTGCACAGCCAACGGCTTGGGAATTGGGCCGCGGGTGTGTACAGTATGTGTGTGTGTTTGGGCAGGCAACACAGCTCCTGGTGCGACTGCTTCCTTGCAATGAATGCATCCTCTCGACACGTGATTGTGGACTGCAGGCAGGGCCGGTTTAAGGCACCAGCAGCGTCAGCATCCGCATCATTGTGGGCTCCCAGTAATAACCCTCCTCCTGCAGAAACATTATTAGTAATAATTTGAATATCCTGGACTGTGAGTACCTTAGGTTTAGTTAGGTTACATTGACCTGAGATAAACATATGCCCCCCCCCAAAAAAAGCATTGCAGGGCCCCCAAAAATTCCTTAAATCCATCCTGACTGCAGGAAGTCTGTGGCTTGATCCAGCTGGGTTCTTCTTTTATTCTTATGATACATATTCTTCTTCAGCATCCAAAAGCAAGAACCTATTTAAGCCCCAGAGCTAAATTCAGTGTTAGAGAATTTTTTTTTGCAGCTGCATTCCAGTGATAAACAAGGTAAAGCAGTGATTCTTAACTTGGGGTCTGCCATACCCTCACAGGGGGCTCCAGGAAGGCTTGAAGGCTGCTTGGGCCACCTCCTCCTTGCAGTGGAGTAAGCCATGTGACAGGAGCCAAGGCAAAGGCTGGCTGGCTTGGCCTGCCCATTGCCATCCAATCTACTCCTCCCACAAACTTGCAGGGAGAAGCAGGAGAAAAGTCTTCCCTCCCCATCCAGTGCCTCTGAGGGAAGGCTTAATGGATTGTATAATTGTTTTGTTGTTGTTGTTTTAAATCAATGACTTAAGTCAATCTTAAGTCCATGACTCAATCTTAAGTCATGGGGGGCCCGCAGCAACAAAAGATATTTAAAGGGGCTCCCTGGTAAAGAAAAGGTTAAGGACCACTGGGGTAAAGGGTAGTAGCACTGAAATACCACTGTTGTATTTCAGCTTAAAACGGATGGGACTCACTCAGACCTCCAGATGTAATCTGACTAGAAGGCCCAGCACCCTTGCCTATATTGCCAAAGCTAGAAGTTGCAAACAAATGAATATTATTTGTTACTTTATATCCCCTCTTTCTCACAAATGGGACCTAAGGCAGTTCACAGCCGGAATTACAATGAGGTATACGATTTAAAAATTAATAACAAGTTAAAAATATGGTGCAATACACAATTCCCATTTCTGGCTTGAAAGCATTTACTGCCAGCAACTGAGGTTTGGAAGGTGTCATGGGGAAGGAGTGTAGCCATTTGGGGAAGTTCAGGGGATGGGATTTGGCCCTAAGGCCTGAAGTTCCCTCATCCCTGTTCTAAAACTAGGGGCCCTCCAGCAGATACTTGACTCTAATTCCCCATCAGCTCTTACATATTGGCTGCGCTGGCTAAGAATGATGGGTGTTACAGTCTAGTAAAATCTAGAAGTCCCTTACCCCATTCTGTGGCATCCAGTGAAAGGAATAGAGGAGTACCACCAAGGTAGCTGGTCCAACTAACTAGAAATGTTATATTTTAGGAAGCTAATATAAACTTCATCTACCCAACAAGACAGGGGGGCTATGTGTCTCCAGCCATTTACCATGGATACATTTTTAAATTGTAGGCTGCAGTTAATTATATTAACAGCAGATGTTGCCTGGTGAAGGACAGCTTTGCTTTAATCCAATTTTAACTTCAAAGTAGCAGCATTCATTCTGGCAAGTTTATGACTGAATGCACCACCTGTTAACCCTTTCTTCTGTATTTTGACTGATGGTAGTGAAAAAGCAGACTTTTAAAAATGAACCAGAATATACCTGTCCTCTAAATTACCAATCTATGTTATCCTTATACAGAGGTATTATCTTGTATTCCTATTACTACTCCCAAATAGTGAGTAAAACCTGGACATTTTCTGTGTGTGGTTATATGTATTTCCAAATATGTTGATTTTATGATTCCTTCCATGTTTGTAAAAATGCCTTGAGACATTAATGTGACCACTACATTTTAAAAGCTATTTTGATTGTAGATAAGTCTTTAAAAGTCAGTGTAAAAACACAATTAGTCTTATTTAGTTTTAGTCGTTCACTTTCCTACATTTAGGAATTGAAGGTGGCATATGCAATTATTTTACCCATTAATCTTCACAGCCCTGTGAAGTTAGGCACACTGCATGTGAGAGAAAGGGCAAGTGTGCCTGTGAATGGGAGAGACAGTGGGTGGGCAAGTTCACTCAGTGAGTTTAATGGATAAATAGACATTTGAACCTGGGAAATCTGACATTCTGAACACATTGTGGCTTACTCATTATCAAAAGGACTTTAAAACTCGTCTGAAAAGGTTTATTAATACAGGTTCATTCATAATCAAATTAACTTTACTGTAGTTACTTTTCCTTCAAGATAATTACAGTAAAATAATATGTTTTAAGTATTTTTTTCCTCATTTATGTTCTCTCTGTACAAGTATGTGGGAATTATGTGGCCTTCCAGAGATTTTTGGACTGCAGCTCCCAGCAAGCATAACCAATCATGAGGAACATTGGTATATACAGTTCTACAGCATCTGCAAGGCCATACAATTCCTACCTCTGTTTTAACAGTTTAAGCATTTTAGTTAGCAACCAGCTAATGTGCCTGTGGTCATCTGAATTAGGGATGCTCCAGAATACAGGAACAAAATGCTGTTTGTTTCTGAAGCATCTTATGCCCATGGACAGAGAGGAATTGTTGTCACATCTATTAAGGCCATTTTCTATTATAGCCAAAGTGCTATAATTCCCATTTTTCTCCTTGTGGATTGCTTCAAGTGAATTGCTTACAAAGCTTTTTGCATCTACTCCTATTTTATTGTAGGAGAAGCTTGTGGTCTGACTTGGGTGGGCAAATCCAGAAAAACTTGAAGGGCTAAATGCCAGTTGAAATTTAAATAACAAATGATACTACCATCATTTGCATTCATATCTCCATGAGAAATTTATGCTTTAAAAGGAGGCATGTCGGTATTTGCATGTCTTGTTATGCTAATCCTTCTAAAAATATACATAATGTATACATGGTACCGTATGTTTGTTTTGAACATTTAATAATTGGAAAGTGTGGCAGGTCTTTTGTTTATGCAAAATTTTGTAAAGACTTTTGAAGCTTGTGAGTCAAGATATGTGCATCCGCATGTTTAGAAATACATATATATTTGTCACCAATCTCCAAATTTTTCTTTTTATAGTTTTCAAGTTTTAGTTTCTTTGCTTACTTTGTTCTTTTAAGTCTGAAAGTAAAGAAAACTAGGACACCAGTAAGTGTTTACATTTTTGGTTTGGGGTAGGTCATGGGGGCTGCTGATAATAGGGTTTCCATCCATTTATACAAGTCTCATAAAGGGTGCGGCTATACGATCATAAAAAAATCCGTATGGGGGGCAAAAAATACGAACAGCCTGTCGTTCGTATGCATACGAACTGGCTATACGATTTTTAAGCCCCCTCTTCCCGAAGCAGGCTGGAGCGAGCAAGCCAAGCGGCAGTTTTAAATCTCCTGCCGCTTTTTTTTTTTTTTTAAAAAAAGGTTCCTGGTTTGCGGACAGTCAGTTTTCCGTATTTACAATATAAAATAAAAATAAATAAACATATAAATTCACGGACTTACACGATGCTCGCTAGCCGGGAAACCAAAATGGCGGCCGCTCCCAATTCCCCTCCGTGCTAGCCCCGCCCCCTCTACTCGGCCAGCCAATCAGATTACCCTGCCTGTTCATATGTGTGCAAACGGACCGTACAGACCCATCAGCCATCCAAACGGCGTACGGATTTCTCTTCGCGATCCGCTTTCCCTCCCGAATGCCGCGTGTGCGTATTTCAGGGTGGAAAACCGCCCCCCCTCTTTTGCATTCGTGTGCATCTGAACGGCTGTTTGTACCGAAGTGCAAACTTCCGCATGCCGTACGTATTATTTAAATCGTGTAGACGGGATGATTATGGTAGAACATAAGCTGCATAAAAGACCTTATCCCAAGACTGGCTGAATCTGGGATTGATTTAGCTTGTCATGCAGGATGTAAATCATTTTATCCTGATACTTTGGTCAGACCCAAGTAATCCCCCCGCAAAGACCCTGATCCAAAGAATTGGGAAGCCATCAGTAGCAGGGTTTTGGCACCACAGAGGGCTACAAGGAATGGAAAGGGAAGAACTTCCCAGTTCCCCTGCAGTGGAGTCTGAAGTGCACCATCAGCTACTGGCCCATGGTTAGCCAGTGATCATCATTGCCACGTGGGGATTTGAACCCTTGCTCTTAAGTCTTTGGTCTCTTTCATGCTACACAGTTGTAGCAGTTCGATCTCACTTTATCTATCATGGCTCTGCCCTGTCCTGTTGAATCCTGACACTTTTAGTTTTGTAGGGTATTTAGAATTTGTTGCCAGAGAGCTCTAATAGTTCAGACTACAAATCCAAAAATTCTGTAGGATGCAGCAATGACAATTAAAGTGGCATTGAAGTGCTATACAGTCGTCCCTTCACATTCGCGGGGGTTCCGTTCTGCGGACCCCCGCGAATGTGAAAAATCCGCGAATAACAAACACCCCTCCCCCTCCCTACCCAGGCCTTCGCGGGGCCTTCCTAGGCCCCGCGGAGGTCTCCCCGGCCCTCCCTCCCTCCCTCCCCAGGCCTTCACGGGGCCTTGCTAGGCCCCGCGGAGGTCTCCCCGGCCCTCCCTCCCTCTCTCCCCAGGCCTTCGCGGGGCCTTGCTAGGCCCCGCGGAGGTCTCCCCGGCCCTTCGTCCCTCCCTGCCCAGGCCTTCGCGGGGCCTTGCTAGGCCCCGGGGAGGTCTCCCCGGCCCTTCGTCCCTCCCTGCCCAGGCCTTCGCGGGGCCTTGCTAGGCCCCGGGGAGGTCTCCCCGGCCCTCCCTCCCTCCCTGCCCAGGCCTTCGCGGGGCCTTGCTAGGCCCTGCGGAGGTCTCCCCGGCCCTTCCTCCCTCCCTGCCCAGGCCTTCGCGGGGCCTTGCTAGGCCCCGCGGAGGCCTCCCCGGCCCTCCCTCCCTCCCTCCCCAGGCCTTTGCGGGGCCTTGCTAGGCCCCGCGGAGGTCTCCCCGGCCCTCCCTCCCTCCCTCCCTGCCCAGGCCTTTGCGGGGCCTTGCTAGGCCCCGCGGAGGTCTCCCCGGCCCTTACCCCTCCCTCCCCAGGCCTTCGCGGGGCCTCCGGGGGTCCCGCGAAGGCCTCCCCACCCCTCCCCAGGCCTTTGGGGGCCTCCGGAGGGCCTCCGGGGGTCCCGCGAAGGCCTTCGCACCGCTCCCCAGGCCTTCGCGGGGCCTCCGGAGGGCCTCCGGGGGTCCCGCGAAGGCCTCCCCACCCCTCCCCAGGCCTTCGTGGGGCCTCCGGAGGTCCCGCGAAGGCCTCCCCGCCCCTCCCCAGGCCTTCGTGGGGCCTCCGGAGGGCCTCCGGGGGTCCCGCGAAGGCCTCCCCACCCCTCCCCAGGCCTTCGCGGGGCCTCGGGAGGGCCTCCGGGGGTCCCGCGAAGGCCTCCCCACCCCTCCCCAGGCCTTCGCGGGGCCTCCGGAGGGCCTCCGGGGGTCCCGCGAAGGCCTCCCCACCCCTCCCCAGGCCTTCGCGGGGCCTCCGGAGGGCCTCCGGGCGTCCCGCGAAGGCCTCCCCACCCCTCCCCAGGTCTTTCACGGGGCCTCTGGAGGCCCCGTGTCTCGGTTTTGGGGGGGCCCTCCCAAAACCGCGAATAACCGAAACCGCGAATGTCAAGTTCGCGAATGTGGAGGGACAACTGTAATTGTTTCGTGTGGAAAAGATCCTAGTCAAAAATTTATCTAACACATCTGGCTCTCATAGATCCTTACAGCTTTTCATAAGTTATTTGACCCCAATACTCATTAGTTCTAGCCAGCATGACCAGCGGTCAGGGATGATGGGAGTTGTAGTCCAGAATATCATGAGGGCCTTGGATTCTCCAACTATGTTTCAACCAGATGAAAGAGAATCTCTCCATGGTGTCTATTTCATTTGTGAACGATATTCTTGATATGCAGTTCTTCAGTGAGAAAATATTTTAGAGAAGTTGTTGCATGCCTTCAAGTCATATCCGACTTATAGTAACCCTAAGACAGACCTATCATGGGCCATTGTTGGCAAAATTTGTTCAGAGAGGGTTTGACACTGCCTTTCTCTGAGGCTGAGAGAGACTTGCCCAAAGTCAGTTTTTAAGAAGATGCACAGAATTACCTTATCTTTTAGTAATCCACACACATGCAAGAAGAACTTTTTTACTTGTCTTTTTGTGCATCTGTGTTTGACAATGTCTTTCCACATAAATTGAAAGATGTCAATTGTATAAGACTGGTGAGTTTAACTATTCTATGGGAATTGGCTAGAGCAATATTCTACAGTTGAAATGTCCTGAGGAGCCAGTGTGGTATAGTGGTTTGAGCACAGGGCTAGGACTCTGGAGACCAGGGTCCAAATCCCCACTCAGCCATGGAAAACCCACTTGGTAACCTTGGACAAGTCACACTCTCTCAGCGTCAGAGGAAGGCAAAAGGCACTCCCCCCCGAACAAATTTTGCTAAGAAAACCCTGCGATAGGGTAGCCTTAGAGTTGCTGTAAGCTGGACACTTGAAGGCACACAACAAAATGTCCTGGATGAGCAAAATAATCACATTGTAGTTCCTAACTACATCATAACACCACATGACAAGCAGCAGCACTCTTCATGTGATAAAAATAATCATGTGAGTTTTAATTTACAAGTTTTGTTACATCTACTTTCAGAAAGCTCTTAATGGTTTGTTGTTTTTGTTTTGCACGTGTAAGAAAATTGGTCAGAGCACATGTTGTATGCATCTTGGCATTTGAGATGTTGCTGAACGTCACATAAAAATCTAGCCTGGGCAAATAAAACACATACAACAAAATAATCCTTCTAACACACCATAGTCTAGCTATTGTACTGGTGCTCAACATCTCAGTCCATGGTTTCTATTTTTTTATACACAGAGAATTGATCTGGTGAAGCTGCTTTATTACCCCACACTAGGTGTCAGTGTTAACTTACCTGATTCTTTAGTGCAGGTATTCCTTTCTCTGTAGCAATGCAAGTTATATACCTGGGATTAACACAGGTACAAAGTACTGTTAATGTAACTTGTCTGGAATATTAGCGAAAGCAACGAAATTGCTTGTTTTAGACATTTTTATTAAAGTGAAGCTTTTGCATTGATCACCTGTAGTCTTTACCCCCAAAAGTTCACATCATGTTTACTGATAAATATAAGAAACAGTAGGCTTAAATACCCCGACGGCACTAGATACCATCTGCTCTTGGGAGTTAAGCAGGGTCAGGCCTGGCTAGTACTCCGATAGGAGGTTGGGAAAGAACACCAGATGCTATAGACCAGTAGCTCTGAACCTTTTCTTTACCAGGGATCCCCTTTAAGTATCTTTTGTTGCCACGGACTCCCAAGGCTTAACTCAAGATTTAAAACAACAACAGCAATACCTGATGATAATAATTATACAATTACACCAGCCATTAAACCTTCCCTCAGAGGCACTGGAGGGGAGGGAAGACTTTTCTCCTGCTTCTTCCTGCATGTTTGTGGCTGGAGTGGATTGAATGGTAGTGCACAGACCAAGCCAACCAGCCAGCCTTTTCCTTGGTTCCTGTCATGTGGCCACTCCACTGTAGGGAGGAGGTGGGCCAAGCAGCCTTCAAGCCTTTGCAGACCCCCTGTGAGGACATGGTGGACCCCTGGGGATCCACAGACCACAGGTTAAGAACCACCACTGTAGACTATATTTCAGAGGAAAGCAGTGGCAAAGAAGACCCTATGAAATTTATGGGGTTGCCATAAGTTGACAGGTGACTCAAAGACATGTTACACATGTTTGCATGCCTCCCCCCCCCAGTTAAAAACCTCTTGAATATGGAGGATTAATTGATTTTAAGTCTTGATGTATGGGTTTGCTTCTTATTTATTTATACCATTTTTTCTCAGCTTCTTAGACAGAAAGGCTCTCAAAGCAGCTTATCTATGATCAGGAAAAATAGACAGTCCTTGCACATAGGCTTACAGTCTTAAAAGGACATGAGACAAAAGGAAAAAGGGATGAGGAGGCAAGAGGGGGAAAAACACAACTGGTTTCAGCCAGGACAGTGTCATGACTCTACTTTGCATGCCACCTCTTTTGCATCCTGCTGGAATGGCAGCCGATATTGGCAAATGAGGGAGGAGCCTGCAGGAAAATGGTCTTTCATATCTGTAAAGTACAGTTCTTCTTCCTTGCTTTAATTTTAGTTATGGGTAGAGTGTGCACCAGTGGACTAGCAGTAAATTATGAAATGTGTGCCATCTCCTGAATAGTCACTGAGGCAACGCCCCCATGGAGATTCCAAAAATACAAGTGATCATGCTGGTCTAAAACCAGTTCTAACCATTTTCATTTCTATCAAGAACAGATCTTTTGTAAGGCTAATGTGGCTTTCCAGTTCAAAACTAACCAACCTCCAAATACTTTGGATTACAATAGAGATAGCTCATAACCATGCACTGTTGCTAAGAAAGTTAATTTTCCCTCTAACTATTGTGGGTTTGAAACAGAAACGGAATAGGAACAGGAAAGTTGGGGGGGGGGTTTCCCTGCTCATCAAAAGCACTAGGACTTTAAACCTGCATACTCTGGTTCCACTACACCACTGTTTCCCACTGTTTTTATTAGCTCTATAACAATAGTCCTGTAGGTCAGCATAACACAAGGAAAAAGAAACCTTCAGCGATTTTATATCAACTGCTGTTAAAGACATCCAGTGCCTATAAAAAGGTCTTAGCAGTAGAGCTTGTTCAATGCTGGCCGGAGCATTCTGGAAGTAATAGTCCAAAGTAACTTTTCCATGCTCCAGGTAGTAGCAATGGAATGGTAGCTTCTCTTTTTGCCCCAGAGCAAGCAGGCAGAGGGCACGATCCGATGCACTGTTAAAGGGAAGTAGGCCCATAGATCCCAGTTGGATTATTTCTAAATAAACAGGCACATAGCATAAAGTGTCACCAGACATGTATGGATTTCCCCACTCTTGTCTGTCTCCTCCCTGCCTCCCCTAGCTGTGATAACAGATGGGCTGATCATGTGGCATGGGAGGCTTCACAGCCACAAGGACAATGCATGATCAGATAACAAGCAGTGGCTATTGTCAGCAGTTGTCAGAAATAGGAAATATTACTATATTGCCCAGTTCATAACTCCAGCCACTTCATTTCATTTCACCACCAACCCTACCCTATACCCCTCAACATTAAGTCTATATTCTGTGGCCACTGATCACATTCAGTCCTGGGGTCCTTTCAAACTACACGATAATAGCACTGTGATTCTGCTTTAACACCCATGGCTGCATCCTGTGGAGTCCTAGGGTTTGTAGTTGGGGAGGCACTAGAGTGGTTCTCTGGATGAGAATTATAAATGGCCCTTCCTAAACTGAAAACCCCAGGATTGCACATATGTTGCCATGGCAGTTAAAGTGGAATCATAGCACTGTAATAGTGCAGTATGAAAGGGGCATTCATTGGGCTCTTTTTGGTATCCCACACCTTCACTTTAGGCAAGGGAGGGCAATTGTAGGTTTGGGGCCCTGGGATAGAATCATAGAGTTGGAAGAGACCAAAAGGGCCATCCAGTCCAACCCCCTACCATGCAGGAATAAACAATCAAAACATTCCTGACAGATGGCCATTTAGCCTCTGTTTAAAAACCACCAAAGAAGCAGCCTCCACCACTGTGCTCTGGGGCAGCAGACTGCCAAAAATACCCCCCAGATCCCAACAACAACCTCCTCCAAACTGAAAGTAATCCACAAACCACTTCTAGTTTTTAAGAACAAGGGTTTTTTTTTTATGTTTGACAATGTGTAGGGAGGGAGGCTGAAAGCATTTTACAAGGTGGATACAGCTTTTGGAAGGTTCCAGGTGTGGCAGTTAACCCCCCTTTCTTGAAAAGAGCAATGGGTGGGGTGTCTGGAGATCTTGAGGGCCACAAAAACAACCCTGGGTCGACCACATTTGTCCGCAGGCTAGCACTTTGTCCACTCCTGACTTTAGATCCCTCCCTTCTAAATATTTGTTGTAGTTGCTCAAGTGTTAGGGGTTGCCCTGGCTCCTGTCACGTGGCTACTCTACAGCAGGGTGAAGATGGCCCCAAGCTGCCTTCAAGCCTTGGTGGACCCCCTGTTGAAAACCACTGTTCTAGAAGACATTTGGGAACAACTTGGTACCAAATAAAATAATATAAAATTGTAGGAGCAGGTGCTATGTGGGGATGCAGCCCTCCAAGTTCTGTTGTAGGTACTAATGCAACCCCCTAGCCTTTTACAGTTGCCCACCCTGGTCTAAGGTCCGTCAGTTTAATTAAATGAACCTGTTACTCCCAAGTCCCAGTCCAATATTCTAGGCACTGCACCCCATTGTCTGTCATTAGTACAGTATTTATCTCGTGTGTGTGTGTTTTTAAAGGATATTCTTTCTTTCCTTTTGGTATTAATTTTTTTTCAAATGAAGATGTCAGAAGCTAATGTCTGGCTGATAAGAGCCCCAGCAGCCTTCTCACTGTGCTGATATTTTATTTTGTCCAAGGAAATAGGAGGGATGTTTGAGACTGAGGCAAACCCAAACATACTTCAAGGATTTGGCTATGAACCGTCCTTTTGGCTATCTCAGCAAACACCTGCATATATGTGACTCAAGTTCAAGGTCAGCTTTATTGACCCCTTTGAGCCAAGTGATAAACAGAAACAAGTTCCACAAAGCTATGTTTGATTTCAGGGGAATAAAGGCGGTCAGCAGTAGTTAAACTTCAGCAGCTTCAGCATGCCATATGACATTGACCTCAAAAAAACTCCTCAAAAGCCCCACAGCCTGCATTCTTGTGCTGCAGATTAGAAGAGTCTGGATTTAGAGGTTGTTTGAAGTTTTTGGTGGTTACAAATCAAAAAAGATTTTCTGTTCATTTAGAACAGATGATTGGTAATTTTATTTCAAAATGTAGATTAGCCTAATTTTGTCTGAAGGGCATGGCACTTAGCTGTGTTTCTTTCTTTTTAAAAAAAAATAATAGCAACATTATTACTCTAAAACCAGTTTCCCCCCTCAATTGTCCCCAGCCAGTGGTATACCTGCAGAAATTGTTGCAGCTGTAGATGTGAACACAGTGGCCAATGAAGTTTACACACACAATTTCCGCACCACACCATTGTGGCCAAAGACAATTGAGGTAAGTAAATCAGGAGGGATACCTGAATCTTTTGCCTTGGGATTTATTAATTTCAGTTTGTCTAAGGACTTTATCGGGCCAGAGTCTAAAAATGCTGTAATTCCACGAATGAAGATAGAGGGAACATGGTGGCATTATAACACTTATTATCATATGTAGCTGTAATCATGCAAAAGAACACACAGAATTATTGTATGACGACCACTAGCGCTTTAAGAGTGGGAGTTTGCTTCCACAATTTAGCATGGGAAAGATTTTGGCTGTTTTTGTGAGAAGATATGAGCGTGCTTAAAACTCCAAACAAACAAACCCCTATATTAACAAAGTTGATGAGCACGCAGGCACTGAAACAAACCTAAAAATGTGCAAACTAGACAGGGCAGTTCATAAAAAGAGCATATTGTGCTTTGTTTTCATGTTCTCACCCAGAAGTTTGCTTACTGAGGACCACCCATTCACGCTGTAATCTTGCAATTATAATGGGATGTGTTTTTGCACACCCTCAATACCATGAAAAAAGTGATATTGGCGATCTATTGATGCCTTGTCCCATCAATTAAAAGGAATGCCTTATTTGTGGCTGGAGCACGGGTAACCACGAGATGATGATGACATCATGTGATGGCCGCGGCCATTCGCACTACCATGACATCGTAATCCTGCGATTTTTGCCAATAAAGTCCTCAGTCTGCGTATGAGTTTCACTTTGTTTTTGAAAGGCTGTCTTTCTCCACTTCTTGCTATGACGTGTTACAGTTGTAAATTGCGTTAAAGTTTTCCTTGTAAGTTCACTGACAGCATCCTGCCACTGATAGAAGGCTTTGCAATTTTGAACAACTCTATTCACACCTGGAGGAGTTTGCAAAGCACCTTGCCATGAGTTCCCTGGAACGTGCGGGTGCAGGGAGGTGGATGGTGCTGGAGCTCAGCCCCAGAACCAATTACACCTGTCAAGAAGGAACTGTTTGCAGATATTGGGATTGAATCTGCTGAAGATCTGCTGCCATTCAGAAGAGACAGTACTGGTAGAAGGTCAAAATTGACCAAGGGAGCTTCATATGATGGGTAAAAAAAATCAAAAATTCTGTTGGAAATGTAGAAATAGCATAGCTTTCTGGGTTGTCGCTGTTTTCTATTGAGGAAGGTATTTAGGTAATTAGCAAGACCCTACACATTTGTGAGGCAAACACCCATAATTTGAACGGGTGGGCCTGGCAGCATTCTTTGGACAGCAATTGGACACTGCTGTGGGACTGAATTCCCTTTCTCCCTGTAGCTTTCCTAAACAACTGCTCTCGCAATCTGCTTTGAAGGCTTGGATAAATAAGCGTTTACTGTTGATCTGGGGCTGTAGGAAGAGAAAGGGTAGGGAAGCTCCTGATGTGTAAGCAGATGCCTGCCTGTCTAACTTTATATTTAGTTCATTGCTGTCTCATAAAATGCCATTTCTTAACTACTCCTGTCCATTTAAATGTAGAATCTGGTGATGCTTTTGAAACGGGTTTTTTCGTAGTAATTATTTTTGTAACAGTAAAAAGTTTGCCCTGTTAATCTCGGTTAGAAGCATTTTGGAACTATTCCTGCTGCTCTGTTAAAGTGATTAGCTCATAAAACCATGGGCTGTGTGCATTCCAGCTGACATCACTATGGTGGCTGGCCCTCTGACAGGACTTTAGTGCAGATCTGCAAACTACATTGTGTGTGCGCATATTAGAGGATGGCTGTGATAATGGCAAACATCTGTCTCTCTCTATTATATCAATGGAATGTGGACAAAGTTATATGTAATTCAGAAACAAAGATTTTTTAAACAATATACTTATAAACCGAAAGCATTTTTATCTCACCCTTTGGTCAAAGACGCTCCCAGAGCAGCTCACATATACTCACTAAGTCACTGCCCACAGTCTTGAAATCTAAAAGACAGTGACAAAAAAAGGAAGAAGGGGTGGGAAGGAAGAAGTCAATTCTCTTGAACCAGTTTTTAAATTTATAGTAGTTCTTGTAATATTGTTGTTGTTGTTTGTCATCAGGTCGACTTCAACTTACGGCAACTCCCTGAATGAGAGACCTCCAAGATACCTTATTATTAACAACTTTGCTGAGGTTTTTCAGACTCAGGGCAGTGGTTTCCTTGATTGAATCAATTCACCTGTAGTGCAGTCCCCCACTTTTCCTACTGTCTTCAGCATTGTCAAGCATTATTGCTTTTTCCAGTGAGTCACATCATCGCATGATATATCCAAAGCATGGCAGCCCCAGTTCATCTTCACTTCTAGTGAGAGGTCAGGCTTGATTTATTCTAAGACCCATTCATTTGTCTTTTTAGTAGTCCGTGGTATCTCTACTCAACTCTAGAGTAGAGCTCTACTCTAGAGTAGAACTCTACTCTAGAGTAGAACTCTACTCTAGAGTAGAACTCTACTCTAGCACCTCATTTCAGATGTGTTGATTTTCTCCTATTAGCTTTCTTTGCTATTCAACTTTCACAACCATTCATAGAAAATGGAAATACTACAGCTTGGATGATTCTTACTTTGGTGTTTTATGATTACCAGGCATAAAAACAGAAGAGGAATAGCTCAAAACTGCCAATGGAGCAGCCATGTTCTCCCATCTTTGCCTCTGAAAACATCCTGTTCGTAATAGAAAATCCTTCATTAATTTTTTCTTTATTTAGGGAATATCACTGAAGGAATTCAACAGGTTATCTTTTGATATGATTTTGATGAGTCCTCCTTGCCAGCCATTTACAAGGTGGGTTTTTAAAGTGCCCTGCTTCTGTTTACAAAGAAAAGAAAACATTGGTTGTCATATATGTTTAGAATATAAACTATGTTTCAACAAAAGATCGTATTATAGTTTGACTCTTACTGAAAAGACAGAAAGTAAAACTGTAGTGTAAAACAGAAAATTGTTTAAACCTTTTAAACCTATTTTAACTTGTTAATGTGTTTAATATGTTTTTGTCTGTTTACATTGTTTTATTGGTTAATCTGTTTTAAGTTTATTTTATTTGTATTCCACCTTTAGATTTCATGGTATTGGATGGGATATAAATATTTTAATAAATAGATAAATTGTTGTTGAGTGCCTTAAAGTCATTTCTGACTTATGGCGACCCTAAGGCGATCCTATCATGGGGTTTTGTTGGTAGAATTTGTTCAGAGGGCATTTGCCCTTGCCTTCCTCTTGAGGCTGAGTGTGACTTGCCCAAGGTCACCCAGTGGGTTTCCATGGCTGAGCAGGGACTCAAACCCTGCTCTCCAGAGTTGTAGTCCAATACTCAATACTCAAACCACTGCACCACACTAGCTCCTTAAATAAGTGCAAAAATTATTAACGTTAAATCAACTAAAATAAAAATAGTGCATATAACCAATTAGATGGGATGGAAAAGTAGCAGTGGCCACAAATCTCCTACCCCCTGAAGCAAGAAGAGAAGTGTCACCCCTTTCCATCACTGCTACAAACTGGTGCTGCTCTCAGCAGAACTGGCCAGCCACAAATGCCTGGTTCACTAAGGCACAGTGAGTACCTTACCCACAATACCCAGTACGGATACCCAGTACAGTGAGGAAAGAACCATACAGTTAGATCTGTCTGTCTGTCTAGAGAGTCATGTACTGACCATTTCCCTGTTGTATTTCTATGCTTTCTGGAGTAGTGATGGGTTAGTACCCTTCCATGGTGGATGTCCACAATTTACATTTTGCTCCCTGAGGTGGTAGTTTCCTTCTACCTAATGGGAGGAAAGGCAGAAGTGAAAATTAGATTCAGCACAGTTGCCTTCCCAGCTACCAGAAGACTCATAGTGATCATCTATGAGGCTGGAAAAAACTTCTCTCTGTCTGTCTGTCCGTCTGTCTCTCTGAATGGGGGTGGGCACGTATCAGTTACTTTTTGGATTACAACTCCTGAACTCACAGCTAGCATGGGTGAGCTGGCTGGGAGATTCTGGGAGTTATGGTCCAAAAAAAAATGTTTCCCAGCTATGGTGGATAGGTAGCATTCTCTCGTTTGCTATGCTAAACATAATAAATTATAAATAAAGTCTGGTTTAGTACAAGATTAAAAGAGAACAATTTCAGCTTCACTTTTCAACATTGATAAAGGCAAAGCTAAAGAATGTGCAGGCTTGCTTGTGGGCTCATTTACAAAAATGAAAATCTGCCCTGGATATTACCTGATAAGACAGTACATCTGAAGTCTTGATCCAGATGCAATATTTATGTGGAATGAAAGAGAAATTATTTTGTTGTGTGGGTCGAGAGTTCGAAGTTGTACACATTTGCTTATGTTTTTAATTCTGTGCTCTTTCTCTTTGCAGAATTGGCCTACAGGGGGATGTTTCTGATCCTAGGACCCGGAGTTTTCTCTATATTCTTGATATTCTTCCAAGGTAACTTTCAGGGGCAAAGTATTAAAGCTATTGCATCAATAAAACATTCCTGGATTGTTAGGGTTTTTTTTTTTAACATGTTTTGTTTTTCTACTCGATGATATTATCCTGTGGCTGAAAAAATAGCTTTTCTCCCATGCAGTTGTGATGAGTGACTGATAATACAGTACAAAGTGCTGTGACCTGTTGTAACCCCAAACAACAAATCTGTCAGCTAGGATATTTATATTTACAGTATTTGTAATTTATTTTACTTTTTACTAAGCATAGGCTTGCACTTCTGCCAGTAAGAGATAACACCTTGTAATGCATCCTGCCTTCCATATTGTTACTGACATTACTTTCATGTACTAAACAGTGAAAGCAGGATCTGATCTAGAATGAGTTGTGTGCCAGGAGAACTCAAATCTGGTTTCACTCCCTAGCTGCCTAGATTGTTAACTGCTTATGATCTAATGCTTTCCTGATGTGGTTGGATTCCAACTCTTTGCAGCTCTGGCCAACTTGGCAAAGAATCAGAGATGATGAGAGTTATAGTTCTAAACCATCCAGTGACCCACAGGTTTCCTGATTTAGTGGAATCTTGGAGCAAAAAATAAAATTTTGAATAGAGTTGCCAATGAATTGATAACCTGTTGATCATTCTTTTTAACAACAACAACAAAAAAGCAAAGCAAGCCTTTACTAGTATACAGGTATTCAAGACAGAAAAATAAAGACAAGATCCAGATTAATATATACTTACAGTTAGCTATGGAGGAGTCTGTCAGTCTCACTTTCTTCTGCATTCTGTTAAACTCAAGGTCTTTCCATCACATTTATAAATGTGCAAGTCCCAGTTACTTCTCTGTCTTCACACTTTTTCAGCTGCTTTTAAAATGTCCTTCTTTCATCCCAGTTTCTCTCATCTCCTCCTACTTCCCCCTTTGTCCTTAGCGTACCTCAGTTGCTTAAAACTGAGTTCAAAGTGCAAAAGCAGTTTTTACTCCATTAACTCAGTAGGAGGGAGAGGAGGAACAGAATCCTGCCCTTCCCAGCTCTCTCAGGCAAAAGCAAACTGCTGCAACCTCTCGTAGCTAGTGTCTTTTTTCCTCATTATTAATTTTTGCCA
This sequence comes from Gambelia wislizenii, assembly GCA_030847615.1. Taxonomy (NCBI): domain Eukaryota; kingdom Metazoa; phylum Chordata; class Lepidosauria; order Squamata; family Crotaphytidae; genus Gambelia; species Gambelia wislizenii. Next base: position 128,014,143 of record JAUMIR010000006.1, on the reverse strand, counting down.
TTTTGACTGCACTCTGATGTTGCTTGGCCACACATGTCATGGTTTGCACCTATGAAATATTGGAGGGTATGGTTTTAATATAAAATGTATTTTGTATAAATTGCTAATACTGGTCTCATTATTATAGCAATGAGATGGCAATAGTCTCCAGAAAATATGCAGTTCTTGTTATACTGTTTGGGTCTAGACATGGTACAGTCTCGTGTGCTGCCTGTTTAATTCAATGTTCCTTTCTCGTGCACATTAGAGTATGGTTTAAAACAATTTTTCCCCTCCTGCACTCTTGCAAGGAGATTCTCTGGGTTGGCTGAGGTTATCTAGAAATACCAAAACACGCTTCTCATTTTTTTTGGGCTCCCCAACTCTTGTGTGTTGCTGAGATATGGCTTCCATGCTTTCTGTCTGGGTCTAGTGACCTTAGGAGTGATGTAAGTTTTGCTTTGTTTTTGTTGTTTTTTTTAATAGGAGGAAATGGTATGCACTGCAATACTGTTTAGAGCATTCATCCAAAAGGCCAAGAAGCCTGATGCTTATCTTGATTCAATAGTTCTTGCCTTATAACTAAACTTTAATCAAATTCTTTTGCAGGCTTGCAAAGCTACCAAAATATTTACTTTTAGAAAATGTCAAAGGCTTTGAAACATCTTCAGCCAGGTATGGTGGAATTAAACACACAACCTTCTCTTACCTGTTGTCAGGAGGGGAAAGATTGACTGGAAAAAAATGCTATTTCAAAGTCTTGGAACCATAGGAACAGAGCTTGACTAAACATCAGGGGAAACTTCATAATAGTGAGAGCTGTTTAAATTGAGACACTGGGATCTCTTCTACTGAAGATACTTAAGCAAGGGTCACATGGCTCTCTGTCAGGGTTGTAATAGGCGCATCTTTCATTGCAAAGCCTACATTAAGCAGTGCCACCCCATTGGAAAAAATCAGCAAAAACAGGGAGTTGCCACACCTGCAAGCCTCCAGGAGGATTGATAAACTACAGATGAGCAATTGTGGAAGGCTAGGAGGCTGCTGCATTCCTTGCTGCACAACAGGAAGTGACTTCCTGGTGTTTTTTTTAAAGCTTCTCCTAGGTCCAAGGGGAGCAAAAACATGTCCAAAAGCCCCACACACTCTAGACAGCATTCTTGGGGGCAACATTTTTGACCTGGGGGTTTGCAGGTCACACTTTGTCCACCACTGCTTTAAAGCAAAGCCCTGCAGCTTGTGTACCTAAAAAGAGTTTTTTTTAAAAAAAATGAAACTGAAGCTTTGTTTTCTGGAGGGGTGGGCATTTCCCATGTTGGGTCCTGGGAGCAAATATTGTCCCCTGGACACCCCCCCCCCAACATATCTACCGTTGGACTGGATGATCTTGGGTGCCTTCTTTCAGATCTATGGTTCTACCTTTACTCACATTCCATATAATTCTAGGTATGGCATTAGATATTTCTTTTGGTAGACCATAATGATAAATAGCTGCCTCTCTAATTGTAGTTACCCTTAGAATATTTGAGTACACTTTTTTAAAAAGTCTGAAACCTGTCGGCCCTTGCTGCCACCACTGGCTCTCTGGCTCTCCTGGAAGCCAGTCAGGAGTCCCGCAGCATGTAACCAAGGCTGGTCACATGCAGGGGGCCTTCAGTCACATGTTGTGGGCCCCTTTCCTGCTCCAAGTCAGCAAAGAAAATGGCAGCTGCAGCAACAGGCTGGCATTCCTGTTTGGACTCTGGCCCATTTCATTGAGGTAACAGGGGAAGGATAAGCCAGGTCTGCAGCCAGGATATGCTGGCGGGGAGCTGGTGTATCCTGGCTCATGTAGATGAGCCCTAAGCCTGACTCAGTATGTATCCAGTTCATTGTAATTAGGAAGTTCAGCCAGCCAGTCAGCACAATTACATTTATGCTTCTGTCTTATTTTTGTATTGCCAGGGATGTACTCATAAAAACACTAGAAAAGTTTGGATTTACATATCAAGAATTTCTTTTGTCTCCAACTTGTGTGAGTAATCTATTGTTGTTGTTTTTTAATTACTAAACTTAGCTCATTGGATACTAGAAGCTAGCACTTCCAAATTGCAGTCCATATTTGACCGCCTGTACATTATTTACATATGAGATAGGATATAACTATAGAGCAAACTCACATCCATCTGCTGTTTCTCTAACTCTGCCCCCTTCTCCTGCTTCCATCACCAGTGAAGAAATCCGTATAGTTTGGTTTGGGTGTTGAGAATTCTGTGTCAGATCCCTGTAGTGAATGGGCTTCTGCCACTAGGCAGATGGGTTTTAGAATCCTTGTCGTCATCATGGCCAAATGTTAACAGCTGTCTAGGGTAGAGAAAGACTCAACTTTTATTAGTGACTGTTTGATATATTTATATTTATATTTTGCATTAGCTTGGCAGTTTGAGGATGGTAAAAAGATCTGAAGGCTGAGAACCGACTGGGGGAGGGAATTTTCCTCTGTTACTAACCTGCTTGCACAGTTCTCATAGCTATAGTTGGGGGAAGATGGGTCAGGCTTGCACACTTTGATTTTTCTTTGTTTGCTTCTGCACTACATTATCCTTGGGAGCCTATCTTCTATTGGCCTATTCACCCTGGAGGAAGGTACACCCAAGCCAATGCTCCCATAAAGATGGAGATTTGATCACTGGCCAGGAATGTCCTGGGTAAAATTAGTTTGGGCGTCCAGTACTACCATTGGCTGTGAGGGGGTGTTGGCCCATCAGTAAAAGGGATGGAACGCTTCACAGCTGTATAACATTTTCTGTATCATTTCTGAGGAAAGCTCAAAAACTAATAAAGCTTATACTGTAGCAGTAATGTGTGTCAATGTTTGGTACTGAAAGAGCTATTGCCGAGGCCTGGAACTACATCCAGTTATGGCACAAAACAATCCCTCACATCTTGCTTTGAATTTCTAGTGTAAACCTGTTAAAAGGTTGCACAGGAGTATGTGTTTTCTTCTTCCGAGCATGGCTGTTTGAAATATACAGCAGTTGCTTGAGGGCAGTGCTTGGTGGGACTGGCAAAACCTTATTCAACTTGAGGTAGTGTTAATGTTTAGTTAACTTGATGGTTGTTGTCTATGCAGTGCACACTGATCACTCACTGGGCCTTTGCTTGTAGCTTGGCATCCCAAATTCAAGACTGAGGTACTTCTTCATTGCACGACTCCAGACAGAACCTTTTCCCTTCCATGTACCTGGCAAGGTGAGCCTACCCTTTTGCTATTTCAACAACTGTAAACAATTCAGCCATCTGGGCCTCCACTTCCAATTTAAGTATGTATGTTGTGACTGACCAGCTTCTAAAGTAGACAGTCTTTACCTGCTGGTAAGTCTTAGTATGTAATTCTTCAGTCTAATAAATCCTACTCTCTTATCACTTATAGCAGCCTACTTGGGCCTGCCAAATGTGTAGGGTTACAACTCCCATCATCCATGCTGGCTGGGGATGTTGGGGGTTATAGTTCACCGCACCTAGAGGACTTCACTTTGAGGAAGGTTGGTTTAGAATTATTACATATTATTCTATAAGTTAGATTTCTCTGCAAGCATTTGTCCTAAATCTAATTGTTAGTGCCAGCTAGAACAGACCAGTTGAATCAATGGGTTTTATTATCAGTGTTGCCTTCAGCAATTGATTCAGTGGATCCATTCTACTTGGGACTAACAATTGGATGTAGACCTTGTAAGTTAAGTGATACCAGAATAAGATACCATTCAAATATATAAGTATACATGCAGGGTTTTTGTGTGTGAAATAAATCTCATAATATTTCACATGGAACAGCTTGGCAAAACATTCAGAGAACTGGCAGATTCCGATAAACCCCAGAATAATACATTGATTTCTTCAATATTTTGCTTACTTTTTTTCCTTCTTAATGTTAGATACTAACAGATTTCCCAAACCAGGATCAGGTGGGTTCAGAGATGCCCCGATGTAATGAAGGCTTGATGGAAGATGGTTCCCCACTGCCTACCAACGAGTCAGCCTCAGGTTTTGACAGTAATGGTGGACATTTGCAAAAGAGGGAGTTCCTTTTTAAGCTTGAAACGGAGAGAGAACTGGAAAGAAAGCAACAACAGGACAATGATCCCTCTTTGCAAATGCTAAGAAATTTCCTTCAAGAAGATGGAGAAGGACTGAGTCAGTACCTCTTGCCACCAAAGTCCTTGCTACGTTATGCTCTCCTTCTAGACATCGTTACACCCTCTTGCAGGAGATCTACATGCTTCACAAAAGGGTAAGTCTCTCAGAATGTCAGTGAATAATCAGCTGTACATCAGAATACAAACTCTTCTTTGCATGTGCTTAAAACAACTACAACCCAGAGTTAGTCATAAGCCAGAACATATTTCTCCTAACTAATAAAGTATTAGCCTTCAGGAGCACCCTCATCAAAACAGCTTTCACAGTGGCCGTACATGGAAGAACTTTTGGAGAAACTATCCTTCATAATAGCAAAGCCATACAGTGAGTTCTTGAGGAGTTTGCAAATTCATTTGTCAATGGATTTTATATAGTTCATTCAAGACAGGATAGGATTATGTGAGGATATACTATCTTCCTCCTCCTCTTCCTCCTTTATTTATTTACACCCTGTCTTTCTCTCAGATTGGGATTCAAGGCAGATTACAAGATTAAAATGTTTATAATGTAGTTAACAACACGACCGAAGTCTATGTTAGAATATATTTAAACTATTAACAATATTGGAACAGTTTAAAAAACATACACTTAAAAATTATAAAAAGCAGTTTAAAACAAGACAGCACCCTCTTAAAAGCACTTTTCATAAAAACTTTCAGTTCTAAAAGCCTGTTGGAATATATAGCTTATCACCTCAGCGGAGGGACAGTGCAGAGGGAGCAGTTCCAGCCTCGCTAGGGATGGAGTTCCAGTGCCTGTGGCAGTCACTGAGAAGGCCCTATTTTGTGTACCTACCAACTGTACCTGTAAAGGTGGGGAGACTGAAAGAAGGGCCTCTCCTGATCATATCAGAGTCTGGGTAGGCTCATATGAGGAGATCCATTCTGTCAGACAGTCTGGACCTAAGCCATATAGGCTTTGTAGGTCATGACCAGCACTTTGAATCATGCCTGGAAACAAACTGGCAGCCAGTTCTCATTAGTTTTCTTTAAAGTGTTACTGTTACAGAGCAGTGTCATCAAGATAGAATGCTGAGGCCCAAATCTAGGGGACTGCTCAACTTAATGAGGATGAGTCCCCCATCCCAAGATCAGGTCTGGCTAATCAGATTTTTGAAAAATGTAAAATAATATGATTTTAAAAGCTCTGAATGCAACTGTTCAATGATTAGTGTGCAAGAGCAAAGATAATTACTATAATAATTACTGCAGAGAAATAGAAGGCAACAACAAAAAAGGAAGAACAAGACTCCTCTTCCATAAGATTGGGAAATCAAAGGGAATTTAAACCAAAGGTAGGGGTGCTCAGTGATCAGCAGAGGAACAAAATGCACAACCAAGATAAAATAAAAAGATGATGGAAGCAATACACAGAAGAGCTATATTAAAACAGATTAAAGGATGAACGGGATATGGAAGGAAGAACCAGGTGAAGATGAACCCCAAATTTTGGAAAGTGAAATGAAAGCTGTGCTAAGAGCAATTAAGAGGAATAAATCACCAGGAACAGATGACATACCAATAGAAATGCTGCAGTTTAAAGAGACAGAATCTACTTTAGTTCTAACAAAAGTCTGCCAACAAATATGGAAAACAAAACAATGGTCCACAGATTCATTTTATATACCATCAATATACAGTACATCCCTGTCTTCCAAAAAGGAGACACAAAAGACTGCAGTAACTACAGGACCATTGCATTCATTTCAGACACAAGGAGAGTCATGCTCAAAATTCTACAACAAAGACTCCTACCATATATGGATTGAGAAATTCCTGAGGTACAAGCCAGGTTCAGGAAAGGAAGAGGCAGTAGGGACCACATTACAAACATACATTGAATTATGGAACGCACCAGATAATTCCAGAAGAAAATCAGTATGTGTTTTATAGACTATAGGAAAGCCTTTCACTGCATAGATCATGAAAAGCTATGGATTGCTCTTAAAGAATTGGGTGTGCCAGTACATTTGATTATCCTGATGCATAACCTATACTCAGGCCAAGAGGCTACTGTTAGGACACAACAAGGAGAAACAGAATGTGAAGTTGAAGGCTTTCACGGCCAGCATCCATAGATTTTCCTTAGGTTTTTTCTGGGCTATCAGGCTGTGTTCTGAAAGAGTTTATTTCTGATGTTTTACCTGCATCTGTGGCTGGCATCTTCAGAAAAATTAAGAGGAATAAAGATGCCAGCCACAGATGCAGGCGAAACATCAGAAATAAACTCTTTCAGAACATGGCCTCACAGCCCAGAATAAACCCCAGGAAAACCTAGAGAACCAGAAAGTTTCTCAATAGGAAAGGGACTCAGGAAAGGCTGCATTCTATCACTTTATCTATTCAACTTGTACATAGAAAACATCATACAAAGAACAGATTTAGACTCGCAAAAAGGAGGAGTGAAGATCAGAGGAAAGAACATCAGTGATCTAAGATATGCAGATGACACCAGCAAACAGCAAAAAATTGGAACATTTACTAAAGATAGTCAAGGAAGAAAGTGCCAAGGCAGGCTTACTGTTGAACATTAAGAAAACAAAAATAATGACCACGGAGGATTTACATAAATTTGATGTAGACAATGAGGAAATTGAAATAGTTAAAGATTTCCCATATCATGGATTGCTCATTGATCAGAATGGAAATTGCAGTCAAGAAATCAGAACACTAGGACTGGGAAGGGCAGCTATGAAAAAACTAGACAGGATCCTGAAGTGCAGAGAAATATAATTGAACACTAAAGTCAGGATTGTCCAGGTCATCATATTTCCCATCACTATGTATGGTGTGAGAGCTTGACAATAAAGAAAGAAAATCAACTCATTTGAAATGTGCTGGAGAAGAGTTCTATGGATACCATGGACTGATAAAAAGACAAATCAATGGGTCCGAGAGGAAATCAAGCCTGAACTCTCCCTAGAAGCTATGATGACTAAACTGAGACTGTTGTACTTCACACACATCATGAGAAGACAAGAAAAGATGATAATGTTTGGAAAAGGAAAGTAAAAGGCAGTAGGAAGAGAGGAAAACCACATTCTAGAGAGAGAGATTCAGAAGACATGACCCTATGTCTGCAGGAAGTGAGCAGGGCAGTTGAGGAAAGGGTGTCCTGAAGGTGCCTCATTCATAGGGTTGCCATGAGTTGAGGTCGATTTGAGGGCAGTTAACAACAACAACAAAGCTCTACCCCAAGACACCATTATGCCCAAGTGTAAAATTACCTAAGTGCAGCACTGCTGTTCATCTAGGTGCTCAGACTGAGAATTTCAACTTAATTCTGTAGTTGTCTATGTTGAATATTAGGGTTTCCTTGCTCTCTGGCTTCAGCACTCACTGCTTTCCCATTGCACACAGTTGGCATTGGATGCAGCCCTTGGGGATGAAAAGATTGTGCACCCTTGGCTTACTGTGTTTGTTTATTTCATTTATGTACCATCTTCCATCCAGTGAGCTCAAGACAAGGTACACAGCTTTCTGCTTTATCACTTCTTCCTTGCAACAACTGTGTGATATAGATCAGGCAGAGAGAGAGAGAGAAAGAGAAATAGAGAAACTAGACAAAGTTCACACAGTGAGTCACCCAATGACTAGAACACAGATCTCCCATGCCCCAGACCAGCTTTCACCACTACGCTACACTGGCCCTCATGTATACTTTTACTACACTGGTAAAGGTATAAAAGTATATTTTTAATCTCCCCCCCCCCACACACATGCTGTCTGTTCAGTCTGTGCTTGCATAGTATTTATCAAGTAACCTCAGCCTGTTTCTCACATTCTGGTTCTCCTATAATTAACATTAAATGACAGCCTGCAGGAGACTGCTGAGTAAATGTGTTTACATATAAAACCACATTGGCTCCAGAAGAAGGATACCATAATTTTAAAAATAATCTTTGCTGTTAACTATGGGCATTTTTTTGGTTGTTTATTTTGGTCTTTTCTGAAACCAACAAGTTGCAAGTATAGATTAAGAGTAACATCTATTTGAGTTCATTGGTCTGGATTCTTTTGAAATAAAACTGTGGTCTAAACCCAACTGCAAGTTCCAATTCAAGTAAGTCAGCCTTTATGTAAATCTTATTGATTCGGTGGAACTACTCTAGTTGGAACCAGTGATTGGGTTTATGTGCATGACTATTTTGCTAATGATTCTATCTAAAGTATCAGTGAGTCCAGACTTCTGAAGTAGCCCTTCTCCATGTATATATGATGGAAAATGTATTTGGGACACCTCTGGGCATGTGAATGCTGAGGAACCTGCAGATTTGCAATTCAAGAGAATGAATCACACACATACATAAGAGCTGATATAGACGCATAGTTGGCTGCATGTATACTTTAGCAATTTCTCATCACATCATTTTTCAGGGAGTTGGTTGAAGGAAGGTTTGAAAAAGAAGAAATGTCAGATTAAGAATGAAAAAAAATCCACCTGGCTGTGTGTGCATGTTACAGCAATTGGGAATGTGACCCATTTGGATTGAATGCATACTACAGTCTTTCATTTTGGGTTACACTTGCCAACCATGCAATCCCCAGATGGGGTACATTAAAAAATAATGCCTTTTGCAGATAACCTTTATTATGCCATTTGTGAGTGCTGTCCTTTTAAACTCTGCATTCATCAGTACAGGCAGTCTCAGAGGAATCTTAATGTATCTTTCTTAATTGATTTTGTTTAAGGTATGGGCATTATATAGAAGGAACTGGCTCAGTGTTGCAGACAGCAGAAGATATCCAGGTACAGTGGTCTCATAGGTTTCTTGGTTAAGGCATTGTAAGATATATTTTCTCTGCTTTTATTGGTAAGGATGTACAAGGAGCACACAATGTCAAAGACAGCTGCCCTTATAAGTGTCTTAGGCAAAAATTTGAGAGTCTTCAGGGAAGACCTTTTTCTTGGTCCTGTCACTATCAAAGGTACATTTGGCAAGGACATAAAACAGGGCTTTCTTAGTGGTTGCTTCCAGCCTCTAGAAATCCCTGCCAAGAGGCTAGATGGCGTCCTCTTCAGACAAGACCTTTGTATTCATACAGGCCTGTGGCATTTGACTTGGCTTACTGTTAAAGGCATTTAAAATGTTTAATTGTTGGTCATTGTGAGTGCCATTCTTTCAGATGAAATGTGGAATATAGATTTCAGCCTAAACACAGTTTTAGCCCCAACTAGGGTAGATCTACTGAATCAATGGGGACTTGGTAAGCCAACACTTCTGTAAGTTCTATTAGTTCAGAGTGGTCTTCTTCAGTTGGGGATCACAGTTGGATTTAGGCCTTAATAATAAATAGTTTAGACTTCTGATCTGACAGTTTTAGTACTGACTCTAACAGGACTTCAGTAAACATAAATAATGATTCGCACTCTTAGGAACAGCAATAGTATTCAGTATCCTCAGGCCGCTGAGCTGATGTCTGCCCTGATCTCTCCACACAGGCAAGCACTTACTACCATTGTAAACTTCCCACAGTGCATTGAAGCACATAGTACAGCATTGCCCTGGGGCAGTTAGAGATTTTAAAATAATGGTTGCCTGGCTTCAATTGGAAGAGTATTGAATGTGGGTGTGGAGTAAGGAGGTACTATCCCTAGAATCATAGAATTACAGAGTTGGAAGAGACCACGAGGGCCATCCAGTCCAACCTCCTGCCATGCAGGAAATCACGATCAAAGCATCCCTGACAGATGGCCATCCAGCCTCTGTTTAAAGACCTCCAAGGAAAGAGACCCCACCACGCTCCAAGGAAGTGTGTTCCACTGCCAAACAGCTCTTACTGTCAGAAAGTTCCTCCTAATGTTGAGGTGGAATCTCTGTTCCTGTAGCTTGCATCCATTGTTCCGTGTTCTAGTCTCTGGAGCAGCAGAAAACAAGCTTGCTCCATCCTCAATGTGACACCTCTTCAAATACTTAAACAGGGCTATCATATTGCCCCTTAACCGTCTTTTTTCCAGGCTAAACATATTCAGCTCCCTAAGTCTTTCCTCATAAGTCATGGTTTCCAGACCTTTCACCATTTTAGTCGCCCTCCTCTGGACACGCTCCAATTTGTCAATATCCTTTTTGAATTGTGGTGCCCAGAACTTGACACAGTATTCTAGGTGAGGCCTGACCAAGGCAGAATAGAGTGGCACTATTACTTCCCTTGTCCTAGACACTACACTTCTATTGATGTAGCCCAAAATCACATTGGCCTTTTTAGCTGCCGCATCACACTGTTGACTCATGTTCAACTTGTGGTCTACTAGGATTCCTAGATCCCTTTCACACGTAGTCTCGTTCAGCCAGGTCTCCCCCATCCTATATCTATGCATTTCATTTTTCCACCCCAAGTGCAGTACCTTACATTTCTCCGTATTGAATTTCATTTTGTTAGCTTTGGCCCAGCTCTCCAGTCTATCCAGGTCATTTTGAATTTTGATCCTGTCCTCCAGGGTATTAGCTACTCCTCCTAATTTGGTGTCATCTGCAAATTGGATACGTATGCCACTAATTCTGTCATCCAAGTCATTGATAAAGATGTTGAATAGCACTGGGCCTAGGACAGAATCCTGTGGCACCCCACTGGTCACATCTTTCCAAGACGAAGAGGAGCCACTGCTGAGCACCCTTTTGGTTCGGCCAGTCAACCAATTACAAATCCAGTTAACTTGTCTAGTCCACATTTTACAAGCTTGTTTGCAAGAATGTCATGGGGAACCTTGTCAAAGGCCTTACTGAAATCAAGGTATGCGATATCCACAGCATTCCCTTCATCTACCAAGCTGGTAATTTTATCAAAAAACGAGATCAGATTAGTCTGGCATGACTTGTTTCTCTGAAACCCATGTTGACATTTTGTGATTATGGCATTGCCTTCTAAATGTTCACAGACTTTTTGTTTAATGATCTGCTCTAGAATCTTCCCTGGTATTGATGTCAGATTAACTGGATGATAATTGTCAGGATCCTCTTTTTTCCCCTTTTTGAAGATGGGGACAATGTTTGCCCTCTAGTCTGCTGAGACTTCCCCTGTTCTCCAGGAGTTCTCAAAGATTATTGCCAATGGCTCTGAGATCACATTTGCCAGCTCTTTTAATACCCTTGAATGTAGTTCATCTGGTCCTGGAGATTTAAATTCATTTAGATTAAGAAGGTATTCCTGTACTACCTCTTTACTTATTCTGTGCTGGATTTCCCCTATTGTGTCCTCTGTTCCATTATCCTCAGGTTGATCACCCTTTTCCTTTTCTGAAAACACTGAGGCAAAGAAGGTGTTGAGTAATTCTGCCTTTTCTCTGTCCCCTGTTAGCATTTTGCCATCTTCTCCATGTAGTGGCCCTACCATTTCCTTCTTCTTCCTCTTGCTGCGGACGTACCCCAAAACCCCTTTTTATTGTTCTTAACCTCTCTAGCGAGCCTGAGTTCATTCTTTGCTCTAGCTTTTCTGACTTTACTCCTACACGTGTTTCCTATCTGTTTGAATTCTTCTTTGGTGATTTCCCCCTTTTTCCATTTCCTACGGAAGTTCTTTACCAGCCTGCACCACAGGACGAACACCACCATCCCCACATTGCCGTCAGCAAATCTGTGCTTAAGTCCGTTCAGCAGTTCACCTACCTGAGAAGCATCATCTCCTCAGATGCCAAGATTGACAAAGAGATTGATCACGGATTAGCAAAGGCATATAGCACATTTGGAAGACTTTACAAAAGAGTCTGGAGTAATAAACACCTGAGGCAAAGCAGAAAAATCAGTGTGTATAGAGCCATTGTACTGTCTATTCTCCTTTACAGGTTTGAAACATGGGTCATCTATCGCCACCACTTAGGACTCCTCAAACACTTTCATCAGCGCTGTCTACGCACAATCCTAAATATACACTGGACTGACTATGTGATGAATGTTGCTGTCCTTGAACAAGCAGGGATCACCAGCATTGAGGCCATGATACTGAGAACACAGCTGCGCTGGGCAGGGCACGTTTCTAGGATGGAGGACCATCGCCTCCCAAAAATAGTACTCTATGGTGAACTCGCCATGGGACAGTGTAAGAGGGGCGCTCCAAAAAACCAATACAAGGACTCCCTGAAACAACATCTCAGGCTCGGCCAAATTGATCACCAACAATGGTCTGCCCTGGCTTCATATCGGGAGGCATGGAGACGCACTATCCATAATGCTGCAGCCTTATTTGAGAACTCATGCTGAAGAAGTCTTGAAGAGAAACAACAATGCAGAAAGAATCACAACCCAGAAACATCACCCAAGGAGACCCTCAGCTGTGTTTTCTGCAACCAGACTTGTTTATCTCGGATTGGCCTTTTTAGTCAGCGCGCTTGCAGCAAGCGCGGGATGAGTCCTTCCTGAATCTTTGTTTGTGAAGAAAAGCCAGAGAGAGATACATGTTCTGTTTAAAACTTAGCTCCATTGAAAGTTCCTTAGTCATCCATCCTGGTTTCTTGAGAAAATTCCCATTTTTCTTCCTCATTGGTACTATTTTAAATTGTGCCTTCAGTATCTCCCTTTTGAGAAAGTCCCATCCATCTTGAAGTCCCTTCTCTTTTAGTATTCCTGACCATGGGATCACCCCTAGTATTTCCCTGAGTTTATTGAAATCAGCTCTCCTAAAGTCTAGGATGCATGTCTCACTGTGCTTGGCTTTTCCTTTCCATTGTATAACAAACTCCAGGAGAACATGATCACTCTCACGTAAGGATCCCACCACTTGCACCCATTAACCGGGTCATCCCTGTTGGTTAGGATCATATCCAAAATAGCTGACCCCGTTGTTGCCTCGTCCACCTTTTGGAGAATGAAATTGTCTTCTAGGCAAGTAAGGAATTTGCTAGACCTTGAAGTTTTGGTTGAGTTAGATCTCCAGCAAATATCAGGATAGTTGTAGTCACCCATCACCCTGGCAGACATTATGAAGGATCATCTCCTTAATCGCAGCCAGCCCTGTTCACTTTGATACTGAGGATGGAGCAGGCTTGTTTTCTGCTTCTCCAGAGACTAGGACACAGAGCAATGGGTTAAAATTCCAGGAAAAGAGATTCCACCTAAACATTAGGAAGAACTTCCTGACAGTAAGAGCTGTTCAGAAGTGGAATACACTGCCTTGTAGTGTGGTGGAGTCACTTTCTTTGGAGGTTTTTAAACAGAGGCTGGATGGCCATCTGTTGACAATGATTTGATTGTGTATTCCTGCATGGCAGGGGGTTGGACTGGATGGCCCTTGCGGCCTCTTCCAACTCTATGATTTTATGACTTCATATTGTTCTTCCTAGCCTTATTTTCCAATATTTTCTATATCATTGGCCTTGAGTGCAGGGTTGGTCAGTTTTACTTTCTATAACCATGGCTTCTCGCAGTTTTGCCAACAAAAAAAGTTTATAAGTGATGAAATCAATCTGTCACATGAACAAGACACTGGGATAGCTTTCTAAACTGTTACTCTAATCTTTTTGACATTAACAGCAGATAAAGCTAATCAGTTAGTTAAAGAAGGAGGCAAGTAATTTGAACAATTCTTCAAGCACCATTCTATAAGGTGCTCATTTCAACAAAGGCATAGGAAATCATTTTTGGGGGCTAGCATACAAATTGCACACACTCACACAAAAAGTCCTGAGGATTTTGTAAGTCTGCTATAACAAAAACAGTAAAGAAGTCTTGTGATTCTTTAAAGTGCATGTTTTATTTTTCGTAAACCTTGGTAGGCTGCAGCCCACCTTCATCTGATAAAGTGGGGAACAGTTCATAAAAGCTTATGCCGAATCAAACGTCATCTTCAAGGTGTCACAAGACTCTTCATTGTTTTTACCATACCCGCTCACTCATGAATTAACCCTACTCAGTGATTCCACTTGACTTTTCACTGATTTTTGTGCCTGTGTATCATAGAGCTAAGATTTTGTATTTCATTCAATACACCTTCCTTGAATAGTTTACTAGGGCACTTCTAACAACTCATGATTTATTTCTTTTGATGAGTTGTGATCTTTGTATCAAAAATGGATTTGTTTAGGGGTTTTTTCCCCTCAGGGAAGAATTTTGTATTGAACTGATACTCAAATTATATATAAAACACAACTTTTTCTATACCCTCTGCAAATTTTGAATGTAAAGCAGTACTGATAAGTAATTTTGCAAGGTCTTCCAAGGGTTGTGTGTTTTAAAGCTTTAAAGAAACTGGGCTGCCCTTAAGCTGTTCCACCAAGTGAAGTTCTTAAAGCTCATACAAGCTTCTTTGAATGAAGGCACTGTATAGTCTTTGAGCTAGATCACAAGGGACACTCTCTGACCAGCTTGGCAAAAATTTAGGAAGCCTTACTTGTTATATACACTATGATTTTAACATTTTATAAACTGCCCACCTCTTGGCATAGGCAGCACCAGACAGGGGAGGATGGTTGTGTGTGTGTGTGTGTAGTGCTGTTTCTTACCACTGAAGGGAATTGTCATAGATACCTGCCTTGTGTACAACACATCATTGAACCCTGAAACTGGGCATGAAAGAGCTATTTTACAGTTAGAAAACTGTAGCTAGGCCTCACTGAACTATTTACTCCCAACATGTCATTCAGGCAGACAAGAGAAAATGAGATCAAAGGTTTTCCTGTGTTCAGCAAACAGATTTCTCTGTTCTTCCCCACATCTCAGCTTAGCTGTGAGGGACGCAGTGGGGGGGGGGGACCTGTAACCTGCTTCTGTGTAATAGGGATTTTCTTTGCCTAAACTTTTGGGAAGCAGTCTATAAACCATTGCTTTAAGCCACACCTTTGGCTTATATTCAGAGTGCTGGCTATGACTTTTAAAGCCCTACATGGCTTGGGTCCAGACTATTTCAAAAACTATATCTCCCTATATGAGCTTACCCAGGCTCTAAGATCTGCAGTGCAAGGCTTTCCCTCGGCCCTACCACCATCCCAGGTATGTTTGGTAAGGACACGAGAGAGAGCCTTCTCAGTGGCTGCTAGCTACAAGATGTGGAACTCACTTACCGAGGAGGTCTGGTTGGCCTTCTTCCTGACGTCTTTCCACTGTCAGGTAAGGACCTTATTACATAAGGAGGCATTTGGTTTTTAGTATGTTGTGGCAGATAGAGCTTTTAATGAGAGGTGCAGTATTTTATCTTATTGCATTTAAAATGTCTTTTTAATGCTGTTTTTGACTTGTGTTTTTAAAACTGTAGTTTTGTTTAATTGTGTTTTAGCCTTTGTACCAAGAGTTTTAACTGTATTGTATTTCTTTTTAAACATTGTATGCTGCCTTGAATCCCATGCTGGGAGAAAGGCAGGATATAAATTATATATCTCTGGGGTGAGGAGTCTACACACATGCCCAAGAGATATGATGGCTTTGAAAGGGACTCCACTGTGAGTAGGTGGCTTCCACAGTAGAGCAGGTGAAGGGTTTTATTTGCTATGAAACACCTGCTGTATCTGTGGAAGACTAATACATCTCATTTTACACCAATGGATTTGTCTTATCCTGACCCCTCTCAAAGCTATTTCACCGTGGTGGCCCTATCCAAACCAATCTAGAGGGCAAAGAGGAAAATTCATTCCCCCTCACAACACACTTGTCCTACAATCTTAAATCCTGTAATTATTTGGATGAAAGACATTCTTCATTCTCCCCTTTCCATGCTATTCATCCATTCTGTGCACTTTCCTGTTGCCACCGTTGTTTCTTGGCCCTCCTGCAGCCTGTAACAGGAAGAGTATCAGCTCAGCTCTGCTGAAGATGCTTTTCTGGGGTCTTGTGATACATAAGTTACTGAGTAATGCATGCAGGTA
Source organism: Gambelia wislizenii (assembly GCA_030847615.1). Classification (NCBI taxonomy): domain Eukaryota; kingdom Metazoa; phylum Chordata; class Lepidosauria; order Squamata; family Crotaphytidae; genus Gambelia; species Gambelia wislizenii. The sequence goes on along the minus strand of JAUMIR010000006.1, from coordinate 127,998,201 downwards.
AGACTATTATAAAATAATTACACACCCTGAACAACTGGCTTCTCTATTTTCTGCAGCTGAAATCTGTATTTAAATCCTTTGAGAGTTTATCTGAAGAAGAGAAGCTTATGAAGCTGTCACTGCTTAAACTGCGGTACTTTACCCCAAGAGAAATAGCAAATCTACATGGATTTCCTCCGGAATTTGGTATGTGTCTAGTTTATTTAATAAATATGCACATACTCCCTACACAAGGGGAGGGCAAAGGACAGTCCATGCTGACCCCCATGCCCCCCCAGTGCCAGTAAAAAATAATTCTGCCAGTAAAAAAAAGGGGGACTATTGCCATTCCTGAAGTACTCTGGATGTAGCTGTTTTACATTTAAATGCATGAGCAGGGATCCCAACCCTGATTCCCACCTCAGCATTTCTCCTGCTGTTCCTCTCTGTTGGAAGGAGAGCATTCTATGCCACATAATAATTTCTGAGCCCCCTAAGCTAATGTACTGCTTCAGGAGTGGTGAAGAATGCCATCCTGTCAACTTCCAGTCCAGTTGGCTTCTGTATGGGGAATGAAAATGAGTTGCCATCTTGTCCTGTGCCTCAAGCAGCAAACTGATTTGGAACGGCCCTGATAAAATTAATATAGAACAATCAGTTTCTTCCAATAAAAGGCAGTAGAGATTTTAGCTGCTATCAACAAATGGTATTCCTGGTATATATCTTCTAGTTCCACAGTCTGGTAAAAAGAGTTCACCATCACTACTGTAAGAACCTCAAGGCACTTAATTCCATTAATTTGCTCAGTGTAGGATAGGCCAGTCCTAAACAACGGCCTGTGCATTGTCTTAAGACACACCCTATATACTAACACAGTAGATTCATTCTCTAAATATGCAACCTTATGTAGCCAATGCTAGCAATAACTGTAGTAGTTATAAATTATGGACCACTCTACAGTATATTTTGAAATGCATAAAGTGGTCCATCTCTATAATTCATAGTCTCTTTGGATATTAGGAAGAGATTTACTGGTGCCCCTTCTTGGATGTGGGGGAGGCAGGGTCATAAACTCTTCTAATTGCTTTATTGCCATTAATATAATAGGTCTCCTAAGATTGCTGAAACAACATCATTATGATTGACCAGGATGTTGTTGCACCTGCGTCTAGCTTTCAACTGAGTGGCACCAGATTATTTAGAAAGGGTTTTTTTTTCAAACACTGAATCTAATGCTTTTTCAAAGATTAGAACAAGGGTGGGCAAAGTGCAACCCTACAGAGGTTGTGGGATTGCAACTTCCATTAGCTGTAGCCAGCAAAGCCAATGTAAGGACTGTTGGAAGTTGTAGTCAGTAATATCTGAGTAAGGGAAAGGAAGAATGTTTAGGAGTAAGGGAGAACAAGGAAGTGCAGGAAAGGAAGGAAGTACAAGTGTAGGCTCAAAAAGGTGTTGTCTTACATTTTGACTTGCAAGTGAGCGATGTTTCGGAACATAGCATTTAAGACTTGAATCAAGTTTGGCCACAGTTCACTGGATATGAATATGACGGGGAGAAAAATTACTCCAAACTAGACAAACACATTCTTTGCCAAAGAGCAATGAAATGGCAAGCAAGACAAGCTGTTCCCTAAAATAGGAACATTCTTGAATGAACCACTTTTCAGTGGAGCAAAGACTAAGGTTGACTAAACTGAAAGCCATAGAGTAAATGTCCCTAAATGGAGTACATGCTGGATTTTCCATACTTCATGAAGCATATACTGTAGACTTTGTGTGCACTGGGTATTAAGCACCAGGAAGCCAAACAATTTGCCCTCAGTGGGTCTGTGCCAAGGGCAGGCTGTTTTTTTTTTTTAATTACTCCTATGGGGTATTGAACAGACTTAATGAAATGGAGGACTTGCAATACAATCCAAAATTCTCATACCTGGGAGTAAACTGCATTCAACTCAATGATACTAATTCTTCTACATCCTCCTTATTCTTCTTCTGATTTTTAAATTCAATTATTCCCTTCATTACAACTGTAATGATAGTCAACTCCCCTTCTCACTCCAATTCTTAATTGATGGGTCTTAATATACTGTATATGTCACTGTCAGTCACCACATATATAGTCTGTCTTTGCAACTCTTGATTGATAGGTTGTGTATTATTCATTTTGTTCAAAAAGTGAAACAATATGAATAATACACAACCTAGGAGTTGAATAGGAATAATACACAACCTAGAATAATACACAACCCAGAAAAACGTTTGATCCTGTGGTGCTTAAACCTAGAGTTTACACAAGTGACATAGACAATAAAAGGTCTCCAGAGTTCTTCAAATGGGTCTTCCTTGATGTCTCCTGTTGCTAGTCTAGCATTATTGCCACAAACCGCTATCTATCCTTTTTAAAAAAACAAAGTCATTTCAAGCTTTTCCAACTCAGTGGTACTTACTTCTGAGTAGACATTTATAGGATTAGATTGTCATACATACATAGCAATAATTAGCAATTGCATTCAGAATTGCGAACATTAGTATGATTGAGAGGATAATAAGTAGCCATGCTTTTGATTCTTTTAAATGATCAATTTTGTTTTGTTTTAGGTTTTCCTGACAAAGTAACCACAAAACAACAATACCGTCTGCTTGGAAACAGTCTCAACATACATGTAGTTGCTAAATTAATCTCATTACTGGTTGTTTAGTGTGGAAATACAACCTGATCTGATGAGCTATCTTGTGTGCTTCCTACACCATGAGAATACATACTGCGTCTTTGCAAATGGAATAAAAGTGATCACTGTGATGCATCTGTGACTGCTAATGTGTTAAGCTTCCATTTCAAGTGTTTGTCAGAAGAAAAAGCCCTAAATCCAACTGTTAATTCCTGCTAGAGTACACTGAATGTTGCTAACACTTATGTAAATCCTATGGATTCAGTGGTTCTACTTTAGTGGGAGCCAGCAGTTGGACTTAGACTTGGATGTTTCCCAACTTATGTAGCTGCCGTACAATTTATAAAAATGGCAACTGTTACTGAGAACAGAAGTCTAGTGTTATGTTGTAATTTGTGAGCACAGAACCCATGTTTGTTAGCAAAAAATGAAATTAAAGTTTTACATTAAGTTGAGGGACCATTTAAATTTGAACATAGGTCATCTTGAGTACTTCTAAACTCAGTGAAATAGTGGACTATTGATGCTTTTTATTAAATAAACAATTTTGCAAGAATAAAGTAGTCATCATTGTGTGCCTTCAAGTCACGTCTGACTTATAGTGACCCTAAGGCAAAAGTATCATGGCGTTTTCTTGGCAAAATTCTCAGCTCAGAAGGGGTATGCCATTGCCTTCCTTTGCCGCTGAGAATGTGTGACTTGTACAAGGTCACCCAGTGGGGTTCCATGGTCATGTGGAGACCAGAGTCCTAGTCCAACATTAAAATCACCGCACACCTTGGCTCTCAAAAACAGTAGTAATCATCTTTAATTATTCTGGATGCCTTGAAAGATACACCTTTCATTTTAAATATCACTCTAATTGTCATCTCTTCTTTCAAAGAATGATGGGAAAAGATACAGCGGTTCACACTGAAAGACAGAAACAAAAATTTGACAAATGCCACAAACACCAAACAGACACTTATTCTCCTTGCATATCTCCACCCAGAAATTAGCAATTCAAATACACAAATGTACATATCCTTTCCAATAGGGGCTCACAGTATATAAACCCCACACACACTCCTACCCAACCCTTTGCTGAAGATGCCAGCCACAGATGCAGGTGAAACATCAGAAATAAACTCTTCCAGAACACAGCCACACAGCCTGGAAAAAAAACATGGAAAACCTATCATGGGAATTGTAGTTTGCTGATAATTTTTTGTTAGTTTGCTTTAGCATATTCTAGACATAAGGAAATCTGTCAGTTTTGCATTTTCCTTTATTCGGATTAGTTAGTCACCTTGAATAAGATGGCATTTGTTACTATTTGTGAATTCTTCAAAAACAAACTGAAATAAAATTCTCCCCTATCCATTATAGCCAAATCCAGTTTGTATAGCATTTCCTAGCATGGAGAGAAACTTGTTATACCTAGATGCCATATAGGTGCTGAAGATGAGAAGCCGCTAGAAGAAAAAGAGTTTGCAATCCTAATTCAACCCTAACGTGGGTGAATGCTCAGGAATTTGAACTCGTGCTTTATATGTGGGATTAGCTCACATATAAAGGGTTTAGCTCCACTTAAAAAGGGATCAGGTAGCAGGTAATAGAAAAAAAACCTCTGCCTGAGACAGTGGAACACTACTGGAGAATAAATTACACCTGGCATAATGAACAAATAATCTGACCTGGTATAAAGAAGTATCCTATTAATCTCTCGATTTTTGATGTAGAGGTGTGAGTGCTGTTACTTATGTAGCCAAAACAGTACTGTCCATGGAGAAGAGGGAGATATCACCAGACTCAGGGGAAAAGAATCAAAGTGAAAAACATCTTTAGAAGTGTGTAATCAATAGCCCTTGGGGTACAAATACACAAGACTGGGTGGCTGCAGAATGAATTGGAGGCAAGAAATGGAAAACCAAATGGAAGGGCAAATCGAATGGAGTATTGTGGAGGAGAGCATGGCTGGTTGGCTTGAACACTGAACTGCAATCTGCAATGTTTTTACTGAGGGTTTCTCTCCTAAATTAGGCATATAAGAACTGAAACCTAATCTTACTATTTTAGACTTGGCTAAATACTTTAATTATTTTGTACTTATATGTTACAGTTTTGGAAAGTAGAATATCTGCCAATTAATTTCTGTCAGACATATTTTCTTTTTCTGCTTTCATATTTTTTCTGTGGCTCACCCAACTGTTTATATTTTTTCACCCTGTAGCGGACATAGCTATCAATATCAGCTTCAGCTCAGTTTCCTGTGTAAGTTTGTTTAAAATCAAAGCCCATTAGACGTCCACTATATCTTGCTTTCCAGATATATGAAACCTCTTAAGTGCTCTTGTGGTTTCTGCGCTTATAAACTATGGATCAATAATGATACCAGCTTCTGTCATTAGGATAGACCATGCCCTTCTGGGCAATCATAGACAAACAGTGTTTTGCTTACATAGTTTAGATATTAAAATGCACCGAAACTGCTAAGAGGCCAAATAATAATAGAACCACAGATATGTAAATGAATTAATACACCATATGGTAACTTCTGTTTCACTCTTACAAGCAATGGATGCACCACACATCCCCTGGTATGAATAATTAAGTTTGAACCTTGCTGTTCCTCTTGTATTATTAGGCAGGATTACTTCTTGGAGCAATGAACAATGGGAAAAATTTAAAAGAGATCACAAAATGCTGCTTTTGATATTACCGGTACCAGCCACAATGAAACAGCAGTACAACATCTCTGTATTGTGGACTACTGCTGCTATTTCATACAAATGGGGAACACAACAAAATGTTGCAGTGTGTTCAGTACCTTTCTCTATGGTATTCCATTTCTCTTCCCATATGGTTTTCCATGTTTGCCATCAACAGTCATGTAGTCTCTACCCTGGGGTGTTTTTGGAAGTTGACTGCTGCCTCTTTCTTATGCATATGTGGTACCACTTAGATTATATAAACAGTGTCACTCAATGGCTTGAACATCAGAAATTAAATCCATGTCATTTGCACAGTATATAATCTACACTGTGTGTTAGTGATGGGAAGAGTGCAGCTCACATACTGCATGTAGCTGGCCAAGGCCATTCTCGCAAGAGATGTGATTTTTCACCTGAACAACTCTCTACTCCTTGTTTTTGCTCCTAAAACTTTTGACTTGAACATGCATTCAATATAAGTTCCCAAAGAAACAGGAAACAAGGCAAGTGCAACCCCAAGACCCTCTGTGGATATCTGCCTCTGATTTAACTTAAAGAATCGCCTATCTTAGTACAACTGTAAAGTTTTATATGAAGGCCAGCATTCTGTTAGGTACTATGCATGCACCTTTCTTACACCTGCTGCAGGATGCTGTAGGGATTGGTATTCCTTTGCTCTGCAGCACCCAATGCTACCACTGATTTACTGTAAAACCCTTGAAGCTGCCTCACACAACCACTGAGTGTTGTGCAGTGAGCAGGAAGGTTTAGAGAAGCATTGGGCTACATTCCTGTAGCCAGATACAAAATGATGACATCAGTACTGAAATCCGCCAGGGGTCCTCCAGGGATCTCAGTGCTGCACATCTTGTTAAGGGGATGTAGCCAGACATTTTCCCAATCCTGCCCCTTCACCACAGAGCACGGGATGGCCATACAGTGCGGCTTCAGGGGCTTTTCAGTAAGTCAGGGGGCAGATATATGATTCAGCATAGCACAGGTCTGCATGCAGATATTTTCATTGTGCTGAGAGAATGTTGGACTGAGGCCAAGATCTGTGGGCGTGTGAATAACCATATGCATTTTGGATAATTAAGCCATGGGCTCCACCCACCACAAGACCATCCTTGATCTAGGCTTGGTTACCTATGTCAGTTGTTATCTGTTCAGCCCTGTCCACCTATCCTCACACCTGACATTCTAACTTATTTGATTTGCATGTTTAAATAAATATATGACCGTAGGGCAAGGCTTAGAAATGTATGGTCCTCCAGATAATTGTTGGACTGCAACTTCCATCATGCCTCATTATTGGCTGTGTGTTGGCTAGGGCTCCCCCATCCCTTTCTCCAACTCTTGCTAATGTTGCAATGAGTAAGAAAGAATGCTTGGTTTGGTCTCATTTCATTGGTCTGGGTTCATGGTAATAGATGTGAGTAGTTGGCTTGGTCTTTATTGAAGGGATGTTTGCAGATATCATGAATGCAATTCCAGCATCACAATGCAAAAAGAGAAAATGTTGCTAGAGAAAAAGAAAAGAAGCAAACTGAAAAGCTCATTGCCTGATGAAAAGGCTTACTACAGGGAAAAGTCAACAAAGATGAGGTCAACCCTGGAATTCTTACTCAATATCCTTCTGGCCAACAGTTATTTACCACCAAATATAATGTAATGAAGAAGGAATTTCTCCTCTATGTACTGAAAACTGTATTCAAAATGCAATGGCTTGTTGAGTTAAGGGCAACGCTTAAATATCATAGTCATGTAGCACTTAGGCATGCAATTATATTGATAGAAGAGGACATGTCTATACATAAACACAGAGGCTTCAAGACATGAATTTTTTTCAAAAAATATCTGTCATGGAATCATAGGGTAGTATCCAGCAGTGCACTGGAGCCAGGAATTACATGGTCATTGTTCTGGGATTTATTTATTTTTTATTATGACATTGACATTATCTGCCAAACCTTCTCTCCAAGCTTTGAGTTTAGCTGCAGTCCCCACAATAATTGGAAGGGTAATGGATTTCCCTAGCAATTATATATTGTTATGAGCTATCCCTCCAGTTATCCAAAGTATTTGTCCAGGAGGGAGGAGACTGGCTTTACAAAAGACCTGTTCCTGGTAGAGAGGAAAACTGCTAGAAATGGTTTTAGCTCAACCCAGCCACTTGCACTTTGGGACCTTTCATGTTGCTATAAAGACTGTCCTGGTGAAGGTCTTCACTTCAAAATTTACCACTACACCACGGATTGTATCCAATTGACCTCTCAACAGAACACATTCCATCCATAGAACAGAGAAGAGGGTGATTTCCATCCTCCCCAGTGCAGCCCCCCAGTGTATCCTTGAAGTCTTCTCTGCAGAACTGGTGGACCCTCCAGAGCACATGGGAGGGAAGGAAAGAGGGAGAAACCCCATTGCTTGAGCAGAGGTTTGGTCATGCTGTGCTGTGTTTCACCCATAGTATTGCCAAGAATATAAAGACCATCAGTCCACCTACTGTAGTATGCTGCTACTGATGCTAAGTGTACTGTTGTGAGCCAGTAACTGAAAAATAACTCAAAAAGGGTCAATCCTCCTTTCTTGATTGAAAAAAAATATGCTTCCATTGAACTAATTTTGAAATCAAGCAGGCCTTCTCCAGAATTGGGACATTTTCAGACATGCCAAAATCCCTGTTTGCCGCGCGAGCAGCCTCCCGAAACTGCTGCGCGGCAAGGGTCTTCTTAGGACGACGCTGTGCCTCTGGCGAAACCGTCCGTGTCACTTCCGTGAAGCTTGGGACGGCTCAGCACCATATTTCAAGCACGGGCAGCCTCCGTGATTGAAATATTGCGCGGAGCCGTCCCAAGCTTCACGGAAGTGACACGGACGGTTTCGCCAGAGGCACAGCGTCGTCCGAAGAAGACCCTTGCCGCGCAGCAGTTTCGGGAGGCTGCTCGCGCGGCAACCAGGGATTTTTGCATGTCTGAAAATCTCCTTGGACTCAATGACAGAACAATTGATTTGTCCTGACTAGTACTGTTACTATGCCCTACAGCCCTTCCCTATAATCAGGGCCGGTTTAAGGAATTTTGGGGGGCCCTGCAGTGCTTTATTTTGGGGCCCCCATATGTTTATCTCAGGTCAATGTAACCTAACCTATTCACCGTACAGGATGTTCAGATCACAGTAGGGCCCCCGTATCCATGGATTCATTATCCATGGGACACAGAACAGCACACCTACCCTAGAGTCTTCCTAGTAAATGTGTCCTCCCTAGCGGTTTTCTAGGCCCTCCAAGGCAACTCTATGGTATTTTAAACCAGAAGTACCATTTTTTTCAATGGTGTTCACTATTATTCATGGTTTTCAGAATCCACCCCCCCGAACCAATCCCCAGTGGATAAGAGGGGCCTACTGTATTACATAATTTGACACCAATAATTTAGTTTAAAAACTATATTATAGGCACTAACATAATATTTTTAGTTTATTAGCAATTAATGTAATGATGTAGATTTCCTCAAAGAAAAGAAAGAGTGGACTACAAGCTAAACATGAGTTAGCAGTGTGATGCAGCAGCAAAAAATGCCAATGCGATTCTAAGCTGCATTAATAGTGTCTAGATCAAGGGAAGTAATAGTATCACTCCATTCTGCTTTGGTCAGACCTCACCTGGAATATTGTTTCCAGTTCTGGGCACAACAATTCAAGAAAGATACCGAGAAGGATGTTGGGAGGTCTGGAAGCCATTATGCCCTATGAGGAACGGCTTAGGGAGCTGGGCATGTTTAGCCCAGAGAAGAGAAAGTTAGGAGGGGACATGATAGCCATGTTTAAATATTTGAAGGGGTGTCATACTGAGGAAGGAGCAAGCTTGTTTTCTGATGCTCCAGAGACTAGGACACGGAGCAATGGACTCAAACTATAGGAAAAGAGATTCTATCTAAACATTAGGAAGAAGTTCCTGACAGTAAGAGCTGTAAGGCAGTGGAATACTCTGCTGCCTGGGAGTGTGGTGCACTCACCTTCTTTGGAGGTTTTTAAGGAGAGGCTGGATGGGCATTTGTCAGGAATGCTTGGATTGTGTGTTCCTGCAGGGCAGAAGCCAATCGGATGGGATGGCTGTTGGGGTCCCTTCCAGCCCTATGATTCTAGGCTTCATTCAGAGCCTGGGAAAGTTACTCTTGGATTACACCTCCCAGAATCCCCCTGCCAGCACCCTTCTCAAGATCTGGTTGCATTGTTCCTTTTCCAGCATTCTCTAGCCCAGTGGTTCTTAACTTGGGGTCCGCAATGTCCTCACAGGGGGTCCACAAAGGCTTGAAGACTGCTTGGCCCACCTCCTCCCTGTAGTGGAGTAGCCATGTGACAGGAACCAAGGCAAAGGCTGGCTGGCTTGGCCTGCACATTGCCATTCAATCCACTCCAGCCACAAACTTGCAGGAAGAAGCAAGAGTGTCTCTGAGGGAAAGTTTAATGGATGTTGTAATTGTATTGTTGTTGTTGTTAGCTATTATTATTAGGGTTTTAAATCTTGAGTTAAGTCTTGGGGTAACAAAAGATATTTAAAGGGGGTCCCTGGTAAAGAAAAGGTTAAGATCCACTGCTCTAGGCCAATGCCTCTCGCATAACACTAATGGGATACTGGTGTTTTAGTGACAACAATAAAACCATTGTTCCCAGTAATATTACTCCAAATTTTAATTTATATTCTTTATACAGTATTCTTCTGTTAAAAGAATTAAGAGTGTTGTAAAAGTTTCAGCATTGCACTATGACTATGGAGACCAGGGTTTGAATCCTTACTCAGCCATGAATACCCCACTGGCTGACCTTGGGCAAGTCACACTCTCTCAGCCTCAAAGGAAGGCAAAGGCACACACCCTTTGAACAAACCTTGCCTAGAAAATCCCATGGTAGGTTTGCCTTAGTCAGAAATGACTTGAAGGCACATAGGCAAACACACACAAATGCAAGCTGAACTCAGTTGGCAAGGGAAGGGAAGGGAAGGGAAGGGAAAGAAAGAAAGAAGCCCTTTCCGAGACAACGCTCAAATTCCCTGTCTCTCTCATAAACACACACTCACCGTCTCCGCGGTAGCAGCAAACTCCCTCCAGCTTCTGCCACTGAGGGCTGCTGTTTCTTTCTCTTTCTCTTTAGTTTTGGAGACATTAAAAAAAAAAAGCTAGCAGGTTTTTGAGGAGGGCGGGAATGTGGTGGGGTCTCCTTCTTTAGAGGTTTTTAAACAGAGGCTGGATAGCCATCTGTCTTGACTCCAGCAACAAGTTAAAAAGTAAAATAACCACCCCATTGTGCATGGCAGCCCCCCCCCCCCAAGATCCCCGTGGCCCCCTGAAGACAGTCACTCACTTACACGACCAGCTGCTCTGCCTTTCCTCCTTCACAGCAATACAGCCAGGGACTGTCTCCAAATTACAACTTCCCAAGAGCAAACCCTTTCTCTATCTCCCGCACTAGCTCAGTGCTATTGCCATGCCCTGCCTGAGGAGGGAGGGGGAAGGGGCTCCAAAGGAGCGGAGGAGCCGGCTGCTGTCTCCTGGCTGTCTCCTTCATCAGATAAGGTCAGCACTCACCAGGGGGCCCCCTTCACCCCCGAGGCCCCCCGCCAATGCGGATCTGGCAGACAGGTTAAACCGGCCCTGCCTATAATATCTCAAATAGGCAATATTAAGACACTTCATGGGGTCTAGTAAACCAGGGTAAACCAAAAAGGTGAGGTCAAATGGAGGTCACAAGGACCTAAGAAGGTGTTGTGGACAAATACTAGCAGACATATAAAAGATAGGATTAAGTGAAGCCCCTAGTAAACAGTGTCATTAAGGTGGCATGTGCTAATCCCTTCTTGGGCAACCTTGGTGATGAGGTACACATCACAAACAAGTGACCAAAACAACCCTTATCTCCAGGATATATCCCTCATCACCCCTCCCTGTCCTACAATGTGAGCTTGTCATAAACTAATCAATTTCTATCTCTCAGCCATTAAAAGTGATCAGCAGAGTTTCAGTTTCCTTTGTTTAAACGGTGGGAAACCCATCTAAGCTTTGTTCCAAGCCCAAATGCCCCTTCAGGACACAAAATACAGTATAAATATTAGTCTTGAACAATAGCAATGTATACCACTGTTGATGATAACTGGCCACTCTCTGTGTCAGCGCCTCCCCCCTGCCCCCGGATCGGACTTCAGTGCCACCCTCAGACGTCCATCTGAGTTCTTCACTACTTTTTTAGGCTGGTAACTATAGTCCCATCTCCCAAATCTATTCCTCTATCCAACTTTTCTGCATTAAACTCTTTGTTAACCTTGCAAGGTTCTTGTGAGTGTGTGTTGTGTGTGAGAGTGCTTTTTGAGTTATTTTCCAATAAAAAAACATTTATTTTACTTTAACCTGGAGTTCTCTGCAGTGAGTACTGGTATACACATGTGAAAAGATCCACAAGTTACCCACCTCTCACAGCATACCATTTGAGCTATAAGATTTCCCCCAATTTATAACAGATTAGGAATGAACTGCCCCCAGATCCCCCACACACCTCTTCAGGTAACAGTACTCAGGACACTCTTCATCCAGGAGGCATGAAAATTAGGAATAATTACAATATTGTGACTTAATATTTTCCAATCTGCCTGAGAGTTATTAATGGAGAGGTTAATTCATGAAGAGAAGTCACAGGAGGAGGAGAATACTATATGTTACCTACCCTGATAGCCCCCATCTTAGAATATTACATAATTGGTGATATTTAATAATTTGGTTTAATGTGGCCTTCAATGTGGCTAGTGGGTAAACCAAGAACCCTCAGATACCAAGGTTGGAATCACGTATAACAGGGGGCGGGGGGGGTTGGAAATTCTCCAAATGAATACTCAGGTCAGAGATTAACACCTGGAGGTGAGTCATCCATTCAATGATAGCAGAATCCTTGATGCTTGTAAAATGGGTTCTTCCTCTCCCCTTCCCCTCCAACAATAGACCTTGCCTGCCACTATTCAGTTCTAAATAAATCGACAATTAACGATTGTTAACTCTTCCGGAGCACCCTTTGTCTAGTCCTGGGAACCTCAGAGAAACATTGTATTCCGCACAAAATCCAATCCTTTCAGGGGAATTATCACATATAAATATCACCCTAAAACACCACCCAAGTGTGCATGGACCTCTTGCTTTCTGACTTCATGTCAGTTCGTGTCATGATTCTGCCTTCCAGGCTTCCCCTCTGCCCATGTACTTCACAATCTCAGCTCTACAGGATCAATATACATGACCTGCCATCCCCTTACTCTGTTCTTCTATCCAAATACTTCCTACTATCTTCAATAGCTTCGTGTGAATGTCTGAAGCCTGAGTGTTTGTATGACTGCAGTTACTGTTAATTTCCAATAAAGATCATTCAATTGTATGTTTTTGATTAGAGTCTCCTCCGTTACTACCGGTATACATAAGTCAAAAGATCCTACTGTTACCTGGTCTCTTGCTGCCATAATTGAGCTAATTAAATATTCCCCATATTAATTTCGGACACTAGTGGGATCCTTGTGGACCCCATGAATTCTGGTAAAAAATAGACTGGATCAAGATTTAGGCATAAGGAGTAGCCTGCTGCAATCAGTAGGACTTAAGCAAGTCCCCTTTAGTGCAGTGGTGGCTGGTGGCTCCCAGATTAGTGGGGAAGGAAATCCAGAGTCCATACTTACCCTTAAAATAGGTTCAGCACTTTGGGATGGCCTTTCAAACTTCAGACTAGAACACTGAGTAGATTCACTGATCTACTGACATGGGAGCCACCAGCTGCCTCTGCTTCAGTGCCATTCTTTGGTAGAAAGGTGGGATACAAATTTAGTTAATAAAACATAGAATAGCCATGACTGAGTAAATCTAGCTGGTTACAGATCATCTGCTTTAAGCCTGGATCTAGTCAATTATCCTTTACTCTCATTCTTTCTTGTCCACTACCTTGTGTTTCAAAATTCAAGTGATATAATGTCTTGACTAGGTCAAAGAGTTCTATTACAATTTGTCTCAAAGACAATCACATTACACAGTTACAACACTCTGATCCTACTTTAACTGCTGTGATGACATCCTATGGTGTCTGTTAGTTTGTAGTTTTGGTAGGTATTTTGAATTCCCTATATCCCATCCTTAAATGTTGGCTTGGGAACAGCCTCACCAAAGGACAAATCCTAGAGTTCTGTAGGACGCACCCATGGCAGTTAAAGTGGCATCAAAGTGGTGTAACTGTGTATGACGATCAGGCACACCAGCTGAATTTACATCACTGCTCAGCCTGGCTGCCTCGTCACTTATACTGCCACCATTTTTGTGACACAGGGGCCTTTCACCTCCCACCATTGCCACCAAATTAATAATCTGTGGAGATCGCAGTCCCACAGTTAGATGGATAGTACTTGCATTTGTGTGTGGGTGTTTACAAGGTTAGAGTGCCAATTAAATATCAGTAAGGGAAAATAAATTCATGAGGTGACTGGATATGATAAACAAACATAAAGATTGATTTATTGGTTGAACACAATAACCGAAATGCTTTGAACTTTGTTTCCAATCAGCCTCTATTCTTCTTATTGCTTATTCTTTCTGCACATACATTCCCTTAGCTCCACTCATAGCCATACACGCATTCCAGCCTCTCCTCATCACATCACACCTTCAAGTCTTTCTTTCAGACTGTCATCTCTCTTCTCAACTGTCATCCAGTCCTTTCACACTAGGAGACCCCTCCCATACCCGTTTCCTGCCACAGGATTAGATCCTTCATGCTCTCTTCCCATTCACTCTCCACCATTCCATCAGCTGTCCATTACATGGTCTCTGCACTGTGTAGCATGAAAGAGATCGTGGTGATGATGCCATTGTTTTAGGTATTATTATCCACCATTCCATTTTTGGACGTCTAATAATTTTTAACAAGAATTGGTCAAATAGATCTTTTAGTGCACATTTGAGGGCAGTGCATGTTTGAGGGTAGATTGTTAAATGGTAAATGGGCACATGCTTCTAAGAGTTAATGTTGCAAAATTTCTTTTTTTGAACTACAACTCCCAGAACCCCCTAACCTGCCAAAGGGAACATTTCCAAGCTCTGTCTAAGAGCCAGCCTTGGCTTTAGTTTTTACAATGGTGATTAGCATCCACATAGTTTCCTGGCATGCCATGAAAAATTATTTACCAGGAGAGTTATAGCCATTATACAATGGTCTGGTTCAGATGTTATATTTCTGTCTCCCAAGCCAGTGTTTGAGGCTGGGGAACATTATGTCTGCATCTAAAAGAACACTATTGTGGTACTTTCAGATCCTTAAATAATTAAATCACATTACTATTTTCAGAACTCATAATATCCAGGAGGTACAGCCCAGGAGGAAATCAGTAGGCCAGAGTTGTATTTGCCAAACTGAACCACCTTTATTCTTAATTGTACAAGTCAGGCTCTCTTTTGGAATGACTGCATCTCTAAGAGTATTGCAGTCCAAGGTTTTATCCATAAAATGTAACATGTTCCTATGTCTTTTGACACAAATAACTGTTCTGACTATTTGAACATTTCCAAAGCTGTCAAGAGCAACAGTGTATGAGTAGATGAAAAAATCCATCGAGTTTTCATAGATTTTTTTTTAATGGATTAAGTCCTGTTGCTCGTCCTCTTGAATGCAAACCCTTTACACATTATGACAGTGTCTCACTGAACTCACTTGCATTTATTTCTGGGTAGGGATACATAGAAATGTGCTCAAAGTGAACTTTTTAAAGCCCTAAACAAGCAAGTTGGTAATTAACCAGGTAGCAACCCTGGATTTATTTCCTAGGTTTATATCCCAATTGCACCCTAAGTAGCTAAGGATGGCATGCTGGGGCTTTGCCCACTTCATTGTCAAAAACTCCACAATGAGTTAAGCTACAATACGGGTGGAACTAATACAGCCCTCCAAATACTACTGAACTGCATGTTACAGCAGCCAGCATCACCAGTGGTATGGAATGCTGGGAGTTGCAGTCCAATAACATCTGGATTGGGTTACAATGTGTTGAAGTCCTTCTACCTGAGGGGATATTTGGAACTATGTCTTCCTGGTTCAAATCCAACACTTTCTCCAACACATCACTGAGTCTCATTAGGGGGCAGAACTGCTACAGATCACATCTTGAAAAAGACAGTTTCCCCATAGCTTATAACTCTCAGAATCCCAGCATGACCAGTGACTCTGGATCAGATGACCAACATCTGATTCACACAGCAATACTCATTGCTTGTTCACTGAAACACCAAATACATGAGTGAATGACTTGTCCAGTAACCTATGGTCATTTCTGATGGGCTGGAGCCCAACATGATACTCATGCTCCCAAAAATCTCTCCAAAAGGCAAACTGCTGTTTTGACCACAAACCTTTTCTAGCATTTTTCAATGTAAATTTGTGCAATCGAATGTTTAGTTTCTGGGTACAGAAATGCAAGGAGGATTAGTGTGTGTTTGGCTAATGGTTGGTTGATGGGCCATTATCTGCTGGGAATCCCCCTGTCCCTGGGTGGAATTCATTTGTAAGTGTTGAGTTTTGATTCTATTATATTTCAAACACGAATCAAGGAACATGAGAGACACTGCAGACTGGGCCAGCCAGAAAAAGCAGCAGTAGCAGAACATGTTATACACCAACCTGGACACAAAATGCTATTTGAAAATACAGAAATTCTAGACCAGGCCAACAATTGTCATGTCAGAATGCACAGAGAAGCTATTGAAATCCACAAACACCTGGACAACTTCAACAGGAAAGAAGAAACCTTAAAAGTAAACAAAATCTGGCTCCCAGTTTTGAAATATAATAGAATCAAAATTCAACACTTACAAAAGAATTCCACCCAGGGACAGGGGGATTCCCAGTAGATAATGGCCCATCAACCAACCATTAGCCAAACACACACTAATCCTCCTTGCATTTCTATACCCAGAAACTAACCATTCAATTGCACAAATTTACATATTCTCCCCAACACGGGTTCACAGCATATACTGTAAACTCCACACACACCCCTACCCAACCATTCTCTGCAGCTGCCAGCCACAGATGCAGGTGAAACATTAGAAAGAAACTACAGTTGCTCTCCACTTTCGCGAACTCAGCATTCGCGGTTTTGGATATTCGCGGTTTGGGGAGGCCCCCCCGCCCTCCCAAAACCATGACATGGGGCCTCCGGAGGGCCCATGAAGGCCCACGGAGGGAGGGGGGAGAGCCAGGGAGGCCTCCACAGGGCCTTCGGAGACCTTCCGGAGGCCCCATGAAGGCCCTGGGAGGGAGCGGGGAGGCCCCATGAAGGCCCTGGGTGGGAGGGGGGAGGGCCAGGTAGGCCTTCACGGAACCTCCGGAGGCTCCGTGAAGGTGCTGGGTGGGAGGGGGGAGGGCCGGATAGGCCTTCACGGAGCCTCCGGAGGCTCCGTGAAGGCCCTCAGTGGGAGGGGGGAGGCCCTGGATGGGAGGGGGGAGGAATGGGTAGGCCTTCATGGAGCCTCCGGAGGCTCCATGAAGGCGCTGGGTAGGAGGGGGGAGGGACGGGTAGGCATCCACAGGGCCTCGGGAGGGTCTCCTGAGGCCCCGTGAAGGCCTAGGAAGTGACTGGGGAGTCCGGAGAAAGCGACTATGGGGCCTCCGGAGGCCCCATGGTCACTTTGGCAGGGGAGGGGGAGGGCAATCATTATTCGCGGATTTTTCACATTTGCGGGGGTCTGGGGAACCTAACCCCCACGAATGTGAAGGGACGACTGTATTTCAGAACACGGCCTCACAGCCTGGAAAAAAACCCAAGGAAAATCTATGCACAAAATACATCATGCAAACTTTTGAAGTTCCACTGGCTTCTTCATCAGGCAAAGGTGTTAAAAATCATACTGGAGAAGAAAAAAATGATGATGTTAGAGTCACAGGCCTACATTTTGTCATGATGTTGTTTGTGTTGTTGCTAGTTAAGATGATCTGGGAACTGAACTAACAAAAGTGTCCCTGACCTAGCACCAAAGCCAAAGGGGTTGGTGGAGGTCAGTACAAATTACTGGGGCCCAGAAGTCTTGGAGGACTTTAAAAACAAACAAACTAAGATGACTCTAAGATTTGATGTGTAACAAAAAGCAATGTAATAAAATAAAACTGTGATAATAATTAGCAATGAATATGTAAGAATAAAACAATTGTAACCAATAAAGAATAATAATAAAAAAGTAAACAAACAAACTATATAACCTATGTTTTTGTCTTTGGGCAGAATAAACCCAAATTTGATATGGTCTGATCTGGTGAGAGCAGCACTAGTTGTGCTCATAACAGACTGACACTCAGGAATTTGGTAAGCAGAAAAATTAGATACTAAATATTGCCAGGGTCTATCTGTTGCAAGTGTGTCTGGTGCTTGCTCCTCCTGTTCTCAGCTCAGGAGACTGAAGTGAGTAGTACCATACCATTCAACTATCCTGATTGGTAGGGACCGTCCCAATTAATCCTCTGTCACCCGACCTTTTCAGATGCTTTTAAAATGTCTCAGTTTGTCTCTTCTCCTCTCACTTTTACCCCTTTGTCTTCAGCTTATTTTGATTGCTGCAAACTGTGTTCAAAGTCAAAAGTCGTTTGCACTCAACTTAGCAAGGGGGAAAGGTGAGAAGGAGGCAGAATCTTATTCTTCCCAGTAGGTTCAGGAAAAAGCAAACTGCTGCAGCCTTTCCTAGCTTGTGCATTCTTCCTCATTGCTAGCTTCTGCCATCTTGACCAAACTCTGAAGTTGCTCGGCCACACGTGTCGCAGCTTTCATCTGTGACATGTTGGAGGGCATGTAGTACATTAAGCAGGCTTATATAAAGCCCACCACAAGTCTTGCATGAGCTGGGCTTTTCCTAGTCAAAACACTAATTTACAAAAGTTAAAAAGAAATTAAATATTGGTATTATTAAAACATGCTTAAAAACAGTAAAAAAACCACTTAAAACATATTTAAAGCATAGTTTTATTAAAGATAAAAAGATTAAAACAGCACACCACTTACACATACACTGCAGCTCCATAATTAAAATTCAAAATTAAAATGCCTGCCTAAATAATGTCTTCACCCACTGGCAGAAAGAGAGCAGGGAGGGGGCCAACCAGACCTCCCATGGAAGGGAGCAGTTTGGGAGCAGCCATGGAAAAGGCTCTGTCCCAAGTCTTCACCAACTGCACCTGTGCAGGTGGTGGACTGAGAGAAAACCCTCTCCTACAGACCTTAACTCTCGCACTGGCTTATATAAGGAGATGCAGTTTTTAGGATAGTCTGGACCTGGATAGTCACGGTTTTAGATGCCTGGTTAAAGTAAACGGGATGGAGGAGAGACCTCCACCTTGGGAGAATTCTTCAGGTGGGGGAATTCTGCCTCCCAATCCCATTTCAGTTCCCAAAACTGAACAAAAACAAAAACAAAAAACAAAAAACAAACAAAAAAAAAGGAGCCCTGGTGGTGCAGTGGTTAAATGCCAGTACTGCAAGCCACCACGTTGCAAGTTCGATTCCAGTGGGCTCCAAGGTTCACTCAGCCTTCCATCCTTTCGTAGGTCGGTAAATTGAGTACCCAGCTTGTGGGGGCAATTAGCTAACACACATTGGAAACTGTTTAATGCAGTGTAGATGTGTAGATAGCCATTGCTTAAAACAATTTGTAAGCCGCTCTGATAGCCTTGTGGCTGAAGAGTGGGGTATAACTAACTAACTAACTAAATAAAAAATCCTAAAACAGGGGTGGGAATCATGTGGTCCTCCAGATGTGATTGAATTGCAACTCCCAGAATTCCTCACCATTCGTTGATGAGACTTGCAGTCCAACAACTTCAGGAGAAACACATGATTCCCACCCCTGTCCTAAAGTAAACTCTGTTTCCATTATTATTTAGTGCCATTAGATTTGTACTCTGAAATGAGGTCCTTTCTCATTTCCAGTCCTCCCATTTGTTCCAGGAATGTCTGGAGACTTCGATAATCTATTGCACTTCCCTGTAATAAAGTGCCCATCAACCATGTAGCTTCACAGTCACAGTGTGGAAAAGCTACTTTCCAGGGCCTCTGTCCAATTGCCAGTCCCAGATAGAGCTGACACATTGAATCAATGGAAACTTGGGGGTTGTCTAGACAGTGAAAATACCCCTCGTAGAATTTGCTGCGAATCCTACCTGTCTAAATGGGTTCCTGCACCAATCCACACTATTCAGAAGGGAGGGGGGCAAAACAAGAAAAATAATGTGGTAAAAGGCTTTGTGGCTTTTCCCATGCTTTTTTAAAAAACCGTGAGGGGAGTGCACATTCCTGCTCATTTGGACAATCAAACGACAGGAAATTCAAAGGGAAGCACAAAGCTGATTGGCCGGGTCAGAGTGGGGGCAGGGCTTGCTATCAGGGCAAACACCCACTGCTGCCACATTGGATTTTTGCCTTAGCGAGCGATCGCTAAGGCGATAAAATAGGACGGTTATTTTTTTTGTTTTACTTTCCTATAAAATCAAAAAACCACTCTCACTCCAGTACACCTTGTCAACTTTTTAAAAAACAAAACAAAACAGTAGTGGCAAAGAACTAACGCGAGTAAATCACTCATGGGCGCCATCTGGAATGCGAGGCTTGTGGGGGCTTCCGAAGCCAGAAAAACCATTAAGATATGTCGCTGCTGCTATGAGATGCCATTACTTTGAGGTACTCCTATTTTTTCCCCTTGTGTAGATGAGCCCTTGGTAAGTCAACATGTATGTAAGTTCCATTGATTTAATCAATCTGCTCTAGTTGACTCTAGCAACTGGATTTAGCCCTTGGACTACTATTCTCTAACCAGTATGCCCATTGGCCATATTGGACATGGGGATATGAGGTTTATAGTCCACAAAAGTAAGTTTTCTAAGTTGGATTCATTGTAGCCAGTTATTTTTGTAAGTCCTTCCACTGAGGCCAGCAAACCATGTTGTGGGGAAGACAGTGGATCAGGGCACAGCAATGCCAACTGAGTCAGCTCTGTTCGTTGAAATAAATACCCTATCACAGTGGATCTTAACCTGTGGTCCGTGGACCCCCAGGAGTCCACAATGGCCTCACAGGGGTCTGTGGAAGCTTGAAGGCTACTTGGCCCACCTCCTCCCTGTAGTGGAGTGACAGGAGCCAAGGTGAAGGCTGGCTGACTTGGCCTGCGCATTGCCATTCAATCCACTCCAGTCACAAACTTGCAAGAAGAAGCAGGAGAAAAGTCTTCACTCCCCTTCCAGTGCTTTTCAGGGAATGTTTAATGGATGTTGTAACTGTGTATTGTTGTTGTTACCAGGTATTATTATTATGGTTTTAAATCTTGAGTTAAATCTTGGGGGACCACAGCAACAAAAGATATTTAAAGGGGGTCCCTGGTAAAGAAAAGGCCACCGCCCTAGTAAATCATAATGTTTCATTGTTGCAAAAGTCTGCAGGGAGTGGGGGGTGGAGAAGTGATTCATTCAACAATGAAATTGTTCAATGGCAGGGCTATTTTAAACTACTTGAAAACGATTCCCTACATCTGTTTGAGCCAGATGTACAGAGACTCATAGTTTTCCACTCTGAAGCCTGCTTTCCTGTTCAATTCCTGTCCTTTCCTAACAGCCCATTGCCCTTCATCTAATTAGTCTCCAAGCGAGGCACCCCCCTCTCTTTGTCCTTGGCTCCTGCTTCCTTCAAGCTCTAGAGTTGTGTCAAATGTTTGCAAACTTAACATTCTAGCACAAGCAAGATGGGTGGGGGGAAACTTGATTCCACAATGGGATTTGTGTGTGTGTGTTTGTTTGCTTGATGCCATTTTCAGTGCCTTTAGGCTGCTACACTGGTTTTCCCCTCCTACTTCAAATATGTCACCCTTGCCTTGCTAGTGATGTGATCTAATCCAGAGTGTCTTAAACTTATTACACTCATGACCCCTTTTCACCTGAGAAATTTTTACACAACTCCAGGTATATAGGTATATAAAATAGGTTTTATATATATGCCAAATTTTTTGCAACCCCCACATTCAGTTAAGCAACCCACAGTTTAAGAAGCTTTGATTTAATCTATATCTACATTTACATGTTGATTTCAGTGTCTTCATTGAATTATTTTAATTAGGTTGAATAAATAGCTCCTTTAAACTTCACACTAAACTCCAGAGTGGATTCACCATCCCATTGGCTCCTAAACAACACATGAATTTCAACAGGGAGAAATGTAGGATACTACATTTGGCAGTAAAAATGAAATGGAAAGATATAAGATGGGTGACACCTGGCTTGATGGCAGTACATGTGAAAGGGATCTAGGAGTCTTAGTGGACCAAGCTGAACATGAGTCAGCAGTGTGACGCAGCAGCTGAAAAAGTCAATGCAATTCTAGGCTGCATTAATAAGAGTATAGTGTCTAGATCAGGGGAAGTAATTGTGCCACTCTATTCTGCTTTGGCCAGACCTCACCTGGAATAGTGTGTCCAGTTCTGGGCACCACAATTCAGGAAGGATATTGAGAAGTTGGAACGTGTCCTGAGGAGCGGGACCAGGATGGTGGGAGGTCTGGAAGCCATGCCCTATGAGGAGCGGCTTAGGAGCTGGGCATGTTTAGTCTGGAGAAGAGAAGGTTGAGAGGGGATATTATAGCCATATTTAAAAATTTGAAGGGATGTCATACTGAGGATTTGTTTGTTTCAAACTACAGGAGAAGAGATTCCACCTAAACATTAGGAAGAACTTCCTGACAGTAAGAGCTGTTCGGAAGTGGAATACACTGCCTCGTAGTGTGGTGGAGTCTCCTTCTTTGGAGGTTTTTAAACAGAGGCTGGATGGCCATCTGTTGGGAATGATTTGGTTGTGTATTCCTGCAAGGCAGGGGTTGGACTGGATTGCCCTGGTGGTCGCTTCCAACTCTATGATTCTATGATTCTATGATACACAAAAGAAGAGAGGGATGAGGCAGAAAGATCAGGCTCATGTGACTAAATTTTAATTTCTGTCTCATTTGACAGAATAACACAATGGCTTTGCATGCTGCTTGGTCAGTGATACAAGATATGATGGATTTTAGGAAGCACCCTGTAGGAGTGGGGACTACCAGTGGAGCAAGCAGTTTCCTTTTATTGTCCCCATATATAGGGGACATGTCTGTACAGGATGTGTTACCTCATCTGTTGTTTTCAGTGGTTTTGATATTTTTTGCTTTGAAGAGAGAGAACAGTGGTTCTCCCACAACCTTTTTTTTCAGTGCATGCTGGGAACATAATACATTGGCATTATGATCCCGCTCTGTTGGCCATGTTAGCTGGAAGAGGTGGGAATTGCAGCCCAAAAATCTGAAAGGCACCAGTTTGGGGAAATGTTGGGGGTACAAGACCCCATATCAAAGTGCAATTCTCAGGGGAAGTACAATAATACATGGCAGTCTCAGCATACATGAGGTATGTCCCATGGTCCAGGAAGAGGTTGCCTCACCCTGAAAAGAAAGGCTGCTGCTTGGACCATGAGCAACCAGTGGCATGTACTTGTATCCACCACCAGGGAAACACATCTTGGAAAACATATGTTTTGTACATGCTCTATGGACATATATGCTTTGCATGCCCTATGAAGCGTGGCTTGGGGAGCTGGGTATGTTTAGCCTGGAGACGAGAAGGTTAAGAGGTGACATGATAGCCATGTTTAAACATTTGAAGGGTGTCATATTGAGGAGGGAGCAAGTTTGCTTTCTGCTGCTCCAGAGACTAGGACATGGAGCAATGGGTTCAAACCACAGGAAAAGAGATTCCACCTAAACATTAGGAAGAACTTCCTGACAGTAAGAGGTGTTTGGCAGGGAAATACACTGCCTCAGAGTGTGGTGGAGTCTCCTTCTTTGGAGGTTTTTAAGCAGAGGCTGGATGGCCATATATGTTGGGCATGCTTTGATTGTGTGTTCCTGCATGGCAGCAGGTTAGACTGGATGACCCCTGTTGTCTCTTCCCTACGCTATGATTCTATGCTTCTATGTCCCAGGATGTGCCCCTTCAAACACCACCAACAAATGGCCATTTCCAGCTAATAAATAATCTCTAGTTCTCCTAACTAAGTGATTGGACAGAGAGAAGAAAGCTGATTAAGCAACTCTGTGAATATGCAAGGTCTTCTTCAAGAGCAAAGTACACGTGGCACTGGGTTAATCCTTAAAGATAACATAGATTTCACTTTAACTCACTTGCTAAGTCTAAGAGACCTGGAAGTGAGCAATGGTGTATCAAGACTCTCTTCCTTGGACTCTGGTGATATTGATGATTATTTCTGGATTAAATTATGGCTCTGATTTTACTGAAAAAAACAGGTTGAAAAGGGGAATCAATCAGGAACAGTAAGTATGATTCTTGGTGGGGCACTTGCAGTTAAACCTGTGCATTTTTGGTTAATGGAGGCTAAAAAAGCCTGACATAGGGTTACAGTAGATTAAGTGGCTTCATCAAGTCTCTGGAAAATTTGTTAGCATGTGTTATCTTCTTCCCTTGACACATCAGGCCTCGCATGACCTCTGAAAGGGGCAATTTAGTCTTCCATGTTGGGTCTGCGAAAAATATTGAATTCAGAACTGGATCAGAGGGCAGAATAAAAATTAACGAAGAAGACTTTGCAGAGACCTTGAGCCAGGTAAGCCCTTTGATGTTCTTCTTCTGCTTCATTCATTTTGATCTAAATCTGACCGTTGAAGTGTTTGTCCAAGTGTATTTGGAAACTGTATTTAATGTAGTGAAAGAAGAGCTTGGAAATGTTATTTTTTGGATGACAAATTCAAGAATCCTCCAGGCAGTGTTGCCAGTGGCCATGCTGGCTAGGGGATTCTGGGAGGTACTGTCCCAGGAATTAAATTTTCCAAGTTCTACTTGACAGTACTACTGGTACAGATGTTTGTCATGAGCTAAATTTCTTCAGGCAACTTCTCCAAACACCTCTCTGTAGTGACTGAAAAAGTAATTGTTCTTGTTAACTGCCATCAAGTCAACTTTGACTTATGGTGACCTCATGAATGAGAGACCTCCAGGTCACCCTATCATCGACAGCCTGCTCAGGTCTTGCAGACTCAGGGCTGTGGCTTCCTCAAATGAGTCTATCCATCTGGAATGTGGTCTCCTTGTCTTCCTACTGCCTTCTACCTTCACAAGCATTATTGTCTTTTCTAGTGAGCCATGTCTTCTCATGATATGGCCAAAGTACAACAGTTTCATTTTAACCGTCTTGGCTTCCAGGAAGAGTTCAGGCTTGATTTGTTCTAGGACCCATTGATTTCTCTCTTTAGGAGTCCATGGTATCTATAGAAATCTTGTTACCTGAAGAGGTGGGGGTTGCTTTAGAGCCCCACCTATGATGCCAAAATCTATATTATTATCTGGGGGAATTATTAGTTCAAACGGAAGCCTGCGAGAGGAGGGGAACTTAGGGATCTTTCCACTTATGTATACCAGTACTGGTTTTTTTTGGAAATAACACAAAGTGAACTCAGACAGGCAACATATATTCCCAAGAACCATACAAGACTAAAGCAGAGTTAGGCAGAAAGATTGGGTAGAGGGAGAGCTTTTGGGGATATAGGGCGATAGTTACCAGTCTTGGAGGGTAGAGTTTCGTGCAGCAAAGATACTCAAACAGGCGTCTGAGAGTGGCACAGAAGGTTCCAATCCAGGGATGCGCTGAGAAAGAGAGTGGCCAGGTTTTTCCACCATGGCAAACCTTTCTATTGTTGGGGGACTAATATTTATACCCTACGTCATATCCAGAAGGGGTGCTCTGTTTAGGACTAAGCCTGGATGGCTTTCCCATGGGGTAGACAAAGGAAACTGAAACTCAATTGATTGCCTTAATTGCTGGGAGATAAGAATTGATGGGTTACAACAATCTCGCAAGGTTGGACAGGAGGAGGTATAGGAGAGATTTCTGTTGGACTAGATTTAGGAATGGTCATTTAATTGTTTGATTGAATGAATCATTGCTGAGGCACCCAAGGCTGAAAGAAAGGATTAGCACATACCTCCTTAATGACTGGGTTTACTAAGGGGCTTCCACACAGTCCTAACATGGGTTTCCTTGCCAAAATATTTCTGAGGGGGGGATCCACATGACACAAATAATCCAATTTGAACTGGATTATTTGCATGGCTCCTTCCTATGGAATCCTGGGATTTGTAGTTTTACAAGGTCTTTAGCCTTCTCTGTCAAAGCGTGCTGGTGCCTCACCAAACTACAAATCCCAGGATTCCATAGGAAGGAACCATGCAAATAATCCAGTTTCAACCTGGATTATTTATCTAGTGTGGATGCCCCCTGAGACACATCAGAACCTCCAACTGACATGTGACCATGTGACCTCCAACTGACCTTTTTGGGGTGCCCCAGCCAGCCTGATCCTGCAAAGTGTCAAATATTTCCAATTATGAGATATTGTGGAAAGAGGGTAGCAGGGCATACTAACCCTCTTCTCCAGCACCACATTTCACATGAGTGGATTTTTTTCCTATCAGCTTTCTTCACTGTCCAGCTTTCCCAATCATATATAGAAATGGGAAATATGACGGCATGGACAATCTAACTTTAGTATTCAATGATATATCTTAACACTTCAGGATCCTGTCTAGCTCTTTCATAGCTGCCCTTCCAAGTCTTAGTCTTCTTTTGATTTCTTGACTGAAGTCTCCATTCTGATTAATGACAAAGCCAAGGTATGGAAAATCTTGAACTATTTTAATGTCTTCATTGTCTACTTTAAAGCTATGTAAATAATCTGGGGTCTTTATTTTTGTTTTCTTAATGTTCAACTATAAACCTGCCTTTGCACTTTCTTCAGTAATTGTTCCAAGTCTTTGCAATTTTCTGCTAGCAGTATGGTGTCATCTGCATATCTTAAATTGTTGATGTTCCTTCCTCCAGTTCTCATGCTTCCTTCCTCCGCATCTAATCCTGCTTTACATATGATATGTGCAGCATACAAGTTAAACAGATAGGGTGATAAAATGCAGCTTGCCAACTGGAAACCATTCTGTTTTTCTGTATTCTGCCTAACAGTAGCCTTTTGTCCTGAGTACAGGTTACACATCAGGACAATAAAATGTTGTGGCAAACCCATTTCTTTAACAGCAATCCATAGTTTTTCATGATCTATGCAATCAAAGGTTTTGCTATAGTCTATAAAGCACAGTCTATTTCTTTTGACATTCTTTGGTGCACTCAGTTATCCAACATATATTTGATTGTGTGTTCCTGAATGGCAGGGGGTTGGACTGGATGACCCCGTTGTCTCTTCGCTACTCTATGATTTTATGCTTCCATGTCGCAGGATTTGCCCCTTCAAACACCACCAATCAGACAAAAGGCCATTTCCAGCTAATAAATAATCCATAGTTCTCCTAACTGATTGGACAGAGAGAAGAAAGCTGATTAAGCAACTCTGTGAATATGCAAGGTCTATGCAAGGTCCACCAAGAAACTAGCCATTTAAATACACAAATTTACATATCCTCCCCAACAGGGGTTCACAGTATATAAACCCACACACACTCCTACCCAACCATTCTCTGAAGATGCCAGCCAGATATGCAGGCGAAATGCCAGAAAGAAACTATTCCAGAACATGGGCTCACAGCCTGGGAAAAAAAACCCAAGGAGAATCTATGGATGCCGGCCGTGAAAGCCTTCAACTTCACAACATATGTTAACAATATGACCCCTAGCACCTCTTTCTTTCCGGAATCCAGCTTGGACACCTGGCATTTCTCCATATATGTTAAATGTCTTTGTTGTAGAATTTTGAATATCACTTTGCTTACATGGGAAATTAATGTAATTTTTTTTTTGGTTACTACAATCCCTGGTGTCTCCTTTCTTGGAGGCTGAAATGTATATTGAGTGTTTCCAATCTGTGGGCCATTATTTTGTTTCTCATGGTTGTTGACATATTTTAGTTAGAACTAGAGCAGATTTTGTATCTGTAGCTTGAGCAGCTCTATTGGTATGCCATTTGTTCCTGGTGATTTATTTCTCCCTAGTGCCCTGAGTGCAGTTTCTACTTCAATTTCTACAACTGGAGATTGGTTTTCTTATGGTTCTTTCTCAAATGAATCTGCCACCCTTTCCTCATTTTTATATAGTTCTTCTCTGTGTTTTTTCCACTGTCTTTTTAATTCTACTTGATCATGTAATGTGTTCCTCTGATGGTTGTAGAGCACCCTTTCTCTTGATTTAAAGTTCCCATTGATTTCTTGGATCTTGTGGAAGAGGTCTCTTGTTCTTCCTATTTTGTTCTTATCTACTATTTCTCTGCATTGTTTATTATAGTAGTTCTTCTTCCCCCTGTGCCACAAGTCACTGAACAGTTGCATTCAGGGTTCTTACTCTGTTTCTGTCACCTTTTACTTTTGTTTCTCATCTGTCTTTAACTGCTTGAAGAGTTTCATCTGTCATCCATTGAGGCTTCTCTTTATGGCTGCACATAGTGTCTTTTTGCATTCCTCCTTGACAACATCCCTGGCTTCAGTTCAGAGTTCTTCTGGCTCAGTTAGTTAGGCTTAATAGTGCAAATCTATTTTCTACATTATCTTTAAATTCTACAGGGATGTTCTTCAGGTTGCATTTCAGCATGATGGTTGGTTTAGTGCTCTTTTTTAGCTTTACCCTAATTTTTTATATTAGTTCATGTTCTGTGCCACAATCTGCTCCTTGTCTTGTTTTTGCAGAGAGAGCAGAGTTTTTCCATCTTCTGCTTCCAATTATGTAGTTTACTTGATTTCTGTATTGGCCATCAGGTGATGTCCTTGTATACAGCCACTTCTTTGGTTGTTTGAAACATGTGTTTACCATGAACAAACTCTTGGCCTTGAACATTTAGTCAGTCGGTCCTACAGTTTGCCTACAATCTTTGATTCTGCTCCATTTCCTATTTTTTCATTTGAATCACCTATGACTAACAAGTAATTAGGCAACAGGAAAAGCACAGTTGTATGAAGATATGTGGGAGGGCACTTATGGTCACAGTATTGCTAAAGCAAGCAGTCTGGCACATAGGTGCTTCCATGGCTCTTTAGTTTTCATCAGCCACTTTTCATATTATCCCTAATTTCATTTTCCTCATAAAACTAACTCTACCATGAAAAATGAACTGCCATATAACCAAAAACACTTTGAAACACTGTCTTCTTTTTCTGCAATGGCCAGATTGATGACCATCAAACTTAAACCAAATGGAAAGAAGGCAGTGAAGAAGAAAAGAGAACAAAGACTCTCTCTATTTCTCCCATGCTGTTTGTGCAAGAAGGATTTTTCAGCAGATGTTGTTTATATGACCAGGGAACAAGCAACACCTGTAGAAATTCCCTCTTCAACACAACAGTTAAAGATACAAGACCATCTCCAGTCTATACAGTGAAAATACTCCTAACAGAATTCGCCTGGAATACGAGCTGTCTTAACAGAATCCCGCATTGTATCATCGTATTGGGAAGGAGGGGGCCCAAAAAGAGGAAAAATTACACAAGAAAGGCATTCACGGCTTTTCCTGGCTTTAAAAAAAAGCTCCTGTGATATATGCATTTTTGCTCATTAAGACAAGCAATTCGACATGAATTGCTTCCCCATACAATACAAAGTGCAAACCTGATTGGCTGGATAAGCACAGGGGGCGGGGCTTGGTTACAGGTCAAGTGCCTGCTGCCACCAAGTTGGATTTTCACATTAGCGAGTGATTCCTAAGGCGATACAATGGGGATTTGTGCTATTTTTTTTTAATGTGGAATACGTTTGTATGCACCATAGAAATTGATTTAAAAATAAAGGTTGGCAGCGGCAGATTTAAAAATGTGAGTAATTCACTGGCAGCTGCCTCCTTGGGTACAGGCAATCAAAGATTTGGGGAGCTGAAAAACCATTAAGACAGGTCGCAGATGCTGCGACTTGCTATTACTGTGGAGCAGTCCGGTTTCCTTCCCTTTGTGTAGGCAAGCCTTGTTTTCATTCTGGCAACTCTATATTGCTACTGTTTTATGGCATCTGCTCTTATTGTAAACCAGTATAGTTTTTTTTTCTAAATAAAAAGTGGTACTGCAATCTTCTTTTTAAATATTTATTTTAATTCCACCCCTCCAAATAATAAATACAAAAAAAAAATTAAGATATATTCTTAAATAAATAAACAATTCTTCCCAAGCTCTTCAACAAGAGATAGGGATTGGGGAAGGGACCCTCCCCCCCTTCATGTTTTACTGGGTAGGGGTAGGTAATGGAAGAGGAAGACCAGTCAGCACCATGGCCAATTTCTGGGTGCTGAATCTCACAACATCTGTATCATGGGATTATGGGAGGCTGAAGTCTTGTTAGTAGGGTTCCTGGATCTCAGGGCCTGGTTCAGAGTCTCCAGTTTTAATGAGTTATCTGCAGGTGCAAATTCCCTAGTTTTGGTGGGCTCAACTCCAGGCAAGAGAAAAGGACTGTGTGAGAGTCTCCAGCTCAGCTAGGACAGCAGCAGCTTGCAACAGTTTGCAAAGCTTAACTGATTCATTGCTGCAATAGACTCTCCATGTGGGGCTATGTATTTACATACTGTAGTTAGCTTCCTCTATCCTTCCTAGTTGCTGTGGTGCCATGGGTCACCCTCCACTCTGCTCTGCATCCACCTTCTGGCTAGAAGCAAGTAGGCTAAAGTAAATGTTTCTTATTCCACTTCCCTAAGATAAATGAGAAAAAACACCCCCCCCCATTTCACCTTAAGATTTTTGCCATAGTTTCTAAACAGGAACATATGTTCTCTGTGTTTGTACTTATGCATGTTTGAATGATAAGCTGGGAGCAACTGTGTTTTGTACTTAATACACAGTGCTTAATGACATCACCAGGGGACATTTCTAGGTCTCAGGTTTTGGACCCGAAATCTTGGGGCCTGGACAATCCTGAACTGGCAACCCTACATGTGAGATACAATCTCAACATTTTGTGAGACTGGGAAAGGTCTGGGCCTATTTAAGGCCTGGCTGGCCACATGAAGCCTGGGCTCAGTTGCATCATTTTTTTTTATTAGCTATTGTTTTTATTGCATCTGTTTTTAATTTTAGATCAGTATGAGGGTTTGTTATTAAGTGAAAGGTGGTATTGAGATGTTTTTAAGGAAAAGAAATACAGTTGTCTCTTCATATTTGCTGGGGTTTGGTTCTAGGACCCCCCGTGGATACCAAAATCCGTGAATACTCAAGTCCCATTATATGCAATGGCATAGCAAAATTTTGTCCCTTATATAAGATGGCAAAATCAAGGTTTGCTTTTTGGATTATTATTTTTTTAAGAATATTTTCAAGCCGTGAATACTTAAATCCATGGATACCAAATCTGTGGATATGGAGGGACAACTGTACACAACTTAAAAATAAGTCTTCCCAAGTTTCTCAAGAGGAAAAGGGAGGAAGCCTGAACCCTACTGCTCTTTCTTTTCCTGGTTCCAACATGGGACTCATAAGTGAGAAGAAAACAGAGGGAGCACATTGTGGATACTACAAAAGTAATTTAAAAGAGTCACCATCCACATTTACTCTCGGCAATTTCACTGCCACTGCATGCCCTACAACATTTTACAGATGAAAACAGGGACTTGTGTGGCCAAGCTACATCACAGTGTAATTAAGACAGCAAAAGTTATTGATGTGGAAGAACACACAAGCTAGGAGAGGCTGCAGCAGTTTGCTTTTGCCCGAGCCTTCCGGAAAGGGCAAGATTCTGTCCTCTCCTGTTCTTTCCCCGCTGCTGAGTTAATTAAGCATAAACAACTTTTGTACTTTGAATTCAGTTTGCAACAACTGAAATAAGCTGAGGACAAAGTGGGAGGAGAGAGAAACTGGGGAGATTTTCAGAAGGGAACAAAAAAAGTGTTCCCCTCTTTGCAATCTCCTCTCCCATCCCTGTAATGACAGAAAATAAAAAATTTTCAGACCTACCTTGTTCACGTGTCCTTCCCTCAGCAGGACAGCCCAGGAGTGAAAGGAGCTCGAATGGAGCCCCGTTCACTTCCTGGATTGAAATCCTGGCTGCTCTTGCAAGAAGACTAGAGTGCGGGAAATTCAAACTGTAAAAGGAAAATACACACCCAAAAGTTTACACTAAGCACCTAAACACACAAGTAACCCGGGGAGGGTACAAAAAAGTGTATCACTTACCTTGATGTCCTGATCTCACCTGGAAGTGTTCTGGTATGGACCTCCCATTGACGCTGGCATGGCACCAGCATAACAGGGCACCATTTCAATTGCACGTCATTCCGTTACAGAAACAGAATGGGGGATCAATTCACGGCTTAGCCCATGAATAAAAAGAAGTGCCAGCGTAATGACAGCCGAACGGGAGCATGACAACATGGGAATGATGTCGTCCCAAAGGGAAGCCTTTTTAGTGATCTCCTGGTGTCAGTATCACACCATATTAACCCCTCTGAAAATCTCCTGGGATGCATTTAAGTGGGATGGCAGAGGACTGCCCCCGACAAACTGTGACAGTTGGAAGTGTATGCAAATGCAGGTGGTGGTTATAGCTCTTTCAGGACAGTAGATCCATAACTCTTTAAAACATATCTGCTGATAAGTTCAGAATCTATCTGTTTCCAGCTGATTTTGATTTTCCACCTGTGTAAAGTATCACATGTTGTTTTATGCTTCTCTTGATAGTTGTTATCTGTTGCATAAGATGCATGGCAGTGATTATAGGGCCATACATTTGTGAAATTATGTAAAAAGTAAAAGATAAGTACTTTATAGTACTGTATATAATTAGGTATTAACTCATTGACCTTCATTTTAGAAGAGAGGTTAGTCTGTGGCTGTGAGAAGAAACAAATACTGTGGAGCCATAAGATCTTCCCAAGTCATGTTTTTTTGTTGTTGTTGTTCATTATTCAAGGTCATGAGTTCCCTGGAAACTACTTTTGTTGTGCAGATATCTTATGGTTCATGATACACAGTGCAATATTTTGTGGCTAGGAGGAAAAGCAATTCTTCTCTGAAGCACTGCATCCACTGCAAGTGTGGTTGCCTTGTGGTGTTTGTGCAAGTTTCACCATTTTTGTGACTTGTAACACAACTAACTTCACCAAGCAATTTAAAGTTGTTTCTGTTTCCAATGACAATCCTTTTGAAGCTTTATTGTCCTGCTGTACAAATCTGATTCTAGATCATTAATCTATCCCTGCTTGTTTAATGTGTTGCCTATCAGCAAGGCTTCATCTAATGAGATTCTCAATTTCCTTGCTGTGGTTGGTTCCTTCTTTTCTTTCATGAAACTTCAATAATCTAGGCAGCAGCTGAAGAATCTACAGAACTCAGAATTACTTTTTAAAAAAAATTTCAGCTCCCAGAATCCCCGAACTAGAATGGTCACTGGCATATACATCATCCAAGACATGTGGCCTCTTCCACCAGGAAGGTGGCTTTGAAATCCTTGTTGGCATCTTGGCCAAATGTTAACCGCTTCCCAGTGGTACAGAAAGTGTTAATTTGTATTATTGATTCTGGTATTGTGTATACAAGGGGAGGATGTGGATTGATCTGCACTAATGCCAATTCAAAGCAGCTTCGATTTGTCTTAATGGTTTTTGGCAAAATTGTAGGTATGTGAAGCTATCCACTTTTGCTGTCCCAACAGGCACACCTGTGAATCAAGATGGTGGGCACAAGTTAATTACTTGTGGTTTTATTTTTACCAGTGTTGCCACTGCTGAACAGTATTTTTTAAAAAAAAGCATATCGAAGGTGCAAAAGTGTGATATTCTGCTTAAATAAATAATAAAAGAAGAAAAAGGCTGTTTTGTTGCCTCAGTACATGATTGCTAAGGTGAAAATCCAACATGGGGGTTCCAGGCACTTGCTTTGTTAGCAAACTCCACCCTTTGCCCATGTCTGACCAATCAGCTTTCCTCTTCCACTCTTATTGGGAATGTGAATCAAAGCGAATCGGTTGTCCCAATGAGTGGGAAACTTCGGGAAAAGCCACAATGGCTTTTCCTGTGGTATTTTTGGTGGATTTGGTCCCCCACTTCCAAATACAGTGGATTGATGCAGGATCCCATTTAGACAAATCGTATTCTTCTTCGAGTCTATGAGGAGTATTTTTGCTGTTTAGACAACCCCTAGATCTGAAAAAGCGCATGCAATTGCAACACTCCTGGTAATGCAGAAAGGCCCTTATAACTGAACTTGTCAGAACTTGAAAACGTAACTTTTTAAGGACAACAACTCCAAGAAACCCACAGCAAGCTTTAATAGTGACCATGCTGCCTGGGAGATTCTGGGAGTCGGAGTCCAAAAATGTAACTGGTTTGCATGTTATTGTGGCCTCAGCAACAGTAATGTCCTCTGTTTATCATTCTTTCTTAAGTATCTGTAAATAGTGTGTTTATTTTCTGTACTTTTAAGTGCACTAGAACTATCTTTTTTTTCTTTTAAAATTTAGATCCAGAAGAATAAAGATGAGATTCTAGAACTCAAAAGAATTGCTAGCATCCCTCAAAATGTTTCTGGGCAGCTCACTCAGCTTCATTTCAAGGTAAGTCTTAATTCCTACAATGTTATCAACTAATATTATACAGTTCCCTACTACCATCTGAAATAAATGTCTTGTTTTCTTTGGCGTGCTGAAGAATCCGGCCATTGAACCCTGCTAGAGACTCCAACAATTTAAACCACATGGACAGAGGCAAATTAATTTCACTGGGTACTGGATCAAATCCCATTTCTGTACATTTTTCTCCATCTTAGGGTCTTATATTACCCTGATACTGTAATCACTCATCAGAACTTGGTTATGGATGTTGTTTTCTTTTAATAAGAATAAAAATCCTCAAGCACTTGGTAATAAAAACCTTTCAGAGCTGGCTGAATATGAAAATTCAAATTCCAGGCTCCAGTAGCATTAGTAACCAGAGATTTCAATGTTATACATTTTTCTCCTGGCAAGCCACATACTCTAGATATATGACAGTCAAAGATGTAGATCCAAATTTAAAACCTTGTGACATATTTTATTCACTTTGTGCATAATTCTGCCTAAAGATCTTTAAAGACCCACTGATATTAAGGGGGAAACATTATTAAATAAACAGGGTTTATAGTGGTTTAATTTGGGCTCCGTTGTGCCTGTTTTCATCAGCAAACCTAATCCCATTGGGCAAAGTGATCAGGTAAAGATCATGTCAGGCAGTACTATGAGGGGGCTGGTAGTAGAGAAGGGGGAATATTAGTGTCTTGATAAAGCTTTAAAAATTACATTTTGATTACAACTTTCAGCATCCCCCAGTCAGCATGGCCAGTGCAATACCCTCCAACATTTCACAAATAAAAACCAAGACACATGTAGCCAAGCAACGTACGAATGTGGTTAAGATAGCAAAAGTGAGGAAGAAGATACAAGCTAGGAGAGGTTGCAGCAGCTTGCTTTTGCCTGAGCCTGCAGGAAGGGACAAGATTCTGCTCACTCCTCCCCTCTCCCCTCGTCCTCTCCTCAGTTTGCAGCAATTGAAGTAAGCTGGGAACAAAAGGGGAAAGTGGAAGAAAGAGAAAAAAACCTTGAACATTAAAAGCAGCTGAAAAAATGGGACAACAGAGGATTAATCAGGGCTATCTGTGCCAAATTTGGGACAGTTGGCGGGTATGCCAGTGTAACTTTTCTGTCTTTGCCAGAAGAGACAAAATGATTTGGACCAGCCCTGATTGGATTAATTGGTATGCTTTTTTGTTTTTTATAGCTATGTATGTGTACCGTACTTCCCACT
This sequence comes from Gambelia wislizenii, assembly GCA_030847615.1. Classification (NCBI taxonomy): domain Eukaryota; kingdom Metazoa; phylum Chordata; class Lepidosauria; order Squamata; family Crotaphytidae; genus Gambelia; species Gambelia wislizenii. The sequence goes on along the minus strand of JAUMIR010000006.1, from coordinate 127,963,045 downwards.
TTAAGCAATGTGTAATTATTTTGTCAACATTAGCCTCTATTGTTGACTTAAACTGTATTGATTTTTGAAAAATGAATTTTTAACAAAAATATAAAAATAGAAGCATGTAGCTTAATGCTAAATCCACAATCCAGTAATCTCTATGGGTTTTACTTTGAGTTTGGGAGAGCATACAAACACGATACTGTGTTTGATGTGTAAAATGATATTACCATGGTGGGACTAGAAATATAAAATATTAAATTAAGACATTGGCTCTCTCTAGTCTTGCTCCTATAAACCATTTTTCCCCTTCTGTTTTTCTGTCAATGGTCTCTTTATTCTTGACATAAGTGGCTATGCTGTGTGCCCTGGGAGAATATTTCCTAGACTAAGAGCTTATTCAGAAGGTAAATGTAAATGTTTGTCAACAGGGCCACATATTTATCGTTTGTCGCTGTGTGCCCTGAAGTAGTTTCTGACTTATGGCAATCCTGCGCAAACCTGCCACAGAATTTTCTTGGTAAAATGTGTTCAGAAGGGATTTACCTTTTCTTTTCTTTGAGGCTGAGAGAGTGTGACTTGCCTAAGGCCAGCAGTGGGCTTCTATGGCTGAGCAGGGATTCAAACCCTGGTCTTCAGAGTGGTAGTCCTAGGGGTCAGCTACAAGGCATTTTTTATTCCGGGAAGAAGCGAGAAATAGGGTCTGCCTGGTGCCCTCAGCCTTAGGGTATGAACAGGGAAGATGGGGCTCCCTGTGGAGGAAGAGGCAGCAACAGAGGACAGGTGGACGATGAGATTGAGAGTCCCATCACCTGCCCTTTCCCCAACTGCTGCCTCTCCCTCCTTCCTCTCCCCTCTCTAACCCGTTTGCTGGCTGCAAATGAGGAAAATAGAGGGGAGGGGGAAATGGAGGAAGAGGCAGCAGCTGAGGAGGGGGGGGCAACGGGATTGAGAGTCCCATCACCTGCCCTTTTCCCAGCTGCAGCCAGCTAATGGGGAAGAGACGGGGGAGGAAGGAGGCAGAGACAGCAGCTGGGGAAAGGGCAGGTGAGGGGACTGTATCCTGTCCCATCGCCTGCCTGTCCTCTGCTGCAGCCTCTTCCTCTGTTTTGCCCCCCTTCCCGTTTGATGACTGCGAACGGGGAAGATAATGGAGAGGAAGGAGGGAGAGGCAGCAGCTGGGGAAAGGGCAGGTGATGGGACTCTCAGTCCCATTGCTCACCTGTTCTCCACTGCTGCCTCTTCCTCTATTTCCCCCTGCACCTCTATCTTCCCCATTCGCAGCCTTGGCAGTGAGGCTGAGGCTGGGGGCACTGGGCGGACCAGGCTAGCCAGTCAGAGAGCTTGGGCAAGCCCAGTCAAGAGCCGGTGATGAGGAGAAGGGAGGGAAGAGGATGAATCGGGACCATGGGTGGCTTGGAGAGGTGGACCGAGTTGATGTTACAAGAATTGGAGCATTGATCCCTCTCCTACACCCAAGCCCCAGCGAAGGAGGGATGATGGCTTTTTGCCTCGCCCTGAGTGCTCTGCAATGGGATTCCTTGCATGTCAAGAGTAGCTCATCTTCCTCCTTTGCAGAGATGCTTTTGACCCAGGTTGATTTTCGCTCTCTCCCAGATATAAAACCCTTGCATGCATCTACTGCTTTGCAGCGAGAGATGTTTTCTCCTTCAAGAATTCACACACACACACACAGCCCAGCTGGGCTTTGGAGGCAGTGGGGAACCGGACTCAAGGGACATTAAAAAAATGGCGGATCCTGAATTGCCAGGCTTCCCTTACAAGCCCTCCCCCTCCAAGGTCCGACCAATCATAATTCAGCTTTACTGTGTGCCCCATATCCTGGGCTGGTTGCTGATTTATCAGACAACCAATAGTGCGGTTTTTCCCAGACTTTCCAAAAAAGTACGAGGAAAAAAGAGGGATGGAAAGTCATGGGTTTACTGGGTTTTTTGCTACCCCTCCTTCCGAATAGCACGTGTCTGCCCCGATGAGTGTGAGCACCAATACGGTTCGTCCCGATTTCTTCCCAGATAATTTTTGTCTTGTAGCTGACCCCCAACTCTCAAACCACTATACAGTACCACACTGGCTCTCATATGACCATATATGTTGTATGACTATGTGAAATCTACACAAACTAGACCCAGCCAAGACAAACTCAACTTTAGTTCACCACCCACTGATTCTGGCACATGATGTAAATTAAAACCATGGGACTATATTGTTGAGAATTTCCATATGGGACCACTAAAACCCCCCAGATAATATTGAGATGAATTTCATGTTCTTCTGAGCTTTGTGTGGAAATGGGGAGGAAACTATCCAAAACATTTTGTGTGAGTCACTGTTCTTTTCCCTCCCCTCCTCTACGATGTTTAATCTCTGGCTGGTTGCTCTAGGCTCAGAAGGCCTTGGACATAATGGGAAGATTGTAGATCAACAAACTAGATAATTTGGAATGCTTTGTATTTAAACAACTATAGTCCTGCTAAAGTCAAGGCTGGTCTTACAGAGTTGCCCCTCTGGCAAATAAGTACTCAAGAGGGGAGATATTAATCACAGCACTTACTAAAAAAAAAAAGAAAAAAAAGAAAAAAAAAGCACAAGCCAAGGGTTATATTTGGATTCCAGGGATATAGCATCTGGGAACAGATTGTACAAATATATAAACCTTAGGGTGTGTATACCAACTTAACTCCAAATAACATGACTTAACAGGATTTTGTATACCCTTCAACATTTCACAGATGTTTTCTGTGTTGTTGTTTTTTCTGGGCTGTGAGGCCATATTCTGGAAGAGTTTATTTCTGACATTTCGCCTGCACCTGTGGCTGGCATCAAAGATGCCAGCCACAGGTGCAGGTAAAACGTCAGAAATAAACTCTTCCAGAACATGGCCTCACAGCCCAGGAAAAAAAAAAACAACACAGAAAACCTATGGATGCCGGCCGTGAAAGCCTTCGACTTCACATTTCACAGATGAAAACAGGAACATGTATGGGCAAGCAACATCAGAATGTGGTGAAGATGGCAAAGATTATTAACAAGAAAGAAGGCACAATCTAGGACAGACTGCAGCAGTTTGCTTGTGCTTCACCCTACTGGCAACAGCAAGAATCTTTCCTCTCCTTCCCTCTTTCCCTGGGAGAGTTAAATGAGTACAAACTACTTTTGCACTTTGAACTCGGTTTGCAGTGATTGAAGGACACAAGGGGAAAAATGGAAGGAGGAGAGAGAAATATTTTAAATGCTGAAAAAGTGGAACAGAGGATTAATTGGGACTGTTCCTGCCAAATCAAGACAGCTGGAGTGTATAATTTTTGCCCTTGTTGACTGCCCATATTGCAGTTTTTCTGATGCCAACTTCATGCAGGCATTTAAAGATGGTCTTGTTTCTAAGAATGACAGATTTTAATTCTTTTAAAAGGGCTGTCCCCGTCTTTCTGCAGAGGAGGGCAGGTGCCTCAACACCAGATTTGGGTTGTAATAAAAAGACAGTAAAAAGGATCTCTTAGTTATTGTGTTTTTATTGCCCGGAAAATGGAAAGGTGCTAATGAGATTTTCTGCCTCATGTACCAAAATCATGTCTTGCTGCTTTTTGGTACTGTACAAAAACCTTCACTTGAAGGCTTAGGGCCATCATTTTCTTTGCTGATTCACAGAACATGTTTTCGGCTGTTTCACTTTATGTTGTAATTGAATGGATTGTACATCATTCTGAAATTTTAAACGGAATGAAGAGTAGTGTAAAAATGTTTTAAGTATAATAAATGGTAATGCTGTAGGCTATATTTCAGAGGAGGGAACTGGCAAAACTACCTCTGTGCGTTCTTTGCCTAAGAAAACCCTATGAAATTCATGGACTCACCATAAGTTGATAGGCAACTTGAAGGTACACACACACACACACACACACACACAGAGCAGAGTGTATCAGAGTATACTGTATATACAGAGCTGTTTTCCTCATTTGTTTATCTGTAGAACCATAAAGGACTGAGTTATTTTTTTAATGGAATGGTTTTGTGACTGCAGTTTTGTGTTTTAGAATACTTTATAAGGGCTAATCAGTATATCCATTTTACTGGAGAGAATAAGGTCCTAATATAAGTAGAGTTAGCATTAATGGATTTTTCAGCATCAGTATATGAGATGACTGTTAGCACAATGCTGGCTGTGGTCATGCAGAAGCTAATGAACTACTGGGACATTGTATTCCAAAAATCAAATTAGAATGAGACATTTATTAGAATTCCTTAAATGTTGCAGTGGCATTCAGTACCATTGACCAAGGTAGCCTTCTGGAACACCTGTGGAGTTGTAGTCCTATCTCTCGAGTAGGTTTCAGATGGTGGTGCTTGGGGATAGCAACAAGTCACACCTACCAATTCACCACACACACACACAACTTTGGATGGGTGTGATGCAAAAGGCCACAAAAATTCCACAGGATCCACCTCCTTGTGCCCATCCAGACATGTTGTCCTAGAAAAGTTGGCATTTTGGAGCCATGTTCTATAATACAGATGTTTGGCCCTGATTCCTATGATTTTATTTATTTATTTATTTATTTATTACTTGTTGCATCACTCCCATTTATGCTTCTTCAACTGGTGAATTTGGTGAGCATGGCTATCTGAAATGTTGGTATTTTCCCAAAACACAGGTGTTCTGCCTGGAATGGGTAGTAAAGTGATTTCTGAGCAATTTCTGTGACTTCTGATATCACTCTCGTCTAGTCTTGTGCATCTGTGGAATTTGGTGGCCTTGACTTCTTGGAAAGTTGTCATCCCTGGCCATTTCCTGGATGTTTTGCCTGGAAATGGTACAAAAGGTAGTATCTATGGAATTTTTGTGGCTTGTGGCATCTCTCCATCTAGTCTTGTGTAGCTGGTGAATCTGGTAGGCATAGTACAGTACATCTACTCCCACTCTATCTCTGCTTCCAGATGGGCTAATTTACTTTTTAAAACAAAGAGAATGAAAGAAAAGAAAGCTTAGAATCCAGTCCAGATAATGGTCCTAACAGGTACACAGTAAAATATCTAGAATCTGGATTTAATCTGGCCAATCAGGGTCATATGGGAACCCTACATTATGAGCCTCAGATAATGCCTCCCCTTTTAAAATTTCCACTGGACTGACCATTCTGCAGAGAAGAAAAAATGCTGAAGAAAGAAAATTGTAACTCACATTTGAGGACGGGTGAAAAGAAAAAAGGGAGAGGAGAAGGTGGGGGAAGAGGAATCTACAGCCCCTTTAAGACTAACTGGTTTATAACATTTTAGCATGAGGTTTTGTGGATATCAAGCCACTTCCTGGGATACAATGAATGAGGAAGTGGACTGATATCCACAAAAACTCATGCTAAAATATAAACCAATTTGTCTCTCCTCCCACACCCTTTTTCTTTCTGAGGCTAGCAGGGCTACCTCTTTGAGGATAGATGGTTTCATTTTCAAAAGAAGCAACACCTGCCATCACTCCACCCTCATCTCTTCCCTCCTTTTCTGCCTTACTCAAGGAAATCCCAAGGGAAGAGGAAAGTGAGGGGAGTAGATCAGCTTGATTTGAGGCAGGTTGTGTTTCCTGGCCAGCTAGCATCCCTTGCAGTCAACCCCTTCATCCCTTTTCTGGTGCCTTTGTGAAGGAGAGGGAGTGAGGAGCCACCTTTGCACCCCTGTATTTTTCTGCACACAGAGCAGAGCACCCCCCCTCTTAGGATGCTACTGTTACATCTACATGAAACTGCTGGGAGAGGTCACCCAGAGGCATAGGGCAGGGTGCTATCAGTACACTGATGACTCCTAAATATAATTCAGCTAAGGATAGTGTGTCTCCTGTGAATAAATACCTGGAGGAGGTAATGGGCTAGATGAGGAAAACAAACAAACTGAATTCAGACAAGATGAAGGTATCAAGGACCTTAAGCTTGGTTTGGAGGTGTATCAATCCATACTGCATAGGGGTTACTTCCCCTGAAAGACTGTGTTCACAGCGTAGGGGTTCTCCTGGATCTGTTGCTCCAAATGACAGCCCAGATAGATGCAATGGCCAAGAGTGCTTATTACCAGCTTCAGCTGTTATGCCAGAGCTAGAGGACCTGAAGATGATGAATGCATTTGCTGTTAACCTCAAGCCTGGACGTCTGCAATGTACTGTATGTTGAGTATCCATCTTCAGAAACTTCAATTAGTTCAAAACGTGGCAGCCAGATTGGCTACCGGTGCATCTAGGAATGATCATATTACAGCTATTTTAAAATCACTTAAAATCACTCCACTGGCTACCAATTAGTTTCCGAGCAAGGTACAAAGTGTTGGTTCTTGCCTTTAAAGCCCTACATGGTTTGGGTCCCGGTTACATACAAGATCACCTTCTCCCATATAATCCGCCCTGTACACTGAGGTCCTCTGGGGGACCTTTACTTCAATAAACTGGGACCTGTTACCCACAGGACTTTTTCTTCAGCTGCCTCCAGATTGTGGAATGACCTGCCAGAAGAGATTTGATAGCTGGGTATGTAGTCTGATTTTAAAACAGCACTAAAGATCAATCTCTTTCAGAAAAAAAAGTGTGGCAGATGTTGAAGCCATAAAGTACTAGTGGTTGTGAGCTCCATACAGCTCAGGCCCAGGCTATTTGAAGGACTGCATCATCCCATATGAGCTTGCCTAAGCACTAAGATTGTAAGGAAAGGCATTTCTCTCTACCCACCACCTTCACAAGCAAGGTTGGTGGGCATGTGGTAGAAGGGCTTCTCTGTGGCCGCTCCCACACTTTGGAACTCCATCTTAAGGAAGCTAGGATGGCTCCTTCTTTGTTGTTTTTTTGATGGCAGGTTAAGACCTTTTCCAGCAAGCCTTTGATACCATAACTGATTTGTAACAAGAGAAGCTCTTTCTATGGTGTTGTTTTTAATCCCTTAAAATCTTTCTTTTCAATTAAGATTTTAAATGGTTTTAATTTTGTTGTTCTTTAGTACTGTTTTAATCTCACTTTTGTATGTTTTAATTACATGGGTTTTTAAAATTATAATTCTCTGTCTTTTGTGAGATGCCTTGAGTCTCGGTCTGGGAGAAAGGTGGGATAGAATTAGAGAATCATAGAGCTGGAAGAATCATAGAGCCGGAAGGGGCTTCATGGGCCATATCAATAAAGTGTTGGATGGTGGCTCTACTACTGTGGTGATGGTGAACCTACTCTTGATTTTATGGTTATTTTTCCCACAGCTATTGGAAGCTCTGCTGGTGCTGAACCTCTGAATCAACAGTGTCCAATGAAAGTAGTAGTTCCTCATTTCCCAGGGCTTGTAAGAAAGTGCACACAACACTGTGAGCATTAGGCTCAGAGAAAGTTTCCAACAAATAAAGTGTGCACATATTTTAAAATAAAAATGGTTAATAGGTGCATGATTGAAAAAAAAAGTGCAGAAACACACTGTGGTAAATGGATAAAAACTGTGTAAAATAAATAAATCGCACAACAAAACTGAGATTGAATGATTTTCACATCTCCATCTGAAACCATAAAATCAAGTTCTTGCTCAGAACCATTTCCACCCTTAGGCAAAGCACATGTTCTTTAGTAGATGGAAAATGTAGAACCAGTGTTGTGATTCATAAAGGATCCCGCTGTAAGACGTTTTAGTGCAAAAATACTAGATTAAATTGTGTTAGGCTTCTGGCTGGCTCTTATGTTGGTAAGATAAAACAGATGAGAATCTTGTAGTCTTCCAGATTTTGCTGGGCTACAAATCCCTGGATGTCTTACCATTGGTTTTGTGGGCTTTGGCTACTGGGTGTTGCAGTCCAACAACATTTGGAAAGCCATATGATTGCCAGCCCTGTCCTAATAGCTCAGAATGGTTAGTTGATGTCTCTTTAGGAGAACTCATTGTTAAGAGACTGTCTTCTGGAGATATTATGAATGCTTTAAAGATAGTTAACTATCATAGTTCTGAGAAAATGACAACTGTCCATTACAGGGAAGAGGAACAAGGGTGTCACATGAAAAACTGCCCTTGGGAAGAGAAAGAAACAGAGGGAGATCTATCAGTTTATTGGTGGCACCCTAAGGGTCAGGGATGGGAGAGAAATTTGTTCGCATTTGAATGCAAATTTATCCTTTGAACTGGAATTTGAACTTTAGTTATCCTTTGAGATTAACACCATTTGCTTGCAATAATGTGCATACTATGTTAAGTTATATACACAAATGCATGTATTAGGACAAATTTGGAGAGTAATGTGTAGGAGTTTTCAGGTGAACTTAAAAAGACACAAAGCTGAGGATGAACAAAGCTTAGGATCTGAAAAATGAATGAATGGGGGAAATGGGCAGATTTGTCTATCACACTGAGGTTTTACTCTGGGGAGCCAATGTTTGTGTGTGGGGTGTGAGAGGACACATCTCTTCTTTTGTAGGACTATCTGTTTTGCCACCCATGCTTTACTTCTGTATTTGAAAAGAAAAAACCAAATATTACAGAAATTACACCCATCTTCACCCATCTCATTCAAATCAATCCAGGTTGAGGCAGCTCTGCCCTATCTTGGTAGCTTTATATTACCATCTATAGCATTGGGGAAGATGCAACAATATTTACCCTGTTGTCTGCTTTATAATCTATCCTTCCACCTTAATCTGCCCAATGTGTCTCAATATGATATGTATGTATCATTATAATTCCTAAATGTTTGTATTTACATTTGTGTTTGCAGATTGCAAATGTTGAAGGTAGAATTCAAAGCCTTGAGCAGGTGAGTAACGTAACGGAGTGAGCAAAACAATATGCTTTTAAAATAACATATATTAATAGTGTAGTGACACCCCAAAGGCACCAGATCATGTCTGATCTTAGAAGCTAAGCAGGGTCAGCCCTTGTTAGTACTTGGATGGGAGCCCACCAATGAATACCAGGTGTTGTAGGCTATATTTCGGAGGAAGGAACTGGCAAAACCACCTCTGAGTATTCCTTGACTTTAAAAGCCTATGAAATTCATGGGGTCACCATAAGTTGACAGGTGACTTGAGGTACATACACACACATTGACACACAAATCATTCAGTCCTGGGCAGTGCTTAAGTTGTTGTTGATGGTGGTGGATTGGAAACAGTGCAGACAGAATGCAATGTTTCCTCCTTCAGGGATATTTTTACTGGTAGAGCAATAGGACAACTTTCATGATTGAGCCCTAAATTTATTTTCTGAGTTGCTGATACTTAGCAACCAAATAAATACAAATCTTTTACATATCTTGGAGGTTATTGAAGAAGTGTGCTAATAAACTAATAGATTCTCACAGAACAGACTTGTTTGCCCCCTTGTTTTATCCAGACCCTCTTGAGAAAAGCCTGTAACAGCAACCCCTGCCACAATTCGGGAACCTGCATAAATTTGCTGGATGCCTTCTTCTGCCTTTGTCCTGACAACTGGCAGGTAAGCATCATTCATTGTATGTCATTGTATGTCAGTTCACCACTCATAATCATCTTTATCCTCTCTGGAATGCTGTTCCATTATTGTTCCCTTACTGCCTGTCTCATCCAAAGTCTGTGTCTTCCTTCTTCCCCGAGGAGGCAGCAGCAGCAGTGGTAGCTAAAATGCCAAACCTTGCTTGGTGTGGTGAAAGGCTTAATAAACCCAGGGTCACTGACTTCCTGAAGCTTCATTCCAGGTCTTTCATGAATCCTGAAGGGGAAATAGCCCACATTTTGAGAATTTGGGAGCTTCAAAATCAAGATACCCACTCCTTTTCTACCTCAAACAAGGTACATATTTAATAACTAGGGAGGTTATTCCATGACCTGCAAATTGTCATGTTGCAGTAATCTGGGCCTTTTCCATGGTTGCCCTCACTTTATGTAACGCCCTCCCTCCTCATATACAGCAAGCACCAAATGTGGCATTCTTTAGGTGGCTGCTGAGGATCCACCTCCTTACCCTTCTTTAACTGATACTTTAATGCTTTGTAGTTTTGGCTGGAATCCTGTTGGAAACTATACAAAGGTTAAAAATAGTAAAGCAGGTGGTTACACTTTCTCAGAGATTATGTAAGTGTAGTCCCTACAGCAGTGAATCATTCTGCTTCTCCCTCTTTTTATGTTTTTATGTCTATATTATTATGTCTTTATGTTTTGATATTCAGTTTTAAAGTCTTAGGGTAGTTATTTTATGTCACTGGTGAATTTGCCAGTTATTTTAAATATATGTACTATTATATGTAATTTTAAGGGGGTTAAATTGTTTTAAGTTATTACTGTTGTTATGGATATGGTTTTTTTTATATATCCAATTGTTGTGAGCCCCCTTGATTGCCTCATAGGCAAAAGGTGGGGTACAAAAATAAAGTTATTATTATTATTCAAGTACACACACCTAGCCTTTTCAATTTGCCTTGGTGGGTGTGGGACTAGTAGACTGTTGCACAAAGGGTTAAAGGTCAAGGCCTTGGGCTCATTGCGCAGTCAGTTGCAGGATGGTGGGATCTAGCATAAGAATGTTGTTGTGTATCTATGCTGCATATAGAGTATATAGGATCTCATTGTTTCTGTTTTAATGGCTTGTAATGTGTTTTAATGGCTTGGGGTGGGATGGGTGGGCTGTTGTATCTGTGGGTGTGTCTATCTGTGGGGCAACAACTCTGAATGGAGTATTGCCTACATGCCCCTGCATTCCCCTCAAAGCCCTGCACATTATTATTTTCTGCAGGGACGTGGGGTAGTACATTGTCTTCACCATCCCTACAGAGTTTTATCTGCTACTGCTGCCACCTCTACCATAATTTAAAGCTCAGGAAGCAGTTTCCAGCTGAAGGGAGACATTTCCCCGCTTCCCCTGGTTCACCAGTGCTGCCTCCACCTGCTCTCCTGTTGCAGGAAGAGGCACTAGAAGAAAGTAATGGAAGCACTTGAAAAAAGTGATGGACAAATGGAGAGCAGGTGGAATCAGTGCTGCTGAGCCAGGGGAAGGAAGAAAACCTCCCTTTGGCAGGGAACTGCCTCTGGAGCTTTAAAACTGGTGGTGGCAGTGGAGGAGGTATTAGTGGAGTCAGCTGCAATGGCAGACGAAAATATGGAGAAAACCCTGAATCCCACATACTCTGTATCAAGACTGAAATGCTGCAAATCTGGGCCAAGTGACATGTGGCCGGATTATCCCAAATTTGGGGAAAGACCATGCCACATGTGGCCTCTGTGTTACAAAATAATACATAAAAAGCTGCAGATTCGGGTGCAATCACATGGGAATCCAGGGGTTTTGATAGCGTAGGCAAGCTTATCCAGATATGTAAATAACTATTTGATATTGCAGACCTCAGGTGACAAGCATAAATGGATGATCAGAGAACCCAACAATGTTTAACTGCTCGAATTCTCGTTGCATTAGTGAAAAATTTGTGCTTTTAAAAAATGAATTGCAATTGCTTCATCAGCTAGCCTTGTAATTTAATTCACTTCATTCAGAGAAAGCTGGACAAAAGAAGAGTAAGAAGGGAAACTGATCTGTACTTTTCATATTAGTAGCATGTACAGTGTTTAAGTCACCACAAAGATTAATTTCCTATATGGTAACTCCTTTAAAAGAACATGTGCTTTATTGCCTATCTCTAGTATCAGTAACCTGAGGGCTTACAGTGCAAAATTTCATACCCTAAGGAGTTCTGTGCTTCCCCTATGTTTTAAATTAATGAAAACATGCTGTACTTCCAATTATGAAGAAGACAGAGCTGAACAATTGAGTTTTGTGTTAGTGTTTACTAAAGGAAGCTTTGCCAATAGCAACCAGATGCTGTATACCTTTTGAAATTCTATATCATCCTGCTGGCTTTGCAGATCCCATTGTGACCCTCGTTTTACTTGGGAAATAACCTGTTTTTCTCTTCTCAGGGCCCATTTTGTTCTGTTGATGTTAATGAATGCCAGATTTATGCTGGGACACCTCTTGCTTGCCAGAATGGAGCTACATGTGTAAATACTCTGGGTAGTTACAGGTAACTCTTAATGTCCTTGTGTTGAGGTCCATTATATGAGAGAAAAATTCAAGCAGAGGCCCATGCACAAACCCATTAAACCCAATTCACGGTGGGCACAATTACATGACTTCTTTGAGCAGTTGCCAAAGCCACAGAGAACAGTCAAGCTCCATTGGTGATGCATACCCCGGGGTATAGTATATATCTGACAACAGGACTTTATTGTTAGTGGACTCAGTGTTACAAAATAACACATAAAAAGTGACAGAAAGCACATATACATACTTAAAAACTTACAAGTACACTGGGGAGAGTAATAAAAAATGTGTCACCTACCTAGATGTCACAATCTCACCTGTAAGTTTTCTGGCCGGTCTGGCCGTTGACAGAGTAAGTACAGGGGGCAGGGAAGAGCTAGGTTTCATACACCAGCAATGCTGGCAAGAAAACAGCACAGCTGTTCTGTTGATGGCTTGTCCTGTCAATAAAATAGATCAGCTTATTTGCAGGAAATAAACACAAAAGGACGACTTCATGTGGTATGTGCACCCTTTTGCATTTATGTGGCGTCGTTATGACGCAGCATTTAGTGCATCTGATAAAGTCCTATGTTGCAATGAAAATTCAGAAATAGTTGCTGTAATCTCAAGGATAAATGTAACACATCTGAGAACTGTGTTGAAATGTTCAATGTACCTGTTGAGTCTAAATTCCAGGTGTAAACTGTTGTTGGTCAATCTTAAGGTCTCAATTTACCTTCTTTTGTTCTTTAAATCAATTATGGACTGGACAGACTCTCGAACAGGATTTTTCAAGTAGAGGAAGTATCTGTAAAGTAGGATACATGACCATCCTTTTTGTAAATGTACAGATACGATCTCTTCTCATCTAGCTGTTTCACTGAGAAATGTTTAACTGCTTCATTTTTAGATAAACCTCATGGCTCAGAGTAAGTCTGCAAGAGATCTTATTTAAAAGCTCTTGTTTTATTAAAAACCTGATTTCCTGACAAAGCTTTCCTAGTGAAACCACATGGCAGAGTTCTCCACATAGCATTTTGGTTTTGGCTTCAGAATAATAATCATAATCATAATTACCAAAAAAATCCTTTCCCTCTGCAAATGTTTACTTGGCATTTCTCTTGCTTTGGAACACTTCTTCATTGTCTGTAAGCTTTTAGACAGATTAATGCAGGGCAATTCTAAATCTTCTCTGCCACCACAATATGTCCCAGATGCTCCCCCCCCCGTAACAGTAAGCAGTGCCCTTTAGTACTTCTCTGAGAGTTAAAAAAAAGAAAAGAAATTATAACAGTATTAGACTTGCAGAAAGATAACATCCAGATCAAGGAAGGTATTAGTGCCATTCTATTCTGCCTTGGTCATCTGGAATATGGTGTCCAGTTCTGAGCATCAAAATTCAAGAAGGATATTGACAAGCTGGAAGCTGTTCAGAGGATGGTGACCAAGATGGTAAAAGGTCTGGAAACCAAGCCCTATGAGGACCTGGGTATGTTTAGCTTGGAGAAGATAAGATTAAGAGGTGATACGATATACTTAAATACCTTGAAGGGATGTTATGTAGAAGATGGAATGAGCTTGTTTTCTGCTGTTCCAGAGGCTAGAACATGGACCAATGGATTCAAATGACAATAAAAGAGAGTCTAACTAATCATTAGGGAGAACTGCTTGGCTGTAAGAGCTGTTCAAGAGTGGATTGTCTTGGGAAGTGGTGGACTCTCCTTTGGAGGCTTTAAACAGAGGTTGGATGGTCATCCATTGGGAATGCTTTAACTATGTATTCCTGAATGGCAGGAGTTTGGACTAGCTGGCCCTTGTAGTCACTTCCAACACTATAATTCTATGATTTATAAATGGAAACTTCCATGTGCAGAGGCATTATAGTCCTGGTTATCAGATACTGGGAACAAAAGAACCATCAGCCACACTTTTGTGCTTTGCTTACATGGGGCATGTGTAGGGATGGCCAAAGATATTCTGCTGTTTGAAGTCCTCCAATCTATGTACAGTTGCCATGTGCAGACTGGACTAGCAGTCTAATCAATACTGGTGATAGGGCAATGTTCTCTTTCATACTTGAAGCAAGTTGTTAAAGGAGCCCTGGTGGCGCAGTGGTTAAATGCCAGTACTGCAAGTCACCACATTGCAAGTTCGATTCCAGTGGGCTCCAAGGTTCACTCAGCCTTCCATCCTTTCGTAGGTCGGTAAAATGAGTACCTAGCTTGTGGGGGGCAATTAGCTAACGCACATTGGAAACTGTTTAATGCAGTGTAGATGTGTAAATAGCTATTGCTTAAAACAATTTGTAAGCCGCTCTGATAGCCTTGTGGCTGAAGAGTGGGGTATACATAAATAAATAAATAAATAAATAACAGCTATATTTTTCAACACCTTGCTGGCCTTCCTCACTTCTGTCATCTGCTCCCTGAATCTGCCTATTGCTATACAGTGAGCATCTGACTGGGTGGTATTGGGAAATAAACTCTGAACTAGATAGTCCATCTTTCTAAAACTCTATCTGCCCCATTATAATGCAACTTCATTTTATATAGCATATAATGTCTAAAAATAAATGAAATAAAATGAACACAACTTTATAGAGATGAAAGGTTCAGTCTGTTTCTGAGCTCACTCATAGGTCTACAATCTCATTTTGCATCAATCTGCAATTTTTAAAAACCACACCAACATTTTTATTATTTTAATATAAATTTGCCAAACGTTCTGTTATGTGCATTTATGTTATATGCATATGTGTTTTTACATACACCATGATGCTTCATTATAGAACTGAGATGTACTTCAGGGCTGGCCTGCTAAAAACGGCAAACCAAAAGAAATCTTCCAGCATCTCCACTGTTTTGTCCAGTGCAAGATACTATAGGAACTATTAGTGCTGTTAAATAATATAACAGCCTGGTTGAAAAAAATGTTTTCTATGATTTCTGACTGGAATAATTTTTAAATGTCCTGTTTTATTTCAATGTATTTTGTTTAAATGAGGAAATTTGCAAAAAACAAAACAAAAAAAAAACGCCCCCGCCAGCAAATCATTTATTTCCCAGATGAAGTGGTCTTGCAGAATGTCCTGTTTTTTGAAAAGCTTTGATCTGGGCAGCTTGAAAGCAACAAGAAATAAATACTGTGCTAAACCAGACAAAATACAATAACATATTATTCCTCTTCAGGGGGTTCCATCAGGGCAGGAAGGACCCGATGTTCTGAAATCTGCTTGACTAATCATCTGGGCCTTCTGGTCACTTTTTGAAGTGCAAACCAAGTGTTCTTTTTCGTTTGAACTGAGTAATTTTGCTTTTGTTTAATATGCTCAACCACTAGACGGTGAGAGGCTAGGAAAAACTGTATGCTTACAGAGCGTAATTCAAAATACATCTACCAGGAAATAAGTCCCGCTATTTGAAACCAACAATCTGTTAAAAAGCAAGCCATTCTTTTATTACAGTGGGTGGTAATCAAGCATTAAAGCTTTGAAATCTGAGTTAATCAGTACCACTTCACTGGAGGCAGTGTTCAGTAACCCAAGTTAGCTTGCATTTAATGTATTAAGTCATCCAGCTAATGGAACATGGAACATTCAGATAAATTAATAATCGAGTTTTCAGGCTAGGATTAGTAGGAGTAGCCTTTTATTTCTATAGTAATAATAATAATAATAATAACAACAATAAATTTTTATTTTTAACCCGTCCCTCTGCTCGGCAACCGGGGCGGTGTACAACAAGATTAAAACAACAGCAAGTTAAAACAATCCTTCTCAATCCTAACCCTTCCACCCCTTAAAACTAAATTGAACTAGTGAAGAATTAAAACAACATAAAATACAATACAATACAATATACAAATTACAACAAAAAATGGCGATAGCGGTGTGTGGGGTGGGTGGGTAGGCAATCAACTCCACTTGGGCCAGGAAGTTATTCCGGAAAGGCCTGCCAGAAGAGATCCGCCTTTAATGCTTTCTTGAAGCTATTCAGAGTAGTGATAAGATGGATCTCATCCGGCAGGCTATTCCATAGTCTGGGAGCCGTAGTTTTTTTTTAGTTTTTTTAAAAGATATTTTTAGTTGGGAGGAAATGTCACAGAGTGAAGACTGCAACTGAAAAGGTCCTGTCTCTCACTGGTTAGCCAATGAGCAGAGCTGATGGGTCAAAGACTTGATTTAGGAAGCTGGACTCTAGCTGAGTGAGCTGGCTTGGCCTATGAGTACTCAAACCTTAGTATTCCTCCTCATCACCATATGACCAATGGTGCTGTCTACCACCCTTCAGACTTCAGCTTCTTCAATGCTCAAGAGTAGCTCTCTTTAGTGGAGTCACACCATGATCTATGACAAATCTGGGGAACCTATTTCAACTTAAGAGCTAAATTCAATTTCAGAGCTATATACCCTTCAACATTTATCAGAGGAAAGCTGGCCAAGCAATATTAGAGTGTCGTCAAGATGGCAGATGGTATTAATGAAGAAGGTAACATGATCTTGTAGAGCCTACAGTTTACCTACCAGAATTAGTGTAAAATTCTTTACTACCAGTAGCTAAGCCAGAGAGGAGGTATTTTAGCCTCCTAGAATGAGGGGAACCCTCTACAGATGCTGGGAAACAATGAAGATGATGGCATGGGAAGGAAGAGTGGTGCACTGGGAAAACCCAGAGAATCAGATTTGTCCTTGAAATTCTGAGGTTTCTCACATTTAATTCTGGGTTCTGGCATATTTTCCCCCCACAAAGCCACTTTTCATATACTGTCTTGACTCAGGAACAACAAAAAGCAGGGTCGTTGCATTCCAATGCTGAGAATAAGTCCCATTTATTAAATGGGATTATTAAAAAAACTCTGTGGAGCCAGGCTGCCTGTACATCCAACAATGCTCTTATATAGGCTAAAATGATATATAAGCTATAATATTACATAAACATCTAAAAGTACACATTGATGTCAGAAGTAGATCCCCATGCTAGCCTGCAGTAGGCCACCACAAGCAGTTTTCTGTGTTAGGAATGTGGCAAACCCACTCTGGGTTTTATTCCAAACATTAAAGGAGCCTTCTAATGTTTTAATATTATTTTGGAGATTGGGCTCAACACCTTGGATAGTTCATTTGAAGTACAGAGTTAAACCCAGATTCACTCACCCTTAACATGGAAGCTACATGCTGCCACTGGTATAAAATCAATACGGAATGTGAAGTCGAAGGCTTTCATGGCCAGCATCCATAGATTTTCCTTGTTTATTTTTTTTCCCCGGGCTGTGAGGCCGTGTTCTGGAATAGTTTCTTTCTGACGTTTTGCCTGCATCTGTGGCTGGCATCCTCAGAGAATGGTTGGGTAGATGTGTGTGTGGAGTTTATGTGCTGTGAACCCCTGTTGGGGAGTATATGTAAATTTCCTGGAAGTAAGGGACCTCGAGACTGTGGTGCACGTGCTGGTAACCTCTTGTCTAGATTTCTGCAATGCGCTCTAAATGGGGCTACCCTTGTGCTTGGTCCGGAAACTTCAGTTGGTACAAAATATGGCAGCCATTGTGGTCTCGGGAATATCTCGGAGGGACCATATAACTCCAGTATTAAAATCTCCACTGGCTGCCCATCAGTTTCCGGGCTCAGTATAAGGTGTTGGTCATTACCTTTAAAGCCCTAAATGGCTTGGGTCCAACTTATCTTTGGAACTGCCTCCTTCCATACAATCCTCCCCATGCACTCCGGTCCTCTGGGATGATTTTGCTTTAGCCACAAAAATCTAGGCTGTCTGCAACCTCCCAGAGGGCCTTTTTGGTAATTGCCACCAAATTATGGAATGGCCTGCCGAACAAGATCCATCAGATGACGAGCTTGAGTAGCTTTAAAAAAAACATTGAAGACAGAGCTCTTTTGGCTGGCCTTTCCTGATTAGATCCTGGACTCAGGAGCTGCGTCTCCTGGCATCTTTTAGTCTCGCTGGCTGCTGATTTTTGTATTTGTTTATTTATGTGATTTTAGTTTAGGTGGATTTTAATTTTATACTAGTTTAATATCTTTTTATGGGGGTGGGCGGGGTGGGTGGGGCTTAGGGATTTTAGTCAGTATTGTTGTATTTTAACTATTGTAAGCTGCCCCTATTGTTTTTCTGGGTATAGAAATGCAAGGCTCGTTAGTGTCTGTTTGGCTAATGGTTGGTTGATGGGCCATTATCTGCTGGGAATCCTCTTGTTCCTGGGTGGAATTCTTTTGTAAGTGTTGAGTTTTGATTCTACTGTATTTCAAAACTGGGGAGCCAGATTTTGTTTACTTTTAAGGTTTCTTCTTTCCTGTTGAAGTTGTCCAGGTGTTTGTGCATTCTGACATGATAGTTGTTGGCCTGGTCTAGAATTTCTGTGTTTTCAAACACCCAGAAACTAACCATTCAATTACACAAATTTACATATGCTCCCCAACAGGGGTTCACAGCACATAAACTCCACACACACATCTACCCAACCATTCTCTGAGGATGCCAGCCACAGATGCAGGTGAAACGTCAGAAAGAAACTATTCCAGAACATGGCCTCACAGCCCGGAAAAAAACCCCAAGGAAAATCTATCAATACGGATTGTTTGTGTTCATGTTTCTCCCTCAAGTATGCCACTAATTCCAGGAGTCCTCACTTGTTGAATGACAATGGGTGAGAGGTCAAGTTGAAAGGCCTAAATTAAGTACCATCACTACCCCTCTCAACCATCAGATATTCCACTGGTTGAGATAGAGAGAATGGCCAAGAGCTTTGTTCCAGCTTGAATGTGATCCTCCAATGAACATTTTAAAGACTTGTGCCTGTGTGAAAAAAGACTGAAGGTTATGTAACAGAAATAATTCTAATTTACTGGAAAGAAGGTAGGCACCAGATCCAAATGCCATACACAAATGAAAACCAGGACATGTGTGGCCAAACAATATCAAAGTGTAGTCAAGATAGCAAAAGTTATGAGTGAGAAAGAACATACAAGCTAGGAGAGGCTACAGCAGTTTTGTTTGGCTTGAAACAACTGGGAAGGGCAAGATTCTGCCCCTTCATCTCATCTCCCCCCTGCTGAGATAATTGAGTGTGAACTGCTTTTGCAGTTTGAACTCAGTTTGCAGCAGTTTAAGTAAGCTGGGGTCAAAGGGAGAAAGTGGAAGTAGGAGAGAGAAACCAGGACATTTTAAAAGCAGCTGGAAATGTGGGATGACAGAGGATTAGTCAGGATTATTCTTGGCACACTGGGACAGTTGGAGAATATGAAATGCACACATCCACAGATTATTCAACTAATTGTTACAGTGGAGAAAGCCTTTGATATCATTCAAGGCAACCAAGCAGAATACTCTTTGGAGCCATGTGGTTTAAATGTTTTTCTTAAAAAATCTTCCTGGAAACTTAAAAAAAAACCATGGTGGCAGGGATCTCCATATATATCCAAGAGCTGGAACAGAAACTGCTAATTCACTCCTATACATTGCTACATATTTATAAAAGTCTTTTTTCCTAAGCAGGCACCCATCAGATGTGTGGGACTTTAGCTCCCATTATACTTAGCAATACTGGCTGAGTATGATGAAAGTTATAGTCCAACACATCTCTAGGTGCCAAGTTGTTCTAAATGCACTCAGACAGGAGCTGGATGTTCTTACTTCTCTTGGCTCCCACATTCTCTCAGCATCTTGGGAGAGGATGCAAAAGAGGGCTTTTTTTGGTAGCTGCTCCCAATGTCCTTTCAGGGGAGATGATTCTGGCCCTTTCCTGCTACCCTTCCTTCAGCACGTGCAAAGATGTTTTGTTCTTCAGATGGCCTTTTTGCAAGTGACTGGTTGCTGAGGAAGGAGCTTTTAAGGCATCAGTGTTGTCATTTTTAATGTTGCTTTTAATTCAATACTATTTTAACATTATAACTACACCTATTGACTTTGTACCTGGTTTTATCTGTTTTTATTTTAATAAATAATAATAATAATAGTAATAATAATAATAATAAATTATATTATAGGTAAAATTTATTTTACCCATTTTGACCATGTTGTGAGCTGCTGTGATCATAAATTCTTGGAAGAAAGGCAGGATATAAGCCAGATATATGAGTAAATGAACAACTGAATAAAGTACCCATCATCCAGTGAGTTTGTTTTGTAAAAAACAGCTTTGTGCTCTGAATTAATGGAAATATATATCAAGTTATAAAATACACAAATGTGCATGTATGTGTTGGTAGACAGGATTGAATGAATACATAAGTATACCAATACACTGCATGAACCTGATTCATGTTGGACAAGTCAAGGACAGCCTTTGACTAAATGAAGCGAGATTATAATGTTACTTCATTTTTTCCTCTCAAAGCTGCCTCTGTACGCCAGAAACCTATGGACCCCTCTGTGCTTCAAAATTCGATGACTGCAAAGAAGGATCTCCTGTTCTTTGTCAACACGGTCTTTGTGTTGATGGAATTAGAGAAGAAACTAATCAGGTAACCAAGAAGAGTCTGGTGGTACGGTTAGTGTTCTGGTTTGGTTCAACTTAGTGGTGACTAAAGCTGCAATCCTATGCAGGGTAAAGTAAATACATTG
Organism: Gambelia wislizenii; assembly: GCA_030847615.1. Lineage (NCBI taxonomy): Eukaryota > Metazoa > Chordata > Lepidosauria > Squamata > Crotaphytidae > Gambelia > Gambelia wislizenii. The sequence continues at coordinate 127,942,488 of JAUMIR010000006.1, read as the reverse complement.
AGTGCAGGCCACCTGTACCCCTTCCCAAGTATTTTTGTGACCCCCCCACAAGGTCTCTAGGATTGTTGCAGGTTCCCTGGGTGGTGGTGATTGTGGTGGTGGTAGAGGAAACCCCTGTATGATTCTGGTAGGAAACATGCCCTACAGGAAGTGTGCAATTTGTTTCCTAGCAGTCTAGCATTCTCAGTTGGCCTCCAAGAAAGCAGTTCTCCTGAGAAATAAGAAGCACACTCTATGCATGTTATTTCCCCCCTGTAATTTTATTATTTTCAATAGTGGTGGCTACAGATTTGGTGGTGAAGGTAGAGGGATATGCAGTCTCTCTTCAGCAGGAAGTTGCCCAAGGTCCAGAAAGTTATCCAGTTATAAGGGAGTAAGTTCTATGGAACACAGTGCAATATACCTCTGACTAGACATATTATAAGCTCATGTGCTAAGTCCCATTGAAAGCAACATGCTTATCATGAGTGACTTGTTCCATTGGGTTCAAAGAGAAGTAGTAATGTTTAGTTGAATTGGGGAGATATTTTTTTTTTAAAAAATCATTTGATTGAACATGCAAGTTCAGTACCATTTCACACAGTGCTCTGGCTAAGCAAATGGTTTCCCAAAGCTCAAATTATTGTTAGGTATTTTTAGCAGGGATATTTTGTTAATAGCCTTGTCAACTTGATTCATATGTTTTTAGTCAATTTAAATTATTGTATTTTAAAATTGTTTTAATCTTCTCATATTGATTTTACTTGTGTGCTGCCCTGAGATTTCATGGTACAGGGTAGGGTAAAAATATTGAAATAAATCAAGAATGGAGCATTTCCTTAGTACATATTTATTATGAAATGGATATCAACCATAGAATTTTGAGATGCAAACTTATAATTTTTATAAACTTCATCTTGTTAGCTATAAAGCAAGCTAAGCTTCCATTTTATAACAGGGGACATTTAAAGTGCTTTATCCTCTTAGTTGCTATATCATCAAATCTAAACTGTCTCTATTTATCTAGTCATCCCTTAGCTGACCTAAACAAGCCACCTGATAGCTCTGGAAAGCAGCAAAAAACAAAATGATCTAACTAAACTCTTCAATCACAACCTTCAGAAGTATATGAAATTCTTATAAAATGTAGTCTCTGAATATTTGTGTATGTAAAGAGGACAGTGAAGAACTGACATCATTCCACAAAGCCCCAATGAATGAGAATGGCTTTGAGCTACTTTTTGAAGACTACCACGATCAACCAATGCTTGGAAAAGTTATTTCTTTGAACTCTAGCTCCCCAACTCTCCCATACAATATGTCAAGTGGCCATGCTGGCAGGGTCAGTCTAGGAGTTGTAGTCCAAAGTGTTAACTTTTTCAAACTCTGGATCCAATTCTACAAACTTCATAGGGGGAAATGGAAAGATAAGCAAGCTGCTATTACTGTTTTTTTTAACTGTATATCCATTGTAATGCAGAAAGGGAATGTACCACTACCAGAGCCTGATGCAGGGTTGGCAATTGCCCTTGGGTCCTCTGATCTTCCCAATTTGAATTTTTAAGCCAAAAAAGAAAGAGCCTTTGGACCCTAAAAATCCTCTGGAGGTGTGGTTATGCTTCTAAACAGTGTTTTGGGAGGCACAAATTGATCTCACAGGTAACTGGAATGTCACTTTTGGTTGTGGAAACCAACAGAGGCATGGTGCATGTTGCCAAAGACAGCAGATGCCAAAAATGATCCTCCAACCATCAGCACGTGCTTGTCCCTGGACAATGAATTTGTCTATGTTAATTGGTTACCATTGATGAAACAAGTAAACAGAAGGCAAAGGTTGTTTGAGGAAGAATAAAAAAAAATTATCATGTGTACACACATGCACACACTTACACACACTCTCCTATATTATTATTATTATTATTATTATTATTATTATTGCTATTATTACAATCCTAAATGATGACTGCTGCAGAATTTTGAATTACTCTGGTACAGACTATATATGAGCATTTTCATGTGAATAGATCATCTTTGTTCACTAAACATTCCTAGATGATAAAAACATGGTTTGTAAAAAAAAAACCAAAAAACAAAAACAAAACGTGTCCAAGCTTATTTCTAAGTTATGTTTGTGTCTTCTAATGCAAGCCGTATTTATTTACTTTTTAAAAAATCATATTTGATTGCTTTTATTATGACTAGCAATTTTCTAGCTTATTCTGTGTAAATTGCAGTTTGCTTTACCTAATATGGCAAAAGTATTTCTTGCCAATGCCACACATTAAATCTTCATTACTTCAGGTGTTACATGGGATACAGGGGGAGCTTGGGGAAATAATACACACAGTAATTGGAATGGCCCCCTTGTAAAGGTAAATCACTGTGTGATTTGAAGCCTACTTTGAAATGAGAAGCAGCACAAATACTTGATTAGGAGCTGCTCTATTTGAGGCAATCACAGTTGTTTTTATGGTTGCCTTGTTTTTAACCTGGTAGCGAAAGTACACCTGTATCTGTGATGCTGGCTGGATGTCGCCACCGGGCAGCCTTGCCTGCAGTGCTGATATAGATGAGTGTAGCCTACCTCAACGTCCCTGCTCACTGAATCCTCCAGTGCAATGCTCCAACACACCAGGCTCATATTCCTGTGGTCCTTGCCCAGCAGGTGAGTAATATTTCAGAAATTTCTTTTTCTTTTTTTTTGGTGATGTTTAGAATTCCAAGTAAATCCATCCCTATTTTGGATATTATTTGATATATTTTTTAAACATCCTATTGCTATATATGGTACTTAGCTTCCTCCCCTGTTTTGACTATCCTGACGTTCCTCTTCTGTTTATGCTTTTGCTATGCATCTTTCCATACCTGCAGGCTGGCAAGGAAATGGCTACAGTTGTCAAGATATTAATGAATGTGAGAGAGATAACGGAGGTTGCTCAACCGCCCCTCTGGTTCAGTGTATCAATACGATGGGATCCTTCTACTGCAATCACTGTCCTCCAGGTAAACAAAGGCCTCTCTTGCTCGGTGACTTGCAGATTAACTTTATTTTTATAGAGTTTGGTTCCATGTCTACTGAAAACAGTGTTCCTTGGTAAATTTAACAAAACGTGTTCTTTCTAAACTGCCATGTATATGTATATGTATATGGCATGTATATAACAGCTTTGTATGCAACTCCCCAAAGTTACCAACTTGACCAAAAAGAAAAGGGGGGGAAGTCCTGAATGGCTAGTAGTTTGCCTTTCCAGACTAGCCTCTATCTCATCTCTCTAGGCAGCATGGAAGTGCTGGATAATGTTTCCTTTAAAAGGAAATTGGTTCAGGTGCCCATCAGTGTATTTCTCCTTTCCAAAAGAACATATTTTAAAACTCCTCTATTATATCATCAGTAACTGAGAACTGTCAGTGCAGAGATGCTAACAGGAGTGCATTGGAGGTATGTGTCGAGTTTTATTGTCGGGTTTCAGCTGATTCCTTTTGTGAGCCGCCTTAGGTCCAATTCTGGGAGAAAGATGGCATATAAATTAAAAAACAAACAGATAAACATAGAAATGTATGTGTACGTATGCACATATAAAACACTCCATGCAAAATGAATCCCATAGCTGTTAAGAGGAACTGTTTCCTGATCATAAGACAGAGCTGCCTATCTAGAGCAGCAGGCAGGGTCAAGGTCAGGGGAACTGGGATTGTCAGGCATGTCCACATCTGAAGGGGAATATACCCCCAGCCCTATCATTATTCCTCTAGGCCAAGAGAGAAAAGGTGTGGCTTTCAGGCCACATGCAGCACCCAGAACTTTTTTAATGGTCTCCAGGGTCTGCTAGACATTGTTAAAAAAAATTCTAGGTCCCTTCCTGTTGTAAAAAAAAGCCTCTCTTGTGGCTAAAACAAAAAAGCCTCTTACCCCCTATAGAGGCTGTTGGGGGCATTTGAGGGCTTTTTTTTTTTTTTTTTTGCAAGGGGCACAGCCCTCCAAGGTCTCCCTAGAGGATTGTTTTCCACCCTTGCTCCAGCCATTTCCTCCCAGCTTTGTTCCTCTGGCCTGGAAGGAGTGCAAACAGTGGGAGTGAGCAGAAGGTGCAATACCTGCTACAGCTTGTTCATTCACCCACTCTTTCTCTGTGAACAGATTGGAAGATTGGACCCAAAGGGAGAGCCTGTGGGTGATTGCAAGGGGGGCAGGGGGCCTAGAGAAGACATGGTTTGAAATCACCCCCTCAAAGCCCCTCAAACAAAATCAGCACAATTGCTCCATCCCCAAATGGAGCATGTACCTTTCAGAATTTGATTCCCTGCTTGCATGGAAACACCACAGTTCCTTTGTATCACAGAGGAGCAGCTGATCGGGAGAGAGAATATTGTTTTAAAAGAAAATTGCATTCTTTGTTTGTGAAGCAGTTTATCAGTAGCTTATCTTCCTTGCCAGTGAATAATTACTCCCATATACTTCTACAATGTTACTTCCATACACTTCTACATTTCTCTGCTGGCAGAAGGATTCTGGGGGTTCCTATCTGAAAAAAACTTTTCCATATCTCTTCAGCAGTATTGTGTCTTGTGTTTTTACCTGGCAGAGATCCAGGAAAGGCATAGAAAAGCGGTTCATACAGTCAAGGTCATAAGACTTGGTTCTGATCACCAAAATTCATGCTGAGTCATACACTAGATTATTATAGATGGTTTGTGCTGATATCAGGGCAGTCCAAGCCAAGCTTCTTAGGAGGAAAAAAATGAAAAAGAATTTGCCTCTGGCAAAGATATGGCTTCTCTCATTACTGTCATCTCCTCCCCGCCGCCCGCCACTCCTATCTTTGTGTCAGAACTGAGGAGCGTTTCATCCTTATGTCCTTGCCATATGAACCCAAAGCTTGATAATCTAATTGCTTTATTTAAACTAGGGTATGAAGGTGATGGGAAAGTGTGCACCCAAGTTAACATTTGCTCAGTAAGCAATGGAGGATGCCACCCACTTGCTACATGTACCAGCACACCAGGTAACAACAATGACAATTTGCTTTACAAAGGGGCAAAGTAAGGGTGGGCTCCAGCCATTTTGCTGTGTGGGCCTGAGTATAAGATGTCACTGCTGTCCCCAACAGAAGCTGACCTTAACACTGCTGATGGGACAACCTTTCCCACCACATCTCAGAGTACAATCAGGCCTGTCCTGGGACAGTTTGCTGCCTGAGGTGAAGTGCAAAATGGTGCCTTCTTCCCATTCAGTGTACAAATACCCACTAGACTGGCAGATGAATTTCTTCATCATTGGACTTTTCAGATGGGGTTAAAAAAAACCCCACGGAGGTCGGGAGGGAGGATGGCACTGTCCCACTACCAGCAATCAGTTTCAAACAACGCCATCCTCCTCCTATCCTCTGTTTGTTCTCCCTCCGTGCTGGAGGGATGAGAAAGGTGCCGCTTTTTATTGATGGACGTTTCTGTCATTAAAAAGTGGTGGAGGGAAAACGAACAAAGGAGAGAGGGAGAACAAATGAAGGACAGGAGGAGGATGGCAGCATCCAAAACCGATTGCTGGAAGTGAGACAGCACCATCCTCCTCCTGACCTCCATGTTTTTTTTTTACCCTGCCTGAAAAAGAGACAGTATCCTTCCCTACACCTGGAAGCAGCAGGTTAATTGGGGGAGGGGGGATGTAGATCACAGTGATCTCTTCCAGCACTTTGCTGCCACTTCCCAGCATCTGCCACTTCAAGCATTTGGCCCCATTTTATGTAACAGCAGTGACTGTCCTGGAAGCCATCTTGCTTAGTGGGCAGAGGGCAGAACATGTGGCACACTGCTTTGTTGTCCCACATCTTGTAGCTGCTCTCTGCCTCCAAGCAACTGGCAGCTGATGCAGGTATCATACTCGGCCTAATAGTAGGGCTAGCCCTACTATAATCTTAGTTAATCTTCATTCAGTAAGCTTATGTCAGTATGGTGTAATGATTAGAATGTTATGACTAGAACTGGGGAGGCCTAGTTCAAATCTCCACTCAGACATGAAATTCTTTTGGGAGTGACTCTGGGCCAGTTATTAGCTCTGCCTAATATACTTCACCAAGGCTCATCTGCATGGGTCAAAAATGCCGTACTCACCACAAACTGGTACTGGCAGATGACGTACGGGTACTTCCACAGGAGAATCTGCACATTCTGTCCCTTAACCAGACTTTGTCCCACACTGAGTGACGTTGGAGAAGTCTGGTGTTTGCCAGAAAGCCAAGAAAGGCTCCAGGGTCTGTTGGCATGTGGACAGCTGGATCAGGACAGAGCAGAGCAACCCAGCTGACTGCACAGCCACCCATCCATTGCATCGGCCTCAGTACCTGTTGCCCTCAGTGCCACCGTTGCTGCTACCACTATTGCCTTACCTGCCAACCCAGCAGCTCTGTCCAAGAGTCTGGCATCTCCCATCACTACTGATGAGGTAAGCAGAGGGCGCCATTCCATGTTCTTGATAAGGGGAGGGGGTTCCCCCCCCTCCTTGTCGATCACACAGGTATCCTCTGTTTACCTCACCAGCAGTGATGGGAGATGCACAGCTCTTAGTCAGAGCTGCTGGGCCGGCAAGTAAGGCAGTCGCAGTGGCAGTGCTGGGGCAGTGGGGCCGGTGCACTGAGAGTGCTGGGGCAGTGGGGCCGGTGCAATGTTGGCCTGGCTGGCCCGTGTGAGCAACAACATGCTCTATGAGGACACCATCGTAGTCTGAATTAAACAGGCACCTGTTCCAGACAAGGCTCAAGTTTCTGTGAGGAAAAAGTAAGTGTGTGTGTTTGTGTAGACTGTGCAAGCCACCTCTTGGAGGAAAACATACCCAGCATCTGTTGTCTGAGGTGGCTGCCTCTACCCTAGGGTAGGACTAGACCTTTCCAATCATTGAACACTAAATTGTGGTTAAGTCAGTCACTTGCATTATCTTGATTCCTTCTTTTCAGGATTTATACCTATTTGTGTCTGCCCGGATGGATATACTGGGAGTGGCTATGGCCCAAATGGATGTGTTGCACTGAGTAATGTCTGCCAAACACAAAATCCTTGTGTAAATGGAGAGTGTCTTGTAAGTGTTTTATGCTGGGCCTTTTTTTTAAATGAAGATTTTGCTTCACATAAACTGCTATCAAAATATCCAGTAGGACAATCAACACATATTTCCAAGACCATAATAACCTTATATGTTGACTTATAGTAGAATGTGCATGAGCTGTTACCTTAATAGTGCAAAACATTAGCCAAACAGACACTAACGAGCCTTGCATTTCTATACCCAGAAACTAACCATTCAATTACACAAATTTATATATCCTCCACAACAGAGGTCCACAGCATATAAACTCCACACATACCTACACAACCATTCTCTGAGGATGCCAGCCACAGATGCAGGCAAAACGTCAGAAAGAAACTATTCCAGAACATGGCCTCATAGCTCGGAAAAAAACCAAGGAAAATCTATGGATGCCGGCCGTGAAAGCCTTCGACTTCACAAATCCTATATGTGTTTACTCAGAAGTAAGTCCCACTGTTTTCAATGGGATTTACCTAGAAGTAAGTGTGCATAGGATTGCAGAAGTCTAATAGCCTGTCAAGGGACTATTGTCTGGGTCTTGGTCAGCCACTATAATATTAGGAGTAAAGGCAGAGTAGGGAACCTGTGACACACACACCCCGGAAGTTGTAGTACTGCTGCAACTGCCAGTATCCTTACCATTGGCATACTTGCTTTTGGGTCAACAAGAGCTGGGGAAAAGACACCATTTCCCACCTTTGACTTACAGCATGTTGAGGCTATTTTGCTCCCTATACATTCATTAGGAAAGGCAATCAGAATTGAACAGAACAAATTACTATTATGTGAAACTTGGTGTCCCAAGGCAGTGGTTAAGACTACAGTCCCTAATTCCGAAAGTTGCCCCTTTTGGATTATAGTGGCATATCTACTCAAATGTAAATTCAATCAAATTCAATTTATATGTGCTGCCCTTAACTATATTCAGCAAGGTTCTTGACAAGCCAATGAAAATTGTGCATCAGGTTCACTTGCAGTAGTGTTCCACAAGCCAAATCTTGGCTAAAAGAACAAGACCAGCTTGCTATGAACAAGAACAGGCCTGGAACAAGGTATTTTGCTTCCTGAGCCAGAGCAACATGTCCCCCATTCCATCCCCAAATTTTATTACCAGGACCAATCAAATTATTTTTGAGTCTGAGGCAGAAAATCATATAAGAGTCTCTCCTTCTGCCTTGTGATAAAAATACAATAATGATAAATAACTAACGATTTGCTGGCTTTTCATTGCATCCAAAACCTGCTGCCTGAGGCAGCTGCCTTACTCTGTCTAATGGGAGGGCCAGCATCAGCTTGGCAACTCAGCATCAGACAAACTATCTAGGAGTCATCATGATCACAGGCTGTTTTATGCTGATGGTTGATTTATGTGTGCTGATCTTATGCTTTGTCTGGGTGAATGTCTTTAGGTTACAACCTCTGGCTACAACTGTGTGTGTGATCTTGGCTGGACTGGGGCCAACTGCACAGAAAACATTGATGAATGTGCCAGCAATCCTTGTCAGCATGGAGGAACCTGCACTGATAGGGTGAATGGCTACTCCTGCGAATGTACAGACACATGGACTGGGCCCCAGTGCCAGACATCCCAACAAGGTAAAGGAATAGCATAGCATAACACACCCAGTGATCCCTCACCAGATAGCCTAGCAGCAGGATGCTGGTGTCCTGTTATCTGTGTTACTGTGATAGCTTGTTGGAAGAGGCTCCTGTGGTTGGCCTGTTCTTGTATATCATCCTAGGTCAGTGGTTCCCAAACTTTGGTCCTGCAGATGTTTTGGGCTTCAGTTCCCAGAATTCCTTACTGTTGGCCAAACTGGCTGTGGCTTATGGGAGGTGAAGTCCAAAACACCTGGAGGACCAAAGTTTGGAAACCACTGGCTTAGGTGGTCAGAAGGTAACTATCAAGTCAGCAGGGATCAAATGACATGGGGCAGTAGAATTCTAGCATCTTATAAAGCTGTTAAACAGGACTGGCCTATGGCAAAGAACAAAGTAATTTCCCATGCCACCACCATTCCATGTGCATAAGCTGACCAGCATAGCAGTTGAATCTTACTATAGATCTGGTGGTAGGACAGTATCCTCCACCACACCTAAGAACAATAGCAAAGTACTTTAGGGTTTGCAAAGTAGACCACATGGCAGATCCACCTCTGTCCTCCAGCCAACTTCCTGCCAATCCCTGCCTTCCAGTATCTGCTACATCTCTTCTTAATGGTAGGACTGGGCCTGCGGCTGACTTTGACTTGTTTTCTTACCTTGAATGACTTGACACTTGTTCAGAGACAGCTCTACTTTTGGACTGCTTCACTCTGAATGCTAGAATAAGTAACTACACAGAGGATACCCATTACCTTTGGCTTTGTGTGTGAGAATGTGTGTGCATGCTCTTCTGGTATATCACTTCCCCTGTTGGTTCATTTGCCCTGTTGGTTCATTATGTTTATTTTCAAAGTCTACTCAGATGCATAGAAGTGAGGTTTGGAATATATGAGCAGCCTATGGAAAAATGGGTAAATTATATAGCTTTCTTTTTTTTATTTTTTACAAGATAGCTGCATTTCCAAATTGCTTTTCTTTCTGATTGTGCAGACACTAGGGGCTATATCACATGAGGCATGTAAATCGCAATTACATCGGATACCAGCATCTTCAGTTGGGGCTCATCACATGACGTTATCCCTATTCTGTTGTCTCCCATGGGAGACAGTTTGGAAAGGTGTTTCTTTTTTTAACATAAGAGATCTATTAATGACCTCCTTTCCCACTACTGTTCTGCTATGATTTCCAGTGCAAAAGTTCATTTGTGTTTTATGCTGATTTGGGGTGGTCAGTGAGTGTACTTTGGGTGTGGCTTAGGTGGGAATCATCAGTCTGCCTCCAGTAATCAGAGGAGGAGTAGGAGGAGTGGAAATTTCAATTTGATTTGCTTTCAGTTGTAACTCAAAGTAACTGAGAAACTTTAAAACTTTTTTTCTTTATAGAAAAAAACCCATTGGCAAATGATTGGTCCCCCCTCCAGCGAGACTTGTCAGAGAAGCTGAGAAAGCAAAACGTTGCTTCTTGCCTTCCACTCCACTTTCAGTAGTCCAAAAAAGTAACTTTGCTATGCTTTCAGCTTAACCTTACATTGGAACACTTAAGGACCGGCACAGTGACTGGATGCCATCTAAGGTCTCTCCCAGCTTTATAATTATGCAGGAAGGGGTCACTTTCTATTAACTGGCTTGTGTATCTTAACTAGACTTCAGATGTCATTTAATCACTGTGCCAGTCCTTAAGTGTTCCAACCTAAGGTCAAGCTGAGAGCATGGCAAAGTTACTTCTTTGGACTACCACTTGCTAAATTCCCCATTCACAATGGTCAGGACTCTGTACTATTCAGCCACGTATACAATGAAGAGCTGAGATGATTAGCTCCAGAAATCTTTTCAAACAAACATCTGTCCCCTTCAAGTTTGACTCTGTTGATCCCTTTGCATCTGTAATGTTCCAGGTTTTTCATGGCCATCAAGAAATTGCCAGAATTAATGCATTCCTTCTCCTCCTCATTTGCAGCTTGTGGAGGGTTACTTTTAGGCCCCTCTGGATCATTTAGCTACCCTAACAACCTGGGCACTGAACACTATAACCAAGTGGTCAACTGTAATTGGGTTATTCGGACTAATTATAACAAGGTAAGAGCTGGAAGGAAAGTGTGTGTGTGTGCGCACATGTGCACTTGTGTATGCAGATCTCTGTGTGTGTGTGATTGAAAGAGAGATTTTATGGAGAATTTAAAGAGCTGCTGAAGATGAGGGCCACAGGGAGACAGAGGAGATTATCAGATGTGTTTAAAGCAGCATTGTAGGAATGCCAGGAGATCACAAAAGGGCAGCCTTATCAGATGACATTGTCTGCATCATTATGCACCCATTCTGCCAGCACTGCTTTTTATTGCTGTTGACACACTTTTTATGCCCAGGTTACTTTAACATTTAAAGTGTGTTTTTGTGCTTGCTGTCACTTTTTTTGGTTATTTTTTTTTTATTTTTGAATTTCCTGCACTTGCATCTTCTCTTGAGAACCTGTAGAATTTCGATCCAGGAAGTGAAGGGAGCTCTGTTAGAGCTCAATTCACTCCTGGGCTGCCAGAACAATGTTAGAGAAGGTAAGTGCGGTGGGGAGGGTGATTGTGATGGGTCAGGGACGGGACAAGGGTGGGAGTGGAGATTGTGGGACAGGAATGCTTTTTTCGTTCCTGTCTGATAATCCCCAGAATTATCTCATCTGTAATAAACAGGTTAAAAGTTGTGATTTGGCTCATATTTTGATGGTGTTGGGTTTTTTGCCACCTAACTCTTGGTAATATTCAGCTGACAGCTATAGAAATGTGGTTTCATAGGGCTGATAATCAAACCTAGACTAGGAGAAAGGATCAATTTGTATGAGAAGATAAGATGTTAATTGACTAAATGGAACCAGGAATAAGAAAATCTGGTCAGTTTTGTTTTTCACCATGTTCTCAGAATCCTTGCATTAGTATTCTTATGCCATCCAAGTTCTGTAGTGGTTACAAGACCTTTTCCCCCCACTTCCTGCATCAGTTCTTGTACATTTTGCTATGCCTGTTTTCTAATGTATAAGTTTTAAATTTTTTTTTCTCAGTGTAAGCATTTTACACACGTTCCCCCCACTTGACTGAAATGTGTTTGTTTATATTTTTCAAATAGACACATTTTTAGTTGTGCACATTTATTTACCTATAAAAAGAGGAGTCAGAAGAATCAGGAGAGAATGTCATGGTTGCAATTACATCTGATCACAAGAAACTGATATGCATGTGAGTTCATTAATAGTCTCACAAACCATAAATTTAAAATGAATTTTTAAAAATGAGTTTGGTTAATGCAAATTCCTGTCCCATCTCTAGACATACCTTAGGTTTTTGTTTTTGTTTTTGTTTTTGTTTTTGTTTTGGACATAGAATCATAGAGTTGGAAGAGACCACAAGGGCCATCCAGTCCAACCCTGCCATGCAGGAAGACACAATCAAATCATTCCCGACAGATGGCCATCCAGCCTCTGTTTAAAACCTCCAAAGAAGGAGACTCCACCACACTCCAAGGCAGTGTATTCCACTTCCAAACAGCTCTTACTGTCAGAAAGTTTTCCTAATGTTTAGGTGGAGTGAAGCAATCTGATATTTACCTAATTTCTCCATATAACCAATTTTCTGTTCAGCCACCTGATCCATTTTTCAGTTGCTTTGCACCTTAATGGTAAATTAATACATGGAAACCGACCAATTGCTTCATCATACAGCACCTTCCATAAACAGGAATTTCCTCATCCTCAGTATATGGTGAAAAGTCAAAATTTACCCGTGCCTGCCTTAAATGATGTTTACCACTACATAATGCCTGAAAAACACTTCGAACACTTGAAAGCATGATTAAAACGTTAAATATTGTTTGCAATGAGTAAATTAGTGGACAGCTTGCTCACATGATCTGGCTGTAAGACACTGCTGTGACCTATATATGTGGGAGAAAAGATTTGAACATAGAAGGTGAATACTCCTTGACACATCCAGCAGGCAATATGCAACCCTCCAGATACTGTTGGACTGTAGCTCCCAGCATTCATCATTGTTGGCTGTGGCTGATGGAACTTTTAGTCTAACAACATCTGCTGGGCTGCAATTTGTCCCTTCCTGTTCTTCAGGGTATTGAAATGGGTTAACATGAAATCCCAAACAGCTATCAGTTTACTGAAATAATTAGGAGTGTCTGCAATGAGTTTCCTCTATTCAACTTCTATGTTTGACTGGGAATCTTGCTGTATCTTGTTCTCCTTCCCTTGACCTTTTGCATTAGCTAATCCTTCAGTTTGCTGTGAAGTTTCTCAGGAAATTATAGACTATCTCTGCATTTTTCTGGCAAACATACAATTGTGTGGACAGGTGTGTTATCTAATCTGCAGAGCTGGACTATATAAACAGTATCTAATCATCCTTTAGCTGAGACTTTCTCATCCCACAGGAAAGAAAACATGCAAATTAAATGGGTCTCTGTTCTTTCCCCTTAGATCCTGCATATCACTTTTCCATTTTTCCAACTGGAGGAAAGTGTCAGCTGTAGATTTGACTTTCTCCAGATTCATGATGGCGAGTCTGCATCAGGACACGTGCTGGGGAAATACTGTGGATCATCTCACCCAGAAGAGCTCTTTAGTAGTCACAACACTTTGTATTTCTCATTTCACTCTGACCGCATGACTAATGGAAAAGGGTTTACAGTTCACTGGGAGTCTCAGCAGCCTGGTAAGATTCATTGTATAAGAAACACAAGCATTTCCAGCCCTACAGTTAGGCAGAGTGACCAGGCAGTTGTATAAAATCTGTGCTCCTTCTCTAGATGTCTTCAAAAAGAGGCTAGACAGCTACTTGCTGAGGGTGCTTTAGCTGGAGATCCTACATTAAGCAGGCGGTTGGACTAGGTGGCTCATGAGGCCCCTTCCAATGCTATGATTCTATGGGGCTTACTGCACTCTAAAGTAAACTGGCAGGGGAGCAGGAAGGTTCCATCTTCCAGCATTCTTTCATTCCAGTCCTGTGGGGGACTGAGGTAAAACCGTGGCCTTTTGCTAACAGGGTTTTCCAGTTAGCAAAAAGATGTGGTTTTACCTTGGTCCCTCACAGGACTGGAACGAAAGAATGGTGATGTCATGCAGTAAGGCAGCACAGAAGACGGGACGTTTGTGCTCCACTGCCACCTTTCTTTGGAGTGTGGTAAGCCTCTATACTCTATGACCTTCCTTTTGCTCCCAAAGTAGGCTGTTGATGTCAAAGACATTCAAGAGTGCTGCCCTATTACATGTGCTGAAGTAAAATCCATCCCCTAGGTCTAAAATGCTGAAATGGTGAGAAGTCGAAGGCTTTCACGGGCCAGCATCCATAGATTTTCCTTGGGTTTTTTTTCCAGGCTGTGAGGCCGTGTTCTGGAATAGTTTATTTTTTCTCTGAAAATGCCAGCCACAGATGCAGGTGAAACATCAGAAAGAAACTATTCCAGAACACGGCCTCACAGCCTGAAATGGTGGCATTATAGGTATCATTAATCCTAGAGAGCCAGAAAGCCAGCGTGGTGTGGTGCTTTGAGCATTGGATGGCAACTCTGGAGACTAGGGTTTGAATCCCTGCTCAGCCATGGAAACCCACTGGGTGATCTTGGGCAAATCACATTCTCTAAGCCTCAGAGCAAGGCAAAGCAAACCCCCTCTGCCAAGAAATCCCTGTGATAGGTTTGCCTTAGGGTCACTATAAGTTGGAAATGACTTAAAGGCACATAACAATAAAGAATCCTGGAACACATCATTTTCCACTTGAATAACTGACCACTTACCAAGGATTTCAGGTACCCTGTAAACGTTCAGGCCCCAGATACAAGGAGTCTTAAGTTACATCAGTATCATTATTATTGACCTTTGGCCAAAAAAAAGTTACCGTAAGTAGAGTTTCTCTCTCCCTCTGTCTCTCTTTAGTGTGTGGTGGTGAACTGACTGATACTTACGGTTCAATTAACTCACCTGGCTACCCTGGCAACTATCCTCCCAACAGGGATTGCTACTGGATCATCTCAACCAATCCTGGCCTTTTTATCACATTTGCCTTTGGTACACTGAGTCTTGAACACCATAATAATTGCAGCAATGACTACCTGGAGGTAAAATCTGTTTGGAAAAGAAAACTGTTACCATGATATTTAAAAGTTTCTGGCGGCAGGTTTGTATAACACAAATGGTTACAGAAGATTTAACTTTCTGGTCAAGCACCTATACACTGTTAGTGTAGCCTAAATATCATGCTAATAGAGTTAAGATGGATCCCACAGTTGTGCAGAGCATACCATGACCTTGAAGTCAGTCATTGCTTTTACATTGCTTCCCCACCCACCAAGAGGGCCCTGTGTTTGTGTTTACAAAATGATTGGCTGCATTAGGGAATGTGTTTACACAATCTCTGAGAAATCACAGTGGTTTCCATAATTATTTTCACACTAGTATAGTGAGGTAAAAGGATTCTTTCTTTCTTTCTTTCTTTCTTTCTTTCTTTCTTTCTTTCTTTCTTTCTTTCTCTCTCCTCCATAGAGATTCGAAAACTGCAGGCAGATGTTATTGATCGAAAACAGTTTCTGGCAGTTTTCATCTCTATCAAGTGAAGATATTTTGTAACTCAAGACCAAGCTCCACCAAAATACTTTGGAGTAGAATAGAAATAGTTTATGGGCTTGTCTGGACAGTGAAAATACTCATAGAATTTGAGGAGAATACCGTTTGTCCTAATGGGATCCCATATAATTTCACCATATTAGGAAGGAGAGGGACAAAAAACTCCAAATACTCCACAGGGAAAGACTTCACAGCTTTCCCTGAACTTTTAACCCCCACCCCAGGAAATGCACATTCCCTCCCATTCAGACAATGATTCAATTTGTTGCACAGTCCAGAGAGAGCAGAGCTAAATGCCTGATTGGTCAGACATGCGCAGGGGTAGGCTTCCAGTCAAGCGCCTGGAAGTGCTAGCGATTGTGTGCTTTTTTCAATATTTTTTTTAACAAATGAAGGCAGTGCCCAGAGACAACATACAGGGTGACCACAGTGAGGAAGAGGAGGAGAGAACTGCCAGCTCTTCACCCATCCTTGGTGAACAGGCATGAGAAGGAGCAGCCCAACCCCAGAGTGGCAAAGAGCCGCCCTCCTGTTTTCTCCCAGCAGCTGGCCAGGCTGCTCCTCCTATCCCTTGAAATTGCAGCTGGAATTGGAGGATGCTACCACCTGAATGGGTGAAGGGCTGGTGGCTCTCTCTTCCTCTTCCTCACTGTGGCTGCCCTCCACATTGTCTCTGGGCACTGCTAGGTACTCGCCTTCCAGAGAATCTCTCCCCCGATCACCCCCCAACCATGCAAAAAATGACACAACCACTATCTTGATTTACAGCTGTGTAATGAGGTCAAAACATTGTGGGCACAAATCAATCCTGCTGTGAATTGGGAATAATTTGCAGATAAGTGGATTATTTCTTCTTGTATAGATGATCCCTATGACAATGTCTTGTCTGCTGTGAAAAAGCTTCCCCTACTCCAGCAACTGTGGGCATTGCAGCTGAGCTCAGATACATTAACAAATAGATCCAAGAGGGTGTGACAGATGATATTGTTGTCCATGCTAATCAACAGTCCCAGGACTTTTACCCTGTGAGCCCTGACTCCCCTACATTACTAGTCTGGACATTTTGTCAGGATTTGGGCAGTGGGGAAGGATGTGGGTGTGTGGCCAAATGTTTTGTCCAGCCATATGTATGTGTGTTTCTTTGAGTGGCATCCATTTTGATTTCTGCAAGAAGGCACTGGAGTATAAAACTGTTTTTGCAAGAATGTTTTTATTTTTGGGACTCAAACTATTTTGGAAGAAGGGTCACTAGGTAAAAAAGGTAAGGGAGAGGCTTCCTGTCCTTTTAATGGTTGTGTAGAAGAGGGAATTTCAACACTCGATGAAATTGCCTTTTCTATACAACCATTAAAGAGACAGGCCTGCAGTCCTTTGTTTTACTTGGCAATTCTGGTTAGAGGAGTGGGAAAACATGAGGTCCTAGCTATTTCTCCTTGTTGGAGGGTAAGAGCTATGTCCAGACAGCCTGATGCAGCACCCATAAAACAGCCTCAGGTGTGTAAACATAGTATCCCATCACCAAAGTTAATGAAGACTTGAAATGTAACTCCAACCAACTTCTGTTTATGAGATGGGGACATGGTACCATTTTTTCTTCAAGTTTTTGCCTCTCCCTCCATCCTTTCCATTAAAGAAAAACAAGTACAGCTAACAAACATGATATACTTTCATAGGTTTTGTAGAGTTAATTCCATAACTGGGAAATGTCAGAAAGAAAAACAGGTACCTCTCCACATTTGCAGATTAAGCATTTGTGGATTTATTATTTGGGGATGACTAAGTATGTTCTTGCTTGGCATTTTTTCTAGGCCCTCCAGTACGATTCTATGGTATGCTTCTGTTGGAAGTTGACCATAGAGTCACACTGGAGGACCAAGAGATTCCTAGAGAGAACACTTCTGTAGGTGTTTGTAGGTCTTCCAGTGCAATGCTGTGGTCAACTTCCACCAGATGTTGACCACAGAATCATACTGATGGACCTACACATGCCTACAGAAGTGTTCTGTCAGGGGGAAAAAATGGGCCTATATTCACAGTTTTTCCACTTTCGCAGGGGTCCTTTGTCCCTAACCCCTGTGAAAGTTGAGGGCTGACTCTACATTTTAAAAATGTTCTGTGTTGTAAAGCAAAATTTAATGAGCTATTACCTAACCTTTCAAATAAACTACTAAACAAGCACATGTTGCAAACACTATAGTGATCTTGGCATAGTAAACTTTTAGTTTAGGTAGCCAGCCACACTGCCAGCAGTGCCGAACTCTGTAAACATATTATTTCTGTTATGTCATCTAAAAACTACCAAATAAAATATGTCTTATAGGACATGCATAATAATTTATTACAACTGTTGAATTATTTAGGAGCTCATGTCATGAACAGGGACATCTATGTGAAGAGTTGGAATAGAAATATTTCAGAAAGCATTTAGACCATAAGTGCTACTTGGCATCTAAACACAAAGTGTTCCCTCCAGTCCTTTTTAGAGAGCTTCCTCAGAGATTAGCTTCAATGTCTGAAAGTGAAATGTAATATGTGGCCCTAGACATTTATTAAGAGAGAACAAAAATGAACTAATTATTTCTGGTGTGTGCCTTTAAAATAGTAAAAAGATAACAAACACTTTTAAATGGCCAGTAAGTAAAAACTGTTTTTCTAGCTTTAATTTTCAGCAGTCATGCTATTCTTGAATGGCCGATTGCCTCAAAACTATCATTGTATTTATAACTAGAAATATTTCTATGGTGAAATCTCTAGTTGCAGATACACTGGCTGGAGGAAGTGGTGGCTGGTGGGTCCCATGCCAATGGGTTTGGGAATCTGCTCCAGCTTTTTGCCTAGCCTTGGAAGGATCTATCCAAGGTGCTAAAACTTGGGTAGGTCTTTTAAGGTTCAAACAGAAGCCCACATCAGATCATCACCCAGCTTTGATGGGAACCACCAGCTGTCACTGGCTGGGAGAGATTGGATGTTGTGGAAGCACCTCTTTGCTAATGCAAAAATGCAAAAACAAAATGCATAGATACAGGATGGGGGAGACCTGGCTGAATGAGACTATGTGCGAAAGGGATCTAGGAGTCCTAGTAGACAACAAGTTGAACATGAGTCAACAGTGTGATGCGGCAGCTAAAAAGGCCAGTGTGATTTTGAGCTGCATCAATAGAAGTGTAGTGTCTAGATCAAGGGAAGTAATAGTGCCACTCTATTCTGCCTTGGTCAGGCCTCACCTAGAATACTGTGTCCAGTTCTGGACACCACAATTCAAAAAGGATATTGACAAATTGGAGCATGTCCAGAGGAGGGTGACTAAAATGTGAAAGGTCTGGAAACCATGCCTTATGAGGAAAGACTTAGGGAGTTGGGTATGTTTAGCCTGGAAAAAAGACGGTTAAGGGGCAATATGATAGCCCTGTTTAAGTATTTGAAGAGGTGTCACATTGAGGATGGAGCAAGCTTGTTTGCTGCTGCTCCAGAGACTAGAACATGGAGTAATGGATGCAAGCTCTAGGAACAGAGATTCCACCTCAACATTAGGAGGAATTTTCTGACAGTAAGAGCTGTTCGGTGGTGGAACACACTCCCTCGGAGCGTGGTGGCATCTCCTTCCTTGGAGGTCTTCAAACAGAGGCTGGATGGCCATCTGTCAGGGATGCTTTGATCGTGATTCCTATGTGGCAGGGAGTTGGACTGGATGGCCCTTGTGGTCTCTTCCAACTCTACAATTCTATGATTCTATGATTCTGTTCCTATTTGGGGTCTGTGGAAAGATCTGCCACAGATGGGTAGATCTGCAGCTGCTTGCAGCCCCTGAAATGGGACATTCTGAGGGACATTCCAGTGGATCCCAAAGACACATCATTCACCTGAGAAGAACCAGGATGGGCTCTTCACTTGGTATAGTTAATTCCTTCCCTTGAAAACAATGGGGAATCAAAATTATAGGAAGAGCCACTTGTGAAAAAAACCTGCTCTCTCCATCTCTGTCTCGGTCAGATTGATTGTCCACTGCTTTGCTGCTCTGTGGATTTAGGACTCTTCTTCTAGTGGCTTTCTTATTCATTTGATCAATGTTAACAGATGAACACAACATATGAGATACAACACATGTAATAGGGATGGAACATTTACCCACAAGTTTTTGTTTCTTTTATATTTTCATCAGTTTTTGCACTCAAACTCTAAAATTCCATTAAAAATAATTCAAAATGAACAGATCTGAAACAAAAGGAATTTGGGACTGTGGAATACTATCTGAAATAGATATACACAGAAAATCTACCAAACATCACTGTCTTCAACCCTCTCCTCCTCCTCCTCTTTCCCCCCTCCTCTGCTCGCTCTATCTGTCTGTCTGTCTGTCTGTCTGTCTCCCACCTCAGAACTCAATGGAACTAACTCCCTAGTAAAAACACACCTTTGTAAAAAGCTATCTTTGTGTATGTGTAGTACTAATACCCTGTCCTTCCCCACATGTATTTCCAGGGTAGCTAACAGACTAAAAATACATGTAAACAATAAAATTTCAAAATATAAAATACTGGCTGTATAGCAGCATAAGACAGCTAATGTAACCATATTGTAGGAATTCAATAGTTTAAGACATTGCAGGAATAAAGAAGCCGGGTGTGTGTGGGGGAAGTATTTGCTTTTATATACTTACATATATGGGTGATTTCAGATAAACATGTGGATTGATACTTCCATTTAGATTCGAGATGGCCTCCTCTCTGAAGATCTGCTTCTTGGAAGATACTGCAGCACTGGGTTGCCACCTCCACTTCAAACCACAGGCCCATATGCCTGGGTTCACTTCCATTCTGATGGTTTTGGTACTGACAGAGGCTTCCATATTACATACACAACTTCTCCTGGTGAGTGCATTTGTGCATGCACATCATGTCTACAGTTCAGAGCTTGGAAAAGTTACTTTTTTGAATGACTATCCAGTGACTATTGTGCTGCCCGGGGGATTCTGGGAGCTGTGGCCCAAAAAGTAATTTCTCTGAGCCCTGCTACAGTCATAATAGTAGGTATGTAAAGAATACTCATATGAAACTACCTGGGTGTTTCATACTCACAAAGTTTCTCATGGAAGGAAAGGAATCTCAACACATCGAGGCACTCCACTGAGAAATGCATAGCATTCAATGATTATTTGTATTTCAGGCATTTCCCCAGATAACTACATTTTTTTTTTTGCTAGAATACATGTGTTTTGTATGAAAAAGTGTGTTTTCTATGTAGAAAACCTGTTTCATGTGGAAAAAGTGACTGTTTGCTCAGGAAACAGTATATTTTGCACAACAATAAATTGTTCCCTCTCTCAAAATATGCCAGTCACTTTTTGTGCAAATGTGTATGATTTTCTGAGCATTGTTTTAAATCTTAAAGTATGAATAATCATCAAAAAGTATGGACAAACCCATTCTCACACAGTGGGAAGAAAATGGTTGAAATTACCCATTCTTGCATGTAAGAATGAAATAAACAAAGATATATATCTCCAAATCATAGCCCTTTGTGGAATGAACCACCTAAATATCTTGCATTTGACACTACGAGCAACTTTTCTTTTTTCCTATTCATGTAGCGGATCCCAACTGTGGAGGAAACTATACAGAGAGCACTGGGGTTATCATGTCCCCCTACTGGCCAAATTCTTACCTCAGCAACAGACAGTGCATCTATATCATCCGGCAACCCCCTGCTGAAAAAATATCTCTCAATTTCACCCATCTGGAGCTGGAAGGCCATCCTGGCTGCTCTTGGAATTATGTTGAGGTGATTTTGTTTTAAATCATTTTCTCATTTGGCAACAATGACTTTCACCCATATGAGACAACACATTAATTCCATTTGTTCAGCATGCCTGACAAAATTACAAGGAGTAGACATAAGAGGGATGGGTCCTTGAATGCCAGCCCTCCACCTGATTTCACCAGTTTCCCTATTTTGTCTGGGAGGCTGGCTGGGAAGTCATGTGGGGACGAGAACTATTTCTTGCACTGGCCCAAACTCAAGTAGAAAACCTTGTCTAGTTGGGAAACCTAACAATCCAGGACTCTAGGTTGAATCCAGTCTTAAAAAACACTGTCATTTAAAAGAACATGAGCAAAAGCCTTCAGACCTCCCCACTCAACAACAGTGGAGAGTTAGACGGCACGTCCAGCACATGCAATGATGTTGAGGATGAAACCAGCATGCACTTAGGTATGTTATTGTACAAGATTCATAAAGAAATGAGGGACGCATCTGTGTGTGAGGTCCAATTGAGAAGGAAAGAGATGAGGAGCTCTTTCACATTACACAATAATAGCAATATACAGTCGTCCCTTCACATTCGCGGGGGTTCTGTTCCACGGACCCCCGCGAATGTGAAAAATCCGCGAATAACAAACACCCCTCCCCCTCCCTCCCCAGGCCTTCGCGGGGCCTTGCTAGGCCCCGCAGAGGTCTCCCCGGCCCTCCCTCCCTCCCTGCCCAGGCCTTCGCGGGGCCTTCCTAGGCCCCCGCAGAGGTCTCCCCGGCCCTCCCTCCCTCCCTGCCCAGGCCTTCGCAGGGCCTTCCTAGGCCCCGCGGAGGTCTCCCCGGCCCTCCCTCCGTCCCTCCCCAGGCCTTCGCGGGGCCTCCGGAGGGCCTCCAGGGGTCCCGCGAAGGCCCCCCCACCCCTCCCCAGGCCTTCGCGGGGCCTCCGGAGGGCCTCTGGGGGTCCCGTGAAGGCCTCCCCACCCCTCCCCAGGCCTTCGCGGGGCCTCCGGAGGGCCTCCGGGGGTCCCGCGAAGGCCTCCCCACCCCTCCCCAGGCCTTCGCGGGGCCTCCGGAGGGCCTCCGGGGGTCCCGCGAAGGCCTTCGCACCGCTCCCCAGGCCTTCGCGGGGCCTCCGGAGGGCCTCCGGGGGTCCCGCGAAGGCCTTCGCACCGCTCCCCAGGCCTTCGCGGGGCCTCCGGAGGGCCTCCGGGGGTCCCGCGAAGGCCTCCCCACCCCTCCCCAGGCCTTCGCGGGGCCTCCGGAGGGCCTCCGGGGGTCTCGCGAAGGCCTCCCCACCCCTCCCCAGGCCTTCGCGGGGCCTCCGGAGGGCCTCCGGGGGTCCCGCGAAGGCCTCCCTACCCCTCCCCAGGCCTTCGCGGGGCCTCCGGAGGGCCTCCGGGGGTCCCGCGAAGGCCTTCGCACCGCTCCCCAGGCCTTCGCGGGGCCTCCGGAGGGCCTCCGGGGGTCCCGCGAAGGCCTTCGCACCGCTCCCCAGGCCTTCGCGGGGCCTCGGGAGGGCCTCCAGGGGTCCTGCGAAGGCCTCCCCACCCCTCCCCAGGCCTTCGCGGGGCCTCCGGAGGGCCTCCGGGGGTCCCGCGAAGGCCTCCCTACCCCTCCCCAGGCCTTCGTGGGGCGTCCGGAGGGCCTCCGGGGGTCCCGCGAAAGCCTTCGCACCGCTCCCCAGGCCTTCGCGGGGCCTCCGGAGGGCCTCCGGGGGTCCCGCGAAGGCCTCCCCACCCCTCCCCAGGCCTTCGCGGGGCCTCCGGAGGGCCTCCGGGGGTCCCGCGAAGGCCTCCCCACCCCTCCCCAGGCCTTCGCGGGGCCTCTGGAGGCCCCGTGTCGCGGTTTTGGGGGGGCCCGGGGGGCCCTCCCAAAACCACGAATAACCGAAACCGCGAATGTCAAGTTCGCGAATGTGGAGGGACAACTGTAATTCCACTTTAATTGTCATGGCTCCAAAAAGCTTAATATATAATACCTTACCTAAAAATGTTATCGACTGTAACAAATTGAAGTGCCCAGATTTTGCTGTGTCTGTGTTTCTCACTGAGAGGAATGCATGTATATGTATATCTGTCTATATGAATATTTAAATAGCCCAAAACAGTAAAAAAAAAAACACCCTATGATTAGACCATCCATTTTACAGTCAGCAGATTATCAGTTGCAGGGGAATGTGCCCAAAAACTGCATTCCCAACAACATCAGAAGATCGCTACAAGAACAGAAAGGGAGACCTTACCAGACATCTGCATCTTTCTGCTGTTCTGGGGTTGTAGCATTGCTGCAGATGAGGCTTCCCTTTTGCGTTGATGGGGAGAAGACACAAATCAAAAGGTACACCTTACTGACACCCACACTATGCCAAGGTATGCTGTAGGATGTCGTCATCTGGTAAGGTCGCCCCTCCCTGTTCTTTGAACAATCTTCTGAAGCAGTTATTGCTGCTTCTGATAATCTCCTCAGTCAAGGTTGAGGGTGGGGAAAAGATTACACTGTTTGGGATTGGATTGTGGCATTAGAAGAGAGCAGTCCCGCAGCAAAATGGCACCTGGGGTATGGTTTAACCCATTCTTCCCCAGTGCTGTGGTCCTGGTCCAGTTTGGAGAGACCTGGTATATTCTTCTGAAAGAAGTTTAAAGCAAAGAGAGATCCAGTCATGGTGGAATTATGCCAGTCAGAATTATGTAATGTCTTTCTTCTCACTACCCATCCACACAATTGAAAGGAGACTTGCCTGGCAGAATTTTACACTATGGGTGCGGCTATACGATCATAAAAAAATCCGTATGGGGGCAAAAAATACGAACAGCCTGTCATTCATATGCATATGAACCGGCTATATGATTTTTTAAACCTCCTAAACTCCGTTTGACTCCCTCTTCCCGAAGCTGGCTGGAGTGAGCAATCCAAGCGGCAGTTTTAAATCTCCCGCTGCTTTTTTTTTTAAAAGGTTCCTGGTATGCGGACAATCGGTTTTCTGTATTTACAATATAAAATAAAAATAAATAAACATATAAATTCACGGACTTACCGGATGCTCGCTAGCCGGGAAACCAACATGGCGGCCGCTCCCAATTTCCCCCCGTGCTAGCCCCGCCCCCTCTACTCAGCCAGCCAATCAGATTACACAGCCTGTTCGTATGTGTGTGAACAGACCGTACAGACCCGTCAGCCATCCGAACGGCGTACGGATTTCTCTTCACGATCCGCTTTCCCTCCCGAACGCCACGTGTGCATATTTCAGGGTGGAAAACCGCCCCCCCCTCTTTTGCTTTCGTGTGCATCCGAACGGCTGTTTGTACCGAAGTGCGAACTTTCGCACGCCGTACGTATTATTTAAATCGTGTAGACAGGACCTATGTCTTCCTTTCCCAGTATCTGTGAACAGTAAAAGTTACAGAAGCCATGTCCTATATTTAGCCTAGCAATCTTATCGCACTAAACTGCTATAGCAATATTATTCCATTTTAATGGCTATAGCTGCCTCCTTTGGAATTCTGGGGTTTGTAGTTTAGTGAGGCCTAAGAGCACTCCTTGGCTGAGAATGCGAAATGCCCCTCCCTAAACTGCAAATCCCAGGATTTCATAGGAGGCAGCCAGAGCAATTAAAGTGGAATGATAGTGCTATAACAGTGTAGTCCAATAAGGCCTTAAGTGTTTTCTAGATGTGGGCTGGGAACGATGGATGTTGCAGTCCAAGGAGATTATCAGAATGGGGCCTGGCTCTGCACATGTTCTCATCCTGGCGTGCTTGCTCCATTCTCCCTCCATGCTGATGCGATGAAAAAGGTGTCACTTTTCATTAGGGGGAGTTTCAGCTATTGAAGGGCAGCACCTTTTTCATTGTGTCAGCACGGAGGGGGAATGGAGCAAGCACACAAGAAGGAGGATGTCGTGCGAAACCAGAACCTGTTCCTGGTACAATGATGTCATTCTCACAAGCTCCTTTGGGTTTTTTTCAAGCATCTGATAATCTCCCAACACATAAGGAAGGTACCAGATTGGGAAAGGCTGCCTTTCAGCATAGCATTGGGAGTTTGGGTGTTGCAAACCTGTGGCCTGAAATACATTACATTTTGGCCACTGTCTATGTATCATGTGATTCATTTGTTGATTTGGTTTTGGACTTCCTTTCAAGAGACACTGACTGGACAAGGTTCCTATGAAATATCTTTAATATAAACTGAACAATTTCTACAGCTAACACTGCTTCTTGCTTGCTTCCTTTGACAATGGCTGGAACAAAATTTTAATTAATTTCCAGAGTCAGAGAGAAGCCTGGTGTGCAATGAAAACAGACAGCTTTTGTTTGTTTGGGGCTCATAATTCCCTTCCCTAATTGCTGGCAACCCAGCAGTGAAATTCACTGCAGCAAGAGGAACAAAGCCATTTTCAGTGAGCACAATCAGTTTGGGTTCATTCAACAAGGTGTTTACCTTGTTCTCTGGAGGTCAGGTCCAGGAAGTATAAATTGCTTTGATCTGTCTGTACTTCTCCAATGACACCTCCACTATCCCAATTCCTTCCACTCACTTGAGGACCAGAAACATGTAATGTTATGCAGACATTCACAATTTGGTGTTGTTATTGCACAGATGTATTCTTCCAAATGAAAAAAGCTTAATTTTCTTGCAAGTGTTTTTAATGCCATAAAATAGTTATTTAGAACCCTGCCCTTGTAGACCAAGATAATTTCTGATACGTCTTTAGATACTTTTTAATAAGGTGGTGATAGGAGAAAATGTTGAAGGAGAAAACAAACCTTTTAAAAGAGATTAAACAACAACAACAACAACATTGTTCAACAGCTTCAAAAGCCCAAAGTACTCATGTGCACTAGAGATTAGTGGAAGATGTGTAGCACAAGATATCTGAAATTAAAATGCACACTCTTGCTATATTAGCAGGAGGAGTGAAAGGGCAATGCTTTTAATCTTTAAGAAAGTTACAAAACTAGGAATCTTTGGGACTGGAATAATAACTGTACAATTAAAGTTAACTTATTATTCAGCTGTTGTGCAAGCTAATGATGCAGTACAGCCAGATTCTATCAATGATTTGGTGTTGATGTTTATATGTGTGTGCCTGGCAAGTAATTCCATACAGAAGTTGACATGTGCAAAGCTTGGGAAGGTATATATTTTTTTGAACATCAGTTCTCAGAATCCCGTACTGATTGGAGGATTCTGGGAGTTGAAGTCCAAAAAACACCCCTTTTTCCAGTTTGGCTGTCAGTTACATCAGCATTCCACAACCAGATACCTTCCAGATGTTTTGGACTACAATTTCATCTCAAGCCAGTATGGCCATGCTTATTGAGGATGATGGGAGTTATAGCCCAACACATATTACCACAGTGAGGAACCATAGATTATATTGTACATTGCTTGTATATGAATCTATATATGATGTTTGTATATGCATCTAGATGTTTGTATATGTATCTATACATGATCTGCTGTTCTGAGAGGCTATTTTTATCTGTTTGGCATGTATGCCCCATCTGTCTGTCTGTCTGTGTATGTATCTATCTTATAGTGTATACATGCCAGACTGTCATGTATATATTCCAGAAAGCTACACGATGTACACACCCAATGGAATGGAGACATGCAGACATTTCAATTATCTGATAGTGTATATTTTTAACTGATAACATATGGAGCAAGCAGCAGTTAGTGCTTGAGATCTAGAGAAAGACCATATTCTAAAATCTCCAAATGATTTGACAATGCCATATTTCATGCAGAGAGGTAATTCCTATAGTAGGCTAATTGTTTCAGTCCCATAGGGAGGAAAATTCCTGAATATGTGGGAGTTTCTTGGTCACACACTAGCATATTTAAAATAAACCAGAAATATTTTGGCAACTATGGACTCAAATTAAGGTGGGCCCATCTACTGATCTCAAGAAGAATAAAACCAGGACATAGTAAGTAAGGCAGAGGTTTTGCACACAACACTGCTAGTTTTCCCCTCTGTTGATTTCACCCCTTCCTGTTGGTAAATAAATTGTCCTCAGCAGGGGGGAAACATTTTTTGCAAAACCTAAGAGCCTTCTTGGAAGGATGGAGAATTAAGGACCTGTGTGTTCCAGTGAAAGGAGAAGTACTGTGATACTGGAGTGTTCTGCTATTATTTCTTCTTTTCCTCCAGTAGTAGATAATGGAATGAGGGCTGAGCGATCAGAAGACATATCTCTGGCACATAGCTATGACATGCCTCCCAGTGCAGCCCCCTTTTAAGCATGGCAACCTTCCAAGATGGCCATTTTCATGCCAATGGAGAACAGGGGGAGCAGCAGAGACATGTCCGTTATTTTCCTATAATTGCAGGCACTGCAACACACATCTTTTGTGACATCCCAGAAAATAGGTGAACATATTTCTACTACCCCTATGATGTCCACTGACAAAGAAATGTCTTTGAGGGGGTGGGCTATCACACTGAAAAGGTGGGGTGGGGAGATTTTGTTTTGTTTGTGGTCAGAACAGAATTGCAACCACTACAGTAACCCCCAAAGTGGCTGTAAGTGCAACGTACACCATTGTAACAGCATGCCAGCCAAGGTTATTTCATTCTCAAGCTTATCTAGCCATTACAGCATCTGTGAATACTTGGTGCATGAATGTTGATATGTTTTGTGTGGAGAATATGCATGTGAAAAAAGTGCATGCATGTGCAGGTTCATGAGAGGGAGAGAGGTGGCCCCACCCATTTGACCTTTAATCCTATCTATGTGTTGGTTTAGATCCACCCACTTATGCAGGGGAGCCGACTCACTGGTGGAATGTGCTCCCAAAAGGTTAGCTACAAATGAATGCAGCTCACATGCTAAAAAAAGAAAAAGAAAAAAAGAGGTTTCCTACTGTTTCCGAGGGTGACCAACTCTCCCTTATTTCCCAGGATCTCCCTTATTCAAGCCCCCATATCCTCCCAGCCCCCATATTGACCCTCTATTTCTCCCCTATATTTATGAAGGTCTGACATTCCCATTGTACTGTCTATTCTCCTTTATGGGTCTGAAACATGGGTCACCTATCGCCACCACTTATGACTCCTTGAATGCTTTCATCAGCGCTGTTTACGCACAATCCTAAATATACACTGGACTGACTATGTGGCGAATGTTGCTGTCCTTGAGCAAGCAGGGATCACCA
This sequence comes from Gambelia wislizenii, assembly GCA_030847615.1. Lineage (NCBI taxonomy): Eukaryota > Metazoa > Chordata > Lepidosauria > Squamata > Crotaphytidae > Gambelia > Gambelia wislizenii. The sequence continues at coordinate 127,914,312 of JAUMIR010000006.1, read as the reverse complement.
GCATTGAGGCCATGATATTGAGAACGCAGCTGCGCTGGACAGGGCACATTTCTAGGATGAAGGACCATCGCCTCCCCAAAATAGTACTCTACGGTGAACTCGCTACGGGTCAGCGTAAGAGGGGCGCTCCAAAAAAGCAATACAAAGACTCCCTGAAGCAACATCTCAGGCTCGGCCAAATTGATCACCAACAATGGTCTGCCCTGACCTCACATTGTGAGGCATGGAGACACACTATCCACAATGTTGCAGCCTTATTTGAGAACTCACGCCGAACAAGTCTTGAAGAGAAATGACAACGCAGAAAGAATCACAACCCGGAAACATCACCCAAGGAGACCTTCTGCTGTGCTTTCTGCAACCGGACTTGTTTATCTCGGATTGGCCTTTTTAGTCATCAGCGCGCTTGCAGAAAGCGTGGGATGAGTCCTTCCTGAATCTTCATTTGCAAAGAAAAGCCAGAGAGAGATTGATTCAGATGTCAAGGGCAAGCAGGCCAGTACACAGAGGGAACCCATGAAGGTTGGATGTGTGTGCGTGTATGTGAGGGAGGGAGGAAGGGAGGGAGGGAGAGAGGTATGTGTGTGTTGTTGCATCTGTGTGCATGTGAGAAAGTGAAGTGTATGTTTGCATGTCCCTGTAAGGTGGGGGAATGGGGTATGTGTGTGCTTTTGCATCTCTGTATATAAAAGATTTTTTTTTAATTTATGTGGGGCTGAGTGTGTGTGTCTGTAACAGTTCTTTTGGTTTTCTTTAAAGTTACTAGTGGTGCTTGGGATCTTTTTAGAATACCTTTGGTTGTTCTTGTTGTTGCTGTTTAAGTTCCCCAGATGGTGCATACATACACAAACAGAGCCAATCAAAATATTAAACAATATGGCATGGCCATTAAAGATGTCATCCTATACCAATGAACATTTTGCTGGAGCCCATTAAAAATGCGCAAAATTTGTCGCAACTAAATCTCCCTTAAATTCATGGCTGAAAGTTGGCCACCCTTACTGTATCCCTGCTTTAGTGAGTATTGTCTGGGCTATGATTTGCAGGATAAGGAAATAAGAGGAAGGGGCGGCTGAGTGCTGTAGACCAACAACTTATAGGGAAGCATTAGTAGCCATCTTACTAACCCCTTCTTTTCAGTAGTTGATGTGCCAGGACCAATTTGTTAGGCACCAATTGTGAGTAGGTGCTCTTTTGTTTGACATCAGAAGACATCATTCTCACAAGCGTCCAACTACGATTTGATGCACAAATCTTATGCTCTCATTCTCTTTCATTTTCTGCATAGGTCCGAGATGGTGACACTGAGATATCTCCCTTAATTGGCAAGTTCTGTAACAGCACACTTCCATCCTCTATTACTTCCAATAGCAACAGCCTCTGGATCAAGTTCAAGTCTGATACCTCAGTCCAGAGGTCAAGCTTCAGGGCTGTTTATGACGTTGGTAAGAGAAAGAAATCCCTAGTGTCCTGCTTTCTCACTTGGGAAACAACTGTTTTTTTAAATACCTGTCTATATCTGTCCAAGTTGGTGGCCATCCCTACATACTGTGCTAATTAATTGTGTAGATTAACTCTATTATAACTTCCAACTGTTTTGGTTTGGTGGGACCAGTTTCGATCAATCCTCTGCTGTCCTACTTTTCCAACTGTGTTTAAAATATCCCAGTTTCTCTCCCCCTCACTCTTCCCCTTTATCCTCAACTTACTTCAGTTGCTGCAAACTGGGTTCAACATGCAAAACTAGTGTGCACTCAATTAATTTATTGTGGTGTGTGTGCGGGGGAAAGAGGATAGGAGGAGACAGAATCTTACCCTTCCCAATAGGCTCAGGCAAAACCAAACTGCTGCAGCTTATCCTAGCTTGTGTGTTCCTCCTCATTATAAACGTTTGCCATCTTAACCACACTCTAATGTTGCTTAGCTATACATGGCCAAGAAATGTTTCTGTGAAATGTTGGAGGGTATGTTCTACTCCTTCTCTTATATTGAGTTTCCTCAGCTAGATCTTTATCAGTTCTTGATTCCTCCTCCACTGTCTTCCCAGTTCTCACCCCCTGCTAGAATTTAAGGGAGAGGCTCTTTTCCATGAGCTGCCAATGTAAAGAGCTGCCTCCTCTTCATAGGAGGCATTTTGAAGGACCTAATGCGTGTTTATACATTCACATCAATCTGAACTTGATCTTACATTTTCCAGTAACTATATCTAGCATACTTGTTATGGAGAGAATTAGCCATGAATCTCTTTAATCTCTTTATTTTGTAGCAAAAAAAAAAAAATTACGTACAAGGTGGGATGCATTTTTATTATTATTAATGACTACGGTAATTCTCCCTTTCCTTTGGCAGCATGTGGAGGAGTCTTGTCTGGTGATGGAGTCATCCGATCCCCATATTTCAGCAGGCCACTGTCTCATGAGAAGATGTGTGAGTGGATCATCTCCCAACCAGAAGGCAATCGTGTGGTTATTAATTTCACTGACTTCCGCATCCGTAATAATATAACCTGTACCTTGGATTATGTTGAGGTAAAAGCCATTTTAATAAATGTATCACAGATTAAATCTGTACATGCACAGAGACCCTGGATGTGTACTCAGTGCCATAATAGCGCCAGACCTAAAGCACAAGTTTAGGCATGCTTACCTGGAAGTAAGGGTGCATCTACACTGAAGAAATAAGGCAGTTTGACACCACTTTAAGAGCTGTAGCTCCATCCTATGGAATCCTGGGATGTGTAGTTTTACGAGGTCTTTAGCCTTCCCTGCCAAAGAGTGCTGGTGCCTCACAAAACTACCAATCCCAGGATTCTGTACGACCATGCCTGTTAAAATGGTGCCAAAATACATTATTTCTACAGTGTGGATGCACCCTAAGTCCCCTTGAATCTGGGGAATTCATTGTGAGGAAAAATAATTGGGATTGACTCATTACTCTGTATGTGTGCATTTGTATGAGAGAAAGGAAGAGAGACATAGCATTCTATTAAGGAAGGGTACAAGTAAGCAGTTTTACTCTCTGGAATTAATAGTTTCCCCCTTCTTGGGAGTTTATTAGACGAGTGCCTAAAAATATTATTATGGTACTATATTTTACAGTATTCGTGTTCTGGCACAATGACACATGTTTTCGCATGCTGCTATGATAATGATACAAAATCGCCCCAAGAATCTAGCAATATGAGTACTCGTGCCACTTACTTCCCCATTTCTCGGTGAATGAGCTTTCGGCGCATCTCATGAGAAGATGCGAGCGTGCTAAAAAGCCCCAAAACACCAAAATTAAAAAATAAACATTCAGAAAAGCACAGATACACGTTTAGAAACTTGCAAGCAGGACGGGAAGGTTCATAAAAAGAGTGTGCGGTACCTAGTTTTCCCATTCGCTCCAAGAAGTGTTCTGGTGGGATTATCCATTGATGTTGGAATCATGCCAGCAGAACAAGGCACCTTCTCACACACATGAAAATCTGGAACACAAATGCTATGGGAGATGAGTTTTCAACTTCTCCCTGACAATAATGTAATGGCAGCAGAATGCTTGACATCGTCTGATAAGGAAGCCCTTTTGCAAACTCATGGCATCATTATAGCTCCGTTTTTGATGCATCTGATAATCTCCTTGGTGTGGTAGGATGTTTGACTTCACTTACTTCAGCACAGTGGAAGCTGGTGCCCTCCTTTTCAGTATGGAGGTAAATCTGCTCTGGAATCTGCTTTCTTTTAGTCCAAACTTTAAAGGAACTATCCAAGAAACTGAACCTATCTAAGTCATACATATCATCATACCCAAAAGGAAAGACAATTAGTTCCAGAGTCTAAAATTGTTTGCATGCACCCCGCTTTCTATTAAGCGGGGTACATGCAAACAATTTTATTCTATGGAACTAATTGTCTTCCCTTTTGGGTATGATGATACGTTATGACTTAGGGCTTGTCTAGATGAGAAGAAATATTGCTCATACTTGTGCGTTGTAGCAAATTCATAGCAGCATTGTTTTGTTTCCATGATGTATTTCATAAAAATGATAAGCTGCAAAGCTCTCTGCACATGACATTCACACGCCCGCAAATCAAGATGTAATGTTTCAATCCCAATTACATTTCAGCATGTGGCAAACCAGCTGGGCTGCATTTTCAGTGCCTTCCCATTCATTCCACTGAGTCACTAATGCCACATGATTTCTTAGAGGAGACATTTATTTGCATTTTAATGCAAACATATCTACAGCAGGACCCCTGTATCCATTGATTCATTATCCACTGATTCAGTTATCCACGGGACACAAAACAGCACACCTACCATAGAGTCTTCCTATAAAATGTGTCCTCTCTAGCCATTTTCTAGGTCCCCCAAGGCAACTCTATGGTATTTTAAACTGGAAGTCCCATTATTTTCAATGGTGTTTGCTATTATCCATGATTTTCGGTATCCACACGCCCCCCCCCAGAGGATACGGGGGTCCTACTGTATCTTCCACTTTCTGAGCTAATATTTGAATGGAAATACAATATTCACACTTCTCCCAATTTTGTGATATAACTCTTAAGAAAAATACAAAATAAGTTATATTTTAAGGAAAAGTAGGCACATTACTGAGAATTACATACAGAAATACATTATATGGGGGAAATAGATTGTAAAATATGGATGCCTGCCAAAATTGCATACAAAAATGTGTATATTAGGAGAAATATGCAAAAATGCATATATATTTTTCAGGCAGACTATTTTAAAAAATGCAACTTAATGTGAACATTGGCTAAAACAAAGTTACAAAAAAATTAGAAACTGAGAGAAAATGGCAACTTTATCCATATTTTCCTAGAGTTGATGCCATCATGGATCCATTGATATGCCATTGTGATGTAGTGCTTAGAGTGCTGAAGTGATTTTTGGGAGATTGAGGTTTTAGTCTTGACTGAGGCATGAAACTCAACAAATGACTTTGCACCAGTCAGTTTCTCTCAGCCTGACCATCTTCATAGAGTTGTTGTGGGGATAAAGTAGGGAGGATAGCCATATATGCCACCTTGAGTTAACTGGAGGAAAAGAGGGATATAAATATAAGAAATAAACAGGTATATTTGGGACTGCAGCTATTAAATTTTTCTCTCCATAGGTCAGAGATGGCAACAATGTGAATTCACCTTTGTTGGGGAAATACTGTGGTTCAACTGTACCATCAGTAGTTCAGTCTACAAATAACTATGTGTATGTGAAATTCAGAGCTTCATCTAAAGCAAATCTTGGCTTTCTTGCTGAATACAAGTCTTTCAATGGAGGTAAATGCTGCCACTGCTACCACCACCTGAGTTTTCCTTTGACAACAATTAATTAATTATTGCATGCGTATTTATAGTGCTATGTTTTATTGTCTTTATCCTTGATGACATATGTTGATGCTCCATCCTTTGGTGAAAGGTTGATTGATGTTCCACCCTTTGGTGGAGACTGCAGTTCCACAGTTGCCACCTTTATGTCAGGCTTCCCCCTCTCCCTTCCTTGGACTGGGGTTTGACTTGCTATGGATAATACTTGTATTGGTGTGTGTTTACTCACAGAGTTAGCATGCCAAATAAATACTAATAAGAGAAATAATTCATGAAGAGTCTGGATTTGATGAACAAATCATAAAGATTGGTTTATTTCATAAACAGTATAACAGAAATGCTTTGACCTTGTCTCCAACTTGGTTAAGTTCAAACTGTTTAATAGTCCCACTCTGTAGTGACCATGCAACTCCAGAATCTGCCAGACTCAATAACAAGCTATTAGGTTGTTTCTTTCTCTGTATTCCAATTAGCCTCTTTATTTGTCTAAGCCAGGGTTGGGTTGCAGCCTATGGGCAAATGAAGCCACAGACTCCCTGACTCCCAATTTTGTACTCCTGAATGTCCTCTTGGTGATCCCAAAGCCCAACCAACTCTCTTCCGAATGTTAAAAAAATGCCCGAACGGCCCCAAAATGCAATTTAATATTGTTTGATATTGTTAGCCATTTGGGACTTTTTTAGAGGGGCAGGATAGAAATAGAAGCAAACACACATAGAGTGCAATCCTGTTCATGGCCACACAGAAGTAAGTCCCACTGATCTCAGAGGTTTGCAGGAATTATGATAGCTTTAAAGAAAATGTTTATTTTATTACTCAACATACTAGAACTTTAAGGATTTACAAATTTATTAGGTTGTACGTCTTTGGCAAGAGCCTAAATACCCTGAAGGCGCCCTTCTAGTCTTGGAAGCTAAGTAGGGTCAGGCCTGGTTAGTATATGGATAGGGAACCTCCAAGGAATACCAGATGTTTTAGGCTAAATTTTATAAGTTGACAGGCAACTTGACAACATGATATGCGCGCGCACACACACACACACTCACAACTCTTTGCCAGGGCTGTTTTTCTGTTTCACTGTTTTACTTTTGCATCATCATCATCATCACTATCATCATCATCATATAATAATCATCATCTGTCTCTACAACCGAATTACTCTGACTTAATTAAATCTGTTCATCTATCTATCTATCTATCTATCTATTGTAGAATGTGGAGGAACTCTTACAGACCCAGATGGAACCATTGCAACTCCTGGCTACCTACCCACCTACCCACATGGTGTCAGATGTACATGGACAGTCTTAGTACAGCCTGGTAACTTAATCAGTCTGACCTTCACATATTTTTACTTGGAATTTGACTACTTTTGCAGCAGAGATTACCTTGAAATCTATGACAACAGCACTATGACAAGGATGGGACGGTATGTATATATACACACACACACATATTTTGATAGCTGGGGTAGCGTTTATTATGCCTATACTCCTATATATTTCCCCTTAAATAGCTTTTAAAAAGCTCTTAACAAGGATTTCTTCCGGCAGGCCTTTCCTGAATAGATACCCAGCCATCAAAAAAGGAAATCTAGCTTGCCCTGATCTCGCCATGTCCATTGTCCATGGCTCATTTTTATTATTTATTTATTTATTTATTTTTAAAGTATGTTTTAATTCCTAAAGTATTTAATTGTATTTTAAGGGGGAGGGATTGAGGGTTTGGATGTATATTTTAATTGTTGTAAGCCACCCTGAATGTGCTTCGTAGAGGGGCGGGATATAAATAAATGTTGTTGTTGTTGTTGTTGTTGTTATTATTATGTTCAGCTAGAAGTAAGTCCCATTGACTTATTTTTGAGTAGCCACATATAGGGACTTAATTCTGAGCAGATGTATAGGTTAGTGCTTTTAGCCTGCCTGAGTTCACCAATATAATATGTTTCAAGATCTTTTTAAAATCTGTTCCTCTTTTATTACACACTGCCTCCTTGTAACCAATACCCAGCCCTTCCTTCATCACATCTTTGTCATTTCTTCCCTTCTAATCTATCATATAATTTATGGGCAGTCCCATTGTTCTTTTTCTTAGTAATATGACATCTAGAAAATCAGTTGAACATTTTAAATGAATTCTGGAATACCTGAATACATCAGTCGGGTATCTGATTTACATTTTTGTTCACCTCAGGTTATTACACATTTAACATTATGTAAATTTTGAATCTGGAAACTGAAACCACAAGGGGTTTAATTTAATATAAGCTCATTATCATTGATTTGTTACAGGTACTGTGGGAGGTCGGTGCCACCATCCATGACCAGTAGCGGCAATGCACTCACATTGTATTTTGTGACAAATCACAATATTGCCTCAGAAGGATTCTCTGTTAATTATGTTTCGGTGAATGCGTCAACAGGTATAATAAATATGACTCATAAGTCTTAATCCAATGATTAAGGTTGCTTAATTTCTGAATGTTAGGATCCTTGCCTTTTCTTCCCTTGTCAATAGAAGGAGAAAGATCTATAAAATAATACTCCCAAGGATCTTTTTAGACAAGAATGAGGCAACTACCTCAGGTGGCAGATGCATATGTTGGATTCCACTGCTGATGTGGTCAGCTGTTGTATGTGGAATAGGAGTTATCTTGTCCTTTGCCTCAGGCCACACTAAACACCTATATTGTGGAAAACCTCATGTGTCTGAGAAGACAGACCCTTAAACCCTACATATCTGAAAAGACATATTCTTCAGAAATTGTCTTCAGTCCTGTCTTGTGAAATATCTCTCTGGCCTTCATTTTTACTTTAAGATTGTGCATAAAACTTTCCGCCTTGTAGCTTACAGTCAAACATCAAATTATTTTTTAAAGAATGTGTGTAGGAAGAGTTAGCAGACTCTTTTTCTTCAACTAGTTTCTGCAATCAGATGATTCATTTTTAGAGTGGATTCCCAGCAGCAGGATATAAAGGAAAGAAAGTAACAGAGCTTTCATGAGAAATGGCACTGGGTTATAGGCAGAGGGGACACTATGCTGCTGCCACACTGCAGAAATAATGCAGTTTGACACCATTTTAACAATCATGGATCCATTGTATGGAATCCTGGGATTTGTAGTTTGTTGTGGCATCAGAGCACTCTGATAGAGAAGGCTAGATTTCTCACAAAACTACAAATCCCAGAATTCCATAGCATTGAGCCCTGGCAGTTTAATGTGGTGTCAAACTGCATTATTTCTGCAGTGTGGCAGCAGCCTAGGTCAGTGTCAGCATGGAAGACCATCTGGGCTTATCTGGTATGTTTCCTTGAATGCTTTAATGAAGCACAGGTGGGATATAAATGCACCAAAGGAACAAAATAAATTATTTTGTACCAAACTGCCAGCTTTAGTGTAATGGCTGCATAATAGAATGTGAAACTGATCCGTATAAGTAGGCTACAGATGAAGTTGCACTTACAGTAATCAATGAGACTTCAGTGATAACAATTACTGTTAATTTTGGTAGGAGCTATCCACATCTAACAGGCATTTTCATTTGACCAATTAATTATTTAATAATAATAATAAAATTTATTTATATACCGCCCTTTGGTAACCCAATCAGGGTGGTTCACAACATTAAAAAACATACAAAGTAAAACAGTATACTCCCCTCCCCCCTTAAAAAGTTATTAAATCAATTTACAAATTAAAACAGTTAAAACATTTAATAAAACACATACCTACATACCCTTTTCAGTGAACAGACAGATATATCTGGCAGATCCATGCTTGTCATCTATCTTTTTTAAAAAAAATTAGACATTATTCATCTATCCAATTCTTGTTGTGTGCCTTTAAGTTGTTTCTGACAATGGCAACCCTGAGGTAAACCTATCATGGGGATTTGTTCAGAGAGGGTTTGTCTCTGGTTTCCTCTGAGGCTGAGAGTGTGTGTGACTTGCCCAAGGTCAACCAGTCAGTTTCGATGGCTAATGGGGATTTGAACCTTGATTTCCAAAGTCATAGTCCAACACTTAAAACACTGGCTCTCTATCTATGCAATGCAAAACAAAAATAGCTTTAAGAAATTTCTTATTATACATAATTCCTTATGTCTCTTATTACAAAGTCCCCCCCTTTTTTTAAAAAGCACCTCATTATCATTAACTCTGCAAAGGAGTTTAGTAACTTGTTGCCTTGCTTGTTGCTTTACTGAGTATTTTTCTGTTAATTTTTAGTACCTTTTTGTGAAACAGTCCACCTGAAAAGCAGGAAAGTGGGCGACATTTGAATGCTTGAAGAAAGCATTTTAGTCCCCCCACCCCAATTACATTTTGGGCTACATTTCCTAGCATGGCTCCTGAAGGATACTATGAGCTGTAGCTGAGAAAGAAACTATTTTAAGTGTTGATCCAGTAGTATTGTGTAACACTGTCAAGCCAATATTCTGAACTCATTTTAAGGATGGAGTTTTAAGTTCCATGGTTAATCCCAACTAGAGTGGGCTAACAGTTGGATTTAAGTCCACATTTCTTTGCTGAAAATATCTTTTTTGGTTTGTAGCCTTTAATAATTTTTCTTTGTGTGCAGACACTCATTATTGTACATTTACTCAAGACACCAGAGGGGATAGCAAACTTGTTGAATTAGGCAGAGATGTTTAACTCCCATCTCCAATTTAACATACCCATATTTCCTTTAGAAAGCACATAATTAGTTTACATGGATGTTGTCTGTATGTAACCAGTTCATGAGCAGTTGAAGCCAGGACTGCCTTCTGCAGATTAGGACTGCAGATGGAGAATAATAACTTCAGCAGAGAAGAAATCTTATTTAGGCCCTGGATTTTGCAGGGGGCAAAGGTTGGACATGAATGTTGTGCTTGGCAAACCGAGGCATGCACCTCTAGTTGCAGACAGATGGAGATTCAATTTGAAATGGATGGGGTGAAATGTTTCTAAACAAGCTTGCTTTTGAACTTCTCCACAAAGGATCTTTGTGTTTGTGCTCTTCCTCTTCTCTGAGTTGGTAAAATTAAGTCAGTTAATTATGTCACTGTGTGCCAGCAACAGTGGGACCTCAAGTGCAGATATTTGATTCCATTGCCTGCAAAATAATAATAATAATAATAATAATAATAATAATAAAAAGAGGGGAGAGATTATTTTCTGTGGAAGTTGTGGGATGTGTTGGGGGTTGGAGGATGTTGCAAAAAGAGATTGCAAATATTAGTGCAGAAGAGACAAACATACTCTCAGAGAAACTGCAGGTCATTTTTGCCAGCAAGAGATCAAATTAAAATAGCTATCATACATTATTTGGCTCTTACAGTAAGAATCTTTGCTAATGATGAATCTCTCTACTTTTGGGGTGGGTGGGTAGGTGAAGAAATATCCCAGTTCTAACTTTCTGGTTTGTGCAATTATGCACAAGAAGGAGACAACACCAATGGTGTTTTACTCTTCTGTTGACTGTTTGCACAGTTCAGCTTCCAGCAATTTTACTGTGCTTTCTGCCAGAGCCAACTTGACTGCTTGCACTGGCTGGAAACAGAACCAGATGGACATGGCCATCTTTATATACTGGCAAAGATAGTTGTGTACAGCTCTAATACAGCTAGTCTTTTCTTTTAAAATGAAATTTATATGTTGAAAATGAATGGAAACAAAAGCTCTTCCAAGTTTTTATTAATGACGTCAAGACATAAGGCAATGTCTTGGTGTTTGTGTGTGTGACAAATAACAAAACCCAAAAAAGTTAAACCTCTATGCGTGCTTAATTCCTAATTCAAATATGAAGCATTTAATCTGCTAGCTGGATGCCACATAACCAAAATGGGCTTCTTCTGCTCCAGTTGGAAAAAGGCAAACAGAGCAGTTACTGTAATGGTGTTGGATGGATTTACATGGAAGAAGACTAGCCAAGTAGGATGTTCATGTTTAATCTCCATAGCCATCTGTGTTTAATCTCTTTTGACCACTGTGTGGTTGCCAGTGCCTTTGGCAACTATTCCATTGTTACTTAGAGTTCTTGGTCCATCCTTGAGATCCGCAGGAGAACAATAAAGAAGGGATAACTTTTAAAGTGTGGATTTACATTATTTCTTTGGGGTTGAGAGCAAGCCTAAACCACATCTCCCCTTAAGTTTAAATGTTATTAGAACAGCTTATTGGGTTACAAAAGAACAAGTCTCCTTCAAAACTAGGCTTTTCTTGTGCAGTTGGCTTGTTTACAGACTTTTGTGGAGGATCTAGGCATTATTGTCTTCCATTTGTAACCCTCCCATGATTTTCCACTGCTTCTCCTACTTTTTTTGCATACCACGGAAAGGCTGGCACCCTGTTAGTAGTGTTTGAACATGTAACTTTTCTTATGCCTCCATGTACCCTTTTTTAAAGGCACTGTAGAGGTTGGTGTGATGGATCCCATCTCCAGGCAGGCCCCACAGTTCCAGCACTTGGGCTCCTGCCACTCATCTTGCCTCCTTTCCCCTCAAAATCACTCCCTAGATTGGATTCTTGGGCCTCAAGGTAATCCCTATATGAACAAGTGGATATACTGTTCAGTACATTCACTGTGGTAAGCGTGACCAGACGCTGTCAAAATTTAACAGAAACAGCCAAACACAGTTGTAAAAAAGAATAAACGAGTAGACGTTTATTAATACACAATTAGATCACACATTAAACCCTGAACAATTTAATCATTTGTAGCTCCCCAAAACCCTCTGGCTCCCCTCAAACTTCAGTTCTTCCCTCTGGTTGACAATCTTATATCTAAGCCATCTTTCCTGCTATCTGCCTTCTGTCAGAGACAAGCCTCTGTTTTGTATCCTTTCTCCCCTTGTAGCCCCCTTTCACAACATTTCCTGAAGCTGTGATTGGCTGGCATCAACCAGGCTTGCCGAGCTCCTTCCTTCACAGTAAGCCCCACTGGACTTACCATACAGCCTGAGAAGCCCACACCTAGCCATTCTATGCCTCATGGGTCGTATCAGGATTGGAAAAGTGTATGTTTATGTTCTTGTACCCAGATGTGAAATGATTACAGCAGCACTGAGACCTTTGGAGGACCCCATCAGATCTCAGCACTGATGTAATCATTTTGCATCTAGTTACAAGGACATAGCCAGACATTTTTCTAATCTTACTCATTCCCCATGAGTCAAGGAATGGCTATGGGAGGAGGGCTTCAGAGTGAAACAATCCACCTGATTGTTTGGTGGTATGTGGCTCAGCCTAGTGTAGGTCCACATGTAGGTCCTCTACCCTATGCTGAGCCATATAGGATTGTGGCTAAAATTTGTTAAAGAAGTTAAAATGGAAGAGCTGTACAATGTTTCCTGACTAGTATCACTAGAACTTGTTTGTCTGGAAGTTGTAATAGGTATAGCTCAACCATTTTTCAGTGGAGCACCCAAAGCCTGGGATCTATCTAAATCAGAGATATTTTTTTTTAACTAGGATCAGTAGCTACATGCAGATACAAGGGGGGTCAGACCAATTTATTTTTCTGCCTGAGGCAAAAGACAAGCTGGCATCCCTTCCTTGGTCTTCATACAAAAGCTAAGTGAACCAGCATTGGAATTATACTTGAATGCTGGCAATGGGATAACTTCCATCATATATGAGGTACAAGGCTAATTTAGGGTGCTTATGATTGGTTGTGGGCATTCACAGTTCTGTCCCCATACAGAAGGAAGAAAATGCCACTACCACCTTCTAGCATCTGCTGCCTGAAGTAGTGCCTTCCTGCCTCACATTGTCTGTTCCCTAAGACTTTTAGAGATGGAATGGGTGTTTCATACTGCAGAACAACTGCTGCTGAGGGACAAGTTATCATTTGTTTATTTTTAAATAAGCAAATAAATAGATAAAAATTTCCTTTAACTGAATGTGTAATGTGGCATAGGAAAGCCAAATGCCAAAGTAGTTTTTGCCACTTTGATTCCTTGTTAGTAATTTATTATTATCTTTGTGACGTTCTATGGTCTGGTTTCAGCTTCAAAAATAAAAGAAGAAAGATACCGAAAGCCAGAAAAGAAAGAAAGAAAGACAGACTACTTTGTTGAAGCTGGGATTGAACCATTTACCACTCTCTTGATTTCCTTTTTCTTTGTTTTGTTAAAATTATTGTCTGGTTAAAACTTTTATACACCCAGTAGGATCTCTTAAAATCTATACAAGAAATTGTACACAACCTGCATCTTGATGAATGCATTTTACCTGACAAATGCACTTGGAATGGTTACCTATTTTTTTGGGGGGGACACTATAATTCCCATAATCCCTCTAGCCACATGTTCAGTGGCCATGCTTGCTGGAGGATTATGGGAATTATAGTTCAAAAAGTAATATTTCCAAATTATGTACTTCAGATTGAAGGACAAGGGGCAATCCAGAATGTGTGTGCGTGCGTGTGTGTGCACACTAGTTACAGAAGTAGTTTTTAGTTATTTATATTCTGTGAATATTTTCCACAAGGCTCTGATTGCCAATGTCTTATAAAATTCACCTTAGATCATCTGGGTGCTTTGTTCCCCCCCCTCCTCTCTTTCAAGCATGCTCACATGAATACATAGAGCCTTCTGGTGTGTTAACATCTCCAAACTATCCTGGCCACTATCCCAACAGAATGACCTGCATATACAGGATCCGTGTAGGGAACAACAAACAGATCGCTTTGCACTTTACCAACTTCTCTTTGGAGGCTGGAGCCAAGTGTTCAAATGATTATGTGGAACTCAGGCAAGCTTGCTTATTTTTCCTGTCTTTATAACAATATCTGAGCACTCATTGCCTCAAATTATAGGGCAGGATGGAATGCGCAAATGAAATGCCTTTGTACTAATATTTCTCCTCTTCTGCATCTGAACCCAGAATTACCTCCTGTGATTGGCTATGGTTCTCCAAGCTTTTAAAACCAGGGCCTTCCCAAGACTTTCTTCCTGCATCCATCTTAGGACCTTTTCAGACGCCCCTTACCGTGCAAGAAGCCTCCGTAACAGCAATGAAGCTGCTGCGTGGCAGGGGTCCGTTTCGGACGACACCGTCCCTCTCTCAGTGTCATCCGTTACTGTTCTGGGTAGGATTGAGGGCGGCTGTGCCATTTTTTTACTCACGGAAGTTGTCCGTGAATAAAAAATGGCGCAGCTGCCCTCAATCCTACCTGGAACAGTCACAGAAGACACCGAGAGAGGGACGGCATTGTCCGAAATGGACCCCCTGCCGCGCAACAGCTTCGTTGCTGTTACGGAGGCTTCTTGCGTGGTAAGGGGCATCTGAAAAAGTCCTTAGTTGAGAATGCTAAGAATTGGAATTGGGACTTGCGCTTGCAGAATATGTTCTCCGCCTCTGAGTTATAGTCCTCCTAACACCTTGTAAGATACCAGAAATGAACCCTGTTCCAATACCTCCATCAAAAGCAGATCCCCTTGGCTAGATAACCCTAGCAACATGATTCTGGGAGATGTTATCCAAAAAAGGTAGTTTTTCAATCTCTTTGTTGGCAATGTAGGAAGCTGCATTACGTCACATGAAACTGTTTATTCAGCTAGCCCAGGATAGTCTACTCTAACTGGTAGTGGCTGTTCAAAAGACCTCTTCTGCATCACTCAGTTTTTAAACTACAGATGCTAAGGTTTCAAACTGGGATTTTCTGTACAAATTGTCTATATTCTGTCAGTGTCCTGTGTTTTCTTCCTTTCACATTTCCTTATTAAATGGAAGTAAGGAGTGTTCTCTGTAGGCAAGGATGTATAACAATGGATACTTCTAACTGAAGTGGATTAACAGGACACTTAACATGTATTGCAAGCAATGATTTCAAAACATCTCTGGTAATGGGCTGAGTAAAGCTCTAGATGCTTTGGGAAACAGTCAGACAAGGGCCTTAGTATTACCATGTTCAACGTAGGCAGAGCTTAGAAAAGTTACATTTTGGGGGTTAGAATACCCAGATTCCCAGCATAGCCATCAACTGTGCTAACCGGGGAGTTACAGTTCAATTGTTTTCCCCCAGACTCTGGGTAGAACAAGTGGAAATAAACTGCCATTAATTTGATGACACCAACAGTCTGTCCCCTGCTGGCTGGGAGAATCTAAGTGTTGTAGCTCAAAAAAAGTAACTTTTCCAAGCTAAGAGGGATGTAAAGATAAAAAGACCATTGCATGTAAAGGCTATGGCTACGTTGGAGCTGAAATCCAAAAATAACTTTTCCATAGTTTGTAGCATGTTTATACAGAAATGAGTTTGTTTCATTCAGCAGAGCTTGCTCTTAAGCATATCTGCCTTTCCAACACTACTGTAATTCTGCTGACACTACAACTCTTCATATTTGGCGTACCCTTTGGCTTCTGTTATACATGATTTCTTTTGACCTTTAAATCAAGAATTGCTTGATGATCATTTTGAGACTAGCGAGCCTTAGAAGTAATAGACACCTATCAGATGCATGGTGAATATATGCTCATTAAAGCTCAGTGGTTCTGATCTTGTACATGTTTTTCCCCCAATTGTAGAGATGGAGGTTATGAGACATCACCTCTAATTGGAAAATTTTGTGGTTCATCATTGCCTCCTGTTACTATCTCTCATAGCAACAAACTGTGGATAAAGTTTGTAAGTGATGTATATATTACAAACACTGGTTTCTCAGCTTACTGGGATGGAACATCAACAGGTAAGATCAGAATTTATTTTACATTTATCTATATTAGCTTCTCCATTTTTGTTGGCAACACCTTTCAGATGAATCTCTTCTATCCCGTATATAGGGATTGGTGGAAGAGGCCACAGTTCTCTTCCATCTTTCTGCAAGGTGATGAGGACAAGGAACAGGGCCTTTTATTTGGTAATAACATAACATAGTGGTCAAACACCTTTTAAAGGTGTTGGATGGTGGGGGTAGGTCTGGACGCCATGCACTATGAGGAGTGGCTTAGGGAGCTGGGCATGTTTAGCCCAGAGAATAGAAGATTAAGATAGCCATGTTTAAATGTTTGAAGGGATGTCATACTGAGGATGGGGCAAGCTTGTTTTGTGCTGCTCCAGAGACTAGGACATGGAACAATGGGTTCAAACTACAGGAAAAGAGATTCCACCTAAACATTAGGAAGAACTTCCTGACAGTAAGGACTTTTTCAGACACCCCTTACCATGCAAGAAGCCTCCGGAACAGTTATGACACTGTCGTGTAGCAGGGGGGCCGTTTTGGACGACGCCATCCCTCTCTCGGTGTCGTCTGTGACTGTTCCAGGTAAGATTGAAGGCAGCCACACCATTTTTTACTCACGGAAACTGTCCGTGAATAAAAAATGGTGCGGCTACCTTCAATCTTACCTGGAACAGTCACGGATGACACCGAGAAAGGGATGGCGTCATTGGAAACGGACCCCCGCCACGTGACAGTGTCATAACTGTTCTGGAGGCTTCTTGCGCAGTAAGGGGTGTCTGAAAAAGTCCTAAGAGCTGTTCAGAAGTGGAATACACTGCCTCAAAGTGTGGTGAAGTCTCCTTCTTTGGGGTTTTTAAACAGAGGCTGGATGGCTGTCTGTCAGGAATGATTTGATTGTATATTCCTGCATGGCGGGGGTTGGACTAGATGGCCCCTGTGGTCTCTTCCAACTCTATGAGTCTATGATTCTATTAAAGGGAGATCCACCAGTAGCTGATCCTACCACGGAGCCAGTGATTTTTCAGTTATCTGCTATTAGAGCTAGGTTGGGTAGTCTGTGGTCCCCAGCTTAATTTTTAAAACACTTTGCAAGCAATCACTTCAGGTATGTAATAACTGCACTTTTCCATCAGGCTGAATTTCTATAGTGAGACTATACATTATCCCAATGGAATTTAAAATATTGTTGAAGAATGTTGCCCTAAGATAAAGACTAAAAAAAAACAAAAAAAAACTGGGCATGGACTATGAAGCAGAACAGGTATTGGTCAAGGTGCTTGAATTCTGTTTCCTTTGCATTTATTTTCAGGTTGTGGTGGAACTCTTACAACTCCTTCTGGAATCTTCATGTCCCCAAACTATCCTATGCCTTATGACCATAATGCAGAATGCTACTGGCTCCTGAAGTCAAGTCATGGAAGTCCATTTGAAATCCAGTTTGATCAGTTCCACTTAGAGTCACATCCACAATGTCAATTTGATTATCTTGCTGTATGTAGAGTGGCTTATTCTCCCTTGTTAGGTTGATGGTCACTGTGGGTAATCACTAAAGATAACGGCAGTGGTGGAGTGTGAGAGTGGTGTAGAAAGACTCCGCAGGAACAGAGTAACCCTTGACTAAGGGCTAGTTCACACATCCAAACTATAGGGCTGTAGTATTATAGTATTATGTGAAAATGCTAAGCACAAATATGGCAGCTAGCAAAGCTTCTTAATTAAATGCTTAGTTATTCTCCAATAATTTTCCTTAGTATTCTCCATGAAATAACCACCATCCATGCCCATGATTTCAACCAACTGAAGTCTTGGGAGATGAGTGTCAACCCTAGCATTTCCTCTGACTGCAGAAGTCCTATCGCCTCTAAGGGAAAAGAATCTGCCACTTCCTTGAAGGTCCAGGAACTCCAAGTTGATCTGTTCCTCAGTGCCGTAACCAAGAAATCTCTGGATTCTCCTCGCAGGACAATTCCTGCAACAGGGGCACTACACCACTCTAGAAAATGAGGATCCTTCTCTCCCTTCCCCATTGTTCCCCAAGCTCCAGCAGTTCCTTATAGGGCTGTTGAATCCCTATTACTGTGAAAGTGCCAAAGCCTTCTTAATAGTTTGTGGAGCTGCTTCCCCCTTAGCTGCCAGCACTGGGGCTGTGCAGGGCTGTCATGAGTTAGGGTTTTCTCTTCTTGTTAGCTTTGGGAGAGAAACTGTTACTATTCTAGCACCTGCTGTCCCCCCCGCCCCACTGCCCCATCAAGTACTCTTTGCCTTTAACCTCAGATGAGATGATCACTGTGGACAGGGTTCCTAGTTCTTTAAGAACTGGACAGAAGAAAGGGTTTATTTTATTTTATTTTATTTTATTTTATTTTATTTTATTTTATTTTATTTTATTTATATCCCACCTTTCTCCCTATGGTGGGACCCAAGGAGACTCGCAACATTTAAAACATGAATTCAACAGGTGTAGCTTGCCATGCAAACATCTCTCTGCTGAATTCCTTCTTCAGCACAGCTACTTATACAGAGCTACATTAACATTTTCATGTTAACTTCATATTTATTTATTTATTTATTTATTTATACCCCGCTCTTCAGTCACAAGGCTATCAGAGTGGCTTACAAATTGTTTTAAGCAATAGCAATTTACACATCTACACTGCATTAAGTAGTTTCCAATGTGTGTTAGCTAATTGTCCCCACAAGCTGGGTACTCATTTTACCGACCCTCCAGCATTTCACAGATGAAAACCAAGACTGCCTAGGGGCAGCCAATAATAATAATAATAATGTTAAAAACAATCGGGGTGGCTTACAAAAATTAAAATGCAACAATGCTGACTAAAGTCCCTAAGCACCACCCACCCTCCCCCTCCCCCATAAAAAGATATTAAACTAGTATCAAATTAAAAACCACCTAACTAAAATCACATAAAAAACAGATACAGGCAAGACTAAAAGAGGCCAGGAGACACAGCTCCTGAGGCCGGGATCTAATCAGGAAAGGCCTGCTGAAAGAGATCTGTCTTTAGTGCTTTTTAAAAGCTACTCAAGGTCATCATCTGATGGGTCTCATTTGGCAGGCCATTCCATAATTTGGGGGCGATTACCAAAAAGGCCCTCTGGGAGGTTGCAGACAGCCTAGGTTTTTGTGGCTGACGCAAATTCCTCCCAGAGGACCGGAGTGCGTGGGGAGGATTGTATGGGAGGAGGCGGTTCCGAAGATAAGTTGGGCCCAAGCCATTTAGGGCTTTAAAGGTAATAACCAACAACTTATACTGGGCCCGGAAACTGATAGGCAGCCAGTGGAGAGATTTTAATACTGGGGTTATATGGTCTCTCCGAGATGTTCCCGAGACCACTCTGGCTGCCATATTTTGTACCAACTGAAGTTTCCAGACCAAGCATGAGGGCAGCCCCATGTAGAGCGCATTGCAGAAGTCTAGACGAGAGATTACCAGCGTGTGCACCACAGTCTCGAGGTCCCTTACTTCCAGGAAAGGGCGCAGCTGGCATATCAGCCGAAGCTGATAACAGGTGCTCCTGACTGTCGCATTCACCTGATTGGTCATCTGAAGCGATGAATCAAGGAGCACCCCCAGACTGCGAACACAGTCCTTAATGGAGAGCCTGACCCCGTCCAGGACTGGAGGTTGAAACCCAGCTCCTGGTTTCGGGGCCGCTACCGTGAGCACCTCCGTTTTGTCCAGATTTAATCTCAATCTGTTTTACCTCATCCAGCCCATTACTGCTTTAACATAGTCATTAAGAGGAGAGATGCCATTGGAATTCGAGGCCGATGACCGGGACAAGGAGAAACAGATCTGGGTGTCATCAGATGGGGCTGGGTGTACTGATAACACCCAGCCCCATCACTTTGAATAATCTCACCCAGCGGCTTCATATAGATGTTAAACAGCATCGAGGACAGGATGGCGCCTTGTGGAACACCACAAGTAAGCTCCTTTCTGCTGGAGCAGCTGTCCCTGAGCAGCACCCTCTGGGACTTGCCCAAGACGAAGAACCGGAACCACAGGAGTGCAGTGCCTCCGATTCCTAACCCACTCAGGCGATCCAAGAGGATGCTATGATCTATCATATCGAAAGCTGCTGAGAGGTCTAGAAGCACCAACAGGGTCACACTACCCCTGTCGATGCTTAGACGCAGGTCATCGGTCAAGGCAACCGTGGCAGTCTCAACTCCAAATCCCATCCTAAAGTCGGTTTGAAATGGGTCTAGATAATCAGTTTCATCCAAGACTACTTGGAGTTGAAGAGCAACTGCCCTCTCGATCACTTTGCTCAAGGATGGTAACATAGAAACCAGCCTATAGTTGTTCATGTCCTGGGAATCCAGGGAAGGTGTTTTCAGGAGTGGCCTAACCGCTGCTTCCTTTAAACAGGATGGAACACACCCTTCCCTGAGGGATGCATTGATGATGTCCTTAAAGAACACCATCAAGGCACCCACCCCTGGATGGCCAGCCATGAAGGGCAAGGATCGAGAGGGCAGGTCGTCTTCTTCACTCTACCAAGTAGCTTGTCCACATCCTCGGTACTCACGGATTGAAATTGATCCAGTAAACTTACATCAACGGAGTTGCTGGACACCTCGTCAATTGTTTCTGTCAAAATACTGGCATCTAAGTTGGCTCTTATCCAAGAGATTTTATCTGCAAAGAAGTTGTTAAATGCGTCACAGCAGGCCGTTGTTGGGTTAAGCAATGGGTTCTGCTCAGGTATAACCTGCATCATCTCCCTTACCACCCTAAACAGCTCTGCTGGACGGGACTCTGCAGAGGCAATTCGTGCAGAGGAGAAGGATCTCTGCACTGCATGTATTGCCTCTTGATAGGACCAAAGAAAGTTCCTATGACGAGTCCTAGGAGAAGACCTACTACAAAGGCACAGGGGCCCTGTTTTCTTTTTCATGTGGTTACTCTAACCCCAACCTCTTCCCAAGAGCTGAAGCCTAGTCTGAAAGCCACAGTTGATATATCTTTGCCATTCTGATTGGGTTGGTTGACGTAATGAAATGTTTTGTTCAGTGCTTGCAGGCCCTACACCCCAGATTGCTCTGTAAAATCCCCAGATTGCTCTGCAGTAATGGCAAATTGCAGCAGCTGCAATTTGTCTTAATGGTTTTTTGGCCCCTAAAAGCTTTGCATGCCTGCCAGTCAAGATGGTGGCCATGAGTGAATTACTCACATTTTAACTTACCTGAATTTGCCACCACCAAACTTTTTTTTTTTAAAAAATAATTTCCTATGTGCAATAGAGTGATATTTCATCTTTACTTAAAAGAAAAAATCCCACCCCATTTTATCAACTTAGCTATTGCTTGCTAGGGCGAAAATCCAACATAACAACTGCAGGTGCTTGCCTTCTTAGCAAGTCCTGTCCCCTGCACTTGTTTGGCCAATCAGCTTTGTACTTGGGAATGTGATTCAAAGTGAATTACTTGTTCCAACAAACAGGAATGTGCGTTCCCATTGCTGTTTTTTAAAAAACTCCGGGAAAAGCCACAAAGGCTTTTCCTTCAGAGTTTTTGACATTTTTGGCACCCCTCCTTCCAAATATGGTGTAACAATGCAGGATCCCATTAAGACAGGTAGGATTCACCTTGCATTCCATGAGGAGTATTTTTACCATTTAGACAGCCCCCATGATTGTTTGGTGTTTCTCCATGTGAATATATGTTCACAGATTTCTAAGGACAGTTCAGTTGAGATAAAGCCTGTTTATATATATGGAAAGGTTTCTGTACATCTTAGCTGGATAAATTCTAGAATTTATTCTGCCTTTTAAATTTCATTTCCACAAATCATTGTTTTTGTATAAAAGTGGCAATATTTCAGCTTGAACTAGAATGAGTGGAAGCCAATGGCAGTTGTCATCAGGCTGTTGTCAAAATTATTTACTGAGTTAGAAGAACAAAGGCAGAACATCATCTGACAAGAACACCATTGTGTCCAGAGATCCATATTCAAAAAGTTATATAAAAAAACAGAATATTTTCTTCATAATCCGAGCATTTGAATCTATTTTTTTTTTACCCCCTGGTGAATGTCCATTTTAAAAAACCTTATCATCATCAAAATGAAGTACATTTTGGCCATTTCTGTTGTTCCTAAAAATGCATATTAGGTAAATGGATATAGTTCAGCAGCTGGTATTATGCTGAATAAGCTTTGAATAAGTGCCAGGCCAAAATTCTATGATGGTTGATTTCTTTTTTTATTGGAAATTGACTTTTGGGGCATGACAAAAAATCTACCCAAAAAAAGTGTGTGTGTGTGTGGGGGGTTTCTTTCATTCTTTTGTAATCCTTTTTGTGCCTGTTTGCAGCCATAGTTTCACTGACCTGCTATGACTTTGGCACTAGTACCTAGTTCTTTTTTTTTTTTAACTGAAAGGTCTTCATCACTGCATTGTGTCAGCCAATTATGGTGTCACTTAATGGGTATCATGACCATACAGCCAATCAGGTTTGACTTTGGGAAAGCAATGTTGAGGGCAAATGATGCCCTCCCATTGCCCTTATTCTGAAATGGGAGTGATAAGAAATAGAGAGAGGAAGGGAAGGAAGTACGGGTATATATCAGTTAACAAAATAGATGTGTTCCTATACATTCTTCTTTAACAAAAAAGTAATTGGTACCTGAGGTAGAAATAAAATGAAAAGAATAGGGATAGGCTCTTACAGCACAAAAAAAGAAGAGTTCACCATGTTTCAGTAAACTTTTAATTCAAAACTAACAATTTGCAGATGTGAAAGGAAATAGCCAATTCAGGTAGACCTTGCATAAGTGCTGTAATCAAAAACATTTTGAACCTTCTATAGACCACGTGAAGGTCTCTTCCAAACTGCAAGGGTGTCTGTCCTGCCACTTTCTTCTTCTTCCACCATATAGCATCTCACTGTAGCAATCTAAATGAGTACAGTTCTTAGACTGATGACTTTTCAGACAAGCCTTACCACGCAAGAAGACTCTGGGAAAGGTACGGTGCTGTCGCGCGGCAGGGGGTCCTTTTCGGACACCGCTGTCCCTCTCGCAGCATCATCCATGACAGTTCTGCATCCCAGCTACAGTAACTGCACCATATTTTACTCACGCCAGTTATGATACTCATGCCAGTTATGATATGGCGCAGTTGCTGTAGATGGGACATGGAACTGTCACTGACGATGATGCGAGAGGGACGGCAGCATCCGATAAGGACCCCCTGCTGTGTGACAGTTGTCCGTGAATAAAATCTGGTGGAATATGGCGAGGCCAGCTCCAATCCTAAACTGAAGTGACACAGACGATTTCACCGCAGGGACAGCGTCATCCGAAATGGACCCCCTGCCGCGCTGCAGCGACGAAGTTCTCCTGCTCGATTCTTGCGCTGTAAGTCGTGTCTGAAAATGTCCTTAGTCAAAAGCAACCTCATGTAGCCTTCCTAACATGTAGCCTTTCCTAACCTATTTCTCATTAATAACTTTTGCCATCTTGACCACACTGAGATGTTGCTTGGTTTTCTTCTGTGAAATGTTGTTTGTTTGTTTGTTTGTTTATTGTATTTTTACTCCACTCTTTATCCACAAAGGCTATCAGAGTGGCTTATAAATGGTCAATTTAATTTTGGAAGGTATGTTGCACCCACAGGATTAACCTGTACCCTACTTAGTTGGGGAAAGATCTTGGGAATCCCTTGCATTCATTTCCTCTCCCTTCCTCCCTCTCTCTCTATGCACAGAGTTAATCTGCTCTATGTTATAAGTGTAAGTATGTACATTTTAGTTTCAGTAAACCTTTGATCATAAACTAAAGTGTTAGGAGATTATCAGACGCGTCCAAAAAGTACCTTCCCAGAAAGCCAGGATGACGTTTCTGTCCCACGAATGGGACCCAGTTTCACACATCCTCATCATGTTTTGCTCCTGTGCTGCAGCAGTTAGTAAGGCAGCACTTTTCATTGACGGCGAGCTCCCATCAATGAAAAGCACTGCCTTTACTAACTGCTGAAGCACAGGAGCAGAATGCGATGAAGACGATGTCATCTGAAACCGAGTCCCGTTCGCGGGACAGAAAGCTTGTCCTGGTGTTCTGGTAAGGTACTTTTGGCTGCGTCTGATAATCTCCTTGGTCTACAGTTAGTTGCTACACATAGGGAACTGATTCATCACTACAGCTTCAAGCTTGATGAGTGGATTGGAGTCACTAGGAGGCCTTTCTCTTCCACCAAGTGGAAGGAGTGAAAAGGAATCTGTTTCCATCCATATTTACTCAAAAGCATATATTTTTTAAAAAGCTCAATTCTCAGAGCTTTTGTCAACTGATATATTCCTGTATTCCTGTTCAAGGGATTAGGGTCATATTCCTTATCAGGTAGATAATGTTGTAGCTTATATACTATATGCATAAACTACTTTTCTGCCAACCACCTTGAATTTCTTGGCAGAAAAGCAGTATATAATTGCACATATTAAATACATTACAGTGTCAGTATGCTGTGATTGTTGGAAAAGAAAAAACCCTGTGACAGACATGTCATAGTATCTGGAATCAGATATGTCTGAATCCAGTTTCCAAGTATTTCTACAGTACTTGGAAATACATCCCAATGAGTTTAATCAGGCTTACACCAAGTCATTGTACATATGGTTACACAATGTTTATCATATACACTAGGACTCCCGTATCCACTGATTCATTATCCACTGATTCAATTATCCACAGGACACAAAACAACACACCTACCATAGAGTCTTCCTAGAAAATATGTCATCTCTAGCCATTTTCTAGGTCCTCTATGGTATTTTAAATCGTAAGTCCCATTATTTTCAATGGTGTTCACTATTATCCACGGTTTTCAGTATCCAGCCCCCCCCCCGAACCAATCCCCAGCAGATATGGGGGTCCTACTGTACTCATAGGGACATATGTTTCATGAAGTACCAAATTGATTCCCATGACAATAAACTTCTCTCCCAAACCAAAATTGCATAGGATCCCTTTAGCACTCAGCATGAATATAGTAGTAGTAGTAGTTACTGTTTTACATATTTTTACCACACATTTTTCACAGCCATGGGACTCTTTTAAATTAACCTCTTTGTTTCTCTGCAACTATAGATCTATGATGGCAACAGTACCAGTGCTAAGATGTTGGGCAAATTTTGTGGCAATCAGATACCACCCACAATCCACTCTTCTGGGAACAGTTTGTATGTAAAATTAAGGACAGATCATTCCTTGGGAGGAGGAGGTTTTGTTGCTCATTATAAGCAAAGTAAGTGGGATCAATTTGATTTCAGTGATACGAATGCTTTGTGCAAGCTCTGTACACATATATTTGCTATATCTTTTCCAGACCATGTGGAAAAGTTCCTTCTGTGTCATCACAAGAATTATTCATGTGTAGAGCTGAATATGGTAATGGCAAAACTCAGAGGCAAATGTAAACCTGTATGTAAAAGATCTCTCTCTATCTCCCTCTTTCTTTCTCTCATTCATCTTCTAAGAACATAAGAAAAGTCATGCCAGATGATTTTATTTATTTATTTAGAGTATTTATACCCTGCTTTTCAGCCCCCAAGGCTCTCAGAGCATCTTACAAATGGTTAACAATAGCACTTACATTTCTATGCCATTTTATAGTGCAAGCACTCTCTAAGCGGTTTTACAGTGTGTTAGCTAATTGCCCCCAACAAGCTGGGTGCTCATTTTACCAACCTGCAAAAGTCTGGAAGGCTTAGTGTAGGATTAAACTCCCAAAGTTGTGGCTGCAGTACCAGCATTTAACCACTGCACCACCAGGGCTCCCTAGATTAGATTAGAGTAGATTAAAACAAAAGCCTATCTAGTCCAGCATTCTGTGGCCAAGAAGTTCCCATGAGAAGAAAATACATGATGGCAATAGCACCCACTCCCCCAAAATCTGGTATTTAGGGGCATACTGCTTCAGATACTTGAGATAACATACGGCTGCCATGACTAATAGTCAATAATCATTTTATCTTCTATGGTTAGGAAGACTGGAAGCTGGAGGTGCACTAGATCCATGTCCTTGGTCCATCTAGTTCAGAACTGTCTACATGTACTGGTAGTAGCTATTTGTGGTTCTAAGGCAAGGGCCTTTCCAAGTACTACATGGATTTAAACCTGGGACATTTTACATGTAAGACACAAGCTCTACTCCTGAGCTATGATCCTGAGTAATCTATATGGGAATCATCACATTTTATAATCCTGTGAGAGAAGAGGATGTTTGGGAGAGACCAAAACTGTTCTTCTTTGCTTCTTGGCCAAATACAGACTTAATCTGGATCCTCTCACTTCAGTGATCAGTCCCCTCCCCATATGTGGCTACTGTTCTGGTACCTTTATGGGACAGTAGTGCAGCGGACCTCATTGATTCAATAGTTTTGCTGTGCTCTAAACAAAAGCTCTAAAGAACTGAGTTATTCTGAGTTGGAATTTTGCTTGTTACCCACATTTATGTGTGGGCTTTAAAAACGGCACAACATTCTGCAATATTCCTCCTTGGAGAAACCACACATCTTTCAGGACATTCATTTCAGACCACAAAAGATACAAGCCATTGATTAGATAACACTTTTCATCTGCACATTGAACAGGATGGTAAACTTCAACCATGTCAGCTCTTAGACATGCCTTTAATCCCAAACTGTAGCACAGGACTCATTCTTCTTGGGATATGAGTGTGTGACTGTGTATTGTGTGTTCATAATAGTGATATAACCATCTTATTCCTTCTTTATTTTTCCTGTAATTTATGTCATGTTTCTGTCATCTTTCAGAAGCTAAACAAAAAGAACAAAA
Organism: Gambelia wislizenii; assembly: GCA_030847615.1. Classification (NCBI taxonomy): domain Eukaryota; kingdom Metazoa; phylum Chordata; class Lepidosauria; order Squamata; family Crotaphytidae; genus Gambelia; species Gambelia wislizenii. Next base: position 127,887,489 of record JAUMIR010000006.1, on the reverse strand, counting down.
CAGTTGTAGCCACAGTTGTGACCTAGTTTGTTAACAGGTCCTACTTTAAGTGTGTGTGTGTATCTGAATGAAACTGTTGATTAGCTGGTTTGTGTTATTGTTGGGGCTGAAATGACAGCTGGCCTTAGTTTTAAGGAAGTATGTATTAATTTCTGTTACCTGACCTGTTTCTACAAAAGAAGGCTGTGAAAGAATATGTCGTAAACCCTGCTGTTCATCCCAGCTAGAGTAGACCCATTGGATCAGTTGTGACTTGGTACATCAACACTTGTATAATTTCCATAGATTAAGTCAGTCTATTCAAATTGAGACTAAAATTGGATTCACATCTAAATTTCCTACTCACTACGTCCATGAGTGAGAAGAATATCAAGGATAGCAGTCAGAGAGATGCTCAGTAGCTGGAATTCTTTTCTGCAGTGTCTCTGATTGTTCCCTGCAAATGTCTCTTCCATCAGAGGTAATTTCCCCACATTATTTCCTGAAACTTAGTTCCAGTGTTGGAGCTGGAGCAGAAAACATTTTTGTTTAAAGTTGGTTGCAATACAAACAGTATAAACTCTCAACAAACCTAGTTAATGTTATTAATATTGACTGATACATTGAAGGTCTAGAATGGAAAACTATAGAAAGCATAACATGTATGTAAATGTCTTTCCTAAGTTTGCCAGGGAATCATAATTGCTAACCGCAGCCAAGGCATCTTAGAGAGTTTAAACTTTCCTAATAACTACCCTCCGGATGCATATTGCAATTGGACCATCCAAGTTTCAACTGGTAACACCCTCAACTACAGCTTTCCAGCATTTAGCACAAATGGAGGAGAGAACTGTGAACGTGACCATGTAAAGGTATGAAGATTTCCTGTTTCTTTTACTGTGTGAGGTGTGTATGGGGTTAAAGGAAAAGGTAACAAAGCTGAATCAATAAGAGACTCCTCTTCTCCCTGTGTGTTATGAAAGGATAGTACTATAACTTAAAACAAGTCCATTAATTGCTGCTTCACATCAGTGCTTCTGTTTATGAAAGACACAACTTCATAATATGGTAAATCTCAAAATGATGGCCAGTCATGGCTCCCAACCATATATCCTTGGTGTTTGGAGATCTAGCTAGCACATCAAATGCTGTGGCAATTCTAACAAAATCATAAGATGGAATTTGAAAGAAGGCTGTAGTTGTAAGTGAACTTACCAGAAGCTAGTTCTATCCATAGGATTTATTTTGGAGGAAGCCATGTTTGGATGGGAGCTTTAATGTCAAATAAATGGTTATTGCACTTTCAGAAACCTAACATGTTGGGGGAAGCCACACATCCTTCCAAAATATCCTTTCTCTATTTTGTTTTCCTCTGTCCTTAAGCTTTCCCCCTCATCTAGGCTGCTACTTATGGGCACAATTCCATTTCTTTCTTTTATGTGCCTTTGGAAAGTTTCTGAACAGTGTTAGGACTTTATCAGAAGTGGCAAATATGGCATCATAAGGATGCCTAATGATTGCGAAAGGGCACACATACCAGACAATGACATCCTATTGCAATCATATCTTGTCAAAAAGCCATTCTGTTTTATTGACGGGCCAAGCCATCAATAGATCTCCCCTGGTGTTTTGTTGCCGGCATTGCTGGTGTTTGAATCCTTGCGCCATTGTGCTCAGTGAATACAGCATCAATTGTCAGAACACTTCCGGGTGAGATCGGTACAACCAGGTAGGGGGGTGGTCTTTTTTTAACCTCCCCAGTTCATTTGGGACTTTTAAAGTGTGTTCCTGTGCTTGTGCATACTTTGTATGTCTTCTACTTTTATTTTTGAATTTGCTATGCTCACGTTGTCTCACGAGAATCGGTGAGATCTGAAACCAGGAAGTGAGCAGAGCTTTGTTCACTCTCTGTTAGTGCCTGGGCTTTCTTTTTAATGCAACTAAGGTAAGGTCTGGTGCAGAGGGTTCTTTCGCCAGCATAAAAACGCCACAAAGTATGCCGGCAAAAGAACATTAATGGAAGGGGGTCTGATAAAGTCCTTAGAATTGCAGGACAATGGATTCCTACTTTTGTCTTACAAAGATTTTAAAATGGGAAACACCATTTGAGGTCTACTTAGTGAAAAGTGGAAGGCATGGATTTGTCTAATAACAGAAGTACTGCGGGTTCTGAATCTAACTTTTAAATGGTTAAGGAATTTTATACCACTTATTCTGAAAGCAGAACTTGTAAAACCACAGTAGTAATGTAAAAGATACCAGAGAAAGATGGCCTCTAATTACAATAAACCTCAGATGACTAACAGCTCCAAATGGTCCAAGATGCCACCATCAGATGATTCTCTCTCAGACATGCAAAGCCAGAAGGAATGACTAATAGTTTATTTTTAACTGCATATTTTCCTCAGCTGCCACACCCTGTCATCTTGGAGCATCGTGACTTTTTCTGTGCTTTAGAAAAGCTGCTAGCATACAACCAGGCAATTCTAAAGAGAGTCTCAGCATATCTAATCCTGTTAGAGCCATGTTTGTTTGAGGATGAAATCTAGTGTTGTGCAAATGTAAGAAAGCTTGTGTGATAAGCTTTCCCTTCTCTTTCTCTCCCTCTACCTCTGGTATCCTCCACCCATGAAAATCCGGATTGGGGGAAAACAACCTAGATGTGCTAGGCTGGGACTTAGGTGTTCAAGTCACCCCACTATGCCATGACACTCATTGGGTGACCTTGACCAGTCACTCTCTTTCAGCCTAATCTATGGACTTTATCAGACATGGAAAATATGGCATCATCAAGATGCCACATAACCACGAAAGGGCACATGGATCAGATGACGTTGCCCTTTCTCGGTTAAAACAGCCAAAATCACATAGTTTTTATTTGACAGCTTAAGCCATCAATAAATCTCCCTACCACTTTTTTTGCTGGCATTGCCGTCATGCGATATCTCTGTCCCTTTAAATCTTGCACTTACCCTGCCAGTGGCTGGACCTGACAGATTGGGACATGCAGGTAAGTGACAAACCTTTTTGACCCTCCCTGTGTTACTTTGAGGGTTTTTTTTTCCTGTGTGTGTATGTGATTAGTTTAACTTTTTGACATTTCTTTTTTATTTTTGAATTTCTCACACAATGAAATAGCGTGGGATTTCAAAAAAGGAAGTGAACGGAGCTCCGTTCACTTCCTCTTTATTACCAGAGAAGCCTTTGCTGCGAAAGGAGGTAGGTGCAGGGGGAACGTTCTTTTGCCAGCATAAAAATTGAATTATTTTTCTTTTTTGTCAACAAAAAAAAATGTTTTAAGGGGGACGTCTGATAAGGTCCTAGATCAAAGGGTTGTGGCAAGGATAAAGTGGGGGGGGGGAGCAGAATATCTATGAGGCACATAGACAGCCAATAAATAGTTAACATTCTGCAGTATATTTTATCAGGCTGCAAAAGCATCAGGGAATCATTTCAAAGATGCCTCTTGTATAAGGTTCCCAGCACTGGCAATTCCCCTCTCCTATTCCAGTCTGGTATTTATATATGCATTTGGGTACATATGAGCCAAGAAAGGCATCCCAGCAAAATGCAAAGAAGTGAAAAAGATCTGCACATTTGTCCAGGAGAAAATGTGGACCAAGCAAAGCCTTCAAGCATAGCATCACCTAGTTATGTTATTATGTCTGTCTTCAATAGTGAGAAGAACTCTCCTGGAATGTGACTTTTTCATACTGTAAATGGCAACCATATGTATATAGTTGAAAATGATTATCATCTTTTTCCAATGCAGTAACAAGTGGAAGGGAGGAGGAGTCTTGGTTGTTAGTCTTGAAGAGCTCTTATGCTGTTAACAAGTGTACCCCACAGACATTTTTTAAAATCAACTATGGTCATTTCATGGAGATGACATGACTGAGGAAAGCTTATTTGCTGAAATTCTATCAAATCATACAGTTGGCAGAGAAACTGGGCCTGAAAAAACTGATAGCAGCCTTGGAGACAGCCTTCAAGTACCGGTACTTTTGGTGTATACTTCATGCATCTGAAAGTGCAGAGCAGAAATGCTTTAAGTTCAGGGGTGATCATCATGCAGCTCTCCAGTGTTGTTGGACCTCACAATTGGCTATGCTGGCTGAGCCTGCTGGGAGTTCTAGTCTAGCAACATATGGAGGACTGCACAATTCCTACCCCTGATTTAAATAAATACACACTACACACATATTAGTTTAGTAAAAGTAATTGCTATTAATAGATGCTTCATAGTCCACTGACTTCTGCAGAAGAGAGGTATAAACCATTCCTCCAGGCCTGCTAATTTGGAATCTGCAGATTTGCAGTTCTGTTCTATACCTTTCTACTCAGAAGTCCCATTCAGTTCACTAGGGCTTTTCCACTGCGTACAGGGGCTATGAATGTATAGGACTTCAGCATTAGCCCTCTTCACTTTCTATAGCAACTTCTAGCAGGACATACATATTGGTTGGATTGCCTTCGTTTTAAAAATATATTGTGGAAAATTTATGAACTACTGTCAACCAACATTCTTTTTCCCATGCATTTTTGACAGCAGGGTCATATGTGTATGAAAACAAAACTATTAAATCTGAAAATCCTTTAAAAAAGTGATATTGATATGCTGGCCAGGGCCAGGCTGAGTACAAAGTTAGTATAGTACAAATTCATTATCTGTCTGTGTTTCTATGTGTGTTTGTGTGAACTGCACTGACAGGCCCTTGTACCAAATGATCCAAGACTTGTTGCAGGAAATACCACAGATAGTCCTCACATGGTTTCAAAAGTAAACTTGCATTTTTAGACAGTGACGTGTTTCTCATTCCAAAAGTTTTTTAAAAAAGAATTTATAAATAATTCATGTATACTCCTGCCACTTTGACTCTCCAATTTGGCACTGTGGCATGTTTATTTTAAAACAAATTTGTATCTCAAAGAGCATCATACCTAGAATCTATTGAAATATATTCTGTTGCCTATGGATGCTTTCAGACCAGCCTTTTATACCCTGCGTTGGACATGGGATTTTATTTTCATAGGAGGTTGTGTTCTATTTGTATCCTTCCATGTTTTCCCAGTGCATTTTCTTTTTTTAAGCAGAAAAATATCTGTATTGGAAGATATTAAAATATCTTTTTAAGCAGAAAAAAAATCTGTATAAAAATATCTGAAAGGCAGAATAGCTACATACTACTTCCTGATTGGTAGTACTAGAAAGTCTTTGGTTTGGAAGAACCCAGTATAAAAAGTGGATAAAACACTGCATCCAAGCTGCATACATCAATTTTTTTAAATTATTATTTTTATAACAGTTTCCCATTTACACTTATAAAAGAACATTTTATACAACCATTTTTAAAAAATCTCTATTATTACATAATTTGACTTCCCCCCGTAAATCCATCTCAAGAGTTTTTCTTTATTATTCTCTTCTCCTAATGTTACTTCCTTTATCCTACCTTATATTTAACTAAAAGATATTTACCAAAAATCATATATTTCTCACATCTCCCCAATGGTATTTTCCATTAGCATAAACCATTTCCATTGATATATCTGAACTTCATTTCTTATATCATTTCCTATCCTTATTATATCATCTTATAGATTTCCCCCGTATTTATTTATATATCTATTTGTTTTAAGTAGCTTTTTCTATATTCCATCTACTTTTACATACGTTAAACATGTGTTCCATTTTTACTTATTTACTCAACATTTTATACCTTCTCCTTATGGTTTGGTGCCCCTAATGATCCCAACCTCCAGAAACCCCCCAAATTGGCTTATTAATAATTTGGCACATTAATGTGATCTTCCATGGAGAAGAGCAGTAAAATATCAGGGACTCGCTGTAAGGATCCCAAAAGGCATGCATTAAGCCACATGTTGCCCAAAGGAAAGGACTATTGACAAATTCCAAACTGTGAAGAAGCTGAAAGGTCAAGAGGACATTGTTTGCGCACACCCAAGTGACAGACAATTTATCCCATTACCAGTGGATGGAGTAATCTTTTGTCTGAAAGGTATCACTCTTGCCTTCACCACACACCCAACCATTAAGGAGGCAGCTCAAGCTTTGTAAGTCTAATCACCAAGACATTAAGAGTAGTTGTAACACATTAACATAATTGGAAACCCATTGTTCAGTCTTTGGAGACACCTGGAATCCATTGTGTCAACACATGAAACTTCCTCACCTAAGGGCACATTCTTGGTATAACTACTAGCCCCAAATTGTGCCTCACTGTGCACAGAATCTCTTCTTGGGGACACTATGTCTCTCTGTGTTAGCCACTCCAGATTCATCCATCCATGCTGCCGGTCTGCCCAACAACTTCAGACTATGAGACAGGTGTCATATCACCCCAGAAACCTCCTTCTATCCCTCTGGCAACTTCCTTTCTTCCATTCCTAGTGGTCTTGTGTGGATGCTTTATTTTATGAATGTGTGTGTGATTGGTGTTATTATTTTTTAAGTCTTTAATAAATATCATTGTTAATTTTTCATCTTGTGTGTGTGTGTGTACATCAGTTAAGAGTTAGTAGGGTAAAAATTGGTGTAAAGATCCCTCTCTCTGTTGCCCCCTTTCTCATTGCTGAGGTTGAGTTGCTGCTAATTTCCCCAACATATTAGAAACTCAATATTTGTGTAGTAGTTTCACGAGCACATGGGGGAACATTGGTTATACAGTTTTTGTAGCTCCCAAGGCACCCCTGAAAACCATGGGATGGTGAATCAAGTCTCTGAATTTTGGCACCAAACAGCAGTCCTGTGTCCACTGAGTTTTTTGGGGGGTGGGGGTGGGCACCAAACTGATAGAAGCCATTAAGGAAAGCAGAAAATGCATTCTTTAAATATGTTTTCTTGTTTTGTCACCAAAATTTGCATGCAAACTTGGACAAACCCATTTAACCATTTCTGCTTTGTTGCTGAAATTCAGGGATAAAAAACAGTGGCAGGTTCAGCCCATAGCAGATATTGGCAGGAGAAGAGGCAAAATGGGAGCCCAGATTCACTGAAGTTTCCCACCCCTGCAGGAAACAAATAAGCAACCTGATGAACAAGGCCATGGAGCCATAAATTTGGAGCCAACATCCCTTGTTCAGTCAAAGACTGAAATTGTCCTGAAAATATTTTGTAATCTATATTTCATTAAAAAAAAAAAAGAATTGGAATGCCATCAGAATGCCAACTGGGACCTAGATCTAGAGCGCCTACTCTTTCTCCACTCTATGGCTTGAAGCAAGGATGACTGATGGCTCCCATGTCATTAAGATAATGAATCTGCTGTGGGTTTTCCTCCACACTTTAATGGAGTTATCCAAGTTGCTGAACCTATTTTGAAGATAGGTCAGCTGTGTCCCAGGGACTCACCCCAAGAGGCAACATTGAACAGGACAATCCAAGATTTAAGTATTCTGCTTGTATCATCATTTACCTATATGGAAATCAGCAGAGGAATATTGCTTTAAGAACAAAAGGAAACATGTTGGAGCAACAGACCATGTACCAGCATAGCTGAAGTGGGTTTGTTCACAGCTGTGGCTAGGCAGAAGGCTGATAATCAAACACTCCTATATAGTCAAACCATAAGATGCATTGTGTGTGGGTTAGTGTTGTGGAGAAAGAGGAGTGCTGGTGGATGTTGGAGAAATTGCTGTTATATTATTATTATATTAGTTATTTTATACCCTGCTCTTCAGCCATAAGGCTATCAGAGCAGCTTACAAATTGTTGAGTTTGTTAATGTGGTTTGCTGTATATATACTGTGTTTGTTTATACTGAAACTGAAGATAAAGATCTCCAGATATCTTTGGATGAACCTTGCTGTCTGTAAGTCTCTTATTGTGTGTGAAAGTGGGTCAGAGCTGTGAAACAGCTACTAGCTGAAGCCTTTGTTTTTTGTGCCCTTTCTGCTGTGCAGTTCTGCTGTTTGGGTACTCCTGGGTTAGTTCGTCCCCAGGCTGTGCCAGGTGCCTCTCAGTGAGCCTATACTGAGTGGACATATTCAGCAGTGGTTTTGCCACTTCCTTCCTCTGAAATATAGCCTACAGCTGGTATTTGTTGGCGATCTCCCATTCCAGTACTAACCAGGTCTGACCCTGCTTAGCTTCCAAGGATCTGGTGTCTTTAGGGTAAAATGTAAAATATAAGATGTAAAATATAAATAAATAGATGTGTGTCAGAGATCCTGGCCAAAACATTATAAAAATGACATGAAATGTGAATATCACTATCGCAGAACTAAATTTGGTTGAGTTTGACTTTTGGCTGTGCTTTTCTGAGGACTAAATAATGCCTCAGATGCTCAAAATTCTTCATGAAAATGCACAGCTGTCCTCCTCTTTTATAAGAGTTGGAAAGATTTGCCAAATGCCTGTAACTCTAGCTGTTGCTTCATTCTCAAACATACAGCTGTCTCATCGTTTTCATTTGAATTTCCTGTGAATAATGGCCTGCTCTGAGAACCAAACTGGGAACAGTATGGGATAAAGTGGTTTCTATGACAACCATTTTTTGTGTAGTTGAAAAACTGCCTGCTTGTTTCCAGAGGAATTGCATAGAAATGTGGAGTTAACTGGTGTCTGTAAGGTAGAGGGGGAAAAAATCCAATTTCTACAATGATGAAATGAAGTTTAGCAAAGAAGCACACAAGTGGAATGTGTCCCCCCCCCCGGACTGATGGAGTTATTAAACTATCAACTTCTGTTGCCATTGCAACTGTTATCTTTGTGAAACAACTGTTTATAGACTGAATAAATCCCAGTGAATTGAATGGGATGTAAATGGGGGACTACAGTTGTGGCTCAGTGATGCAAAAAGTATTTTCAGGGATTCAGTAATTCTCTCCCGTGCTGAAATGTCTTCTGCTGGGATGTTTCTAGAGGGATTACCTCCTTTAGCAAATGGAAAGTATTCTGCCTTCTTTTGGTGGATTTTCCTAGTAGGAAAAAAGACAGAAGAAGCATAAAGCATAAAGAAGCATAAAGACAGTTAAGAGGCGATATGATAGCCCTGTTTAAGTATTTGAAGGGATGTCACACTGAGGATGGAGCAGGCTTGTTTTCTGCTGCTCCAGAGACTGGAACATGGAGCAATGGATGCAAGCTCCAGGAACAGAGATTCCACCTCAACATGAGGAGGAACTTTTTGACAGTAAGAGCTGTTCGGCAGTGGAACAAACTCCCTCGGAGCGTGGTGGGGTCTCCTTACTTGGAGGTTTTTAAACAGAGGCTGGATTGCCATCTGTCGGGGATGCTTTGATCAAGATTTCCTGCGTGGCAGGGGGGGTTGGACTGGATGGCCCTCGTGGTCTCTTCCAACTCTGCAATTCTATGATTCTATGATAATATCATAGGATCATGGAGTTGGAAAGGTACAACAGGATTATCTAGTTCAGGAACAAACAACTATAACACTACTGAAAGATGCCCGTTCAACCTCTGTTTAAAGACATCGAAAGGAGAGTCTACCATTCTTTGAGGCAGTCTATTCTATTGTTGGGACAGATCTTACAGTAAAGAAGTTCTTCCTAATGTTTAGGTGGAATCTCTTTTCTTGTAATTTGAACACATTGGTTCATGTTCTAGTCTCTGAAGCAGCAGAAGACAAGCTAGCTCCATCTTCTACATTATTACTAGATTATTACTAATAATGTTTTTGCAGGAGGAGGGTACTATGAGGGCCCCCACAATGATGGGGCCCCCTGTGGATGCTGATGCCACTGGTGCCTTAAATCGGTCCAGCAAGAGCCTGAAAGCAAGAAAGAATAAAAGTAAAATGAAATTGGATAAAATTAAATAAAGCATACAGTTCTAGTAATATAGCCTGACCTCAATGAATTCCAGCGCCCTCAACTTTTACATGGAAGACATTTTGATTTTCTTCAAACAAGGCCAACTTCCTGAGAACACACGTCCTTTATTACATCACTTCTCCTTTGTTACATCATGGTTTGCGTGGGGCACATTTGGTCCCAATAGGTTACCTTGTCTGGGAGAAAATAAAAATAGTCCAGTGACAAAAAGCAATTGATTTATGAAGAAGGTTTTATCCCAGCCATGTTTTTTTTTGTTTGTTTGTTTATATGAAAAAAAAACCTGTACATGTCAAGTGGCTGAAATTTGGAGACATAGTTTACTAGTGAGTTGGTTGTACAATGACTTACATTGTAGATCTATTCTGTGCAACTGGGGCAAGCAGTGCAATTCAAGGAAGCTGTTTCAGTTCTAAACTAGTGTCTCTCAGCAGTAATGGACTGGATTAGGGAAAAACAAATTGGAGCTTAATCCAGACAAAACAGAGTTGCTCCTAGACAATTGCAAGGCATATCAAGGAACAGGGATTCAACCTATGCTTGATGGGATTACAGTCTGTCTGAAGTCTCAGGTATGTTGGACTACAATGTAATGTAATGTAACAAACTCAGAGGTCAGTAGTTTGAGGAAGGCAGTACAGTACTGTGTGTCATAGGTTGCATAGGGACTGCTGCTGATTAGTGATCAGAGGTGTTGTTACAACACATTTGTATAATATCTCGGTGATAACGATGCAGATTATCACTACTTTTTAAATGTTATATTTCAAAAGGAAAAACCACTAAATGGATGCTTCCTCTCTTTTCCTTTTGCTTGATTTCAGCTTTATGATGGTCCTAATGCCCTATCCAACCTGATAGGCACTTTCTGTGGCAACAATAGGCCCCCATCTGGTGGCACCACTAGTTCCAGTCTCCATGTGGTGTTTTCATCTGATAAAATACAGGAATCTACTGGATTTCAGATGGTATGGCAGATAAATGGTAAGTTACCTGGATTCCCCCCACTCCCCATTTCCTTGTTATACAAGATTACTCATTCATGCAATCTCAGAGTGCTAGAAATATTTGTTAGAACAGACTTAATAGGCTTACAAACTAATATTTTGTATTCTTATTTGGAGGCAAGTTGCACTGAGGTTTCTGTGTGTCTGTTTTTGTTACTGTTAAATTTGTGCAGTAGAAAGATACTGGTTTTGTTGAATATGTAATTCCAACACATTTCCTAGAATAGTGGAAGGCAAGCATTTTCAAGAATAAAATTATAATACATTTAAGAAATCTTGGTACCTCTAGCATTCTCTCATCTCTATTAGGATTGCCAGCTCACCGGGGAAAAATGGTACTGCAGTGGTAAGCTGAAATTCTCCTCTGTTTTGCTACCCGTTTGCAGGCAGTTGAACGGAGGACATTTTGACAGATATCCGGGTTGGGGAGGGAACTTCCTGCAGTCAGTGTAGTCCTTCTGTCAGTGGCTGATGCCTGGCAGTTGCTACTCCCCTTGCCCCCGGTACTTCACAGACATCACCCAGAGTGCCCTTTAAGTGAGACTTGATAATCATGTTGCATTCCTCTGGGAAACATTTTTGGAGTCATGTAGAGAAAGGGCAGCTTGCAGTTGCCAAGCGTAGTGCTGAACAACATCCCCACCACCACCACATACACACTGCTGCAAAGCACAAGTGGCAGCTGGGGGGAAAGGGTGAAAGGTAATTCTCCTCCCCTTCACAATTAATATGGAAGGCTTTTTTTAAAAAAAAAGAATATCACAATTTTGATTCCAGTATGATGCTCTTGTTGTGCCCTTAACTTCAGCTGTATGCCCATAAATCAACAGTTGCAGGTTTTCATGGCATAGTAATAAATACTATTATTACCTTTAATGTCTGTGTAAAATTGCTGATAATGGCAGCAGAAGACTTTATCAGATCACCCTCCATTAATGTTTCTTCCCCACCATATTTTTATGTGTAATTGTCCCAGAAAAATAACCCTTTCTATCAGACCTTACCTTCTGTAGTGTGAAAAGGCAACCCCAGCATTGACGGAGAATGAACAGAGCTCTGTTTACTTCTGTGTTTGTGATCTTGCTGGTTCTTACGAGAAGACGCAAGCACAGTAAATTTTTAAAATATACCAAAAGAAAGGGAAAAATGTTCACATAAGTGCAGAAACACACTTTAAAAACTTAAAAGTAAACTGGGGAGGTTCGTAAAACAGAGTGTCCCCTACCTGACTTTCACCTTCTCACCTATAAGTGTTCTGGCTTTGACAATGAACTCATGAGAGGATAATGGTGTGAGGTTTCAAATGCTGGAATACTGGCAAAAAAGCACCATGGGAGATCTACTGATGGCTTGGCCCATCAATAAAAAAGAACAGCTTATTTTCAAGACATTATTGCAAAAGGACGATGTTGTCTGGTATGCGCGCCCTTTTGTGTTCATTAGGCATCGTTATGACACCATATTTGCCACATCTGATAAAGTCCAGAGACTAGATGAAAAGCTGATACCTTAGTTATTAAGACAGACATAGTACCGTTCAGATCACAGTGCAAGGGGAATGATCTGATAGATTACTAGATCATTCGGAATGATCTAACCCAATGGTTCTCAATCTTTGGTCCTCCAAATGTCTTTGATTTCAGCTTCCATAATCCCTGATTTCTGGGGCTTCTGGGAGCTGCTGTCCAAAACACCTGGAGGACTAGCATTTTAGAACCACTGATCTAACAGACAACACTGATCCCTCCCCACACCATAGTATTGCTGTACTCTTTTCCTATCTGGTTCTGGCCATGTACAAATGTGGTTTATTTTACACATACCCCTTTAAATCTAGATGCCACACTATTTACCACATGCTCAGTTGACAAAAGGAGCATGCACTTGGCTAAAACGTTTAGTACAGTGATGACTTATGGATGGGGGAGAATTTCAGTTCAATTCATCTTTTTATAAGAAGTTTCCACGATCATAGATGTCTTCATATTTGGAATAGAAAGAATTTGAGAATTTTTTTGAAAAGGAAAGTGAGAGAAACCAAAACTGACAGATTCATCAATATAGGCAGAGGGCTTTGCATGCTCAGCTCTTAAAAACCTGGGCTTGTGTCCCTGTGTATTTAGCCAGCTCAGTACTGAATAAGGATTGACCCCTCTTCTTTCTTCTTATCTTTAACTCACCTTGTTTTCCTCTCATATATGTAGCAGACTGTACACCATGGCCCTCTCCATGCTAGCAATATCTGTACGTGTTGAATCTGGCCAGCACAGATGGGTGCAAATTTCGCTTCAGTACAATTTTTGAGGATTTTACCCAAATTTACAAATCATATATTCAAAATGGAAAAGAACTTGATATTTAAAACTTTCAGTTGTGGAGAAATTGAAACTGACAGATTTTTCCACCTTAAAGATTAATTATGTTCACATAAACTTATGTTTTGCCTCTTTTTGCATCATTATGAAACACAGTTGCAAATGCAGCCTGGTTGCTTGGCCTATTTAAACAATGACAACTGCATATTCCTGCAGGGAGACTGAGACCTGTAGCATTGTAGTGCCTCCTTTTAGAGGATGTCAGTGGTGGGAGGGGAGCTGGGGGGGGGGATAAACAGCCACAATTGCCTTGTCTGCTTAATCAGTTCACACTATTCAGTTTTTGACAGCAGGGAGAAGCAGCTGGAATCGGCTGCAGGCAGGAGGCCCTGGTGTGGGTTGCCATACAAAGTTTGAGACAGAGTTTCTCTTCCTCAGAGGCATGCAGTCTGCAGTAATTTGGCATCTCTAAAAGTTTGCATACCTTTTTTGTTGTTGTTGAGGATTTCAGAATCCAGACTGGAGTGTGGGGGAGGAAGGAGAGAAGGGTTTGGGAGCTCCCCTGGTAGGCTTACTGAGGAAAGAGTGACTTATATGAAAGACATTGCTCTTCAGCTGAAACACACAGCATGGGAAGTGTTACTGAACAACAGGAGTGAGACCTCAGGACTGGGAGGTGATGTCATTCCAGAGCCACACAAAGGAAGTGTGATGTGGGGGGGGGGAGAGAAGGAGAAGAGAGGAAAGGGCCTTTTTCTCTGTAGACAGATGACATCACCCCCTTCAGAAAGACTGCAGCCGTTAGCTTATCTTTTATTTCCTGTACTGCTTCATAGTTTCCAAACTCCTGCCTAGACTCCCCTGTTATTTAGATGCCTTTGTCTTTCCTAAATTCTTCAACCTCAGGGATTGCTTTGCCCTTGCTCAATCCACATTTCCCTAGCATTTTCCTTTCCTAACAGATGTAATGGGTCTATCACTTTTATTTTAATTAATTCCAGGATAACAGGCAACCTCTCCCCCTATCTTGTGTTTATCCCTGTGTTTATTGGTATGGTCCAAAAGTTTGCCTGTTGTCTTTTCAACTAATTCAGACATGATTTTTGTGATGTGCTATAAAGCTACTAGATATGGGGCTAAAGCTAGGCTTTAGAACTGTTACTTTTTGGATTTCAAAATGTAAAATTTCCAGGCTCTGTTTAAAGCTCCTAACTGAAGTCCCAAGTTCTGCATCAAGTTCTACAACTATGCTGGTGGCAGGGGCAATTTTTATTTTTGACCTAGCAACTCCTCCCATAGGCCTCACCAGTAAGTAAGGTCATGCTACAATTTTATGATAGCCAAAAATTGTGTATTTGTTGAGGAGGTTGGGTGTCATGATAAGTAAATGAATCTAAACTGTCACATTTTTGAATGGTTTTGCAGCAAATTGAGCCATTCTGGGGCAATTGATCACCTGGGTACTGGCAGTGTGGAGGTTGTCTTGTAGAGCTTTAGGGCTCACAAAAAGAAGGGGAGGGTTGGAGGCTACATGCAGCCTGTGGTTTCCACTTTCTCCACCTCTGATTTACATAAAATTCATATAAAGAACTAAATGGTGTGCTAGTGCTCCAGTTACGGTACCTCTGTTGTTATCGCTCCTAGGGGTGGTTTCCCTGCTCCTTAAAAAATGGCTCATATTTTACATCACCTGCTTAGTTACATATGTATAATTTAGTACTGTCTCCTGATTCCTCCCCCCCCCCCAAACTTATTTATTAAGCAGCAGCTACACTGAGAGGTGGAGGTCTGTTCAGCTGGCGATCAGGACATGGGAGGATGACATTTTTAACCTCTGTCCTACCAATGACGAGGAATTATGACAGGGGTTCTGCTTCCTCACTCACTGACAGGAGGGGAATTGAAACATCATCTCCTGCACCCCAATCGCCAGCTGAACAGACCTCCATTTCCGCTGATGCCTGGTAAAGTAGGTTTGGGAGGGCATTTACAATTGAGGCAAAATTGCCATGAACGTGACAACACAGTACCAGTGAATATGGAGAGGCTACCTGAGGTTGCAAATCCATAACTGCAGTACAGAAAGCCAGCCATTCTCTTTAGAAGTTTTGCTCCTCTGGATTTCTTTTCGGTTTCCTTTATTGCCAGTGTTTATTTACCTAGGCCCTTGTTTCTTTTATGTTTCCCATCATCTGGGTCAAGGTTTTCACTTCTGAAAAAGAGGACTCCTTCTTTAGTCTCCTTGTCTGTAGAGGAATTATTTTTAGCCAGCATACAACTGACCAGGGGCGGGGGTAAAAGAAACAACACCACTGTCCTTCTTGGGTCCCCATGCAGCTGCTATTGTAGAAAGAAAGCACAAACACATTAAATGCATTCACACATTTACTGTCATCTTCAGCTTCAGACATTAATCTAGAGGGTGTTGCTTTGTAGCAGAAGGAGAAGATGGGTCAGTGGTAGCCTTAGGCGAGTGAACAAGTAGGAGTCATTTCCTTGTAGAGTTAGAGATTCTGATATTCTGTAGAGCTCAGAGATCTTGTTCACAGCTGAGAAGCACTCCTATTATATGTGCAAATGCAGCCAGACGGATATTAGCTCAGGAGTCAGTCACTGGGAGTTTCTAAATCACCATTTTGCTCCATCTGCTGTTATAAAGATCTTAGGCTACAGAAGATGTGACCACTACCAAATCATGTGTTTCTTGGTCTATTTGTTTTATAGTTTCCAAGCAACTATGACTGGGTAGGCAGTCATTTTACGTACTTTCCGAGGGAACTCCAAGACCTTTGTAAACCATAAAAAAGAAACCAGCTGCCTCCCACATTTTTACTTGTGGTTTTTGGAATATACAGTAGTTGAGGGTGTAAGCATCTGTATCCGTAGATTCCCTACTTGCTTGTACATTCAGCTAGCCACCCACTCAAGCATTTCTTTGCCCTAGAATCCTTTGCAACATGTTTTTCTGTGCAATACAAGTTCCTGAAATGTACTTAAGTTCACTGGGAGATCCTTGCTTGTTTTCATACCTTTTGTGTTTAGTGTCTCTGTATAGTTTAGTGTCTCCGTTAGTAGCTCCTTTTTAAAGGTCAGCTCCTCCTTTGTTTCAGCAAATGAGAAATACCCTTCTATTATTTTAATGACTGCAAAATCACACACACACACACACACACACACACTCTGAATTTGTCATGAAAAAGGCTCAAAAACTGATTTAAAGGGAAAATGTCCCTCCACTGGACTTTACTCTCAGTACAAACAATGATCTTTTGATTGGTACCTTTCAGTAAATGTTTGGAATTTCTTATTCAGCAGCTCATTGTTTGGAATTCAGCAGAAATCTATGGCACACTCCTCTTAGGTATTATTTCAGACCCTTGATTTTGTAGATAAGTACAGAAAATGCTTTTATCTTTTTTATGTTGAGTTGTTTTCTTTCACCATTTCCTCTCCAAAGGGAAATTCTATCACCATGTACTAATATGATTAGGTTACCATCTGGCTGCAGTTTCCTCTGTTTAATATCTGGGTGCTTGAATAGCAAGCCTTTTTTTGCTGCAGGAAGTGCTGTGGGCACCTACGGGAGAGGAAAGTGGCACATGTGATTCACGTGAACCATGATCGTGACCATCCTTCCTATCAGCTGAGCTTCACTGACTTTTGTTTCTTACTTTGGCTTAGAGTGGTGTGGAGAGACAGTGTGATGTAGGGGTTTGAGTGTTGGATTAGGACTCTGGGAGACCAGGGTTTGAATTGCTGCTTGGCCATGGAAACCCACTGGGTAACCTTGAACAAATCACACACTCTCAGTCTCAGATGGAGGCAATGTCAACCTCCCTCCCCACTTTGAAGCAATCTTGCCAAGAAAGCCCTTCAGGACTCCATGAATCAGGTTCAACCTGAAGCCATGTAACCCCCAACCAGAGTTTTGTAGTGTGTGGGTGTATTTTTGCAAGAGTAACCAGGGGAATTTTTCCCTTCCTTTCTAAGCCATATTAATTCAAATGTTTTTGAAGCTCACGAGTGACAGGAGCAAAAGGAAAAGAGTGAGGCAGGCCAGCTGTACCACTGGAGGCTAGTAGTTCCAATGTCAGTAGAGTAGAGAATTTTAGTTTGGCAATCTGCTGTAATGCACTTTAAGGAATCTTCAGTATTGACATTTGTCATACTTAGGGGAAAGAATGAAGGCAGCAAGGCCAGAACTGAGGCTCACTTCCCTCCCTCACTTCCTCTCTCCATCATAGATGCCTTCCTTGGGCTCCTCCAAAAGAGGTTCACTTCAACAGGAAGGTGGTCAAGTGTGTGAAAGGCTACAGTTTCAAATCCTGGCAAGGATCAACTGAACACAGCTGAACATAGCTACCAGGATCTTGTGATTTGCTGAATGTGGCTAAAATCTTATGGTTAGTTCCCATAGGTTGGCTTATCATTCAGTAATTGGTTTGATAGCTGTATTCTTATTGGACAA
This sequence comes from Gambelia wislizenii, assembly GCA_030847615.1. Lineage (NCBI taxonomy): Eukaryota > Metazoa > Chordata > Lepidosauria > Squamata > Crotaphytidae > Gambelia > Gambelia wislizenii. Next base: position 127,869,904 of record JAUMIR010000006.1, on the reverse strand, counting down.
ACCTGTAGGATCAAGGGCTATGTGCACACAGGATAGTTTCTCCCCCTAGACTTCAGCCCCCTTGCAAAAATGTTTAGGAAATCTGTCTTCCCTTCACTGGTCTGTCATTAGTTAGCAATGGAGCCAGAGACAGCTTCCATGCCAGTGGGGTAATAAATCCACTCCAGGGTTTAGTCTAACATTTGAAGGAACCTGTTTGGAGGATAGAGTTCAGCACCTTGTATAGTCCCTTTAACATTTGGATTGAAACCCAGAACAACTTCATTGTCCCACTGATATGGATGCCACCAGCTGTCACTGAGCCCTACCAGTATGCTGGAGTGAGGCAGCCACCTCAGGGCCTTGTGATAAAGTAAGAAAAAACATATGAGTGCTTCTTTGCTTGGCCTAGAACCCTAAGATAACCTGCTGCCCTTAGAAAGCCACGGTGCCATCTCCAATGTCAAAATAAAATTCAACTAAAAATCTGATGAACTTTTGCAGATTTATAGGGATATATGTGCATGTACATGGGGAAATATTTTTTAAAAATCCCAATAGTAGTATTGGTAAGTCACAGGGGAAAGTTAATGTAACTGATACATGAAATGTTCAGAAAGAATAAACTGAATATTTGTTACAGGAGTGGCCGGATGCGAAAAGGCTGTAGCTAAGTTTTAAACATCATGAGTTTTCCACTGGTCTAGCCCATTTTGAATTTCAGTCAGTCATGTCTTTGTGGCAAACAGGAAGGAGAAGTTGAGTCATAAATGCCTGTTTAAGTTGAACCATTCCCAGTTCTTTCAGCCCCAGATACGTAGCATATTGCTGCCAGTGCAGTGCGCTTCCCCCACCCTGTCCCGCTAGGAATTAAACCACAGAAGACCTTGGTTTGTTGGGAACACAGCATCAGTATCCAAGATTCTATACGTTTGGTTTTCTTGCTGTGAATGTCCATCTTATTTCTGCTGAGCAGTGAATTTCAAGCAAGTTTATGAAAACAGTTTTGCATAGCTGCATTTGGAAAAAAAATTAGTGAGATAGATCTGTTAGTCTGTTGCAGGGAAGAGAACAAAGAGCACCATAAATCATTCATAGGATTGTGGATCTCTTAGTTTCACTTGCCTTTGTGGATCTGTTAGTTTCACTTGCAGAAAAAGAGTCTATATGCCTCAGGAGTAAAACTAACTATGGAGATTTTCAGACGGGGACAAAAATAGCATCCCTGTCTCGCTATATCCTATACCGCCACCCTCCCGTCCCAATCCTGACACAGAAATCAAAACTTTTAAGACCTACCTTCTCCAGGTCCACCTCCTCCTCTCGGCAGCCCAGGAGTGAATGGAGCTCTCACGGAGCTGCATTCACTTCCTGGAATGGAAATTCTGGCTGTTCTTGCAAGAACGATCGCACGGGAAATTCAAAAAGAAAAAGAAAGCTTAAAAAGTAAAGCCAAGCATAAAAACACATTTTTTAAAAAAATACAAGTAACCTGGGGAGGGTAAAAAAAAGTGTGTCACTTACCTCAATCTCCCAATTGCACCCAGAAGTGTTCGGCATGGACCTCCCACTAATGCTGGCATCATGCCACCATAACGGGGCACAGTTTCAGATGCCTGTCATTCCATTACAGAAATGGAACAGGCAATCTATTTATGGCTTAGCCCATGAATACAATAGAATGATGGCAGAACAGGACCAGCACGGGAGCATACTGGAACAGGGACGTCGTTGTCTGATATTCAAGCCCTTTAGCAATTTACTGGTGTCATTATCACGCCATATTTAGCTCGCCTGATAATTTCCTATGTCTGCATGTACAAAAAGAAACAGCATACATTTTTAATATGGTCTCTTAGTTAATTACTTGTACTATTTGTAAGTAGAAATAGTAATTTCTGGGTGGATTACAAGAAAACATTTACAATTCAATAAACCAACAGACCTCCTGAGATAACAAGGCTAGAGGCAGGCCTGGAAGCTTCCTTTCTTCACAAGGCCTCCCTCGACATAACTCCATGCTCTGCTTTGGACCTCAGCCTACTCCTTCAGATATACCATCTGTAATCCACACAGGCTTCATGCTGAAATAAATTGGTTAGTCTTAAAGGGGTGACTGGATGTCTTTTTCTTTTTATACTGAATAAGACTAAAACTGTTTTTTGGCAGGGGGGAATCCTGCTATCTGCTGCATAGGGGGTGAAGAGGGAGACGGAGAGGGTGAATAAGCAACAGAGGCTGGAGGGAGAGAAAAAAGAATAAAGGAGGAAAAGAGGCATATGGTGGGTAGGGGAGGCTAAAGGTTTTCTAACCCAGCTGGTATTTCTGTTGGCACAAAAGTATGCTTGTATATTATGCCCACTTGGTCTTTTACCTGGCTGAAATTGTACAGCTCGTTGTTGTTTCATACACTAGAGGGGTTGTCTAAATGACAAAAATACTCCTCATAGAATTTGAGGAGAATACGATTTTTCTAAATGCCATCCTGCATCAATCTGCAGTATTCGGAAGGAGAGGGGCCCAAATCCACCAAAAATTCTGAAGGAAAAGCCTTTGTGGCTTTCCCCAAAGTTTTTTAAAAGCTCTGCAGGGAATGAGCATTCCTGCTTGTTGGGACAATCAATTCACTTTCATCTTCATCATCATCATCATCATCAAATGTATTTTTACTGCTCCTCTGTTAAAAACAATCGGGGCGGCTTACAACAATTAAAATACAAATGCAGATTAAAATCCCTAAACACCATCCACCCCCACTCTCCCCCATAAAAAGATATTAAACCAGTATAAAATTTAAAAAAACATCTAAATTGTATATTCCGGTGTATAAAACGACTGGGCATATAAGATGACCCCCCAATTTTTAAGTCAAAATATAGCTTTAGGGTATACTCACCATATAAGACCAACCCCCCATTACCCGCTTTCCCCGAAGCCGCGATCGGGCTCCCCTTCATGGCTTCGGGGAGGGTGGCTGGTGGCTGGAAAGCTTCCCCCCTTCCAGCCAGCCACCCTTTCTGAAGCCTCCAAGAAGCTGGCTGAGGAATCACGGGGGATGGCTGCCTGGCTGGGAAGAGGCTCAGCCACCTCCTGTGATTCCCCAACCCACGAGGAGGCTAGCAAGCATCCCCACAAGTTGGGGAATCATGGGGAATGGCTGGCCAGGCTGGGAGAGGCTCAGCCACCTCCCATGATCCTCCAACCCACGAGGAGGCTGGCCAGCCTCCACGCGAGTTGGGGAATCACGGGGGATGGCTGGCCAGGCTTGGAGAGGCTCAGCCACCTCCCGCGATTCCCCAACCCATGAGGAGGCTGGCCAGCCTCCACGCGAATTGGGGAATCACGGGGGATGGCTGGCCAGGCTTGGAGAGGCTCAGCCACCTACCGCATGGCCAGCCTCCTCGGGAGTTGGGGAATCACGGGGGATGGCTGGCCAGGCTTGGAGAGGCTCAGCCACCTACCGCATGGCCAGCCTCCTCGGGAGTTGGGGAATCACGGGGGATGGCTGGCCAGGCTGGGAGAGGTTCAGCCACCTGCCGCAATTCCCCAACCCACGAGGAGGCTGGCCAGCCTCCTCGCAAGTTGGAGAATCATGGGGGGTGGCTGGCCAGGCTTGGAGACAGCATTTTGTTCCTTTTACAATTTATTTAGATGGAATATCACACTGTCACACCTTAGATATGCTTTAAAAATACTGTTTGGTGGTGGCAACTGGTGAGAATAAAAACATGAGTCATTCACTCACACCTACCCTCTTGATTTGCAGGCATGCCCATTGGGATAGTAAACATGAATAGCTTCGCATTCCTGGGATTTTGCCCACCCCCCCCAAAAAAAAGCCATGTTAAGACAAAAAGAAGCTGCTTCAAGTTGGTGTTAGTGTGCATCTATCCACATTTCCCCCCGTGTATAGACAAGTCCTCTGTCTGCTAACGTAACTCTAGTTATAGTGAAATGTATTGCATAAATGCTTTTGTAATTAAGGAGATTATCAGATGTGGGGGAACACCCCAACAAATCATGTTCCCAACCATGTCAGAAGATCTCTAAAAGAACAGAAAGGGAGACCTTACCAGACTCCGTGTTCTTCAGCTGTTCAGGGAGCATAACACCGCCACAGACAAGGCTTCCCTTTTCCATTGATGTGGAGAAGCCACCAATACAAAGGGACACCTTAGTGATGCCCATGCTACACCCCCGGGATGCTGGAGGACTTCATTGTCTCGTAAGGTCATCCCTTCCTGTTCTTCTAGCGATCTTCTGATATGGAATTTGCCGCAGCTGATAATGAGAAGGCAAAGCTAATAAGTAGTCTTTTAGCTTTCTTCAGAAGCATGTTCATTGTATTGATAGTATTTCCTCTAGATAAGGAACCATGTCCTTTCACTTGATGAAAAACTTACTGAGAGGGAGGAAATTTATAGGCATCAGTTATAGAATCTTCCATGGCTTTTTGTAAAGGGTGAAACTATAAGGTGATGGTAGAGGTGATGTTAAAGTAGAAGGCCAAGAGCCTGTAAGCACACTGGTAGACCACATGTCTCTGCCGTCATACTTAATGCTGAAGGCCAGAGAAGCAAAAGGAACACCCTCTTCCCCATTTCCTCCCCACCTGTGCAACAGCAGCTGGGGCCTGGAGGGCTCCGTTCCATGTTTCTTGGTCACTGATCTGCTGCAGGAAAGTATGTGCCTGAGTGCATTCTGGTTTCCCTTATGCGTTTCGGGAAGAAAACATCCTCTGTCTCCAGTGTAAGGTGTTCCTTGCTCCCGGGGTGTATGAGGGAAGCTGGAACATGCTTGGATGACTCCATATAGATGATTGACTGCTGCAGGAGTGGAGCTCTACCTATTGTGCTCCTGGGATGAGGGGGGATGCACACAGAGTTGCAGGATACCTCCTTTTACAGTGTCATTCATATATATGGTGTAACTGGGAGTTATAGCCATGTAGGTTACCAAGAACTGTGTTACCAGAAAGATATTAGCCCAAGAGATGTGCTCAATGTTTAAGACTCTTAAGAAAGTGTTTAGACAACGGCTGTGTTACATTATTGTGGGATTTGCTCATTCACACCACAACATAGTTGCAGTGTCTTGATCACAGTGTTGTTATGTGGATTTCCCCCCCCCCCTTCTCCCTGCTTGCAGCTGGGCTGTCAGAAAGGTTTAGGCACTGAACTATTTTCTAAGGTTCACTTGATTATGGACACCCTGGCTCATAAACAAGAGGGGTCATGCCCAAGGAAAATCTCAGCAGATGATGAAATACAAATGAAGCAGAAAAGCAGGATATGGGATTTGCGGATAGGTCAAGAAGATGGAACACAGTGGCTTTTCAATTGCCACTTGGCAAGCGTTGTGTTGCCTGTGTGAACACAAGTCTATTTTCCCACTGACCATGGTTTGTTGTTAGGCTTCAATATTTATCTAGATCATAGTAGACCTCAACAATCTTTGAAAAGTGGGTTGAAATAAGAAGTAAAAGAATCAGAGAGTTGGAAGTTACCCCAAAGGCTGTCTAGTCCAACCCTTGCAACACTGGACACTATAGTTGTGGTGTTGGTGGTAGTAATGATTATATTTACTTGTATCCTGCCTTTCTCCAAGAATTGGGACTCAAGGCGGCTTGTAGTTTAAAAGACCAATACATTTTAAAATATACAAAAAGTGAACATTAAAACAGAATTAAACTAGTCACGTTATTTAAACACTTCAGATATATAAAATTAGGAAACAATGAAATTACATAGGGTACAGTGGGAAAGAAGGACACTTAGATGATTTAATAAAAATGTTTTACTTGCATTGATATAGAATTTACTAGAGTTGTAAACTTTACTAAAAACCATGTAAATCTTTGTAGAGAGAATGTGGAGCTAACAGTATTTGAAAAGGAGAACTTGGCTCCAGCACCTCACAAGCATTAACAGCTGGCTCTTCTCCCTGCCAAGAACTGAGCAGAAGCCACATCCGCTCAGAACATATCTGAGTGGCTTTCCTGTCCTTAGTCACTTTTCATGCCTGCTTAATGAATCAGGAGGGGGCCCGTGTTGTCTCATAGGCTATAGATCTCATCCAGTCTTTACCAATCATTGCAGAGTTTATAGAATATCGGCAGAAGACTGAATTAAACATTTTCTCCCAAGAGACCATACATGAGATAAAGGATAGTGTTCAATTTTACCCCTTATGAGAAAGCCAACTGCAATGCCGTCTAGCATTGACAATGGCAGTACAAAAATGAAGCAAGAAACTGTGTCACAGTGCAGGGTAACTTCTTGCATGCTTTTATTGCACCAAGATGTTCAACTGCCATTCATGAGAAAGAATAGATTTTAAGGAGAGGGTCTAATTTTATCCAAGTCATTGAGAGTATGGCTCCTTTTGCTCCATTTCCCACCACACTCAGAACTCTAGTGAGCACTGGCACATGCAGTAGGGATGTAAAGAATCTGATGGTCTTGATTTGCTTTCCCAGAATCCAACCGATATTTTTTGTCCTATTCCAGTCCCCACATGGATGATTTCCATATCAGCTAAAGTGTGTGGGGGAGGCAACTATAAAGGAAAGTTGCCCCCCCCCACACTTTCTGCCATTCTTCCCCTTCCTGACACTGGCCAGACTGTTATGTTTTGGTTCACAAAAAATGATATAATATCATCTGGTCAATTTTTGCCTAGGTTTTTCAGGTTGGGGAGGGGTGTTGAAAGGCTTTGTGAGGGTAGGAGGAGTAAACTGCCACATCTAGACCTGGATTTTGGTGCTTTTGGCTGGTTTTCATGTAAAAAAAAATCACTTGTTTTTTTTTAAATGGTATCTGGGGGGCTTTGAGAGGCTTTAGGGACCTCAGTTTGGGGTCCCAAGGGTTGCATGTGGCTTATGAGCCATACCTTGCCCACCCCTGGACAGAAGCATATTTGCACATTTTAAAAAAAATATACACATTTTTAGTTATGTATATTGTATGGTTTTCTTGACCACATCAGAGTGTGGTCAAGATGGCAAAAGTTGTTCATGAAGAAGAACACACAAGCTAGGAGAGACTGCAGCAGTTTGTTTTTGCCTGAGCCTCTTGGGAAGGGTAAGATTTCACTCCCTCCTCTCCTCTTGCCTATTTAACTGAGTGCAAACTACTTTTGCACTTTTGAATTCTATGTACAGCAATTGAAATAAGTCGGGAGCAGAGTGGAAATTGGGAGGAAGAGAGAAAAACTGGGAGATTTTAAAAAACATCTGAAAAAGTGGAAAGACAGCAGCTTAATTGGGATTGTCCCTGCCAAATCAGTTTGAGGGTATTCTAGAAAAGTGTTGAAGCCCAGCTTCCTTGTTTAGAGGAGACTTCTTTTGCAATTCCATAAAGCAAGGATGGGAATGTTTTGAACCTTCTGATGTTGTTGGACTGCACCTCCCAGCAGTTCAAATTAGCATAGCTAGTGGAGAAAAGTGATGGGAGTTGCATTTTAATATTATCTGGAGGGCTGCACAATTCTCACCTTTGGTATAATGCCTTCCTTTGAGGAGGGACCAGTTAGACCAAGGCATTTGGACTTCAGCAGCTCTATGCAGAATCTGCTTTCTGGATCATCTGTTCTAAGGAATTCTCCCAGAGTGTCAGATCAGATAAGAAGATTCCTGTTGTAGCATGTGCTGCCCTGGGAGAGCAGCATTAGTAGTGTTTGGAGATTTAGGGCAATGGAAAATTTTCTGCAAATTTTCCAATGCTATTTTTCAAAAGAAAATTTGCCACACACACATATATATACAGGTCGCCCCACCCACCCATGGGGGATGCATCCTTGGACTTATCATGTATAACTGTGGATAACAGCAAACCCTATTCAAATAAAAGATTTTCAGTACAAACATACCATAGAGTTGTGTTGGAGGACATACTGATTCCTAGATATTTCTAAACTGCAGTGTCATCTTGGTATTTCAGGGATAAAAAAATGTGACATGACCAGCCATTTGAAAATGTTGTTGAACAGATTGAAATGTCTATCTGCTAAATAAACTATCAGTGTAAGTGTCTTTGCACTTCTGTGTTTATTTTGCTGCAATCCTGTTGTCTACTTTTCCCAGGATGTGGTGGAGAGCTGTATGGAACCTCGGGATCTTTCCACAGTCTTGGATATCCAAACAAATACCCACACAATAGGGAATGCCACTGGTATATTCACACAACCCCAGGCAGTAGCATTCAACTCACCATTCTGGAATTTGACATCGAATACCATTCAAGCTGTAACTATGATGTTCTGGAGGTGAGTGATTTTGTTTTGATTTCTTTAACCCTGGATGGGCAGAAGGTAAATCAGGACAAGATTAGCAGGAATGTTACACTCCTAATTTCTTGACAAAATAGGCACAACAAAATGACTGATCTCATGCCTAAACAGGGAGTCCTGGTGGTGCAGTGGTTAAAATGCCAGTACTGCAAGCCACAATGTTGCAAGTTCGGTCCCAAGGACTCCAAGGTTCACTCAGCATTCCATCCTTTCCTAGGTTGGTAAAATGAGCATCTGGCTTGTGGGGGCAATTAGCTAACACACATTGGAAACCTTTGGAGAGTGCCTAGCATGCTGTAAAAACAGCATTAGATGTGTAGGTGCTATTGCTTAACAATTTGTAAGCTGCTCTGAGAGCCTTCGTGGCTGAAGAGTGGGGTATAAATACCTAAGAATAGATAGATAGATAGATAGATAGATAGATAGATAGATAGATAAAATTATACTGCTGAAATGAAGAGAACTCAGAGCAGAAACAGAAGTGGATTTCTGTATGGAAAGACTGGCTTCCATTTCCACTCAGTTCTGATACAAACAACTCCAGGACCAAATTTCTTTAATTCTAGATGCATGTCTTCTTAATGAGGCAAGCAAGGGGATCTTGTAGCACCTTTGAGACTGAGAGGGAGAAAATTGTAGCACAAGCTTTCATAGACTTAGGACTTTATCACACACCCCAAAGTCCACTTTTTTGCCGGCATAACTTTTCTGTTTTTATGCTGGCAAAAGAACTCCCCATGTTGCACTTACCTTGCCTCCTGTCCAAAGGCTTCCTGACAACGAAAGAGGAAATGAATAGAGCTTCATTCACTTCCTCACTCAAAATCCTATGGATTCTCGCGAGAAGATGCTCGCGTGGGAAGTTAAAAAAACAAATAACAAAACAACACACAAAAAGGTTTTAAAAGCATATACACACACTTTAAAACTTACAAGTAACCTGGGGAGGGTCATAAAAAGTATGTCACTTACCTGGATGTCACTATCTCACCTGGAAGTGTTCTAGCCGGACTGGCCATTGATGCTGCATTCACATGAGTTAAACACTGACAATGCCAGCACTAAAGCGCCATGGGGATCTATTGACAGCTTAAGCCGCCAATAAAATACCACAGGATTTTGTCAATGCATAAATGCAAAAGAGTGACGTCATCTGGCGTTGTTATGACACTGTATTTAGTGCATCTGATAAAGTCCTCTGTCTACTTCCTCAGATGCTGAAGTAGACTAAGGCTATGAAAGCTTACTGTATGCTACAATTTTCTCTCTCTGTGTTAGTCTCAAAGGTGCTACAAGATCCCCTTGCTTACTGATATTACAGACTAATATGGCTATGTCTTTGAATTCTATACGAGGTGTTACTAAAAAGCTTGAGTTCTTAGTGAAAACCACTGCTAATTGTATATACCGGCTATCTGTCCATCCCTAATATATGCTGTGTCCATTCTTTCTGGATGCCCAAGACGCACATTGTTTCAAATAACCAATGAATCATTTGTTTGTGTTGTGTTTTTTATATTAATACTCTACATTTCAGCTAAGAACTAGTTCCATGTTTGTTCTTCATAGTTAATGACAATCAATGCAATAAACAATGTTTTCACTCCTTGCTGTTATTTTATTGAAGATGAATAAAAGCTACACCAAGTAGAAACAAGTCCACCTCTTATAATGTTTTTTTTTTTAATACCGTAACTGAGGTATACTAGAAACCTTTTACCATAGGGCCTCTATGATGCTTGAGAGCATACATTTTCCTCCCACTTATAAAAATGGGAAGTGGTCCAGTACAAAGGTAACTCTTTACAATCTTTTTGTTTTCATGGGAACAGTTTTTTGTGCCAAGCTGATAAGACAGAATTAAAGGATAAAGATTGGAATGTAGGGTTTCAGGGCAGCGTTTCCTTTTGCAAAGGAATTAAGACCCTACAAACAAACATTCATGGTGGTGACAGTGAAAACAACATTTAAGTCATGTCTGTAAGAGCGTATCCTCCATTTCACAGACGAAAACCAGGACACAGTTGGGCAAGCTACTTTAGAGTGAGGTCAAGATGGGAAAGTTATTAATGAGAAAGAACACACAAGCTAGGAGAGGCTGCAGCAGTTTGCTTTTTCCTGAGCCTCCTGGGAAGGGCAAGATTTTGCTCCCTTCTCTCCACTCCCCCTCTGCTGAATTAACTGAGGGCAAACTACCTTTGCACTTTGAGGTCAGTTTGGAGCAATTGAAGTAAATGGAGGAGGGGGGGGGAAAGTGGGAAGAGAGAAAAACTGAGACATTTTAAAAGCAACTGAAAAAAAGTGGTACAACAGAGGAGTAATCAGAACTGCTTCTGCTGAAAAGGGGTAGTTGGATAGGTATGTAAGAATTCGTTTTCTTTCTGTTCTTGCTGTTGACCAGGTTAGAAATCTCATGGGCCTAAAATTATTTATGAGGACTGCTCAATCTAAAAGATGCCTCTATCTTGGAGGAAACAGAAGATCATAATTCGACTACTATCAGAAAACTTATAAAATGTGCTCACTTGTGTGCATTCTCATTCTTATTCTCTCTGTCACTCCCTCTCTGTTTTTGTGATCTTACAGAAGGGTTCTAGTCCATCCCAGCATAAATAAACTACTTTCGGTAGGGAAACTTTTAATAGAATACTGACAACTACAAACTGTTTTTGAATCATAGAAACATAGAGTTGGAAGAGACCACCAGGGCCATCTAGTCCAACCCTCTGCGCTGCAGGAATACACAATCAAAGCACTCCTGTCATATTTTACTTCTGATTTTGATAGTTTGAGGACTCTTCTTTTTATTGGGTTTTTCGTAGTTTTTTTCCAGGCTGTAAGACTGTGTTCTGGAAGAGTTTATTTCTGACGTTTTGCCTGCATCTGTGGCTGGCATCTTCAGAGAATGGTTGGGTAGGAGTGTGTGTGGGGTTTATATACTGTGAGCCCCTGTTGGAGAGGATATGTAAATTTGTGTATTTGAATGGCTAGTTTCTGGGTGGAGATGTGCAAGGAGGATTAGTGTCTGTTTGGCTAATGGTCCATTGTATGCCTGAAATCTCCCTGTCCCTGGGTGATGTTCATTTGCATGTGTTGAGTTTTGATTTTAGTGTTAACCCCACACACCCTACCCAACCATTCTCTGAAGATGCTAGCCACAGATGCAGGTGAAACATCAGAAATAAACTCTTCCAGAACACGGCCTCATCCTATACTTAAAAAGGTGGTGACATGAACACATATATACTGAAGTGTCTGTGTACATGTTGCCACCATTTCATAATGTGGGATGCAATCATCCACGTTTTTTGTCATCCATGGGGGATCCTGGAACCAAGCCCCTGTGGGCCTGGGGGGCCTACTGTACATATTATTTTACCAGTAGCTGTTTGAACTTTCCAGAACACGGCCTGGAAAAAAACCCATGGAAAACCCATGGATGCCAGCCTTCATCTTCTTTTTTATTGTTTCTGAAAACCAGTTCAGTATGTTTTTGTGGGAATATTTTTAAACTTTAATTAAAATCACATACAAACTCTAGGAAGAGCTGGACTATTTTTGAAACAATGAATGAGCATTTCCTCCTAATGCTTGGCCACACTATGTTTTTCCTACACTCTTCTCCCATAACCCTTTTCTCTTATAGTCTCCTCTTCTGCCTCCCATTTTCAAGATCCATGTTGCTACTGTGATTTTTTCTCCTTTCCTGTCCTTGCAGTGCCTAACTGCACTGTTGCTCACCATAGTGCCATAGGAATCGACCTTATACTGAAATATCAGCTGTTCTGATAGGAAGACGCTCTCTATGAGATGTATTTCTCATCTCCTGCTATATGACCATTTAACTAGAGATGTCAGGGATTGGACTGGGGACCTTCTACATACAAATCATGAAGTCTACCACTAAATAATGATCCATCCCCAAAGACCACCCTAGCCCCTATCTTTGAGAGGGGATAGGAAGTGATATGGAAGAAGCCATAGCAAGTTGGGTAATAAAAGGCAAAAATTGTAGATCTAGAGCTTGATAAGGGTATCTTTTGGACTATAGTTCCCAGGATTTTCCCAGCCAGTATGGCTACTTGCCATGGTGAATTCTGGGAGTTGTAGTCCAAAAATTATTTTCTCCTCCCACCCCCACCCCAAATCTAGATTCTGAGGTGTGTGTTAATCCACTTAGACAGATGGTGGCATTGCAAAAGTAAGCAAAGCCAAAGTAATAGTTCTGACTACAACTGTTCAAGCACCTTGGTATTAAATAAAGCAGTTGCCAACATTCCAGACATCCAATGGGATGTACTAGTCTGTGATATCTCCACATTTCCCCTTATAAAAATTCCTGAGTCTTGCAAATCCACAGCTGGATATGTGTACCAAGATTGAAAAGTATTTCTATTTGGATGCCATCCCCATGACAGCACTTAGGAGTGAACAAACAGACTTTGGACAAGTTATGTTTTTTAATTATTTAATTATGAGTCCCAGATTCTGCTACAGCCATTGCTACAGGTACGGTTTAGCTACAGCTAAGGAGTTCTGTAGTTAAAAAATTAGTATATTTTCCAAAATCCACTGAGATTATGCTGTATCCATTGTGTAGACCAGAACATGTCCACCCATGGACAGTGAATCTCCCTTTCCTGTTTATGACCTCAGTGACAGTGTGAAATCACCCCTATCAGCCATCGTTTCTTTGTTATGATCACCCAACAACATTTTCAAATGGCTGGTTATGTCACATTTTTTCATTCCTGCAATACCAAGATGACACTGCAGTTAGAAATGAAAGCCTTTTTTTGCATTGTTCTCATCCTTTTTGCAGGGCAGGTCACATCCCCCCCCCACACACACACTTCTATGCAAATTACATTTGGTTAGATTTCAGAGCTGTCCAGAAAGATAACCGACTGTTCACTTCTCTCTCAGCCTCCCTTTCCTCATGAGTAGTCCTATCTCAGTAAGGACTCACTTTTGTTTCCTGAAATCTGTGTCCAGTGAGGAGAGACAGCCTGTAAAACAGCCTTTCTGTTGCTCATAACTTTGGAATGTTGGCTCAATTGTCACACTAAATGGAGCTAACAGAGCAGAAGCAAATGGCAAAAACAGACTAAAACCACAGGCTTTATTGATCTGCACTGCGTCTTGCTCAATCTGTGGGCAAAGGGGGGTTTCTTTCTCTCCAGTATGTGTTCCAATTGAACAGCTTTTTTGTTTCTATTTGGGCATATGATATTTCTGCATGGACCACACCCTGACCTTTTTTTGGTAGTCTCTCTCTCTCTCTCCCCTCCCTCTCTCTGGGATGGAGTCATGTGGTAAGAATTTTTTGCCTTTATAGCTAAAAGTAACTTTTTTAAAAAAAAATGTTATTTTTTGTCATGGAAACAGTTTGGCTTCTTTTGCTTCCAGCCTTTATGAAAGCATCTGATTAGCTGAACTGGCATGCAGAGAAAAGCAGGGGAAGAGCCACTCCTCAGCCACTTAGCTTTTTTTGAAACACCCTTTGATTTTGAAACCATACAAAAGGCAATTGTGAAATGCACTGGGAATGTAAAAGGGCACTGAACAAATTAAGGGCCAAAGAAGATGTGATGACAGAGAGGCGAGAATCCACCTCTATCTTTTAAAATGTGTTGCAAATAATAGCCATTTGGGGTGGGGCAGCATGGGGAAAGGATGTGGGTGGGAGACTTTAGCCTTTTCTTGTTGTGCAATTTTCCATGTAAGAATTGCCCCACAGTTCTTTCTCCCAGTAAAAATAACATATCTACATAGATATATTGTGCCCTTTCCCTTGTGCATTGCTATGTCCTTCCTTCACTTTTTGATATACAAGCATAATGAGATAGCTTTAACTTAGAGTTTAGGGGTTGTCTAAATGGCGAAACACTCCCCACAGAATGTGACCTGTCTTAATGGCATCCCACATCATATCACCATATTCAGAAGGGGGGATAAATACACCATCTCTCTCTCTCTCTGGCTTTTCTTCGCAAACGAAGATTCAGGAAGGACTCATCCCGCGTTTTCTGCAAGCGCGCTGATGACGAAAAAAGGCCAATCCAAGATAGACAAGTCTGGTTGCAGAAAGCACAGCAGAAGGTTTCCTCGGGTGATGTTACCGGGTTGTGATTCTTTCTGCGTTGTCGTTTCTCTTCAAGATTTGTTCGGCATGAGTTCTCAAATAAGGCTGCAGCATTGTGGATAGTGTGTCTCCATGCCTCCCGATGTGAGGCCAGGGCGGACCCTTGTTGGTGATCAATTTGGCCAAGCCTGAGATGTTTCAGGGAGTCCTTGTATCGCTTTTTTGGAGCGCCCCTCTTATGCTGACCCATGGCGAGTTCACTGTAGAGTACTATTTTGGGGAGGCGATGGTCCTCCATCCTAGAAACATGCCCTGCCCAGCGCAGCTGTGTTCTCAATATCATGGCCTCAAAGCTGGTGATCCCTGCTTGCTCAAGGACAGCAACATTCGTCACATAGTCCAGTGTATATTTAGGATTGTGCGTAAACAGCGCTGGTGGAAGCGTTCGAGGAGTCGTAAGTGGTGGTGATAGGTGACCCATGTTTCAGATCCATACTCTGCAGGAAAAGTCTTCACGGCTTTTTCATGAGTTTTTAAACAACAGCAGGGGGGGGTGTGCATTCCTACTTGTTGGGACAAGCAATTCGATTGGAATCACTTTCCCATATGAACAGAAGCTGAAAGCTGATTGGCTGGATGAGTGTGGGGCGGAGGTTGCTAACAAGGCAAGCACCCGGGACCACCATGTTTTTTTCGCCTTAGTGAGCAAGTGCTAATGTGATAAAATGGGGGGGTTGTTTGTTGCTTTTCTGTTAAGGTGAAATATCGGTCTATCACATCTGCACAATAGTTTTTTTTTAAATACTGTGCTGCAGCAGCAAAGTCATAAGGGAAAAAAAAAAGAGTAATTCACTTGCAGCCGCCATCTTGATTTGCAGGCATGCCCGTTTGCACAGCAAATGTGGATAGTTTTGCATGCCTGTGATCTACCAAAAAACCCATTACGACAAATCACAGCTGCTGCGAGTTGCCTTTACTATGGAGCAATCTGCTTCTTTTTGCCTCATATAGACAAGCCCATAGAAATGTTACTGTTTTGAACTACAGTTCTCAAAATCCCCTGAGACAGCATGATAGATAGTCCCCTTATGTTTCTAACATTGACTATACTTCAACAATGTTGGCAATGTGGTGGACAATTGGAGTTGTAGTCTGAAAAATTAATTTTTTCTAAGCACGTTTTAGGATTGAAGATTATGTGGCCCTATGGAGAGAGGCTTCAATCTAGATAAGCACAAATAAAGGTTTGCTCATGCAAGAGAGCTTTCACACCTCCTCCTTCCCAATGCAGTCTCTTGTCCTGACCAAAAAATCTTCTTGGAGACTGGTAGATTTTCTGGAAGGGCACCAGAGGGAGGGGATAAACTGAAATTATGGTATTATTGGTTGAACCTTGACTGCTCATTCAAGTTCAAAGAGCTATTGGTAAAATAATATGTACAGTGGGCCCCCAGATCCACAGAGGCTCAGTTCTAGGAACCCCCATGGATGACAAAAAACGTGGATGATTGCATCCCACATTATCAAATGGTGGCAACATGTACACAGACACTTCAGTATATATATGTGTTCATGTTACCAGCTTTTTACATATAGGATGTGACACTCCACAGTTGCTTGAAATCATAGCTCCAGAGCTTGGGGATCAGGAAGGCCAACTGTATATTAATGAAGTTATTTGGATCTTGCGCTTCAGAAACTTTTGAGGTAGTGAAGGGGAAACTTGTCTAGTTCTGAGTTCAAGAATGGAAGCATAGTGAATTGAAGATGGCAGTTTATTGAATTACAAAGTGCTTGCCCAGATATAAGCATTCTACCTGTGTCAGCTGGCACCAAACAAACATACACCTTACTGTTTATAGAAGTTTTGGAAAATCTACCTATCCACAACATACAACAACCATGTTTTAGCAAATCATAGGAAGACACTGAAGATATATTATTATCCAATTGTGAAACACCAGTCATTAAGCCATAATAGAAAATTACTAAGCAAGTACCAAATAAAATTTATTCTTGTTGAACCTTTTCCTTACATTTTAGAAATGCCAGTTAGACAAGAAAAGGATCAGAATGTTCTGGTGATGCTTAATCTGCTTCGCCTTGAGACTCCCAAGAGCTTAATAACTCTCCATCTTCTGATTTTTTTCCTTTTATTCAGAATACTTTTCCTTTAGCATGGCTGTATCTTAGTTTGACCTCAAGGTCAACCTCTGACCTTTTCCCTCTGTAGCCAGAGAAGCCCAACAAGTGAAGTGAAGGGGAAGTACAGGCTGATCCCATATACGTTCCAAGACCCCCCACCATGGATACCTAAAACCATGAATAATAAGTAACTCTTGTTATTTTCGATGGGACAAATGCTGGAAGTTGACCATAGAATTGCACTGGAGGACCTAGAAATGCCTAGAAAGAATATATCATTTCAGACATGGATAAGTGAAACCATGGGTACTGAATCCGTAGATGCAGGGGTTCACCTGTATTATTTTCACACATGCAGCATTAAACCATGGTTTAGCATGGTTCAGCATGAAATGCAAAAGTCCTGTCAAACCTACAAAGGTAGAGAGGGAATGCTACCCGCATGCTCTGTTTGTGCAAATAGGGGTGGTAGACTTTCTTGCAGGAAAAAAATGTAATGAACAATTCACCTGAGCTTGAAGCACATGCAAAAGCTCACTTTCTATGCCCATAATAAAGATCGTATTTTAGCAGCAATTCCATTCATTTAACTATAACCAGAACATTGTTCAAGAACTGAGAACAGAGGGGCAATTATAAATTCAAATCACATGTCAAAATGCTCTTGCTATCTCAAATGAAGGCAATTACTCAGATCTTTGAGACTATATAATCAGCTGCTAACTAAACCAGAGAATAATATCTTTAACTTTCTACACACATTTGGCAAAAAAATGATTCCATACATAATGTATTTTTCACATCTTGGATGAATCAAAACAACAATATTTTAAGGGTTGCATTTTTCTTTCCACTGAAGATTTTTCTTGGGAAAATATAGGAATGCTGTTTGCTTTCATCCAGAAAGGAAGGGCATGGCTGGGTGGAGTATCTCATTGTGGTAAATGCATTCAAATAGAGTGAATCAAAATAAATATGCTGATATTCTTGATATGCAGGACTGTTGGGATTAATTCAAACTGCAGAACATTTAGACATAAACCTTTGCTTAGATGTCAGAAAGAAAATCTTGCATTACAATAAACCTATTACAAAACGAAACTTTTAGAAATCTTTGTAACAGTTTTCAGATTACTTTTCAAAATGTAAATCCTCAGGGGAACTCTTTTGCAGATTATTAAAAGTTCATTACATTTTGAAAGTAGTGTGATGAACATTTGTGTATGTGTGAACAAAGTCTTATGAAAGTTGTTGCTGTGTGCCCTCAAGTCATTTCCAACTTATGAAGACCTTGAGGCAAACCTATCCTGAGGTTTTGTTGGCAAGATTTGTTTGATGGGAGTGCCTTTGCCTTCCTCTGAGACTGAGAGAGTGTGACTCGCCCAAGATCATCCAGTGGGTTTTCATGAGTGAGTGGGGATTCAGACCCTGTTCTCCAGAGTCATAGCCCAGTGCTGAAAGTACTACACTACACTGGCTCTCCCAATGAAAGAACCTCTGCTAAATATAAGTATTTCTTAGGATTTGTTTCCAACATCTGTAAATTGTAAATATTACAGGACAGCAATGTGGACAGTGTCAAAGGAGGAAAAGGGGAACAAGCAATCACTGGAAAGTATAGTAAAGTTGGGGAACTGCAGATTACTGTTCTCGCTAAAATAAGATGCAGTGTTATTCAGGTCAAAACATTGCCCTTAGAATAATCCAAGATCCTGAACAACTGAAACTTTTCTATTTCTTTATCATTGTAAGAAATTGTAAATTGTTAAAGAAGTATTCAAACAGCACCTGAGAAATTTCTAAAAGATTGACCAGTTGATGGACCAGGCCAGGATGAATGAAAACCTGGAAGATGGTCATAGCCCAAGACTGGACAGGTGTGGCCCTTCAGATGTTTTTGACTTAAAGCTCCTATTATTCTTAGCCAACATAGGTAGTGATGTGAAATTATGGAGGCTTTAGTCCCCCCAAAATCTGGAAGGCTACAGTTATCCATTTCCTTCTTTACCCCCTTCCTTGTCTACATGTAACCCCCTGGGAAAATGCCAAATTTCATATACAGTATGTTTGTGTGCATGTCCATGTGTTCTTTTAACATTGTGAGAGAAAGGCCTATCAAAAGTGAATGCATGAATGAGCAATGGGCAAGGCAATCCCATATCCCTAAACATCAGGAAGAACTTCCTGATGGTAAGAGTTGTTCAGGCGTGGAATACACTGCCTCAGAATGTAGTGGAGTCTCCTATCTTTGGAGGCTTTTAAACAGAGGCTGGATGGCCATCTGTCGAGATTTCTTTGATTGGGTATTCCTGCATGGCAGGGTGTTGGACAAGATGGCCCTTGTGGTCTCTTCCAACTCTATATGATTCTATGATTCTATGATATATGTCTATTCATAGGATTGCAGACATAAAACTGGATTCAGGAGATGATGTGAGTTCTGCACAGGCAATAAATCAGGTAGATTGAACGTGTATAGAAATAGATGTCTGGATTGCTCCCATTGTCCTCCACATAGCCAGCCCTATCATTAGACAACATTTATTTACTTATTTATTTAAGGTATTTATACCCCATTCTTCAGCCATGAAGGCTCTCAGAGTGGTTTATAAATTGTTAAGCAATAGCACCTACACATCTACACGGCTTTTATAGCATGCTAGGTATTCTCCAAGTGATTTCCAATGTGTGTTAGCTAATTGTCCCCACAAGCTGGGTCGTGGGACACATAGATCAACACAGATAGGTCAGCTGGATCATGGGATAGATAGGTCAGCACAGAGTGGCATCAAGATGTGGGAAAACGTGGGTGTGTGACCTGTTAAGCCAGCCTCCTGGCCTTAGGATCAGTGGACGATGCTATCCCATTGCCATTGTTGAAATAAGATTCATATGCCAGTCTTTCCAACGTTTCTAAATAGAATTGTGGGAAGACACCATCATGTACTTCAAAACAGTTGGTGAAATATTCCAAGTCTGCCAGGATGTCTATATCAGTGTTAAACTTTTTAAAATTTCCAGTTATATCTGAAAATGTAAATGACAATTACCCTTTTAATTGTTGCTTATTTATGTCCTCTTTAAACAACCTTACCTTTTCTGCTCATCTCTTGTTTCTAGATCTATGGTGGTCCTGACTTGTCATCTCCCAGGTTGGCCCAGCTGTGTGTGCCAAGATCCTTGCAGAATCCTCTGCATGTCTCCAGCACTGGAAATGCAATTGTAGTCCGATTCAAAACAGACAGAAATGTGAATGGAAGGGGATTCAATGCTACTTGGCAAGAGATATCTGGAGGTAAGAGTGATTCTGGGGGAGAGGGGAGGGGTGCTGGGCAGTTAACAATACTGGACCTGGGGACTACTGTATGGCAAACTCTCTCCCTAACATTTTTGTGAACGTGAAGCACTCATACTGAATTACTGTGGCCAACAACAATTAGCCTTTCATGGAGTTAGCCCAGTCTTCCTGTGTTTATCTGTTCATGACCAATGAAGCTAGTGATAAGAAGTTAAAGTCATGGTAAGCAAGTGCCTTGCAGAATGCCAGCATCCACATGGATTGAGTGAAACATCAGCTTTTCAATTTTTTAAAGACCTAACAGTTGCATTTAATCAGATTCCTACATGTATAGAATAATCTGAGTTTGGAAATGTTACGTTTTGGACTACAACTCCCAGAATCTCCCAACCACCATGATGACTGGGGGGTTCTGGGAGTTTTAGCTTCCAGTAAATAGTGAATTCAAATGGACATCAGAGGTGCAACACCGTACTCAGTATACCATATGTTGCAACAAAAGCATTCAGGAGGCATGCTCCTTTTTTCACTCACATGGCAGGTAAACTGCTGATGGCATGTCCCCTGTGTATCTTCTCACTATGGTCCTTTTACAAAAAGAAATATTAAATAGGGCTGGTCAACTTGTGGTCCTCCAGATATGTTGGACAAAGCGCCTGTCATCCCTCACATTAGGCTGTGGCTAGAGCTCATGGGAGTTGCAGTCCAACAATGTCTTGAGGGACATGTATTGCCCATCCTGATTTAAATAGTGAAGGGTTCTGGGTTGCTTTGGTTTGTGTGTGTATATGCATATTTGTTTTAAGCATATGCTTAATTATATATTGTAGTAGACCAAAGAAAGTCCATATTTCTTCCCACTGCTTTGTCTTCCTACCATCAAAATGACCATTCTTTTTGAAGTGGGGAAGGACTTGGCAGATCTACTTTGTCACATAATGGCAATGGGATCAAGACATCTGTGTTTGCCACTGAGCATATGTTTAGTGGAAAGCTAAAGGACAGAAACAAGAACAGATCATTTATATATTGTTTTGTTGCAATAAAGAATTTTAAATTGTAGATAGGCTAAATTGGGATGAATATCACTGTCATTCACTATCAAGTCTGTCATTTCCTGTCTCAGAAACAGGTAGCAGCAAAGTTCTTGTTGATCTGGAAGTTGGACTTGAACTGGGAATCTCTTGGTTCTAATCCCTTCTTGGCACAAAGCCCTGTGGCCAACCATGATGACCCAGTCACTCTCTCTCAGCTGAAGCTCCCCATGGAGTTGTTGTCACATGGGAAAACTGAACCTAAATGCCCTGAAGGCCCCAGGCCCCATCTGATCTTGGAAGTTAAGCAGGGTCAGGCTTAGTTAGTACTTGGATGGACAATAGTCAAGGAATACCAGGTCCAACAGACTATGGTCCCGTCTACACGATTTAAATAATACATACGGCATGTGGAAGTTTGCGCTTCGGTACACATGGCCGTTCGGATTCACACGCATCCAAAAGAGGGGGGGCGGTTTTCCACCCTGAAATACGCACATGCGGCATTCGGGAGGGAAAGCAGATTGCGATGAGAAATCTGTACACCGTTCGGATGGCTGACGGGTCTGTACGGTCCATTCGCACACATACGAACAGGCTGTGTAATCTGATTGGCTGGCTGAGTAGAGGGGGTAGGGCTAGCACGGAGGGGAATTGGGAGCGCCCGCCATGTTGGATTCCCGGCTAGCGAGAGTCTGGTAAGTCCATGAAATATATGTTTATTTATTTTAATTTTATATTGTAAATAGGGAAAACCGACTGTCTGCAAAGCAGGAACCTTTAAAAAAAAAAAAGCAGCGGGAGATTTAAAACCGCCGCTTGGCTTGCTCACTCCAGCCAGCTTGGGGAAGAGGGAGTCATACAGAATTTAGGGGGGTAAAAAATCATGTGGGCGGTTCGTATGCATACGAACGACAGCCTATTCATATTTTTTACCCCCCCCCCAAACGGATTTTTTTATGATCGTATAGACACACCCTATATTTCAGAGGAGAGCAATGGGAAACCACCTCTGAATATTCCTTGCCTAGGAAAACGTTACGAAGTTCATGGCGTTGCCATATGTTGACAGACAGTTTGAAGGTATATAGAGAGAGGTGGGAAGAGAGGGAGATTATAAAAATATACATAAATTTGCATGCATGCAGCACGTTGAAAAAATATCTCACAACACAATATGGAATTGGATGGGCCAAAACTATTGACTAGATTTTGAGAAATGTAGCAGAACCAAAAGTGAGAATTTTTCACACCCCTACTAATAGCTCTGGTATTCATTTTAATTATTTGCAAAGCTATATTTGTCTGACTGATAATCATTACCCAATTTCTAGGTTGTGGAGGAATTTTCCAAGCTCCACATGGTGAAATCCATTCTCCAAACTATCCTCAGCCTTACAGCAATAGTACTGACTGTTCTTGGGTTCTTCGAGTTGATACTGGTCACCGTGTTCTGCTGAACTTCACAGACTTTCAATTAGAATCTCACAGATCCTGTATCTTTGACTATGTTGCAGTAAGTAACAGTAGATATTTCGGTGAAATTGTGATGGGTATCTCAGATGCTCCATACACATTCTTTTGCCAGCATATTTTGAACTGCTTTTATGCCAGCAAAAGAACCCCCTTTACCAGACCTACCTTGAGCAGAGTTAAAGTGGCAGCCCCAATGCTAACGGAGCAGAAATGGAGCTCCATTTACGTCCTGGTTTGAGATCTCGCCAATTCTCACAAGAAGACACGAGCGTGGCAAATTTTAAAAATAAAGCAAAATTAAGACATAGAAAGTTCACACAAACACAGAAACACGCTTTAAAAGTTCAAAGTAGAGGTTCATAAAAAGTACGTCCTCTACCTGGCTGTAGTGATCTCACCTAGAAGTGTTCTGTCATTGACTCTGTATTCCTGTGAGCACAATGGCACAAAGTTTCAAACACCGGCAATGCCAGCAAAAAAAGCACCATGAGAGATCTATTGACGGCTTGACCTGTCAATAAAAAGAAATGGCTTTTGGACAATACATGATCACAAAAGGACGATGTCATATGATATGCATGCCCTTTCACATTAATTAGGCATCATTATGACATTATATTTGCCTGGTCTGATAAAGTCCTAAGTGAAGGTAGCTTTCGTAAAATTCTGAATTCCCAATCCTTGATTAGTCAACCAATTTTGACCAAAACATGACCTTCTTAAATACTGTACGCAGATGAGCTTTAAAAAATAAAAGAAAATAAAGGAGCATCTCCCCCTTTTGTACCTCATGCATGAAAACTTCAGCACCCTCTCTTGGCTCAATCCTGGCAGTTAAGAAAAAACAGTACAAATAAAAGGTTTGGAATCCAATAAATTGCCGGTTTTGATTAATTGACTTGATTTTGTTGGTTGGCTATTCAATATTCTGTGAAGCATAGCTAGATGTGAGCATTGACTCCATTAAAAAGCTGGGCTTGAAAAGGTTTTTTTTTTGCACTTTAACTCCAAGAATTCGCTGGCCATGCTGGCTGAAAGATTCATAGAATCATAGAATCATAGAGTTGGATGAGACAACAAGGGCCATCTAGTTCAACCCCCTGCCATGCAGGAACACACAATTCTAGGAGTTGTAGTCTGAAAAAGTAAATTTCCCAAGCTGCATTTAAAAAGTATTGTATATGAGCTGATGGAGCTGGTAATTGTTCCATTGATCATTGATGTTTGATTTGCAATGTCTTATGAACAAATGATGAACGTGCCTGTATGAATCAACCTTTATGACACCACATTGCTGATTTTACCAGCCTGTTGCCACCACTTGAGAGAAAATTCCTTCCTTTCTTTTTTTACACACCATCCTTTCCTTGCAGCCACGGCCACTTCTGTCTGTGTTGCATTCTCTGAAGCCAGGAAGGGGGTCCACAGCACGTGATCAAGGCCACCTGCATGTGACCAGCCTTGGTCGCATGCTGTGAGCCTGCTTCCTGGCTTCGGAGAGAGCGATGTAGACAGCAGCTGCAGCAATGGATCAGCATGGTGGTGTGGGCTCCTGTAGACATATGGGGCCAGATCCGTTTTTTTCCAAAAAGAAGTGGTTTTTCCCAGATATTTTGCTAAAACATTTCAATGGCCTTTACCCCATCTTTGTCTTAGGCATCATCTGGACTGCTCAGGGGTAAAACAGGGCAAAAGCTCTGAGTTGTCTGCAGGGCTCTAAGATGGGGGCAAGATGGGTTAAATGGCTCATCTAGACAAGGTTTTAGTCATACTTAAAATCAACCAGGGGTAGGGAATGCTTTTTGACTCAGGGGCTGAATTATAATTTGGGGAGGGTCTCAGGAACCACACTTCAGCACTGTTTGGGGCTAGAGCAAAGCCCAGCTCAGTTCTAAGCATATCTACTCAGAAAAAAGCCTCAGTGCTGCAGGTTCCTGGGCTACAAAACACAGTTTGATGCCATGCGACAGCTTCCAATACCACAAGGCAAAACTCATTTCCATGCAGCCATCCACCACTCCCATCATCCTGGCACTCTGCCCATCCCAAGCCTGATCAGGACTGCAACAGAAGGAGGATATTTTCAGAAATCCCTTTCCTCTTCCCTCATTTATATTACTTATATATTATTCCCACAATAAATATCCCCTACTCCCAACTGCTGAGTGTCTTAAAAGGATATCAGTTATGAGAGCAAATATCAAATTTGGGAAGGATTTGTATCAGATCATTTTTTTAAAAAAAGTAGCATCATTGTGTTGTGTTAAATTCCTCTTGTATTTGTTCATATGGGTGCATGACCTAGAAGAATCTCCTGCAAATTAAAAACAAAAACAACAATTCAAAAAAACACCAAAAAATCTAGGAGGATAATTGGGATTATAAACAGAATACTTATAGACATATCAATCTTTTGCTAATATTAAGAAGTGACTTTTGAGCAAAGTTATACACATGGAAGTAAGGCTTGTTTTGTATCATATGGCAATATAGGTCTTTTACTTCCTTGATATTTTTGTAGTGTGATTGCTAAATCTAAGTAAAATCAGTGATTGCAGTAGACTTTCATGGTATTTTTTTAAATGTACTGAGCTGTGGTCTGAAATACCAGTAAACCATGAGTCATTCTTTTCCAGCAACTGGGACTAATTACTTTTTTTGTTGTGTTATGCAGCTATAAATTCAGAATCCAGAAAGTGCAAGCCACTCTATAAGTCTATAAGCAAATGTGTAACTTGTTTTATTTATTTATTGTATTTCCACAAAGGTTATCAGAGCAGCTTACAAATGGTCAATTTAACAGTTCCCTGCCCTTAGGCTTACAATCTAAATAAGACATGACACATAAGGAAAAGGGAATGGTAGCAGGGGTAGGGATTCAATCCATCATATACTGCTGGTTCTTCTCTCCTTCCAAGGGCAGGGTGGTGGCACTTAGGCTGGAGGGAGGGCTTTTCACCTTCTTCTGTGCCCTGGCCTGATGGAGTTCTGATGGAGTAACTGTACTTTTTATATCAAATCACCAAGAATTCAAAACGTAGACAGTTCTATGCAAGCAATCTTCTGGCTGTCATCCTGTTTGATTTATTTTAACAATATTCATTGAAGAAGTTGGGAAAGTTACTTTTGGACTACGGCTCCCCAAACCCCTCAGCCAATATGGCCATTGATCATACTGGCTGGGAGATTCTGGGCGTTGTAGTCCAAATGGTAATTTTTCAAAGCTTTGGTTAGTTGCTATGTAGGTTTATGTGGGACAAACCCCTTTCTTTTCTTTTCTTTTTCTTTTTATCCAGAGCAATAGGACTTGTAGTTAAAAAAAAAAAAAACTTTCCCAGGTTCTGTTTATTATGTGGATTCACAGGGAACAACCTCTTTCCTTATATCTGGGATCTGTAGTAAAAAAATGGACTCTTCCAACCTCTGGTTAGTGGGACAATTCCCTCTTTGCTGCCCTTTCATTGGCAGGTGAAGTCCTTTTTATTATTATTATTATTATTATTATTGTTCCAGAAGGCTTTTAGGAACTGATTATTTTGCAAGAAAAGGCCTTTTCTTGATGTGCTGCATTATTTGTATCCTTTGTTTTTAAATAAAATATTTTCAATTTTAAAAATTATTGTTATTTTGATAGTAGCTGTTAATGTGTATTTAATTACATGTGTTTTAACACCAGTTCTTTTTATCTTGTGAGTCAGCATGTATCCTAGCATCAGTGAAAGGGCAGCAGAATAGAATATAAAATAGTAGAACAGAATACAACAGAACTCCTTTTTTTATCCTTAACTCATAGCAACAACATAATTGCCCACAAGACTTTTAAAGGCAATAGCTTAACAGCTTTGGTTTGAAAATATATAGGTCAACCCCCCATATCCATGGGGGATACATTCCAAGACCCCCCATGGATATACCTGAAATGAGACGAACACCAGAAGTTGACCATAAAATCATATTGTAGGACCTAGAAAAGCCTAGAAAGAACTTATTTTTTCAGAAGTGGACAAGTGAAACCAAGGATACCAAATCCATGGATATGTGGGTGTGGAGACCACAGTTCCACAGTTGCCACCTTTATGTTAAACTTCCCCCTTATCCCTTCCTTGGGCTGGAGTTTAACTTGTGATAGATAGTACTTCTATTGGTGTGTGTTTAATTACAGGGTTAGCATGCTAAATAAATACTAGTAAGGGAAATAATTCATGAGGAGCCTGGATTTGATAAAACATACCGATTGATTTATTGCGTACACAGTATAACAGAAATGCTTTGAACTTTATCTCCAACTTGGTTAACTTTAAACTGGTTGATAGTCCCACTCTGTGGTGACCATATCATTCCAAAATCTGCAAGACTCAATAACAAGTTATTATTATCCTTTCTTCTCTCTCACTCTGTATTCCAATTAGCCTCTATTTCTCTCAACAATATTCCCACTGCACATACAGCCCCTCAGCTGCACTCACAACCATACAAACTTCCCATTCCTCTCCCCTTCACACCACATCTTCAACTCTCCCTTTCAATGGTCATCTTACTCTTTTCACTCTAGGAGACCTGTCCCATACCTGTCATATGCTCTCCACGGGGCGGGGTGTGACCTATAATTTGCATGATTTGTTTAATATGATAATACTTCGTTATACTGTCTGGCACATTGTTTGGGGCACAGTTTGCAGGAAAGTAACCTATCTATTTTAAAAATGAATTAAAATACATATTTTTGATACCCTATAAAAAGAAGAAAAGGAATATTACAGTGCTCCAAGTCCACTTGGTAGTCCCAACTAGAGTAGAGCTGTTGAATAATGGACTTTACTTAACTAAATTTTCATTGATTCAATGGATGAACTCTGTCTGGGACAACCAGTTGGATTTAGGCCAATGTGCCATCCTCAGTTAAAATCTACATGGACTTCTCATGAAAGACTAGTAAGCATGAAGTCTCAGGAACAGAGCAGTTTGCTCAGAAAACTGTAACACTGGTACAGTGGTAACTTTGAAATGGGACACTCATGACAATCCCTATAGTCACACTACCAAGGAGAATCCAAAACTCTATGATTCACCTTCTCTCTCTCTCTCTCTCTCAATCTCTCTCCCTATAGCAGGACATCGTCACTTACTAGTGATCTGGCAAAGAGCTTGGTAGTAACAGCCAGATTAAGACATGCTGAGGCCCTAAGTATGTCAATTTTAAGAGCTTCCATACCACTAAAAAGTGTATTATTATGACAGGACTTTATCGTAGGTATGTTGTTGGTGTTGTTTAGAAGAACCAAGCAGTCTAAGGACCTAAGCTGTACCTTACTTAGCCTGTGTATAAATCCAGCACTGTAGTAGTGTAGTTATTACGATGTCAGATTTGTGCTGGAGGGAACTGAGAATGCAAGAAAAAATGGGAAAGAGGTGGACACATAATACCATTAGCCCACCTGCTAATTTTCATGGAGCTTCTTTTCCCAGCACCAGAGAAAAATACATCATCTCAAAATTAATACTAAACCAGTTTACACTCTTCATCCCTACCAGGAACAGCTGTTTTCTAAATATAATGAGATTTTTGACCACCCATTCATGACTAAGCTACTTCAGAAGCCTTTACATTACATCAGCAGGGACACCCAGCAACAACATACTGTTCTTGGGAAAATCTACTCCCTGTCCTCCAACAGTGAGGACTGCAACTCAGTAAGTTTAGGAGAAACAGAGAGGTTTGGGAAGCAGGGTAAATCATCTTGCTTCTCCCTGCTAATTGTCAAAGTGCTAGCACTTTGACCATGTGAGCCCTGGCTCCACTATGCCACACTTTGGAAAGAAGTCATTTGCAGTGTTACCCAAATTGTGTGGGGCCCATGGGGCCCACTTGTGTCACTCAAAATATCATAAGTTGGAGAATTTTAATTAGTTCAAAATATGGCAATGAGAGGTTGGGTAACTTGGGGATCTTTACACCTGTGTATACCATTACTACAAGAGACTCCAAGCCAAAAAGTAAAATAAACATGGTTTTTATTGGAAAATAATCACGAAACTACTCACACATGCACTCACACTTCAAGCAATCACACAAGGCTAGCAAAAAATCAGGAGGAAGTATTGGGATAAATTGATAGATTTGGAGATGATGGGCTATACTTTACCTGTCCAAGGAGCAGAGGTTCGTACAGCAAAGAATACTCATGTTTGATGCTGAGGTTGCACAGAAGATGGACAGGGTGATGATGTGTAGAAAACTGTGTGTGCTTTGGTCATTTTTTGGGGTAACATTTACACTTGATATTGTACCCTTAAGGGGTGTTTTCAGTGTAGAACAATGTTTAAGTGAGTTTCCCAGAGTTAAACAATGGAAGCTCTGGCTTCATTAATGGCTATTAATGGTTGGAACATTGTGACTGATGGGTATGAGCTGACCTGGTATTGTTGGATAGGCAGAGGTGTGAAGGAAGATCTTTGCAGGATAATGGAAGTTTCAGTCACTTGTTTGTTTTGGAGTATGACTCACTGCCAGGTGTGTCCAGGGGAAATTAGCACATTCCAACCTACTGCTGTCTAAGGGGACTTTGCTTAATTTTGTCCTGGGCGTGTCTGTTTTGGGTGTATTTCTGAGACAACTTTGTTAGGTATCTAGGTGACCTTTACTTGAACCCTTTTGTGGATGGCTTGGTCTACCACGGACCTATGTGAACTATCAATTATTGCCAATTGATGGATTGTTGCCAATTTATGAAATATTAGAAGGAAGGAGGTGTAAGGGCATGTAACAACAATGCAATCCTATGGATGTCTAATCAGAAGCAAGTGCCTATAAATCTTTAACCAAGTTTATGGCCCTCCAGGTAATGTTGGACACCCTTAGGTCTAGCTTGCATGGTCAATGTTCAGAGATAATGAGTTATTTTTCCTTAGACAAGGTTGCCCAGGGTTCTTGAGGCTTGTTTCCTAAGTTTTCATGTCCTTATTGAAGAAGCTTCAATTCTATGGAAGCAGAGTTTCATACATAAAAGGGGTGTTTCTAATGAAAGAAGCTCTTTCTACTGATGGAGTGAAATATGGATCCAATCCATACTGATGGAGTTGCCAACATGGAAACACAGAAGTGCCAAGATAATTGCCACTTCTTAGTCTCTATGCTACTGATGCCAGGAAGACAAAAAGGACACAAGAGAGAACACAGTGGGTGTGGCATTATGTTGTCCCCCTGGTTGAAGCTTTGCCCTTTTTCCAGTCTCTCTCCTCCCCACCCCATTCCTGTGAATAGAGCATCTATGTTTCCTAGCACCCTCTTGGTGTTTAGATTTAAAAAGAGAGAATAATTGCAGTAAATTACACTTTTCGCTCTTTCAAGGAAAATCCAGTTACAAAAATAACCAAGCTGAATGCACTCATTCCTGTGTATTTCATCCATGGATTTTCCAGCCATCCAATCTGAAGCTGCATCCTTTGGTCTGACTTCCTAGCATTTGGAGATGATTAGGGAAGCAAGTACATGAACATGAGGCACTTTCAGGGGAAGCAAACAGATTTTGTTCACTGTAGAGCAACGTGCTTTCCCCCACATTTCCTCCCTTTTCTGTCTGTATCTCTGCAACAATCATATGCTGAGACAATTAGAGTTGCAAAATGCTGATATTTTGAAAGTCTCAGCAATGGTTTCTGATGGTTAGAGGTCTAACTCAAGTTCCCCTTGAGACTCACCACAGTGTGACTTTCACTCATCTGTTCCACGTGTAGTGATAGCTGGAATTCATCATGTCTGGCAGAAATTCAGCTCTCTGTGATGTGGCAAATCCTGTGTCTTACCATATACAAGTTTACTCAGATTTAAGATTTATTACAAAAAATGAAGAGTATCTCTCCAGTGACAGTATGTTTAGTGCAGTACTTCTCAGCTTTTTGCCCTCTAGTTTTGTCCTTCATATCCAACAAGCCCCAGCCAGCATGGACAATAGTCAGGATTCTGGAAGTTGAAGTCCAAAAGGTGGAGAACCATTGATTTAGTGAGTTTCTCCTACCAAAGATGAAGATGTAAATAAAGCCATTGTTAATAGATTCAGTAAACTGGCAGGATATCCCCCTTTAATGAGGGAAGAAAAGGGCTTAGGAGCCCCATACTTTACTCACAACATCTACCTTGCCTCTCAATCTCTTGCAAACAATGAGAGCTGTGTAAAATTTGGAAAGGGGCATTTCAACACAGAACTTTCAGGAACGAATGTAAGGTCAAACACTCCCTAGCACTCAAGATAAACATAAAATTCCCTATACTGAAAATGAAAATCTTAATGTCTGGCCCATTTTTAATTAAACATTTTCTGTGGAAGGTAGAAGGAAACCACTTCTAACAGGATGTAAATTGGAATGAAATATTCATATATATATATATATATAGTGAAATTCCATGTTCTTTTCAATTTTTGTAGAACTTTCTTCTTGCGATTATGTTGACTTAATATGTAAGCGTCCAGATCTTACATTGAGGAGAAGGAGCCGAACATTTTGCTAATGGAATTATGCAGTGGTTGTGCAACACCACCTTGTTAATGAATTGTGGCATTGTGCAGTGAAATGTATGCAATGTTTTGTGAGTTCCTACATGCAGTGCACAATGATGGGCAATAGACATGCAGATTCATGCACAGCTGTTCACAGTGCACATACACATTCATATGTAATGCTCAACATGCAAGCTTCAACCATCTAGCATCTAAAAATGCTGTAATTCCACTATTGAGGAAAGTATTAATATACTGGCATGATTACAGTAATTATTGCATGTTGTTGTAATTGCATGATTCTACAGCCATGGAATCATTGCATTACCACCACTAAACACAGCAAAAACACATGATAATAAAAGAAATTAACAAATAAACACTTAAACATAAAAATATACCAAGAAAATAGGTTTTTCGTGGGGGTTTTTTTCCTGGGCTGTGAGGCTGTGTTCTGGAAGAGTTTATTCCTGACGTTTCTGATTTCTCTGAAGATGCCAGCCACAGATGCAGGCGAAATGTCAGGAATAAACTCTTCCAGAACACGGCCTCATGGCCTGGAAAAAACCACAAAAGAACTATGGATGCCAGCTGTGAAAGCCTTCAACTTCACATACCAAGAAAAGGTGACAATTCATTAAAAGTGCATTCTGTGTTCTCACTGGGAAAGGGGAGAGGGGGAAAGGACTGTCCATTCATGCTGTAATCATGCAGGTTCAGCAGGATGTGATTTTGCAGGCTGATCAATACCACAAAAAGAGTGGTATTGAGGGCTATTCATGGATTTTCCCATCAATGAAAAGTGATGAGCAATTAACGGATGGAGCACACATGGACCATGGGAGGATGACTATGTTGTCTGATAACAGGAACCCATTTGCAATACTGTCATGCTGTAATTCTGCAATTAAAGCATCATCTGATAAAGTCCTTGGACAAAAACCTCAAACTACATCTGTAGTGGAACTTATGCATGTGTGGAAACACCAACAGGTTTCTGGCTGAACCTTTAATCTAAATATAGATGTCAGTTTGTTACTCATCTAAAATTACTAAAATACCTTACAATGATTATTTGATTTACTAACAACGGGGCAGGACATTCTGTTGATTTTACTTCTTGCCACATTCCAAATTTTCAAACCTTCTTTCCATTCTGACTATGTGAAATTCAAAATTTGGTAAGTTCTTGAAAAAGAAACTGAAATAAAATTCTACCCCATTTGCATTCATTAAATACAGTCATTCTCAGCATGGAGAGAACCATCTTGTGCTTTCATATTAGTATTAAAGATGAGGAGTCTCTCAGAAGGAAAAAAAGAGACAGACCTCTTAATTCCATACTAACTTGCTCAAATACACAGGAAATTATACCAAATCTTTTAATAATTAAGCAGTTGAAGCCCTGAAGATGGACTGATGAAGTTGTCAATTTTAATGTCTTCTATGTTAATTTTTTTTAAAAAAATCTCTCAACTACTCTCCACCCTGGATATGAAGAAGTATGTGGATTTTGACAAATCATTATCTAATATTAACTTATACAAAATTTTCACCCATCAGTAATTTGTTTGTTTATGTATTTAATATCCCACTTTTCTTCCAGCACAGGAGTCAAGAAAAAGAAACAATCATGTTTCTTTGGATGCAAATTTAAAAATTAAAATAAAATAAAAAATGCTGAAAATATAATAAGGCAAAGCTAAGACATGCAAAGTTAAAATTACAACAGCAACTACAAAACATCCATTACTTTACCTGTGCCCTGCCTTTCCCCCCGGAGATTATCACACGGAGCAAAATAAGTGGAATTAAAGCAGGATAGTAGTTCTATGGCCAAACCTGATCAGATGACGCTGTTGTCCTGTTTCTGGTGTGTATATTTATTTATTTATTTATTTATACCCCGCTCTTCAGCCACAAAGCTATCAGAGCAGCTTACAAATTGTTTTAAGCAATAGCTATTTACACATCTACACTGCATTAACCAGTTTCCAATGTGTGTTAGCTAATTGCCCCCACAAGCTGGGTACTCAATTTACCGACCTTCGAGAGGATGGAAGGCTGAGTGAACTTTGGAGCCCGCTGGAATTGAACTTGCAACGTGCTGGCTTGCAGTACTGGCATTTAATCACTGCGCCACCAGGGCTCCTGGTGTAATCACCCGTTAGTGTGGCACTCCTTTTCATTGACAGGAAAACCTGTCAATAAACTCCCAATATCCATGTTGTTCCAAGAGCTGGCTGGTGCGACAAGTCTCTTCACTTGAATACCAGCATTAGAACAGTCATGGGGCCTGATTTTCCTCCCTTCCCCTCCCCTTACTATTCTATAAAATAAAAATAATTTTAAAATCAAGTTTTTGCTGTATTTACACAAACACAGCAAAGATTAAAAAAAAATGGCGGGCATGGAGTTAGTCTGCTTTGGAAAAGCCCCATGCTGCCCTGTGACTGCTGAAATGCTGACATTGAAGAAAGAAGCTTATTGCACTAGAAGAATTTTCAAAGCTGAGTTCTGGAAAAGAAGGGAGGTGCGATACTCAATGTATTCAAAGCAGTATGTTGTTTGTCTCCTTTTATAATGCTATTGGCATGGGAAAACAGCCTTGTGTGATAATCTCCCCACATTGGAACTCAGCTTGCCAAAAGACAGAAACTAACACTGTTAAAACACTATTAGGACTTTATCACATGAGGCTGAAATAGCAGAATTATGATGGGATAGTAGCAAAAATGTCTTCTTGTTATCTTACGACGACCTCCTCCCGTGGTCTGTCTGTGCTCCAGCTGTTAATTGCACATAACTTTTCATTCATGGGCAAAAGCTATGAATAGCTGTCAATAATGCTCTTTTCATGATATTGACAAGTGTGCAATAATTCCGCCCTACTGTAGTCACAATATTACAGCATTAGTGGGCAGTACTCCCACTTTCCCCACTCCCTATTCCCAACAAGAACAAATAATTAGGCTTCCTTTGGAGAGTGTGGAGACAATTTCTAGGATGCTCTTTTAATAACTGTTGCCTTTTCTCAGAACATTTTTTGTTTGTTTAATTGTGAAGTTATTAATTTGTTAATGTGTTTGTTAATGTGTTTGTTTTTGTTATGTTTAATGCGAAGTGGTGTCTTCTCGCAACAACAGCCAAAATCTTGCCCATGCAAAATCACGGAAGTAGGAGAATTTGTTTTTTAAAGGTGCATGCATGGGCCATCTCAAAGTGTTAATACTCCGTCATTACTACACAATGTGAAAACTCGTGTTACTATAGCACAAGCTTCAATCCCGTTCTTAAAATGCTAGTATGTTATTGTGTGATCTTCCATTAGCGGTATTGTTGTGTGATTACGGCAATGTGTTATAATTAATGTATTAATTCTGCTTTCCTCAATTGCAGAATCACAGCGTTTTTAGATGCTCATGTGATAAAGTCCATAAACTAACAATAGAATTACAACCATTTAAAATATTACTTTAAAAGCAGTACAGCACCATAAAGATACTTCTCCTGTAAAATAGTCACTTCCCAAAGGCTTGCTAGAATAAAAAGGTAATCACCTGCTGCTGAAAAGACAGCAAAGAAGAAGCCATTCTAACCACCCTAGGAAGGGAGTTCCAAAGGTGATTTGTTGCCAGTAGTCTACTTAGTAAATAGCTACTATATAAGCGGAAGAAAATAATACAAAAAAGGTACATTATTAACAAATATTTGTTATAAGTGCCATCACTTGTGGATTTCTGATGCCATGTTGTTCTACTGTTCTCCATATTGCTCTGCCACATAGGTATTTGATGGTCCAGATAACAATGCTCCACTTCTTAGAAGAGTCTGTGGCACTCAGCGACCTTTTCCTATCACATCCACTCAAAATAGCATGTTTGTGCGGTTTCGTTCTGACAGCTCTATCCATCTCAGGGGCTTCAGTGCTCAGTTCAGAGAAGGTAAGTTTCTCATTCTTCTCATTCTGGTCCTAACTACACCTTTTATTAGCTTATCCTTGGTTAAAAATACATTTATGAAAGAACAACAGATGGTTAGTTATGCACTTTGACTGATACCTAATTCAGGAGTGGGCAAAGTGCACCCTGTGTACAACATACAGCACCTGTATCCCACTTTTATGGACACTCATGCCCTTCCCCCAAGTCCCCTAAAGACCCCAGCCGCACAATTTATTTTAAAAATTGGCATAATCTTGGAACAATTTTTGTCCCTAAACCGCACAGAAAACCTCCCAAAACCACTTCCCCAGAATCCTGTACTTCCTGCAAATACTTGTGTTTTCCTCTTCAGTCCCTCTCAAAATGATGCCACTCCTTGCTGCCATTTTGATAGGGACTGTAGAGGAAAATGGAGGAATTTGGATTTCCTGTGGGAGATGCAGCCCACAGAGGGTTGGGGGAAATTTTCCCTTGGCACCCACCTAGTTGCCCACCCCAGTCTTAATTGTAGACCTATTGAGTTAATGAAATATACAAAAGTCTTGAATTACCAAGTTCCCATTAATTTAATGGGTTTATTCTAGTTAGAATTGACAGTTGTGTTTAAACCACTGTTATAATTGTATTTTGCTACTAGGGAAGGAAGAAATGCTTATGAGATTCTATTCCTCAGATAACCAAATAACAAAGCTGTGCCTTGGTACTATCACACTGACATTTTGTTTGTGTAGCAAAATGGCCTTGGACCATCCCTGCATGTAATTGGTTAGACTTTTCATTCTTTTAAACTCCTGATTATATTTATTTGTTCATTTATTTTTGTTTATATCCTGCCTCACTCCTGGCATGAGACCCAAGACTGCTTACAAGAAGGAAACTATAGGAGAATCCAAAGTGATATGCCTTGGAGCATGAGAGTCTGAGCTCAATAGAAGAAATTTGGTGTCAGCTCCATTTAGATAAGCTCATGTGAACAACTTGGGACTATTTGGATTGCTATCAGATAGGAGCCCTTTCCCATGTTATGAGTAATACAAGAAAATCCAGAGCACAAAGCAGTGTCCTGTTCCCATAACTTCCACTTATTCAGCAGACAGTGAACAGAACTTAAGTGTACTCAAATTTTTTGCCAGACTCAAGGCAGAGCGAATTTCCTTATGCAGCTAGACAGTCCTGTATATGTGTAGGCAAGGGATGTCAGTCTTTTTTAAAACTTAATTCTTACATGCAATAATGAATCATTTCAAACTTTTTTTCTCATAAAGCAAGATTATAAGAATTTGTACACGTTTCAGTGATTTTCCATACTTTGTAGCATGACAAAAAAATGGGTTTTGTGCAAAAAATATTTTTGCACAGAAAACAGTTATTTGTGCAAAGCCCAAAATAAATTGAAATGTGTATTACTTTTTTTTCTGCAGGAAAGGAGTATGGATTGGCATTAGAACTCTTTGCATGAAGATGGCCTCTGGTTCATCTTCTGGCATTTCTTGTTTTTTTAAAGGTTCTGGCAACTTGGCAGGGGACAACTCTGCAGACCTTGGATGGCTTCTGTCTGCTACTTACAGTACCAGCCTTTCCTAGCCTAGTGCCTCTCAGATGATTCTGGCAACAGCTTTATCATATTTGATCATAGGGTATGCTGGATGTGAGTGATGGCAGTTGTAGTGCAAAAAATCTGGAGGGTGCCAGTTTGGGCAATGTCTGGGACAACATTTGGCTCAATGACCAGTGTTCTGATTCAACAATAGCTAGGGGACTTTATCAGACAAGCCTGTAAAAACATTCTTATGGCACCATATTTTACACTGGTTTTGTGCCGGCAAAAGAACCCAAAATATCAAATGTTGCCATGATCATGTGAAACAGCAGCCTTGTACTTCCACGCTGCTGAGTGTGATTTTGCCGGTTCTCGCGAGAAGAGGTGCACGCACTTGAGTCTAAAAAGAGCTAAATAAAAAAAAAAATGTACACACAAGCACTGAAAGACACTTAAAAACTTGTCTGCAACAGAGGGAGGTTCATAAAAAGTGCATCCCATGGCTACTTTTCACATTCCCACCTGGAAGTGTTCTGGTGGGGATCAGCCAGCAGAATGGGGCATGGTTTCACACGCTCGCAATCATGGCAAAAAAGAAGCCACAGCCGATCTATTGATGGCTTGGCCTGACAATTAAAAAAAATGCCTTATTTTCAAGATATAATCACAAAAGCACGACATCGTCTTGTATTGGTGCCCTTTTGCATTCATTAGGCATTTTTATGACATTGTATTTGCCCCATCTGATAAAGTCAAGAGTTTGAAGGTTTTTTTAAAAAAAAAAGTTAGCTGTTTGACACTTTGGTTAAGTAACTTGGATAGACAAAATGAGAAAGAAATTAAATATTTTCAGTTTCTGAGCATGCTGTGGGTTCTAAAGGTGGTCTCATTTCATCGTGTAGTTTTATGTTTTACATTTGTGTCTTTTTTTTCTTCCAAAGCATGTGGAAGTGTCTTAGAAGCAGATTCAGTTGGTACAGTGGTTTCTTCCCCTCTGTACCCAGCCAACTACCCAAACAATCAGAACTGCAGCTGGATTATTCAAGCCCAGGAGCCATGTAAGTTAATGGGCATATCCCTCTCTTGTAGGAAAGTTAGCAGAGTGACTAACATCCTTCTCTCGTCTGTGATAACAATGCCAAATTCCTCCTTTTTTTTTCTATAGGAAGTCCTGCATCCGGGTAGATGGACAAAAAGCAAGGGGCTCTTAATCTCTTCTGGAATGAGATTTAATGTGAAAAGATTTAGGACTGAGTGCAGGGTGAAATAAATCTTAGATTACATAAATGAAATAGAACTCTGCACAGGAATCCATAGCAGTTTAGATGAAGATTATTAATGTGTGCATGCAAAAGGAGTGACAAAGGTGAAAGCAGACTAGCTCCATTCATTTCTTTTACACAGGCAAGCACAAACATCCAGGTGCTAATTTTCAGATTTCCAGTGTGTCCTAATTGTAGATGAGCTGTGCAATTTGTTTGCAGGTTATTTCACACTTTGAGGATGGCTATCAGTAGCTTTTGCTGAGCAGCTTTGCACAGACTTTCAAGAGAATGACAAATCTATAAACTATATAGTCACATGCCAATCATTCTTTGAATGATTGGTTCACATTATTTTTTTAAAGATAAGAATCAGGACCAAGTATACTAGGGTACAGAAACTTTATTGGCTCAAGGGGAAATTTCAGTTTCAGAAAAGTATTGAGGATTAATTAATTAAAACATTTATATTCTGCTTTCTATCCAAAGATCTCAGGGTAATTTAAAACAGTAAATAATAAAAATAATTTTAAAAGAAAACCTGTGTTAAATCATTTATCAGTTAAAAACCAGACAATTTAAAGCCAGTTAAAAGAATTTAAAATAGTGCGAAGCGTAACAGATGGCCAAACTGGAGCTGGATGAAATCAGTTAGGCCCAAAGACTTTAATAAAAATACATGTTTTGACTTAGTACTGAAATGATATCAGTGTTGGTGCCAGTCAGGCCTCCAACGAGACAGTATTCCACAACTGGGGTGCCACTTCAGAGAAGGCCCTCTCCCATGTTTTCCCAAAACATATTACCCCTAGCAGCAGGACACAAAAGATGGGCCCTCCAATAGATCTCAACTCTTGGACAGGCCTATTGTTTCACACTGATGAGAAAAATAAAATAAAATATAAGGACAATGTTTAATAATAAAATAAAGTTCAATGTGAAGCTTATGTTTACAATGTTCCTATTCCAACAGTCAACCATATTACACTATCATTCACTGACTTTGCGATTGAAGGCAACATACGTAACTGCAGCAAGGATTATTTGGAAATTCGAGAAGGGGATAACTACAATGCACCTCTGCAAGGTACAACAGGAACAAGGAAACATTGTTTGGTTGAATGTTTCATAAAGCAAACCACCTTTTCCATAGGTAGCCTTGCTAAGGATTAAGTGACATTTAAATGTTTAAAGTGTATTTGACCCACTGAAACCAGTGGTTGGGAGATTCTACGAGTTGTAGTCCAGAACAGTAATTCTTCCAAGCTTTAGTGCTGTCAGGATTGGTCCCCTTGGGTCCTGCCCTTTTTGCCTGTTTTTCTGTGGCTTTGCTGTAGAATGTGCATAGCAGTTTGTGAACGGATGTAATGATGTATGCTTAACTGTCTGGGCTTTGCTTGGGAAAGGAGATAATAATGCAGCTGCAATTAACAGTTGGGGTTTCAAGGCCTGGGAAGATGACACTTTCTGTTTAAGGAATGCTTGTATCAGTGGATGATGGATGACCAATGATCATGCAGCACGCCAGATTTTGTTGATTGTATAATGCTTTTGTCTTAGAGTGCATCCGTTAGGCTCTCATTCTCAGCAATGACTTTGTATTGCATGATTCTTGAATTTCTGACAATAAAGTTTTCTGATGAACTCTGAAACTGGTGCTCACTGGGTTTGGGACTGCTGATACCTGAAAAGTGCTGCTAATGGGCACCATGAAGAAGTCTAATAGCGATGTTGTGGGAAACAGAAAAAAATCTGATCTAGCCACAAATGTATTTTTATGAATGTTCCAGCTCTGCAACTCAAAGGGGCAAAAGCAGGGGATAATAAGCAGCCATGACAAAAGTCTCAGTGCATGTGGTCTTGACTTCATTTCTGTTGGTTTTTCCAGGACGTTATTGTGGCAGCGCAATGCCACATCCTGTTACTTCTTTTACAAGTGCTTTGACCATCAACTTTATCTCCAACAATGCCATTACTGCCAAAGGGTTCCATGCCATCCTTGCTGCATCAACATCTGGTAAGGCTGCATTTGAATATTTGAGAAGTAACAGATAATTCTTGAAGGAATGTAATAATTTTAAGGTTATATACACATATTTCTTGTAATCAAAAGCTCTTAGGAGAGAGATGTTCCCTTGAAAGAGTTAAGTTATTATCTTGAAAAGAGCAAAGCTGGTTGAAAAACCAGTGGAGCTGTTCAGTGAAGTTTAGAAGTTCAGTTACACGACAGTTTTTATCACAGGGAGAAATGGGATTTCCTGATCCTGAGTTCGTCCCTTGTTGTTTACACGATTTTTCCCTGGATGAACAATATCCCAGGATTGTTGTTTACACAACAACCTTTTCCGTGACAAAAGCAAGATCCTGAGACATAGTATCCCACGTTTTTTTTTTTTTTGTTGTTTACACGGGAAAAGGTTTAAGGATACGATTACTTGTTTTTTCACAACCTCGGTGACGTATTTGCTATGGAGTTTCCCACCACGAGCAATGCTATTGGCTGCCACAAATGTTTGCTCAAGTTTCTGCATTGGTCAGAGAACGAAGGTGAAGGCAACACCCTCTGCAGAATTCCTGTTAAAAAAAACCCTGATGGGCTTGCCTTAAGGTCTCCAGCTCCGTTTACATGGCTGTAA
Source organism: Gambelia wislizenii (assembly GCA_030847615.1). Lineage (NCBI taxonomy): Eukaryota > Metazoa > Chordata > Lepidosauria > Squamata > Crotaphytidae > Gambelia > Gambelia wislizenii. The sequence goes on along the minus strand of JAUMIR010000006.1, from coordinate 127,829,721 downwards.
ATCCACAGAGGTTATTGCAAAATAAAACTTGTTTGTCTTTAAGAACCCACAAGAATCACTCTTGAAAATCAGGAGAAGTAGGCTAAATTCCAGAGGAAGGAACTTTTAAAGCCACCTAGGAGCTTGAAGGCATGCGTGCGTGTGTGCGTGCACACACACACACACACACACACCTGCTTTGCTTTCATCCAAGAGGGAGGAGAGTGGTTCATGCACACCTGGAGGGAAGATCAGGAGGGGAAAAGAAGCTGAGTGGTTGACAGTGAGAGAATCCATTTAAAAAATATATGCCCCTTTAAAAGGAAGATTTTTGGCACAGGCGAATGGGAAGCCCCAAGCTTGGCAGTAAGAGAATCCATTTAAAAACACAAGCCTCCATGCAGGGGACGGAGAGGGTGACTGACCCCTCCTTTTTTGAACTCTGAGCCCACCCCTGGCCACCTCAATTTCCAGCCATCACCTACTCCCAAGATACTTTGTCCCGACCTGTTCACATATCCGATTTTCTGCAACCTCCCGAGACTTTTTTAAAAACACGGGACAAACCGTGGGATGGAAAGTCCCGCAGGTTGAGGGATAAAAGGTGCCCCCCTTCTGAAAAGCTAGAGACTGTCACGCAGGATGTGTGAACTACCAAGGATCAACATGAATTCATCTCACATTTTCATTGTGTAAACGGTGCCATGGATAGTTCTGTTAGGGTCTATGACAAGTTGCTCCACCGAGGAGCAAGTGAAGATCTGGATGTTACACCTATGAATGTCCATGTTTTGTCTTGTGTAGAGACTCAATTTCTTAATCAGCAGCTTTACTCCATTTGTCTCTTTGAAATGATAATGTTGTTATACTGTCTTGTACAGAAAGAAGTGATTATTAACTGTAGTCGAGGGTCAAAACAAAGCTGTTCTATAACTTTAGATAACCTGGAATGATTGGTGTTACTTCTCTTATCCTCTAAAAACCAGCTGTGATGTAGCAATTGTAAGTCTCCCTCTTTACATCTGATGAAAAAGAAAAGAGGATGCAAGCAATCACAGTTACAAGACCTGTAGCATTTGCCATTCACATGACAGCTTGTTAACAATACTCTTAAATTCTTGCATTTAACCTGCATCCATGGGGCCTAAAACATTTGCTTTCCTTATGTTCATTTATAGTTAGCCACCCAGAAAGCTTTGTATTACAGAATCAAATACATATACAAGTTGTATATAAAATAAAATTTTAAAAAGGGTGGTGGAGTTAAGGGTGCCCAAACAAGTGCTAACCCCATGAACTCCACATAAAGGCTTCTGTTCCCTACCTTGCCACTTTGAGTAGCAAGGGCCAGAGTTTAGAATTAATTAGCTACAGCTAACACAGAACCAGCACAGTGTAATGGTTTGAGCATTGGACTATGGACTTTATCAGACCACCCTCTGTAAAAGTTCTTTTGCTGGCATATTTTGCTATGTTTTTATGCTGGCAAAAGATACCCCCCACCACCAGACCTACCTTAACCAGTGTCAATGAGGCTTTCCCAGCAGTAACGGAGCACAAACAGAGCGCCATTTATTTCCAGTTCCTGATCTTGGCGACTCTCGCAAGAAGATGCTAGCACTGCAAATTTGAAAAACAAAACAAAGACACGAAAAGTTCACACAAGCACAAAAACACACTTTAGAAGTCCCAGATACAGGGCGGGGTCATAAAAAGAGCGTCCCCTACCTGGCTGTTACAGAGGTGTTTGCCCATTGATGCTGCATTCACGTGAGCACAATGGCATGAGGATTCAAATGCCAGTATGGGAGATCTATTGATGGCTTCAGCCGCCAATAGAAAAGTACGCCTTATTCCCTACACGTGGTCACAAAAGGACGACGTTGTCTGGTATGCATGCCCTTTCTCAATCATTAGGTGTCCTTATGATGCCATATTTGCCACATCTGATAAAGTCCTACAACTCTGGAAACCAGGGTTTGAATCCGCACTCTGCCATGGAAATCCACTGGGCAACCTCAGCCTCGGAGGAAAGCAAAGGTGAACCCCCTCTGAGCACATCTTGCCATGAAAAACCCATGATAGGGTCACCTTAGGGTCACCATAAGTCAGGAACACCTTGAAGGCACACCACTACCACCACCACCATACAGTTATCCACAATTAGTTGTTTTTTGGGGGAGACAGTTGGCAATGACAACAGTTACATTTTAGGAGGTAAAATGCAGTTACATTTTACAAAATAATTTAATGAATTGGTATGACATTACTGGTGTAACATGTACTGTTTTCTACTTTTAAAAAATTACTGTAAAGGGCATTATTAGAGAAATATTTAATTTTAATTTATGAATATTTAAAATTTTATGGCAGTTTCTTACCAATACTAAGGGCTTTTTAAAAAGTAACAGAAAGGAGAAAAAATGCAATGAGTTATGTAAAAATTTATGTAGCAAAGACAACAGCAATTCATAGTAGGGCCCCCATATCCACGGGGGATTGATTTCGGGGGGTGGGCATGAATACCTCAAACCGCAGGTAAAAGCGGACACCATTGAAAATAATGGGACTTCTGTCTTAAAATACCATAGAGTTTGCCTTGGAAGACCTAAAAATGTCTAGAGAGGATGCCTCTCTACGCATTTTCTAGAAAGACTCTATGGTAGGTATGCTCTTTTGCGTCCTGCAGAAAACTGAATCAGTGGATAATGAATCAGTGGATATGGGGGTCCTACTGTACTTCCAAAACACTGTAAAAAATAAGAACAAAAGACTTCCCAGTCTCTGTCAAGGATCACAATCTTCACCTTATACTAGTGAGCGCAATGCAAATGGAAGCCTCCATGCAACTAGGGGCCCTGCTGAAGCAAGATAAAGTGCTGGATAAGTAGAATGGAAGCACCAGGATGGGGCTGTGCAACTCCCTTCCCCCCGACTCCATTATGTGTGCAGGCTGAATGCCTGGTTGGGGTTCTGTTAGGTTGAATCTCATATTTGTTTCTTCCCATATCCTCCAACACTTAATAGATGAAAACAAAAAGGTGTGGCCAATTAATATCAGAGTGTGCTCAAGATGGCAAAGGTTATTAAGGATGAAGAGCACACAAGTTAGGAGAGGCTTCAGCAGTTTGCTTTTTCCCAAGTCTATTGGGAAGGGCAAGATTCTAACACCTCAACTCCTCTCCCCGGCTGAAATAATCAAGTAAAAATTACTTTTGCACTTTGTGGCAACCGAAGCAAGCTGAAGACAAAGGTGACAGGTGGGAGGGGGTGAGAGAAACCGGGGCATTTTAAAAGCAACTGATAAGTGGGATGGCACAGGTTTAATTAGGACTGTCCCAGCCAAATCCAGTCATTGGAGGCTATGTGCTCCTAATCAGAGATCTATGCTTTTCAGTGGCAGCACTGGGGCGGGGGGTGGGCGCGTGCAGAGAAGCCAAACCTCACCGGGTGACACCGCCGGAGGGAGGGGTGACACCAGCCTTAGTGTCTCCCACCACCGGAGGGAGGGGTGACACCACATATGCTTGTTTAGGGAAAAGAGACTATGATGCCACTGAGAATGGACCTGATAACCTGTTGGGAAACCACTAGCTGCAATACAGTATTGCAGCGCTCCATTCTTACAGCATTTTTCCTTCCTTGCTTGCACAACAGATGCGGGTTCAAGCTGGCACTCTGCCACATGTAGTCTATATGTGCAAAGGAATTCTGTTGGAGTACAAACACCTCATTTTGCATTAAACAATATTTTAAGGTATTCTGCCCTGCATTTCGGGCTTAACATAAAAAAGCCAAACTAGGAGCAGTTCTCACAGGGACAAGCTCTGATTCAGCCCTGCAGCTTGCAAGATCAGAGAAACTGAGCTACTTATTTCCTGCAACAGGGGTTTCCTGTTTTGAGTCACCATTCTGAGATGAAGGTATTTGCCAAGAAGCTACACAAAAGGGGAATCTTGTGCTTTCATGGGTCTCAAAATATCCAGTCTGTTTGAGATATTTTCTCCTATTATATGCCTTCATTTCTCCTCTCTCTTTCTCTCCTCATTACAGCCTGCGGGGGCACCTTCCATATGGAAAGAGGAGCCTTCAATAGCCCCAACTTTCCTGAGCCTTACCCTCTGAATGTTGAATGTATCTGGAACATTTTGAGCTCCCCTGGCAACCGGCTCCAGCTGTCTTTCACGTAAATTGAATTTCCAAAGGGGTATTGTTTGAGTCTTTTAATGGAGCTGCAGGAAGGAAACACTGTGTTTAGTAGGAAATGTAATTATCGGCATGTAAAAGTGTAGGGGTGCCCACAACAGCTTGGAAGGAGAACACAGTAACAGGCATAAAGCTTGCTGATTTTTTTCTACTGTGTATTAAAAAAATGGAAAACATGGTAGATTCCTGACAATTGCATTCATTGCTGTAAATGCTACCCCTCTAGTGTATCACAAACAAGGAGAGATCATCAATTACTACTCCTTCCTCCTGCCTGCCCAGGTTTTCTTGTTAAACACTGCAGCCTTCTTGTTGGGTCCTTTGTAAACGCTGTACATAGATGCTGGAGATATTTTATTAGGACCCCTGCATGATAAATGTATAGTCTAAAATTACAGTCTAAAGTAGTCATTATTCAATTAAGGAAACTTAGGCAATACTAACATATGCCTGTGAATGCATGCAGTACCACAAGTCTTGAGACTATGGAGTGTAAAACCTTTTGGAAGAGGTATTTACAGCATTAATAATATAAAACAGCTGTCATGAAAATGAAGAATAACGCCAGGTCCCTTCATCCTTTTTAACTGAAAATACAGCAGAATCCTATGTGTGCACCTGTTAGGCAAAACAACAAATGTCATCTCTTAGTTTAAGATACATAAAATAATGATCTGACTTATTAAATGTAATGATAATAAATGCATATGTACTAAGGCCAGTAGCTTCCTCACTGCATATTCTTTCCCTCTTTCTTTTAAAGATATAAGTACTGTAGTACTTTCCTAGGTTTTCAAAATGGAAAGGAAAATAAAAAACAACAACAACAGTGGGTGGTCTTTGAACAGTCTTTGAAGATGTCACTTATGATATACTCCATCTATTATCAGTTCTGTATCCATTAATTTGGCAAAAGCTATTTATCTTTTGAACACTGGTCTTACAAAATTGCTCTTTTAGCATGGATGAATGGGGATAATTCTAAATTAGTATGAAATGTATCCAGATGGGAATTTGGTTATATTTCATAATGCCCTGAAGACACATGGATCCACTCAAGCTGGAAGGAAATCTGAGAATAGAGATATTTGGTACATTTGAGTTTTTGTACTTTGGGGTTTTTGGAATTATTCATGACTGGTTGTAAAAAAAAAATACAGTACTATTTTATTATAAGAGAAAAGAAGTTCATTTAGCATCTAATGTTCAGATTAATTCCTGATGTATGTAAATGTCCATGCCAACTCATTTAACAACGTTGTCAACCAAGTAGTGGGTGGGTGGCGAAGTTTTGGGGCTGCAGGTTTTTTGGGGGGGCTTCTCCTCCTTTTCTCTGAACTTTTCTAGAACTTTGTATTGTTAAATTGTGCAGAACGCTGTAGTCTCCCTGCTGAGAAACAAGTATTCTTTGCAAACTTGAGTACAGGAGAAACAACGTCTTCATAATGGGCCACACACATGACCTTCAGACATAGGGCAGAAGATAATTAAATCCTTCTGATGATGGAAATGTTTCCACCAGTGGAAGAGTAAAGGGGCCATTCCCCTTTCTTTGTGGCCTCTCGCATATCCTCAAGATGTGCCTTGGAGGGTTGCCAAACCCTCCAGAACAGATCTTGGGAGGATATGGGGAGGGGTTGTAGGCTAGAGGAGAAAGTCTGTTCATGAAATGGTAGATTTTGATTTTGCTCAAATGGAGGCCTTTTCGTTTAGCAATTAAGCCAGAGTACAGGGCATGAGGTTTTTTGTAATTTTTTTTGAAGTCATGCATTTTTGGACAACACATACACACTCACTTACAAAAACTAAAGCAACCAACCCCATTCCCCACATCAAAGTTTTGAAAATGGTAGGGAACACTGCTTTCTCTTTGCACATAGTTTTAAAGAAACCAGACACAAAATATGAAAACATTTCAGAAACCAAACTATGGGCTTGTCTACACTGGACAGAATAAAGTACTCCATGTTCCAGCCAGAGTATTCCAGCTCCAGACCCATGCCCCCCCCACACTACCTCACCTCCCCTTGTGGTAACAGAGGGGTGTGCTCACACCTGTAGCCCCCACACAAACTGGCACTTCTCTTCCCTGCACCGGTTGCATCTTCCAAGGCCAGGAATGAGGCACCCGGCTGTGGTCACTTGGCTGGCATCTCATGGTGACCTCAGCAGATGTAACATGTGTGACTCAGCCAGGGAATGGTTATGCCAGGCACCACATGGGCCATATGTGTGGAGACACCCCCATTGTGGTAACAGAACTCACTGTTTTCTCCAGAAAAACCACAGCAAACAATAAGTTTGTTTTACCATTTGTCTGTGCCATTTAAAGAGGTATTTGCCCTGGATTTTCATCAGAACTGGCTGGACCTCATCCGGACAGTTCAGACTAGGATTGGGGCAAAAAACATGTGTCGTCTGAGCTGCTGACCATGGGAATGTGAGGAGGCCATTTCATTTGGCCCCTCTATACAAGGCCTGAGTCTTTCCCCCAAATTGAATTACGGTAACTCTTTCAAATACATGGACAAAGATAAGAGTATAATTTCCATCAGAACCCATTTAGCAGCAGAAGAACCTGATTCCATTGGCATGACTCAATGCCACAAATATAAAGTAACTTCCCATATGTAGAGTTTTACCTTCTGTCAAATAATATGCCTGGTTTTGCAGTAAACACATTGGAAGCTGATGGAGGAACTATTTTGGAATATTGTGTAAACATCAGGGGTGTAGCTGTGGGAGTACAAAATGAAGGAGTTGTCTCTTCAGTAGGGATTCTGCCCCTCTAAATGATTTTTTTTTTTACTTCAGCCTCCAAATTTCTAGCATTGTAGAGAGTGAGACACTGAAAATCATTTGCACATAGGACTCTTCCTGTGTTTGCATACCCTTGGTAAACTTTGCCTCCCTCTTTCCTTTGGATACCTAAACTGTATTTGTAGATATTCAGCTCAAGTGTCAAGTTACTGCAATGCTAAAAATCTGGGGATTTAAGGAAAATTTCACGGGGGGCCAAATGCTTATTCAGGGGGGAAAACCCTCCTTTTGCCCACCCCTCATAGCTACAGCCCTGACGTCCATTTGTGTGAAATTCAAATGAATGTAGTGTGATTCTACTTTAACTTTCATGGCTTCATCCTGTGGAATCCTGGGGTTTGTAGTTTAGTGAGGCACTATAAGGTTGAGTGAGAATTATTAATATCCTTCCCTAAGCTGCAGATTCCAAGATTCCATTGGATGTTTTCATGTGAGTTAAAAGGATATCACAGTGCTATAACTGTGTTGTATGAAATTGGCTTCAGTTATATGAGAGGTTATCTCAAACAAGAAGCACTTTATCACTCATTTATACAGTTGATTTGTATCTGCCATCCTGCTATAAATGGGACTGGAGGCAGACTAAGGACTTTTTCGGATGCATGAAATATACCGCAAGCAGCCTCGTCGCATTGCGAGGCTGCTGCGCTGCAGAGCGTCCGTTTCGTATGACGCTCGCCCCTGGCGGTACTGTTGTGGTACCGCGGGGAGAGCTGAGCATCATATTCCTCAATTTTTAAGAACAATCAACTTTCGTTCTTAAAAATTGAGGAAATATGACGCTCAACTCTCCCCGCGGTACCACAACAGTACTGCCAGGGGCGAGCATCATACGAAACGGACGCTCTGAAGCGCAGCAGCCTTGCAACATGACGAGGCTGCTTGCGGTATATTTCATTCATCCGAAAAAGTCCTAATATGAAATAGTACAAATACAGCTAAAACATCATATGAATAAAGACATTTTTAAAAATTAATGAAATCCTTTAACTGAGTAAAGGAATTCTAACTGAGAAGAAGAAATTTTTAGAATAAGATTTCATGTATTCCAGCTCGCTTTATCAGATGCTGAAATGTACTAGAGTCCACAAAATTTTATGCAAGACATTTCTTTTCTCAGTTAGTCTCAAAGGTGCTACAAACTAACTCGATTATGCCTTTTGTGCTGATACAAACTCACTCGGTTATAGCCTTTTAATAAAAAATTAAAACACAGATTAAAAATACAAGGTACAGCTTTGCTAAAAGCACACCAGTTTTTTTTGTTTTTTTTAAAAAATTAAAAGCCCTGTGTGGGGCAAGCTAGGTCAGTTGCCAAAGGTCTGTCTGGAAAAAAAATTGGTCAGAAAGACACAGGAGTCTACAGGTTGCTGCCCTGTGATACAATGCTGCAGTGAGATACCAGGCTTGTCAATAACCTTTTCTTCCTGTGTAATGGTGCAGAAGTGTGCAGCTATTTGTATGGATTATTATTTTGATGTTCCTCTTGATTATTATTAATGTTTTAATACCCCTAAGAAGAAAGTAGGCATGAAAGAACTGATGAACTCTTTCACCCAATACATCATTTTTTGCCCTATGTTGATTTAAATTCTGTACACAGTTGTGTTGATTAATGTGCCCATATTTCCTGTTGAAAACAGAGTATTTCAGATGGAAGCAAGTGAAGGCTGTACCAAGGATTATGTAGAAATTAGAGAAGGCAGTCTCAGTGGCCAGCTGGTGGGACGATACTGTGGAGACTCCTTGCCAATGAATTACACTTCTGTCACTGGACACATCCTGTGGGTTAAATTTGTTTCAGATGGATCAGACAGTGGAAGGGGCTTCCAGGCAACATTTGCTCACTGTAAGTAAATACCAAGTAAAAGAGAAATGACCGTATTGCACTTCATTTGCAAATGTAGCAAGAAAACACATGTCATGACAGTGGAGATGATGCCATACCTCAGTAGTAAAGCACATGTTTTTGCATACAGAAGGGCACAGGTTCATGTGTGCTACATTGCCTGCCTTGTTTCATCCACACCTATAACCCTTTCACACTAGACACGTATAGCACTATGATCAACTGCTATGGCCACATCCTATAGAATTCTGGGTTTTGTAATTGGGTGACTAGAGCTTTCAGGCTGAGAGTTTTAAATACCCATCCCTAAACTGCAACCGTTAGAATTCCATAGGATATTGCCATGATAGTTAAGGTAGCATGATAGTGCTATAATGGTTTTGTGTGAGAAGGCCCCAGTCTGCTGACCTTATATGTGCTGGGAGGAGGGTCATCCAGATGCCAGTTTAGGCAACTGCTGTATATGAAATAGGGGGATTAACATTTTGTACTTTGTTTCAGACCGTAGCATTCCTTTGGCTGATCCTGAGTGCTTTGTACAAAATTTGGAAATGTGGGATAATGGAAAATTCTAAATAGATTGTTTCAGCTTTAGAGAAAAGACTAGTTAATTTGGAGTAGATGAGGGAACAATTGGATGAGTAGAATTTTAGAAACATCCCTGTTCAAAAGATAGAATTCTTTCAATCCATGTTGATTTATGTGTGGAGAGATGATGCTTAATCCCTTCTCGTGATAGCAAGAACAGGGCAAAACAAGCAACGTTATATGTTTCTGATTCACTGATCCAGTATCCCTTTCTATATACAGACAGACCAGCTGATTTTCACATTGCTTTTATCTAGAAACAGCTTTTCTGGCTTTTGCAGTCCACACTGACCTAACCCAATAAGCTTTTTACTTGCAGCATTTTGAGCACAAAACATTTTAATTAAAAGCCAGATCCCTTGCATATTTACTCAGAGGTACTTCCCATTCATTTCAGTGGGTCTTACACCCTGGTTAGTTTGATTACTCCTTACATTCATCTTCATGCATCCCTGTCTTATGTTTGAATGAATGTTAAAGAGTAGCTTTATTTCAGCCACTGCCAGATCTTTCAGTCCTCGTTCTATGCTTGCAGTTCTCATACACATATACTTACCTGAGAAGTAAGACATATTGAATTTATTAGGATTTATCTGTGACTAGGCATGAATAGAATTTCTATTGTAAGAGTAGCTATTTATTATTATTATTTATTGTATTTATACCCTGCTCTTCAGCCACAAAAGCTATTAGAGTGGCTTACAAATGGTTAATTTAACCATTTAATTAATTTAATTTAACCATTATAATTTTTGGAAAAAAATATAGTTTTGATTTTGCACATATATTCATCAGCAGGCACTTTGCTAATCTCTTTTACAAAGAAAAGATGTGCATCTAACTTTGTGTAAAGCTATCTACAGTACTTTAAAATATCATGCATTCAACCTGAGGCCCTGCTGTAACAAAATTTAGGGATGCTTAGGAATCTAAATATTTTGCGTTATTGTTAAGGCAAAAGAGAAAGGCAGGAACTTACAGCAAATGCTCATATACAGTTCAACTTTCCAGGGGACAATCTTAAAATTGAAGGGCAGTCAGAGCAGGAATTTGTTTCAAGTCAAGGAATCCATCTTCTCCAGATATTTTTCAATTGCTTCCCATCATCCCTCATCACTAGCTAGAGCTTCTGGGAGTTGCATTCCAACATCATCTGGACCACTCCGCATTCTCACCCTATCCTCTGTTTTGAAGGACTATCCAGTCCCATTCAGGTGTAATGATAAAGTACCATAAGAAGGCAGAGTCTTAAATCGCTTATATAAACTCTAAGAACCTGGTCAGCACACTGATCAGGCACCAATGGCAGCTGGTCAGAATCGTTCATGCTGTGCTGAGATTGTTGTTAGCATAAACAGCTGGATGACTATGCCCACAAAGTGAAGGCTTAGCAAAGCAAACATTACTTTGTTATGAATGACAGAAAAAAATATTGAACATAACTGATGTAGTTATACATAAGAAGCCTAGAGAAACACCTTTAGCTCCAGCTGGTTTCTAGGTAACATTCACCACCCTTGTAACTCCTCTTTGCACCCAAGGCTCTATGCATGCACCTATGGCAGTAAATTACTTGTGTCCCAAACTGACCCTTGCAAGCATACCTTCCAACTGCAGTTACACCTACTTCGCTTGTTTCTTTTTCTTGGGGTGTGGTCCCATGTCATTATTGTTCCAACAGAGATGTACTGGAGTGCAATTGGGATGACAGTAATTATTTCTAAATTAGCATCTATACATATAAGTTCACATGTGCACAAACTATACCAATCTGAGGCATCTTTTTTCTTGTTTGGCTATGAGGAAGGGGCCACTGTACAAAGCAGTGATAAGGGCAGACCCTTGGCCTTGCAGAAAATGTCTTCCAATTTGAATATATTTTCCAGGCTTCCATTTGTAAACCAGAGGACCACACTGCATATAGTGTACAAGTCCTCTGGCTGGCTCAGAAAAAAAATAATGCAACATTAAAACATTGTATAAGGCAATATATAATTGATATTTAATAATCATTCTGGTAATCCTTTTGGTAAATGATAATTTTCTAATTTTCCAGTGTTTGGTAATAATATTGTGGGAAGCAGTGGACAAATTACTTCTCCACTGTGGCCTAGAAATTACCCTCACTTTTCCAACTACCAGTGGACAATAATGGCTAATGTGACACAAGTTATCCATGGCCACTTCTCAGAGATGGATATTGAAGATTTGTATAACTGCTACTATGACAAGTTGAAGGTGAGCTTGGAGTTGTGTAACAGTTTCCCATTTTGTTAACTGTGGTGCAAATTAATAATCAGAACCAACTCATATACCTTCACTCATATATTGATATATCTTTAAATGGTTATGGTATCAAATGTTCACACTATTATCAAAATGTTTGTCAATAATTAGCAGGAGGGAATACAGTGGGCCCTGCATATCCATGAGGGTTTGGTCCTGGAACCCCCTGCAGATAGCAAAAACTGGTAGAGTCCTTATTAGTCAATGGGAGTGGCCATTTTAAGTATGGGTGCTACCATTTTAAGTATGGGTGCTGCCATTTTAGGCCTGGGCACCACCATTTTAGGTCTGCAGTGACGATCCACGGATACTCAAATCAGTGGATATTGAATCCGTGGATACAAAGGGCCCACTGTGATAAGATGGCTTATGTGAATAAAAGGATGTACTACCTACCAACAAGTGTGTAATTGGTTACATTTTAGAGATAGTTCAATGAACGATTTAAGGTCTACTGTTAAGCTAATCCTCATGAAAATTTTGGACTGGCCCTAATGTTATATAAAGTGAGACAGGGCATGCTGAGTGACCAGAGTTCTTCAGTTATTTCTCCTGAAAACTCCAGCTGTTCACCTCTGTTGGAGGACAGAACGATGTGTGCCACATGACCCATCTTCCACCCCTTGTACCATATTTGTGCCTATTGGTTGTAACTGCTTCTCTTTTCCAGGAAGTTTACTCTAGTAGATTGGAAACCAATGGCAAATGCACCAGCATTGACTTACATGTCATTGCTGTTGTAGATAGCACTGCTGTACATAGTCTTACCTAAAAATCTACGGCTACATAGTTTTTAAAAACAACGAGAGGCGGAAGAAATATATGAACACCTTGTCTTAAACATGTGCATCATCATTCTGAAAGAAAATGTTCCATAATCCTTTCTTTAAAATGTTTTTTCCCCAGACAAAAATGTTTTGGGGAAACATGAGGGAAAGAATTACTCCTCATTTTCCCCCAAGCCTTCACACCTTCATTTATTCTTCATAGTTTTGTCCTTGATCCAGTACCTTGCATAGCTCCTTTAACGTTAGAAATAAAAATAAGTGTGAATTATTTTACCAGAAGATCTGATTAACAGGTTTGGCCTCAATGTTTTCAAGTCAGAAGCTGAGCACAAAACAGGAATTATTGGAAAGACAAAAACAGCTTCTTTAGAATTGCACTGAAGAATGCCTTATGTATAATAAAAAATGGATACATGCCTCATTAATATGTGTCATGATAAAAAAAAGTCTTTCAGATTCACTGAGAAGTTGTTTTATTATTGTTCTCAGAAAACTGGTCAGATCTGAGGAGTCATCCCACTTTCGAAAAATCTTCCAGTAGCTTGAAAACCAGCTTTGCATTTAAAGCCATCCCACTAATGAAATGCTTTTCATTTCTCTCTGCAAGAAACAGTATTGGCATTTATTTATTTTTAAAGGCATAAACTTTGCTCATCTATTCTCTTACTGTTATAGGTGTACGACGGCCCTAACACACATGCTCGTCTCATCGCAACATACTGTGGCAGAATCCCTTCTTCTTTCATTTCTTCTGGAAGTTCTGTGACTCTCCAATTCATCTCTGATTTTTCTATCAATGGAAAGGGTTTCCTTTTGGACTGGTATGCAGTGGATCCTCCTACAGATGTTGGACGGGCCATTCCAATAGGTTTGTCTTCCTTCCATATAGGTAACCAGTTTGTGCCAACAGGCAATAGAAGTGCAGAAAATATAGATTTATAATTGTTGCTATATATTTTGTTTTTCTCTAAACTCCGATGGTATAATCCAGTGGTAGTGAAAAATTTAGAAATCATGCTTCAAACAAGGTTCTAGGGATATATGGTGCCACTATATTTATTGTGTATTTGGCACTACTTTTGTGAGCCAACAGTATAGTGCAGGAGAGAAAGAAGACAGCTCTGTTTCTGGACACAGTCTGCCTAGGTCCTGCTTCTATTCAGGAAACCACAAACTCCTACTATCTTTTGGACCTGCAGCATTTATTTTGGACATTATCAGTCACTCATGTAATATGACCACTCTTCTATCTTGGATAGTTTCAAATGAAACATTGGAGATTATCAGACGGGCCCCTTGCTAGCATCCCTGTCTTGCCACCCCACCATCCACCCCACTCCCATCCCTGTAACACTTAAATAAAAAAAATTCAGACACTTACCTTATTCCGATATAGAAATTGCTCCCCCTCCCCTTGGCCATCCGGGAGTGAATGCAGCTGTTGTAAAGCTGCATTCACGTCCCAGAAAGCAAATCCCGCACATTCTCGCAAGAGAATGATACGTGGGAAATTAAAAAATAAAAAGCAAAATAAAAGTTAAAAAAAAAAAGGCCAAGCCCCAAAACACACTTTTAAAATTACAAGTAACATGGGGAGGGGGGAAAGGGTGTCACTTACCTCCTCGTCCCGATTGCACTCGGAAGTGTCCGACAGGAACCTCCCACCACTGCTGGCATTGCGCAGGTTCAGACACCTGTGATTCTGTCACAGTGATGGAACGGTCAACTTATTAACAGCTTAAGCCATTAACAAGAGGAAGTGAGGGAGGAATGGGAGCAGAATGGGATGATAGCATGATGGGGATGATGCGCCTGGGGGGGAAAGGCTTCTAATGATCTCCTGTCATCCCTATGCTGGCATAATTGGTATGTGTGATAATCCTAATCGCCATTGAGTATTCATTTATACCACATAGTTGTAACAATTCAAAGGTATTAAATCTGGCATAGTATTTGGTGATGGCCACTATCTTTTAAAAGGTATCAGACAACTGACAGCTATACACTATAAAATAAGGAGGAAGACTAAAACCTCCATGGTCATAGTAGCAGTTGTGCATCAGGTCAATCCTGAAACATGGGGTGTCAAGGAGATGATGATATCAAAAACAGTGAGCCAGTTCAATAGTAGGCTTAGGTGCAATCAAACAGCAGACTCATAAGTCAAAGCTGAGGTCAAGAACTATGGAGTAATCCAAAGGGAAGAGTGGAACAGGAGGAAAGAATTCTTGGCATCAGTAGCATAGGAACCACTCCAAGTTAGAAGCAGGAACAAGATGAGTTGTACAGAGCTTAAAAGATATGCTGGGAAGATAGGCAGTATCAGGCCTTGGATGGGAAACCAAGGGAACGGGGTGTGTGCGCAAGGAATCCAGTCTCTGGAGAATCACTGCCAGCCAAAACTGATAATATTGGGCTATGTGAAGTCGAAGGCTTTCAATGCCGGCATCCATAGATTTTCCTTGGGTTTTTTTCTGGGCTGTGTGGCCGTGTTCTGGAATACTTTCTTTCTGACGTTTTGCCTGCATCTGTGGCTGGCATCTTCAGAGAATGGTTGTGTAGGTGTGTGTGTGGAGTTTATATGCTGTGAAGCCCTGTTGGGGAGTATATGCAAATTTGTGTAATTGAATGGTTGGTTTCTGGGTATAGAAATGCAAGGCTTGTTAGTATCTGTTTGGCTAATGTTTGGTTGATGGGCCATTATCTGCTGGGAGTCCCCCTGTCCCTGGGTGGAATTCTTTTGTAAGTGTTGATTTTTGATTCAATTGTATTTCAAAACTGGGATCCAGATTTTGTTTACTTTTAAGGTTTCTTCTTTCCTGTTGATGTTGTCCAGGTGTTTGTGGATTTCAGTAGCTTCTCTGTGCATTCTGACATGATAGAATAGAACCAACAGGGGTTCACAGCATATAAACTCCACACATACACCTGCACAACCATTCTCTGAGGATGCCAGACACAGATGCAGGCAAACTGTCAGAAAGAAATTATTCCAGAACACAGCCTAACAGCCTGGAAAAACTCCAAGAAATCTATAATATTGGGCTAGATGGAAATTAGTTATAAGTCAGATTCCCCTGCTCCTGTGGAAGCTTATGTAACCAGATCCTGCTCATATTGGCTAGCCCTCAGGACTCCCTACTCTAAAAGAGTCCATAATCTCCAAAAGACCCTTTATGGAACCTGTTTCCTCTGGTCCTTGAGTAGCCCTCTGTCAGTGTGCAACTGCCTGGGCCTATACCTTCTCAAATTGTGCTTCTTGGGACTGGGAGATAGTTCAACTCCTTCTTCTCACTTCACAACTGAGGCAGCTGCTGCAGGTAAGTTGGGGTCCCCATCTGTTATCTGCATTTGTGGAGATTATCAGACACATTTAAAATGGAGTTATAGGAACACCAGGAGTTCACAAAAGGGCTCCTTTATCAGACGATGATGTCCCCCCATCATTATGCACCCGTTCTGCTCCTGTTTTGCCAGTGCTGCTTTTTATTGATGGGAGAAGCCGTCAATAGATCTCCCTGTTCCGTTTCTGTCACGGATTTCCATGTGTGCAACAAGGTGCCCCATTTCACTGGCGAGAGCCCAGTGTCAATGGGAGGTCCCTGCTAGAACACTTTCAGGTAAGATCGGGACATCCAGGTAAGTGACACACTTTTTATGACCCTCCCAAGGTTACTTTAACATTTTAAAGAGTGTTTTTGTGCTTGCTGTCACTTTTTTGTTTGTTTGTTATTTTTATTTTTGAATTTTCCACACCCGTGTCTTCTTGTGAGAATTCGCGGGATTTCAATCCAGGAAGTGAAGCTCCATTCACTCCTGGGCTGCCAGAATGATGTTAGAGAAGGTAAGTGTAGTGGGGAGGGTGATTGTGGTGGGTCAGGGATGGGACAGGGGCAGGAATGGAGATTGTGGGACAGGAATGCTATTTTCGTTCCTGTCAGATAATCTTCTGTGAGTCACTCCATGTTCTTTATTGCAGACAGGGCTAGTGTATCTTTGGGGAAGTTGTGGAAAAGGTTGATGTAGCACTGAATTAGGGTATTCCATAGATTCTTCAGACTCTAGGACTTTGAGGTCTTCATCTCACCCAGTTCTAGGTCAGACATGAAAATTAGTGGCTCCAGGGGAGGTATCTGAATGTCACTTGTGTGTATATGCACACATGTATTACATGCATATACAAACATACATACAAGGAAGAGAAACAAGCAGGATATTCATTAGCAGAAAAGCGTAAGCTTGTTTTTAACCAGTGATTTCTTTTGTGACAGGTGCCTGTGGAGGATACTCAACAACTAGTGAAGTGCCTTTATTCCTGTTCTCACCTGGCTGGCCCTCAAACTACAGAAATTATGCAGATTGTACATGGGTTATCAGAACATTAGACTCAACGGTGGAATTCAATATCCTGGCCCTTGACATTGAAACTCACAGCTCATGCAACTATGATAAACTTGTCTTCCGAGATGGTGAGAAACAGCTGCACCTTATTATTATTATTATTATTATTATTATGTTTATATTTATAGCACCATAAGCTTTACATAGCTCTTTACAAAAAAAAATCCACAATAAACACAAAAACCTGCCTACAGTGCACAATCTAAAACCACAAACAAAATTATAAAATTAATAAAATATTACCATAACAGGATTAAAACAATACTATAAAAGTGTAAGTTAATACAAATAATATGGATATAAAATCAAAATGAAATTTGGAAGGCTTCCCTAAATAGAATAGTCTTTAATTTAGACTTAAAGTAGTCTAGAAAGGTGTAGGCTACACTCTAGTTCAGAGTGTAGGCTGCAAATGGAAAGCCCAGTTAATGAACCCCCATGATTGCTCTCACCGTAAAAATTTTATTGTTCCTTTGCTGACTTGCTTTTTTCATCTATGCATCTATCTTCTGCTTGTCTTGTTCTGCCTGCTCTGTGCTAGACTCAATGAAATGGAGCTCATTCCTGTAGTAAAATGGCTCCCACATTTTGATCCCCTCAGATGGAGCTACTACTACTCAGAAGCAGGTTCCAGTGCACACCATGTGCCTCCAATTATGAGCTGACCCTCAGACATCTCTGATTTTTGACAGCCAAGTGTATTGTAGTGTTCTATCTATTCAAATCCCCAGAATCCAAATGCAAAGTGTTTCAGAATTCACTCCACATGAGTGAGTGATCTGCATGATTTGGCTTAAAACTACCCAATCTAGTCTGGCTATCAGTGTTATTATATGGTAAACCAAGTGTGAATATCCAGTCTTAATGTTGTTTCTCCAGATAAACATGTTTCCTTTTCACAAATAAAGGATATTAAAAGCCAAATGTGAGGTACATGTCAGTGCACTCCTATCCCATTTCTTTTTATAGGGGACCACAGTCTTGCACCAGTTCTGTCCACTGTATGTGGCCGTGAAGTTCCTGGACCAATAAGATCGACTGGAGATGCCATGTTTGTTCAGTTCACTTCAGATGGAAGTATTACTGGTGCTGGATTTAATGCATCTTACCACAGAAGTAAGCTGCATTTTAAAAAGTATCTATAATCTTTGCAGATTTAAGAGGAAGGAAACAAAGGAGGAAGTGATTATAGATTTGTTTTATTTTTATACCGTTGCCTGTTCTGATCAGCAGGCATTCTCTCAGCACATTTGTACTGTACTAATGTAAGTCTAAATATCTGCAAAATACTGAAAAGATAATTTGGGAAGGTGTTTGAACTTTACCCAGAACTGTGCAGTAACAAAACATTTTTCTTATGGTCAGATTTGCAAGCTGTCTTTTGCAATGTTGTGGGTTTTTAAAAAAATGGAAAATGAGTTCCATGTAATGAAACAGTACAACAGTTTTTATGTGGTTAAAAATTTCACAAGACCATAAAAATGGGGGGAGGGAAACACCCCACCAATGAACCACACCATGACCAAACTGCTTTGATCTGGATATTGAAACAGTCTGTCCTGGAGAAGAAGGATATTTGTACATTGTGCATTTGAAATAATATAGTACAAGAAAAGATTCATAGTCCTTCATAACTTTATAGCAGTTTAGAATTGGTTCAGAAGAGCTTGTGGTTCCCTGTGTCACAGAAGCAGTACCAGAGACTGTCATGTCAACAACAAATTGTGTGAGATTTAGTTTAGCTGTGAGTAGCCAAAATTCAGTATGTTAATTTTGTTAATTGAGACACCATCTACAACAAAGACATCCTGGAAAAGTGTTTTGAAGCTTCAGTCAATGCAAAATGTGGTGGCCAGACCGTTATCAGGTGCTTGCTTTAGAGACCATATATACCTGTCTTACAAGAACTGTATTGGCTTCTAATAGGCTTCTGAGTTCAACTCAAGGTTTTGATCCACAAAGCCCTTAACAGCTTGGCATCATGATATCTGAAAGACTCTCCTACTATACAAGCAATATTGAATGTCTTTTACCACAAAAACCCTATAATGAGACAATCCAAAATGAAATAAGAGATAGTGCCAGAAGATGAAATTCTCAGGTCAGATGCCACACAATGAACTACTGGGGTACAGCAGAAGACAACTACAAGTAGTGCTAATGACACAACTGGACTCAAGCTTAAAGGACATTCAGCTTTTCACATGCTCAGAGGAAAGTCTGAAGCTGCACAACATGTTATAGGAGCATGGAATTTGAGAAGCATAAATCAGGGGAAGGTAAACTTAGGACTTTTTCGGACAGGGATTTGTAACGCAAGCAGCCTCATCCCTGTTGCGAGGCTCCTGCGCTGAAGGGGGTTCATTTCGGATTATGCTGTGCCCGTGCCGATACTGTTGCGGAGGTGCTGGGAGGTTGCAGCGCCATATTTGGTGATTTCCTAATCACGATCAACTTTCATGATTCGAAAATCACCAAATATGGCGCTGCAGCCTCCCAGCACTTCCGCAACAGTATCGGCAGGGGACAGCATCATCTGAAACGGACCCCCTGCCACGCAGCAGCCTTGCAACGGGGACAAGGCTGCTTGCATTACAAATCCCCATCCGAAAAAGTCCGTAGTAAAACAAGAAATGTATAAGCATTGCAATACTTGGGGTGAGCGAGCTAAAGTGGACAGGATATTTTGAGTCTGATAATTTCACAATGTTTTACGCAGGAAAGGCAAATCTAAGAAGAAATGGGGTGACATTAATAGTGAGGAGAGATGTAGGAAAAGTAGTCAAAGGATAGAATGATCGAATCATATCTATAAGATTTCAGGGAAAATCCATCAATTGGTATTTCATCAATTTCCTCCTGTACTCCAGCATAGAATCTTTCAATTTATTCTTCTTATGCCTCTGTATTTGGATCATAAACTACAGAGACAGAAGAAGTATAACTTGAAAGATTCTGTGCTAGAGTCCAGGTGGAAATTGATCACATCCTAAAACAGGACTTCTTGTTAATTACAGGCAATTGCAATGCAAAACTAGGAAACAGAGCAGAATCAAAGCTTGAAGGAAAATTTGGCCTAGGATAAAGAAATGAAGCAGGAGAATGACTGATTGGATTTGGGGAGACTAACAGTTTGTTCATCACAAACACATTCTTGAAGCAACCAAAGAGACAGATTAAATTCTTCAAGCAGTTAAGGACAGACAAGAAGCAAAAGTAAAAGGTGACAGAAATAGAGTCAGAATCCTGAATGCAACTGTTCAGTGACTTGTGGGCAGGGAGAAGAAGAGCTACTATAACAGTTAATGCAGAGAAACAGAAGATGATAACAGAAAAGGAAGAACAAGATATCTCTTCCACACAATCTGAGAAATCAAAGGGAAATTTAAATTAAGATTGGGGATGCTCTACGACCAGCAGCGGAATAAATTTCATGACCAAGTACAAATAAAAAGTGGATGGAAACAATGCATGGAAGAGTTCCTTTTTTGGAAGAAAAAGAACAATATAATTTTAAAAAAATAATTAATTAAGCAATAGGTAAAGGTCTGGTAATGCAAGAAAATTCTGCACAAATGGATTTGAAATCTAATGTAGTCAGTCTTCACCCCAAAAGCCCTTGTTAAGTAATGATATTGATTTTATTTTATTTATTAAAATACTTGTACATTAGATAACTGTTAAATACCTTTAGGATGCTTTACAAATATAAAGACAATCATGACAACCACAGGTGAGACAACTGAAACACTAGAAAATATTAGAATTTGAGAATGTTAATGAGTAACTTTTGAAATGATAGAAGGTATAATTGTATAACTGTATAGAGCTTGAAGCTCTGTATGGATAAGTCATGCTTTTATAGAATTAGATGATATAAAATATAAATAGAATTAAATAGTTTGGCAAATGATTTTCTTAATGATTTTCAATCCATTTTATTCAGGTTGTGGTGGTTATCTGCATGCAGACAGAGGTGTGATCACCTCACCCAACTATCCCCAGACCTATCCTCCAAATCTTAATTGTTCTTGGCACGTTCTGGTTACTTCTGGTTTCATCATTGGTGTTCATTTTGAACAGCCATTCCAAGTGCTTAATGAAGATGCTTCCTGCAGCCAAGGAGATTATATTGAGGTGAGACAAACATAATTATGTCACAGATGGGCCAGTTGTTTTCAAAGAATGTGAAACAGATTACCTTTTATTAAACACTATGTTAATTGCAGGGTTGATATGAAAGCCACTATATAGTCTCATGGAGGAAGAATATTTCACAAATTAATTAATATGTCATGGATCACATTATATGTGAGAGAGCTCAGTAGTGTGTGCAGGATCCTAAAGTTTTCATTAAAAAAATGGTATTTCCTTTTTTTTTCACATTGTGAGGTGAATTTATGAACAGTTTGTGGCCTGATCAGGGTGGTGTTTCCCTCAACCATTTATGAGGCAAGACATCCCAACCTTCGGAATCCATAAACTGTCACTATATGAACTGCAAAACACATCATGGGTTTATATTTACTTTTTAACAAATGCAATGGTCTTTGGCCTGAAAGAACTTGATTAAAATCCTGCTTCTTCTGAAATCATTGAGTGCATTGGAAAAGTAATGCCTCTCAGTTTGGAATAATATGGGAATAATTGGGAATAATTATTGGATCAGGAGAGCAAGTGTGGTGTAGTGGTTTGAACACTGGATTATGACCCCAGAGACCAGAGTTCGAATCCCTGCTCAGCCATGGAAATCCACTGGGTGGCCTTGGGCAGGTCCCACACTCTCAGTCTCAGAAGGCGGCAAAGGTGAACCTTCTCTGAACAAATCTTGGCAAGAAAACCCCATGAAAGGTCCCATTTAGGGACACCATAAGTTGGAAATGACTTGAAGATGCACAGTGACAACAAAAGTTTTTGATCTGGCAGATCTGTTCGAATACAACTTGGAATGCATCTCAAGCTTTAAAAGCGATTTTTAAAAGAATGTTTTTTTTCTAGACTCCTACTCTTGGATCATTTTTAATAAATTGTTCTTCTTGACCATGTACACAATTTATTTATTTTTTTAGCTTCGAAATGGACCAGGACTCTCTGCCCCTCCATTAGGACTCAGTGGCAGGAATGGCCGTTTTTGTGGTAGTGATACCTTTTCTTCAATGTACACCACAGATAACCAGCTGTTTGTCCACTTCAGTTCAGACAGCAGTAATGGAGGACAAGGTTTCAAACTCAAGTATGAGGCAAGGGGTCTCGGTGAGTATTAGCACTAAATACAAACAGAGCTTCTGTGTAGATATAGGAACATAAAATGTTGAGAGGATCCCTAGTGGATGAGACCAAAGCTCCATCAGGCCTTGTGTGCTCCCCACCCACTCTACTGAAACTGCCTCTGCCAAAGATAAACATTCAGAAAAGAGAATTGCCATTCATGGTAGCCTCGTGGAATAACAGTTCTCCTCTAAAGCAAGACAAAGGGCCCTGCTTCAATATGTATGACTTTTCATATTCTTTCTTTTTCTTAAAAAAGTACCGATGTGAACTTCCAGTCTCTTTCAATTTTGTGGAGGGAAAAGCAACTTTACAATTTTTGTAAGAGGGTCCATCCAGTGGTGGATCCTAAGAGGAGGACCAAAAATTTTGCCTGCACCTGATGAAGTTGCCCATGCTTGATCTAGACCATAACCTTTTTTCATGGCCAAGTAGATGCCTCTTGAAAGCTTATATGCAGGTCAATCCTCTTCTGTTATCACCCCATGCCATCGGTATTCTGTGCCATGCCAGAATCATCCATTTAGCCATGATCACCACTAGCTTTTAATGGCATTAAAAGAAGATCAGGCAGTCTACAGAAATATTTCATTAGCCATAATGGAAGACAATCCAGTGCTCCATGGATTGTCTAACCTTTTAAAACCATATAAGCCAGTGACAATCATCATATCTTGTATCAGTGCATTCCCTATATTAATTGTATGCTACATGAAGAAGGGCTCCCTTATTATGACTTGGTGGGTCCCCATGTTGGCAACAGAAGTTTCAGCATGGCTCATATGGTGAATACAACTTCTATTTCAACAGGAAGGAGCCTCACATATATTGTTATGGTTCACCTCTGACATTTAATCTCTCAATCAATGTTTTAACCTTCATGCAACAGGACAGGAGATTCTAGTCCCTCAGAGTCACATCTTGTTGCAGAGTGCACATAAACCTAGAGCTACAGTGTAGGCAGTGTCATTGGAACACTTTCAGTTTTCCCCAATGTCCTCTATTTATTGTGTACAACTCCAGTTGTGTGGAGACTGAACAGGCAAACAGGACTATTAAATTATACACATTATCATCCTTTTTAATGGTTTCATATTGTCCTTCTGTTTCTAGCTTGTGGAGGAAATGTCTATATCAGTCAAACCAGCCCTTCTGGATTTATCTCTTCACCCAACTATCCTGGCAATTATCCACCACATGTTGATTGTGTCTGGAAGATAATCGCTCCCTATGGGGAGGCAGTGGAGCTGCAGTTTCACGATCAGTTTCAGCTTTCACCCAAGTACGTATATACACGTTATTACATTAGCTTTCTTTACATTTTCTAAAGCTAGCCATTGATGTAATGAAATTATCTGACAGCAGTTGATACTGTTTTTCTTATTCTTATAAATCTAGATGATACATGGTTATAACATATTCAGTTTAAAGTCAATCAAACAGTAAAGCAGTGTCACTGAATAGGTGTCACTGTTCCTTGCTGCTACAAACTATCATGGCTTCTAATCTAGAATGTGTAGTATTTTGTGCTATTTTGCAGCAGTAAGGGTGGCATAAAGACACCATATGCCATTGCTATTCCATTCTCAGTCTGGTACCTATCACAGTTGTTCTGAATAGTGAGGAACCTGTGGGTCAGAGGGACCAGCACTGGAACCTTTGGTTGCCTGCTGTAACAAGTTTGTCAGGCACTTTGAGGAAAAAGTAGTTCATATGCACTCAGAACTTGATGCCATAGTTATGGCAGAGTCTGAGAAGGTATCTGGTGCTCCATCTGGTCAGTTTTTTTGGGATCAGTTTCTCCTGTTGGAGCCTGATTACATGAAACAATGACTAAATCAGCCCAACCCACCACATGTAAGCTTGATCCCTGCTCACCTTGGCTGTTAAAATCTAGCAGGAGCAGATTGACTGGATTGGTCCAGGTAGTGGTAAATGCCTTGCCACATCAGGGGGAGGTGCCTGCTGCCTTGATAGAAATATTTAAATATAAAAAATATTTCTTTAACTATATATCCATTACCAAAACAGGTAGAAATAATTGTTAGAGATCTTCCTAAGAACAAAAGTAGAATCTCTGGTGCTGAGAAACAACCATTCAAATTGCCACATACTCTTCCCCCCCTAAATGAATCATGGGCAGGGAAGGAGTGGAGGGAGGCATCCAAGATATACTGGTGGACTGTAGAAGTACTTGAGCTTAGAAGGTTTTTTTTAAGTAATTAATTCCTTTAACTCATTGTATTATGTAAGAAGTAATTCATCATTATGATGTTAAACAGTAACGCAATGTATTAAACGTTGTGCTACCTTTTTAAAAAAAGAGTTAGGAGTGATTAAAAAATGGCAAGCAAAAATCCTAAAATGCCCTCTGAAAGTAAATATACAGGTCACCCCCATATCCATATTGGTTTGGTTCCCGGACTTGCTGCAGATACCAGAAACTGTGGATAAGAGCAAACCGTATTAAAATAAATGGCTTCTGGTACAAACATACCATAAAGTTGCATTGGGGCACCTAGCAATTTCTAGAGAGGACACCTCTCTAGCCATTTTCCAGCAGGACTCTATGGTATGTGTTCCTATTTTTTTTCAGCCACAGATAACTGAAACCATGGATGTTTGTTCTGTAGATACTGGTGGGGGGGGGTACCTGTATAGTAATTTGAAAATGTTTTTTGTTATACCAATAAAGTAATATGCTTGAATATGTTTACCAATAAAGCAACTTGCTTGAAATTTCTATTCATTACATTACTTTTGAAATATCACATTGTTATGTCCTCATTGCCAAGAAGGGTCATTTGTTCCAGTAGCTATATTACTGAACACAGTATAATAGAAATAGGAAGGTTAGTGAGATTGAATGACATCCAGGGTGGAATTTCATATTCACAGCCCTAAAAATATTAGAAGGCTAGAAATACATCTGTGGAATCATCTAACAACCAAAGGGGAATCTTTGCCATCTTCACATAAGTTTCTTGTTATTCTCTATTGTTATATGAAACTGCACCAATAGGAATGAGAGTATACATTGTTTCACAGACATGTCTTTGGCATAATGATTTCATAGTTGATTTAATTTTATTTGCTATTCCCAAAGAGCTTGCTATGCAATTTCCTTAGAGCTCTTTTAAAGAATATAGTAATAAGTGAACAACCTTCTTTTCACCTCAGTGATCAAACAGCATGTACATTTCATTTACTGTGTACTGTCAAATTTTAAATAAAATGCAAAGAACCTTTTGAAGATCAAGATAACTGAAGAAAGATACATTAGAAAAAGAAGTAGAGGAAAAAGTAAACGAACTAGACAAATTGATTTGGGTCGAATCTCAGAAGAAATTAATATCAAAATACTACAAATTAATTCACACCAGGAAATTTGAACAGGAATGTTAAAGATTATATGGCGAGATGGGAACAGGATTTGGGGTACAATATAGAATTGAATGATAGGGAAAAGGCATGGAAGAGAACCGAGAAATTCACTGCATGCCAAGATTTAAAAGAAAATTATCTTAAAGTCTCCAACAGATGGTATTATACCCCAGTGAGACTTAATAAAATGAAGATTATGGTATACGAGAATTGTTGGAGGTGCGGGAAATCTCAAGGTTCTCTCATACATATGTGGTGGTCTTACACAATAGTGAAAAAAATTGGTTAGATGTACATAACTATATCAACAACATCCTACAGATTAACTTGGAATTTGCCCCAGAACTATATTTACTTAATATAATCAGAGGTATAAATAACAATGAAGAAAATAAACTATGGAGGATCATATTATATATGATTACCTTCGCCAGGATGATAACAGCAAAAAAATGGAAGCTAAAAGTACAACCAAAGATAGAAGAATGGAAAGATAAGCTGTTGGATTTAATAGAGTTGGATGAGCTAACTAATAGATTACATCAGAAAACAAGTGGTAAAATGAAGGGAGATTGGGAACCTGTTTTTAAATTTTGGGGAAAATCTGGAGATGTATATAAGAATTTATCAGAAACTATTACTAATTAATTGGGGAAGCAAGTGAATGAATGAAAGTTCACATAATTGATTAAAGCAACAAGTTATTTGAAATATTAAAATCATGGTATAGACAATATTGTGTAAGAGAATCTACTAAATCGTAAAAATAAATTATGGAGTTAGAGAAATCTAGAAGAGTGAAACACAATAGTGAAAAGAGCAGAGAGATAAAGTAGAAGGTCAAGGAACTACATAAAGAGTAGATAAACAACAAAGTAGCTCAAACAAAATGTGTAAAGGAAGTCCGGAGAATAAGATAGTTTGGTAAACAAGGTAGTATTAATTGATGTATGATTAATGCATGTTTCATTTGTATTTGTGTATAACTCTATGTATGAAACTTGATGGAAACACATAATAATAATATGAATAATAAACTTTTTCTTTTAAAAAACCAAATAAAGAATAATTTAAAAAAGTATTTTAAAGCCAAAAAGTCAAATTTCATGAAGAATATATATATTTAAGTGAAATTTTCTTTGTTTCTTTACCTTTGCATACTCTCCCTGAACAATCTGTATAACTTTCTTTCTCTATCTCTTAGGACTTTTTCAGACAATGTAAAAATAACGCTAGCAGCGTCGCCAGGTTGCGACGCTGCAGCGCTAGAGGGCGTCAGTTTCATACGACGCTCCTTCCCAGTGGTACTGTTGCAGTACCGCTGGGACATTTGACCGTGATATTTTTGCTTCTACCGATCAACGATTGTGAGTAAAATATGATGGTAGAAGCAAAAATATCACGGTCAAATGTCCCAGAGGTACTGCAACAGTACCGCTGGGAAGGAGCGTCGTATGAAACTGACGCCCTCTAGCACTGCAGCGTCGCAACCTGGCGACGCTGCTAGCGTTATTTTTACATTGTCCGAAAAAGTCCTAAGTCTTTCCCCTACGACAGACTGATACTCAGGAACAATTTTGTGGCCTAAAATCATTCCTGTTTAATTTATATGATTAAAAGCCATCCTTATAATATATAGTTGGCCCTCAACATTTGCTAGGGTCAGGGGCACAGGACCCCTGCAAAAGTGGAAAAACCATGAATATCTCTAGGTCCCCCAAACCATATTTAACACACACAAAACGTACAGTAAACAGATTCAGCCCAAGTGGATGCCTTTGAGGCAGTGGGTTTCCTTCACAAGGCAGAAGCTGGCAGCCATTTTTAATAGGGACTTACAAGCCTCGCTGCACATTCACAGTTTCAGGCCCCGTCTATATGAGGAGGGGAAGAGACTGCCTTGCAGTAATGGCATTTCACTGCAGCAGTGACTTGTCTTAACATTGTTTTTGCCTCCAGAAGCTCTGCATGCAAGATGGTGGCCGTGAGTGGCTTACTTGCATTAGTACTTAGCTGCTGCCGAACTTTTTTAAAAAAACACATGTCTATGGTGTGCTTGGGCAATTGAGCAATTTTTTGATTTAACAGGACAGCAAAACAAAACAAAAAAACCCAATTTTATTGCCTTAGTGATCACTCGCTAAGGTGAAAATCCAACATGCCGGCAGTGGACGCTTGCCTCTTAGCAAGCCCCACCCCCTGCACTCACCCAGCCAATCAGCTTTGCGCTTCCTCTCATATGGGAAAGTGATTCATATTGAATTGCTTGTCCCAACGAGCAGGAATATGCAACTCTCTCACTTTTAAAAAAAACTATGGGAAAAGCCACAAAGGTTTTTCCTGCACTGTTTTTGCCATTTTGGGCCCCCTTCCTTCCAAACAGAGTGGATTGAAGGATCTTATTTAGACAGGTCGTATTTCCAGCAAATTCTGTGAGGTTATTTTGACCGTTTAGACAACCCCTCAGTCTTACAAAGTTTGCAGTCCCTATTAAAAATGGCATATGGCAGTAGTGAAGGTGGCAGCAAACAATCTGTGCATAATCAAATCTGTAAAAATTAAACCCACAACTGTGGAGGCCTGACTCTAATTGCTCTCATAGTACTATGTGTCTGAAGGCAGATCTCTGACCACCCTTCTTAACAACAGTTTTAATTAAAAGGATTCAGAGGTACTTGACTGAACTAACAGGATTAATAATTGACAAATGAGTCAGAACTAAGCAGACTAAATTCATAGTTTTCTAACCCAGTGCTCAAAGCTGCTTTTCTCATGCTTTTAAATGAGAGGATAAAAACTATGTAAGATGCGCTATGTGCAGCTTTGTGACTAGAGAGTTCTTCCTCTGCAACTGATTTTCAACTCAAATGGCCCTAGGTACTATTGATTACTAACCTCTCTGTCTCCATCTTTGTCATTTCTGCCTCTACAGAATTGAGTTAAGTGAAGGTTGTTAGTTCTGTGTTTCAGCTATTTCCTGAACTGCTGCAAAGTTTTTTCCCCCCCTATTTTTTAAAAAATATTTTTAAGTCTCCTTAGCTCAGCAGGTCTCACATGAGGGTACAGACAATAAAATCACTTTGAAAGAATATTAAACAATTAAAACACTTTAAGTACTTTAAAATGATCTAAAATCTGCACATGTTGTTTTGCATGAGTTGTTAAAATGTTATATTTTTGCTATAAAAATTTATACTTAATAGAGAGAAAAGATTGAATAGAATTTAAATTGTAAGAGGTAATGATAGAAATTATTCAAAAGAAACGATTCAACCAGAGATGAATGTAAATAGGAAGTCAGTTGTTGATGTGGCAGGAGGAAAAGGAGGTTGTGAGAAGATGAATAGTGAAATATATGGAAGAAGGATGATACAAGTTATATGGAGGGCACAACATGTGATGAGAGGGTATGAGTAAGTGATTGAAAGGAATCAAGAAGGAGAGAGAAGGAAAGAGAGTAAGAAAGTTGTAAGAAAGGAATTTGATGATAGGTCCAAGAGAAGATTGTAAAAGGAAATTAGAACATAGATAATACAAGAAGAGAGTTTAGAAATGGGAGCAAAACACTAAGTAATATATACTGAAAATGAAAATGTATAGTTTTCTTTTCTCTTTACTAGTGTTAGATAAGTAGGCATGTTATGTAAGTATTTATGTTATGTTATGTTGTTATGTTATGTCATGTATGTATATGTATGTATTTATGTTTGTACGTATAAAAGAATGAGCGTGTAAGCAGAAGCAACTTTTTAACAATAAACAGTCTGCAAAAAATGTTATATTTATGCATAATTTGCAAATAAAATGCATATTTATAAATTATAAACCAAACCATGATCTCACTGGGCCCTAAATCTGTAGTATTGACTAGGAGATAGAATAAAGGCAGTGGGTTGTGACATTCAGGTATCTGTCATTCTTTTCTTCTTTAAATGTATACATTTGTTGTCTTCTTTTAGCTGTACATTAAGTTATCTCGAATTACGAGATGGAGCTGACTCCAGTGCACCAGTCATTACCAAGCTATGTGGGAATTCTCTGCCAAGCATTCAAAGATCATCTGGTTCGACCCTATATATGAGATTTTGGTCAGACAGCACAGACACACAGGTTGGATTCAATGCCAGATATTCAAAAGGTAAACTGCACATTTTAGGGTACTTTCAGATCAGGCTGTTTTCATTCAATTTCCTGGCTTCCTTCATGGAACTCTCTTGGGGGTTCAGACAATCTTGTCTTCAATTTGCAGCCCTCACTATATTTTTCTTTTCCTCAAAAATCTGTAAAGGAAGAATAGACAAAATAGCTGCACAGTACTTTTGGATTGGTCATGCTAGAACCCCTCCACCTAAAATCACCCCCAATAACTGTAACATTTTTACTCATCTGAAATCTGAAGAAGGAATGGTAAATGTTTAGGAATAATATTATAAATTTTGATCTGAATCAACTTAGTTTGGTCCTAAATATTTTTCAAAATACACAAGCTGATCTGAAAAAGAAATCAGAAGGCTATGTTGGCATTTAATAACAGCACCTAGAATTTTCTTAGCCAAATATTGGAAAAGTGAAAATACCCCCTCAAGTGGGAAATGGTTAGATAAAGTTATTGAAATAGCTGAATTCGACAAATTGTCTTTTGTTCTAGAAGGTAAAGCTGAGAACCAATTCGTGAAACAATGGAAGCATTTATATGATTATATCCAGAATAAAATTTGCTTATAAGTGGTAACAGTATCAGTCAAGCAACACTAACAGAATTTTGAATGTATGCAGGGCCGGTTTAAGGCACCGGTGGCGTCAGCATTCGTAGGGGGCCCCATCATTGTGGGCCGCCCTGTAGTAACCCTCCTCTTGCAAAAACATTATTAGTAATAATCTGAATATCCTGTACTGTGAATAGCTTAGGTTGAGTTAGGTTACATTGACCTGAGATAAACATAAGCGCCCTCCAAAATAAAGCATTGCAGGGGGCCCCAAAATTCCTTAAACCAGTCCTGAATGTATGTAATACAAAATGTTTATAACACATGAAGCAATACATAAAGAGTTGTCACGGTTATGGTCCTGATAGGCGAAGGTGGAGTTTCCTCTTTATGAACCTCTCGGAGGATAACATAGATTGTGATAGAGAATTAGCTGGTACCTTAAAGTGGGGGAAAATCTTATTGTGAGTTTGTTCTTTTTCTGTTTCTTGTCTATGTGTATAGGAATGTTTTAGTGATGTGTTAATGTGCATATGTAATGTGTGAAGGGTTTAGTATTGTTTTTTCGTTTGTAGTTACTTAGGTTCTAAGTATGATGTATTTATGTTTTGTATATTCTTGTTTACTCAAGAATGTTAGTAAAAATAAATGGCAAACAAACAAATAAATAAATACACAAACTGATCCCTCCCATAACCCCAATCTTTCTGTTCTATCTTTCTAGGATCCCGGACTTCAAAATCAGTCACAAAAAGTATTTATACAGCCTAATAAAGAACTAGGATGTGGCTACTGTTCAAAAGTATATTTTAGAAATGCTTTTAGAACAGATTTCTCCAAATGTTGTTGGATTCCACTTTTCATCAGGCTCAGCCAACCTGGGCAGGGGTGATAGATGATGGGAATAGTAGTTCATCAACATCTGGAGGCCCAGAAGTTTCCCACTTTGAAGCCCATTTTGGGAAAAGGGAATGAATGAATGAATTCTAATCCCTGCTTTTTTCTCTATAGTAATATTCATATTTCTAATTACTGGTTACCAGATTCACATAATGCAGATTCACAGTAAATAATAAGGCATTATCTGGGGCCCTTTCATAGTACATGGTTATAGAGCTATGATTCCACTTTAACCGCCATAGTGACATCCAGTGGAGCCCTGGGATTTGATGTTCAGGGAAAGCTATTTTGAAATCTCAGCCAGAGAGGTCTGGTGTCTTGAACTACAAAACCCAAAATTCCGTAAGATGTACCCATGGTGCTTAAAGTAGAACCATAGTTGTATAGTTGCATAGTATGATAGGCCCCTCATGATCTCATATAATCCCTACATTAAGCTATCATCTTGAAGTTGGGAGGAAGGTAAAGAAAGACTGTTGCAAGATGGCTGAGAGGAAGAATGATCTATTTCTGGACATGAATTATCCATGATAGAGGCTTATGCTTTTCATCCAATGGTTCTTCACAGACACAGTGATGGTTGATAGCCCCCATGTTAGTGAATCAGGGAATACTGTCTGGGTTTTAGTCCATACTTTAAAAGAGAAAACTCTAGGTACTGAACAAGTTTGGGGAAATGGGTTCAGTATCTTGCAGAGTTCCTTTAAATTTCAGACTAACAACCAGGGTGTATTTACTTTCCCATGGACATGAAAGCCACCAGCTACTACTGGTTATGTGCTTCAAGTGTTGTTTTGCACGAGGCACAGTTCTAGGGCAACAAATGCTAGCATCTGACAAGGACTGATCCTCACACTGAAAAGCAAACATCCTATCCAAATTCATCGACACTAGTATACTATTATCACTTTGAAAATATATTTTCTGGCATGGTTTTCAATGAGAAGGAAAGGTAAGAAAGTTCCTATGACAGGAATGGTGAGAACTGTTCTGTGTCTTTGCAGCTGTATGTGGTGGAACACTGACAGGACAAAATGGACTAATTGAAAGTATTGGATTTCCTGATGTTCACTATCCGGACAATTTGCTGTGTGAATGGTTTTTCCATGGGCCTATGGGTCATTATCTCAGCATTAGCTTTGAAGCACTAGATATTCAGAACTCCTTAGAGTGTTCAAATGACTACGTTGAAATTCGAGAACAGAGTGCTTCAGGTTGGTGAAACATTTCTCCTATAATGTCCTGGGTGGATAATTAAATTATATATTAGCCATATCTTGCAATAATTACAGTTCAGAGTAGGACACACCCACTCTGGTATGTACCAGTTGCCTGCAAAACCTTCCCAAACATTTTTGCCTTGCCTTTACAGTCTCCACCTGAAAAAACCATCCCTATGTGCTACATGGATAAAGCCAGCATTACTCCCCATAAAATGTC
The DNA here is from genome assembly GCA_030847615.1 of Gambelia wislizenii. Taxonomy (NCBI): domain Eukaryota; kingdom Metazoa; phylum Chordata; class Lepidosauria; order Squamata; family Crotaphytidae; genus Gambelia; species Gambelia wislizenii. The sequence continues at coordinate 127,797,106 of JAUMIR010000006.1, read as the reverse complement.
ACACGAGACCATTGGGAAATCTGCTTTATATCTAAACTTGCCCTATGCAAAAAAAATTTCCAACATGCTTTATAACTTTCTCCCTGTCCCATCAGTACCTATGACTGTCATTATCTATGGAAAGATCAAGAACTACTGCCTAGGATCAAGGGAATGAGCCCTGCACATCCTAACCTGTGCTTTGCTTGATAGTACACAGCACACCATCAGTGCTTAAACATGCAATGCAATAAAGATTTATACACAGCACAATGCTTGTTCTAAAGAAAACTGTGTTCATGTCAAGCCAAAAGGAATCACATTGTTGTCTCCCTAGTTCTGGTGTCACTATTTGTGTTGTTGTTGTTGCTGTTGCTTGCCTTCAAGTAATTTCTGAATGGGAACTCTAAGGCAAACTGATTGTTGGGTTTTCTTGGCAAGATTAATTCAGATGGATGAAGGCTTTCACAGCTGACATCCATAGATTTTCCTTGGGTTTTTTCCGGGCTGTGAGGCTGTGTTCTGGAATAGTTTCTTTCTGACGTTTCGCCTGCATCTATGGCTGGCATCTTCAGAGAATGAAGAGGCCAGCCACAGAGGCAGGCGAAACGTCAGAAAGAAACTATTCCAGAACATGGCCTCACAGCCTGGAAAAAACGCAAGGAAAATGTATAGTTCAGAAGGAGTTTGCCATTGCCTCCCTCTGAGGCAGAGAAAGCGTAACTTGCCCAAAGTCACCCAGTAGTTTTCAATAGTCAAGTGGGGATTTTGAAATGGTGAAAAAACTCCTCATGGAATGTGAGGAGAATCCTACCTGTCCTAATGCTATTCCATGTGATTTTGCCATATTGTGAAGGAGGGGGGCAAAAAAAGTGCCAAAAACCTCTCCAGAAAAGTCTTCACGGCTTTTCCCATATTTAAAAAACAAACAAACAGGGAGGGGGATGTGCATTCTTGCTTGGTAGGACAAGCAAGTCAATTTGATTTGCTTGCCCATACGAGAGGAAGCACAAATTTGATTGGCTTAATGAGTGCAGGGGGGGTGGGACTTGCTAACAAGGCAAGTGCCCACTGTCACCATGCTGGATTTTCACCTTAGTGAACAAGAGCTAAGGTGAGAAAATGGGGTGTTGGCTTTTTTTCTTTTGTGCTCAATTGAAAAATCACTCAATTGCACCTTGGACATCATTTTTAAAAAAATAAGGTCAGCGGCAGCAAATTGAGGTAAGTGCAAACACAAGTAAATCACTTGCAGCCGCCATGTTTACTAGTGGACATGCCAAGCTTATGGGGGCAGAAAAAACATTAGGACAAGGCACAGCTGCTGCAAAATGTCAATACTGTGAGACATTCCTTTCTTTATGGATTTGTATATACAAGCTCCTGGTCTCCAGAATCCTAGTCCAGCGCCCAAACCATTACACCACACTGCCTCTCTAGTTGTGTTACTATCTTTTTAAATTAAAAAACCCTTAATTATTAATTTCAAATCAGAAGTGCAGTTTTCACCCTAACACTTGTTTGTTGTTTTTTGCCATCAAGTTGACATTGGCTTATGGTGACTGTATGAATGAGTGATCTCCAAGAGCCCAGGTCAACTGCCCTGGTCAGGTTTTGCAAACTTAGGTTCAGGGCATCTACTTGTAGAGTGGTCTTCCTCTTTCCATAGTGCCTTCCACTTAACATAACCATATTGTCTTTTCCAGTGAGTCACATTGGACATTTTCAGACAGGGCCAAATACTCCGTTCCTGCCCGCCACCTCCATTCCTGCCGGAATAGAAGAAAAATGTTTGCATACTTACCTTCATTCCATGGCAGGACCATCCTCCCCCTCCCCTCGCTGGCCAATGAAATCGCGTCCGTTCTCGCAAAAGAACAGGCGCACAGCAAATTTAAAAATAAAAAACCCTAATAATAAAAATAATTTAAATAAATAAACCCAAACGTCAAAATAGTACGCCAAGCACAAAAACACAGAAAATAAAAACAAGTAACTCGGGGAGGGGGAGGAAAGGGTGCCACTTACCTGGATGCCCCGATCGTGCCCAGAAGTGCTTGGAATGGACCTCCTCCCCCGCAGCTGTCATCTCGCAACAGGAATGGGGCTCCTTTTCCCACATCCCTGATTCCATGACAGACAAGGCACGGGTGGTCTGCTCATGATGTTTCTTCGTGAATAGAATATTCCAGGACCAGCACAGGGGCAGGACAGAAGCAGGACAGAACAGGTTGACGTCGTCTGAAAGGGAGACCCTTTTTCGACCCTATTCCGTGCCTGCCACAGAATATTGACCCCATCCGAAAATCTCCATTGTTTCATGATATGTCCAAACTATAGCAGCCTCAGTTTAGTCATTTGGCTTTTAGTGAGAGTTCAGGACTGATTTGCTCTAGCACCCATTCCCTTATCTTTTTAGCAATCCATTGCACCCACAGAACTCTCCTCCAGTACCATGTTTCAAACACATTTCAAAATCCTGTAACCAGGATTAAATTGGCATGGAGTTATGCTAGCACAATTGTTTTTCACTTTTCTTGATTGCAGATGGTAAAGATAATATATATATATATATATATATATATAAATACTTACAGCACATTGCAGATCATCCTCTTTATTGACTACTCTTTTTACTTACCTAGGGGATTTATTAGGTAGATACTGTGGTGCTACTATACCAAATGCTGTGGATACCTCTGGCAACCTGGCTTATATAAAGTTTGTCACTGACGACTCCATCAATGCTCCAGGCTTCAAACTACATTTTGCTGCAAGTATTGAAGGTTGGTTACAGTGCTTTCATTTCCTTTCTAAAGATGTCAAATTTCTCTCAACTGCATGCTTGCACAGCTTGCTTTTTCTATATGTAAATCAATACAAATAGCTAAATACATCCAGGATTCTTAATGGTGCAACTTGCCTTGCATATTGCTAAATCTGAATATTGTTTATTTCATGACCTTGGCTTGGTATTCTAGTATAGTTGTTTCTGGTGGTGACTTTTTGATTTAAGGTATCCCGATCTTAATTTCCAGCTTGATTATAGTATATGAAAAATTAAAACATGACAAGTATTAAACACTATTAAGTATTCCCTTTTTATTTTATCTATCATTTCTTGTGAATCACTATACATTGTGTTTTGTTCAACAAGAAAGTAGTAATTGAGACTGATCATTCTTTGTGTTCTTGCAGAATGCGGAGGTGAACTTATTGGTGCTGTTGGGACATTTACCTCCCCCAATTATCCAAATCCTTACCAGCAAAAAATAAAATGTGAATGGAGAATCATGGTGCCAGTTGGACGGCGGGTCACTCTTACCATTAATGACATGAATTTTGGATTGAGCCAGAACTGTAGTGTGGATTATTTGGCTGTAAGTGTGAGGAGAACAAAGATTTGAATGACTATAGAATACAGAAATTGCATTTAACTACAAAAAATAAGATAATGGGAAATAAGACAGATACGGATTTAAGATAAACATTTAATATGGATATACTTAATATGCACTGAAGTTTGGGTTACCAAGCCTAATCTATACTCTTCTACACCTAACACTTCTGTGGTAAGGATTATTTCCATTGCAACAGATGACTATGGCCAATGTTGCTATCAGCAAGCTTGCCATCATTATTTCCTAGGTGAAGTTTTGAGTCAAAGTCTCACAGCATACAAGGAGTTAGGAACAAGGAAAGTGGCTGAGGAGGCAGCTGCAGTGCTGTAAATTAGCAGAAAAGCCCAATGTGTTGTCTTCTTTGTATACTCTAGATGTCTTCTTCAGGGGGGTTCTTAGAATCAAAGTTCAGAAATTTCTGAACCAGGAAGTCCTACACTTCAGACTTTTCATTTGTCCAGTAAATGGTTTCAGAGTTCCTGGTTCAAATATTTCTGAAGTGTTATTCGAAGTAGCCCTACAGAGATCACTATATCTGATTGGTGACTGGAGATAGGGTTAGGATAATGTCCCTTTAAGTGCAGAGAGAAAATGTTGAAGCAACAGATCACACTAGCACAGCTGATGTGGGTATATGCACAGCTGTAGCTAGGCAGAAGCTGACAAGCCAAACTCTCCTATAAAGATACACTCTGTGGAGTTACTGTTGTGGGCTGGTGTCAAGGAGTGCTGGATGTTTGGAGAATTGTTGTTGGGTTTGTTATTGAGGTTTGTGTATATTCTGTGTTTGTTTTGTACTGGAACTGAAGATAAAGCCTCCAGAAGGATCTTGTTGCTTGTAAGTCTTCTTATTGTGGGTGAAAGTGGATCAAAGCAGTGATAAAGCCTGCTGGCTGAAGCCTTTGTTTTTCAAACCCTATTCTGCTGTGTAGTTTATCTGCTGTTTGGCTACTCCTGGGTTTAGTTTGTCCCCAGGTAGTGCCAGGTACCTCTCAGTGAGCCTATACTGAGTGGACAGATAGTAGGGATTCCCCTCTTGTATTACTTGTTGCTCAATAGGGTTGCTAATCTTGGGGCCTAGCCTTGAGTCTCCAGTTTTCATGGGTCATCTCCAGGTGGGAGACCTATGGATATACCAGTGTCTGTGTACCTATGGATTAGAATGCAGTCTCTTTTCAAACTTATAAATTGAGGCTTTTATTGAGGATGTTACAAAACACAATATTTTTGTTGTAAAACATTTTAAAACAATTGCAAAACTTTGACACAGGTTTGAAGTGAATTGGACAATGTTGGTTTTTTGGGTGTTTACTAGAAACCTGAAGTGATGTATTGTATCTTAATTATGGGAGTGTTGCAAAATGCAGTGGGTTAGTTACAAAGCATTGCAAAACAATTGCAAAACTTTGGCACAGGTTTGGAGGGGATGCCAAATTTGGAGGTTCATAGTTAACAAAGCTCATGATACATAACACATAGCCAATGGCCTTTGCTGGTCCCCAGTTTTGGTCTGGAGACATCAGGATCTGGGACAATCCTGAACCGGCAACCTTACTTATGAAACTTATGAGTTACTTGTATAGTTGGTAATACACTCAAGCATACTTATCTCCCTTTTCAGCACACTCAGCTGGCACTTGCAGGAACTGAGAGAGTCCTGGTTTGAGGAGGACTCAGCTGGCTGTTGCAAGCACCAGCTAAAATTTGTCCAAGGGTGGATGAGCCAAACTAGTATTTGGCCCTCCACGCAACATCATCTGACCAACAAAGAGTACATGTAGGAATCCTTCCTCAGTTATGGTGTCCATCCTCTGACTTAGGAGAAAGATTGTTTTGAAAAGTATACCCATTTGTTTTATTTTAAATTAATAGGTACACAATGGTTTGGGTGAAAATACACCTAGACTATCCAAACTCTGTGGTGTGGTGGATCCAGGCACTCAAGTAAAATCCTCTGGAAATAAGATAACAGTTATTATGATAACAAGCCATGATGATTCAGAGGCAAGCTTCAGAATTACCTATAGGTCTGATGAAGATGCAGGTAATGTAATATATTTGATTGGACTGGTGAGCAGAATTAAGATAAATAGAATTGGTTTTGTTACTACTTTTCAACTGTAATTCATTTCTTTTATATTGTCATTTTGTTGTTGTTATTTGGGATTTAAAAAATAAATAAATATTGGCCTGGAATATGTGTCTGGATGTTGAATATAAAGTAATCATCCACATCTGATTGATAGCTTTCTTCTTCCATATTGTTCCTGCTAATGACTTTCATAAGGGGAAATCCATTCTATACTTGTCTAGACTTGTTGTATCTTAGCATGCAAATAGGAAAATGGGGGCTGGGTCTCCATTTGTCTTATAATGTTAGAAACTGTAATGTTGGAGATGCCCACAGATGGCAAAGCTACTTTTGCTGGTCCACTACTTACAGTATATCCTGTGAATTGTATCTGAAAGTAGTAGAGCCTAACTGCACTCCAAGGAAAAGCAGCAAAGCAGCAGGAATGTTCCATTTTTCCTGCTGCCTTTCCACATGACATCATTGTTTTTTCATTCTGGCCCCATAAGGGACCAAGGTAAAACCGTGCTAACCAGAAAAGCCTGTTTGCACAAAGGTGCGGTTTTAGCTCAGTCCTCCATGGGACCAGAACGAAAGAACCCCAGAAGGATGCCAACGTCATGCGGGAAGGCAGCAGGAAAGACTGAATGTTCCTGCTGCTTTGCCACTTTTCCTCGTAGTGCAGTAAGGCTCATAGTTCTTGGAAGAGACCCAATGAAATTAAGGGGCTTCTGACTTACTTCCCCAATTGATTTCAATTGGTCTAGTATACAGATGACTGAATCCAACCCAGTGTCACAGGCTCTAATTTCACTGCTCCAATATTATGAAGACTAATGTTTTAGTCTATTTTGGCTCTCCATTTCTCCATGCTTTTAAAAGAAAGGTAGGGAAGAGTAGTGATACAATAAGGAATACAGTACAATAAGGAGGACAGTTAGGTCTTTGGGCATTTTAGAAGATGGTAGATGTTTTCTGCATATTTTTCAAAGCATGTCTCTTGGTTTAAAAGATATTGCGTGACAGAGGTGCCTAGAGTATGGACTTGGAAATCCCTAGTAAACAAGTACAAATGTTTTTAAAATTTGATTTATTTATTTTAAATTATTTGTATTCCACCCGGAACACTGAAAATCACCCGCTGTTTATGTCAGAATATTTCTTTGGAGCCACAGCACAATTATTTGTGTTCCAAAACTATTTCTTACTTCTCCATTGTGTTTCTTTAGTGTGTGGTGGACATCTGATCAGCTCAAATGCAGGGAACATCACTTCTCCAGGCTATGATGGTATCAGCAATTATACAAACAACTTGAACTGTGAATGGGTCATCCAAAATCCACAGTCATCCATCACAACTGTTTCCCTGCTCTTTGAAGATTTCCACTTGGAACGGAGCACTGATTGTCAGAATGATTACTTAGAAATTCGACAAGGTGAGTTACATAGCCCCTCTGGAACCAGTAAATAAAAGTCACTAATATACTTCTTTCCCTAGTGTTGTGGTATTTTGAGTGGGCAACCTATTATCTGTTAAAACAACAAGAAATCTTTTGGTACCTTCATGAATAACAAAATAAACTTTCAGGTACTGAGGCCCACTTTATCTGATGCACTTTCAGTTTTCTGTTGAGGGACTTAGAAGTATCTGTTATGATCCACAGTGGTAAGGAAGGATGGAACCAGCAATGTACAGGCTGGGAGAAAGAACAATTAGGCATCTCTTTTCTCTTTCCCACTCAGCACATTGCCAGGAAATGGACAGATCAGTCTGCCAGAAGAGTGAACCGATAACTTTCAGAAAGATTTTGACTTTGTGTTGAGGGATACAAACAACCCTAGAGACACAGGTTGCTACCCTTTACTCTAAGTGAAATATTAAAATACATTTTCTTAAAAGGAAAAAAAAACTTATTTTCCTTGTGTATCTGTTACTCATTTGTCATTGTTTTCCCATTATCCTGTTATCCTCAAAAGTGTGAACTTAAAAATCAAAACCTACTTAGGACTGTAGAGAAACACAAATGGGCTGGTAAAGAAATTCATGTCTGTCCTCAAGAAAAAGGCAGTTCATGAAGGGTGTTGGTGAAATGATATTAAAGTTTATATTTTTACAAGAAGATTGTTTCTGTGTCAGTGGCCTACTTTCTCAATGAAGTCTAGGAGCACCAGTAAGTAAATTCCTCTTCTCTTATCCTCTTTCACATCCATGAGGAGAAGATTGGCAGCATCTGATTCTATTTTAAACCTAACCCATTTGCTGACATGTCTTAATACAGACATGTCAGCAAATGGGTTAGTTTTATGGAATTATTGTTGATCCTGGTTTCTTTGAAATAACTAGAGTTTAAACAAAATATAGCACAATCCTAAATATACACTGGACTGACTATGTGACGAATGTTGCTGTCCTTGAGCAAGCAGGGATCACCAGCATTGAGGCCATGATATTGAGAACACAGCTGCGCTGGGCAGGGCATGTTTCTAGGATGGAGGACCATCGCCTCCCAAAAATACTACTCTACGGTGAACTTGCCACGGGTCAGCGTAAGAGGGGCGCTCCAAAAAAGCGATACAAGGACTCTCTGAAACAACATCTCAGGCTCAGCCAAATTGATCACCAACAGTGGTCCGCCCTGGCCTCACATCGGGAGGCATGGAGACGCACTATCCACAATGCTGCAGCCTTATTTGAGAACTCACGCCGAACAAGTCTTGAAGAGAAACAACAACGCAGAAAGAATCACAACCTGGAAACATCACCCAAGGAGACCTTCTGCTGTGCTTTCTGCAACCGGACTTCTTTATCTCGGATTGGCCTTTTTAGTCATCAGCGCGCTTGCAGAAAACGCGGGATGAGTCCTTCCTGAATCTTCGTTTGCGAAGAAAAGCCAGAGAGAGAGAGAGTTCAGTGAGTTTGGCTGTAGCAGAACACTGTGGTCTATTTGAGAAGTGCAAATACTGTAGATGCTTCCAATCTCTTTCTCACTTACATGAAAGATGAGGGGGCAGGGAGTATATTTAAACAATTGCTGTCAGTTAGCAATAAGAGTTTCGGCTCAAGAAACCACAACAATTGTGTATATTGTCTAGTTTTCTGTGATAACGAGTTCAACTGACTCCAGCTGTCCATAATTTCTTTTATTTAGAGGATTCTGATGGGGAGCTCTTATACAGACTGTGTGACCACAGTGCACCTCAAGAACCACTACTAATAGCATATCCTCAGATCTGGATACAGTTTTTGAGTGATCATAAAAATACAGACAAAGGATTCCTTATCTACTATGCATCTCTAGGTAAGTTGAATGTTACTTTCAGTGTGTGCATGCATTCCAAAAGGTTATTGTTCATTGTCTATGGCAATCTCAACAGATTTCACACTGCACTAAAATTGTTGAAGTTACGGTCCCAATAGTAAACCCATGGCTAGCAATGTTGATAGATGAGGTGTGGTGGGGTTTTCCATAACATTTATAGTCAGGAACCTGGTTTTTCTAAAGGACTATTTACTTTTAGGCAACCAGGCCTTCCTTGTTGTGGCACCCTGTTGTTGTTGTTGTTACCACTGCCACTACTACTACCACCACTACTACTACCCCACCTTTTTTCTAGCTCCGGACTCAGGGTGACTTACAACAGATTTTTTTTAAAAAAAATCACAAAGTAGAGAAGTTAAAAAGTGATTAAGCTATCAAAAAAATTAAAACCAGTTACACACATAAACCATAAAAAAGACAACAGCATAACATAAAAAATAGAAAACTCAGAACATTGTACAAAGCGTCTCCTGCCCAAACAAGTCCTCAAAGGTCTGTCAAAACAGAAAGGTCTGCACTTTTTTGTGGAAATGAGAGTGGGGAAGGTGCCAGTCTAAGGGGCTGGTTCCATGACAGGAAAAAATTCGCAACATTCTGGATTACCGTTCTTTCTCATCAGGAGTGCATAAATCACACGACTCCTGGCATTTTCAGATGATGAAGCCAGATCCAGCAACTTTCTGTTTCCCTTAGTTCACACAGGCAAAGATGGGGAGGGGATCGCCTCCAGATGATTAAAACCAGGCAGGAGGCAGGGAGGGAGCAAGGAGGGGGTTATGGAGACCATAAATAATGAGAGGAAAGAAAAAGGACAAACAAACAAGGGATCGAAAGAGCGATCTGTCAAACTCTCCCCCCCCCCGTCTTCCCCAGCCCCGAAAGGCTTCTATAAAGAAATGAGTCTATGAAAGCATGAACAAGCAAAAGCATGGTGGAGCGAGCTCCTTACTTCCATTCATGTATGCACACACAAACGCACACCACAGAACTAGGGCTTGCCTCATTCCTAATTGTTTTCCCTCCCTCTGAAGCCTTGAATAAAGGCAAGTGAATGGAAGGACAAACAAACAAAAGAACGAACATGCGAACGGTTGTTTCCCAGCACACACGAATGCACACACACACACTCACACCAGCGAAGCATTTTCCAAACCCCCAAAGCCTTCCTTTGAAACGGACAGGAAGGGCTCAGCACATTTTCAAAGTGGGCTGCAAGCAGAAGGAGGGTGAATTTCTTCTCTCCAACCCCTCAGTTTATTCGGATAAAGCAGAATGGTCACTCCAACCAATCAGGATTCAGCTCTGCTCACAGTAATTCAAAAAGGCAGATGCCAGTTTACACAATCGTTAGTTCCCACGATAAATTATGTGCAATTTCGCAAACTTAATCAAAAAAGTGTGGGAAACTAGCGAAAGCTGATACTGTGCAACTTATGGGTTTTTTGCACCCCCTCCTTCTGAAAAGGACACTGTTGCTTCGAAATGCGTGGGAACTATCAGGCTTCTTGTCGCATTCTTTGAGGATTTATTTTGCCGTGTAAACGACCCCTAAGTTTTCTGTGAAGGGTGTTCTAGACCCTGGCAGCAACTACTGAGAAGGCCCTTTCCTGTGCCCTCACCAGATGAACCTGTGGGAATTATTGGACAGAGGAGGGCCTCCCCAGCAGATCTCAAAACACAGGCAGGTTCATAAGGGGGATTATGGTTTTGATACTTCCTTCACTGTTTTTTCACCACCAGATCAAGCTCTGTTTATATTCTATTTACCATCAGATTGAATTTTTAATTTGAATTTTTTTCACAGCTGCTTTAAAAGTAAATATTGAAAGTTTTTTTTAAAAAAAAACAGCCCGTTGCCGACATTAGCTGTAATTGTAGTTTAATTCTTCCTGTTCTTCTTTTCATTCATTTTTAGGGTTTAGTTTAGGCTTTAAAATTCTTGTGTTTTGTCTGTCTTTCTGCAAAATAACTGTTTCCACTGTACTGGCAGTTCTCTAAACATATAGAAGATATCTAGTAGGGCCTTAATATTGATGCAGTATTCTTATGCCATTACTTAGAAATCTACATAGGACGAAACTACAAAACTGGTATGCGCTCCTTCGTGTTTGTTGAAGTGGGGCAGAATTGTGGAGACAATAAAAGTAGATAGTGTTTCTCACAGTCTTTATTGCCCTGATATGAGAAACTTTGGTGATTCCTTTGGCCTTCATAGAACCACTTGCCTGGAATGTTTTCTGGAGTTCTTTTTGTATTTACTTCCCCCTCCCCTTGCATGTTTTGCAAGTTTGCATGCTATTTGATAAAAGAAAATTATAGTATTTGTGGTTGGGAGTGTGTGTGTGTGGGGGGGTTGATATGCCTGTTGTGCAGAAGCTAAAGCTTTAAGTATTTCAAATTTCATTTCAGCCTGTGGTGGTGTGCAGGAAGGTGAAAGTGGGATTATTTCAAGCCCTAACTACCCACAACCTTACAACAGTTCCAGTCTCTGCTCCTGGCTCTTGATTGCACCAGAGGGACATACCATCAATGTGAGTAATCAATCTGTAGACAACATGGCAATTTCTACATCCTTAGATTCTGATTTTAGGCAAAAATGGTTCAAGGCAGGTAAGATGGTTCTTTTATTCCAGGTCTGCATACCATGTTATTCACCAATCTGAAAGTAGCCTATTTTTTTTTAAAATATATTTTTTATTGGTTACAGGCGGTATATTCTCATACATATATTGCAAAGTATCATCACACTTTTACCTATTTACATTACCGCTTATTACAAAACACATTGTATAATTGCCCTTTTTATAACATACTGTAACTCTATTTCGTTATCTAAAATAAGTTAACACAAAGTATATTCATACCATATTTCTATACATTCGTATCATATTTCTATATGTATCTCCTGTCTTCCTTCCTGTTCACCTCTGCAGAGATTCATTTTCTCTTCCTCTTTTTCTGTTTTCTGTTTCTTTCTTTCCTTAAGTGTTCCTTCTATGCTTATCCAGCCATGCATCTTTTTTATTTTACCCGTACATGTCTAACTGTTCTTGTATATCTTTAAGTTTATACTCCTACTTTAAATTTATTCTCCTTCTTTATATGGCCCTTCTTCTCTTATAAAGGTCAATAATTCTTTACGGTCTTGTATTTTGCCCAAAATTTCTCCATCGGCTCCCATTCTTTTGCAATTTTGCAAAAGAAAGTAGCCTATTAACCAGTATGGTTCATCCAAGGTGCAATAAATATCATTTTTGCCATTTCCCAAGGAATACAAAAACAGGGAGGAAGGTTATCCAGTAGTTTGGAGGTTATAACAAAAGCCTAAAATGGAAGTATTCAAAGTGCAGCTCTGGAGATGCATGCATCTCCTTAGTCTTTTTGGTGCCCTTTGAGTTGGTCAGGCTCCCCAGACTATCCCCCACCCCCACAAAGTGATTTCCCTCTTCTAGAAGCTTCTGGGATCAGCAATTCTCCTTTCAAATAAGGTGCAGGTTTTACCTACACTGTGTAACACCCACACCCACATACACACATTTGTGTGTGGCTTAAAACAACAAAGAGCCATGTGGCACCTTAACAACTGCATTGTGGCACAAACATTAGTGGACTACAGCCCACTTCATCAGATGCAATAAAAGGCGGGTGGATTCCATTTGGCTTTTTTTATCCCAAATCATTCAAGCCTGGTTTTGTCTCACAATTTCTACATTTGAAATGTGTATACTGTAGAAGTTTCCAGGTGATGCAGTTCTTCATTAGGCTGAACATTTTTTTTTTTTACTAATTCTAATCAACTGACAGAGGAAGGTATCTGATTTAACCAAAACAATTGTATTCATTTCATTTAGATTATAGTACAAAAGTCAGAAATTTTTTACTGTACAAGGGTTATCTCCAGATGAGGCCTCGAGTTCTTGCTTTGTGCTGTGAGCTTGCTGGTACCCTGCCCCAGTGCAAGCATAAAACCATTTTAAACATGAAACTATCCAGATTTTTAAAATGGTTTGCCTTGAACATCCATACAATGGAACAAAAGTTTCAGGGACACCTTTTCAATATGTAATCTATTCACAATATATTTAATTGAACAAGAATGTATGGCAACCTTACATCACTTCAATGGTAACTGGCATCCCTAAGACTAGCTGTGTCACTAGAAGTGCAGCCAATTACATCTAAGTTGCTAGCCAAACTCCTCCCTTTCTAGGAGTAAGTAGATGCAAGCAATATATTATGATTAACTAAATTGAAGAAATTTTATATGGCTGTATCAATTTCTGACATATGTAAAGTTGAAGGCTTTCATGGCTGGCATCCATAGATTTTCCTTGTTTTTTTCCGGGCTGTGAGGCTGTGTTCTGGAAGAGTTTATTTCTGACGTTTCACCTGCATCTGTGGCTGGCATCTTCAGAGAATGGTTGGGTAGGAGTGTGTGTGGGTGTTATATACTGTGAACTCCTGTTGAAGAGGATATGTAAATTTGTGTATTTGAATGGTTAGTTTCTGGGTGAAGATGTGCAAGGAGGATTAGTGTCCGTCTGGCTAATGCAGTGGTTCTTAACCTGTGGTCCCCAGATGTTGTTGGACTACAGTTCCCAGGAGCCCCCTGAGGTCCCACCTTGACAGCCAGGTGGTCCTCCTAGTCATTAGTGAAGCTGTGAGTTCAGTCCTACAGCCTCACTAATGACTGGGAAGACCACCTGGCTGTCAAGGTGAGACCTCAGAGGGCTCCTGGGAACTGTAGTCCAACAACATCTGGGGACCCACAGGTTGAGAACCACTGGGCTAATGGTTGGCTAATGGACCAACAGGACCTCTCCAACAGGAGTTCACAATATATAACCCCCCCACACACACACTCCTACCCAACCATTCTCTGAAGATGCCAGTCACAGATGCAGGCAAAATATCAAAAATAAACTCTTCCAGAACACAGCCTGACAGCCCGGGAAAAAAAACAAAGGGAAATCTAATTTCTGACGTACTTTTTGCAAATACAACTGCATGCTCACAGTGTTCTTTGTTTGTCCTCAGCTTACTTTTGTGGCCTTTGACATTGAAAGACACAGTGTTTGTGGCTGGGACTCGGTTACCATTCTGAATGGCGGATTTCCTAGTTCTCCTGTCATAGGACGATATTGTGGAACAGCATCACCAGGCACCATTCAGTCAGGCTCCAATCAGTTGTTAGTAAACTTTCATTCTGACCACTCTGTACAGGGAGGTGGATTCCAAGCAACATGGACTGCAGATTCTTTAGGTAAGTAGGAACTCCCCACCCCTGCTTATGCACAGAATGCATTCTTTGAATTATTGCTATGCCATGTGTTCCTGGTGATTTATTTCTTCCAAGTGCTCTGAATGCAGCTTCCACTTCCCTTTCTAAAATTGTAGGTTCATATTGAAATGATTCTTCCTCAAATAATTTGTCATCCCTTCATCTCTTTTATATAGTTTTTCTGTGTATTGGTTCCCATTGTCTTTTTATTTCTATTAGTGATGTAATGTGTTCCCTGATGGTCAGAGAACATCCCCACTCTCCATTTAAATTTCCCTTTGATTGAATTTCCTTGGTTTTTTTCTGGGCTGTGAGGCCGTGTTCTGGAATAGTTTCTTTCTGACGTTTTGCCTGCATCTGTGGCTGGCATCCTCAGAGAAGATCAAGAGTTCCCTTTGATTTCTCAGATCTTGTAGAACAGATCTCTTGTTCTTCCTTTTATGTTGTCATCTGCTATTCCTCTGTCCCTGCACACAAGTCGCTGAACAGTGGCATCCAGGGTTCTGACTCTATTTCTGTCACCTTTTACTCTTCCTCTATGTCTGTGCCTCTCACATTCCATGTTCCTATAATATGCAGCTTTGTGCAGCTTTGAACTTTCCTTTTACCTCTGTGCAGGTCAAAAGCTGAATCCTATCTGGGTTTTCATGATTCTGGACACATCTCAGGTCATCATGACCTTGACTGTCCTCTAGTTAGCTTGCCCCCAAATAGTGTCTGGTAAGCATGACCCTGAAAAGTGTCTACCATGTGCAGTTATGAAATAGGGGTGGTAGGATTTGCTAACACTATGTGCTGCCTCACTATTCAACAATTGACTGAATAGATCTCCTATAGTTGAATAACCAACAAAATGCCATCCGTTGGCAACAGACCAGCAGTTAATCAATTAATAGTGGTTTCCATTGAAACAAGGTTCAAAAAGCAAGCTCTTCAGACCTTGTTTAAAAGTAATCAGCAAAGAAGCCAGATACACTTTCCAAGACAGCATTTTGCAAGGTTGGGGCCACAGTGTGAGAAGAGAGCAGGCCCTAATAAAGTGATATTTCAGTCACTTGCATTTCTGAAAGTTTGAAACTGATTCAATAAACTATCATTCTTGCAGGATGTGGAGGCATTCTTCATTCCAATAATGGTACCATCAGTTCTCCCCACTGGCCACAAAATTTCCCTAGGAACATTAGGTGCTCATGGACAATAATTACACATGAAAGCAAACATTTGGAGATCACCTTTAATGAAAATTTCCAGATTCCAGATAGTAATGGGCAGTGTCTGGGCAGTTATGTGAAGGTATGTATGTATCAAATTATGTGTTTCATAAATCTTTTTTTTCTCCCAAAGGAGGATTCTAAGGCAGCTCACATTGTTATGACCACATAGAGGTCCTTTTAAATCAGGTAGTGTTTAAGATTTCCCCAGACAAATGACAGGCAAAAAGGCACAGAGAGACCAAATTTGGTTTTCAGTCACTATGCATGTAACATTTATTTAGACATCAGACATTAAACATTCAGTTAAGTATCAAGAGCTCTTTTCCATTCACACACACACACACACACCACAGACATACTCACATACGACCCCCTTGAATCCAGTGATCCACGAAGGCCGGATGGTCCGTTGCCGCGGTTTCAGGAACCATACTTGAGGCTAGAAAGTCCAGTAATATTTATACCCCTTTTGCTTCTCCTTTCTTGAGAAAACAGGTGTTGAACATTGCCAAGATATCTGACGTAGGATAGTCCAGTTCTTTATCTTATCTTGGTATGAGGCAGTTCAAAGAACATCTTGTCTGTACGGAACGTCTCCTGGCTAGGTCGACATCTGTAATCATCCAGGTTTCACCCGGCCAGCATTCCTTTTCACTTTCTCGCCTCACCTTCCAAGTTCCTCCCATGGCAATCCTTTGCGCGGCAACCATTTACTTTGGTTCTCCAGGGCCTTGCCTCATCTGGATCGACTGGAACCCATCCACTCTACACAGTTATACCTACAGGCATACTCTCACAACATGTTTTAAGTTTGTCATCTTATTGGACTCCAAGTAAATGTTACTAATTGTAATTTGTGAAAGCACTTTTAATCTGACAAGGCAAGACCAAAAACTGAGCTACAAGTAAGTAGCAGTGTTCTGTAAAGTATTGGACACAAATAAATGAATGACTAATAGTATTAAAAAAAAAATGTTTAAAATCCCACAATGATTATATGTAGTACTTTAATATGTAGTAATTAATCAGATAAATTAGAATGTTTCTCTTAAGAAGACTGAATACAATGGCATGCTGAAGCCATCAATAACTATTCGGTGAAGGGTTGCCAGATCTTAGGGCCATGCCCTGAGTCCCCTGTTTTCATGGGTCAGCTCCAGGCAGGAGACAAGGGCTATGTGAAAATCTTAGGTCGGGAAAGCTTTCAGCCAGTCACATGTCAGTCTGTCTGTCTCCTTCCTTCCTATTTCGCTGAAGCTGTGGTGGTGCAGAGTACTGCAATTTTCAGATTTTAATTGCTTTCAATTTCCAAATGTCAGTCTTGAGCTGATGCAATTTGTGCTCTGTCTGTCTTTTATGATTAAAATAAATATTCCTTTCCAGTATTATCCCTATATAGATGAGAAGAAACAGCTCCTTTTGACAGGATTTCTGTCTTTTAGACTTTATCAGACCACCTCCCGTTATTCTTTTGCCAGCATATTTTGTGCTGTTTTTATGCTGGCAAAAGAACACTGCCCCCCCCTCCCGACCTTATCTTCCTAGCGTGAAAAGACAACCCAGGCATTAACAGAGAGCGAATGGGGCTCCATTCACTTCCATGCTCATGATCTCTGCAAATCTCACGAGAAGACGCAAGCGTGGGAGATTTTAAAATAAAAGTAAAATAAAGACATAAAACGTTTGCACAAGCACAAAAACACACTAAAAAAATACAAATAAACTGGGAAAGTTAAAAAAAAGAGCATCTCCTACCTAACTGTCCTGATCTCACCCGGAAGTGCTCTGTCATTCACGTTGCATTCATGTGAGCACAATGGTGCAAAGTTTCAAATGCCAGCAACAGAGCACCAGGGGAGATCTATTTATGGCTTGGCCTGTTAATAAGACAGAAAGATATGATTGTGAAAGGACAATGTCATCTGGTATGTACGCCCTTTCATGGATCATTATGATGCCATGTTTGCTGCATCTGAAAGTCCTTAATTTCCAAACAGGGAACTATGTTCTCTGTGTATCTGAATGACAATCTATGAGCAGCTATGATTGCTGCTTAATGAAAAATGATTAATGACATCACCCTTTGACACTATCATGTGGCCACCTCTACCTCTCAGGTTTTGGACACAAATCTCAGGGCCTGATATAATTCTGACCTGCAACCCCAAATCAATAATAGGGACTCTGAGCAACATTCTACCACTGCTCAGTTATAAATGTAAATTTCTTCAGTACATCATTACATTACATTCCTCAAAGGTAATTTTGCAAGCTGTGAAAAACATCTCTTTGCTAGAAGCATGAGTTATTCCCACAGAAAAATTGCAGGCATAACTAGACAACTGGCAACAGGCCAGGAAACAGGGTACTTCAGAGTGTGAGACAGAGGGAGCTTAGGATCTCGTGGATAAAAGCCCCATTCTTCATCATCAGCTTGCAGGTTGTGAAGGCAGTCCCCCAACCCATAACACATCGGCCAATTGTGGGAAGAGAAACATACAGATGCATGTAGGAGGGCTAAATGAGGCCACTCCTGCCTCTTTTGCTAGATTTTTTTTTTTTTGGACAAAATTTTATTTGCATTATCTTCAGCTCCACATTGGGCAGCAGTGTCTGTCCTTGGCCCTGTTTTCTTTGTTGAATTTTAGTTCTGGAGCAATTATAAAGTGAGTAGTCTTTGAGTACCCTAGCTTCTTTCCCTTCCCATGGAATAAGCACATCAACAGTTCCCAAACCTCTGGACTTGGAAATAGGTCTTCTGTGTCATGGGATGTTCCTAAATAGACTATTTAGTAAGAAAGAATAATATATATTTCCTTGGCACTTAAACATATATTTGTCTGAAAGGCAATTGTGCTGAAAGGAGGGGGCATTTTCCATTCCTTACAGTTAAATTGTTTTCTCAAGAATTTGGCAGATGGTGCCTGTTCTTGTACTCAGAAGGCACAAAAGCTATGACACAACACCCACTTGCAATAAAGGGCAAGCATAATTTATCATCATGTAGGAAGAAATGAGCAACTGGATAACTGCTCTTTGCTCAAAAGGTGAAAGGGCCAAAATGGAATTTATTTTCAGAAGCCATGAAAATACACCTTAAACCATTTGAGTGTTTGAGTTTTGCCCTCTTGAGCTGTAGAGGTGAAAATGTTAACTAACATTTCAGTTTGTGCACAAAAGATCTTTTGTAAAGGAGCAGAGGTTAGTAAGGATTTGTATCAACAGTGGCTCTGTGGATGAAGCATTAGATGTGTCATTAAAGTGAGGGGTTGCAGTGTATTTGCTTTGAAAAAGGAAGCTGTTGCAAATGCATAACAGCTAGATATATACTTGATTAATGTATTTGGAAATATGAACCCAAGTTCCCTAAATGCTTCCAGCACCTGTGTAAAAACTATGCTAAGCATGATATAAATCAGTGGTTCCTAACCTTTTCTATACCAGGGGTCCCCTTTAAATATCTTTTGGTGCCATGGACCCTCAAGACTTAAGATTTAGAACCCTAATAATAATAATAATAATACCTCATGCAGGTTTGTGGCTGAAGTAGCAATGGCCAGGCCAAGCCAGCCAGCCTTTGCCTTGGATCCTGTCATGTGGCCACTCCACTGCAGGGAGGAGATGGGCCAAGCAGCCTTAAGCCTTTGTGGACACCCTGTGAGGACATCGTGGACCCCTGGGGGTCCATGGACCACAGGTTAAGATCCACTGGTATAAACTGCAGTCTAATCATTTGGATCTTATTGATCTTAATAGAATTTACATTGCAATCCTACATGCATCTACTCAAAAGTAAATTTCATTAAGTTCAATGGAACTGTCTCCCAATAAGTACCTATAAGATTACAATCTTAATATGTTTATTACCAAATATTCTGGAATGGGGTTACATTCTAACCTATGACTTAATAATGCTCATGTCTGTGTGAAGTACATAAATCTGATTTGTATTTAAGCTGAAAATTAGTGCTTTTGACATGGCAGGGTGTGGAGGTTGGTAACAAGGCAGGTGCCTGGAGCCACCATGTTGGATTTTTGCCTTGGCAAACAAGCACTAAGGTGATAAAATGGCTTTCTTTCTTTCTTTTCTTTTTTGTTAATGCAAAAGATTGCTTTTTTGTACCTTGGATGGTTTTTTTAAAAAAATACTGTCCAGCAGCAACAAATTGAGGTAAATAAAAACGCGAGTAATTCACTCGGGGCTGCCATTTTAATTTGCAGGCATGCCCGTTTGCACAGCAAATGTGGATAGCTTTGCATGACTGAAATCTGCCAAAAAAACCCTTGTTAAGACGTATAGCAGCTGCTGCGAATTGCCATTACTGCGGAGCCATCCACTTTTTTTTTTTTTTTTTGCCTCATATAGACAAGTCCAAAAGTCTCCTTTTCAAGTGTAAAAGACAGGGTCTTTTTTCTGATTCTGCCACCATTTGAATACATTCTTATCTTTAGTAGAATGCCTCTACGTCCTGTGTATTAGACCCACCAAATCAATTGATCCTAAAGATCACAGCGGGGGGGGGGGGGGGCGGGGCAGAATAACTGTAATATCCTGTTGTTTTTGGTAGCTTGGTGGAGACAGTTCAAGCCAGTATCATCATAAAACTAGTTTATGTTTAGAGGTTGGTGGAAAATTAAAGCCAGCATGCAGCTTTATTCCAGCGCTGAAAAAATAGTAACACTTTCCCCTTAGGTGTTGAGAGGAAGTAATGAAGAACAGGAAGACTCTGTATTAGCTGTTGGGTGTGGAAATTCAGCTCCTGCATCTATTGTTGCTCCAGGAAATACAATGATGATAGTGTTTCAGTCACAAGATGCCCCAGGACATGGCTTTTCTGCAGCTTTTATAAGTAGTAAGTAATTAAGTATCCAAAAATTACTATGATGATGTGCATATCCAAAGATTCATATAAGCTGAGAGTATGACTTTGCATATATGCCTAAATAAGAAACAGATTAGGATGAAAATGTCTATTGTCAAACACTGTAATAGGAGATCCATGTGTTTAATATTGTTGCAAGTGAGATTCATTCACTTGTACCACTACACAAGTACCACATTTTAGAAAAGAAAAAAACAATCTGCCTTGTTATGGCAGTGAACTGGGACACCAACCAGGCCTTTGCTCGGACAGATACAAATTAATGACATAATTGACCCATCTTAGTCAGGCCTTCGGACAGGTTTATCAAGATATATCCAATCCAGAAGTACTTTAAATCAACTGGGCATATAGGAATAATTTGCCAGATGTGTTAAAGAATAAGCAAGTCAGTTCAGCAAGTTAACTGGTTAAAGAATGATCTAGTTGATTATCTCTGGGGAAGTCCATGCATCACTGAGTCATACTTCTCTATTTTTGAACTGATGCAACTAGCTCCTTCAATATATAAACTATTTGTCACTGAGGGAAATAGCGAGCTTGTGTTTAGTCAAACCAGAACAGCACCCATCTCCCAGGTACTGAAACAAAAAACAGAGCACAGGAACCAACAATGTATATCTAAACAGTGTAATACTATAAAATTTTGTTCAGGACATACTGTGCTGGGCTAAAAGTTCCTCGTGGATAAATGTGGAGCAGATTTTGTGACACCAAGGGCAAGTGTATATGTGTATGAGAGGAGAAGAAGGGAATGAGATTGATGATCAGTTTCTGCTGCCAGGGATCTTTCTACTGGCTCCCCTTAGACTGCCACTTTGTCCTAACTGCCAGCACCCTAACCACCACCACCAAAACCCTGTCAGAGCAAAAATGACTCACTAGGTAGCCCTGCTCCCACAGGTTTTTAAGAGAATAATATGAAAGATGAAGACTACTAGAAGGTCAACCCATACAAGTGTAGTAACAGAACCCCGGGGGGGAGGATTTCAGCTCACATCACACTTAAGGGAGATGTCTCACAAAATTGAATACTTGTATCATTTTTAATATAAAAAGTATCCCTATGTGTCTTAAGAAGTTCCAACCTTCTTGCTGCTATGTTAACCTGTGTTCAGGCATTGTTTTTCCCCTCGCAGGACAGATGACACCAATGGCACAGGTGCTCTACTGAGCAGCTGACTTTGGCAATGTTCATAAAGAGTTATCAGCAGTACCATGGCTCCTCTTCAATCGCCTGACACTTGAGACTAATTGCTCCTGTTGTCTCATGATAGACTGGGCACTGCTGATACAGAAAGGTATTCAGTTGTCTGAGATCCCACTTGAAATTAGGGTTGCCAGATTGGAAACTGGAGAGGGCTGCTGTAATTTTAATGACTGTGTAGAAGAGGGAATTTCAGCAGATGTTGCCTGTGTCATAACCAGGTAAGAAGTACCACTTGCTGAAATTCCCTCTTCTACACAATCATTAAACATATAGGAGTCTGGCAACCTTACCAGAAATGGTAGAAGACTGAAGACATCTTGGTGAGAACTAAGTCCTGATGATATTAGATGAGAAATATTAAATTATGGTAATAGAGTGGTTGTGTTTTACAAAATACTGGATGAAATTCATTAATTCGTTAATCATATGCCTGGATATGTCCCTGGGATGCAGCAGTTGAATTGGACTACTTGATTGAGATGGGAAACACCCAATTCCATCCTTATATCCAGAAATCACATTCTATTGTTGTGTAGGTTGTTGGTATTGTAGCTTTTAACTTTTTCAAGAGAAGCTGACTGTATTTCTTTGGTCCTATTTACATCCAGGGTGTGGAGCAAATTTTACTGGACCATCAGGTCATATTGTCTCTCCAAACTTTCCCAAGCATTATGACAACAACTTGAATTGTAATTATAGCATAGAAGTTGGACCCCAGTCAGTTGTCATCCTGACTTTTGAAACATTTGATTTGCAACGTAAGTGCCAAAGCTTTTAATCATATTCCTTAAACTCTTAAAATGTTCAGCCTGATGGTACTATGTAACATGTTTCTAAGCCATTAGTAAGTGTCTAAAGCAGAACTTCAAAGACTAGCATGATGTAGTGGTTTATTTATATTTATTTATTAGCTTTGAGATTCCCCTCAAGATTGTGCAGATAAAGGAGGAGCAGCAAGGTGTAGTGGTTTGATCATTGGCCAAGGACTCTGGGAGATCAGGTTTCAAATCCCCGCTCTGCTGCGGAAAATAGCTGGGTGACCTTGGGCAAGTCACTCTCTCCTTGCTTCAGAAGAAGGCAATGACAGCTCTCTTTTGAGAGAGAAAATGGGACATTTTAGAGGCAACTGAAAAAATGGGACAACAGAGAATTAATCAGGACTGTCCTTGGCCAACTTGGATAGTTGTGGGGTATGAAATCAAATTAACACATACGTCAGTGTTTGTCATTTGCAAGTTCATTTCCTAAAGGGACAATCGAACCTGAAACACATCTTTCCCATGAAAAGAGGAGATCATCCATTCATAACATGAAGGGGGTTGTGTGATGACAGTACAACCCCTCCCCCCTTTTTCATTTGTTGAACATGGATGTGTGAACTAAAGAAACTTACATATATAAACTTGTATGTGAGTAAGCTTCCACAGGGCTTGGAACCACTATGAACCATTCCTAATCATGAAATCTTAGTGCTTGGTCCCCTACTCAGATAACCACAATTAATTTATAGACATCTTGGGGCAGGAGCGACATGATGACTGGGGCAAGAAAGGAGCTAATGTGAGGCAAAGATCTTAAAGTTCTCTTATTAAATGGGCACAAGAGGCAAACAAACTTAATTTATCTTTTTAAAAGACAACTTATAGGTATACTGAGAGGACAGATCCATTCCATAAAAACCAAACCTAAGTCTATTTTTGGAAGATACTCAGATAAAATAAATAAAATGAACCCTCTACTTTTTGGAAAGTGCAATATACACAGGGCAGCATCATGCTTTTTGCATAAATGTGGATGTGGCTTATGTGCATGTATGTCTCTTTCCAGGTGAGGTCCAGGGGGCTATTCTCTAACTCTTCCCACTGATCCATAACTTCCATCTGGTAGCTATGAGGCCCTGGGAGACACTGCGGCTTATCAGTGGGGAGGAGAGATGGGTGGGAGGCAATTCAGACAATGAAGAAGCGGCTGCTCTGGGCTCTGATGAGAAGGAAAATGAGGGTGCCCTCCAATTGCAAGCACACTCTCATTTCTCACCCCCTCTGAGCCAAACTGATTTGTCTGAATTGTTTTTCTGGCTAAATGCACAGAAGATTGCAGTCTTGGTTACAACTGACTTAAATTCCTTATATTTCAATGAGATTTAGTTCTGCCATTCTGTTGCTGACTGCCTCTGTTATTCAGTTGTGTTACCTGAATTGCATGGGGTCCGTGGGGTCCATTCGTGAGCTCTGACTTATGATATTATATTGTGGAATTTTAATTACTTCAGAGGTATGACTGCGAGAGGTCAGGTACTTCGGGATCTTGACACCTGTGTATACCAATACTAACTGGCGGGACT
This sequence comes from Gambelia wislizenii, assembly GCA_030847615.1. Lineage (NCBI taxonomy): Eukaryota > Metazoa > Chordata > Lepidosauria > Squamata > Crotaphytidae > Gambelia > Gambelia wislizenii. The sequence goes on along the minus strand of JAUMIR010000006.1, from coordinate 127,773,403 downwards.
CCAAGCCAGAATAAAATAGAAACAGATTTCTTTATTAAAGAGCTGCTTTCATTGGTAAATTTACTTGTTTTGCATTTAATAAAGAAATACAAGTGATCCTATAATGGATGACATTCTTGAATGCTGCAGTACTGCAGTTTTATTTCTTATTTTGTAATAAACAAGAAGCAAGCCAACAATTAATTTGTGGTGGCATGACCAACACAATAGCACAGTTGTTTCTAACTTCCAAAATGCAGACACATGCCAACAAGAGTGAATCATCTCTTAGGACGGCTCTCCTACTCTTTGTGCTTGATTTCAGCTAAGTTGCACGGGGTGTTCTCTGAGAACATTCTTCTGATATAAAGGAATATGAAACACATTTGGACTATAATTTAAGCTGTCAACCCCTGAAAAAACAGATAAAGAACTATTTGCACAGCCACAGCTCAGTTGAAAGTGTCCTATAGGTCACGGTACATAAACAATATTAATTTATTGGAGAAGGAGTCCTCAAACTTTTTTTTCTATCTCTCTGGACTATTTGAAAATTGTAGGGCTCATGGCAGAGCACTTAATCACCTTTTTCTCATTCTACAAATTGAAGTACATATGTTTTAACATGTTTCTCCTTCATGGTCATTAGAATCAGTGCTATATTATGAAAATCATGGTTCCTACATTGATCCATTGAGAAGACCTCCTTTAAATGGTAAATGTTTAGGGGGAAATTAACAGACTGCACCAGTGCTATAAAATGAAAATTATGGACACTAGGCCAGGACCTAGACAGCCAATTTGATAATTCTCCCTTAGGCAAAACGGCCTCAGTTTTCAATAGCAGAAAAATAAATCTGAAGCAGAGGTAAGTAAAGAGTACTCTTAGTTGAGCTGCAATCTTCCTGCACAGAACTCATAAACCACCATTGGTCCATAGCCCTCAATTTGATAACTGCTTTCAAGTTCCTGAAAAATGTTCACTTCAGGTTTGTCACTACTGAAACTTTTGGTCAAGTGTGTTAATGCTTCTGATACTCTTTATCTAGAATGCTGGACATATGAATATTCCTGTCTAGATTAGGAAGTGGAACCAATTGATTAGGAATCCGCCTTGGTTTGTTTAAGTTCTAAATTTAGTAGAATGCATGGCTTTCAGTTCTTTCCAGATCATGTGCATCTCCCATGCTTCCACATTATTCAGAAATAGCCAATGTAATTGAATGGGAGACCACCAATGAACACCAGGTGCTGTAGGCTATATTTCAGAGGAAGGAACTGGCAAAACCACTTCTGAGTATTCCTTGCTTAAGAAACCCTATGAAATTCATGGGGTCACCATAAGTTGACAGACGACTTGAAGGCACATACACACAATATAAACGTTAAATGTTCCCATTGATAAAATATTGAAAAAACTAATGCTGTTGTGGCTGCGCACATTTCATCAGTATTCTTTTTGTTGGTATTCACAATAGTAATATCTTGTGCAAAAAAATAATAATAATAAAAAAATGATGCAATCGTACATACCAAAACATCAAGAATGACAGAAGGTTTTTTTTAGATTTTCTGGTTGTTTTATCAATATGCAGTCAGCCCTCTGAATCCACAGATTCTATATCCATGGATTCCACTATCCACAGCTTGAAAATATTCCCAAACGGAAAACAAATCCAAAAAGCAAACTTTGATTTTGCCGTTTTGTATAAGGGACACCATTTTACTACACTATTGTATATAATGGGACTTGAGCGTCCATGGGGGATCCTGGAACCAAACTCCAGTGGATACCAAGGGCCCACTGCATACCACTAATGAAGTCGGGGCGTGTGTGTGATGAAATATGAAAAATATGGCAAAGACAGTCCTGATTAATCCTCTGATGTCCCACTTTTTCAGATGCTTTTAAAATGTCCCTGTTTTTCTCTCTTCCTCCCACTTCCCTCTTTGTCCTCAGCTTACTTTAGTTGCTGCAAACTGAGTTCAAAGTGGAAAAGCAGTTTACAATATATCAACTCAGCAGTTGAGAGGAGAGGAGGGACAGAATCTTGCCCTTCCCTGTAGCTGTAGGCAAAAGTAAACTGCTGCAGCCCCTCCTAGTTTGTGTGTTCTTCTGCATTAATAACATTTGCCATCTTGGCCACACTCTGATGTTGCTTGTCACTAGTTATCCCCATTTTCCTCTTCAAAGTTTTGGAAGGTGTGCAAGTATACAAACTGGTGCCCAAGTGTGACTAAACTGATAGGATAAGAAAATGAGGATTTAGTTTGGTTACAGTAGGTGTGGTTTTTAGGGAACAGGTAGAAAAACAATTCCATAACTCCATGATGAATTGTTCTAAATTTCAGTTCAAAATGCCTTACAATATTGTGCTTACGATGGAGTGAAGATCTTCAATGGGACCAGCATTACACCATACCCCGTGGCAACATATTGTGGTGATGAAATTCCTGATCCTGTCAGCATCTTTGGATCCACTCTGCTGAACTTCTACACAGACTCTGATACTGTTGGTATTGGATTTTTGGCCACTTACACAGTAATATGTGAGTAGTCTTAGCACTTTGTTGGTTGGGACTGTATATGTTTGTAGCTAAGAGGCAATTCAATGATGCTCTGAAGGAGAGAGAACCAGTGGTGGGAAGCATCTGCCAGATAAGATCTGACACACATTTGTAGTACAAAGAATGTGCGTGGCAAGTGCATTTTCAGAGGCCTGCTTTGGAATCAAGTTGTAGGGTGCAGATCTGGGGAAAAGTGGTCTGGAAACATAAAACAAACATGGAGGAATTAAAAGTGAACACGTGGTGAAACTTAGCAAGCTAGAGATCTAGATCAGAAGAAAAAAACCCAAAGCACTACCTTGGAACCAAAAAGCAAGTTAAAGGCAGCTCACTATTGGAAGCTGGCATTCCGAATGCAGAGTCAAAGATCATACCCGGTATGACAAGCAAAACTGCCCTGGGCCATCATATTTTTTATAGTTTTGGACCAGTGAAAGTGGATGTTTCAATTGTGATTATTCTACACAGGGAAAGGAACCAAAAGGGCTCTGAGGAACTCTTCCTTTCAACCTGACGGAGACATCTGACCAAAGCAATTATTTTGGTCTCTGCTACTCCATGGTCTCTGAGACAGATGAACATATAAACTTATTAAGTAAGCACTAGCGTTAGAAAATATAGGTATTTCCTTCCTCACTCTAGATAAATGGCTGTTGCCTAAGCATGAAATCAAGTACCTTTGTTCAAAACTAGTCACCCTGGTAGCCACTGGCTGCATGGAATAACACTGAAGGATGACAATGTCCATTTACTCATGAAAGAGACCTTCATAACTCACTCAAGTTGGCTGTTGATGTCTGAGCTTTGACTTCTGACATTTGGGAAGTATGACTAAGGCTTTTTATTAGATTTTTTTTTTTTGGCCCATCAAAAGCAGATTCTAGCAATTAACGTTCTGTTTCCTTCTAGCTTCTGTAAAAGACAAAACGAAAAAAGTCTTTTCAGTCCTCACTCACCATGAATACTACTCTTTTATCTTCTAGGCTTTGGTCCCTTATTTGTCAAAAGTCCAGAGTGCAGTGCTTAATAGACACCCACACACACACACCGCCATTGTAAATGAAAATGAAGAACAAGCATCGGGATATTCATTGTCCTTTAAAGAATTTACTTTGCAATGTTAGTTGTTGATGTCATGACTAGTCCTTTAGAATTGAAGCAGCAGTGGTATTGGACCATTTGTCAAAAGGGCCCAAAGCAGTCACTTGCCAAGTGATGACTAAAAAAGGATGCAATTGCAGAGTCTTGTGACAAAAGCTGAACCATTTCTCTGATTCAGTTGCATCCATTCTGGGGAAAGCAAAATGAAGTTTGAATGTACTGTGGCTTTTGCCACTGGAAGTTGTTAAATTGATCTTGAAAACATTCCCCACCCCACCCCCAAGACCTCATTCAGCAATTACAAAAACACTCAAATCAGCTTTCTCATGAAAAGTAAGGATCTCCCTTTGCATCTAGCTTAAGGGTTTGACTTGTTGCAAGGTTTTCCCCATGCACCAGTGATGTAACAAAGGATATAAGAAACAGTAATCACTGTGGCTGATAAAAACTTAAGAAAGTAGCTCTCTTGTTATAAATTTTGTTGCTGTGTGCTTTCAAGTCATTTCCATCTTGTGGCAATCAGAAGGCAAACATCATGGAGTTTATTTTTTATTTTTGGCAATATTTGTTCAGATGGGGATTTGCCTTTGCCTTCCTCTCAGGCTGAAAGAGTGTGATTTGCCGGAGATCACCCAGTGGGTTTCCATGGCTGAGCAGGGATTAGAATCTTGGTCTCCAGAGTCCTAGTCCATGCTCAAAGTGCTACACCACACTGACTCCCTCTCATTACAGATAAGCCCACCTAATTTCTATGGTCAGGAAGTGTCATAATATGCCACCACCATCCAGCAAATGATTTGTCAGAACACAACAGATGTTTTTCTTAGTTGTGGAATTAACCTGGTAGGACATCCAGCCACAAGAGATCTGCCTTGCTTTCTTCTTAATGGTGTCTTGCTAGCTGCTATTGAATTTTGAATTTAGGTGTGCCTTTGGTCTGCCAGTTAAAGGGGGGGGGGGTGTTTTGTTTTTTGTTGGAGGTTTTTTGGTTCTCTTTTTAAAAAGAATTTGAATGATTTGTTGTTTTTTTATCTGAATCTTCTCCTTGTACATTAGTCAATTTTAGTTGTATCTTGAAGGGCCTTCAATGGTCTAATTTTTGAACTAGAATAGCAGTTTGTGTGCACTTGTAGCCTAATAAGGTTAGCTACATTTAGTTTCCAGTAAATGTAGTTTCAGAACTAACTTTTCACATTCATTTCAGTGGGACCTAAGTGGACCTGATTTAGCAGGGGCCCAAGCTGCAACCCATGTCCTATTTTGTCTCCTCCTCCTCCTCCTCTATTGACAGATTTTATAGAGGTTGTTTTGTCTCTACTAGTGGATTAGAATATTCTGCTTCATCATCATCTTTGCCAATGAATGAATAAATGAGAGCTTTCTCAAGATATATCAACAAAATAAAGCCATGATTTCTACCTTCAAGTTAAGTTCTAGATATAAAAAAATGTGTGTATGAGGAAAAGACATTTCTGGAATAGTAATGCATGGTGCTTAGTTTTTAAACTCGCTAATCTATTAGTGTCTGCATTTCATTGCAGCTTGTGGTGGTGTTTTTAATGGCTCCAGAGGTACAATCAAGAGCCCTACCCATTCACTAACGGAGTATAATCACAATATGAATTGTTCATACCACATCATCGTTGGAACCAACAAGATAGTGGCACTCAAGTAAGTTAAACCAATAGCAGTTTCTATTCGATAGTTTAAAAAGCAGTAGGTTCTGGTTTTAATTTTTCTTTAAAATTATTTCTGCATTAAAAGGACCTCATTACATATTTTTTATAGTCCAGTAAAGTAATTTTGTTGGGAAAGTATAGCACCTCATAATGATTGAGGAACTGTTTTGCAGTGATAGTTGAACTCATGCTTTGGTGACCTTTGCTCTGCCCATGGAAACTTCATCTGTTCCATCATTTTCCTATTATGGCAGCATAATTCATTAACTTCATGGCTCCTGTCATCCACACAGTAAACTGGATACTGTGTAGCCAGCAAATAAGGGCTTAGGCACAACCCAGTCCAGGGGCTTCCAGTGGATCACGCCTCGGTGTGGACATGAATCTTCTTTTGATTTTATTCCTGTGGTGATGGATCCACTGGCTGCTGCTGATCCAGTCCCAAATTAGAGCAACATAGCAGGTCTTCTCTGGTACAACGGTCTGCATAGGGGCTATGGAGAAATCATAAGTCTGGACCAGAGGTTCTTAACAGTTGCTCATAGACTCCCAGGGGGCCCGTGATGTCCTCACAGAAGGTCTGTGAAGGTTTCACAGCTTAAAGTCTGATCAGCCCACCTCCTTCCCACAGCAGAACGGCCACATTACAGGAGCCAAGTCAAAGTTGGCTGGCTGGCTGGCTCTGTGTTGCTATTCAATCCACTCCAGCTGCAAACTAGCGGGAGAAGCACATCTGAGGGAAGGTTTAATGGATGGTGTAATTGTTAATGGCTCAGTGTTCAACAACAGCAGTGACAAACAACAATTGTTGTTGTTGTTGTTTTAAATCTTGAGTTAAGTCTTGGGGGTCCACAGCAACAAAAGATATTTAAAGGGGGTCCCTGGTAAAGAAAAGATTAAGAGCCACTGGTCTGGACAAGCTCTGGTTTGACTTGTCATGTAGAGTGCCTTGAAATTCTAAAGCTGGGTGTTTTGCCTCCAGCCTTCTCTCATTTGAAATCATATGTTGCTTACAGATATATCAGAATGGCACAGGGTTTGCCTTCTTGTTCCTGGCTACTAAATGCATACCTTCCTACTCTTTAACACAGATATACAGTACATATTAAGCAAAGCTGAACCATACAATGATCCAGGGATTCATTTTACAGATTTAACAGTTTCCACCTTGAAGTCTCGTTATCTTGCTACAAAGATTATGTTGCTGTGTACGACGGGCCAGACATTGCTTCTCCACTTCTTGGCAAATTCTGTGGTACAGTTTCTCCTCCCGCTATCAAGAGCTCATCAAACAACTTGTTTCTGTTGTTTACTACTGATTTCTTTGGAACAGCTGGAGGATGGAGAGCATCTTTCAGGGAGACACTAGGTAAGAGTGAAAGATAGCTTCCGGCACTTTAAATCTGAGCATCCTGTAATGAAATAACATGTATTACAGTTGGAACAGATATGGGATGCCTTTGGCCCATGGGCCAGATATCTGGATATAAATCTTTGTAGATTTTGTTCTCATGGGCAAGAATGAATGGTTCTACAATTTTTCTCCTCACTGAAAGTCTCCAAAAACTGCTGTTTTCAAATATTATTTGCAATTCGTATTTACTCTGTTTTAAAAATGCACCTTTTTGCACAGAGGGTGGCATTTTCCTCACAGAAAATATATTTCCTGCACAAAAAAAACACCTGCATTTTTTTGCATCTAAAAGTAACATTTCTGCACAGATCACAAGTTTTCTGCACAAAATGCAGCATTTTCTGTACAGAAAATATCATTTCTGCAGGAAACTTTTTTCTACTCAGAAAAAAATGCTTTATTCCAAACAAAAATCCATGTGCATTTTCATGCAAAGTAAGTCCCAAACTGTGAGGATTCTCATCTCTATAAGATTCTTCTCATCAGAGTTTCCTAACATGTGAGAACCCATTTTTTAATTAATTTCTTGAATATGTTCAAATACTTTCCCCATCCCTAACCAGATATGTGCCACTGGAAGGTCTGCCATTAAACCCCTTGGAGTCTTCTATGGATATTTCCAGTCAGTGATTAGGGACTATTTAACTCTTGGGAAGATGTAGTATGGAATGGAGCTGTCCTTGAGAAGCTGTTGGCACTGGGGCTTATTCCTGGGGAGAATGAGACAGAATTGAGCTCTCTTTCATATGCTTGGTGAGAAGATGCCAGCATGCACATCTGGCCCCATCCACTTGGTTTTAGCCTTACCCTATATCCTTAACACCACTAAGTGCTGAAACATGGCTCCCAAATCCCTTCCCAAACTGGAATTTTACTTAGAATTGGAAGACACATTATTCGAGGGTATTCCCATATTCAGATAATTTGGTTACAAAAACACAATGCCAATGTTTAGTCACTGTATATCATTGTCTTCACATCCAGTAGAATGAAGTAATAACCTGGAATGAGATGGTAGAAATCCAGATCTCGTTGGAGGAAGTATACCACTTCAGGTTGTCAGGAGGAGAATCATATTTCCAATTAGTTCCGTAGGAGAGAAAAATTATCTGCAAATAGAAAAACAGCACACAGTGGAATGGCCTGGGCTAGAACATTTGTATTACTTTGGTTCCTATTGTGCAGATAAGTTCTAGTCAAAAAGGTGGTACAGATCACCCATGTAACTCATACCTCACTTAAGCCGTAGGTCGTGGCCAAGAGCCCCTTCACACTATACAATTATAATTTTATGATTCTACTCTAACTGCTGTAGCTTCATCCTGGGAATCCTGGGTTAAGTAGTTCAGTGAAGCACTAGACTCTGGCTGAGAATTCTAACATCCCCTCCCTCAATAACAAATCCTAGGATTCCATAGGATGGAACTGTGGCACTTAAGGTGGAATCATAGTGATGTAACTGTGTAGTGTGAAAGGGCCCCAAGAGAGAACTCTGATAGTTTTCTTAACTGCTATGATTGGTTCTCCCATTACTCTGCATGTTTACAAATTAATTCTCACTAACCCCTTTCATGAAGGATAAAGGTATTAATGGCTACTTGCCATGATGTCTATATATTACCTCTAATATTGGAGGCAATATAACTTAGGGGCTTATTGCATGAGGGAAAGGAAGCAGAAGTAAAGCCTAAGAGTAGTGCCTCCGTGCCTTGTCTTATTGCATGACGTTGACATGGTTCAGCTGTTCTCCTGTTCTAGTCCCATGGGAGACAGTAGTAAAAGGCAAATCTTTTTGCTAATAGATTTTTTCCAGTTAGCAAAAAAAAGCTGCATTTACCACCATCTCCCATGGGACCAGAACAGAAGAACAGCTGAAGCACGCAGACATTGTGTGATAAGGCAAGGTGGGGAATGCTGTTCTTGGGCTTTACTTCCATTTCCCTTTCCTTGTGTGATAAGGCTTTCAGTGCCAGTTGTTAGGGAGCATGAGTGGGAGAGTGCTGTTGTGCTCATGTCATACTTGTGGCCTTTCCCCCATATTTCAACCACCCCAATTTGGCAAAGTGGTTCCACTGTCATCCTGCTTTTTCAGCTGCTTTTAAAATGTCCCAGTTTCTCTTGTCTCATCACACACTCTCCCCCTTTGTCCTCAGCTTACTTAAATTACTGCAAACTGAATGCCCAGAACAAAAGTAATTTTCAGTCAATTATCTCATCATGGGAGAGAGGAGGAGAGGGCACAATCTTGTCCTTCACAGTAGACTTAGGCAAAAATGATTTGTTGCTGCCTCTCCTTGCTTATATGTTCTTCCTCTTCAATAACTTTTGCCATTTTGACCACACTCTGAGGTTGCTTGGATATATGTATCCCAGTTTTCATCTATGAAATACTGGAGAGTATGATTTCCATAGATATGTGGATGAACAGTGGGGAAAACAGGTTGGACTAGATTGGCTTTTTATCTGATTCAGCATGGCTCTTCTTATATTCTTATGTTAATTATACTCACTTTTAATCCAGCCGTCTCATAATATTGGAATATATCTGTGATCAGATGAGAAGGATTACCCATAAAAGCTGTTTTACTTATTCTTTTTTTTTTCTTACTGTTATTTCAAAATTTGGTAGGAGAGGAAAGAGGCAGTAACTGTTAAGGATATGGAAAGTGTGCATTCCAGATTTTGTTGACAAAAAGCCTTTATGGTGTAACAGAAACATAGTCTTACACTGAGTCATTGTCACCCCACCCCATCCCCACACAGCTAGTAGCTGTTTTCCATTTGGTACAGTCAAAAAGAAACAGAAGCATATCATAGTATTTCTCCTTTACTAAACATCATATTTTCATAGATTTCCACTACAACTTTCCCATTTGATAAGGTTTGCAGATATAAACAGCAGTCCATCTTATAGATACCCTCATAACATAAGACAATGTTCTTTCACACTCTGCTAGTTATTAAACTGTTGTTTTAAAGGATTCCCCTCTTTCTTCTATTTGGACTTCAGAGGAACTCATTCTGGACTTTCAAGGATTATTCTGTCCTGGGGTACACCCTGTCTGGTTCTGAATGTCATTGAGATATCAGAAGACATTGATATTCAGAGACATAAAGGGAACTGAGACTCAATTCACTGTGCTCAGGAACTATTCAGCAGGATTTGGAAAAGTTACTTTTTTGGACTATGGACTTTATCAGACAAGCCTCTCCAAGGGTTCTTTTGCCAGCATATTTTAAAGCGTTTTTCTGCTGGCAAAAGAACCCTTCCTACCAGACCTACGGTACCTTGATCAGCATTCAGAGGCAGCCCTTCAGAATGAACAGAACATGAACGGAGTTCCATTCACTTCTATGCTATCTGAGAGACAACTTCTTTCCTTCCTTTCTTCTGCATCATTTCACATAGCAGGGATGTTTTTTTGCAGCCCTTGACTCTTTAAGTCTCCCCAGACCATTCTTTTGTCTGCCCTCCCTGGCAAAGGATGAAGTGCCTCTCTTGGAATCCTCCAAGCAGTGACTGACATTTTGAATAGGTTAAAGAGCCACTGGTGAATATAAAATGCCTGCTTTTTTGTTTTTGCTTTTTCAAAACCAAGAGTTAATGTCCAGTTATTTCTCTATGGTTTTAAAAAAAATCTTTTGGCCAGGGCGGACCATTGTTGGTGATCAATTTGGCCGAGCCTGAGATGTTTCAGGGAGTCCTTGTATCGCTTTTTTGGAGTGCCCCTCTTATGCTGACCCGCAGCGAGTTCACCGTAGAGTACTATTTTTGGGAGGCGATGGTCCTCCATCCTGGAAACATGCCCTGCCCAGCGCAGCTGTGTTCTCAATATCATGGCCTCAATGCTGGTGATCCCTGCTTGCTCAAGGACAGCAACATTCGTCACATAGTCAGTCCAGTGTATATTTAGGATTGTGCGTAAACAGCGCTGATGAAAGCGTTCGAGGAGTCGTAAGTGGTGGCGATAGGTGACCCATGTTTCAGACCCATAAAGGAGAATAGACAGTACAATGGCTCTATACACACTGATTTTTGTGCTTCGCCTCAGGTGTTTATTACTCCAGATTCTTTTGTGAAGTCTTCCAAATGCACTATATGCCTTTGCTAATCTCTGATCAATGTCTTTGTTAATCTTGGCATCTGAGGAGATGATGCTTCCCAGGTAGGTGAACTGATGAATGGACTTGAGCACAGACTTACCGACGGCAATGTGGGGATGGTGGTGCTCGTCCTGTGGTGCAGACTGGTAAAGAACTTCTGTTTTCTTAAGGTTGACTTCCAGCCCAAACAGCTCTTCAGCTGTTGCAAAGCAGGATGTTAGGACATAGAATATATATGTTCCATGAATACAGTTTAGGGCTCATCTACAACCAGGATACGCTGACTCCCCACTGGCATATCATGGCTGCTGAACTGGTCTGTTCTTCCTCCATTACCTGTATGGAATGGGCCAGAGTCCAAACAGGCATGCTGGCCTATCCCTGCAGCCACCACCGCTGTCATTTTCTCTGCTATCTCGAAAGCCAGGAAGGGCCCCCTGCATGTGACCAGCCTTGGTCACATGCTGAGGGACTTCATCCTGGCTTCCTAGAGAGCCAGAGAGATGGTGGAGGCAGTGAGGGCTTGTGTGTCGGATGGGCTCCTGCAGACACATGGGGCCTGATCCAGTTTTTGCTGGTGGTAACGGAGTAAACTGGGTATTTTCCTATAATGCTTTATCAGGCCCTACCCTGTCTTTCACCCATCTTAGCCCCATATCTACCCTGAGGGTGGTGAGGACTGCCCAAGGGTCTTATGTATGTCTACTCAGAAGCAAGTACCCTCAAGTTCAGTATGACTTAACCCTAGTAAGTATATTTAGAATTGCTAAAGCTGAATCCTAAGGCTCCAGATTATCCCCATCCTCTAGTTCACCTACACTTCTTGTATAGGTCCTATGCTGGCTGAGTCTGGTATATAAAGTATAAATACAAAGGAATGACAGTCCCAGTAATCACGGCAATTTGGCCTGACTGAAGTAGTAACTCGGGAGATTTTGTGTATTATAAATTATGCTTAAATCTAGAGCAGGTAAAGTGGCAAACAGCAGGAAGCCTTTGTAAAAGTAGTCTTTAAAGCACATAACTCCCACCTACTCTACCAGAAGGAATCCCCCCAAGAGATTTTGTATTAGCACTACCTCCACATGTCAAATCCGAAATACAAATCTTCATTAATGAGTACATTATTCTATTACTGTATCAATCAAGTGAGATGGGGTAATGCAATTATAGTGTTCTGCTCAATGTTTTTGGTCACAGTAATTAACTCTTGGAAGGAAGTGAACAGAAATGGTGAACTCATTTGGAATTGTTCTAAGCATTGTTTATTCCCTTTCTTCTGAATTTGGTCCATTTTCATCAGTGAATGTTTAAGATTTTCACACTAATTTTGTCACCCATAATTATAATCTCTGCTTTATCCTTTGTGGATTTTTTTTCTTTTCTAAGATATGAGCAGTTTGCTTAGTAATAGTTGAAAAGAAGCTATAGGAGTTAATTGCTAAAACCTGAACTTCTCCTCCTGGTTTTAATGAAAACCATATCTTGGTGTTAACAGATGTAGAGGTCATGAAGCATGTTCTACTAAAGCTTAAAGGCTAAACACATGGATTGCATTCAGAAAGCTCCAGGTTCTATCACTGGCTTCTCTAGATAAAGCTCAGAAAGATTGTTGGACTTTATCACACCAGGCAAATATGACATCATAACAATGCCTAATTAATGCGAAAGGGCACGCATATCAAATGCTGTCATCCTTTCATGATTTTGTACTGTCCCAAAGCTGTTCCTTTCTATTGATGAGCCAAGCCATCAATAGATCTCCCATGGCACTTTTTTTTTTTGCTGGCATTGCCGGTGTTTGAAACCTCATGCCATTGAGCTCACGTGAATACAGATTATCAGACAGAGACCAAAAAAGTGTCCCCGTCTCACTATATTATATTCCACCCCCCTCCCGTCCCCATCCTGGCACAATAACCCCCTGTTTTGCACTTACCTTAATCGCGTGACCACCCCCTCCCCTTGGCAGCCAGGAATGAATGGAGAGAAGCCATGAAACAGAGCCATGAGAGAATGAGCAGGAAATTCTAAAAGAAAAAAGAAAAAACACAAGGTAGAAAAGTAAAGCAAGCACTAAAACAAACTTTAAAAATCCCAGGTAACCTGGGGAGGGTACCAAAAAGGCTATCACATACCTCCTCATCCCGATCACACACAGAAGAATTCGGCAAAGACCTCCCACTGCGGCTGGGATCGTAACAGCATAATGGGGCTCTTTTTTGCTCTCCTGTCATTCTGTGACAGGAAGGGAACAGGTGATCTATTCATGGCTTAAGCCATGAATAAGAAGAAACGAGGGCAGCATAGAATCAGCATGGGATGAGGACGATGTTGTCTGATAGGTAAGCCCTCTTGCGATCTCCTGGCGATCTTATAATGCAATATTAAGGCGTCTGATAATCTCCTGTCAATGACAGAACACTTCTGGGTGAGATTGTGACAGCCAGGTAGGGGACACTCTTTTTATGAATCTCCTTGGTTTAGTTGTAATTTTTAAAGTGTGTTTCTGTGCTTGTGTGAACTTTTAATGTCTTGATTTTGCTTTATTTTTTAAAAGTGCCATGCTTGCATCTTCTCATGAGAATCGGCAAGAACTCAGACCAGGAATTAAACGGAGCTCTGTTCCTGCTCCATTTATGCTGGGGCTGCCTCTTTAAGTTAGGTCTGATGAAGGGCGTTCTTTCGCTGGCATAAAAACAGTTCAAAATATACCAGCAGAAGAACATTTCTGGAGGGTAGTCTGATAAAGTCTCCTATCTGAAACCTAGAAGAATTGCTGTCAATCAGTCAGTGTTGACAATATTAGGCTGAGTGTTCTAACTCAATATAAGGCAACTTCCTATATGTTCTGTTCTGGGAAAACAAATCAACCTTTTTTTTTTTTTTAAAGACATATTTGGTGTTTAGTTTGATTCTGTATTATAAAAGCACCATCTTTGAACAAAACTGTGTTGACAAAATTTACATATGTTGTTGCACTGCTGAAGGCTTTGGCTTTGGTAGACATTCTATCATTCAGATCGACCTGATGGACTAGGCATTTACTTTGTTGTTACTGAGGATAATTCCCTATCAAATTCCCTATTTGATCTCAAAGTCTGTGATAGACAAATGTGTCTCAGAATATATCAAATGCCGTATAAATGATAAGAAAGTATCAAGCTTCCTAGAACATCAGTGTTTTGTAGAGTAAGTGTCTATATTAGGAGTGGGCAAAAAATTAAAAACTATTTAAAAAAGTAAACAAAGTTTGGCTACCAGTCCTGAAAAACACCAAAATGAAGACTCAACACATGCAAATGAACTTCGTCCAGGGACAGTGGGCTTTCCAGCAGACAATGAACCATTAACTAAATGACACTAATCCTCCTCACATATCATCACACCCTGAGGATCCAACAACCAACATCCAACAACAAATTTGCATAATCCTCTCCACCAGGGACTCACAGTATATAAACCTCTCACACACCAGTGCCACCATTCTCTGAAGATGCCAGCCACAGATACAGGCGAAAAGTCAGGAATAAACTCTTCCTGAACACGGCCTCACAGCCTAACCCCCCCCCCACAAAAAGCCTATAAATTAAAAACACTTTTCTCTCTCTCCTGAAGGCCTCCTGGCATGGGACCTTGGTGTTTAAGGAAGATCACCCCATGTTTTTTTTAAATAAAAACAACCCTGTGGTGCATCTTCAGAGACAAAATTTGGCCCCTGAATTGAAAGACATTGCCTCCCCTCTTCTAAACTATTGCATGTTTAAGATATAGTCCTATACACATTTTGATTTTTTTAAAAAACAACTCCAAGAAGAAATGGGGACTTCCTTCTAGGGGAAGAACTTGGCTATCCATGTCTAAAATTATGGCTTAAATATATATTTTTTTAAAAAGGTAATTCTAGCTAGCAGCAGGCTAGCAACAAGAACAAGGAAATGGTAATCATGGATCTTCATAACATCTGGTTTGGCCCTAACTTATGTGGGGGTGTGTGTGTTGAAATGAGGTATGCATTATTCCCTTTCTTCTAAATTGTATCATATATGGTATGATTTTTGTTGTTGTTGTTGTTGTTACTCTCATCATTGGTCAAACTACTATGATGCCATGAAATGCTCCACCTGCTCAGGGTATATCATAATATGATACTGACCTATGGGATGCACATTTTTTTTTTAAAAAAAGTCAAAGATCTATAATAAAACTTCACACAGGTCCCGTCTACATGATTTAAATAATACGTACGGCGTGCGAAAGTTCGCACTTCGGTACAAACGGCCATTCGGATGCACATGAATGCAAAAGAGGGGGGGCAATTTTCCACCCTGACATATGCACACGCGGCGTTCGGGAGGGAAAGCAGATCGCGAAGAGAAATCCGTACACTGTTCGGATGGCTGACGGGTCTGTATGGTCCGTTCGCACACATACGAACAGGCTGTGTAATCTGATTGGCTGGCCGAGTAGAGGGGGTGGGGCTAGCACGGAGGGGAATTGGGTGTGGCTGCCATGTTGGTTTCCTGGCTAGCAAGCGTCCGGTAAGTCCGTGAATGTATATGTTTTTTTATTTTTATTTTATATTGTAAATACGGAAAACCGACTGTCCGCAAACCAGGAACCTTAAAAAAAAAAAAAAAGCAGCGGGAGATTTAAAACTGCCGCTTGGCTTGCTCGCTCCAGCCAGCTTCGGGAAGAGGGAGTCATATGGAGTTTAGGGGGTTTAAAAAATCGTATAGCTGGTTCATATGCATACGAATGACAGGCTGTTCATATTTTTTGCCCCCCATACGGATTTTGTTATGATCGTATAGCCGCACATACAGACAGTAGTAGTTCTTTGCTGCCAGGAGAAAAACTGTATAAAAAGAGATCTTTATAGAATGGGGAACTGGATAGAGAGTTAGTTAGGGTGTATGGACTGTGAAGGGAAGTGGTTATGGAGATTATCAGACATGGCAAAAACCATGTTAGAAGACTGCAACGAGAACAGGAATGAGTGAGATTATCAGACAATGACATTCTTTGGCATCCCATGAGCATAGCCTGGGCATGAGTAAGACATCCCTTTTTATTGGAGGCTTGTCCCTGTCAATGAAAAAGGGAAGCATCATCCGTGGCAGCGCTATGCCCCAGGAATGGTTGAGAACATGGGCATCTAATGTTGTCTTTTCTGTTCTCCTCTCATTCTTCTGATGTGGTTTGGGGTGCAATTTTTTGCCACATTCCACCTCATCTGATAATCTCACACATTCACTGAAATTTACTAACCAGTCAGAAGTTTGGCTGGAGATCTTGTAGTTCATTTGAACTATGTAGGGCCAAGTTTTTCCTGATTCTACTACATCCTCCTCGTTCTTTGAAGTAGGGGTATCGTATTTTGGATCTTTTTGTTTTAAAAAAGGTAGTGGTGGTGGTGGTGAGCAGAAAGAAAATATAACAAAGCAAGAGAGCAATTGATAAGTAACATTTTTGGGTTGAATTGACATGCTGGCAGGTTTCATTGCCAGAGATCTGTTTATAATTAACCACAAGTATTTTCAGTTATGTCCTTCTGGTTGAACAGATTGAATATTGCTCATACTTTGGACTGGAGGTGAGGGAGACCTCTGCTTTAAATGTAACCTATTCGTAGTTCATTCTTTCATTAATACTGGCACCGTTCCAACCAATGCTACATTTTCTCTTAGTTCAGCTTTAATAAAAAGTATCACTTTTCTTCTTTGAACCAGAATCATCATTCCCTTAATATGGTTGTCACAGTGAACATGAGCTATATTTACCCCCAACACCACAGTGTTTAATATCTGGCTTCAAGCTTCTTTCCATCAGTTCCAAACAAGTCAACAACAAAAAGTTGTTGCAAGAAAGGCAGATTTAGTAGTGGGTTACAATAATAGAAATATTGTGTGTAAAGAAATGGGAGGCAGTATTACTGTTTTCACCAGCAGCGCTTGGGATGGTGAAGGAGTTTATGCACTCTTTCAGTTTCCACATTTTATATATTAATAAAAGCGACATTAAGGCAACACCTTTGCTGAGACTAGTGGAATGGTCACAGAATAGTAAGCAAGTTTTCAAATTCTCCAGAACCTGAAAAATATTAAGTATTTTGTGACTGTTTAGTTGATCTTCATAAACCAGGTATTTCTTTACTTGTGGATACAGGGTGTTTTCTTCTTCTCTTTGAATGACAAATATGATTGCCTGTGCATTTGCCACATTTTAAAAAGTTGGCTATGGTTGAGAAAACTGGTTGGTTGGTTGATTTGTTCATTTGTTTTATGTCCTCTCTACCAATATGGGACCTGAAGCAGCTCACAATAAAAGTTAAAACAAAATATAGTTAAAACAATGGATAAGATTCAGTAAGGCCTTTGACAAGGTCCCCCATGATATTCTTTCAAAAAGGTTAGTAACATGTGGGCTAGACAACGCGACTGCTAGGGGGATTTGTAATTGGTTGACCAACCAAACCAAAGGGTAGTCACCAATGGCTCCTCTTCATCCTGGAGAGAAGTAACTAGCAGGGTGCCACAAGGTTCTGTCCTGGGCCCAGTGCTGTTTCACATCTTTATCAATGACTTGGATGAGGGAATACCTCTCTCTGGCTTTTCTTCACAAACAAAGATTCAGGGAGGACTCATCCCGCACTTTCTGGAAGCACGCTGATGACTAAAAAGGCCAATCCAGGATAAACAAGTCTGGTTGCAGAAAGCACAGCAGAAAGTCTCCTTGGGTGATGTTTCCGGGTTGTGATTCTTTCTGCGTTGTCATTTCTCTTCAAGACTTGTTCGGGGTGAGTTCTCAAATAAGGCTGCAGCATTGTGGATAGTGTGTCTCCATGCCTCCCGATGCGAGGCCAGGGCAGACCATTGTTGGTGATCAATTTGGCCGAGCCTGAGGTGTTGTTTCAGGGAGTCCTTGTATCGCTTTTTTGGAGCACCCCTCTTACGCTGACCTGCAGCGAGTTCACTGTAGAGTACTATTTTTGGGAGGAGATGGTCCTCCATCCTAGAAACGTGCCCTGCGCAGCACAGCTGTGTTCTCAATATCATGGCCTCAATGCTGGTGATCCCTGCTTGCTCAAGGACAGCCATATTCGTCACATAGTAAGTCCAGTGTATATTTAGGATTGTGCATATACAGCACTGATGAAAGCGTTCGATGAGTCATAAGTGGTGGCGATAGGTATGCTTATCAACTTTGCAGATGACACCAAATTAGGAGGGGTAGCTAATACCTCATAGGACAGGATCAGAATTCAAAATGACCTTAACAGATTAGAAAGCTGGGCCAAAACTAACTGAATTTCAACATGGAGAAATGTAAGATACTACACTTGGGCAGTAAAATGAAATGCACAGATATAGGATGAGTGACACCTAGCTTGATGGCAGTACATGCGAAAGGGATCCAAGGGTCTTAATGGACCACAAGCTGAACATGAGTCAGCAGTGTGATGCAGCAGCTTAAAAAGCTAATGCGATTCTAGGCTGCATCAATACGAGTATAGCGTCTAGATCAAGGGAAGTAATAGTGCCACTGTATTTTGCTTTGGTCAGACCTCACCTGGAATACTGTGTCCAGTTCTGTGCACCACAATTCAGGAAGGTTATTGGGAAGCTGGAACGTGTCCAGAGGAGGACGACCAAAATGGTTGGAGGTCTGGAAGCCGTGCCCTATGAGGAGCGACTTAGGGAGCTGGGCATGTTTAGCCTGGAGAAGAGAAGGTTGAAAGGTGACATGATAGCCATGTTTAAATATCTGAAGGGATGTTATACTGAGCATGGAGCAAGCTTGTTTTCTGATGTTCCAGAGACTAGGACGTAGAGCAATGTAGTCTATAGGAAAAGACATTCCACCTAAACATT